>CM054113.1:223576548-225050536 GCA_028673005.1 Tanypteryx hageni
TTACTTTTACCATTTTTTTATATTTTTTATATTGACGAAGGGTTAAATGTAAGAATGGACCTTATGGTCTAAATTTCGCCCGAATAAAGACGATTATCTATCTATCTCCCTACATTCCCTTCCCTCTCCCTCCATCCCCATCCCTTCCTTCTTTCCCTCTTCTCTATTACTCTCTTCCTCCCTCTCTTCCTCCCTCTCTTCCTCCCTCTCTTCCTCCCTCTCTTCCTCCCTCTCTTCCTCCCTCTCTTCCTCCCTCTCTTCCTCCCTCTCTTCCTACCTCTCTTCCTCCCTCTTTTCCTACCTCTATTTCTCCCTCTCTTCCTCCCTCTCTTCCTCCCTCTATTCCTCCCTCTTTTCCTCCCTCTCTTCCTCCCTCTCTTCCTCCCTCTCTTCCTCCCTCTATTCCTCCCTCTCTTCCTCCCTCTCTTCCTCCCTCTCTTCCTCCCTCTCTTCCTCCCTCTCTTCCTCCCTCTCTTCCTCCCTCTCTTCCTCCCTCTCTTCCTCCCCTCTCTTCCTCCCTCTCTTCCTGCCTCTCTTCCTCCCTCTCTTCCTCCCTCTCTTCCTCCCTCTCTTCCTCCCTCTCTTCCTCCCTCTCTTCCTCCTCTCTTCCTCCCTCTATTCCTCCCTCTCTTCCTCCCTCTCTTCCTCCCTCTCTTCCTCCCTCTCTTCCTCCCTCTCTTCCTCCCTCTCTTCCTCCCTCTCTTCCTCCCTCTATTCCTCCCTCTCTTCCTCCCTCTCTTCCTGCCTCTCTTCCTCCCTCTCTTCCTCCCTCTCTTCCTCCCTCTCTTCCTCCCTCTCTTCCTGCCTCTCTTCCTCCCTCCCTTCCTCCCTCTCTTCCTCCCTCTCTTCCTCCCTCTCTTCCTCCCTCTCTTCCTCCCTCTCTTCCTTTTTCTCTTCCTACCTCTCTTCCTCCCTCTCCCTGCTCTTCCTCCCTCTCTTCCTCCCTCTCTTCCTTTTTCTCTTCCTACCTCTCTTCCTCCCTCTCCCTGCCTTCCATCTCCTTCCATTCCCTTCCCTCTCCCTCCATTCCCTTCCTTCTCCCTCCATTCCCTCCTCTCTCTATCTTCTCTCCTCTCTTCTCTCCTCTCTCCTCTCTTCCTCCTCCTCCTCTACCTCTCTCTATCTTCCTCCCTTCTCTTCCTTCCTACCTCTCTCTCCTCGCTCTTTTCCTACCTCTATTTCTCCCTCTCTTCCTCCCTCTCTTCCTCCCTCTATTCCTCCCTCTCTTCCTCCCTCTATTCCTCCCTCTCTTCCTCCCTCTATTCCTCCATCTCTTCCTCCCTCTCTTCCTCCCTCTCTTCCTCCCTCTCTTCCTCCCTCTCTTCCTCCCTCTCTTCATCCCTCTCTTCCTCCCCTCTCTTCCTCCCTCTCTTCCTCTCTCTCTTCCTCCCCTCTCTTCCTCCCTATCTTCCTCCCTCTATTCCTCCCTCTCTTCCTCCCTCTTTTCCTCCCTCTCTTCCTCCCTCTCTTCCTCCTTCTCTTCCTACCTCTCTTCCTCCCTCTCCCTCCCTTCCATCTCCTTCCATTCCCTTCCCTCTCCCTTCATTCCCTTCCTTCTCCCTCCATTCCCTCCTCCTCTATTCCTCCCTCTCTTAGTCCCTCTCTTCCTCCCTTTCCTCTTCCTTCTCTACCTCTCTCTATCTTCCTCTCTTTCTTCCTCCTTCTCTGCCTCTCCCTCTCTTCCTCCCTCTCTTCCTCCCTCTCTTCCTCCCTCTCTTCCTCCCTCTCTTCCTCCCTCTCTTCCTCTCTCTCTTCCTCCCTCTCTTCCTCCCTCTCTTCCTCCCTCTTTTCCTCCCTCTTTTCCTCCCTCTCTTCCTCCCTCTCTTCCTTTTTCTCTTCCTACCTCTCTTCCTCCCTCTCCCTCCCTTCCATCTCCTTCCATTCCCTTCCCTCTCCCTCCATTCCCTTCCTTCTCCCTCCATTCCCTCCTCCTCTATTCCTCCCTCTCTTAGTCCCTCTCTTCCTCCCTTTCCTCCTCCTTCTCTACCTCTCTCTATCTTCCTCTCTTTCTTCCTCCTTCTCTGCCTCTCCCTCTCTTCCTCCCTCTCTTCCTCCCTCTCTTCCTCCCTCTCTTCCTACCTCTTTCTCCCTCTCTTCCTCACTTTCTTCCTCCCTCTCTTCCTTCCTCTCTTCCTCCCTCTCTTCCTCCCTCTCTTCCTCCCTCTTTTCCTCCCTCTTTTCCTCCCTCTTTTCCTCCCTCTCTTCCTCCCTCTTTTCCTCCCTCTCTTCCTCTTTCTCTTCCTCCTTCTCTTCCTACCTCTCTTCCTCCCTCTCCCTCCCTTCCATCTCCTTCCATTCCCTTCCCTCTCCCTCCATTCCCTTCCTTCTCCCTCCATTCCCTCCTCCTCTATTCCTCCCTCTCTTAGTCCCTCTCTTCCTCCCTTTCCTCCTCCTTCTCTACCTCTCTTTATCTTCCTCTCTTTCTTCCTCCTTCTCTGCCTCTCCCTCTCTTCCTCCCTCTCTTCCTCCCTCTCTTCCTCCCTCTCTTCCTCCCTCTCTTCCTCCCTCTCTTCCTACCTCTCTTCCTCCCTCTTTTCCTACCTCTATTTCTCCCTCTATTCCTCCCTCTATTCCTCCCTCTATTCCTCCCTCTCTTCCTCCCTCTCTTCCTCCCTCTCTTCCTCCCTCTCTTCCTCCCTCTCTTCCTACCTCTCTTCCTCCCTCTCTTCCTCCCTCTCTTCCTCCCTCTCTTCCTGCCTCTCTTCCTCCCTCTCTTCCTCCCTCTCTTCCTCCCTCTTTTCCTACCTCTATTCCTCCCTCTCTTCCTCCCTCTCTTCCTCCCTCTCTTCCTCCCTCTCTTCCTCCCTCTCTTCCTCCCTCTCTTCCTCCCTCTCTTCCTCCCTCTCTTCCTCCCTCTCTTCCTCCCTCTCTTCCTCCCTCTATTCCTCCCTCTCTTCCTCCCTCTTTTCCTCCCTCTTTTCCTCCCTCTTTACCTCCCTCTCTTCCTCCCTCTCTTCCTCCTTCTCTTCCTACCTCTCTTCCTCCCTCTCCCTCCCTTCCATCTCCTTCCATTCCCTTCCCTCTCCCTCCATTCCCTTCCTTCTCCCTCCATTCCCTCCTCCTCTATTCCGCCCTCTCTTAGTCCCTCTCTTCCTCCCTTTCCTCCTCCTTCTCTACCTCTCTCTATCTTCCTTCCTTTCTTCCTCCTTCTCTGCCTCTCCTTATCTTCCTCCCTCTCTATCTTCCTCCCTCTCTATCTTCCTCCCTCTCTATCTTCCCTCTCTCCATTCTTTCCCTCCCCTCCCATTTCTCCCTCCCTCCTCCCCTTCCTTCCTCCTCGCCGGTTGTCGTCTTTCCCGCAGAATCTCTTTCCTCCACACCAATCTTATTTCGTTAATAAATGCCTCCGAGACAACGAGTGGTGTGTGCCTCTGTGTGTGTGTGTGTGTGAGAGAGAGAGAGGAGGAAGTTGATGGGGAGAAAAGGGGAAAGGAAAAGTATCTTAGGCGAGAAAAAGATAGCAGCATTTGCGGAGAGGGCGCGATTACTAAGAGAATTTCGGAGAATATCCTGGAGTGACACACCGAGAAATAAAATTTGTGGCTTTAATAATTGCACGCGTTAGTCAATCCCATAACGGATTTATTTTAAGCCGTCCTCAACAACATCTTAGCAGGCGAACTGTCAACTTGTCTGGAAAAATATTGATTCTGAGACCCGATTTATAAAATATATCAGCAAAACAATTTTCCGAATCCATAATTTTGTGTATTTTATTACTGTATTGGAGTGATTATAAAAAGTGAATAATATGCATTTTTAGAATATCTTAAAATGTATTGCGAAAGGCAAAATTGTGCGGGCGATTCCTTCTCACGTCTTTACCTTATTTTTGAGTGTTCGACCCTGTTTAGTATCTCTCAAGAAAAGACTGAATGATAAAATATATAATTGAGGGAATTTTTTAAGATAAAACAATAATATAATTCAGCTATTAGAAGAATTGTGTATAATAGTCAGTTATCAATAAATTAAGAAAATTTTGGTGGAAACCTATAACGGTGGAACTGTATTCGGTAAAACAATTAAAGATTTATATTATCTCCTTTCAACAGTATGTACCGATACAGAAATGGGATATTTGTAGATATGTATACATTACATTATTTCATTGATCTTTAAATATAAAATTTCAGAACATTTTATACTAGCCTGTAAATAATAGCTTGATATTTTTTCCAAAGTGAAAATTTTAATGTAGCTCACTTCGTACTCGGAAAAAAATTTCCGCTTCAAATTTGATGATGTTTTTATCCGTGGAATACCTGAAATGTCGCGTTTTCCCTTCTTCGTGTTAGTAGGAGCCCTACAGACTCCACCATCTCAATCTCGGCGATGCTCATTCCTCCTCCTCCTTTCGCACGCTTTATTACGCCCTTCCTTTGTTTCTATTCCCGTCTCCCACTGCGTGTTTCCCTTCCCTCTCTCTCTCTCTCCTTTACCCGTCCCACTCATTCACTTCGACTGCTTCTTCCGTCCTCTCTCTCCCTTCACAATAACCTTCCCTTCTCGCCCGCTTGTCATTTCGTTAAGCCACCCGCCCACTCCTTCTCTACCACGCTCCCTCCCTCCTCCCCGCCCCTCCCACCCAGCCCCTCCTTCCCGCCCCTCCCTCCCCCTCCCTCCCCCTCCCTCCCCCTCCCTCCCCCTCCCTCCCCCCTCCCTCCCCCCTCCCTCCCCCCTCCCTCCCCCCCTCCCTCCCCCCCTCCATCTCCCCTCCCTCCCCCCTCCCTCCCCCCTCCCTCCCCCCTCCCTCCCCCCCTCCCTCCCCCCTCCCTCCCCCCCCCTCACCCCCGCCCCTCCATTTCAATCCGTACAATACTGTTTGTAGCTCTCATCTTCTCTTTCCCCAGAAGCGCTTGAATAACTTATGCAGCGGAAAGCGAAAGGAAGGATGGCAAAGTTTATTTGCGGGTGGGCTAAAAGAGACGGAGGCGCGGTCGGGTGCGGAAATGAATGTCTAGGAGGCAGAGAGGTTGCTCTGGTGTGAACGACGGCGCTCGCGCGCTTCCCCCTGCGCCTCCGTCCCCACCTCGAGTGCGTGCGGCCGCTGATGGCGAGGTTTTGCGGTGGGAGGTGGAACTACGGCGAATGTATGACTGTCGGAGAGTCTGTTTTATGGAAGCGAGTGAAATCTACAAATTCAATTCTCTTGGGAGGAATATTTTAAATATTAGCAATTCTCAAGTTACAAGGTGTTGAAATTACATTTTATGAATGCTCACATAAATCTGAAACTAAGTTTTGACGCGGGTTCGATTCCCGGTCAAGTTCAGTATTTTTCCTCCTAAAAATGTCAAAAATTAGCGATTCTGTTTCACTGCAGTTTTCAGATTCAAGCTTATCCTCAACAACACTCCAATATGCAAAAGGAACTTTAAGTATTGGAATAATTTTAAAGAAAAACATAAAGATATGCAAATTCAAAACGTGGAAATCTTGTCAGACGAAATTAGAACCGGTTTAGAACTGAGTAATATTACTCGCGCACAAGTTGAAATAATGAAGATTTAACTGTGGGTCCAAAGGAATATCCATTTCTAAATTGTATATCGTTATATTACTAATCTTCAGTTTTCCGAGAGTGTAGATATAACAGATGCAATTTTTATTACTGTGAAATCAATAGCTAAGTGAGAGTAACGCTACAAAACTCAATTAGATGGTCAATGTAAGCTGAAAAGGCTGCAGATACACAAAGCCTATGCGACACTTCTAATTTGACTTCAGATTGCGATTTCAAGCGTTTTACTGCAATTAAAATTTTGATACTATACGGAATATGAAATTAAATAAAAATCATGCTCGATACCTAACACCTCGAGTAGTTTTATAAGCATTCGACTTTGGTAAATAAGGCTTAAAGAAATATATTAGCTCTAATTTTTCCTACGATTATTCCAAAACAAATAATGCTAAAATTGAATTAGTAACTAACATTCCAAAAAGGTAAAAATAATGTACGTGTGTTGAATTTAAAATCTGCGGGTAGGATAAGTGATTTGGTAACATCGGAACGACCATTATATTTAGCAGACACATTTTTGAGTAGTCATGCGCATGTAAACGCGTGATTTACGCAAATTTTACGCTCTTAGTGTTTTTTTGGCAATGGTATATTTCTTTAGTTCTTTGGAATATTTTTTACGGAGGTATCGCTAAAAATATAAAGAACTCAACGTTATCATGTGTTAAAACTAATAAAAAATATATAGCGCTCATTGTCAATGAAAGTGATTCATGCTTAAAATTATCACCTTCTTCCGTAGATCAATCTAAAATATCGGCATGCAAACGCGTATAGAAATCAATATGCCAATCGCAGATACAAAGTCGTTTCTTCTTTTATCCTTTTTCTTGATTGTAGAGAATTAATCGTTCCCTTCCTTCCTAATCCACTTGGAATCTCCATCCTAAATTACCGAGGCGTAAAACATTCAACCGTTAGTTCCTCTCCGTTTATCTTTCTTGCCTCAGCTCCCGCCACTCCATTTCCCTCCTACTCTCCACATCTCCGCCTCGGCACCTCCAAACACGCCATCGAATATCTGTGATTCATCTCTGCCCACTCAAGGGCTACGTCCTTTTTATCGTTTTATATATTTCAAATTAAGTAAGCGCTGGGATGAAATTTAATTTTTCGATGACTCTTCAAATATACACTTCAATTGGTTTCTCTTTCAATCAGTTAATGTAGTTTCCTTGGCATAAATTACATTAAAACATAGTTTTTTTTGCGCTAATGAAATCGGGATCAACACATTTTGCTTCTCTGTTGGGCAGCGACTTCTGCAAGTGCCTTTTCGGAATTCAAACACTTCACGATCTTACGCTGCGGCTGCGGTTTTTTCCCTCTTTTTCTCAGTAGATGCCTTATTTATACTTCAGTTTCTGCACTCTTTCGATTACGATGCCGTTCTCTTTTTGGGCCATCCACCCGTTAATGCTTCTATTTCTTAGGTTAATTTGTATAATGCGCCATCTTCGGATAATTTGCGTGTGCTGGGGATTGTTAGAATCATTGTTCAAATATTTGCTTCAATGTTGGCACCAAGGAAATCCATTTAAATTCGACCAATTTTCCTCCAGACTCGTTTTATATTCAATCAGGTCTTATTCATTCATGCGTGGTACTTAGAAAATTGTTGAAATAATCTACCTGCACTTTGCTGATTTACTCTGTCACGTGTAGCAGGTGTATGCGCGTCCGGAACAAGTATGGAAAAGTGTACCTACTCCATGTCGGAGTACACATAATTTCCAAATATGTTCTTTGAGATAAAAAATTTTTTGGTAAAACAGCCCAACATAAAATTTCATCAATATATATCCTGCGGTTTCCCGGTTGAAACAGGAACATTGTAAACTACATGTCGGTCTTCATGTAAAGTGGTCGTAATTATTGTCCAATTCTAACCAAATTTGGAATCATTCAACCAATTTTAGTAAAACTCCCTAATACAAAATTTCATCAAAATAAGTCAAGTGGTTCCCAAGTTGAAACGGAGGTACGTTGTAAACTACATCTAGGTCTTCATGTAAAGCAGTCGTAATTATAGTCTGATTTTAACCATAATTGGAATCGTCGACGAATTTTACTGTAACTCTCAAATACCGAATTTCATCAAAATACGTTCAGCGGTTCCCGAGTTTTAACATGCGAACGGACTGACGGAAGCAGGGCCTGATTAAGGCATAGGCCAAGTAGGGCCCCGCGCTTAAGGGGCCTCGCGCAAAGCGGGTGCGGGGATTGCCTAGCGTGTAAGGGCGTCGGGACACCTAGAACCTCCAGAGAGATAACGTGTTCGCTGCCCCTGCTTGATTGGTTCTAATTATTAGTCACCGCTAACTGTTAGCGGTAACTAAGGAAGAGTAATATTTGAAAATGCATGTAATTTCGTGAAAACGAAAGAAAAACCCCTATAAATGTTGCATGGTTGAAAAGCACGGACTTACGTGAAGGTGCAATGGGTGTTCATTTTTTTCAAGTTCGTTCCAGACGCATTCCATTTTTCCATTTGGTTAACGTGTAACATGTAGAACTATAGTCATAAATATTTTTAAATGCCTCAGAATTGAGATGTCATCGCAGAATTTGCACTTTTTTACGGAGAAAAGAATGTAGATTCTTATTCTTATCGTCTATTAACTTACGTAATTCGAATTTGCTCGAATTGTAAGATTGTAGTAGAATTTTCCAGATTTTTTCACATTTCAAAAGGAGGTTACCAAGGTTACTGGCATTGATGTCATCAGTGTTTTCAGTGCATTTACAAGGGTAAATAAAAAAGTGAAGGCAATTTATTTTTTATTAAATCTAGAAAGGTAAAATGTACAAACTTTTAGTATCATTTTTAATGTAGTCCCCTTACTTTTCCAAACACTTGTTAAATTGGCCCACAAGCTTCTTAATGCCGTCTAAGAAGAACGTTTTATGTTGTCCCTGCAGCTAAGTATGCACCACTTATTTGACTTTGTCATTATGTGAAAATTGACGTCCACACAATGCTTTTTTCAGAGGACCAAAAAGGTGATAATCACTTGGGGATCAGTTTGGGTAGGTGGGTGAGGAAGAATGTCAAACTTAAGCTCTTGAACTGTTTCAATGGTTGCAGCGGCTGAATGAGGTTGAGCATTGTCATGATGTAAATGAACACCTTTTGACAGCAATATTCTGCGTTTACTGTGAATAGCACAAACTTTGCGATATTTCAGGTCATCATACATGATTGAATATACAGATCCATAGCTGATGTCTAACATTTCGGCAACAGAAATAACAGTAACCAGTCTGTTTTGTCATATGAGAGCATTAACTTCGATCAACAATGTTTGCTGTTCTTGAACTTGCCGGATGGCCTGAACGGTCTATGCCAACCAAACTTGTTCTGTCTCTTTTGAACCTTTCAACAATTTCGTATACTTTTCTTTGATTTATACACTTTCCACTTTCTCCTGTAAATCTCCGAGGGTTTGAAATCTTCTGACCACAAAAATCTGCTGATAGCACGTTGCTCACTAATGGTGCATTCGGAAAGCGGAGTTGATATGTTTGCCCCTCAACTGTACGAGACACAACGAGCATCGGCAACTGGGAAGATACGTTCAGACTTCTATGACTACATAGTAAGTATGATGACCTTGAGAGTGCGTCCTGACATTGTGTATTATTTTCACATGCAAATTGCCTTTACTTTTTGATTTTCCACATAGCTTAAACTCAACAAGAAGTCCAAACCCGAACTAATGGAAGCTGGTGTTCCAAAGTTGACGTCCCGAATTGATTACTTATATTGACAGGAAATGTTTCAGTATGTGTTAGTCATTCCAAGGAATTCTCATAAATTCATAGTTTATCAAAGATAGAGAAAAATTTAAATACAAATTAATAGAGCATTATCAGGTTTAAAAGCAATGCAAAATCTCTTTCTGACTGATATTTTGCATGTATTATTTATTTAAATAAACGAATTTAATAAATGTTACCGTTTATAAGGTAATAGGTATGTTTGTATCAACTGTTCATTGCTGAAGGGTAGTCGAGTGGAAAACAAAACAAGTAAAGGTATAAAAATGAATTTTTATGACCAACTTTTATATGGCTAATACTTTAATATGAATAAACTTTATAATATAATTATGATAACCTTTCAGCTTGCATGGGCGTAAAAATTTGGAAACGTGTCTACCTACCAGCTGTTGAGTGATGTGGGGGTCTCTCTATTTAATCTTTTTACAGTTGAGAGAATGGCAGACAGAAGTAGAGAACTCGTGGCAAACGTAAGAATGTTTGGTATATAAGTAGTAAGAAGTTTGATAGTATCTTTTGTTTCATTTATGAAAATACTGACTTATCCATTCATATTGCTTAAAATCAGAGAAAATATACTCCTAGTTCAGAGTAATTCAGGATTAGATACTAGTAGGAGTGAAATTGTTGAATATTTCATATTTTAGTCACCTAACTTAAATGACAAAAATAATAAATTGTTCTTTTCATAACATCACATCAACCATCCATATAAAAGACTGTATAAATATAGTTATCTGAAGAATTGCTAAGCTAAAACACAACACTATAATATGATTCATTCAAATTGATTCGAATTAACATCCTTTACAACAGTAATACCTATCTTAAATAGTGAATAAAGACAAAAAGTATTTAAGATAAATAAAAACTTACTATTAATAGGAAATACGATAAGTAAAAACTTAAGATTAGTAGCAGAAATAGCCCTTCAAAAAACGTAGGAATGCTCGTATCAATACCCATTAAAATAAAGAGACTTATATTAAAAAATACAGCATTAACAATAACAATAGTTTGCTTAATATTGTTGCTATGATGAACGCTTGTCTATCTTCCCACGTGAATTCAAATGCACATTTATCGCAGTGACAAATTACGGATCTGGTGGCCTCGGTGAATAAATCACTCGTCTTACGCGATGGTAATGTAATGTAATGTAAGGTGAGGTGGTTCAGATTAGACGGGGTCCAAAACATACATACATATATATACCCGTAAAGCGAAGTTAATATAAGAAAATTCGAACAATTATCAAAATTTGGTGATAAGAATTAGAATCTAAATTCTTTTTCCCTTAAAACATTTTTCGCGCCGATATCGTAATTTTAATATATTTAAGTATTAAAGAAAACATTCCTGCACGATGGATTTGAGACTTCCTCTGGAAAACAAATAGGGAAACAAGTTCCTGTAATCGAACCCGGGACTTTAATCATTGCTAAATAAAACATAACCCGGAGGTGGACCCTGGCAGCACGAGCCTCATACCAAGTTTCATGAATATCGGCCCATCGATGCAAAAGCTGTTAGTGGGGAACACACATATGCACGTACACACACACAGACAGGACCATTTCATAAGGCTATGTTTCCTTTCGCTACCAACCTAAAACACGCATGAAGAACAACAAGATTGGAAAGGTGTACTCCATGTCGGAGCACACAGTTTCCAAATGCGTTCTTTGAGATTTCACAACGTTCTCAATATTTTTCTCTCAGATGAGTATTTAACGAGAAGCTAGCGAGGTACGTTGTAAAATACATGTAGGTCTTCATGTGAAGTAGCCGTATTTATTGTCCGATTTTAACCAAAATTGGAAGATCAATTAATTTTAACAAAACTCCCCAATACCAAATTTCATCACAATATGCTAAGCGGTTCCTGAGTTGAAGCAAAGGAACATTGTAAAATACATGTAGTTCTTCATGTAAAGTTGTCGTTATTTTTGTCCGATTTAAACAAAATTGGAATCGATCGACCAATTATAGAAAAACTCCCTAATGCCAAATTTCATTAAAATACGTCCAGCGGTTCCCGAGTTTTAACATGCGGACGGACGGAAACGACCTCCCCTATGTGCGTTCAATTCGTGCAAAGAACGCATAATAATTGATTGAAAATTAACGTAAAAGCTTAACCTTTTGCGTGTTACCTTAGACTTTCAGACTGTAAATTTTTTTCGAATAAGCTGGGTGGTTCATACCACAAATTTTTAGTGTTATAATTTTCATGCAAATAAACATATTAACTATATAGAAGTGGTTATAAAAATCCATTGATATGCGTTCTTTACCAGCAAACGGTAGTAGCAGAACGTCTTAATGGGCACGTCCGTGTCTCCTCCTCAAACAGAATTATGACAGTTGTAACGCCATGAAGCGAAACCCGCTCCCTTCCTAGAATCCATTTGCATTCTTAATCAAAACCTGAATGATTAAACGCCCCTCAAATTCAAGTGAAACTTGTCTATGACAAACGTGTGTCTGTTTTGGGACAATGGTTGTGAAGTTTCATCACTTCCTCCTGACGCGTTAAAATTCCTTTTTAGGCGTTCTTTACTAGCAAAGCGGTAATAGCGGAACGCCTTATGGGCACGTATGGTCCGTCCGTCCGTCGTAACTCTCATCTCCTAAACCGCTGGACGGATTTTAATTAAATTAAGTAGGAGTGATCCTAATTAAAATTTATCGCTCAATTGTGATTTGGAACTGAATACGTCAATTATGACTCCCACTTTACATAATTACCTTTATAAACTTATTCTCGTATCTCGTTCAATGGCATCCGTCAAGCAACAACGTCGTTTTCTCTCCCATGCTCTTATATGATCCGTAAGGTATAGAATAAAAAATGTATTCAGATAGAGGACTTTATTTACCACAAATAAGTCCGCAAGACCATATAACTACGAGTTATAGTTTCGGAGATAAAAATCGAGAAAATCCCAAACAAAATATCGCATATTTTGTTTACATTGATCGCGGCGACGGTTCTCTCGGCAAACAACAATTAAAAATCCATAAATGTCTCTCCCTAGCTTTTATATGATCTATAAGGTATAGCTTTAAGAAAAGTAACGGGAGAGAGTACTTCATTTACAACAAAGAAGTCCGCGAGACCACATAATTACGAGTTATAGTTTCGGAGATAAAAATTCGAGAAAATCCCTAGCCAAACATCACATATTTTGTTTATATCGATCGCTAAGACGGTTCTCTTGGCATGCAATAATAAATGCCATATTTTTCTCTTCCTATCTCTTATATGATCTGTAATTTATGTAGTAAATAGTTATTCGGATGGAGGACATTTGCCGTAAAACATTCCGCAAGACCACATAATTACGACTTTAATTTTGGGTATAAAAATTCAAGAATATTTCGATGTCATTTTATACATATTTCCTATAAAGAACGCCTTTCTCTGTGTATTCCATTTATGAAGAATACCTTTCCATCTTGTTATATAATCGCTTGTTCATAAATTTATCGAAAAAATCTGTTAGTTTGGTATATTTTGAGGTCCTGATAACTAATATGATACTACTGTCTGAAATTAATATTTTCTGGACATTAAATCATTTAATTTAATTTAAATGTACTCACCGTCCAGTCATAATTTCGGTTGTTAACAGTGAAAACAATCATGCAACAAATAAGACTGATTTTCAAGTACAAACGACACTGCGAAAATATGTTTACTGGATTTAAGAAATCTTTCAATAGCAGTTTTTTTTACCAAGAAGAACTCAATTTTTTGTTTTGGATCTATTTTTTATAGTATTAAAAGTAAAAGTATTATGCAAAGTCGTTTTAGCGTTACATAAATAAGAAAATACCCAATTCACCCCCACCCAATCCCACATTTTTCGATTCACTGTGGCCCTGCACTGAACCCTGGCCCAGGGCCCCGCGAACTCTTAATCCGGCTCTGGACGAATGGACGGACGGACGGACTGACTGAAACGACCTCCCCTATATGCGTTCACTTCGTGCAGAGAACGATTAAAAACCATAGGATATTACAACTAGGATATTTCTTTGCTAATATTATAGATGACTGATATCACGCGGTGATTTCCTTTAAAAATTTGATACACCGTTTGTCATTACTCGGTTTTTTCCTTTGAGTTCATCGAGAGCCAAGTAAAATATACGTATTAGTTCTGTCAACGGTTTTAATTTTATCGAAGTTCAAGGGGTGATTAATTGAATTTAAAAGAATTTTTCTGAATTTTCTCTATGTTCAGAAGGAAAACATTTGACATTTGACGAATTCGAGTTTTCCACGGAATTATGTTAAAATACATTTTTGGCCCAATTTTTAAGTATTCCAATTTACAAATTTCCACCACTGCAATCGCTTCATTACAAACTGATAATATATATATATATATATATATATATATACACGTACGATTCCTCATTCCTGATTCCTGGAATATATTTAAAACGCAAATAACTCAATCAAATATGCAGATCTAAACTTGAAATTTAGCAGATATAATCTACTCCAATATAAAAATGCTATGAAGAAGAAAAATTTACCAAAAACATCCAGGGCTCGACTCCAGGGGATGATTTCCATTCCCCATAAGATAACACGTAAAAATCGACTTTTTGACGTTCAGGCTTTTCTTCTTTTTGAGATTAAAATTAGAAAGAATGGAGTCACGACCTTTAGATTTAGACCATTTTAAGGAAATAATTACGTTTTTTATTCTTTTCATTTCTTTTCGCTTACAGTACGAAATCCTTCTTGTTAAACGTTTAATTCACATATTTTGGGGAAATCTTGCCATTTTTACGGGTTTTTTGCCATGCCTACCAATTACATTGTTAAATCTCGAAATCATATTGTTATTTCAATCCTTATGGGTTTAAGTGTGCTTTGAAGGCTTTTAATACGAGAAGAAGAGAAAGACGGAAGGAGAGGGAAATGTTTTTCATAATTAGTTGCGTTATTCAGGAGATGGAATATCTAAAGAACTGAAATACGCTGTTGTCCGTTCGTTGGTCTGATTGTAAAGTTATTAAAAAGCGAATAACTCGATCGAGGGTGTAGATAGAAAATAGAAATTTGGCATAAGTTTATATAATAAACTAATCAGAATTTGTTTATATAGGGTTGACATGGCAATTAAAGAAATAAATGTCCGTTTGTGGTGCTATTTTGAGAGGGGATATATTGCACTTCCTTCGAGTAAAACTAATAAATTTTAATTTAATAAAACTATATTTTATGTGGACTGAAAATTAAATAATATATAATTCACATTATAGTATGTTCCAGAGAGTTGAATTCTATTCTTGGCCTCATATCCATCTATATATATTTATATTAAAATACATTTATATTAAAATAGATTAGTTTTGCCAATATAGGCCTTTTAAATGTTATCACCTAAATTCCATCTCGGCTTATATCAAACGGATTTTCATGACATTGGCGATTAGCGTGTTCTGTGATATATAACGATAGGAATGTTTATATTCGTAAATCTTTTGTTTGAAAAAACATTTCACGTGTAGACGCAATAAAAATTAATTTTGCAGAAAGCAAGCTTATCATCTTAAATGTATTTTCATAACTATGCTATAACTCAATCCTTGATTCGGTAAAATAACCAATTTAATAGCAGCAGAAACTCCGGATTTATCGTCACAAATGATTATTTAAGAAATGGTGAACAACAATAGCCGTAAATAGCAACGTATTATTTACCGTTCCGGGATCTAAAAAGAACTAAAGAGAACATTCAGTAATCCATTCATGTTCCAGTTTCTGTTCTCCGGCTGAAACAATGGAAAATATCTTTAAACAATCTAGCCAAACGCAGCAAGAATTTCTGCCGTCCGCCATTTTTCGGGTGCAACGGTGTCGTATAGATACGAATCGCCCTGCTCGCTCACATGCCTACCTTATTGCTTCACAGCTTATGGAGATATATGTTTCAATCCGAGTCTATGAGAGTAAATTAGTATACCATAATATCAAATGCTTCATGAAAGGCATTTGTTTACCTTGTATTTAAAAAAACCTGAAAATCGGTCATTGGCTCACGTCTGTTTTTATCAGTAAATCATAAATCCACTTTTCCATATCTATTTATTAATTATACCAGAACAATAGTGATAAAATTTGGAATGTAGGATAGTTAACCTGTAAACCTGAAAATTAAAAGTTATAGCTCTGTACGTGCAGAATAAAGTATTTTCAAAGGAAAAGAGAAACATGAGGCGTGCTCTTTGAAATTACAATCGATTATAATTCGGATTAGCGATGTTCTTTTCCGTTATATTCGGCAAATGAAGAAACAAAAACTCACGGGTAAGAGAAAATCCACAAGCTTCTTATGGAGAGTATGCTATAGCTCATGTTCCCACGTTAAAACTTGAACGCCTTTGAAATATATGGCAGGCCAGAAAAGACAAAAATATAATTTTGAATCTGTCTCCCTTTCAACAGATAAAATATTAAAAACATTTTCTTCTACATCTTCAGTTTTATTAGAGATTTATCTATAATAAATCTTCCCCAAAATTTATTACCTTTATTTATCCTAATGAAAGGTAAAAACTGGTAATTTTTTGTCGTAGGGTAAAAAGATGCATTTCATGATATGATGCAAGCTGCTTTTTATCCAAAAATGCATAAATATTCAGATAAATAGTTATGAATGGAATACATAATTAATAAAAAAGAGATTTGAAATTATTATAACTTTCTCGTGTTAGCGCAGATTCAAATATGCTTATCCTCTTATTTCACACGGATTTGAAGTCGTGTTTTATTGCGATTCTGATCGATAAATTATAAACAAAACCGACCTGAACTTCAACATCGAAAATGCAAATTAATTATAATTCGCCGATGAAATTAATTTCATATATAAATAAAAATATCCGTGTCCGTATTATCACCCTGCCTAAAAATCGATAGGCGGTAATCGTAACGATCTCCGTCGTCTATAGGAGAAAGGAATGTTTCACAGATTAATGAGGAAAGATGGTTGCGTCAAAGCGGTTTCCAGGAGGTAATGGGACGTGGGTGCGGAGCTGGGAAGCCGACCGCAGATCCACATAACGGCCACGGCAACGGAGGGAAGGGGAGATTTCAGTGGCAATAAATTGGAATTGGAAAATGAGAGAGGCGGAGGAGTAAGAGAGAGAGAGACAGAGAGGGAGGGGAGGGGAGAGGAAGGAGGAGGGAGAGTCTAACGTTAACCCGTTATGAGACGTGCGATTTAGGGGAGGTTGGAATGGAGATAGGTGCGTTGCACGGGGAGCGCACAGACAGAGAGAGTGTGTGTGTGGGTGAGAGAGAGGGCGAGTGGGACATATGGTTTTAGGATGTGTCGAGAGATTGATGAAACCGATTCACTTTAAAATCGGATTTGTTTCCGTTTCGATGCCATAAATTTCGCTGCGAACTCGAATTTTCGTCTCTCATTATGCGCGGCCATGCCCAGTTGGAAGCGGAGCCGCTCTTTCCCGGACCTAACCTCCGGTTACACGAAATGCTAAGTGGCCGAAGGGAAACTTGAGCTTCTGGAAGGCACGCAAAAGCGTTATCAAAATCGTTCCATCGTGCTGTATTGCGCGATAAAAGATTGCTTCTGTAAATTTGAATGCGCAGTTGGCCGACGGAATGTAAAATTGAATAATGCATAGTGACGCGGTGCATACATTTCTGAGTGTTCCGATTCTGTAGCGGCTGATATTAAAGGCGGCCTTCAATATATGAACGCAGAAATTTGAACATGCATTAATATTTTCTTTTAAGGGCGTGACGATTCAAAACATAATTGCGTAATTTTTCACTAAATAGCTATTGAGAACAGAAAAACGGTAAAAAGTACGGTAACAATGGTTTTAAACAAAATTTTCAGTTTCAATCGAAAGGTGAACACAACTAAAAGGATAAAAACATCGTTAAACAATGAATCGGTGAGCAGTAAGGAAGAAACGTCAATATTGAGTCAATTTCTATTTACTATTATTTTTAATGTATAAAATTCGATTAGAAATGGAAATTAAAATGGATTGTTCATGAATATAATTTCTCGGAAAGTGAAGAGGGTCCGAGGTATATGATCGGATCGGAATAAGGAAGGAGAAATAGAAGGAGAAAGAGAGGCAAGGAAAGGAGAGAATTGCGAGAGGAGGAAGAGGACAATATCGCTTCGCTTCTCAAATATCTATCCCTCGCTCCCTCTGCGTCCCCTTCCTCCCCCATTTCCTCCCCCATTTCCTCCGCCTTTTCTCCCCTTTCCTTTCCTTCCCTTTCCTCCCTTTTCATCCCCCTTCCTCCCCCTTTCCTCCCCTTCCCCAGCGCCTTGATTTCCATTTCCCCCTCTCAAACACAGCCTTTTTCCCCGTATACGTGGGTCCACCACCGGACTGCTGCCTCTTCCTCCCTAGAGGGAGCGCCGCTGTGCGTAGAAGGGAATAAAGGAGATCCGTTGAGTCGAGGACAGCTCGCATCCCACTCATAAACATACACGCCCCTTTATGTCCTTCGCTTCTCCCTCCCTCTGTTTCCATCGCAACCAGATTCCAGACTACGAGGGACGAAGCGTTAGTGAATGGAGTGAGATTGGGAGGGAGGGAGAGAGTAGGGAGAATGATACGAGGAAGGGGGAGAGACGGGAGGGAGATAGGAGGGAGGGAGATAGGATGGAGGGAGATAGGATGGGGAGAGAGAGGGGAGGAAGGGAGTGATTTGTGCCCGGATGCGGAAGAGGAAACTGACAGATTGATCGAGAGTGTGATTGAGAATGGGCGATGTAGTGTGGCTGGCTATTATAAATCGTACATTGAAATCAATTGTTTTGAAGTAAATTTGCTGTTTACTTTTTATTGTTAATCTATCGGTCGGACAATATTTTAGATTTATGCGATTCGACTTAAAAGTCGAATTAGCACGGCTAACAATTTTGTTGCCAGATTTTATCTCGAGTGCCACTTTATAAAAAGAAAATAAAATGTTACAGAAATATTGATTGATCGAGATAATATTTATCACTTAAAATATCTGATTTAACAATCGAAGAGTCTAATTGATAACTTAAATATTTTTAATTGCTGAAAAATATTTGTAATAATTTATGAATTTGTATATATCGACCACTGATGACTGCTGCATTGTAGCCAAAGTTCGTATATGGTTTTTCCAACCTTTTATCACAATTAAAAACATATAAATAATCTGCCTTAAGACAAGATCGGTAATCTATTGGATCGGTGAGGTTTCAAATGATTTCATGTGTGAAATTTGAAAATCATAATTATTAATTGGCCGAATAATTTTATTTCCAATGTTTGTTAATGGTGATTAGGTTAGCCTTCTTCACACCTGCTATTAATAGATAAGATTTATTAGATACTCATATTAACACTGAATTTCAAAATGCATAAAAGTGCATCATCGGTGGATCATTTTTCGCTTAATGAAATGATTGTATTATTATATATAGCTAGAGCAGACTTACGTACGAAACAAGATATGTTTCATTACTTTTGAAACTTATATTTAAGATTAAAAAAATATATGTGAGAGCAAGTACGTAATTTTAAAACAAATATGACGGAAGAAATATGTAATCATTCCGTTTCAAATTTGGGTGGGGTGGAAAATAGGCAATGGGGTATATTCTGTAGATGTATATTGCACAGATAGATGGTAGCACATGCGAATTGAATGCATTGGCAAAATTATGAGTCTTAAATCCTGCCTCTGTCTCACTCCCTCTTGCACCACAAATTCCATGCCCCGCGCATTCCTCTCTGCCTTTCCATCTCCAAAAACGCGACGGCTAAATTGGGGCGAATGTTCACCTATATTTGACTGAGAAATGTGCCTCCACGCAGTTTCAGCTTACTCTTTTTAATGTTAAGAATTTTGTATCATCATTCTCGGATTGTTGTAATAGTAAAAATAATGTATATTATAGCATCCTATAAAATTTTTCCTGAGCGGCCAAGTGGGAAAAAATATCCGGCTCGTACGGCTCAAGCACTCGATTATCTCAAAGGCATGGCGATTGTTAACACGTATTGCGACGGTACTTGCCCGTGCTACTCTTCGTCTGCCACATCGTCTTGTGAGAAGGGCTTTGTCTTACCTCCCCCAAGAGGGTTCTTGAGCCTCCTCGTTGCATTAATTAACTGTGCAATTCCGGCTCTCTAGCGTGCCCTATATAGCGCACCGAGACATTTCGCGCTGGAGATCTTTCTCTTGCCACCTGCTACTTGAGACCCGACCCCAAAACACGAGATATGATGGGTGGAGGGAATGCCGAAGGGGTAGGAGGAGTGATAGAGGGAAGGATAGGGGTAGAGGGACTGGATTCGTCTCGAGGAGGGCTCCCGATGGTGGCAAGTTAATTGTGGCACGTGGGTAAAAGGGGGTGATGGGGTTGGGTCTACCTCTCTTCAAGTCTATTGCTCTCTTCCTCTCTCTCTTTCCTTTTCTCTCTCTCCCTCTCTCTCGCGCCAGAGCTATTTAAGGCACGCCCTCCCTGTCTCTCTCTCCAAGGTTCAGTCTTAGCCCACACTGCACTCGCAGATTAAATAGATCGACGATGTTCCAGCCTAATTAACAACCAGCCGAACCAGTTTCCGGCAAAATTATAAGGGATACATCGCGAAACTAATCAGGATGAAATTTCTTAAAGTATCTTTATGAAAAGTTAGCAAAAAATACAGTTGTTTGATGCGCTTTTGTGGATTTACTTTTATTTGACGTGAAGTTGTTTCATTTCAATACATTTCTCCGAAGTTCTGTGAGTCTCTTATTAGTACCAAATTCAGCCGAAGTACTCCATTAAATCGATTGAAAGATAATAATATAGGTTTGAGATAAATTTCACACGGATTTTATTATAAATATTATTGAATATTTCATTTATTTTAACGTTATAATATTTGATGTACCAATGGCGCCTCCCTCTTATCTTTCGACACAAGTCGATGTAGCATTCATTCATCTTCCGTTCGAAATGTCTCCTTCAACATTCACTTCCCCCTCAAAATGTCTTTTGAAAATTTCACTTCAAAACCACTATTACGGATTTTTGAGTTTAAAGGCTGTCTTTATTGTATATCAAGTTCTTTCTGTTCTTAATTCTATGAATATATATTTCTAAGTGCTTAATCCGGGGAAAATATACTTTCTTGTGAAATAAATTTCTGTATATCTGTGTGATTGAAATTTGAAAAGAAATTATTCACCACAGGAGCGCTCCAAGCAGTAACTAAAATATATTAATGTATATCTGTACTGCTGCTGACGAATGAAATTGTTCGTATTCTATGTGAAAAACCGTTGTAATGAAATAAAATATTCATTTAACATATAATGTCCAGAAAATGCCCCACAAATCACTGCGTTCGTTTCTCTTATTTCAGGAAGGATAGGCTTATGTCAAATAAATTATATTAATGTAACTTCCAATGCAATTCAATGTGCCCTAATTTACCCGTTACCACAGGCATCAGAAATTAACGCGCCAACACAGGCATGCGGTCTCTCAGACCCCACGCCAAAAATAAATAACTATGTGAGAAGAAACAACATTGTATGTAGTTTTCTTGTGTTTATATTTGAAATAGGGTCTTGGAAACAAACACAAAAATATGAACTCTTAGCATGCAATATATTCTTAGTAAATATGAAAATGAAAATATTTTAACACCAAAAAGTAAGGCTCTAATTTTTGATAGGTTACTTTTTAAAATTTCATACAGAAACTTTAGTATTCGCTTTATTCTTTTGCAGAGGGTTTGTTTAAACACATGAATATAAAAGAATTAAAAAAAACATTAACAAATAAAGGCCCTAAACTTCGTCACTTCAGCGCATGTTCCTCAAGCGGGTACCAGAACATTTCAAGCATATTGAGCTGTTACAAATAAAACATTGGAAGGCAGTTTTTGTTTTCTTTTCCGGACGTGAGACGATCCAGGACGGTTTAATTGCGACATATCTTCAGAAATTTCCGAAACCGTGAAAAAGAAGCTCGGAAAAAATTACGCGAACACAGGCATGCGGTCTCTCAGAGCGGCAACGAAACTAAATACGCTTTATTACGCACAGGTCCGATGTTAGAAGGCAACTGCAATACAGTAAACAAAACCACCTGAAGTATATCGTACAAGGATAAACAAACTCTCAAAGGCGGAGATGATTCACAAACCGTAAATGAGACGAATGATATTTTCGTGCGGTCTGAGAGACCGCTGCCTGTGGCTACTGGTTAAAGCACTATGACATTTATATTAATTTGACGAAACCATGGCATATAGTATTTAGTGAGCGTAAGGAATGAAAAACAGTTGCATGTCAGCGAAATTCCAACGCTGGAGTTTTAAGAAATTACGAGTAGTAATCTAAACTGCGGTAATATTCAGCGTACAAATTCAAATTCAAAGAGAGAACTCTAAACTGCGCTCAAGTACTTGTGGCCGTAGTATCCTGTTTAGCATTTCAGCAAGAGAAGTGCACTTCGACATTCAATCAAAATAATTACGGCCCGCATTACTTCCGAAACCTAAATTAGAAACGGCGTGTGTTTTCATCTTCTTTCAGACGATTACGTTTTAAATATCTCGCTCCGCGCGTTTTCATGTTAACGGGCACTCTTTTTAACTCCGCCGCATTCATGGTTCACTCCGCACTCGGTCCTCAAGCGCTCTCCTCCTTGAACTCAAAGAGAGAAAAAGAGTGGAGGGAGAGAGGTAAGAAGAGAAAGAGGGGAGGGGGGGGGGCGAGGGAAGGAGAGACTGAGAGAGATGGTGGAATTGGGGAAGGGGGAGGGAGAGTAGGAGGGGTGGAGTAGAAGGAGGCGAGGGAATCCGTGAGAGAGATGGAGTGAGTGAGAAACAAACCACCCGTCTCGTTGCAAGGAAACCAAGATTTACGGCAGAGTTGAAAGACGCCAAGTACTCCATTCCTACCCATCTACGCCCCCCCATTTTACTTCGAATTCTCACGTAACCGCAATGGATACTGGGCCTCCCACTCCCCCTCTCCACTCCTCCCCCTGCCTCTCTCCCTCCTTCTCTCACTCCCTCCCTCCCTCTCTCCCTTCCTCTCTCCCTCCCTCTCTCCCTCCCACTCTCCCTCCCACTCTCCCTTCCCCTACATCTCCCCCTTCTACACTCTACTCCCGTTCCCCCTCCTCCCCTCCCCTCTCATTTCCTCCCCTCTCTCCCCACTTTTCTCCTCTCCGCTCCACCCCTCCCCGCTCCGCCCCTCCCCGCTCCGCCCCTCCCCGCTTCGCCCTCCCCGCTCCTCCTCTCCCCGCTCCTCCTCTCCCCGCTCCTCCTCTACCCGCTCCTCCTCTCCCCGCTCCTCCTCCCCCGCTCCCCCATCCCGCTCCTCCCCCCGCTCCCCCCTACCACCCTACCCCGCGCAGGGCTTTCTTGCGTGAAGACTCCTCTCTTGCTCGCAATCTTCAGTCTTCCGTCGCTTATTTTTTGCAGTCCATGCAAGAAATCCTTTTGCGTTCTCCTCCTTAATGTATAAATGCAGCTCCACGCCTAGCTCAAAACTAGTATAAACCTTATAATTCAAAGGGTGTGATGAGAAACCGTACGTAGTCCACTGTTTTTTCCCTATCCATTCTTTCTTCCTTCTTCATTTACGATACGAGCTATTCTTAAAACATTAGATCCCAAAATGTTATTGGTTATAATAGCAGCAATAGCTAAATCTAATGCAATTTAAGGTAGCTACTAAATTTACAAACGAGCAATGAGATATTTGAAGCAATTATTCAAGTTTTAACGAGAGTGGGTAGCACGAAGGCAACAAGAAAATTGCCTTTTAAAAATCGTTCGCAATTTGTCAGAGAAGCTTCATACATAATAGTAAGATAAGGAATCCGGTTATCTAGTCTAAAGTGAGTTAGTGAGACGAAAAACTCTGCCTATATATCTCAAGCATTTTAACGCAATTTCTCGTGTTAACGGCTAGCCTCAAGGGATGCAACGAACCATCAAATTTGCTAGGTGCCTCCATAGTTACGAGATGAAAAAATTTCCTCCCGATGTTTTTTTTAGGTGTCCGTTGTGGAAATAAGCGAAGCAAGGAAATGCTTTCTCACATAAGTAAATCTGTAATGCTACGGTCCAATTAATCGGGAGACTGGTAAGGCAGAGAGGGAGAACGTTATATAAGTAGGAGATAGAGAGGGAGAGTGGGAGAGAAGAGGGAGATAGGGAGAGAGAAGAGGGAGATAGGGAGGGAGAGAAGAGGGAGATAGGGAGGCAGGGTGGGAGAGAAGAGGGAGATAGGGAGGGAGAGAAGAGGGAGATAGGGAGGGAGAGAAGAGGGTGATACGGAGGGAGAGAAGATGGTGATAGGGAGGGAGATAGGGAGGGAGAGAAGAGGGAGATAGGGAGGGAGAGAAGAGGGTGATACGGAGGGAGAGAAGATGGTGATAGGGAGGGAGATAGGGAGGGAGAGAAGAGGGAGATAGGGAGGGAGAGAAGAGGGAGATAGGGAGTGAGAGAAGAGGGAGATAGGGAGGGAGAGAAGAGGGAGATAGGGAGGTAGGGTGGGAGAGAAGAGGGAGATGAGGGAAGTAAGTACGTAGTTTGGAGACGGGAACGGCGGATTTCGAAAGCCGGTGTTCGCCGAGTGCTACAGACATGTCGACTGGGAGCTAGGGTAGACACTTGAGGGGAGGCGCGTCGAGGAGCTGGGATCGAGGGCATAAGAGAGAAAGAGAGAGTGAGTGAAGGAGAGAGAGAGAGAGAGAGAGAGAGAAAGAGAGAGAGAGAGTGTGAAAGAGAGGGAGAGAGTGAAAGAAAGAGAGAGAGAGAGAGAGAGGTATGGGGAAGGAAGGATGGAGGGAGCGATGAGAGGGTTGAGGGGTTGCGCGGATGGCTCGGCGAGGACCACTTGGATGGAAGTGGCCCTCCTGGCTGGCGGCTTATGCCCTTTGTGGAGAGACAGTGCATAAACTCGCACGCACATGCACGGCAGGAATTTCTTGCAAAAACATCCTATTCCATATAGCTCGTCTCATGGAATATCAGAATATTGAGTGATTCTATGTAATCACAATTGGCACAAAAAAATAAAAGATTAAATCTTATGTTAGTCTCTTGTTATACTGTCATCGATCACAGGCGTTGCTTCTGGTATAATTGAGCAAAGCCGCTTTTTGTTGATTTATCTTCATATAAAGGATGTGATCTCGTCTAGACTGTTCTAAAATTCCAAGAGTTCTTCAGAAGAATGCCGTAGAAGAAATGAAACAGGGCAATGTTTAAACGAAATTAAAAAGAGTAAATGGATGGTTGTTGGTGATTGGAATAAATCAATATTGTATGTATCCAGACCTCTCTCAGAATTATTTCAATTCAATTTTAAATCCGGATTAATTCGAAAACACGATGATTCAGAATGGCAGGAAAAAGATGTAAAGGTTTAATTCGTTCATTTTACTTTTAAAGGGAATTGAATAAACTTGATAGAATCAAAAAAGTGAATTTTAAGAATACCTATCGTTACAACAATGACACTTGCTTATAAATATGTCAAAAAACGCCATAACCATTGCATATTATTTTTCAGAAAATCACTACGTTTTTTCGTGTTACCTCGTTTTACATTTGTTTCGTATATGCTAGTCGTTTTGGTTCTGTGTTAAAATCTATTTATCGCATTATTTACAACTATCGCAAATTAAAAAATAGAATAGCTGCATGGCTGCAATGCCTAAAGTTACTTTCAATGTGATGCGTGAGACTATTCAAATTGCATTTGCGAATTTGACGCTATTAGGATATTAGGAATGGACGAAAGTTTTATGAAGCCAAATTGTAGGCTGCTATTTCTCGTTTTCGTGGAATTTATAGTTTTTGTTTTATTCTGCATATGATTTTAATTGATAATACTATATATTTTGCCTTACAATGAGCTGCGTTATCACATTATCTGATAATTTAGACGTGATTATTCAAATGTGGGACGATAAATTTTATTAACTTGATCAAGCGCCTGCCGATTAATGAGTGAATATCCATGTATTCGATAAGAGCATCAGTATGTAAATTTTTCGGCAGGCATTTGGAATTTACTACTCAAACAAATGAGTCTAAAAATTTCACTGTTCTCACATTTTATTCGAGATGAATGTTTACTAAAGTAAAGCAATCGGAGCTATCTTAGAAAAACAATTCGAAATGATATAGGATTATTAATAATCGAGAAAGAATTAGCTTTTTTAATTGTTTTATCAGCTGTAAAAATCTTAACCTATATGCATAACATTTCCGCTCTGTAACACTTTTGTCACAGCAAAAAAATAATATATATATATATATATATATATATATATATATATATATATATATATAACAACTTACGGAAAAGGAAAGGTAAAATGAATATATGGATGTCAACAAGGTGTTGGGATGAGGAAACCCAGTGAGCACTCACCAATCAGACGACTTCAGGTTGGCGAGGCTCCGGGGATGTCGAAGCGACACACGTAAAATAACACAAAAACACAGAAACATCACAAACGTAAAGCTTTCGGAACTACTCCTTCTTCAGCTACAGAGAGAGAACTGTAGCTGAAGAAGGAGTAGTTCCGAAAGCTTTACGTTTGTGATGTTTCTGTGTTTTTGTGTTATTTTACGTGTGTCGCTTCGACATCCCCGGAGCCTCGCCAACCTGAAGTCGTCTGATTGGTGAGTGCTCACTGGGTTTCCTCATCCCAACACCTTGTTGACATCCATATATATATATATATATATATATATATATATATATATATATATATATATATATGTATTAGTTATTTATTTAAATTCAAATAAATCTATGGCTGCATTCTTGACTATCATAAAAATCCCTTTAATTTGCTCATTTTCTTCTAAATAGGAATGTTCCCTGAAAATGGCGGCAGAATGTTAGTGCTAAGGAGATCAAAATGAATTGCATGGTCAGTGGACGTGTGACTTATTTCCATTTTCACTATTAGACCACTTATTAGAAATTGATGTAAAAACAATCCCAATTTAAATTTACACATAGGATTCTTTCAGACATTATATCACCGCTCCGCAATCTTATTACTGTCATGGCAAGCTTTTGGATTTGCTTGATTCTTGTGACGTGCCAAATCAAGTTCTACGAGATTATATAGAGTATTTTAATTACTCAGAGGTCAACAGAGGAGAAAATTACAATAAAACAATACTTAAAAATCTTTAAAATATGTCTGTCAGATTACAAAGAAACTAAGTATAAAAATTGGTAATTCTTCATTTAATAAGAAATTTTGTCTTTGTCTAAAGTGAAAGATGTTTATTTTCCCTTGTTATAGCTTGAGAATAGTAGAACATGGCAATATTATTTTCAGGTATACCGCGGCAAACAGTTATAAACTATTAAGGTCGTACTTATTACCCACGAATGAAACAGAATTACAGGCTCATGTTAAAACGCTGGGACCACATTGAAGACTGACCGCTGCTCAGACCTCATGACTGACATTAAGGCGGATTAACTGTTCGAAACTCGAGGATTTGTCCCGAAACCGAGCTCAGGTACCTAGCCCTCGCAGCAAGAGATCTCTAGCCGACCAAACCATTTGCAAAAAAATTTATACTTTTTTATGTTGTTAAATTAGTGAGAAAATAACTCAAGCATCGAATCCAGGTAAATGCGCTGATTAAGGGCGTATTTTAAACGTAATTCTATGATATATAATCTACATCTACATGTTACCCTGCAAGTCACCTTCTTGGTGGCTGGCAGGGGGTGCAGTGCACCAAGGGTCCATAGCTTTCCTACGTTATCTTTTCCTATTATGTTCTCTTATCGTCCTAGGGAAAAACGATCCTCTATATTGCTCCGTTCTACAATCCATCTCGCGATTCTTATCCTCGCTGTCCTGCCTTCCGAGATACGTCGGGCTTCTGATAAGTCCTACTACCATGGTACTACTAAAGGAGGTAGGTCGTTCCGGTGGACGAAAACGCGTTCAGTTCGCGCATGACGTCACGTAGCATAAGCTTTGTAGAGGGAAGCTTAAAATTTGTATAAAAATTAACGTAAATCGGCTGCTGATATCCGTCTTTTTATTTCTTCACCCTTCGTTATTATAAATAATACATTTATAAGTCATGCTATAAAATGCCGGGACGTTAATTTGTATATACAATGATTTTTTAACGAATTACCGAGATCGGAAAAAGTTCAAGTTTGTTAAGAACATTCGGCATCAAGTGAACTTCGAAGAAGGGAAAAGACTTCTAAGAAAGGTCTCGAACTCATCTTAAAGAGAAGGGCTTCATTTTCTGTATGATTCTCACTCAAAGGCCGATTTTTCCCAAGTTAAATTTTAGTTTTTTCGTCATTGATTTCTTCGAATTTCGCGTAAATACTGGCGTTTTTATCACTCACTAGCGTAATTGCCCTTCAAATATGACGGGTATGGGTGAATTAAATTGAAATAAAAAGGTTCATGAAACCAACTTTTAGATACACTAAAAAGTAAATAATAAATATAAAATTCACATAATTGAGTGTTCCAGAGATAAAAAATAGTTATGGGTGAATGGAAATTGCATGACAACGAAATACATCACGGTACACAATTCTTTTACGTCCAAATTTATTTTTAATCTATGGAACCTTTAATTTTGTCACTTCCTTCTTTATTTCTTCCTCTCTCGTATTAAAACATTCACATGCACTCCTTAATGTATATAGTACATATTAGGATTAAGGCATCAGTACAATCTCGTTATTTATTTTTCTTTAAAAAGGTCCAGATCTGAAGTTCTTCCTAATTTTAATTTACAAAAGAGTGAAAGTCTTTAAATTGAAAAATCGATTTTTGTTATCTTGTGGAAAATGGCTCACCCCTTCCACCAAAAATTAGCCTATTAGGTTTACCGAGTTTATATTTAGTAATTTCGAAAATTCAACTGCGCATATGACAATCACAAGATGTAAGACCCATCACTTCAAGCTTAGCTTACAAAATATCTATGAAGCCCTCAATAAATAGGGTGTTGCTGCCTTAGTGCATGCAGGTTACAAATTTTATGGTTTTAACTTTTTCCTTAGAATAATGGCAAAAATGAAATTCTACGATATGCTTAAGTTACATTTGCATTTAAATACAACTGACCAACTGTCTACTATCTATGGAAAAATCATGTGCTGGCCATGTCATATTTTTTAATTAAACAATACCACATTACTCCAAAAAGATTAGACTGCTCAGTTTATAGATGTTATAATTAAGATGGGTTGTAGGGAAAATAATTTAAAAGCAGAATAAAATATTTATTGTTAAATGCAAAAATTTGTTGGATTCAGAAATTTATTTTGTAATCATAAACAACACATCTGGTCCAAACATGGACCATATGTTACATAACAAAATATGGTACAAACTTTCTTACCATTAACTCCATTGGCATTTTGTCACCGATATAAAATCAATATTAACAATATTGTGACCAAACATTTACTTGTAAAAGCTAAGATTGATTGATGAGAATATGAAAACCACTGATGATGCACATTGAAAATTCGTGCTGCAAAAAATTTATAATTAATTAAATAATTGATAAATAAGCATTTGACAATGGCTAATTAATTAATGGAAATGATTGTAAAACGTCAACAGTATGATGGGCTAAGCCACAGAGTCAAAAATAATTTTATGAACTACCTTTAAAAGCACAGTCTGGCCAACAGGTTGGAACATTACAAGAAAATACTTTGGTGCAGGCAAAGTTTAATGACTGAAGACTAAACTCAACTAAAATATTCACCGATCACGGAAAAATGGGCAAAATTGTAGCTTTATATTTTTCAAAAACTTAAATCGATCAGAAAACACACTAAATTTCAAATGTAAATAATAATTCGTTAAATCATGATATTTAAATTTATAAACACTGCGCATGAACATATGTAGGAAGAACTGGTGCTGTATAATTAGAAGACACATGTTTGTAAACATTGCTAAATTTACATAAAAATGGTTATTAACGCAACAGTAAAATTTTGTATTTTAGTAACGCTTATGATGTTAAGTAGGTACGTATTGTAAATTAAATAAATAATGTTTCAGATCTTCTTCAGCGATATTTAAGAATTATACAAAAAACACAACTATTTTTTTAACATGCTATTCTCTCAACATCTGTATTTGTGACAAATTTATATTGCACCAAGCACTTTCATTCTAAATATGCATAGATCTACCAAAGAGACACTGTATAAATCGATTAAGTAATAGTTAACATCATACGGAATGAATAAATTTCATAATATTGACGCTTCCACTATTTATATCGACATCACTAGTTTCACTACAACCAGATCACTGAAGTTCAATTCACCAGCAATAATTAAATAAATAGATATAGATTAAATTAATACGTAGCATATTTAAACCAAAGAATACCTGCTCTTACCTGTTTTCACGTTCATGTTGTCTCTTCTCCGGTATGCTCGAATCCATGTTTCTTGAATGGACTTTTCTTGGGGAAATCGAAAAAATCTCACCCTACCATTACACTTTTTGTAACTGTTGTTACAACCAAATACCGCACAAGACGTCATTTCACTGAGAAAGCCACAGTTCAAGAGAAAAGATAACAATTTCCAAACCAGCGACCACAGTCAATGGTAAATCATAGGCGGCAAGCGCAATATAAATGCCATGTGACGTCACACGCTCGAAGCGACGCTCGCCTGAGATGCGCAACGACCTACCTCCTTTAGTTGTGCCATGCTACTACCTTATTCTTTAGTCCCTCCGACATAAATTTTTCTAGTAGTTTAAATCTACCCTGCAGCCTACGTTCCTCTAACGATGTCCATTTCAGATTTTCTATTAATGACGTTACGCTTTGTTTACTATCGTAATTTCTCTTAAGATAAGATATTCACGGTCAAATGTAATCTTGACGCCCAAGAATACCAAACTCTTAGGGTTTCTGGGTCGGGATTGTATTGGAAACAGTTAAAGACTAGTCGTAGTAACAATTCTGGCTTATTCTGTTAATATATTTGGCCACCAAGTTTGTGCTGCAACCAACTAAACGAGGGGTGAACTAGAGGGGAGCTCGGTGGGGCTCGCGCGAGCCCTTTGTTAAATTTAGACTCATTCAATGAGCCCTTTGTTAAACTTCATCGGGCGTATGTACTCTATATAGTAACGGTATACAGTTTCGTCCCTTTAGCCTTTTCTTTTCTCGAGGCGAATTTACACGATTCACTTTGGATTTGGATGTACATACATAAACAGTTCATCGAAAGAACAATATCCCGAAAAAACAATTCACAACAATTAAACATTATTTTTCTCATCTTTCGATGAATTGCTCATTTGATAGATTAACATTCGGTGACTTATTCTTTCGGTGAATTGTTATTTCGGTGAATTGTTATTTCGGTGAATTGTTTTTGATGTATTGTCTTTCGATGAATTGTATTCGGTGAATTGTTTTCGATGAATTGTCTTTCGATGAATTGTTTTCGGTGAATTTTTCCGCAAACCTTTGTGTCAACATGCTGCACTACTTTTCATCCACGAGTCCGAACTAAGAGTCAATCACAAAGAGTGAACTTTTGAAGTTAAAAATAGTACTTGAGATTGCAAGTGTATTGCAGCGCTAATAAGCGCTTTTTCTTAGTGCTTTACCTCTCCAAACTTCCGATTCCAAAAGTGAAGATTTATATTTTCCCGTCCATCAACGAGGGTCTCCCACAGTCATTTTAGTGAACTGTAAGTACATGGATTGGTGTTTTATTTACAGAAATTTAGTAAAAGATTTTTTCCTCGTTATTTTACATGAAAATTTATTTATATTGTTTTTATGTTAATGAATGCAGTTGTTATTTAAAGACTTACGGACATATTTAACACAACATTTGAAGGAATGGCAAAAAGAATGTCTAATGTAAATTTCCTCAGTGATTTATCTCTGATGATAGATATTTTAGATGAGACATCATTGTTAGCAAACGCTTTATAATCACGGTCAATAATTTACAAAAAGCCGACAAACTTATAAGACGCACAATAAGAGCAATGCAATCTCTAAAGGAAAATATTGGTAGACACGAAGTTTTTCAGTTAATTAAATCTGATACTTATAAATGCATATCATTTCAAAGCAGTACATCGAAGATAACAAACTCTCTTCCTAGAGGTCAACTAACTCAAAGTGTAATTGATAATTTGAAAGCCAGACTTTTATCGACAAATCACTTTTTTTCAAACCAGAGTACACTGAATTTGGGAACAATTCAAATAATCATAAGCAATACGAATGCCTTTTAACATACTTTGATTTGTTGGAACCAACCTCTTGTAGCTTTGAGGAAATACTTTCTCCATGGCTAAAATGGGAAAAGAAATTGCAGCAGCTAAATAGGTTGGTAAAATTTTAAATCAAGATTAATGATTTCAAGAATTTTGTGGTCTAAAACCTCCAATCAAAACTGCATGTTCCTTTTCCACCTATTATTGTAAAAGCTAAGAATATCGCTAACACAATTGCAATCAGTAGCGCAGAAGCTGAACGAGCTTGAACAGATTGGGATTCAGTGCCTTTTGTGAAGGCCTGGTTACGCCAACATCGTCTTGCTGATGATACTAGAGTTCGAACCAAAGTTGTTGTACAACCAACAGGAAATCGAAAAGCGATATGGAACCTTCTTTAAATTGCAAATGTATGATGTAAATTGAGGCTATCCGTGTGAAAACTAGACAAGCGACAACTGTAAAAAACGCCATAAAACGCATTTAAAGTTTACCAATTTTTAAATGAGTAAAAATATTTCATCTAATAAATGCATCTTATTAAATTTCTCTCTTCTATTTTACCTTATGATGCCTAGATTACAACGGTATAAAGGATAAAAATATCAGATGGATGTTTTTAGTGAAAAATTTATTGTTGTAGGAGTTTGCATGAAACAATATGCATATGAGACGAAAAAGATTATCTTAAAACGAATAACATACAATTAGACAAAATTGGAATGTAACTCATCAAATTCAATTGATAAAAGATTACAGATGAAATGGAGGCAACACGGTGAAATAATGCAGGGCTTTTGATATTCCGATGACATTTGACAGCATTATACTTATTCACTGACACTTTCTTTACAGAATGGATTTTCAAATTTGTGCACTAATTCTCAGGGAGAGTGCAGGCTGATCCACATAACAAATTTCACTCAAGTTGCGCGATGTAATGTTTTGGGTTCAATATTCACTTTAAATTACTAAAAACTGTCATCCTACCTCTTCATTCATACTTCTGCCGATCTGGCTACACTGTTTAAACTTTCGACAAATCTCCCATCATACTGCGCTAATCATTACTCTTCTAATTATCACACAGAATATTTTAAATCTTCAAGAAAATAGCTTACATTTAAATCCATTTAAGCTAGAAATAATTAATCATTTTAGTAGCGATCATTAGATTCTAACTAATTATTATATTTCAAGTCTGGTCTGCCGTTAATGATTCCATTATGAGCTTCCACCTTTCATGAAGATTGTACGCTCCCGATGATAACAGTATCGATCAAGTGGGGCATTGCAAGATTGTTTATACAATAAATTCATATCTCAGTATTGTACTAAAATAATAGGAAATATTGAGTTTTGCAATAGTATAATCAACTTATTTCCGGTAACTCTGCCGTCTGGCAAGACTAGGCATCATACAATTTTTGAGATAAACACTTCCAATTGTTAACAGATTGCCATCATACCCCTGCATATAGCGAGCCCTTTTTTACTAAATTGGCAGCTCACCCCTGAACCCAACCATTTCAACCAACCAGCCCAACCCAGATCAATAGACCAACCAACACAGCTTCCATATAATACACCACTTTTTCATGTTTTCAATACAATCCCGTCCCAGAAGCTGTTAAAAGGTTGGTATTCCTGGGCGTCAAGAGTACATGTGAGCGTAAATATCTTATTATATATCGTAGAATTACGTTTAAAAAACGCCCTTAATCAGCAAATTTACACGGTTTCAGGAAGAATCCTCGAGTTTCGATGGGCTAATTCAAGTTAATGGCAGTCATGAGGTTTAAGCATCGGTCACTTTTCAATGTGGTTCCAGCATTTTAACATGAGCCGAATTATGTACAAATCTAAAATAAAGTATAAATGAAATACTTTTAAAAAGCATCAAACGATTCAACATGATATTGAAAAAAAGAATTCGAATACAAATGAAGCCGAATGCAAGATATGTTTATTCCTTTTTTGTTTTCGTCATCTTACCCTCTCACTCTTTTCAGCTCACCCCTTCCCCAATAACTATTCCCTTATCTTCAATTAGATTTGATCCCTTATTTCGTCTCTCTAATCTTTCCGTCTACTTTCTCCCAATTCTCGCTTTCTCTCCCTTGTTTCCCCTCCCATTTGCAAAGAATATACGTTATTAATAATAATATTTTTTATCGAAACAACCATTAAATTTCAAATTTCCAAGGATCTGAATTTAATTGGTCGTAACTTGTTTAATATTGCGTTTGTTTCCGATAAGGACAAGGTTCTAACACTTTTGCAAGTGTCTCTCTCCTCCCTCTCCTCTCCTCCCTCTCCTCTCCTATCCTCTCCTGCCCATCCTTTTCTCCCCATCCTCTCCTCCCCATCCTCTCCTCCCCATCCTCTCCTCCCAATCCTCTCCTCCCCCTCCTCTCCCCCCCTCCTCTCCTCCCCATTCTCACCTCCCCATTCTCACCTCCCCCGCCTCTCCTGCTCATCCTCTCCTCCCCCGCCTCTCCTCCCTCGCATCTCCTCCCCCTCTTCTCCTCCCCCTCCTCTCCTCTCTTCCTCCTCATCTCCTCCCCCTCCTCCCCTCTCCCTCCTCTCCTCCCCCTCCTCTCATCCCCCTCCTCTCCTCCCCCTCCTCTCCCTCCTTTCCTCTCCCTCCTCTTCTCCCTTCCTCTCCTCCTCCTCCTCTCCCCCCTCTCCTCCCCATCCTCTCCCCCCTCTCCTCCGCTCCCTCCCATTTTTTCTCTCTCGCACTACACTCCAATGATTATTCGGCTCCTACGTCCCGATCCAAATCCCGCCGCACATCTAAATAACGCATTATTCCCTCGGATTCCATTCGTTCACACATTTTTGGTCTAGGGTTTTACACCCGCATGCTGGCATCCCTTATGCCACTGTTATCTGGCGGGGACCCCCTGACCCCCTTTTGAAGTGCTGTTGCGAAGGATGCAGCGAATATGTATGTGTGGTATAGAAAGGGCGATGGGAATAGGAGGGAGGAGATAAGCCTGCCCTCTCGTGGACCCACCTGACAAATGAAGAGCGACCCGCGGACCTCTGGATGCATTTCCGACCACCACAACATTCTCCCACTCCCTCTTCTCCTCCTACATTTTCTAATTATCTCATTATCTTTCCTGTTCAATTAGATAACTCTTTCGGTTCAACAAACGGACAAAATCGTTGTTTCGAATATGTTGAGAAGCAAATTTAATTTTCTTTATATATTATTACAATATGTGTCAGAATGTTTCTCATAAATAATGCACAACTATTTTTGGTCTAGGGGGATAATTTCATCGAAAGAATGTCTTCTAACGCAAATCTGTATTCTGTATTTTAAATTTAAACAATAAATTTGAATATTGCTAAATTGTTTGGTTCATGCTCACGGTCATAGGTGGATGTCTTCCACCTTTAGAAGGGATGTCTCTCTCTCTTTGCATTAAAGGTTCCTTTTTCTAATGCGTATTTTCCGCAGGAATCGTCCCTCCAAGACTTGTACGATCACAGACAACGTAGTGCTTTATATAGAGAAATGCAATTTTGAACTGATTTTAAAAATCAATTTGGCGTATGACTTAAGATTTAACCCGTTAAAAGTTAAAGAATTCGATCTCGATTATTTTAGACTACATTTGAAAATTTGCTTCATAAGTGAATAAATTAATTTTAACGGCTTGTATTTGCATCGATCAAGATTACTTTTCCAAGCATGATGAGAAAAGCTACTTATATTGTTATTAAAACAAAACGAGATGCGTTGCATATTTAAGAAATGACTATGGCATTTTTACGAGATTATCATATAGAGATTCTCTCTGGAAAATCACTTTGAATTTTCAGTGCTGCAAAGTAATAAACAAGGAATATATTAAACCATCTGTAAAATTATGACGCGCGAGCAAAATTTAAAATTATGAAAAATGAAGATAGTTAACTTACAGCACGAGTTTTGCTAACAAGTAAAATTTAGCGAGTGCTGATCTCATTTATTATTACTCGACCAGTATTTTTACCGAAGAATTGACAAAAAGGTCAGCATTCAGAGATACTGAAGTTATATTTGTCATTTAGGTCTATAGAGGGAAATAATGTATGTATTGTGAATCATAATACATAACAAGAATCACAACGGGTCTCACAGCACGGATAGTAGTCTTTTGGGTCTTGCCGTTGCATGAATTGTATGAATGTACGCAGCTTATAAAAATAGTCAAGTTTGAAAGTGGGTACATATGAGGGTATGGGGGTTGATAAAGAATTTAAGTGGAATGTAAAAATATAGGAGGAATATAGGAGAAAGAGATAGGTGAGCGAGGAGAAAGCCTAATCGATAAGCTATATTCTGAGGCGTAAGGGAGAAATAAAGCAACGTTGGGTAATCATATGCAGTCAAACCACCAGTGCGGATCATTGCGGCGCAAGGAAGAGAAGATGGAGACGAGATGGAGAGATCGGAAGGAGTAGGGCAATGCGGTACTGTAGAGGACGAAGGAGGTTACGCATGGATATGGTGGATATACCTATCGCCATCACGAGTGCGATTGTTTGGTTGAATGAAAAGGCGTAGGAGCAGGAAGCGAGCGTTGAGGGAATGCGGAGAGGTTGGAATATCCAGTTCTCTAGAAAGAGGTGAGAGATATCACCAAGGGGGATGATTTAAAGGACTTGGGACGGGAGAAGGCGTGAGGAAAAATATGTGTGGAGCGAAGCGTGAAATGAGGGTCAAGGATCACGGGGAGGAGGTTAAAGGGCAAACGAAGGGCGAGTAATGACTTGGCGATGAATCGGGAGAAAATTATGCTCTCGGCGAAATCTTTCTATCAATTTAACGCAGAGGGTTATCTTCAGCACAAGCGGTTTGCGTCGCCATGATGCAATCGGGGTTGGCATTCAGTAACACAGCGTTCCAAATGAAAATACTGGAGTGGTGTTCTTAGTGGTACCATGCACTCAGTCAAAACGCTCTTTACTTGACGAAATTTTAAAAAATTACGCCATGGAGATGAAAAAACAATTACCTTCTTTTCGCTTTAGGGGTTTGTTATTGCATGGGGTTTCCAATTACGACTATGTTGTTTTTTTCTGGAAGCCAACCTGAGACTCCAACGAATCATCTGCTGTACTAATTTGGTGGAGAAATTTATCCTTCAAATTTACTTTCCTTCTGTATAAACATTCGTTGTATTTTTCAATTTGGGAAACGAAACACACCGATATGAGCCGCTGGCGTGTATCGATTGAACAGTTTAGCTTCTTTACCTTTCTACATTGCTGAAGATACTCATAAGGCGTAATATAGACAATCCCTGTCAGGGTATAAATATGTTATATATAATTAGTGATACAAATACATTGTGTATACTACATATATGAAAACACAAATTTTATCCAAAAGGTATGATGACATGGCTGCCTGAAATTCGCCTGCCCTGGTGTTGCCCAGGCTTTTTTATACCCATCTTGAAGCATTTTGTGTACGTCCTCTCCCGACGCCGCTATCGGATCGACTTCCCATCAAGTGCCATCGTTGGAGACCTTCTTTCTCACTCAAGCGAGAAAGAGGGAGGGAAGGATAGAGAGGGAAGGAGAGAGAGAGGGGAAGGGGAGAGAGAGAGGGACCGGAGGAGAAAGTAGTTGGAGGAAACCGCAGACTTTTGTCCTTGTTTATTCGGCATACGGTATTTTTACATGAGAGAAAGATTACAAATTTGGTGTAGGTATTTTCATTCTTAACTTATCTTTTTTGAAAAATAATTTTAGCAGGTCATTTTTAACGAATTTTAAAATCGCTTTATAATTAACATTATCCTGTTCATTCTTCATGTAAGGAATATGAATCAAGCACGATGGTGGGATTGTAGTTAATTTATCAATAATTTCCTCTGTGACCATCGAACATAAATTATTGAAGCAATTTAACAGAAATTTTTTAATGTAATTATAAATCGCTTTTCACTACCTATTTGTTTGGAAATTATGTTGACTGCAGTTTCATAAATATAAATCAAACAAAAATCAGACCGGCGATATTAATAATTGATCATTTTGAAATATTTATATCCCTTTACAAAGAGGGAAATGCTTGAATGTCGCTCGAAATTTTCTCATAGTTCGAAGATTATTCATTTCTTGAAAATCGTTCAGTCTGTTAAAAGGTTCGCAACTAAAAGTATGACACGGCGGTTTTATTCTCTTCAATTTCTTTAACTTAAAAAAATCTTTCTCTGGAACGTTTTAACGAGCGTATTTCGCATTCAACTTCAGCGATATTTTCGAGAAACTCGGTTGCGAGTCTCTTTAGAATTTTTTTAATTCTGCCAAATACGTTTTAACGAGAGATCTTTTCATCATTTTAAAAAGTCTTGTAAGTTTGATGTCATCTCTACATTTACAATGGAAAACGGGGACACGACTGTTGCCATACAAACGAAGTCGAGTTTGGCGTGCTTGAAATGTTAGTTATCGCAACTTTGCAATAATATCGTCAAAATGTAGCATTGATACTAACGGGATATTCAGTAAGCGTGGAGATCCTCATTGTCATCATTTTCAATCACAAGTGGTTCGTGTACCTTAACTTATAGATAAACATACGGTAAATGATTTTTATGGCAAGAGTACGAATCAAATTTATATTTTACAAACCGTTTGCAACCTGAAGCATAAATTACAATACAAACAAACAAAAAGCAGCGAGATAATCATGTAACATAAGATAAGTATACATATATACATATATGTATATAACAACTTACGGAAAAGGAAAGGTAAAATGAATATATGGATGTCAACAAGGTGTTGGGATGAGGAAACCCAGTGAGCACTCACCAATCAGACGACTTCAGGTTGGCGAGGCCCCGGGGATGTCGAAGCGACACACGTAAAATAACACAAAAACACAGAAACATCACAAACGTAAAGCTTTCGGAACTACTCCTTCTTCAGCTACAGAGAGAGAATGTATATATATATATATATATATATATATATATATATATATAACAACTTACGGAAAAGGAAAGGTAAAATAGATATATGGATGTCAACAAGGTGTTGGGATGAGGAAACCCAGTGAGCACTCACCAATCAGACGACTTCAGGTTGGCGAGGCCCCGGGGATGTCGAAGCGACACACGTAAAATAACACAAAAACACAGAAACATCACAAACGTAAAGCTTTCGGAACTACTCCTTCTTCAGCTACACACACAGTGCCGGAACTAGGACGAGGCAACCGGGGCATCTGACCCGGGAGCAACTAAGTAAGGGGCGCAAAAAAATCCAAATAGTAACTAAACAAATGATATTTTTTTGAATTGGGAGGGGGGCATATTTAGTAGTTTGCCGAGTTTTTTCCTGGGCGCTAAAATTTCTAGTTACTGTGCTGTATATATATATATATATATATATATATGTGTGTGTGTGTGTGTGTGTGTGTGTGTGTGTGTGTGTGTACTAATAAGTGATCCACTGGGGGGTAGGAGAAACATTTAAACGCGTAGAAAGGAGCTTTCGGGGGTGATCCCTTCGTCAGCACAAGTGAGAGACAACTCCAATCTACTTGTTTAAATGTGTTTCTGCGAGACCCCAGAGGATCTCTTATTGGTAAGCGTTCACTGGGCTTCCTTACCTCAACAACTTGTTGCCATTCATTAATTCTCTTTACCTTTCCACTTCCATAAGAACATATATATGTATGTGTGTGTGCATATATAGACGCGCGCGCATAGCCAAATATTCTATTTTTAATAATTAATTTCGAAAATAATCCCATAAATTGTTACCATATCACCCTGAACTTCTTGAAAATGGTCTCGTTATAACTGATAAAATTTTATTCCCTTTCAATGTAGTTTCCTCATATTATCCTACTTTGAATGTGTTACGGTTTAATGATCTTAAAATATGGTGTGCGGAGCCATGCACATATGAAGTGTCTTTAATTAGTGTGATTAACTGAAAAAATTTCGATCCTGATGAATGACGTTTATGCCGTTAAAGTATCGACGAAGCATTTAAATAATTGATTTTGGGCTTCGAAAATGTCTGCATCTTTCACAACCGGTTTTTCCGCATCCTCTAAAGGCGATAATAACCAAACACAGCGCAACATAAAAGTATTTAACCTATTATCAGATAGTTCTTTAACTAGAGTTTTTATTCCAATAATTATTTCGTTATCCGGCGGTAGGAACCTTCTTTTAAAATCTGTCTATGCATTTTATTCGTAAAATTTGAACATTAATTGGTGTAATTCACAATGTTAGTCTTGACTTTTTGGAATGCCAGGTTATCCTGAAATAAATTTTATTTTATTTTATCATATTTATTAGTACTTTTTACCGATGTAAATGGATATTATGATCTTTAAAATTTCTATTATAAAGAAATATAGTATGAGTTAATAAAAAAATTGGAATTAATCTAAGTTGAATGAGTTATGATATTCGCATGAACTCATCGGCAAGTTGATAGATGCACAATTACATAAACATTATCATGAAAATTCATTAGGCGATAAAATATTCAACATCATCTTTTGGCATAAATGAGCAAATCCCAAAACGCAAGGAAAATAGATGATTACCCATTTAACAAAATTTTAATTGTAAATTTGTAAAAATAGGTTTACGTCGTTGAAGATTTCTTAAGAATATTATCGCGAAGGGAAAGAGTGAAATGGTTGCGGGGTTGAGTTTGAGCTCTAAACGATAGCCTCTGCACTATCATTTAGAAACTCTTTCTTATCTTTGTGAATTTTTATGTTCTCTGCTTGTTGTTTGGCGTCTTTTTAATTGCTTTTAAATGATTGATACGAATGGGAGTGTATTTTTTAGAATGTGTGTTGCTAAGGCTTACTTTTCAAACAGTCCGTGTTTGTTTTGCTTGGAGCGTTCCTCGAAAATAATATTTGCATGGCGTTTTGTTGGTCCATTGTACAATTTATTGCAGAAAGAATGGGGATCTTCAGTGAATTCCCGATTTTATTAAAAGGGTTTTTGTTTACTGCTCTTTTTTGTTAGTTTCGAAAAATCCTTGCTTGTTTTCTTGTAATCCTCGGTTTGCGCGGGGGAAATGTTTCGTCTATTTACATGAGAAACATTCCCATGTTAGTTCATGGAAAAAAATATTTACCGGGAAATGGTGAAACCTCCTATTGTAAAAATAAAATAAAATTACATTTCTAGTCAGTAGAAGTTGATTAGCGGCCAGTTAAGAATAATCACCCTCTGCAATTACCCGCATAATGGCCACGGAGGAACCTTGGTAAGTACCGTTTCTTTGCAATCATCCGCTATGCGTAGGCTTTCATTGTTTTCCAACCTTTGTTTACGGAAAAGAGCTAATAGTAGCATCCTTAATACCCTCATTGAACCTTCTAGCTAGTGATTCTTTCCTTCACCCATATTTACCTCAAGTTGGAATAAGCAATGAGACAAAGCAAGTTGGTTTAAAATAACAAATCGAGATGCTAAATGTATAAGGATAAAAAAATAATCTTTCGAAATGAGAGTGGATGTTGATTCAATGAATAAAGGAAAAGAGTGGGAGAGATGGAGGGAGAGAGAGATGGGGAAGAGGTATGGAGGGAGAGAGAGATGGAGGGAGTGAGAGATGGAGGGAGAGAGGGATGGCGGAGAGAGAGATGGGGGAGAGAGAAATGAAGTTCAATTGAAGAATAAAAAATAAAACTCGTCGGAACTGAGTGATCAACATCTGCTGCGTGTATATAAAAAAGAAGGCATCAAGGAGATGCAGAAGGAAGAGTGAAGAAGAGAGGAGGAAGGAGGGAGGAGGGAGAGGGTGGGGGGAGAGGAAGGGAGGAGGGAGAGGGAGGGAGGTAGAGGGAGGGAGGGAGGAGGGAGATGGAGGGACGGGGAGGGGATGGGAGGCGGAGAGGAGGGAGAGTGAGGGAGAGAGAAGGGAGAGAGAGGGAGGGAGGAGGGAGAGAGGAGTTGGGGGTATGGAGAAATAGAGGGAGTGCAAGAGAGAGAGAGCGAGCGTGGCGAGGGGGAGGAGAAGGGAGAGGCATAAAACTCGAGTGCCTCTGCCTTCTCATTGCGTTGCTATGGCGACGGTGAGTTAGCAAACCACTCAAAAGTGGAGATAGGAAAGTGAAGAGGAGTCTTTCTCTCTCTCCCTCGGCCTCCTCATTTGGAGCAGCCGCGCACGGATCCCTTACTCCCAATTTCTCCCAACCCTACCCTCTCTCCTTCTCTCTCTTTTTAGCTCCTTAAGCTTTACCGCATCCACCCTCGCCCATCCCTTCCTCCCATCTCATTTCGCTCTCTCTCCACCTCCTCTCTTTTCACTATCGACGGAATCATAGTCTCTTCCCGCGAGCCCTTTTCATTCATCTCCTCCCCTCCTCCCCCTCCCCATTAATACCGATCCGATCCCCGTCCGACCCCCACCGACCCAACCGCCCTCAACACCCCACCTCCGCCCCCTCCTCACCCACCCCATCTCCTCCTCCCAACTCATAACCGCTATCTCCCTCCCGCACCCTTTCGCCGCCGAATATCATCCCCGGGGAAAGAATGATGTATGTTGACGATGACGACACAAAGGCGCGCTCACTCGCCCAAGGATGCGCCGCCCCTCCCGCAGATGGCGCGCGAGGAGATGTCAGAAGCCCTCGACTTAATTAAAAGAAAATAACGAGTGCCAGAAAAGCAAACAGTGAATATGGTTCGTGTTATTTTCTAGTGCGGCATCGATTTAGTTGTATAACGGGGAGTTCGGGAATAGTAGGCGAGGATACAACGACAAATGAAAGCGTTTTTCTATTCATTTGATAAACTGTTAATTGGATTCCTTCGAGGGATGTCCGAACACCATCTGCGAAACGTCCTTTATAGACACACGTAATCCATATTGACGCGCGAGCACAAACACGATATTTTCAATTAATTCTAGGAGTCGTTCCACTAATAAGCAATCCCCTTGTACCCTCTGACGTATCTTGTTTAACTTTTTTCCGCAATTTTAATGTACAGGTTTCACTAGCTTTATGCGGGGGTTGCGTTCCAGAAAAGTGACGCATAAAGCGAATTCGCATAAAGAGAATCCATATTTACATGTAGAAGATAGGGATACGTAACACAAGCAATCCTAACTCCCCTCCATGACGTTCTTCTTTCGCTCCATAAAGCTATCTTATTCGCTAATTACAATCATAAAACAATTAACACTATAAAATATACTCACCAATAAAAGGAAGCAGACAAGCACAAGTGGTAGCTGTTGTGGGTGACATAATAGTGGAGGATTATACTGCTGGAGGGTTGTCTTAGGCCAACAAGTTCTGCGGGCGAGAACACATCCAGTGGAGTATTATCCGACGACAGAATTGGAGATGAGGAGAAGGAGGTGTTGCGAACGGGCTTGGGTGTGGAGGTGGCAGGCACATTATGATCAACGGCGGAAATGGAACGGCCAGCGAGGGCAGAGGTGGTGGGGGTCGCAGAGCGTGGCTGTAAGAACTGGAGCATAGTGCACTGTTTGGTTGAACGTCGTTTTTGCGCATACACTGCCTTGTATGGCGCAAGAAGATGGTCCAAACCCCTCTTGAAAAGAAAACTTCTCTCTAAGCTATGGTCCATATATATTGCCATTTTAGCGAGATTTTCAGCATAAGTGAAGAATTCCGTTACCTTCCTCGATGTCATGTCCTTCACTTCTAGAGTGAGTTTCAACTTTCTCCTATTCTTCCACTCCATCGACGCTAATGATAGACCTTACGTCGTCGATACTAAGTTCCTCACCATGCAAATCGACTACCTCTATAACATCATCTTCTCCCATATCAGCAAAACCTTCCCATCCCAGCTTCTGCCCAAGTTAGATGACATCTTGAACCAAGTGCGGAACCTCCGGAAAGCTAGCGAAGCTAGTGACTCATTCTTTCCATAAATTCTTCCCTGCAGAATTCATCGTCAATGGCTTGACTGCATTCCAGGAATACCCGATATTTTCGATGGCGTCCTTGATGTTGTAACCCTTCCACCATTCCATAATTGAAGGTTTGCTGGCACCATCAGTTACTTTAAGCAGCTGGGAAATAGTTCGCCGTAGGTAATACGCCTTGAAAGTCGAAATAACACTTTGATCAAGAGACTGGAGAAGAGGCGTTGTATTTGGTGGGAGAAATAGGATCGACACATTAGGGTCGATTTTTTTGGGTGGCCAGGTGCATTTCCAAGAATCAGCAACAACACAAATCCCTAACATACTCTCCATTTTTTCCACAATAGGGATCTATAGACGCGAAAAAGTGATTTACCTTCTACATTCGCATTTATAATATTAGCAATTTCACAGTCTATCTCCCAATATCTCAAATAATTCAACTGTTATTGAGGTGAGCTGGAAAATGCTTTCATATGTTCGCACATCGATATCAAATGTGACATCTGTTTGCGTTGCGCTGCACGCCGGGTTCTTGCGAGCTTTTCTTGGAGATTTAAACAATTTTCAGGCAAACCACACAACATATCGTCTCAAAATAAAAACAATAAATATTTCAACATCGCTGATCATTTCACTTGCTTATTGCACCAACTAAATCTCATAGAACGTAAGTTACCTAGAGACAGAAAATATCGTGTCATATTTCGGAATTTTCGAGTGAAGGCAGTGTATTTTTTAAAATTTTAAAGTGTAAAATCATATATCACTTATAAAACAATTTTCTGACATTAGAATCTTATGAGAAGTAACATGAAAAATTTGGTTGAAATTGGACATAAAAGAACAGAGATATCGCAGTTTTAGTATTTTCAAAACTTGAACGCGCGAAAAAACAAAGATTTTGGTGAAGAAATGGCAGTAATGGCTGTAAAAGCAAGCTTTAGCTGTCATAATGACACCAGTTACTGCTGAACCATTTCCGGAACTAATGCATTATTTTTACTCAGGATGGCAAAAAACTCGAAAGATCAAATATTGATTGCGAATTTAAAAGAAGTCTCTACGGCAGCGTTTCAAAAACCTTTTTAATAGTACGAGCCACCTAGACTTATAGAGTTTACCTGGGACCCACCTATTATCTGTATACTAATTTTTTCAAGCAGTAGATAGTGCGTTTGGAATTGGAGGGAAAGGAATGTGTGGGCGTCAGAAATGTTTTAAATGTATTTGCGATATTGCAGAGATCAATATTTCAGTATATAATAAAAATTGATTTTACTATTAATCTTGAAGAAAAATATATTCATCATTGAGGTTTAATTATCACGATGTATTTGGAAAATATCGAGGAGTTTACCGAAATGAGTAGAAGCCATGATAGACACAATTGTGTCTCTAGTGAGTCTGGAAGAAGGGAATGTTTTTATGGAAGGAGATTATTACACCTACATTTCGGAAAACACCTCAAAGACCCGTTTATGATACTGGAATTTTAAAGTTTAGTTGAAAATAGAACTTTGCATATTATATGGATGTATTTGTCTAAGAAAGAATTAATGGACAAAGGATAAATTGAAGACGAAAAGGCACGAAATGATTTGCATGTAACAGATAATTATGATAACGTTGAAGCATCGAATGGGGATTTGGAGGTAATTGAAAATGTCTAGTCATCAGTAAAACAAAGAAAGAAATTGTCATTTGGTCACTTAATTCAATTATTATTCCAGTTGACCAAGATGATGATATCGATGCTGCCATATAACAAATGCTCCCTTGCAAATGGATTTGAAAAAACGGGACTGCCAAATAAATCAAAAAGCAGGAGTTAGAGAATGTAGATAAAAACAAGGTGATCCAAACAGAACTTATGATGCCTACTTTCCATTTAATCATTTATTTAGTACTTTTATTTCCTTTAATGGCTTTAAAATCACCGCGGATATGTTGCTTATTGTGTTCCCAAATTTCATAATTTAGCGTTATAAAATACCACAAATACATTCGAAAGGAATATTAAATCGATCACACGTATTTGTCCGGTAAAAATAACGCGTGTATGTATTGGACTCCGAGTACAACAATAGTTGTTTGTATGGCAACACTCTCGTAATTAGTGATAAAAACAGAAAAAACGCCAGTATTTACGCGAAATTCTAAGAAATACAATCGATAAGTAAAATTCTACAATAAAAATTAGAATCTTCATTTCTTTCTTCGGAGAATAATATAAATTTCGCTCCGATATTACTATTATAAGATATTTTAATGTGCAAAAGAAAATTACCCTGCACGATGGATTTCAGATTTCCCATATAAATCAAATGGGAAGGATAGTTCCTGGATTCGAATCCGGGACTTCAATCTTCGCAACAAAAACTATCATCGGGCGTTTGGCACCAGTAGCAAAAGATTTTCACCAAGTTTCATGAAAATCGGTCAATTGGTTCAAAAGTTAATGGGGGGGGGCGACGGACAAACAGACAGACAGACATAACGACGAAACAAAACACCTATTTCCATTATGAAATGTAGGCTAATAATAACTGATAACGAAGTCTTCCGCATTCTCCTTTAGTAAACTATCAGTGAACGTTGCTTCGTGCCCTGCACAGGTGGAAAATTTGTATCTTAATCCTAAGATAATTTTTAATGAAAACTTGGCAACAATACATTTTTGGCGGAAAACTCGTTTCTGGAGCCGGATCTTTGCGCAATATGCAGAACAGATAAACTTCAACACGGAATTTCGAAAATAGTGCCGCAATAAAAGTAATTTTAGCTTTTGAGTTACCGCAACCATAATAATATATGATGCGATAATGAAAATCGACCGCTCGCAATACTTATAAATAGATAATTAGAACTAGAAGAATTACATATCGGCGGAGACGAAGAGAGCATTTGTCAGAGGTCGCACCGCACCCACTCACCCACTCTCGCCACGCCATATGCGCACCTTCTGAAATGCATTCTCCTCTGCTTCGCAATACTTCCCAGCGCCGAAGATTTTTCTAAACAGCTTTCTCTAGGCGTCCAAGTGTTCCTGACTTCGCTCCTTTTCCTTTCGCCGTCTGGTCTGTTCCAAGGATTTTCGCCCCTTACGCCACTCCCTATCGAGAACATCATCCATTTCTCATCCTTTCGTTTTCTTCTGAGGCCCTTTGCTCCACCTTCGGTATCAGCTCCTTTTCCTTCCATTTACCCCGAACCGCCTCCCTTGTGCCCGTCACGTCCAAAGTATCGACTCGGCTTACGGCTGATCTGTATCCTTTATCGCAACAACATCCAATCCACGTCGTTCTGTTTACACATCGCCTCTTTCGGAATTCTATATTATTCGACTCTTCGTCTTACATCCGAGTTTTCTCAGCCCACGTTTCGTAACTATGGAATCATTTCCTGTTGCATCGACACTTCTGCTTCTTCGTTCTCTCTCTGGATCTTTTCGTGCCGAGGAAAATCTGTTGCTAAAGGAATGACACCTGTGTATGAATATGGCCTTTTCAAAAATTATTTCCACAATTAAGGAGGAAACTGAGGCACAACAAACCAGGGACTGCGGAAACATCATCTTAATGCAAAAAATGAGACGATTTTTAGTCATCCAAGTCATTCGTTCGTCCTTTATCCACGAGATATTCCCCTATATTTCATCCACCCGATCCAGAAACGACCTGTCTCAGTTTTTTCTTCCTCTTTGCTTCTGTCTTTTATTTATCTTCGTTCGAGTGAACAGCACGTGCGGGAGGATAACGTGCCTGCCACAGGGTTCCAGTTCCGCTTTGTCGAAACACGCGGAGAGGAAGAGAGAAACTGACGGATGCAGGCGATGCGTGAAAATGACGCAGAGATGGCAATCAGCGGCTCTGCTGGATGCAACATCGAGCGATCGCCGAACGAATCGAACGATGACGAGTGGGACACGCGAGATTCGCTTCCCATTATGGCAGCTCTCGCTCGTGCGCCGACGACAGCCAAATCCGTACGGATGGAGGAGTTCAAAAAGACGCTCATATGAAGTGCAGCGCAAAAGCATTTTATTTTAGTCAAATAAACAATTTTAAAATGGTTGTGAGGATTGAATCAAGTGAGATTGTGTGTGTTTTCTGTACTGTGTAGCTCCACGATCAAAATTTGGAAACGGAATTGTCGAGGTCTTAAGGTTTTATGTTTCATGACTGCAGGGCATATGTTAATCACCTATTGCACTGGTTACCAGGCTTTATGTATGCGCGGCACCCTTTCAAAAATAAACAATTTCTCAGCACCCCAGTTGTGAAGCAAGGTTCTCATATTTTTTCACACGGGGATTATAACCTTAGAACGCACGCATTTGTTGGCACTACTCCATAATCAATTATTTAGGAGGGTAATATTGCTTTAATCACCTATAGAATATTTCAATTCGTTGATTTATTCGCCCCTAAAAATCAGCTACGGTACCCAAAACTTACGCGACACCCAATTTGAGAAACCTTTTGTGTTGGATAAATTTATTTGCTGATCAATCTATTCAAATATTTGTACTTGTATGTAAACATTACCGATCTTTCATAAGTGTTTATTCAAAGGCAATTTTACTTTACGGTTTGAGAGGAAACATTTGCCGGAAGTTCTTTATTGGAACGCACAGGGTTAAAATATTTAGTTGTGAATTCTCTGCTTTTCGGTGAAATTAAATCTTTTAATTAGTTGAAGATTATTTTACATGGTCAGTCCTCCAATATCACCACTATCCTCATCATCATTTCAATATCGCCATCTTTGGTAAGTTAAATTTTTTTAAACATTTTATTTTTATACAGTCTTCATAAATAAATTTCCATAGTGTTTTTATTTATCTTTGTTATAAATGGTATGATTATTGCTCTTACTATACGTTAATTTTTACCGATCATGAACGTTTGCCTTGGCTTCCATATGATTGACCCACCTAACACACGTTTTACGATTAGCCTTGGGCCTTAAAAATCGCGGTTTTGACATCCGCGGAGGATTCCAGGAATTGTGTCCACCACTAATATCGAGGGTTTCCTGTGCAGCGACAGTGATTTTTCGGGAAAATACTTCGTTTATGTTCTGCTCCCCTTCCTGTTATTTCGTACGCATTTCTACACACGTCGACCTTCGTTTATTCAATATTTCCCTCAGTAGCACTTCATCCAAAAAAGGTTTGGGACCATTGTGTGAGTAGGATTGCGGAGAAAATGCCTCGAGATGAAAGGGAATAGACGGGGGAATGGCGAGCATTTGCGTCGGGGCGCTGTTCGAGGCGGAACGGAAAAATACTAAAATGTGGAATTGCAGGAAAAGCCGACGGTTTCGACACTTTTCCCGTGAGTTCAGCGTATCGGAAAACACTTCCCGTAATGAAGCAAGGGATGCTGTGGGATGGGGCGGAGGGATTTTGGCAAGGGGGGAAGGGAAGATGGGGATAAGGGTTTGAAAAGGAAGTATTTTTTTGTGAAAGGTAATGGCGTTATGGGTGGGGAGGGGATTAGAGGGCGCAATGAGCGGAGACGTGTTAATCGGAAGACTTCGAGTTATGGATGGTGGGAGGGAGGGAACGGAGGGGAAGGGAGCTGCACGGCTGGGAGTTGCTGCTTTCTTTTAAGAAAGAGAAGACTATGGAGTGTATCCGAGGAAAATTCTGTTTAATTTCTGGCTGAAGTGTTCGTGACACAAAAATGAACAAAGAAATGGGCTATGGAAAATAGTACGAGTAGTCAGGGCTGATATAATCCCTTGCGTCGAAATATTACTTTTTCTGTAGTCTGTAAAAAAGATCACTCTCTCTTGTCTTTCAACAAAAGAGTACCAGCTATAAAATTTCCTGTTCCTTATATTGCGTTTCCCAATGATACAGATTTAGTTCTTAGTACGGAATTTTCACGAACAACGGAAAATAGGTCATTCGTGTCTGATTTTAAAAATTGCTGCCATATCATTAGAAAATAATACTTTATTCAGGTGCTCCATCACAGGAGAAAATGGAGAAGAGTAGCGCGGTAGAGAGAGAGAGGGAGGGAGGGAGAAGGGGAGAGGGAGAGAGGAATGGAGAGGGGGGTGGGAGGGGGGGGAGAGAGAGAGAGAGAGACGGGTAGAGGCTGAGAGACGGGAGTGAATGGGCCTAACGATGCTGAATCGATTTAGCAGCATAACCGAGAAAAAAGATTGTTTATACGAGCGCCAAAATCGTCCCTCGCACGTCCGACAGATTTCAAATCGGAGAAGCGGTCAGTTAATGCTTTAGAGGAGTGAACGGCTGCACATAGGTTAATAACAAATTCTCTGCTTCTTCCTGTTCCATTTCGTTTCCAATTCCGGCTGCTTGAAATCTCATCTCCCTCTCTCTTCCATTTAATCTCCTCCCACGCAGTTTCCCTTTTCTTCCCTCAATCGTGTTTCCGTTTCTCTTTTTTCTCCATTCTCTCTCGTCCGCATCGCTTTCTCTCGTTACCCATCGTCTCTCGTGTTCTCACGCGCCATATGTAAAAACATCTCTCACCTCCTTAAAGTCGCATTGCCTTCCTCTCCTTACGAAACTTCGCTCGCATTGCCGCTCTCCTTCCCAGCCCATAATCCCACTTGCCTCTCATCCTCATCCTCTACAAACCTCTCTCTCTCTCTTTTCCTTCAGCTATCCATCCTATCTTTGTTCTCCATCTTTCTTTCCAGCTTCGCTATTCCCCTTTATTCCTCTTCTTTTCCCAAACCGCCTTCCTTTTGCTCTTTTACTTCCCTTTTTTCCTCTGTAAAGGCGATTTTCCCCTTCCCCATTTCTTTCCTTTCCTCTCCTCCCCAATATAATCTGGCTTCTCTCACCTTTGCAGCTCCCTCTGCTGCCTCTTCTCCACACCTGTTCCACTTTCACACCTGCCTCTCCTCCGAACATGGTCCTGTTCCGCAACGGTGTTTTTCTCTATTAAAAATTTCGATATTTTTTTGTTTAAATCCGGAGCAGCCATTGTAATCTACCGTTCTTTCAAACGATTTTAATAAATAATCACGACCAAAATTCCTGTCATTCTGAGTTTGGTTTGTTGTTCGTTTGGTATTTTTTCATTATAGTTCCACCAAACGTAATGTAATAAATAATTAAATCGCATTTAAATTATATGTGAAAATTGTAAATTTATCTTTTTAAAGTGGCACAAAGGTGTTATCGCTGAAGTTTGTCTTTTTTAAAATCTCTTATTCGATTCCAATTTTCTCCGAAATTAATAATTTACACGGTCTAAAAATACGATACTGAAAATCGCATTTGTTAATTTGCCACAAGCTTGAAAGAATACTTTAAAATGCTTGTAATTTTTAATATAATCAAATCCCGATTTAGCGCCCTCCTATTTAGGGCCACCACCGCATGCCTCCCATGAATAGCTTTGAACCGAACTTCCATCTTATGATAACATAAAGCTAGCATACACCTCGGTTTACTGCCACCTCCGCTTTAAGGCCAATGTGATGGACATATGAATATTAAAGATGTTTGTTTTGAAAATTAGTTGAGTGGTAAAAATTTCAACATATATTTAAAAAACTTAAATTTATGCACCTAAGCATAGAAGTATTTCATAGGATGAACGATATAAAGAATCATACATTAACGATTTTAAGCCAAATGGACAGTGTGATATAGTCAATAGCGAATTAAATGCTTTAGCTTAACTGATCTATAGATTTTGCAAGTTCTCAAGATTGACTATGAAAATATGCCGTGAAAGATTGAGTTATGTATTCTTCGTTCAACGGTGGAAAGGACGAAAAATTATCTGTAGCATGATTGAAGCTACCGAGGCATTTTATTTTTCTGAAGCTGGTACAGGATAAAAGTTTCATTTATTACGGTGTTCTCAACAAAAGTTAAGGAAATAAATTTTTATTATTTGAATATATATCCGTTCAAAGTTTTTTTCCGATACTACAGCCGTTTATACGTATGTCTCCTGTAACAAAACTGGAATGATCCTTTATATAAGAATTTAAATAAATTTCCTTTTATTTCGTGTGATATATTGTGAGATCGCGAAATTTTTCATTACTTCTTTTACTAATTACCTTTAACAAAAAACTACTCTGTTTCAGCTAACACGCAAGGAACTTAAACTTCGAATACCATCTCCTTCATTTTAGACGAAAATGATACTGAATATCTAAGAGATATTTACTTTTATACCAGTTTTGATTTCCATCAATGCTTTCTTCAAGTACTTTCATTAGGCTACGTCAACTTCTAATTCGGAGTTTCCATGACTATCTTTGCCGTTGGTTTGGTTTTGTTTGAGTTTCATAGGGAGAAATGACTATTATATCTATCATATCTTTATTGCATGCTACGTACATGCCGTTTCTCGATTTTTGCGTCTTTTTCTCTTAAAACCAAACCAAATAGTCATAACCCAATTGACCTTTAGCCCATTGAATCTTTTCTACTCCATTTGCTAAAAAATCCTATAGACCGTGCATTTTATTAGCAATGTATAGATTGATAAGATCGTAATTTTATTGGTTTGTCGTTTTTCATTTAAAAAATAAATTTTCAGCATTCATTTTTAGTTACTTGACTACGGGAATATTTGATAACAAATATTTGTATTCCAATTTTACGGTAAAATGAAGACAGTGACTTTCATCTCTTATGTTATTATGTACTTTGTAAACAGAATCCTTCCACTACGTGTCCATACTTTCTATGAGCATTTTATGAAAAAATAAATCTTTTTGGAAGGCCATTGTTTCCAAAAAATGATCACTTTCGGAAAAAGGTCATTCTTTCAACACTACTATTTAAATAATTAATTAATCTTCGAAAAAAGAACGATTCAGTTTTCTTTGTATGGGTGCGTTACCTGGCACGCAAGGGCATTCGGTTAGAGATACCCACGCTGTTGCATTCAACCACCGATTTCGTGTATCGTGGAATTCGAGCTCCGATGAAACAACTTTGCAGTGTGTGCTTAGATCAGCGTGAACCGCCGTCGCCCGAGGCGATTAATAACAGAGGGCGCATTGAGTGCTGCAGAAGCACTGCGAGGAGAAAGCGATGACGGTAAATACTCGGAGTGCTCTATATGTTCGCTGAGAGTATAACCGGGCGATGGTCAGACTAGGAGTATATTCTGCAGCATCGCAAAGGATCAATTCATACGTTAAGTTGACCGAGAGAATTCTGCTGGCGGCGTTTCTATGTCAACTGAACACTATCTCAATAAATCGCCAATACAAACTCTCTCTTTAGTTACGCATATGATAACCTAACACTTCTGAAATAATAGCCTACCTCGCCAGTGTCGAAGAATATACTGGTTTGCTTCCTTCTTGGCTCGCATTTTAACTAATCTGCTGTATACAGGTTTGCTGATCCTGGTGTCGAGATTTTTAGCTTTCTCTTAGTCATATGCAATTAATATTTTATTCTAATCCTAAAGCTGAGATAGACAAATCCAGCCCAGGTAAATATTTGTTCAGAGTCAACGAGTTCATTGACTGAAAGTTTTCATTTATTGTAATCAACTGCATTAGGCCATCGAATAGTAATTGCGCGGAATTAGAAGTTGATGTCCTTCGAATCTTTAATAATGAATGTGACTAACTATAAAATTTTTATTCATTAACAAATAGATGAAAAAGAAAATATAAAATCCATAAAATATTTTTTTTTTAATTTAATTTGATACCAATTAACATATATCTAGACATTTTTGTCTCTTTACATTCATAAAAAAATTGATAGCAAATAACTTCTTAGTATTAATTTTATGAATCAAAGGTATAATTGTGAAACTGTGGGTCGTTAAGTTTGCGGCACGTACTAACTATTCGTATTTATACGCTATGCTTCAAAAATATTCAAGAGTAAAGAAATCTGCATAAAATGGTTTTTCCAGCTTTCTACTCCAATAAATATCTTTAGTTTGAATACAATTTAAATATTATAAAGAATAGAGATTTGTATTGAAATGAAAATTTTCTTTGTAACAATTGCGTATTGGCGAAAAAAGGAAAATCTCATTTGAATATCAACGCCATATCCCCGATTCGGTAGCTTATGAGAGCTCTAATTATTCTTCAGGCGTGGGTGGTCTGAAGAACGTGCGGGTGGTGTCGCCAGGAGCGGTGGCGGTGGGTGAGACGGCAGCGCTGGAGTGCCAATACGACCTGGAGGGAGCGGAACTGTACGCCGTCAAGTGGTACAAGGGGAAGAAGGAGTTCTACCGCTATCTCCCGAAAGAGGACCCGCCTACCAAGGTGTTCCCGCTGCCCGGAATCAACGTGGACGTGAGTGAGGGAGGGCGATAAGGAGAGTAGGGAGGACCGTATAATTAAGTGAGCGGTGAAATAGCAAGAATAACTGGGAATAATTATCATAGAACTATTGGGATAAATTGGTGCTAGAAAATTTCTTCTTATATCTAATTGTAAGTCTTGGTCAAATATGCATTCAACGGAATATGAATTTATGTCGTTTTGTGGAAGAAAAAGTCGATGCAATTAAGAAAGACATGCGGAAATAACTAAATACAGACACGTTGAACAACTTAGAAGAAATCCAGTTGGAAAACTGAGCTGGCAGGACAGCCTGCAAATATCAACAAGGTGCCAAGAGGCCAAAAAAATATTTGAACACGATGAGATTATTTTCACAAATTGAACTTAATTGACGATACTGAAAAGGAAAACCATTTACATAAATAAATGAAAACCAAGACTTTCGGAGATTGGTAAATAGTAAAAATTGCATATAACAATCCGCTAGCATATATTTGCACTTCAACTTAAGTATCGACATTTCTGCGCATTCTCACATCGAATAACGCCGTGTTGGCATAAATGGGAAATGTGAAATAAATATGAATAGTAGTTAACTACGCTAAAATGAGTAAACATATTAAACGCCACTTACATAATAAATGCAAATTAATTTTAATTTCTTTAGACAAATATTTAGTTTTAATGCTATATTTTTTTGACTTTCTCATTAATAATTTATTCGGTTTTGGCTTCGTATCCACTATATTAGCAATTTTCCAAATCTAGGCAGCATCCCGTTACTCGGTCGCGAAACTTAATGAGCTGGGCCGCTCAACTAGGTATTTTCACATATTTTTATGTGCAACTTTGTAATTAAAAGAAAAGGACGTATTAATGTACGACTGTTTGTTAAATGGTTTTCTTCCAAAATGTATTGCGAGTTATTGCGAGTTTATGAAAATATTGGTTCAAGGGTTTCTCTATTTGGAGAGGCAAGCCGTTTCAGAAATCAAAGTTTACAATCAAAGGATTTCTGCATTAAAATGCGTTCACTGCCAGCTTCACCTGCCGAGAAATCCAATTTCTCGGTGTTTTTACTTTAAGTGACCTTAGCGAAATTTTATGCCTTGTTGGTAATCTGCAACGTTTCATGCGCGTTATTGTGTATGATAGAGTGCGGCTCGTTACTATATTCCATTTGCAAAAATCCATAAAATTCTGCCTCCAGATTTTTAATTCTCACGGACTAATTTCCTTGGATCTACATTGTAAACTATTAAGGTGTGTCTATCACCCGTAGTAACCAGATGGATTATGAAAACACTTTATTTCCTCATTTTTAGTTCGAGTTTTATATACGATATTATATTAGATAATGGCTCCTCCTCTACTCTTTCCACGGAAAATGATTTTATACTTATTTTATAAGTTCTTATTGTCATTTTTGGTCCTGTAGCAACCCAGTTTAATTATATTTACTTTAATAGGTCCCAGTTGCTGAAATTAGCAATATCCTATATTATTGTCTTCGTGTATTTTTTATTCCTTTTTAACGTGATAAAACTTGCATTTCAGTCATTATTCATATCTTCTTCGAATTAATTTTCTTGACCTTCTTCTTTGGTTATTTATATCTCCGAAATGGACTCAACCGGTATGTCCTTACATCGATGCCGGACGAAACTCCCAGTAAGTTATGTTGTATCTGTCATGAATACTTACAAACGGCATCCATAAAAAAGTTATGAAAATGTCTGTTCTGGATCATTCTGAATCAATCGCTCATGCCAACAAAGTACTGAGGTTCGAAATTAGATCCAATATCAAAGGCACCTATGCAGAAAACCCAGCACCACACGCGTGAAAGGGATCACAAACACCGCAACGGAAATTGAAGGAGCGAGAGGAAGAAAAAAATCCTTTTAGGAGAAGTGAAGATGAAATTCGGAAGTAGAATCAGTGAAACTAACTCCATTCTTTCCTTCCGCTTCTCCTTCCCGTTCCGAATGCAATCTGCTAGAGGAACAGTGTAGATTGAAGGGCGCGGGTTTCCGCCACATCTGCTAACCAACATATTTTATTTTCGAGAAATAAATGGGAGTTCCTCGCAGACGGCGAGAGATGCAGGAAAGCATATCTTTCGATGTACTCTCAATATATTTATAGTGTATGTAATCTCTATGGAGATAGGACTCGAGGTATTTCATGAATTCCACATCCGTGTGCAAGTTATGGATTACTGAATAGTACCTGTAAACTTAATTATATTACTACCTATTCTAACTAGTTAATAATTGCAATATTTATGCATATTAGATTTTTCATTAAAGCACGAATTAGACAAGAGAAATTTATGATTATTGGTTACATTTAAGACTAATATAAAATTGTTTACATTTCCATGAAAATAATCGGTTCGCGATATTTCCTTTGTATCATAGGCAAAATGTCTCACAGTAATTATATTTAAGGGGATATTTACTGTAAAATCGATAAAAAATTGAAACTTTAATTAAAAGATAAAATTTTCAGTTCCTTTTTCATTTTAAAAGTGAATTGTTAATGAATATTTCTTCCGATTACCTCTCTCGCTGTCTTATTCCCACTGTTCCTCTTTCTCGATTCCTCTTTAATTTTCTCTTCCAGCTCTCCGAGAGCGACGCCCACCACGTTGTCCTCCGCGACGCCGGATTCTCTCTAACTGGTCGCTATCGCTGCGAAGTGTCTGCCGACGCCCCTTCGTTCGACACCGCTCTCGTCGTCGCCTCACTCGTCATTGTCGGTGAGTGAGAAAAAACCACATTAACATATATTTATCTTCATCTTTACTTACAGTATATTCACGTAATAACTTGCGCCTCTGCCTTACAATCATCCTTGAAAATTTGCTAAAGAAGTCGATTTTTCACAGAGGTAAGGAAATAATTTACTTGAGGATCTAGTCAATTTCTTTTATTGTCAAAGGCAAGAGCAGTTTCAGTTTCAAATGATCAAATATATGAATACCAGATAAACTTTGCTAGATTCATCTTCATCAATTTTTTCAATTTGGACATATATATATATATATATATATATATATATATATATATATATATATATATATATATGTATACATATATATAATGCGAGAATATCACTTGGAGCTAGGCATTTTTCATCATGTTTGACAAATATTAGTGTAAGGAAATAACTAACTCTCAAATTTTATTTATATGTAATTCGTGATATTAGCTAAGTATCTGTCTCGGTTTATCTCTGGGAATATTGCATTTGTTCTGTTACATATATGTATCCTTTATCTCTATCGCAAGTTGAAATGGTAGGGTCAGGAACGAAGAATTATATTTTCGGAGATTTTGGATTTAATCGAGAGCAAAAGGTGATGATGAAGACGAGTAACTGAGTAACTTAGTGTGCGTTGATTATTACGAGGGAGGAAATCATATTGGGACCACTCAGAATGAGTTATGACATTAGCGCTCCAGTAAACAAAAAAGTTAGATATACTACTATCTATAACAATTGTTCTCAACTTATTTCCGTCGCGAAACACATGACGGTTGATGTTCACGTGCATGACATACTGCATAGTACTACAATCCGCTGAACTAAAAAAAAGGAGTACTTTGTGTATAATAATGGAGAGTTAAAGTCTAAACCCTTTTTTATGGTGATTAAAAATGAAGGTAGAGAAAGAAAAAAACTCTCCTTGACAAAATTCACTATATTTTTTATAAACCGCAATTGAAATTTTCGGCAACGCACCTTCCGGCTTTTCACGAGGCACCATTGCGTTGCTGATCTATGATAAAGGCAAGATTCCAGAATTAAATATCTTAGGAGCGGGTCAACTCTTTACGTGGCAAGAGGCGTAAAAAGTTGAGCGCTTCGGTTGTCCAGATAAGAATTTACGGCGGAAATTACGCCAAAGATTCTGTGAAATCGTAAAAGCGCATGTAAACTATCAACAAATCATGAGCGCTAAAATACATCAGAAAATATTTTATGACCGAGTACCAAGAATCCCTTTTTTGTGATAGAACCTCAGGGCGAATCCATTGGGCTCGAGGAAAACATTTTGCTCGTCCCTTTCAAAGAAGGTCGTGATAGAGTGTCTCATTTCATGCATAAGAGAAAATGAAGCGTGATCTCGGTCGAGCAGCGTGATACTGCGTCTATCACTCTTCGGGGCGTGATCATGCGAGTGGATCGAGGCGATTCTGGGGCATTCTGGGTCTAGTAAAATATGCTAACCAACTCTCATACGCGTCTTGGCGGAATATGCGACGAAACTGCGGCGTTGCGAGGCGTCAGAAGAGTCTAAAGAAGCACCTGTTGAGAGCCATACGTTAAGTCCACTCGGTTACTCGGAAGGAACTTTTTCCACAACGTAAAACCATCTTTTTCATTATAATATTTGAGATTGAAAGCCGAATCACGAAACTTTGCCTGGACGCATCGGCGCAGATTTTGGTGTAGAGTTTGAAGTAATCATGTTTAGAATGTGACATTTTAGAATCACGTAAGCATAAGGGATGAAAAATAATAATATGATGTCCGTTTCTTTGCAGGAGTCTATCTCGTTTATGATACGCAAAATACTTCGATATATACAAGGCATCTAGCGAATTTGATCTAGATCTAGCTACTTTACATTCACACAAGGCCCTAAATAAAGTCCCTAGCGACTTCTTACAAATCTAGCAATTCGATAAAAAATCTAGCTATTTCTAGCGAATAATCAAAAAAATGTTGTTTGAGTTGTAAATAAGTAATCCCAGATAAATTTCTGTTAGATTTAATGATCAAAATGATCTTTGTTCTTATCCATTCCTTATAGACAACCCTAAGAGAGCGTCCTTTTGTAATATTATGTACACAATCAAGTTGGAAGATGTGTACATAAATAACGTCTGTTTTACGTATTCGTATCATACAATGATTTGTAAACAACAATAGGAAATCTACATTTTGCTCTTACCCGTTGTATGCCTTGTATATATTAAAAGATTTATTCGGACAGAGGAGATCACCAGAGGTAGGAGATAATTACAACATTGTTTCACGAGTTAAATTTGGAGTATGCCCTGCTAGATACTTTCCATGCAATCCTGATGGGGGGTAAATGGAGTAGCGTTGGAAAAAAGACTAAAAATATAGTCTTTTTATTTACCCGTTGAAATTGATTCAGACTAAGGTCTCATCTTCTTGTTAGTGTATAAAAGACAGTAATAGCTTCAAAATAGTGTAGTTATATGCTGTGCACACAAAAACAATACTCGTATTTTATGGAGACACCTTTTGGTTAGTTTCCTTACGAAGTCATGAATATCATTGGAAATTATATATTCTAGCCGCTTTATATCTACCAAGAAGATGAAATCTAGCTCCCAAATGCTAAAAAGAAGTAGCAACACTAATACACGGTATGAAAGGGGGAATAGAGGGAATTAAAAAAATTATGTTCGGGATAAGGTAAGTGGAAATTAGGCAAAGAACTATTTTTAACTGCTATTATACTTACAACTTTAAAATTAACCATTGAAACTTTGCCCTGAATGCACAGGTTTCCAATTTAAACCCTTTTAAAATTATACTAGTTCTATCCCGAAACTGTTTCAAATGGGAACATTTTCGTTAATAAGTAAATTTAAAAAGCAAAATTACATTCGTTATATTGAAATAATTTTTATTAAAATTATTGATAATTAAAACAATTTGTATTTGTATTTCGAAATATTTTTAGACAAATAAATTTTATAAAATAAAAAATGACGAATAATCGGTATTGGAACCTAACCTGCGTAGTTTCTCGAATTTTAAAGATTTTTGTAATATTATATACGGTCATATATGTGTGTGTAAAATTTCACTTTTTGTAATTTAATATCGTGGTTTAATCATAAAAGGGTACTATATAATGATTTCCTAGACCAGGGATGCACAAAGTGCGGCCCCCCGTTGATGTCTGTGCGTCATGCAGAGGATTTTACGGCAAAAGTTTAATATTAAACAATCTTTTAACATAATTTTAATTTGGTAATCCATAAATCCATAGGAGAGAACAGAATTACAGTAACAAGGAAATGAAATTACCAAAATCTTATAAACGTGATTTTTCAGAAAAGGGGCACACAACCTATATTTCCAAATCACACCCTTCTCCGGTTCGGAGCAGTTGCCGACTGACAGTAACATTAAAGACATGTTTTTTATATTGATCTTCTTTTGTTTTCTCGATGACGTGACTTTAGTGCTTCGGTTTTTTTGTTTTTTGGCCTACTTCAGCTGAAAAAATATTAGTGAAAAACAATGACAAAATCTATTCTACATTTTGCGAATAGTAAAGTGAATCCTAGCATTCCAAAGCTCGTTAATTTTATGACGTTCTGCTATTATTATAGTGCGGTCCTCGGCTAAGCAAATACCCTCAAATGCGGCCGTGGATGTAAAATGTTTGTGCATCCTTGTTCTAAATCATCTAAACTCACGGTAATATGATAAAATGACGTTTAGAAGGAATTTAATACCACATTAAGTCATAATAAATATTTCATCTGAAGATCAAGATAGGATAGCTCATATAATTAGTGCTGGAAGTAATTCAATACAGTTACGCTTTATCGATTATATCTACTTCGTTACTCTCTAAAATTTTGGTTCATCAGTTCTGCAGATATCTTTTAAACCTTCAGAAAAACCAACAGAAATATTGTTAAGCTCTTAAGAATTAATTTTCTTTTTGAATTTTTAATATTTCCAGTTACACTGCAATCAAATGTAAATAGTTAAAAATATCCACGGCATTTTAATAAAATATATCGAGAGATGCAACCCATAAAAATGAAATGGGCCTGATATTTTCCTCGCAGACACAAAGCGCCGGAGAATTGTCGACAAGGAGCTAGAATAACCCATTTCATAAATCACGTTTCGTCATAATATTCATCGAACGTATTTTTCATCGTCATACATACAAATAAGATACAAAATTTGAAATCGCTTTCGCTTGCTCAGTTCCGTGACAGACGCGGGCCTTTCTATTAAAACATCCATCATTTCCTTATCCGCTATATTGCCTCATCAAAAAGGAACTCGACACTCCAAACGCCTCCGAGAAAAAAAAACGACTATCAACTTTCTCTCTCTCTCTCTCTCCACGGGCGCCATCGCGGGATAGGCCCTCATAGCTTCAGCTGTTTCTTTCTTCACGCTCGAGGCGTTGGAAACCAAAATTCCATCCAGGCGGAATAAAGAGGGGATAAAAGTGGAGATTGAAAGTGGAAGAGGTGGGGCTTGGGGAGGGAGGGAGAGTGTACTTATAGGGCGGAAGGGTTGTTATAGAGGGAGATGGAGAGAGAGGGAGATGCGGAGACATGGAGGTAAGGAGGGAAAACATCGACCCCGGTACACGAATTCCCCATAACCATAAGAATCCACTAGAGAGCGCCGTGGTAATGGGGTTGGGTTGGGTGAGGGAGGAGAGCAAAGGGTGTAATAGGTGGCGGAAAAGAAAACAGGAGGTGGTGTGAGGAGAGAGATGGCTGGTTGTATGGCCGGAGGGGGAGGCGGAGATGTAAGGGAAAAGTGTGTGGAGGGAATGCAAGGCGAAGATGGAGTGCTGTTGCGACACGCAGTACAGGGAATGGGAAATAGGGCTCGTGCGATGGAAGGGGTGAGGAGGGGTGTATGGGAAGGGAATAGAGCGATGTCGGAGAGAGTACCGTAGGATGGGGAGAAGTGGCGCCGGGAAGAGCAGTGGGACGCATGCAGAAGCAGTCTCCCGGCAATGTAGGCGGGGAGAGTATCCCAGGAAACTAGCCCCGTCAGTGATAATCTAGCACTTTCATTCTTGACTGTGAAAATCTAGCGCTTACCCTCTGTCATGGGGGAAGTACTAGATTTTCACAGGCAGATATATGTTTCATTTAAGGCGTTGGTTGTAAAATACTCTTGTTTTGATAATATCCCGCCTTAAAAGAGTTGGATGCAACCTAATAAATATTGAACCTCAATCATACTTATTCGAATTCCATCTGCTCATGAAGAGAGACGCATACGATTGCTGCTTTGATTTGAATTTAAAGGGACCAGGCATCATCGATAGCCTATTGATTTAATCCATACAAAAATATTGTTACGTACGTAAATCTAATTATAGTGCCATAGGGAAGACAGTTCTGCAAAACTAGCCTATTATCCTCAAAGAGCGCTCCTTGAGCTTCTCGAAAAGTAGTTGGAAAAGTTTGCGATACTTAGTTTCAAAATGACCCTTGGGTATAGGGGATCGTAGGAGGTGAGATGGGGAGGAGAGGGGATGCTGAGAGGATGGCAATGAAGTAGGGTGTGTAACATAAAACGCAGTACCACTACCGCCCGCCCATTCCGCCCCACATCCCCGACCCCACATCTCTGCCCCCGCCGTTTCCAAAGGAACGCTGTTTCAACCATGCCACTCGTTTAGTCTTTTAATGTTTGCGAGCGTCGTTTGGCCTCATCCCAGTCCTCCTAATTCTCAACCAACTGATAACCTCCACCTATTATCATCATATCAATCTCCTTCGCCTAATTACTTCCCTCTAAACTTATCCTATTTAAAAGTCGTTAGCATTTCCAAAGAGATTGAGATGTAGTAATGGTTGGACGGTCTCTCGTTTTCGACTTCTCTCTTGGAGCAATTATACCTCGTTGCACTATTGCACGTGCTTATTTCCGGCTGGCCGTTAATCTCGTCTCTTCTACGTTAGCTCTTTATGTTCATTTTTTACTTTTTTCTTATATACTTTAATCCTTCCTCTCATGCCTACCGCCTTGACTCTCTTCTCGCGTCGCATCCAACACCGCTCCCCTCCCAATCCTTCCATCTCTCCTCCCATCCCTTCCAACTAACTCTCCCCCACCCCTTCCAACTCTCCTCCCGCCCCTTCCAACTCTCCTCCCGCCCCTTCCAACTCTCCTCCCGCCCCTTCCAACTCTCCTCCCACCCCTTCCAACTCTACTCCCATCAATTCCGTCTCCCCCTCTTTCCTTTCCCCCCAGTTTTACCTGTCCCATCACATCCTATCCATGACCCGGGACGAGATCTACAGGCTTCGAGAGCAAAATTCGTAAGTCCCTTCTTCGGATCCCAGACACCATTCCAACAGCACCATCACCACTCCTTGCACCTCCTCTCATTCTTTTTCTCTCCCTCTCTTCTTCTTTTTCCCTCCGATCTTAAGACAACACACACATCGCCACGGTGGCTCCCTCTAGCCCCAATAATGCACCCTCAAGGCGCACGTCACGTCCGCGCAGGCACACACACACAGCCTCCTCCTCTCTCTCTCATCGCAATTCCACCTCCGCTCCTCCTTCAAACGTTCATCATCTCGCCCGAAAATCTCTTTTCATACTCTTTTCAGATGCCGCGATATCATCGCCACCAAAGGCTACGATTTCTCTCTATCTGGTTATATATCGGATGTTGAGCAGAATTAATAAATATATCTAAATATGTAGTCGCGGATTTACGCCTTCTGGGGCCACTGGCACTAAATATTTATAAACACCTGGTGCAAAACAATTGGGAGCCTCTGGCGCTAAACAATTGGGGGCTCCTAGCGCTAAGCAGTCGAGGACTCTGCAATCTAAATATATAGTGAAACCATTTTTTCGGGGCCCTTCGCGGGCGCCAAGCACGACCCACCTTACATCCGAAACTCTAATATGGAAGTGCTGTTATATACGTATTTAGGAAGATGTACATAAAGAGGTCTAGGGCGAATGAATCAATGGTCAATGGAGTCTACCAGGTCCTAAACTAGGGAGTCTGTGAACCTATGCGATTTATTGAATATAACGCCTGTGACATTTGCTGTTTGCCCAAAATTTATAATCCTCTTTCAACTTAGATCTATGATACAAATTGACGGTATTTCACAAGTTGAAGTTAGCATGATGTCGAGCCTAGCCAATGGATTGCGCAAAGGAAGTGCGTCATCATAAACAATATTTTCTTCAGACTTCTGTATTTTACCTTATTCTTGGACCACTAGTTTTGTAAATATAAACACATATAAACTTCCTCGTCATCTCTAAATGCGTGTTTTTGTATTTCGTTGAAAGGGAAAATTTATATATTCTCGTATTGTAAACTTGAACAAAAATTCTTTTAAACTGGAGAGGAATACAGTGCTTCCTGATTATAATGCGGGGTTTGAATAAGAAGCAGAGACCACCGGTGTAGACGATAGCACACTACATTCAACCCAATACAATATATCCGACAATTTATGTTTTTGAAATGTTTTCATTGTGAAAAGCGAAAAAGATACAAATTAACTGACATAAGTTTATATTCATTGTACATTTATTTTTTTCTACTTCTATGTAGAATGTATGGGTAAGGGATATCAGTACTACATCCGAATCGGCGGTATAAGCGTGGGATTTATAGCACTTATTAACAAAATGATTTCTGTTATTTATGCCTCTAAAGAATATAGTATAACGTGAAGTCACGAATCATTAGCTTAACTATGAGAAAAATTATAATGGCAGGGTCCAGTTATTTAAAAGGTGAATTAAAGAACTTGTTACTGGATTTTTGGTTTGTAATAAAAGTTACATGTAGAAATGATATCAATGTCTCTTCTACGAATGTATGTACATAATTCTAAATTTTAATTTCATATAAATCTGTCATACAGCAAATAATCTAATTTATTAATCATGTAATAAAATAACGCTAATCCAGTAAATTTTTGTCGTTTTTTCCCACCCGCAGCAGATATAATTTCTAATTCAGATGTTGCAATTAAAATGAATTATTTTTATTTCACTTTAAGTGATATCGTGTGATATGTAACAATTTCTGCTACATGCAGCACTCGAAGTATATATTTACGTCGTGTTTTGGTCATATGTCTGATAAAATTAATGATCGTATAAGAAGATAAAATTTTTTATTTGCGCGCCATGTTTGACTACAGACGCAGATGATGTATCGCTCCGGCCTAATGGGACAGGTTTTTGAAATTCCATCTCTCTTAGTTGTGAAATTGATTCAAAAAATTATTTCTGCGCCGAAATTTTTTACTACTCGTTTTGAAACTTGTACCTTCGTGTCTAACAGAGGCGTAAAACTGGTTGGCATCGAATTTCAAATTTGTTAGAAAAAATAATTTAAATATATCTCCGTATGATCGTTTCAGAAACATTTTTTTATAAGGCTTAAAAAGACAATATTAATTTCAGTTGTTTGTTCGATCAAATTTTCATTAGCCTATTTCGAAGAATCGATTTTCCATGGCTAAGATATTGTTTACGTTAGGCTTAAAAGCAACTGATGAGCAAGTTCGAAATCAAATAACGCTTTTAATTAGAAAAGCAAACGGAAGTATGAGGCAAATGAAATTGGCATACATCTGTTGTGTAGGTAGAAGCCTGATCTTGGCTCACGGTTAGTTGACTGATGGATGTTATGTTTCTATGAAAAATATGAAGTTATAAATTATCACCATGTGGTATTTTTAATCTTCTTTATCCCAAATCACGATTAGATTAAGAATCTCTGTCTACGTTTTCATGTGTTTATAGCATTTTATTAGCAACCCGTTTTTAGAGCTCTTTCCCGTTCAATCAAATCAGGATCATAATCGAAGATAACTTGCAATTTATAAATTATATACGATATTGATGCACAGCCGGTTCTGCGTATATTATGGCATCACACACTTAAACTGGGTGCTCAATGGTGTTGCATGATGTATTTTAATTACGCTCTCTAATCAAGAGATGAATGAGGTATTATAGGTTGGCTTAACATAATAGCGATGCTTAATTTCTGATAGCTTACACATCCTAAATATTTAGGTAGATTACAGCCTCCACGTCATCCCGTCTTCTACTCCCCTATCCCTGTTTCTCTTTCCCTTCCTTCCTTCCTCTACTCAATCTCCATCTTTCCTTTCCTTTTTCCCTCTTCCTGCACCAATAATAATCCCTTTTCAGCCTTCCGCGCGATTCCACCGCAGCCTCATCTATCACCCGCTCGGCAGCACCATCGCTTTTAACGATCCCAATCACATCAACTCTATAGAGTCCCTTGAAACAAGAACAAAGAGAAAAGCGATTAAGTTGCATTGATTAGTTTTAGACCGTCGACTGTGACCCTATGTCGTTAATATTACCCTGAGCCATGAAATGACGGAAAACTGTGATTTTTTGGTCGGCGGTCTGGTATATTTTGAGCAGATTTAATTATTTTTGGATATATATTTCCCAGAATATTTTAATGAATCAGGTTCGTCCTACATAAATTGCTGGGAGTGAAAAATAAAAAAATGCTATTATTTTAGAAATAAGCGAGGAAGAAAACATTTAATTACGGTGATATGATAATCCTAAATTTACGCGTCAGTCTAATACAACTTTTTGTATATTGATGTGTCGCGTATAAGATGTGATATTAACCCTCGAGTACTCGCGTATGGGTCGAATCGACCCGGACCAACTTTAAATGCTCATATCTTTTTACTTAGATATGTTTCCAGCTTCATATTTATAATAGCTGAGTTTGATGATGCTTTAAACCTGTTAAATGCTTTCATGGGTCCGGAATAAAAAATTTAAAAATGTAGAAGAGCAAATAACGTGGAAAGATCAAGATCAAGATCAAGGCGCAATAGAAATTCGCACGTTAACTGGAAAATATCAACCTGGCAACAACATGGAAAGCCTGGGAACCTCCCTAAGACCGCCCAATACCATCCAGAACAAGGTAAAACAACATCTTTTCTTAAACCAATGTTTACTGTTATTTTTGTTTTTCTTGAGTCCAATATTGGTTTGAAATAAATACGTATTTCCAAATAAATTCTTCATGGGATATTTAAAATTAATTAATCTGTTATTTTGTATTGAGATATTTTTAGGATTAAAAATAATTTTTAATAATATTCGGGCCTTCTAATCATTATTTATTAAGTTTTAAAATAACAGGGGTCGATTCGACCCAGCGCGAGTACTCAAGTCACAATTTATAGCGCGGGTACTCGAGGGTTAAATGAACCAGTTGGGGACTCGACCGAGAGGTCTGAATGATTTTGAATGCCGATTTATGAGATAACTTGGTTTATCAGGTGATTATGGTGTTGAAATAGAGGGACTCTAATTACCGTAGACTTTATTTTGAGAAATTATGGGATTCGTTCCATGAGGAAATTTTAAAAGAGTGCGAATCAGTCTTTACAGTTCAGTGCTATGAAATCTTCCAACGAGTGATAAGAAAACCAGAAGTCGATTCCCTCACGAAACTGACGTTACTGCCTCACTCTTTTCCTCTAAATTAGCTTTGCAGGATACCTTATTAAATGGAAAGCAGAAGAAACATTAACAGTAGAAAAATATGAGCCATGGCGATAGAATACGCAAAAAAGTAAATAGAAACGAGTGGTAGTAAAATTTCATGGGATACACAGCAAGAACAACATGTTTGAATGTCCTCGCAGCAAGAATTGTAAGAAGAGTAAGAGTAAAGAAAGATTCAAAGTCATCCAGAAATAGATAAAACTACCATTCATCGTTAAATTTCGGATAATTCTTTATTAATAATCTTTTCTTTGAGAGGATAGAGTAAGAAATGGCGAGGAATTTAGCGGCATCAAGAACGGCCAAGCGAGACGGTGTGTGCCAGGGAACGGACGACCTCTGGTGAAGACAAGTCGCGTTGGCGACGCCAGCAGCAACTAACGTAACCAGCGTTACATCGGGACAAAAACTCAACCGGGCGATGAGAAGGCGGAGGTTAGCATAGAAAGAGAGAGAGAGAGAGAGACCTTCGCCAACCTTCCTTTCTCCAACAAGCTTTCCTCTCCAGCTCTCTTCAACCCTTTGCCACTCTTGCCTTCCCTTTTCCCATGCGCCCTGACCCGAGGTCTCTCTCATTGCCTTTTTGTGAGCGAGGCCAAACTTATCCTCAAAGCGCCGCCCTTTCACGAGGATGGCAACAAACGATTAAAAAGGAAGAAGTAGCAGGAGGAAGTTTAACAAGAGGGGAGGGAGAGAGGAATGACATAAGTAGAAGTGGTGGGGGGAGAGAGAGAGAACGTGGAGGAGGAAGGGTGAGGAGGCGAGAAATTAGAAGCGAAAATAGCTCCGGTGTGTACAAACGCAGTGCCCAAGGCGAAGAGCGATCGTTTTTTTCGCAAACTTAAGACGACGAGAGCGATTTCCTCGCGTTGTGCGGCTCCGTCCCTCCTGGGCAATGCTGCCAAAGACTCCGGCCGCCCCCCTCACCCACGGAGCCTCCTGCCCCTCCCGCGCCTTCGAGGACACAACCGCACACGGCCTGGAGGTGACACTTTTAACTGGCCATTAGAAACACGAGAGGGGAAAGGGGATGGAGATGAGCGTGGGTGGGGGAGGTTCGGGTCGCTCGTGTGGGATAGGCGGAGGATGTGGAAGCATCCCCGGTAACAAGGACCCGTGTAGTGAAAATCGAACACGACCTGGGTGCGGTGAGATAACATTCGGTTGTGTGCTAGCGCGGGAGGAAGATGGGGTCGGTGAGATAGGGAGAGAGAGACAGAGAGAGAGAGAGAGTTGCCCTATCTCTCTCTCTGTTTGCTTCACTTGTTCCCTCAGTCTGAATGTGTGTTTGTGTATGTGAGAGAGAAGAGGTAGCTCTAAATAGAGACTGATAACGATCTGCAGTGCACGCCTCTGGCCATGAAATTTAATTTGGACTGATTATTCCCTCTACAATTATACTATTCTCTTTTTCTACACTAGTCTAAAAATAGAAATTTCTTCGCCTGCCAAATAGAAAAGGGAAGTTTTTTTTCTGTTGACGATTATTAAAGTGTTAGACAAATACAATTGCCTCTATATGTAGGTTTGCCGTTGCAATTCAGAATCGTCAATAAGATTGGAGGTTTTGTTATTTTAGTTTAGTTTAGTTATTTTCCGAGTGGTTGCGGTTTACGGCCACTCAGGTCATAAGCTATCATAAAATCGGCAATTTATCTCTTCAAATAAACACATCATAAGTAGTTTTATTTATTGCATTTTACTGCTCGTAAATGTATAATAATACATTATACAAGAGTTAATCCAATCGCGTTTTCTTATCTATAAATTGTGAATTATGGCCACTGAGTGAGAATATTCATACAGCCTCCTAAAGATAAGCCTGAGAATGTGTCATAGTTAGGCGTGGTAGTTTTCGACGTTTATCTTTCCTAAAAATCCACGACGAATATCGATGTTTATTTAAAAACATTTTGCTAAGCTTGGTAGTTTTCGATGTTAATATTTCTTAAAAAGCGACCAATAATATCGTTTTTTTCCCCGATTATCGACGACGAATATCAACGTTTATTTAATATATTTAAGAGATTTTTATCTAGTAAAGTTTTATAAACTGATTTTTTATAATTAAATTAAAATAAAAGTGTATAATAAAAATATGGCATTTTCTTATTACTTTTGCCCAAAAGTCTTAAATGCCAAATTTCATGAAAATCCGTTCGGTGGAAGCCGAGAACGAACTTGCGTAACGACGGACGGACAGAACGAAGGTAATAAGCGCTCTCGGTGGAAACGAGACGCGCCTAAAAATGATCATTTGTATCGACGTTATTTTTCATAAAATTCGGTGACGGCGTTTATTTTAATTCGTTTTATCGATTTTTATCTAGAAAAATATTATAAATTGAATTCCGTTTAATTAAACCAAACTAAAAGTATAAATAAAATAGCACTTTTTGTATGCTGTTTTTTTGGTGAACGTTTTGTTTTTGACTTTGACCATCACCCTGGAGCAGTAAATTTTTCGGAATAAATCAGTAAGTATATTTTACTTGTTTATTCGTTCCCTTTATTCTTGAAATCGTGATTATTCGTGAAGAATTAATGCGACATAAATATAATATACAACCAAATGTATGAATGAATATTTTCACGAATAAAATCGTATCTTTTTGAGTAACAAACGACTATGAATGCAGGAAAAAGGTTAGTGTGCGTATACGCAACGATGCTCTTTTGACAGCTAATACAAAAGAAACTAAGCACGGGGGACACTCTCTTTCTCTTTCGAAGGAAGGATTATATACATTTTACGACAGGGTGCTTTTGAAAATGCCATAAGGACATCTGACGATCGGTACTAATTTTTTAGTTCGGGAAAACCTTTCTTTTCGCCTCTTGGAGGAGGTTTGCAGATCTTGTCGCTTAGATGACACAATAGACGTCCCCCGACTTTTCGGTAAATGGGGTCCAAAGTGCGTAGGGATTATCTGGTTTGGTCGAAACTAAAAACAGAGCGTAATAAACCAATCATATTCTTTTGTCCCTTACCCTTGCCTTTGGGCCCTGCAACAGTTCAGTATGTCTTCTTAAGTCTGTGAAAGAAGCGACATTAGAAAAGCAAATTTTAGTGAATTCCGAATGTTGTGTGGCCGTCTGCCATGACAAATACCGACTTTCTCTTTCGTTTTGGATGTTTGGTGTTAAAATATATTAAGTTTGAGTGTGGTAAACCAAATTGAAAAATCATTACGCATAATTTCGTGGTAAATGTTGGGTTGAAAAATCGACACTTATCGACGACAATTCATTTTCGTCGAACTTAAAAGTTTCAGAAATTCGATGTTTATCGACACATCGATTTAAATCGAATTCTGCCAAGCCTAGTCATAGCTAATAATTGTGCGCAACTGATTTTATCAGTTTCAAAGTCAGTAAACGATTATATTTTATCTCCGAGAAACAGCCATTAAATATTATTATTGGAAGCCAAATAAACGTAGAAGAAGAAATAATGCTTTCTCCAGAAAAGTGGGACGTTGGAGCGAAGATGACTCCTCCCCTCTTTCGCTCTCTCTGCGGTTCTTTTTACACCTCGTAAACGATTATTCATAGGTTATTTTCATATTTAGACAAATCATTTCTGAGAGTGAGGACAGGCTATAGTTTACAGCAGAGGCCTTCAACCTGTTAAGCCTTGAGGGCGCATTTGCGAATTCAGAGAAGGATTGCGGGCGCCAATTGGGAGTACACAGAAAAACAAACCTAAAAGAAATGGGTTAGACTTTTTTATTTTCAAACAAAAATATTTTGATTTGAATACAATTTTTATTAATAAAAAGGTGAATCTTGAAATTTTTAATGAGAAAATTGAATTTGTACTTCTTCTGTACTATCTTATTGCACCTCCCCAGCAAATGACTTGCCATAGCCCTAAAAGCGGGCGCCAAGGAATTTTATGAAGGGCGCCAGGTTGAGGGGCCCTGGTTTACAGTATAATACTTTTCAGTGTTTTGTCACATGTGTACTAAATGTTTAGAAAATTCAGCTAATAATGTTTTTTACTACGTGGAGGAGGTCGGTGTTATGTGCAGAGGATTGGATGGCGATATTTTCAGCCATCTACTAGTAGCAATGCAATCGGTGAATTCAAGACTTTACCAAGAGGCGCATTCACAACACATTTTTTCCTAGTATTGATTACGATATTAAGAGACGTTAAATGTACATTTTGATCATTTTTGCAATCAAAACTGCAACTACACACACATTACACTGCTGCTCGTCTAATCGATGGATTGCAGGAGATATGTTCCAAAGTGTCACTAACGACTCTCCCTTGTCTTCTATTCTCTCTTACTGTAAAACATGATTTTTCTACGAAAATATACTTCTTGTTTACCTATTTAACATTTTTATTTTCACGCTAATACATCCCGATACAATTACGAGTTTTTAGTGCATACTTTGCTAGTTTCGGGTAATTATACTTATCTAGAATCTTAAATCGTTTAATAATGGCGTTTAATCATAATTATTCTTAAGGAATCCAATTTTACCCATAGAAATTAATTGCAAAATTCTTGGAAACCTTCGATCCAGGTTGTAAACCTAGAACCAATAACTATGCGCCATGTCTATAAGGAATGTTTATTCGATAACTTACATGTGTATATAGCATGGCGTTAAAAACTGGTGTCTCTATGCTGTTAGCAGTGCCCTACCATAATTCCAACGAATTTTCTGAAAATCCTTTCATCAGCCCTCACGTTGATTCTTCAAATACTCAGTCGAAATTCCGCCGGTTGTGCTTTTGCACTAGTTGCTGGAGATAAGCGTATGGAACGAACGATTGTGGCATCAGAAGAGAGAGCTAGAGAGAGTGCAGCGGAGAGAAGAAATGCGGAAGAGGAGAGACGGAGAGAGTGAAAGAGAATGAGAGCGAAGGATATGAAACGAAAGAATAGGAGCGAGATTTTTGGAAGGGTTTTGGGAAGGAAGAGAGGAGAAGAATGGAAGGGACCTGGAGGGAATGAAGCCAGATTCCGGAGAGAGTGAAAGGGAAGTTTATATGTTGGAGTTAACTCGGGGTGGGATTAGGGAAATGAAAGTGAGAGAGAGACTGAAAAATAATAAAAAAATTCCAAATATGAATCTTCGTAGACTCACAGTGGAAAAGAAAGAATGGAAATTTTCTCCTGTTTAATAATCTGGCAACAATGATATTAATTCTGGAATGATGCACTGGGGCATTATTAGACCTCACATCTTGGTTATTTAGTTTTGTTTATCGTGTACGTGAAGACATTTCATGACGCAGCTCTTCAGAGTACAATAAAATATCTCGTAAATAAATATCACTTGATTATCAACGTGTCATCCGTTCTTCCTAAAAAAATATGGACTTTTAAGTATTAAATGTTTCCTTTTGGGACCGATTATGATTTAGTGTACGAAACTAAGGTGTTGGAAAAATTGCAATTCTCCAGGGTTAATGAAGTACGCAGTGATATACAGCTTAATGCGTATAACTCAATGCAGCGCCAATCTATATGCCTAGATAGGTCTGAAACGCTGTCAGCCACTCAACAAAAACCGTATTCTGCCACCGCTCTCCCTCTTTCACGTGTTTTTTTCTGACCACTCTCTCTCTACTTTAGCCACCCAAAATTCAACTCTTACCCCGCCCCCTTCGCCTCTCATTCCCGCCCCCGCGGCATCCCTTCTTCCCGATTCGCTCCAACCTCTCCCAAGCATCCTATTTCTTTCGGCATCTCCGCATCTTGATCCTTCTGACAAACCGTCACTATTTCCACAATCAACATCTCCGTCGCTATTTGACGCAACGCGACCCGAGGACATAACTGGTTCGTATCTGTCGCTCGCCGGTTCGCTGTCTTGGTGACCCGAGGGACATTTGTGTGTATGTGAGTCCTTGGCGATGGAATAGTCGATCAATCTCTGTCATCTGTAACCAGGGTGCATTAGGATGACTTTAAAGTGAGAAGAATATGGCTGTGCGATGCTTGACTGAAAAGGAGCGGATTACTTGATGCTTTATTCTTGAAAAATGTAGAGTTTGTCACCAGGTGGGGGCCGTAATGCTTATGGAAAACAACTCATTTAAGAGAGTTCACAAATTATATCGGATTACCACAATGAAAACATTCAAATTCGAGTTCGACTACCTTTACCATGCGTTCATCCATTCACATTGGTTATTTTCTGCATATTTTCTGGCTTAAGTTACAATTCACTTTTTGATCTCGGTTGGAAAATACATGGTTTAACGAGTTAATGCGAAAGATCACCTACGCACTGCTTCACAATGGGCGTAGAAGAATTTAGGACACATTTGATAGCATTCCATGCTTTGTGAGAAAACATTAGATACCATTTGTTTGATAAAGAGATTGGTTCGGCGTGTTGCGCCAAGTGAAAGGGAAAGCTTGAGGGAAAAGGAGGGGATTGGGAGAGAAAGGAGGGACAGCAACGATGGACGGTGAGTGAGAGAGAGTAAATTAAAGTCCATCGTATATTGTCTCCTACAGGGTTGCTTAGAGGGGGTTACGAGGCAACTAGCTCTGATTGCCGCAGGTTGCCCTACGTAACGCCTTTTCAATGTACTCTCCACAGTCATATTCACAGAAAAAAATAACATTGTAGCTTCCACGAAAATGTTTTATCGAAAAACACGACCGGTTTCGGAACAATCGTAGCACTGATTGTAATAAAACCGGTCGTGTTATTTAATAAAACCTTTCCTTGGAAATTACAGTATTATAATTTTTTTAAAGTGCAAAATTTTTATAACAAAAAACTTTTACAATTTCCAAGATAATAATTGAAACGCGACCGGTCATCGTCAGGTGACCAAATCATAAGGGCTTTATATAGGAATTAGCTTAATTACCCGTCAAAATAATAACGAGATTTTAATTATAATAATTAGATAAATCAGTTTTATCTCAAAATTGCTTTTGTCCCCAAGCTCATATCTAATCCAGAAATAATAAAAGCTTTCTCGGTTACTTTGTTACGTATTGTCTTTTTATTTAACGATCTCTCTTCCATCTCTTTCTGTTATTTAATTCGTATTTTTTACATTAAGAATATGCTTGTATTCGATTTTTCCGAATTTTTAAGATATCAAAAATTTACAAGGGTTACTAGTATTGTTGACCTTGGTTTTTCAGTACATCATACAGGCGTATGAAGGATAAAAATTGATTGAATATTTTCGTGAAAACTTTCGTCTAAATATAAAACAAATTAATGACCATGCTAAGAAACTTTTAACGAAATTCGGTAACGATTTTAGCAACTTATATAAAGTCTATTGTCGATGAATAACATTTATTATGCCTTAAGCAATATTTAATGTAACGATTTTAAACTTGATAAATTTATAACAATTTTCCGATGTCGTAAGCTTGGTCGTAATTTTGTCCGTCAGCAGTTAAATTTAAATAGGGGAGACAGAGGAAGGGATTCTATAGTTTTAGTTCTATACTCGTAAAAATGTACACAAAAAGTACTTCCCATTTCTGACGACTGAGTTTACCGAGCTATGCGAGGCGCGTAACGCCGAGCTCCCTGGAGCGAGCGAAAGGCGAGGTTGACGCGCACACCGCCTAAGGAGAGACCCTTTTAATTACAACAACTCCTATTTATTTATTTATGCAAATACTTTGTGCATGGAAAGGCAATATCTGACGACTAACCTAATCCATTTTAAATTACCTTCATCCTTACATAACCTTTAAGTATGAATTCGATATTGACACATCCTTAATTTTCTTGGTGTTTCAATCGCCATTTCTTTTATCGTGAACAAACATATACTGAAAACAAAATACAGGCACCATCAAATCATCACCGCTTTCATAAACTTGCAGTTTTTATTCTTTAACTCATAAGACTTTTAAACATTCCTGTCCCAACAAAATTTATACAATTAATTATGTATTGTTTATGTAATTTATTATAGAAATAGATACTCACCGAATTAGTTAACAATTTATTAGCTCAAAAGCAAGAAAAATGGGCGATTCGAAAATATTGGCTCCCACGCTCATAAAACTCGAAAATGTTCCTAATTGGTGCTAATTAAATTTTATAGATTCTTGTATTTATAAATTACTCAATGCATTCCATTGAGATCCTTTCAGGCCCGTTTCTTACTATAATATTATCATTCAATAACTTCTTTGTAATAGTAATTAGGTGTTTTAAAAATCTGGGGTTTGTTAATTGAAATATAATGATTGTAATTGCAATTAATATTGGTCAAACGGCGAGAAATTTTCTCATTAGATCAGCCGATCTTAAAAAAATTTTTCGATAACAAATATTTCAATTTTCACATAGCAAAGCATCTTCTTCTCAATAAGCATCCCACATGTTGTTTACATCCCATTTGTTTTAGTAAGGGTGAACTCCTTAAGCCAAAAAACAGGGGAATTATAAAGCCCAATGCATTTCGTCCACAACGTGGGCATCTTCAGGGGCGACCTGTGAACGACAGTGACTGGAAGTCAACTGTTGACTGTTGTGGGCGAAATGCGTTGGGCTTCATAATCCCCTCGTTTTTTTGGCATAAAGAGTTCACCCTTACTAAAACATCGATTCAACCAAAGGTTTTTAAGCTACCACATAACTACATCCCATTTGTTTTTACATAAGGCCTTGGTGGAATCATTTGGCAAACTGGCAATGAGAATGGTGATAAATCGCGGAAACCTCTAGCGTATTAAATGCCATGGTGGAAATCGTAAAAGTTGTATTTTGTTATCAAATTTAGTATTTTTACAAAAATATATTTTAGTGGAGTTTCACCAAGTATTGCCTTGCAACATCGATTACAGTATAATTTTTTCTTTGATTATGATTACTAAATTTATAAAGCTGAGCCTTATCTCATTGATATTACTAAAAAGTCACATTTAACTTATTGTTATAAATGACTAGCTGAAAGTACCTGACGATGGCCAGGCTACGCCAGACGTCTTCGGCGAATAAAATTATGAGTCATATGATAACCATCATCTCAACTTTTGCGCACTTATTCATGTTCATAAAAACAATACTTTCCCCTATACTACATATGGAGAAAGTAAAAATTCTATCATATACAGACAGACAGACCGACAGACACGCTGACATCATCGCGAAAATAGTCAAAACGTGTTCAGGGGACCTCAAAACGTATTTTTGTTGAAATCTCGAATTCGAATTTTTGCATGAAAACAATACTTTCTCTATACTACGTATATGGAGAAAGCAAAAATGAATTCTGAGATATCTTTGATGCCTATGAATTGGGCCGGGAGGGTCCATGGAGGTCCGGAGGGAACGGGAGCATATGGGAGAGTAATAGGATTTCGAGTTCAACAATACAATTGGTTGGCAAGGAGACTTCTTAAAAATGCTAAATTTTGTCAAAATATGATATTAAAACGTTAAATTACAGAGATTTCGATTCGAAGGCGATAAAAGATGGTAAGAACAAGAAACTATTGCAATCTTTCTTTAATGCAGTACTAGTCCGGTGATCGAAGGTCAAATATGTGAATTTTAATAAACAAAAGAATATAAGCTTGCAGGTCGAAATATCGATTTTTCCATGTTATCTTATGGGGAATGGAAATCACTCTCAGGAATCGAACCCGGGTCGATTTTGGAAATTAGTTAAAATATCATTACGTTTCCGCTTTCCCGCCCACCGACGACGACGAAGTCATTTTTAGGCTGGTTTCCAAAGGAAACAGTTTTATGAAATGGTCCTGTGTGTGTGTATGTGTCCCCTACTAACAACTTTTGAACCAATGGACCGATTTTCATGAAACAGCATGAGGCTCATGCTGCCAGGGCCCACCTTTGGGCTATATTTTGATTTTGCAATGATTGAAGTCCTGGGGTCAATTACCGAAACGTTTTTCCCCTATTTGTTTTACATAGGAAATCTCAAATCCATCGTGCAGAGATGTTTTCTTTAATACTTGAAAATATCTTAAAATTGTGATGTCGGAGCGAGGTTTGTACTTTTCAAAGGGGAAAAGAATAAAGAATATGTAGTCTAATTCTTATCACCGAAATTTGATATGATCGTATTTTCTTGAATTTCTATTAAAACATAGCATTTTTAATCGCATTTTATCGGATTGTTACCATGGATGCGAGTGTTACCGAACCCGGCTTGAGCATATATATATAAAGCGATGTTAATATATATATGTATATATATGTTTTGGACCCCGTCTAATCTGAAAAAAATCCAAAGCTGCTTGCGGGGTTCGGACCACCTCACCTCACCGTCGCATAAGACGAGTGATTTAGTCACCTCGGCTACCAGATCCTTATGAAATATTCAACAATTTCACTCCTACTATTATCTAAAGCTGAATTACTCTGAACTAGCAGTATATTTTCTCTGATTTTAAGCAATATGAATGGATAAGTCAGCATTTTCATTAATGAAACAAAAGATACTATCAAACTTCTTACTACTTATATAGCAAACATTCTTACGTTTGTCACCAAGTTCTCTACCTCTGTCTGTCATTCGCTCAACTGTAAAAAGATTAAATAGAGAGACCCCACATCACTCAACAGCTGGTAGGTAGACACTTTTGCAAATTTTTACGCCCATGCAAGCTGAAAGATTATCATAATTATATTATAAAGTTTATTCATATTAAAGTATTAGCCATATAAAAGTTGGTTATAAAAATTTATTTTTATACCTTTACTTGTTTTCTTTTCCCTCGACTACTCTTCAACAATGGACAGTAGATACAGTCATATTATCGTATAAACAGTAACATATATTTAGTTCGTTTATTAAAAAATGCATGTAAAATGTGTCAGAAAGTGATTTTGACATTGTTTTTAGCATTTTAAATCTGATAATATTAATTTGATAAACTATGAACTACAATTGGTATTTATGATATAAGAATTCCTTGGAATGACTAACACATACTGAAACATTTCCTGTCAATATAAGTAATCAATTTAGGATGTCAACTTAGGGAAACCAGCCTGCATTAGTCCTGTTTTGGTCTTCTTGTTATATATTAGAAGATAAGCATAATCGGAAATGGCCATGGTTTTCATGTGTTTAAAAGATCGAAGAGTACTTTATTATTAGTGGTTTTTCGAATTTCGAACTCTTATCATATCCATACGAACCGGATAACTCGGGTGAACTCATGTGCATTGGGATTGCTTTTGATAACGACGAATAATCGCATTTTACATCCCCTGACTAATGATGAAGAACTGTTCATCAAGAAAATGAAGAATTTTCTTTGTACTACGCCATCGACCACCTTGAATATTGCCATGTTTAATTACTTTATCAAAGGCATCGCTATTTGAAAGAAATTTATAATATTTCGCCATACTTGTCTCTAAGGATATTTATTTCCTTCAGATAATTTCGTAATGCAATTCTCCGTAGTGCTAATTTTCTAAATGTGAAAAGAAAACGTAATTTCAAAACACTTGGCATGCATCAGCGAAGGCGAAAATGAGGACACTGGATGCCATTTTATAGAAATACAAGGGCAGCAAGAATTACATTAAAATAGAATTAGCGAGAGAATCAGAGGAACCAGAAAGTGATTGTCAAAATTTTGGAATTGGTTAGTACGAACCAGATTGATTTGGATCTGTTTGCCGGAGGGATTGCCCTTCTCTCGTCGGGTTAACAAACATGAACCTTGCGCTGAACCAGCGAATCGTAGAGCTACTGAGATTGTGGTGAGAAAACCCTCCATTCGTACGAACACGAAGATATTCGCCATTTCTAATATAAAACAATCAATATTCTCTTTTGCTCAGCTATTATCTTATCTGTTAGGGTTATTTGGAAGACTCGATAGTCTCCATACCGCTCCAATAAATACCATTGTTTATTGTATTTATGTTCTGTTTCCTCCCTCCCCACTTCACCCTTCCCTTCCCTCTCGTCCTCTCTCTCTCTCTCCATACCATCACCGTTCTCATCACAATCTCTCTGTAGAGAGCGCAATTTCACCGTTGTCCGTAGCAACTATATTGGTGTTCCCTCAGTGGACGCGGTAGCTGTTAGATGGAGCGACCGCAGAGATGATTCGATTTGATTAGGCCCTTTATTGGCTAGGTTAGGCCAACCTGTGCCTCTCTATCATCTGAGCTCGCTTTAATCTAACTGCAATTAAGGAGCACGGGAAAACACTGAAAACACAAATGATCTAAAAACACTCAATATATTTGCCGTGGAAAAAATCTCCGCAGCCGAGATTTATCTTGGAAGGAATATTTATTAGGAAGAACAGTCACCCGTAAGATGGAATTTGGAGTCTTAAATAAATGAGTCAAATACGAATTTTCGAGCTGATTTTGATTCTAATAGTGTAGTATTTTGCATAATGACAAAATAGAAGAAAAGAGGATTAAAAGTATAGAATCTTTTGTTATCACTACATAGGAGCATGTTTTCTTGCCATTTTTGATATGGCTTTACGCTAAATTCATATTTTTCTTTCTGTTAGTAGGAACACGAATGTAAAATACTTCTACTTAGAAATGGCATAGTATTTACCGAACATGTGACTCACGGGCCTCTCCTAATTTTGACTATACTGAAATCAGGCGGAAGAGAAAGTTTTCCGAGACATAACGGGGTACGAAAGAGATACGAAAAATATAAAAATGATAAAAATTATGAATTGTATGAAAATTCGATCTTTACATATGCACACATGCCAATTTAATTCGAGTGCTTTTAAATTACAACAAAATTTAAGTTGGAGGACCCTGAACTAGGCTATAGTTATATAGATCATGGTAGGAAATACAGAATAACTAAATTTAATGGACTAGGCCGAGACTTCGTGGAATTCTATAATCAAAAGACTTAAAAAATACTAGATAGTATTTTATTTGTAACAAACATTTGCTAATTTCCTCAAAATATTAAACACGACCGGTTTCGGTGAGTAATCACCACCCTCAGGTAACAAGCATTCAAAAATAGGCAATATATGTTTATACAAAAAATAGAGAGGTGGGGAGTTGAGGATAGTAGGAAGAAGGAGCGACCGGTAATTTCACTCCCAGCATTTTCACTCCGGTAATATGACTCCCGGTAATTTGACTCTCATGTCAGTCATTTTCACTCCCGGTAAATTCTCTCCCGGGAAATTTCACTCCCGGTAAATTCACTCCTACTGTCTTCATTGCCTTTGTAAATCAGCACTAAATGTAACATTTATTTAAAACTAATGTATGATAGGCGTAAATACTAATCATACTAATAGCCAAAATACACTTATTTAAGGAAGTTGCAATCATTAAGTGATATATACACTAATTAGATTAAAGAAATGACTTTAAGGATGTTCCAAACATTGAATTAGGGGATATAGCCAACATTGAATGCGAAATTAACAAATCAACTTCAAAAACGCATTTATATTAGGAACTTACAGTTATTATAAATCAAATTTACTAAGCACGTATAGAAGTATCATTTAAGCCAGTGTTCCTCAACCGGGGGTCTCGCGTTATTTCTCGGGGGTTCGCCAGTTGAGTAGGGCATCATGGTTATTTTCATCTACGATATATATGGTTTGATCCCGCGCACAGCTCTGATTAATATTTAACCCTAGCAATGCCAAGGCGTTTTTTGTTCCGTGCATTACCAAGGGGGAGGGGGCTGTGTGGCCCACAAATCAAAATGTTCTGTTTATGTTATATAATATTCACTGAACATGCCTTTTAATTTATTTCCAAATATTAATTAATCAATTAACATGTACTTGTAATAGTATGCAAATATACACATAACAAACAACAAGAAACTTTCTGTTTCTGAAAACATATTCCAATTAAAAAATTAAATTGTATCTTGCACTACCTTTAATAATATTTTATTTTCTCAAAAAAATTCATTAATTACACAATAATAACACCAGATAATGAAAATAACGTCTCAAGTTTTCTCATTTTGATATATCTTTTTCATTCTGAATCACATACACTTCACATACACTATAGTGGAGCTGTTTTCCACGCACGTGTTTGTTGCACCATGATCACATAACAGTTGACTTTCCAAGCTTGTTGTACTTCATTTTCTTACAATTAGTTTTAGCCTCTCTGCAGCAGATGTGGCACCTACCACGGCATTTTGGCTGAGCTGGCGTAGGAACTTCTATAGTACATTCTAGTTTACGTTCCGGAATATCTTCCATAGCCAAGATTATTGGTTTCTTCAGCCCGTGCAAGTTCCTTGCCCACCTTTCAACATATGGATTGATTAGTTCAAGTTCTAGAACAGTGATTTCCAAACTGTGGGGCGCAAAGGGTTTCTCATATGTCCGTTTAACCATCCTAATCTTGATTCCTACAATATACAGCAGCCGAATTCTACCCCTAAATTGGCTAGGGTGTACCGTTATCGTCCATGTCTTTCCTTAAGATGGTCTTGTTAAAGGCAACTGTATGACTAGTATGTACTGTTTATGAATTTTAATTGTATATAGGGGGGCGCGAAGTTATTTCTCTTCGGTGAGGGGGCTCGCGGCTTTTTAAACTTTGGAAACCGCTGGTCTAGATTCAAGAGAAACACTCGGCAGCGGTTTGAAAATTTGTCCTTTCAGTCCGGAAAGTTCAGTAAAATGATTGTATATGCATTTATGTCCACTGTGTTAATGATTGTGTAGAATAGAGACAAGGGCCACCTTTAGTTCGTATTTTTGTCTAGTATTTTCTTGTCATTTGGTTGACTGAATCTACTCATCCTTTCTTTGCATTGCAGTAGAGATTTACTTCGGTGGCTTTCTTAGGACTATTACTGATATTTGCCTCTGTATACTGATTGTGAGTTGACAACATCGAAAGAAGTCTCTTTGGTTGATCTTGCACCACAGTTTATTTACGCAACCCTCTTTTCTCCCGCACAATATTTTGCACTGTTCTTCGTGAAGATCTTGAGGGCTGTGATGTAAACCAGTTATTGCGACATATTTGGCATTGGTATCATTTGAGTCACTCGCATCGCTACCATCGTCTCAAACTGATGCTGTAGAAACAGACATAAGCTCACTTTCAAGTTCAGAGCCTGAACTTCCAGTTGTTCAACGCTGACTTCTTCATCACTGGCTTCCAAGTCTGATTCATTTTAAATTTCTTTCAATTCCCGCTCAATAGAATTTTCATGTTACGAACGTCTTCTCTTGGTGTTTACGAACAGAAAATGACTCAGAAGTAAGAAGAAACAAAATAAACTGATAAGACCTACAATTACAGTGCGCTCTGTTGTTAATATGTTGTAATAATAAAGATGAGAAGTGCATACCAACACCACCAAGCGACAAAATATTTAACCCATTAGGAATACCTTTGAAGCCCACTACTAATTATGTGAAAATTAAAAATAAACTTATGATTAATTTGAGATAGTGTAACTGTCAGTTGGTTCTGAGCAATGCATTTTACAATTCAAAGCTTAACCAAACCAGTAACAATTGCCTTTTCAAGTTATCTGCTTTTAATTCACGTTAATTAATACTTTTAACAAATTTAGATTAAGGGCAATTAGTATGATTAGTATTTACGCCTATCTTACACTAGTTCTAAATCAGTGTTACAATTAGTGCTGATTTACACAAGTAATGAAGTCAGTGGGAGTGAATTTACAGGGAGTGAAATTTCCCGGGAGCAAATTTACCGGGAGTGAAAATGACCGGGAGTCAAATTACCGGAGTGAAAATGCTGTGAGTGAAATTGCCGGGAGACAAATTACATAGAACCGGAAGAAGGATATTGGTTAAAGGAGAGAGGAGGGGGGTGGACGAAAAAAGTAGTCATCGGTGATTAGTGATTTGGAGAAAGTGGGGAAGGGGAAGTCATGAACAGAGTGCTATGGGAGGGAGAGTGGGGGAGGAGGTTGAACATTTTTTCACGGAAAGACTGTATCTAATAGGTGGGGGAGGAAGCGCTCACTAGAGTAGCGGGGAATAAGAGGGGAAGTGGTGATCGTTAACTAACAGTATCTCGCGGTTAATTTTGTTTTCCCTTCTCTCAAGGACATTGTTAATCTGGTCCATTTTTCTGCTAAATATAAAACTTTGGGAGTAAAGGAGGAAGAATTATTACAGTTGAGTAAATATTTGGCGAAATGGGAAACGAATAAATCGGATTTGAATCACCTCAAGTGTTCATTAGCTCTAATTTGAAAATTTCTGCTCGTTTGTCCAATGCAAATACCGTTGCAATCATTACACTTTAAAAGGTATACCGGAATTTTTCAAAACGCCAACTTTGTCCTTACTCTTGCCGAGAATTGATCTGTGGATTACTTTGTTGTAAAAGGTCGACCTGATTCGTTCCTTGGGGAAGAGGAAGAAGAGATTAGCAATTTGTTTTTTTGTTACTAATAAAATACTATATAGTATTTTTTTACGTCTTTTGATAGAATAACTAGTAAAATGAATGATAAAGGAATCTCTCTTTGTTGGAGATATGATCTATGACTTGAATTTACTCTTAGGATAGTTGAACCCTATAGTTTTGATAAATCGGTTGTGAGAAGTTGTAAAATGGATGAAAAGAGGAAAAGCGAGTTCTTTGAACGGGAATAAGAAGTTAGAATCCCGGACTCATAGTTAGATCATGTGACTAGTTCAGAACTTATGCAATGACATGAGATTGGAGAATGAAGATGGATTCAGACATATGAAGAACAATAAAAGGGTGTGGAGCATTCGTTTACGCGTGTAGACGCAGTCCTGTCTGTTTTCTATCATCAGCACTTCCGTCAGTAATTCTGATAATCACCTCTTTAATGCCGCAGCGGTGGAGGGTCTTCATGGTTTTGATTGTCTTGATCCAAAGACTGGATTTTTGAGGCTGTATTGGCTTGAAAGAACACCAGTTGTATTCTTCTTGTAGACACTTTCAAATGAGTCGTATAATTATCAATCACATTTTATTATTTTTAGGTTTTTGTCCCATCCCGCAAGAAACTCATTAAAATATCTGTGACGTCATCCGCGCACGCGTTATTATAATAATAGATTACCGGCGTTGAAGCATCTCTAAAACAACGCGAGTTCTTCGCTTTATCAACAACAAGTAGCTCCGTTTTGTCAGTTACTATCATATTGCAAATTATTTAGAATTTTTATTTAAAAAACAGAAATTCTTTGCTCTAATATAAGCGAGTTTTACATGTAATAATTAACAAATGGTTTTGGTTTTCCCGAGCTGACTCAAATAAGCAAATGATTCTATTAGCCAATGATTTTATAAATCAGAATCCAGTGTAAATATAATGTCTTAGCTGGACAAAATTTGAATACTGTAAATCTGACTCATGTGCTGACGTTTTCAATATCCTTGTCCGATTGATTAGCTGCTGTTGTAATGTTTTCGGGAATGGTGGAAATACAAAATGGTACATTGTCTACAAATAGATGATTTAAGTAGCTTTAGAGGTCAGAAGAAATAATATTGACGCAGAGAGAAAAAGTCGGATCTAAAACTGATCTTTCAGGAGACCTTTGGCCTTAAACTGTCCAAATGAAGTGGTTTCCATTGGTGAAGAATATTTTTGAAGACCAGAGAAATATGAGAGTGTTATAACAAACAAGAATTTAAAAGTTTTGTGGAGCGGATTGAGATCAAATTGATGGCCTAAGGGTTTTAAGCGGCCTATGTTGTATATGGAACCCATCGTTAGGTCAAAGATTGATGTGGCGGAGAAGGGAGAAAGCGAAGGATGGTAGAGTTTGAAACAAAAACGCCTGCCCTAGAGTCGAAAGTAGTCCCATTACGAGGGACATTAGGGCTTGAGGATACAAAGAACTGGGGTGATTGAGGGTTCAAGGAACTACATACGAAGTTGAATATTCAGGGAAGAAGAAAGCGAGGAGCAGGTGCTAGCTGGTTAGGAGAAAAGAAATAATTTGCATTTAGAGGAATTTCCAACATATACATAATTAACTAGAAGGTGAAATGCATAAAATGTAAAACTGAAAGGAATTTAAATTAGATAAAAGAGAAAAATAAGCAAAATGGAAATTGAATAAAAATATCGAAAACCATATAAGGTAAAAAAAGGCTTGAGTTGGGGGGACAATCACAAAGGCAATCCCAAATTTCAATAATATCAAGAAAAATGTAGGAATATAAATTTTGTTAGATCCTAGTATTTCAAATAAAATGAGAATATGCGCTGGTAGCAATAAACAGGAAATGTTTTGCAACAACTCTCCACAGCACAAACACGCAGACGATTTGGGAACGCATCGGTGACGAACGGGGAGGCATTGATTAAGCCCGAGGTGCGCATACTGGGGGGCGAGCTCCCTCGGGGGGGGGGGATAGCGATAGAGATTTGACGGGAGATGCGAGCGGTTCTTGTGTCAAAGTGGAACGCCATTCTCAGCAAGTTCATTCTACCGAGAACGACCTGGTGGCTATTTGGTTATTCTTTATCAGAGAATGTCGAATTTTACGTTTTTACATTTCTCATACTTCTCATACAAACGACTCAAACATGAGATAATATTAAATTAAAATGGAGGGAACCTCCGTTTGAAGTGATAAAAAAGGGGGGCGCGCCTTGATATGTTTGCGCACCGCTGGATTAATTCCATAGAAATGCGGGGAAAGGAAGGGACTCTAGGATGAACAACAAGCTCCTCGCCGAGGATGGAGTATTTTCAAGTTACGAGAATGGAGGTGTCTTCGTTATTTCTTGAAATGGCATGAGAGGACACTGCTCGACGCCAATTGAAAGAATGTTTGATTTACTTGCTTTAACGGCTCTGAAGAAGGTTAGCTCGATATTGCTCGTTAAGCATACACGTCGTTTATATATTTCTCCCTGTAGACATTTCTTCCACAAATTAATTGACAAAAATAAAATTTAATAAAAAAAGTCCTGTAACTTATTACAAAATGTCCACTAAATACACACAAACAAAATTTTACGACCATGGTTTCTTATCTTACAATCATCATCAGGAGAAGAGTCGACCGTCAACGAACAATATACAGAGAGAAGAAGAGGTGTAGAGGGAAAAGGAGAGGAAGGTAAATGCGTGTTTATATATATATATATATATATATATATATATATAGATAAACTTAAGGAAATGAAAAGGTAGTGATGAGGGTGGCAACAAGGTGTTGAAGGAAGCCCAGCGGACACTTACCAAGTCGGAGACCAAGTTGGCAGGCTGCTGGGGGCGTCAAAGAGACACGTTGAATACATGAACACAAAAACAAAAAACACGCAAGCTTATCGGGCCTATGCCCTTCTTCAGCGGTAGAGTAAATGAGAGTGACACACTGAGCGGGGAATGACAGGGTGATGTGGGGAGGTTGATGATCGGAGGAGGCGGGGAGTAGGAAGGGTGGATAGCCAATAAGGAGGGAGTGTGAAGAAGTAGAGTGCAAATAGTTACAAAGTAACAAGGAGACATTGTAAGGGGACTAATAGGGTTAGCGGAGGTTGAGGCCAGGCGGAGAGAAAGAGTCAAGAAGATGTATATGTGCAAGTTCCCAGTGTCCGAGAAGGGGGGCAGGAGTGTCATTGGGTAAGGCGCGAATAACCCTTACAATGTAGCAACTATTGAAGGGGACATTGTGGGCATTGGCGTGTAATACAACTGGGAGAGGGCGTCTGAGGGAGACGCTATTCCGGTGACCGTTCATGCTGATATTTAACGGATTGCTGGTGAGGCCTACAGAAAACGCGGGACAAAGAGTGCAGGTAAGGAGGTAAATGACGTTACGGGTGGTGCAGTTGCTTCTAGAGGTGATGGGGTAGGTGATATTGGTGGAGGGACTCGAGAAAGAAGATGAGGGTAGGTGGATAGGGCAAGTGAGGCAGCGAGGTTTGCCGCAGGGGTGAGACCCTATGGCAAGAGGCGTGGCAGAATTGGGAAGTTCCTTCATCCACAAGATATTTCCCAAATTGAGGAGCCGGCGGAAGGAGAGGAGCGGGGGATTGGCAAAAAGGTTGGTAAAGAGGGACTGATGGGAGGAAGAGGTAAGAATTGGGTGGGCAGAATGGAGGATTGTTTTGAGGGCTTCGTGGATACCAGGAAGGAAAAGTGTAGTAAGAGTGAGTGGAGGGGTTGATACAGGGATAGTAGGTGTGTGGAAGGGATCCATGGTGGGTAGGCGTCATCGCCCTATGGATCTGTTCGCGGACCAAGACTGGAGGGTAGCCACGTTTGAGGAGAGCGTCCTCGAGGACAGAGTAGTACTGTAGAAGGGAAGCTCTATCAGAACAAAGCCTCCATCCTCGTCGAGCAAGGGCATAGGGGATAGAGGTTTTGGTATGAAGGGAATGGCAGGTATCAAAGTGAAGGTATTGGAGGCTGTTGGTGGGTTTGATATGAACACAGGTGAAAATTTTGCTGTCTTGAAGGTAAAGATCGACATCCAGGAATGTGATGTGGGAGGTAGAGGATTGGTGGGTGAAAGACAGTGAAGGATGGGAGAAGGCGCGAGAGAAAGGAATAGAGAGAGTCAGGTCCATGCGTCCAAATGAGGAAGACATCGTCGATGTATCTCAGCCACAAAAGTGGTCTGAGTGGTACGTTGAGGAAGAGTCTTTCCCATTCTCCCAAGTAACAATTGGCGTATGAAGGCGCCATACGGGTGCCCATCGCAGCGCTTCTAATTTGAAGGTAGTGACGCCCATCGAAGGTGAAGTTGTTCATTTTTAGCACCATAGCTGCCAAGTCTAATAAGAAATGGGAGGAAGGTCTTGCGTCGGGTGGTCTTGAGTCCAGGAGTTTACTAAGGGCAGAGAGTCCATCATCGTGGGGGATGTTTGTGTAGAGGGAACAGACATTGATAGTGGCCAAAATGGTATTGGGTGGGAGAGGAAAGGGGAGGTGTTTGAGGCGTTAGAGAAAGTGGTTAGTGTCTTGGATGAAGGAAGGGAATAGACGAATGAGAGGTTGTAGGTGGGAGTAAACGAAGGCGGAGATGCGTTCTGTAGGGGAGTTAAAGCTGGCAACAATGGGGCGGCCGGGGATGTTGGGTTTGTGGATTTTAGGGAGAAGGTAGAATGTGGGTGTGCGGGGTTTGTAGGGGATCAATAGAGCAATGGCGGAATCGGGAAGGCCTTCCTGTTTTCCTGAGGAATGAAGATAGGACGAAATTTTGTCGGAGTGGTGGTCTGTGGGGTTGCGACTAAGGTGATGGTAAAATGGTTTTGTCAGAAAGTTGGCGCTCGGCTTCCTCGTTATATTTGGCGCGATCCATCACAACCGTGGTGGTGCCCTTGTCGGCAGGGAGGATGATGATATTGTCAATATGTTTAAGTGTATAAATGGCATGCCTTTCACGTCTGGTAAGATTGTCTGTATGGTCGATAAGATCGGAAAAGTTGGGTTGGGAGAATCTGGAAAGGATATAATTGAGGTATTGTTCGACCGGGTGTAGGGAAGGAAGGCTGGGTGGAATGTATTGGGAAGGAGGTTTGAAAATGGAAAAGGTAGGTGGAAGGCCGGGAGGGAGTTTTGGGTTGGCAGAGGTGAGAGAGTCTTCTTTGGGAGTGTTGGTTTTTAGACGTAATGTGCGGGCAGAGGAAAGGTTCAAGACTTCATCTGGTTGGCAAGATGAGGAGGTGGTGGCAGGAGTGTGCGAAAAATAGGAGCGCTTCAAAGGTTTGCAGGTTGGGAAAGTGTGGGTCTTTTTCAGGATATAGAGTGATGGTGACGTTGGGAATCCCAGGAGATCCGCAAGACAGGGAGTTTGGCCGATGAGTGGCGGGGAGGGAGCTGGTTTGTTGACCTCGCCAGCTGATATGAACGGAAGGGGAAGACCAAGTTTGAGGTACCGGACGCAAAGCAGAGAGAGTTTACGGAGAAGTCTGTTGCGATGTGCGGTAATATCATTAGCCGCTTGAAGGAAAGCGGCGTGAAGGTCGGATATGGATTGCGAAGAATGACGAAGATAAAGAACGAGTGATTTACAATTAGCGAAGTGGGTGTTAGAGAGGGTGGTAAAATGGTGTATGGCGGAATGGATAATGTGGATAGAAGCGAGGTGATACGTGAGGGCTAGGGAAGCGCGGATAGTGGGAGGAAGGCCTGAAAGAGGAATTCTGATGGTGAGGCATTTGGGGGTGAGTTCAAGTGCAAGGCAGGAGTTGAGGAATTCAATCTGGTAGTTGAGGGTGATGTATCTGCGGAGATGATAACGGATGATAACTTAGTTATGCGAAGAGTAAAATTTAAATCTCATTCGTAAATCTCCAAAACTTCCGTTTTAATAGGATTTTTTCACGTTTTCACGCATTTAATTTTTATTGGGTCACTGTTGTCCGAATTTTTGAATTCTATTCTTGACCTCATAATAAATGCACCAATTTAGTGCTTTAACACGGATAAGACTTTTATACATGGTATAACTTATTTACTGAATCTATTAAGTAATTAGAGGGAGGAAGGAAAAGAGAATATAAATGAGCGGAAATTGAGAAAGAGGAAGAGGACATAGCATTTGTATAGGATTAAAAGGAACTGCAGTACAAAAATAACAATAATAAATTATAATTGATTATAAAAATATTAGACTATTGAATTTCCAAATGGTGGGAATTCATAAAACTATACAGGGTGTCCGGTGACTTTATGACATAACTTCGGGATCTTATTCCTTAAGTGATTTTGAGTAAAAAATGTCATCTGAACATGGGTTCGATTCTCATTTGTTACAGAGCTACGGGCAATTGAAATTATCTCGTACTTTCATTTGTACAACTTAATGGCTGAAAATACATTGTTTAAATAATTATTCGTATACTTTGTTAATTGTTTAAAAATGAACTATTTAAATAATCATTCGTTTACATTGATACTTAATCCATTGTTACAACAATTGTTCAAAATGGCCGTCTTCAGCTTGGATGCACAATCTAGCCCGTTTGAGTAGGGAACGTGAAACAGCACGAAGAACTGCAGCGTTATTAACGCGTCTCGCAGCATCGAAAATTCGCTGAATAAGTTCATATTTCGTGCTCACTTTGGCTTCATACATTGTTTTTCATTTGCTCCCACACATGGAAATCCAACGGAGTGAAATCCGGAAACCTCGGTGGCCAATCCTGCGCACCGCCACGACCGATCCATCGGTTAGGGAACTTCTTGTTAAGATACAGCGTACCGTTCCTACTAGAATGGGGGGGGGGGTTCCCCGTCATGCTGGTAGTACATTTGAAGTCGTGTCTGCAGAGAAATATCTTCTAAGAGACCCGGCATTTCATTTTCCAAAACATCAGCATAAATGGCACCTGTCAGACGTGGCGGGAAGAAGTACGGTCCAACCAGCTGGTTCCCAATGACACCACACCACATGTTCACAGAAAAACAGAGTTGGAAGTAGCTTTCAACTGTTCAGTGAGAATTTTCGCGAGCCCATAAATGGTAGTTTCTCGTGTTGTTTATTCCATCACGAGTAAACTGTGCCTCGTCCGTGAACAAGATGTAACGGTTCAGGCGGGGGTGTGCATTTAACCAACGGCAGAATTTCAACCGACTAGCCATATCCCCAGGTTGAAGATCCCGAACTTGCTGGATATGGTATTTATAAAATTCCTCATCGTGTAATGTTTGCCAGATTCTCATTCGCGGAACGTTGAGGCGGGCGGACATTCCGCGTGTACTAAGACGTGGACTTCGCTGAACCATTTTAATAACGTTTTCCTCCTCATCCACATTAACTTGTACTGAACGTTCAGCTCTCAAAGTCACACACGGAAATGGGCCATTTTCTCGTAAATGTCGGTGAACTTGAATAAAAGTACGTCGATCTGGTGTTCTTCTTTGTGGAAATCGTCGTCAATATTCGTAAACGGCAGAAACGGAGTTTCCATCGCAAAACCCGTACACTAAGTACGTATCCGCATACTCTTAATTTGAAAATGTAAACGGCATTATTGAAAGTTAATGATACCACACGTGTCACAGCGCACTACACTGAACGCTAGCTTACGTTCTACTGACATGCTGCCCGCGAGCTTGCAAATTACGTCCACATCTGTTGTGCAAGCGTCATGCTTCTCACTGCTGTAACAATGGATTAATCATCAATGTAAACGGATGATTAATTAAATAATACATTTTTCAACAATTAAAAATGTATACGAATATGCATGTATACAATGCATATGCATGTATACAATGCATTTTTTCAGCCATTGAGTTGTACAAAACAAAGGACGAGATAATTTCAATTGCCCGTAACTCAGTAACAAATGAGAATCGGACCCATGTTCATATGACATTTTTTACTCAAAATAACTTAAGGAATAAGATCCCGAAGTTATGACATAAATTCACCGGACACCCTGTATATAGGTCGCGTAATTTTCAATGGATTTATTTAACTGATAATACAGAAAATATTTCGAACCGAATCTCAAATAAGATTGAAAACAACATTTTATGACTTTTATTTTGATTTCTTTAAATAAAGGGATTTTTCTGGTAAATTTTCAAAACTAATATAGTTAAAAGAAAATTGCGATCTTAAAATATAGTTAAAACTCATTGCAGTTAATGTAAGTATTTAGTTAATAGTGAGTAAGTTCCTGCAAAATTTTCCTTTGAAGGTAAATTGACTGTTCTTTCACATTTTATCCTGTTTTTTTACAAGTTAATAAGAGTAAAATAATTCATTTATTAAGTTAAATTCTATATGTTTTAAATAACTTATAATTTTCTCAAATATTTCAAGTAAATTTCAGCTACTTCTTTATGCATTATATCTTATTATTTAGATTTTCCTCTTATTTTCAGTATATATTTGGATAATCATTTGGCCTCTCTGCTAATAATTACTTAAACATTATAATTAAAGCAAAAATAACTTTCAAAAACACTGATTTGATTGTGCATGAAAGCTAAATGCGATCATAGCATATCTTACTGATTTTTCATATCGAAATAATATATATTTGGAATAATTTTATGATAATCCCGTCATATTTGACGGGCATTTACGCTATTATATATATAAATGCTTACGGAAGGGGAAAGGTAAATGGGATAAATGGATAGCAACAAGTTGTTGGGATAAGGAAGCCCTGTGAGAACTCACCAATTAGATCACTTCAAGTTGGTGAGCTGCTGGGTGTGATGGCAGTGACACTGGGTGGAGGCATGGGGTTGGAAAGGTAATAGGGAAATGTCGGGGTTTAGAGGAAGCGGAGGAGGTGGGGGAATGGCCGAAAAGGAGTGAAGGTTGAGGCCAGGGGGAAAGAAGGAGTTTTAAATATGGACGTGAGTAAGCCCCCACTGACGGAGTTGGGGATAGTGCTTGTCAAATCCCGGTTCTTTCAAAATCCCGGGATTCAAAATTATAAATCCCGGGGTCCCGGAAACTTCCAGGGATTCCAATAAACAATTTAAAAATCATTTAAAAAGAAAGGAATAATACAAATAAGGTTGCCAATTGCTTGTTTATGACCCAGGGTTGATATAAAACCGTTTGAAAATTATAAAAAGGAAGAATAAAATAAAAATAGCGTTACAACTTTTTTATGAACAGGTGAATCTTAAGTAATTTTACACTAGCTTTAGGATTTTTTTGTCAATTCATTCGGGTTATTTAATGTTTTAAGAGAAAATTACTCCATTTTTATTTATTTGAACCTCGTATTAGACAAAACGCTTACATATAGATGTTTAAACTGGTGCTTGTGTTTCCCGGTTTATAATCGATCCCGGGACCCTTAGAGGTTCGAAGAAATTTGTTAAAATCATTCACAAATATGGGTTACACGTATAAAATAAAAAATAATTGAAATTAACATTTACTTATTGAACTGAAATTTGCTTATCATATTGATTAAAAAAATATAGTTACCAATACACACGGTATGTAAAATAAAATATGAATTGAAACAGCTATACCATTGGCATACATTTCTCACATAAATACAAAATCATATCGACAACAGTGTTCTCATTCTTATTTCCTATTAGTAATTGATTTATAGTAACTTTTAAGAAAACATGTGTTCACAGTACGATCACTCAGTGATGTGCATATTTTGGCTATGAAAAGACCAGCTGCAGTCGTGAGAAAAACCTGAACTTTGATACCACAAACAGTTTGTCAAAATATGCTCAATTTGGGAGATAATCTGTATACAATGTCAACTCACACCCTATAGCGCAGTGGTCTTCAGCCGTTTTTGTTTTCGTCTAAATGATTTTTGAATATGGAATACACAAATATAGTTTTTTAATTTAATGAATTTAATATGGAAAACGATTCAGTTGAATTGTAATTGGGAATACCATAAACATAAAATCGGATGCATTTACATATTATCCGGACGTGAAATTCCTGTCGTAAATTCGAGGAAAGTGCAAAATCGCGGAAACTTAAAATCCGTTAAAATTTATCATTGTTCTTATGGACCAAACACCGGGACCAAAGAAAAAATGCGTAATATTCGAGAAGCACGAAAAATCGGAGGATGTAAAATTGAAGCTTCACTGTATATATTCCCACGAGAATACAAGCATTTGTGAGTGCTCTATTTAAATTTCTTCCTTATTATTGCATTAGAAGTGAAACTAAGCAACTCGGAAACAAAGAGAGTATTAGTGTACCCTTTATGAACCGCACGGACGATAAAGGCTAGAGAGTAAAATTCTCTTTATGATATATCGAGATTTCCCGGGAAAAGGGAAAACCATTTTATTATGACAAGCACTAGTTGGGGAGCCGAAGCATTATTGGGGAGAGCGCGAATGGCTCTCACCATAAAGCAATCATTAAATTTCAAGTTGTGTTTGTTCGCATGAACGGCACAGGCAGCCGTCGTTTACGAATGACGCTGTTGTGGAGGCCGTTCATGCGGATGTTGAGGGGATTGCTGGTGAGGCCAACATAAAAAGCGAGATATTGGGTGCATCTCAGGAGGTAAATGATATTGCGGGTGGTGAAGTTGGTAGGAGATGTTATAGGGTAGGTGATGATATATATATATTTTTTCAGAAAAAATGCTCGCAGTAAAATACGTTTTATCGCATTTTGATTTTTCAATCTTGAAGCGATGTAGATGTTTTTACCAGTCTGTGGATCCGTAAACATTTTGATCAGTCTAGTCGGATGCGTTAGGTGTTCGTTGGAAGAGGCGGAGCGGAGGTAAACGACAGAGGCAGAGAGAAGAGGCGCCACAGAATGGAAGAGTGGCGAGGAAGGGAAAATAACGAGATGTTTACGGAGCAGAAGGCGTGTTAGAGGACTCAGGGCGGATAGGAGGAGAGCGGAGGTGGAGGAGATAATGAGAGAGTGGCTCGAGGTGCAACGGAGGAGAGAACAGAGTCAGCGGAGATAGGGGAGGGAAGGGAGAGAGGGAATGGGGCAAGGAGGGGAAGGAGGAGAGAGAATGGAGGGGGGAAGGAAGGGAAGGAGGGGAGGAGGAGAAGAAGAGACAGGGAGAGCAATCGGAAAGGGTTGTTCGGAACTCGGATTTAAACGACTTTACGCTTCCTAAATCGCTGTCTTCTTCTATCCTCAAAGCCTACCTGCTCTCGCAACTTTTTATCCAACTTTTTCTTGGTCAAGCTGTTACGGACAGATTATAAAGGCGGTGAAAGAGAATTCGCAAATTCGCGAGGATGGGAGGACATCTGAGAGGAAGGAAGAGAGGGAATGGCTGAAGTGCAAAGAGGGAAGAGGAGGGGAGGAGTGAGGTAGTAGAGGAGATAGGGGTTGATACGTAAAGGGAGAGTCGGCTGAGGCATTTAACGAGAGGTGAGAGTTCATTGGCTTCCTTAGAAGTTGTACCTAACGAGCGGCGATGTCTTATACCCCTTCCCTTTGCCTTTATCTCCGTTCTCTCCTCCCCACCGATCACTCTCCCTCCCTCACCCAACCCAATCCCTATTGCAATTCTGAATTCTTAATGGTACCTAAACTTGGAGTAAAATGTGGATCTCTGTCGTTCAAAATTTTACATTAAGTACCACTGCTCCAGCAGCAGTTGCATAGCTGCGACTGCGTTGGGACCGGTGTTACAACTAATGATCGTATCCATGAGAATTAGTTTTAAAAAGTAATTTAATTGTATTTAAAAATTTTATTTATAGGCTATCACTTTTTACTTTCTCAATACGTAATGTAGGGGAAAGTTTTGTTTTCATGAAAAAAAATCGATTTCGAGATTTCAACGGAAATACATGTTTTGAGGTCTCCTGAACACGTTTTCGCCATTTTCTCGATGCTGTCTGTGTGTTTGTGTGTATGTGACGGCTTATTTGTGGGTGCTCTAGCTCAAAACCTATTAATCAGGTCAATGCGAAATTTTATATTTATAATTTTTATGAAAGTTACAAGAAATTTGTAGTTTTTGGTAAATATAGGTCAACCGGAAGTGAGTGTTTACTCTTGTCACTTATCCATTATTTTGAAATATTTTCTTTGATATTTAATAAATGTAAAAATGTACTGGAAATAAAGTTGTAGTAAATTTTAATTCTCTACAACCTTTGTTTGAAACATATCCCCATATAATGCACTGTTTAAGAGATATATTTAAAATTATAATTTAGCTGCCATCACGACGCCACCTACAGACGACTTTTGTTAACAATTGACGCTTAGTTACGCCTTAGTAACGCTCATTTTTATTTTCTTAATGGTTTTAGCTTTGTGGTTATATCCAATATCAGAAGGCTATGGTTTGAGTTTATTTTTGTCCTTTGTAAAGTTTCAAATTTTCTCTCAGTTACTTAAGAGATTAATTTTTATGTAACCTACTTGGAATGTTTAGAAATATTACAGGTATGGAGAAAGTCATGTGGTGGCCACATCAAATTTTTTGTTTTGTTTGCCCATGACAAAGTAGAGCCAATATGGCACTTGATACTTTCGATATTCTAAAACCTATCTTGCTGCTCGCTATTTATGGGTACTAAAATTAATAATTTATATAATGAATTTTACCTTTCATTCCTACTCCATATACGAAGTATAGATAAAGTATTGTTTTCATAAAAAAATCGTATTCGAAATTTTAACGGAAATACGTTTTAAGATTCCTTGAACACATTTTGACTATTTTTTCGATGATGTCTGCGTATGTGTGTGTGTGTCTATGACTGGAAGGTTGGCAAGGAGGTGTTGTAGAAAGTCCAGTGGATACTTGCCGTGGTTAGAAAGCTGCTGGAGTGTCAAAGTGACATATGAAGAGACTGAGGGTGAAAAGCTTTTCGAGTGGGATCCTTCTTCAGGTACTGAGAGATGAAAGTTGTATCTCTGAAACTATATATATATATCCCATCCTCTTAGGAAAGTGTCATGATGCATATCGTTATACTCGCTAGATTATTCTAGCGTTAATATTCTGAATTTAAACCTTTTCTTTGCCAAATTCATATTCAAACTTAATATATTGGTGAGCTAGAAATTGATTCGATAGCATATGCATATGCCTTGTCGCCTCATCTTAGTCATTTTATCCAATTCTTCTCCGTAAGTTGTAATTTAATGTGGATCAGTAAGCGTTCGTTTTCGCAAAGTTCATTTTAGGTCTAGCCTCTTTATTCGACTCCTCTATTTCTAGAGTCTCTTCATGGAACTTCCCCAGGAATTTAGTAAACAAGCGCAAAAGGCTCGAGTAAACTTCTATAACTTTTATTACTTTTTCCTTCTTGTTCAGTGTTTTGAGAACGTCTTTCATTGCCTGGTACCAATTTTTAGAACTTGTGTACAAGTTATTAGTTCTCCTTCTTATACGGCTTTATATATCGGTAAGTATGACTTCGAACGCTTTCGCCGCGAGGCTCGGATTTTCCGTGCCTCTTAAGAAACTTTTCCACACATGATTTTTCCAAAGATTCAGAACGTTTTTCTTGGCCAAACATATATAAATGGTTCGACCGCTTTCAATAACTTATATTAGAATCGCCGCATTGCCTCCTCTGAGATATCGAGTCGAACGGAGTCGTATTGATCGAGGTTTTGAGTAGCCGATATTTCGGTTCAATGTAATGTGAATTTTTGGGATGAGATCGATTGGAATGTAAGTACTTGCATTCTCTTTGCCTGGTTTTAGTTCAACCCTGCGAAGTACGCAAGTGTTTAATGACTACTTACTTATCATGTATTCTCTTACACATCAGTCACGATCCCGCAGCTCTGCTTTGGCTCCAAAGTGCCGTTGTATTTCGTCCTGCTTTCCATTACTCTCCATGCGAATGAAATGAGTTATGCAGATGGATTTGCTCGTGCAAATTTAAACGCATTAATTACATACTAAACTTTTTATTTTGAGCTCTCAAAAGCAAATTTTACTAGAAAAATGCATTTGGTTTTTTTCATTTTAAATATTGACTCGCAGTTCTTGCTAAAATAATGAATTTATTTAAAAATTGATAATACATTTTTCATTTAAAACTAGATAGTATTGTTGTTGTACTAAAATGGAAATCTCTCTTATTATTGCCTTTTTTATCCAATTCTATTGATTTTATGAATTTTTAATTACTTAATACATTTTTGGTTTGGAATCTGAAATGTCCTACAGTAATCAGCGGGATTTGAACTGTTTATCTGAAATATCAACTCGCTATCATGAGAAAATTGGTAAAAAAATCTTGCAATTGCAACGGTTTGTTGAGAGCTTTTCTCGGCGATAATAGAATTGCCGGAATAAAGCGTCGCTGCAAAAGATCACATTTTAGCAAATTATAGTTAAAAACGAATCAGCGTCATAGTCTGCTCTATGTCTAATATTAGCCTTTTATTGTAATAATAACCTAAGTATAAATTCCGATTCCAATAAGCTAAACTCGTTTATTTTTCTATCGTAAGATTTATATGGTAAATGTCAATAAATGAGTTTAGTTTTATTCAGCAAGAACATGTCTGAAATACCTTAATGTGGGCATTAAGAAATGGGTAGGCCTCTTAGGAGGATTTAATATAGAATTCAACCTGAATCTTTTTTTCTGGAAACAATTTCAGAAGCCCACTCGATAACTTCCTTTGCTTTGCAGAGACTACTCGGGATAGGACGGGGACGACTGCCTCAATTTTTTTCCGAAAGCGCAACCGCCGTCACTGGGGTTTTTAGGTCTCCGCTCTGTATATACTCGCACGTGCTGACTGCGCTATTCCTCAATCCTGTCTTATCCTCGGGATGTTTTTCGTTCATCCCCACGCTCGCCCTCCTTCATTCTCGAGGTAGCCTATTATGTCCGCTCTTTCTCCACCCTTTCCTCTCTCCGCGTACTCCTCCATCCGTAAAACTGCCCTTTTTTCACAAAATTCCTGAGACTATAAAAAATTCCGAAAATGGATGCATTAAGGATTTGAAAACGCATGCTGCTTCATCCTAAGATTTCAACGCTTTGAATGCCGACAACATACCCCTATTTAAATTATCAGACCGTGTCACTCAAATTTGATCGAAGTTTTATTTACACATGCAGAAAGGCTCCTCAAATTCTCTGGAGGACCACTTTTTCTGATGGCAACGCAATATAAACATGCAGTTTTAACTATGGCGATAACTCCCACAGAAAATTGTTTATATACGTAGGATTTGGTCGTACTTGAGAAGTGATTAATTATTTGGTAAATGCTCTTAAATAAATAGTAACTTAACGAGCACGTAATATTTTAAGCATATATTTCAGCAAAATTAATTTAAAACGTGAGTCAAATGGATGTACTTTAAAAATATTTTTCACTAAATCGAATAATAAATAATAGCATAGTAATATGCATAACTTGAATTATTTTCTATATTCATTTAAGTGTATAAAATTCAGATCGTAAAAATTACTTATAAATGATTATAAAATGACAATTCTTATTTAATAAACTCCACTGACATTTTAACAAATTAACTAACAGATTCTGATAAGACTTGATGACTGCATCAAAATGCTGTCAATAATGTGGCGATTTCTTAGAATTTGGATAAATTTTTTTACCTTGAGCTATGACAGAAGATGTGAGCATATTGGAGGCGTTTGAGAGGTGACTGTGACGTAGGTTGGAGAAAATTAGTTGAATTGAGAGAGAAATAAATGAAGTTTTAAATACATTAAGTTAAGAGTAAAGCTTAACTAGAGTAATAAGGGAAAAGTAAAATAAATGGCTGAATCAATTTTGAGAGACGAAGATCCACTGATAGTAGTATTATATTGGAGAATGATATGAATAAGGCGAAGAGGTAGGAAGAGAAAATGGATATAAGACGTCTTAAAAGAAGAGAATGGATATTAGAAGGTGAAGAGAAAGTCCCTGAATGGAACAAATTAGGTTGAGTGAGCTATAACCCTCTCAAAAAATAGAAAGCAGATTATCATTTATCGCCTATAAAATAGCAACAACCATCTATTATGTTGAGCTTTCAGATGTTTTTGGCGCATAGCTATTATGGAATTCATAAAGTTTTAAGAATCAAATTCCATAAAATAAATATCGAAGCTACCCTATAGCTGGAATTCAATTATAGATGAAGATTCCTCCTAAAGACATATCGTGATTAGAAACGAGGCGCGAATTTCAGTTGCAAAGCGGTCGTATTCAGTGGTGACATTCTGAAAGAATTTAGCATTCCACTGAATGAACGGCGGTTGCATATAAACTCACGCGTTAATCAAATTGTATAGCTTGAATGAACTATTTCTATCATTTCGCTAAACTTATGAACATTCATGTCCGTTTTTTTATTATTTTGGAGGAAAACAATTTTGGTAACCCCTAAAGTTCTTATTGCTCTTGTTTTTGAATCCCGTACGCATCAATCAGTTACACACTAAGTGCTTCATTCTACGATTTAAATGGCACCGACTTAGGATATATGAAATAATAGGGTTTGTAATTGTCTTTTGGACTCCATTTAAAAAACTAACCAAATTCTTTGTCTTCAGGCATTGTGCAAATAATTGTCTTTCAATTATTTAGGCGTGTAGGAACCCTTTATAAAGAAATATAACGCAATATGTATGCACTACGTTTTTTAAATCAAGTGTTTTCAAATTATTATGAGTGTAATCTTTCCAGCGCTGCATTGCGATATCATTATGCACTTAGTAATCGCTCCGCCATGCCCTGCACATTCTGAGATGATTATTAATAACGGCAACATCTGTCTTAATGGCTGGAACACTATCATTTGAATTATAGCTATCAATCAGCCTTTTTATCTCTATCATGAAGCATTAGCTAATTTTAACTACTGAAATGTCATTTCACTCCTCTTAGATTGCTATTGCACGGTTTCATAACGTTCATGGAACCTGTTGAGTCAGGCAACACTTGGTTTAACGTCTTCGCCACCAATGCCAACACAATTTCGTAGCGTCTATGTAATACTGACCGGGGTGTTACTTTAACGGGAACCGTATTGGAGCATTCTTACTTATTTATTCAATATCGACCTATCTTTTAGTGCTTTCATCACCTTTAATTAAGAGTGATAATAATGCGCAGTTCTGTGTTCTGTTTTACGCCGGAATACATATACCTTTTCATGCTTCCATTTGAAGGCGCGATAGCATCTCTATCTGTGAATAGCGACTTATACTTTCGTCATATATGGAGCAAGAGGGGAAAAGATCCCCTCTACGAGGCTGTAATGCGACTGGAATTTCGTAATATGTGATGCACTTACGGTGGGCTAGTGATGAAAGAATATGCTCACTCACTCACTCCTTCCCCTTATTGGTTAATTATCTTACTAGCAACTCTTACTCAGCAAAATGATAAAACTATAAATGAGAAGTAAAATACTCGGTTTGCAATTTCCGATTAATTAAAAGTAGGAATTGAGCCTGTTTTTCTATTTAATATCCATTCCCATTATATTTTATATTAAAAAGAGCGTTACCGCGAAAAGCAAACCAATCAAGTAATTATCTCATAGCTGGGGCGGATCTAGGAGCATAGCTTGGGGGAGGAGGGTAGTAAGAAAAATATATATTTACTGACACCTATTTATGCAAAATAAAGGGTAATTACTCTATTACCCTCCTTTGTATCTTCCATTGGATCTTGGCAATTTTTTCTAGGAACTTTTTCCTTTGAAAGAGCCGTCTCATGCATGTGGCAGGAATAAAATGCCGGAGAAATTAATTTCTTCCAAAATAGTGTGAAGAACGTGGAGCCGAATAGAAAAATGAAGAGGCAGTGAGAATGAGACAGTGATGGGAGAGAGAGAGAGAGAGAGAGAGAGAGAGAGAGGTGAGGGAGTAGGAGATAGAGAGAGAAAGGAGGGAGAAGGGGAGGAGGAAATAGAGAGAGAGAATGGAGAGATGGGGGAGGAGGAGATAGAGAGAGGGGAAGGAGGGAGAGGGGAGGAGGAGATAGATAGATAATCGTCTTTATTCGGGCGAAATTTAGACCATAAGGTCTATTCTTACATTTAACCCTTCGTCAATATAATAAATACAGGAAAAAGAATAAAATAAGGTATAACAAAAAACATTATATAAACATTATGTACCTAAATCATACAAAGTAAAATGATAAAATTGAATACAGATTTGTGTTTGTGAGGAAAACCTAGGTAAAAACAGGCATGTCCTCCCTAGTAAAACCCACGCAGGAAAACACCCACTAAGAAGGGGGGTATGAAAAACCTACGAAAACCCTAGATAGCGTACATATGATAATACAAAACTACAACATTAAATAGAAAGGAGTATTTACAGTGGGAGAGTTCGTATATACAGCGTAATTATATACCGTCATAAAAAAGTACACTTAAAGTTAATAACGTAATGTAAACAAGAAATATACAAGTATACAGAATGAGATGAAATATATACAATGAATGAATATGGAGAAAGTTGTTGGGGCATGCATATTATAAGAAAGCTGGAAATTATATAAAATACATAAATAATATAATACAATACAAAATAATATAAAACAATAGAATAAAAATAAAAACAACACAAAAAAATATATAAAAACAATACAAAATTATATTAAAAATACAAAATAATATAAGACAATACAAAGAAAATTTGAGTAAGGATAATTTATGGGGAGTGTAAAGAGATGATTAAGGATTACTTTGTTCTTTTAGAAAGTGAGTGACACAGGTGCGTTTGAATGAGTTTAAAGAGGGAGATGTTTTAAAATTCTCATCTAAGTTATTCCAGAGTCGGCAACCGGAGACTTGAAAGGGTTTATTGTAGATGTTCGTCCTGTGATGAGGAATAAGGAGGTTATTTTTGCCTCTAGTATCACGCTTGTGTACTGTATTGATTTCATTGAAGAGGGAAGAGAGGTAGTCAGGTTTGTTATAAGTAAGGATTTTATACATTTGCATCAGGGTATGTAAGTTCCTTCGAGCGTCAAGTTTGAGCCATGAAAGATTATTGTATATTTCGCTAATGTGGTCACTCTTTTTAAGGTCACCGATGAATCTCATGCAGGAGTTTTGTGTGCGTTGTAGTTTTAATGCCAGTTCACAGGAGAGATCATTATAAACAACATCACAATAGTCAAAGTGAGGAAATAGGAGTGTGGTCACTAAGAGTTGACGTAAGGAATTAGGTAATAAGTTTTTGAGTCTTTTGAGAGAGTGCAAGGAGGAGTTGATGGTACTACATATTTTATTGGTATTAGGAGCCCAGGATAGAGTTTCATTTACTATGACACCGAGGTTGACTACTGATTTTTGAAAATGCAATGTGGACCCCTCTAGCGATAGAGGTGGAGATTCACTATGATCTATGGAAGCCAATAATTTGGGGTAACCGATAATAATAGATTGACTTTTTGCGGGGTTGATCTTAAGAAAGTTATTTGTGCTCCAAAGAGAGAGAGAAGCTAGATCAGAGTTAATTTTAGCGACAGCATCGGGAAATTTAGGTACGCGCGAGTGATAGTAGATTTGGAGATCGTCAGCATATAGGTGATAATTACAGTGAGTGAGGGCATTTGAGATATCAATAATGTATGGCATTTGAGATATCATTAATGTACAGAGAGAAAAGCAGGGGGCCAAGAATAGAACCTTGCGGAACGCCTCTATTTACATTTAAGGGACGAGATGATATATCATGAGTAATAACCTTTTGAGAGTGGCCATTTAGATATGAGCGAAACCAGTTTCGAGAAGCGAGTGAGAAGTGCAAAACTTGAAGTTTGCAAAGTAGGATGTCTTTTTCGATGGAGTCAAAGGCTTTACTGAAATCCAATGGAGTTAGAATGGCGATTTTTCTCTGATCCATTGCTTTGCGGACGTCGTCAGTTATTTTCAATAGTGCGGTAGCTGTGCTATGCGATTTACGAAAGCCATATTGGAACGGGTCTATGAGATTATTTTTTGAAAGGAAATGAGTTATTTGCTCATGCGCTAGTCTTTCAAACGCCTTGGAGAGAACAGGCAAGAGACTAATTGGTCTGAAATCAGCGTTTTCGTGAGAATTGTTTTTCTTGGGGATGGGACGGACAAGAGCTGATTTCCATGAGGTTGGGTATTTAGACTGATGAATAGACCAGTTAAAGATATGAGTGATAGTGGGGAGAATGAAAAGAATTTATTTATTTATTAGTATTATAGATACACCGTCATCTCCTATTGCAGTTGACTTAATTGCACGAAGTGATTTAGTTACCTGTGGTTGTGTGAGCGGTGTAAATTCAAAGATTGTATTTGAGGTGTGATTGGGTTTGAGGCTACGGATATGTTCAATAGTTTCAGATTTTTAGCCCACGTCGATGGTCGTGGGAGGTTTAGTGAAATGAGCGTTATGCTCGTCAAGGGACAGGTTTGGTGGAAGTTGCATATCTTTATTTTTACCAACATCCAAGTTCCGTAATTTTTCCATATCGAGGACTGTGTTCGTACAGAGTTGGATGAATCGTATACATATTAATTTTAGCGTTGCGTATAAGTTGTTTTGTTTTATTTCGCAATGATTTATACCGCGATAGTACATCAGGATCCTTAGATTTCTTAAAATCACGATAAATGCTGTCACGACGGGACATAATCGATTTTATTTCTTGAGTTAGTTATGCAGCATGTGGCTTTGAGACCCGAATGATTCTGGGAGGGGCAAACTTTTCAAGTAGCTGAGACATATATAAATTAAAAGTCTGAACTTTATCGTCCATGTCTTCTAGGTGCTCAATTAAATGCCAGGGTAGGAGCGCCGCCTGTGATGTTAATTGTGATTCATTAATAGATTTATAGTCGCGGACCGTTATGAATTTCTGCTTAAGTTTTTGACAACGTAGGGAGTAAGCAATGTAAATCATATCGTGCGAAGAGATACCGGGAGCTGCTAATTGTCCATATTTAATTATTTTCTCGGAATTTGCCGTGATAGCAAGATCTATCCATGTGGCGGAAGTTGCCGTATGATTCGTTGGCTGGAGTGGCAAGACGTTTAGCCCTAGGGATTCGAAAGACTGTAACAGAAAGTTACTATCATGGTTGGGTACGAGTTAATTAGCATTAAAATCATCAGTGATTATTATATGTTGAAAGTCTTGAATGTGTTTGGATAGAGTTTCTTCTATATCGGAGAGGTGTCCTATTTTAGGTGGCCGATAAACGATTCCTATGAGGATTTTTACGGAGATAGAGAGAGTGAAGGGAGAGAGGGGGAGGAGGAGATAGAGAGAGGGGAGGAATGCAGCATGAGGCGCACGCGTGGAGGAATATATAAACATTATAAAAAAATCTTGAGCTGCGGAATGTGATGCGAAAAGCGGAGTTCGCGCAGGCACTTCTTATGCTCTGTTGAAACGCTGCTTTCCGGCCAACTAAGTGAGAGTGGGGGTTGTTAACGCTGTGAAGTCTGTGAGATTTGTTCAAATTGTGATCAATTATATGCTCAAATTATGGCAATTGTTTCGCAGTTTTAGCGGTAAAAGCAAAATCCTAAGTAAGTCTTAATGGAAATTTTTGAAACTTTACCAGATATTCTTCACAATTTACGTGTGGAAAGAACTAATAAAGATAAAGTATGGAGCCATTCTAAAGCTAAAATTTTCTCTCATAAAAGATATATATTTACTCAGTGTGCAATGATCTTTATTGTAACCTTTATCCCCTTTTCTCCGCTATGCCTATCTTTCAAGCACACAAGCAGTTTTCACTCTGTCTTTCCTTTAAATCTCTTTACTTCCAGAGATTCTCTATTTATGCTCGCTCCCTAATAAATTTTGCAATTTCTCCTTCCTTTCCTATCATTCAGGTTTTCTCTTCTTGTTTCAGTCTCCTATTTTGTTTCTTTTATCGTTTTCGTCTTTCTTTTGGATAATGTGCTGACACCACCTTACTTAACTATACATTTGTTATTTATTATAAATAACTGCTTCCTACGGAGGACATGGGATATCTATTATAAATAGCTGCTTCTTACGGAGGATATATATATATATATATCCTCAACTTGGTAAGTGTCCGCTGGGCTTCCCTCAACACCTTGTTGCCACCCTCATCACTACCTTTTCTTTTCCTTTAGTTAATATATATATATATATATAGGATATACAGTAGAGTCCCGATAATCCGACCTTCGTATGTCCGACATTCCGCGTAATCCGACATAACCATAGGCAGCTCAATATCTGTGGCGAAAATCTATCGGAAGAATTTTTTTTAAATTTTATGCAAAATTTCGTTATCTCATTGACAAAGAAGGATTGCTAGGTGAGCAGATATATAACTGCGATGAGACAGGCTTAAACTATAAAGTGCTGGAATGCTGAAATTCTTACTGTCCCATTGATTTCAACCAAAGAGGTGTACATATGATCACGTCGTAATTTTAAAACGCGATATATGTTATTAAATAAAAGAACGTTATTCTAAAAATTTGCAGAAATGTGTGACTTTAGTGCCCTACTGTGGAAAAAGTATTATATTCTTAAAATTGCAAATTTTAGAACTTGTTGCATAAGGAAAGAACGAAAATCGGTGCCGAGATGAAATCTTTAGAATTAAAAAAATATTTCCAATGATGAAATATTTCTCTGAAAAATGAATGTTTTTTCAAGGTGAGATGAAATGCTTGCAGAATGTAACCACCTTTTACTAGTATATTTTTGTAATTATTATATTTTTATTTTACTACTATGATTATTAATTTACATTTGTTGTAGCCTATTGTCATTTTTACACGTTTAAGTAAATTATGTTTTAATTATTAAGGTGATTTTCTGCTGTTGTTTTTCTTCTTCGATCTGAAACTTTTCTGTAATGTATTCAATATAAAGGTTATGATGCTGAAATTATTTCTGCCCTATTCATTTTTACACTGGGCTTTCCAAATAATTGTTCAATTTTCGCGATTATTCTGCATTCAAAAGTTTTCTCTTTGAATCTTATGCCGCTTTGAAGTAATTCAAGTATGCAGTTGTAATTTTTATGTAATTGTCATTCTGCACATCACTTGTTTCTCTGTTTTAATTTCTTTCAAATGCACTCGCTTTAGACCATTTTCTCCCCAATTTCTAAACAGCATCCAAAATAATATTTTAAAATTTATTACCTAGAAAAACTGGTATAAAAAGCATGAGATGAAAACGGATAGCACTCTTTATGGCAATTTTATTGAAAAGGTGAAATATTATCTCTCTATATTATAACTGCACTAATGTACGTTACGCAAACTATTTCTTACTTCCGTATGAGCTAGAATGCTGAAAATTTTCAGACTGATTATTCATGACATAAAACAGAGGAAATTTGCGAAAACGGGAAGTTTTTAAGTTCAAGAGCCGCAAAAATATATTTTTATTCGAGAAACTCCCATAAGATTAACAATGGAGGATTGTTGCCGTAATATCCGCTTTGGAAGCAGAACACGTGAGTGTAAGACATTCTTCGATTGCTTTTTAAATTTACTTGTAAGTGTCGTAGAAATTAGAAACTTAAACCATTGTACGTACAAAAGAACGTAAATTTATTTTCCTACCGTAGATTTTCAAATACGATTAGAATTGACACAGAAAATTGTTTTGAAGACGAAAATTGTAAGTTCTTCGCGAATAAAATATTTCGTTGTCAAAGACAACCAACATTGTTGCCGTACTTATGAAATTATACTAGAGACCCGTTACTTCCTGCAAACATTTTGGGAACTATGGGTGAAGTGGCTCTATGCGATAGTTCTTATGACTAAAAATTGTTACACAGGGTGTTAATAAATAAGTAAAGATAGAGACTACGGCAAAATTGATGATAAATAGAAATTAACTCCTTAACCATATATAACCGTATATAACGCAGGGTGTTATTAGTTGAATCACTTGTAATTCCCCTCTCAAAATAATCACATACCTCACGCCATTATTATAACCAAAAACACTTACCTACATGATTTAGACTAATATTTACCGGTACTCAAAAGACTTTGTTTTGTTCATTATTTCTGATGGTACAGCAAATTGTATGTTCTGTAATTTGTTTAACATTAAGTAATCACTATAAATGCACCGGCCACGCGTCAAATATCTTGCTCAATTATCGAAAGAAATTAATCACAGACATTATCAATATAGTAATTTGTTTTAAACTGCCCAATCAAATTTGAAAACGAAACGATATTTTTCATGTACGTGTGATATATCTTCCTATTTGAAATGTTAAATTGTCCATTACTACAATGCATTGGAGTCGTTTCTGTTTTATATTTACACGAAACTTTTCACTTGAATTTTCAATCGATTTTTGTCCTTGATCCGTTTGTTTCGTTGTAACATTAGGGCAAATACACTTAAAATCCCTGGTTCAACAATGCAAAAATTCAAGGTCAACAATGCTAGCAACATTAGGAAACTCCTTTTTGAAATGTTGTAAAATCGGAGAAAATCAAATATAAAATTAAAATATGAGCAAACACGAATGAAAAAACACAATCGATTGTAAGAATAAGAATCCTAATTTCTTTCTGTGTGAAATGGCATAAATATCGAGTCAAAGTCTCGATTGTAAGATATTTTAAAATGTTAAAGACTAAAGATCTACACATCGATTTCTAGCCGATTATGTATTAATAAAATGCAAAAACAATAATTATCCTTGTATCGAACTCATGCCTTTTTGGGAGACGACGACCCACTTAAAACCTGCAAGATTTGCGCCGAGTATTCAGATGAAAGATTCATCGAAATCGAACCGGCTGTTCTCGATTATTTGCGTTAATACCGGGAGGTGACGTCACTCGAGGCTTCGGACGCAGGCAGATAGGTAAGGACACAGCGGTTATAATATATTACTAGATAGGACCCTATTGGGAAAACGGAGAAAGACGGGAGTGTGGGGTAAAAGAAAGATTGAAAAAAAGAAGGAAGGAGAGAGAGAAGAAAAAGAGAGGGTAAGGGGGATGGAGAGAATGAGGGGAAGCGGAAGTTTGGGATAGCGGGAGGTTTGGTGGGAGTTAGGTATATAGAGAAGTTAGGGCAGCAGACGAATTCACATCGCGGAGCGGGGCACGGGGTGGACGGAGCATCTAGTAAGAATGAAATTTTAAAGCATTATGAAATAAAAGACTGCAATCATTGGAGATTTCATTGAAGATTTAATATAACGAAATTTTTCTCTTGAAGCCTTGTTGAAGATTTAAAATTTTTATCTTTCTAATCAACGACAAAGCTTCCGGGATAGAGGTTCCTAACGACTAAAAGTGATCGCGACGAATACTCTCTTTGACAATACTTTAAGGGTTTTAGCTCTGCAGCCTTAGAGGATTAACCAAATATATGGAGGAAAAGGCCTGTAAAACAATTTTAAGCTAAATTTTATACTCATATTTTTGTTTTACTGGTTTCGTTTGAATGGAAAAATTTTCAACTAAGTGGGACCATTTACTCCCGAGCTTCTCTCGGGTCTCTCCTGTCTGGCCGATTTGACCATTATTCATGCCTGTGCGGCACCTTTCACTTTTAGGCCTCTTCCATCTACTCTGCTGACTCCTGATTGGCTTTTGAAGGAGGTCACTCCACAGAAATTAGCGTTTACGGGGTTAGGTTGAACACTAGCTGTCCTCTCATTTGAAATGGGGCGGTCGCTTTCAAATTTGTTAGCCTTGGAAACCGATTTATATAAGCATGATAAGAGGAGACGGGTTGACGGAGATATAACAGCGTAATATTAGTTTTATATGGAAAAATTTGGGGATATGTAGTAGAAATCATATATGCATATTTGGATAACTTTTATTATAAAGATAATTTCACGAATTATTCATGAAGATACTTTTTGATTTGGATTAGTACAGGAACAATAGTCCTAGTACGCAAATATAAAAAAATATTTTGTTTACGATGAGCTGATGAGACCGGGGGAATGAGCGGCGAAGCGTATCTAATAAAATAATATAAATAGGATCATTTATAAAAAAATGGTCCTGAAATTGTTTTAAATGAAAGTATTATAGTAACGTAAGATTTTTGAGCTCTCTTTTTTTGAGTGTCGAATTAATTAAAATGTCTCCCCCGCTACAGATGAAGGAGACAAAAAGAAAAATGGAGCAAAAGAAGAGATGGGATTAGAAATGGGAAATGGAGCGGAGAAAGAAGAGACAAAAGAAGGCATGAAGAAGCATACAGAAGGAGAAAATGAGTGCGCTGAGAATGGAGATGAAAGGGGAAGAAACGAAGAGGAAAAGGAAAACAAAGACCATAAAGAGAAAATGGAAGTTCAAGTGAATGGAGTAGAAAAGAAAGATATAGGAGACAAGGTCATGGTAGAAGAGGATGTACAAGAAGTGTTAGCAAAAGAGGAGGTGGTGGAACAGGTGAATTCAGAATTGGAGTATGTGGAGGATGAGTATGTAGACAACGAGGAAGAAAAAGATGAGAATATAGAGGATGAGAATGCAGAAGAAGGGGATGTAGTAAAGGAGAATGTAGAAGTGGGTGATCCAGAATTGCAAGGCATAGAAGATGAATATGTAGATAAGGAGGGTGCAGAAGATGAGAATATAGAAAATGAAGATGCTGAAGATGAGAATATAGAAAATGGGGATTCTGAAGATGAGAATGTAGTGGATGGGGATTCTGAAGATGAAGATGTAAAAGCTGAGATTGTAGAAGATGAGAATGTAGAAGATGAGGATGCAGAAGATGAGAATGCAGAAGATGAAGATTTTGATGATGAGAATGTAGAAGATGAGGGCACAGAAGATGAGAATGCAGATGAGGATGCAGAAAATGAGAATGTAGAAGATGAGAATGTGGAAGATGAAGGTGCAGAAGATGAGAATGTAGAAGCTGAGAATGTAGAAGATGAGGAATCAGAAGATGAGAATGTAGAAGATGAAGATGAAGAAGATGAGAATGTAGAAGATGAAGATGAAGAAGACGAAAATGTTAAAGTTGAAAATGTAGAAGATGAGGATGAAGAAGACGAGAATGTTAAAGTTGAGAATGTAGAAGATGAGGTTGTAGAAGTTGTGAATGAAAAGGTTAAGAATGCAGAAGATGAAGATGATGAGAATGTAGAAGATGAAGATGTAGATGATGAGAATGTAGAAGATGAAGATTTAGATGATGAGAATGTAGAAGATGAAGATTTAGATGATGAGAATGTAGAAGATGGGGGTACAGAAGATGAGAATGTAGATGAGGATGCAGAAGATGAGAATGTAGAAGATGAAGGTGCAGAAGATGAGAATTTAGAGGTTGAGAATATATAAGATGAAGGTGCAGAAGATGTGAGTTTAAAAGATCAGAATGTAGAAAATGAAGGTGCAGAAGATGGGACTGTAGAACATGAGGATGCAGAAGATGAGAATGTAAAAGTTGAGAATGTAGAAGATGAAGATGTAGATGATGAGAATGTAGAAGATGAAGATTTTGATGATGAGAATGTAGAAGATGAGGGCACAGAAGATGAGAATTCAGATGAGGATGCAGAAAATGAGAATGTAGAAGATGAGAATGTGGAAGATGAAGGTGCAGAAGATGAGAATGTAGAAGCTGAGAATGTAGAAAATGAGGAATCAGAAGATGAGAATGTAGAAGATGAGATTGTAGAAGATGAAGGTGCAGAAGATGAGAATGTAAAAGTTGAGAATGCAGAAAGTGAGAATGTAGAAGATGAGAATGTAGAAGATGAAGATGAAGAAGATGAGAATGTAGAAGATGAAGATGAAGAAGACGAGAATGTTAAAGTTGAGAATGTAGAAGATGAGGTTGCAGAAGTTGTGAATGAAAAGGTTAAGAATGTAGAAGATGAAGATGATGAGAATGTAGAAGATGAAGATGTAGATGATGAGAATGTAGAAGATGAAGATTTAGATGATGAGAATGTAGAAGATGAAGATTTTGATGATGAGAATGTAGAAGATGAGGGCACAGAAGATGAGAATTCAGATGAGGATGCAGAAAATGAGAATGTAGAAGATGAGAATGTGGAAGATGAAGGTGCAGAAGATGAGAATGTAGAAGCTGAGAATGTAGAAGATGAGGAATCAGAAGATGAGAATGTAGAAGATGAGATTGTAGAACATGAAGGTGCAGAAGATGAGAATGTAAAAGTTGAGAATGCAGAAAGTGAGAATGTAGAAGATGAGAATGTAGAAGATGAAGATGAAAAAGATGAGAATGTAGAAGATGAAGATGAAGAAGACGAGAATGTTAAAGTTGAGAATGTAGAAGATGAGGTTGTAGAAGTTGTGAATGAAAAGGTTAAGAATGCAGAAGATGAAGATGATGAGAATGTAGAAGATGAAGATGTAGATGATGAGAATGTAGAAGATGAAGATTTAGATGATGAGAATGTAGAAGATGAAGATTTAGATGATGAGAATGTAGAAGATGGGGGTACAGAAGATGAGAATGTAGATGAGGATGCAGAAGATGAGAATGTAGAAGATGAAGGTGCAGAAGATGAGAATTTAGAGGTTGAGAATATAGAAGATGAAGGTGCAGAAGATGTGAGTTTAAAAGATCAGAATGTAGAAAATGAAGGTGCAGAAGATGGGACTGTAGAACATGAGGATGCAGAAGATGAGAATGTAAAAGTTGAGAATGTAGAAGATGAAGATGTAGATGATGAGAATGTAGAAGATGAAGATTTTGATGATGAGAATGTAGAAGATGAGGGCACAGAAGATGAGAATTCAGATGAGGATGCAGAAAATGAGAATGTAGAAGATGAGAATGTGGAAGATGAAGGTGCAGAAGATGAGAATGTAGAAGCTGAGAATGTAGAAGATGAGGAATCAGAAGATGAGAATGTAGAAGATGAGATTGTAGAACATGAAGGTGCAGAAGATGAGAATGTAAAAGTTGAGAATGCAGAAAGTGAGAATGTAGAAGATGAGAATGTAGAAGATGAAGATGAAAAAGATGAGAATGTAGAAGATGAAGATGAAGAAGACGAGAATGTTAAAGTTGAGAATGTAGAAGATGAGGTTGCAGAAGTTGTGAATGAAAAGGTTAAGAATGTAGAAGATGAAGATGATGAGAATGTAGAAGATGAAGATGTAGATGATGAGAATGTAGAAGATGAAGATTTAGATGATGAGAATGTAGAAGGTGAAGATTTAGATGATGAGAATGTAGAAGATGAGGGTACAGAAGATGAGAATGCAGATGAGGATGCAGAAGATGAGAATGTAGAAGATGAAGGTGCAGAAGATGAGAATTTAGAGGTTGAGAATATAGAAGATGAAGGTGCAGAAGATGAGAATTTAAAAGATCAGAATGTAGAAGATGAAGGTGCAGATCATGGGACTGTAGAACATGAGGATGCAGAAGATGAGAATGTAGAAGTTGAGAATGTAGAAGATGAAGGTGCAGAAGATGAGAGTTTAAAAGATCAGCATGTAGAAAATGAAGGTGCAGAAGATGGGACTGTGGAACATGAGAATGCAGAAGATGAGAATGTAGAAGTTGAGAATGTAGAAGATGAAGGTGCAGAAGATGAGAATGCGAAAGATGAAGATGAGATTATAGAAGATGAAGGTGTAGAAGATGGGATTATAGAATATGAGTTTGCTAAACATGAGAATATAGAAGAAGAGTATGTAGAAGAGGGGGATGCAGAAGTTGAGGATGTAGAAAATGAAGATGTAGAACACGATATTGTAGAAGATGAAGATGTAGAAGAATATATTATAGAATATGAAGATGTAGAGGATGAGAATATAGATGTTGAAAATGTTGAAGTTGAGGATGAAAAAGATGAGAATTTAGAATATGAGGATGCAGAAGATGGGATTGTAAAAGATAAGTATGCTAAAGATGAGAATATAGAATATGAGTATGTAGAAGAGGAGGATGCAGAAGTTGAGGATGTAGAAGAAGGGGATGTAGTAGAGGAGGTTGTAGATTTGGAGGGTATAGAAGATGAATATGTAGAAGAGGAGGGTGCAGAAGAGGGAGATACAGAAGTTGAGAATGTAGAGGAAGAGGATGTAGAAAAGTATAACTTTGTGGAAGAGGAAGAATATGTAAAAGAGAATGCAGAAGAGGAGGATGTAGGGGATGAGGGTGTAGAAGGGATGGATGTAGAAGAGAGGGATGTAGAAGATGAGGATGTTGAGGAGGACGATGTTGAAGAGGGTGACTTAAAATGGGAGGATGCAGAAGAAGATATTGTAGAAGATGGGGTAGATGAGGAGGATACAGAGGTGGAGGGTGCAGAAGGGTCAACAGGAGATGTACAAAAGGATTGCGTAGAAAAGGAAGCAATGGAAGAGGAAAGGAGAAAAGAAACGTACAGTGAGTGCGAAGGAAAGGAGAAGAAAATTCACTCTGTGGAGGAATATGAAGAGTTGGAGGATGAAGGAGCAGATGAGGAGTGTGAGCTTGAGGACGCAACGTACGGATACGAAATGATGGTTGAGGTAAGAGCGGAAACAGAGTGGTGCATGGAAGAAAAAAACGATGAAGCGCTGGGCGATACGAAGAGAGATATTCATGGGAGGCACGCGACTGAGAAAGAAGGGGCGAGAGACGCGGAGGAAGTTGAAGTGGAAGGGGAGAATGGGGAGATAAAATCTGAGGCATTGGGAAGAGAAGATAATGGGTTTAAGATGAGGAGTGTAGGAGACGAGATGGCTGAGATAAATGCAGGGGAAGGACAAGGAAAGGAGAGAATATGTGAGTACGGCTTACGCAATGTGTTTGATGGAGTCGGTAATGGGTTTAAATACGACTTTTTGGCAAAATGTGGCGAAACGGGAGAAGAAGAAAAAAGAATGAAAGAGGAAACAGAGAGAATGCACTTTGGAAACGAGGAAGGACTGGAAAGGGAAATGCGTTCAAATGAGAAGGATATGTCGGTTATAGAGGAAGAATACTCGGGGGGAATATATTTGGGAATCGAACACGGAAAAAGTTGCAGAGAAGTGGCCAGTTCAGAAGAAGACGACGCTGAAGGAGAGGAGTTGGAGGAAATAATGGATAATGAAGAGAAAGGTATTGAAGATGGAATAGAATATGTTTACGAAAAAGTAGAGGGAAAAGAAAAGAGTTTTAGGAATAAGATGAAGGACGAAGAATATCGATTTGAAATAGAAAAAGGAAAAGACCTTGTAGTTGAAGGAGAAGATGAAGGCGCGGCGGTGGCAGTGGAGAATGTGGAAACTGAAGAAGATTTGTATGACGCTGCTGAGGAAAGGAGAGGAGGTCACTATAGAGCAAACGAAGAGGATGAAGACGAAGATTTTGAAGAGGACGAGGAGAAAGCGAAAGGCATAGTATACGAAGGTGCATCCAATGAGAGACATGCGGATGAAAAAGTCGAAGTTGACTACGAAGAAGAGGGAGAAGATTATGATAATGAAGAAGAAGGAAATGAATACGTAAATAATGCATTGTATGTGGATTATCGGGTCGAAGAAGAAAATGAAGATGCAGCTGATGAGTTGGGTTTTAATGAAGGGTTGGAGGAAGAAGGAGATATGAATATGAAGGACGAGAAAGACGGAAGGGAAGAAGATAAAAATGATATAGTTACGGGTAACGAGTGGTATGCGGATGAAGATGAGGATGCGAAAAAAGAGGTTGATGATGACTACGGGGAAGAAGAAGTTGGAGGAAAGGAATGTGCTTACGAAGAAAATGAAAAAGTGTGCGACGATGTAAAGGAAGGATATAAAGTAAAGGAATACCAACAAATTACACAGTACTTGGATAAACGGGGCGAAGAAATAGGAGAAGATGAATATTTAAATAATCACGGGCATATGGGTGGAAGCGCGGAAAAAGTATGTGCGGAGTATATAGCTTGTAACGGGTATGTGGGCGAGCGAAATAAAGATGTGTCAGAGGAAGACGTTTTTGATGAAAATAATGATGTGGAAGAAGAAGAATGTGATTATGCGTGTACGGATGAAGGATTAAAAAATAAAAATGAAACAGATTACTACGGATGCAAGAGTTGCCGATGAGAATGAAGTCGATACAGTTATAAAGTGTTAAAATTTATAAAAGAGTGATAAAAGGAGAAGAGAGGTAAATATTGAATCACAGATTCTATAAAGAGGGCTGTGACAATTACAAAGGAGGAAAACAAAATATTCACTTAGAAATAAACTATGTTTTGAAATTTAATAACGGAGAATATTTCCTACATTCACACACCACCTTGCAAATCACCAGATTGATCAGTGTACCCAAAAAAACTCTCACTTGAAAATTTTACTCTCAGACTTATACCCTTGATCTTTCTAGGGTAAAACGAAACTTCGTATTGCTCTGTCCTACAATAGATCCTGCAAATCTTGTCTTCGAGAACATGTTTTGAACATTGAACAATGATCGAAAGATCATAGAAACGTATTACTCTGTTTTAAGGTAGTTTTGGAAGATAGAAGAGTTTGGATACATCAGTGGATATTACAAAAGATAAACATTGTGAATCGAGCTATAGTAGTTAGTTGGAAAATGAGCTACAGGGAAAGGTGGAAGGTGTAACTAAAGACAGAAGGATCAAAATGAATATTCAAAGAGATAATGTGTTGTGAAAGTGATTCAAAGTAAAAATGCAAGAGTCAAAATAAGTGACAATGTGCCGGAATGTGAGAACCCGAGATTTGAGATTTAAAGAATTAAGTGGGTTGTTACAAAAAATTTCTAAACATGATATTATTGTTGGTTTCATGTAATGATTGAGATTTAAAAAATACAATTGTTCCGCGCTTGTTAATAAACGGTTTTAAATAAATCTTAAATATATCTCCATATAGGTCTTGAATGCATTTAATGAATGCGAAAAAGCTGTTACAGAAATTTTCTACGCTCAAAAAACTTTTAGTAGTCGTATAGGCTCTGAAATTTTAAAAATTGATGCATGGTTTTGGAAATATTTCTGGACTATTTTATTCTAGATAAAATATATTTACACGATTTCTTAACAAAGAAAAATTCTTGATCGGTTGGAAATAATTGCAATTTGTGATTTTAGAACGGTTTCTACAAAGTAGCCTTTCTCTTTAGATAAAAATATTAAGCTATCAATCACTCTGATTTTCCATTTCCAAATTACGTGAATTCTGGCGAAAATTTACTCCACTAAATGCCAAAACTGAGGTAACGGCAGAGAAATTCTGTTATCTGAAAAATTGGTTGGGGATGTTCCCGGCAAGTCGAAGACCCCGGCTCGGTTTTCAATCATGGCCATAATCTATCTTTGCCTCTATCTTGGGATTCTTAGAGTCAAGTTTCATAGACTCACTGAGAATGCCGTGTCCTACACTTCTCTCTGGTATTTCAAGAAGTTCTCCTCGTTGATTCCCAGGAAAGAGGAAATATGATAAATTCTGGTTGAATTAGTGATAAATCGTAAAGACTGAAAGGTGTTTTTGTCCATTAAGATGATATTTAAAGAAATTGCCTGATTAAGGTGCATTCAGTAATTTACTCCTTGGGAGGAAATAGCAGTGTGAACGCTAACTTAAATTTTTAAGGGAATCGAATATAAACATTATTTCACCTCTGGCCGAAGTGTTTGAAATTGGAATGGAAATAATTGGAAAAGTTAATATAAATAGATAATACGCTCAAGTTTAATTTCTGAAACATTAATCTGAATAAATGAAATGTGTTCCGATTAAAAACAGTTAAGAGGCATTCATTTTGGAGAAACTTAATATCCTTGGAAGATGATATTATAATAGTCGAAATATGGAATGATGAGGGGAGGGAATAAAAGGTGCGATAAGTAAGGGAAACGGGGGGGGGGGAAGAGGGGGCTGAGAGGGGAGGGGAGAAAAAGAGGGAGAGAGAGCGAAGGTTGGATTTAAGGTCGTTAAGGGAAGTGCGGACTAGAAGGTTAAATGTGAATGAGAAAAGGATTAGAGGATTAAGCCCATTATCAAAGGTCAATGGGATTCCAGGTTATTTGCCAAATGACTCTTGACAGCTCAGCGGGAATTAGCCATATAAAGGTTCAGCCATAATTTAACGTGAGTTATTACTTAATAAAACATTTCTCCATCCCAGCAAAAATATTAAAAATATATGTAGCAAATATTATTTTATGTAATTTATCATTTAAATTGGAAGTTTGCTGTTTCCTTTTATTGTGTCGTATATCGTAATTATTCCGAATATCCTGTAATAGCAAGCCTAACATACTTTTCAGTAACGATTCAATTACACAAACACAAATCCTCCCGTTTCGCCGGTGAAATTTCATTATAAGCAATTCTTGCATCTTATGTATTTGAGGCGTACCTTTATGAAGCTTATAATTATTGAAAATAGAGTATCAACAAAAGAAACTGGATAAATTTTCAATTCTTCAAATTATGCATGTTAATATCCTTAGTTATTTTATTGATCAATTTTGGTCTCATGTATGATCGAGTCCTTTCTCTTGTGCTTCTACCATCTATTTTTCTCTTTGCCGCTTTCCTTTTATACTCTCTTTGATAACCAACTACATTTCCCTCTGTCTTATAATCTGCTCATTTGCATTTCTTTAACGGCACTGATCAAAAGTCTCTCCTTTTCAGTTATGCTTCTTCATTTATTTATCTCTCCGTGAAAATTATTTTCTAAATTCAACAATTCACACCATGAAGTATCCCGGTCTGCGTTTATTCTCTTTCCGAAATTTAAGACTGATTGTGAGACGCATATCAAAGTTGTATGTGGTGACTTTCAGAGGATTAAATAAAACTCTGCCGTTTCTCACACGCGTGAAGACTTCTGATTCATTACGTATACCATATTTAATTTTCCATAAGTTTGTCCATTCTCCTACTAACAAGTACATCACTGCACAATCTATCTCTTTTGTACTAGCTCCATTTGATTTTATAGTAACGTTGCCTTTTGCGATCAATGAGAGCCTCCCTGCTCAAGGCTTTTCCTATTAATTTTCTTTGTTTTGCTTTTTCGTTTGACGAGTTTTCTAGCGTCTGCGTATCATACGCAATTACTAACTAGGGCGTACTTTCCTAACTTAATTAAATTACTAACAAAAAATAAACTAATTAAACTTCCTCCCGCTCTTCTTCTAACGTTCCTTTGACGCGAATATTAAAAGCTGAGAGGGTAACCTTTGCCCCTTTTCTTTGATACATCGATTCATGTTCGCCTTCTGCCATTGTTACTAACTAAAATGGCTTTCTGCCTCAATAATTCCAAATTTCTTCCCACCCATTTATTTATTCATAAGGGCACAGCCAAGACATGAGAGTCTTCATTAGAGGGTACATTAGAAAATGTCGTGGATCAATATTTGCAATCTTAACAACCTCGAGAGATAGGAAAATGAACCCAAAATAGGCTGGACAAGGGAGATGAGGAGCTAGAAATATTTCTAGGAAAGGAACATTAGAACAAGCTGATGAAGAGATCAGTCTCGTGAGCTGATGTAAGTTTCGCTTTTGCTTGGTGTGACGGTATTGAGAGTTGCAGGGAAAAAAATCAGCTTAAAATGAAAAATATAAACAAGGAAATTCGTTGGATAAAATAATGCAAGAGAAGGAATGATAGTCAAGATATGTAGGGTGGAAAATTAAATATAATAACTGATTGATTGAAGTAAATCGTATACTACTAAGTATATATCAATATAGGGCAATCAGGGTAAACTAATCGCCAAGGCATGCAACATTAGTGCAAAATATTGTAGAAACAATACCTAAATCTTTGTAAATTTATAGCAGCGGTGCCAAACAGATGATACAGTAAAGCCTCACGCAACGCGAATTCATGCATCGCGTTTTCAGTAATGCGCGGATTCATTTCTACACCAATTTTCTTGCAACGCGTTCCATTTTCAGGCAACGCGGTGTCCGAGATAAAAATCCGAAACTGCTACATTTTAATTTAGCGCGCTGCTTCCGGCGCCACAAATGTTCACTTAATTTCTGTATGCACGCCGAAGGCAGACATCGCAAGGGGGAAAGAAATTCTTTGAAATGTATCGGCGCAAAAGTTTGGTGTTTTAGCACTTGGCACGGGGGTATGGAGTGAATGAATCGGCTAATCGCATCATTCAAAAGAACAAGGAACCCATTGAAGCGAGTCTTGCGGCTGCCGCTACTACTAGTGATTCCACAAGGAGTATGAGTAGTAGGTCCGTGCAGGAGAATAAAACAGATGTAATTGAACACTTGGATAGAGGAGCAGACACGGAAGGGAGCGGCACTCAGTTGCACCGTGATCCAGGATGTGTAGCGAATCTACGAAACGGTTTGTGAGAATAGAGGAGAGCTTTCAAAAGGCTGTTCATTCATTAATGGATGGTTTGACAAGTTCAGAAAGCGTTCCAATCTGCACAACGCCAAGTTTTCTGGTGAGAACGCTTCTACTGACCACCAAACTGCAAAACGGTGCCAGAAAGAGTTTTTAAGGTGAACTTAAAAAAACTATTTCCACCCCGCCACGCGTTCAATGCTGATGGGACAGGATTATTTTGGAAAAGGATATCATCGAGAACCTCCATCAGTAAACGAGAAAAGTTGGCTCCTGGGTTCAAGACCGCCAAAGGACGCCTAACCTTGCCTAACTTTCTGCACCAGTGGGTTGGGAGATTTTAAGTGTAAACCTCTGCTGGTTTACCGTGCAGAGAACTCCAGCGCATTAAAGGGTAAGCATAATTCCCTTTTACTCGTTTTTTGGCAGTCTTATAGGAAGGCATGGATAACGGCAGCTATGTTCACAGATTGATTGACCTCCTATTTTGTACCCACGGGCAAGAGAATATCTTGCACAAAAAGGACCTTTCATTCAAGATTCCCCTTGTTCTTGATAAGCTCCTTGTCATCCTTTTGTAATTTTATAAAATATAAACCCAGATGTGCAGGTTGTGTTTATGCCACCCTACACACCTTCCATACTCCAACATCTATACCAGGAGTTATCAAACCTTCAAGTGCTGCTACACAAGAAGGACCATGAGGAAACTTCTCAAGGCATTAGAGAAGAACCCCTAGAGTGGCATCCCAGACTCCTGGCGTGAGTTTTACATTTCCCACGCAATTGCAGACATGAAAGCATCATGGGGTGAGGTGAGTCAGTCAACTTTAAATTCAGGATGGAGAAAATTATGGCCCAGAGTTGTGAACGATGCCCAATGTTTTTCTACACTAACATCTGAGGTGAGGGAGATTGTACAGCTGACAATGGCTGTGGGCGCTGAGGTCTTCGATGATATAGGAGAAGAAGAAATAGAAGAATCTTTGATCTTGTCTCAGGAGGAGTTGACTGAGGAAGAAATGCTGCTGATGCTTGAATTCCATGAAGACGAGGAAGAGGTGCATGAAGATGAGGATCCACTCACGCCAGAATTGTTAAGGGAAATTTGCTTTGTTTTGACAGGCTTGCAAGTTGTCTCGTTAAAGCAGGGTTTAACATGGACAGAAGCCTTAAATTGAAAAGTACTATTGAACAATGTACTCTACCAAATCGTTAGCTTTATAAATCGATGCAGCAATGTATAAAGGCATTAAAGATTAATTCCGCCAACCATCAACATCAAAAGACTTGGTGCTGCCAAAATGTTAGTTAAGGAATTGATTTAAAGTAATAAAATTGTTCTATCCTTTTAATATTATCTTATTTTACGATTTCTACTTAAAAAAGTATGCAAATTGTTTCCCAAATTCTATTTTTTCCATGTCATTAAATTCACGCAGCGCGTTTTCTCCTTACGCGGCCGCATAAGGAACGTAACTACCGCGTTGCGTGAAGGTCTACTGTATTTCTTACTGAAATAAAAAATTGTAATAAAATTAAATCCAAAAAAGCGATTCACGTCTATATCATTTCACCAGAACTAATGCATCGACCTTGCCCATATAGACGAACAAGGAAAACATAAAATTTCCAGCAGAATAATGTGTGATCAAACGATAAAGCAAACTAGCTTTTCATAAATATCAAACGATAATACATATAAGTAAAAGCTGACTATCAGTTTAGTTTTACCTCTGTAATAACGCAACTCGTATATAAGATACAAGAAAAAGTTATAAAACGGTGCTGTTGCTGTAAAAACTGTTATAGGCTTACATCCATACTATGACCTCCCATTTGGTACACTCCGTTACATTTGGGAATAATAATCTGAAGATAGAGCTGATTTAGTTGCCCCTTGGCTTCCACGATAAAATTTTGTGTGTTTATTAAAGTACAGCTCACATTTTTATCGAGCTGTCTGTCCTGTTCCTCCGTAGGCATGCAAGCGATTCACCAATGGACATATTTTGACGAACTTCTGTATTTGGAATTTATATAAAAGTAGAAGGCTTTAAAGCGCCATTCAAAATATTCCACTGCATATCTACCTGTACACATTCATCATAGCGTTTTATTTTAGGCTTTTATTAAAATGCAAGACGTGATTGCCTTGTCTGAACCATATAACTCAGTAAGGCTTCAAATTTTTCCTTGCGCGAAATACGGGGTGAAAATGGGTCATAATAAAGCGATGATTTCTTATAACCTGAAATAAAATTTGAAATTTCAGCGGAGAAGGATCGTATTTGGATCCTGTCAGGACAGCCAACTTGCTGAAAACCGAAATTGGTATTTCAATTCCTAAAAATCTTGGGAGAAACGACCCTCTCCTATGCTTCGCTCATGGCATGCATTGCTCCTTGTTTAAATTACAGTATCGCCTTATTTGAATGCACAAATGGATTGAGCACTCTTTCGCAGAATTTTCCCTTAGGTTAAAACGCTTCAATTTTTCTCATTCTATATTTTGACCTTATTGGCTCGAGAATCTGATGAGAGATTATGAAACACATGTTATAAAAATCCAGAATTACTTCCACGATAATTGCATTATGTTCTTCAGGAGGGTTGTTGTATCTGCATTAATATAATTGAAAAATTAGAAATATATCCTCATGAAGACATTTTCTGGAAAATAAGATGAAGTGGTTGAAAAATTACATGACTAGTAGAAACCAAACAGTTGCCTATGACATGAGTGAAAGAATAATAAGTTGTATTTTTTCAAAATAAAAAATTGTAATTTCCTTCAGTTTTATGCCAATGCCACAATCGTGCCTGTTAATTTCATAGATAATAAAAAAAAAATTTTTCTCGAACTTAAACTTTGCGACGTTAGATAAACTATGCTCTAAAACTCAATGTGTTAACGCAATCTAAAACCCGTTCCTTCGTCTCGCTTCTCTTTCTTTGTCCGAAGAGGATCGAACTGCGCCTCCGTGGGAATGGAGTGCCGAAACGAAGAACTACAACCGCCGAGGTACGCTCCATAAACTTCTGTCGTTGCAAAATTGATTTCCGGTCGATCAAATCCGAAGTTCCCTCACTCTTCCACTCGGTGGAACACATCCAAACCCGCCAAACCGCTCCTCCCCCTCTCACCCGCCCTTTCAATTCCACACTTCCTCCTCCTCCTCCCCTCACTCCGCCCACCGTAACCCTCCCCCTCCCTCTTTATCTCTCCTTTACGTAGTCTGACCTTTCCCCTCCTCCTATTCTCCCTTTCGAAGGCAAGCAACGTATCCAAGCCGAAGCTTTAGATCTCTCCATCCAACCAGTAGTCCTCCGTCACGCCTCTTCCACTCCCCTTCAACTCGCACTCAACTTCGTTCACTCCTCACCCATTGTGTTTTATTGTCCATCGATTGAAATCGAACAAAAAATAGAATATACACATATATATATATATATATATATATATATATATATATATATATATATATATATATATATATATATATATATATATAGTATATCGTTGCCCACCTCACCTTGGTCTAATTTCAATGCGTGGATTGCCTCGATCCCCACTCTCATCCCATCAACCCCTGTTTCTAAACATCTCTCTGCATTCCACCCCACTTTTGTCCTCGACACCGAGTATCGCCATGCTTGCATTGCCTCCAGCCTTGATCCCTGCTTTCTCCTCTCCCTCTCTCGATCCGAAAGGCATACTCCACCCCCTGCCGCAGAGCTGGTTTCATCGCATCCACCCCCTACATTTCTCCGACATGAATTTTCCCCACCCTCCCTCTCCCTCTCTCTCCCCTCCCTCACCTCTCCCTCACCCCTCCCTCTCCCCTCCCTCTCCCCTCCCTCTCCCCTCCCTCTCCCCTCCCTCTCCCCTCCCTCTCCCCTCCCTCTCCCCTCCCTCTCCCCTCCCTCTCCCCTCCCTCTCCCCTCCCTCTCCCCTCCCTCTCCCCTCCCTCTCCCCTCCCTCTCCCCTCCCTCTCCCCTCCCTCACCCCTCCCTCACCCCTCCCTCACCCCTCCATCACCCCTCCCTCTCCCCTCCCTCTCCCCTCTCTTCGCCTACTCTGCATTTTCTCCATCCCCTTCCTACTTTCCTCCAATTCTTTCTCCCATTTTTCGACCACCTATTGCATCTTTCCCTTCCAGCAACCCCTCCATTTTCCCTACACCTCAATTCCCCTTGCATTCTATGCACACCTTCTCACTCACAACGCGAAATCCAATTGCCATCCGAATGTCAAAATGTCCTTTACTTCTTGAAAGTCACAGAACCTCGCCACTTGTTTGTATTCCGTAGAAATGAATTCCCAAGTAAGATGTTTAAATCACAGGGAATAGTTAAAGGCTTAAAAGTTGATCCTGTGTTGATTCCCCACCATAAAATAACTTCTTAGGAATGTCCGGAGTAAATAATTGAAAAAGAAATTTTACGTTATGAACAATTAGCGATTCAATGTTCAGTAATCTTTGTTTTTAGCAAATCAAGTCGAATATCATCATTTTCTCCAGTGAAAATACGCGATTCTAGAAAAATATACCTATAAATTTCCTACGTCCAACTGCAAAAAATCATCCTTTGGGCATGAAAATATTTTTGGAATTTTGAAAAGAAATTTTAAATCTATTAACACATTTTAAAAAATATTAGCTTCAAATCTTACGAAAATGAGAAAAAGCGAGTAATTTAAATGGAAATAAGAAGAAATCAATTTTAATTTACATTAAGATCAACTGAATTTCACTTGCAATATCGGCCAAAATTATTAGAATACTCATACAATTGCCCGTCAAAAATGTCGGGTTCATATTAATAGAAAATGGAATTAAAATTTTTAACTTTAAATAAATTATTTTAACAATCATTATTTATAATGATTTTGTTTCTCACAGCAGTCGGTTGTCAAGATAAACAAATGAGAGATTTCGGAAAATGAATAATAGAATAAGTGAATTTATTAATTTTTCTTTATAATAGTTAAAATCGGATAATCGTAGGTCAGCTTTTCCAATGGTAATATCCAAAATAAAATAATTCTGCACGACAAAAAGTAGATTTTTGAGTGATATCCTATAAGGAATGGAAATATTACTTTGGATCGAACTGCGGAATTTTTTCGTAAATTTTCTTTCGGCAAAGCATTTTTATATTCGAATAGATTATTTCTGCCAATTTTCAATTTTCTATCTACATCCTTGATTGAATTATTAGCCTTTTAATAGCTTGACACTCATTTTCAGACCAACGGACGGACAACATAGTCCATTCTTCTACCTAACTTCCATAGCCTATCGCATTATCCTTCACCTAATGAAGGTTTTACATGTTCGGTTTGTTAAGCACGTTGACTTTCATACCGTTTCTATTTCAAAAATACTGAATTAAGCTAATTATTACGATTTTTATACTTTGAATCGTATTTCAGATGTTTAGGTACCTATTTCTTCTCATAAATTACGCAACAAATGTTCTTTACATTAATTACTATGAAAATAATTTCACTCTCTTTTCGTCTTTCTCTCCTTCTCGTATTAAAAGTGTTTTACGCACACTTAAACCCATAGGGATTGAAATAGCAATAGGATTTCTAGGTTTAACAATGTAGGCAAGGCAACATCCCGTTAAAATGCAAAGATGACGAATAGAATAAGAAACTTGAAAATGTTTTATTTAGAATGGTCTAGATCCGAAGATCTAAGGTAAAATTTTTCCAATTTTATTTAAAAAAAAAATCCGGCACGTCAAAAAGTCAATTTTACGTGCTACATTATGAGAAATAGAAATAATTCCCTGGAGTCGAACCCGGGTCGATTTTCCAAATATTTTTTCGTCAATCACTTTTTATATAAGAATCAAGCAAATTTCGAACCATAATCTCTTACCTTTTTGAGGTATAAACGATTAAAATATCGTCATGGGTGCTTCAGTTTCATTGTCTGGTGGCGCGTGGTGGAAGTTGTTGCAGACGGAGTAAGAGAAATATATATAAGATAGCAAAAAGTTAGCACATGGATATTTACAAAGTTTAAAAAATACCATTATTATAAAAATTCTTTCGTGTTTTATGTTATTGATGGAAAAGATTCCTCAAATTAAATTACAAACATTTTATCCGTTTAGCATGCAGACACGCCAAAATAAATGCCCAATAATCTTCAATTGTTTTACCTAAGATTTTCGCATAGAATAGTATAGCTGATTCATAGCATTCAAGAATGCAATTTAGTTTTTTTTTCTGTTCTTATTGGGAATGGTATGAACTTTCTCTAAAAAATGCCGAGAACTGGTTAGTTTTGAACTTTAGTTGCATTCGAAGAAATTCTTTCAAAGTGAAAACATTCTCTAACACAGTAAAGCAGAAAATAATGGTTGACACATATCGTTAACAAATAGTGTTAATCCATTATAACATACAAATTATATTACGATACACCTAAGTTGGCGTGTGGCATGGGCTAAAAATCTTTGATTATACCGAAGGCGACTCTTCTGCGTTTGCCATTGTTTTTGGGACTAGGGGTTCACTAAAATAACGATTAATTTTCTTCACGTTGCCATCAATGCCTTCCTCACCTGTTAATCTTGAGAGCTGATTAAATCAGAGGGTATTTGATGAATGTATAAAATCCAGGAAAAAGCGCAGAGAGGAAGGTGTTAAAAATCGAAGAATGTAATGAAAGAGGAAGGAAGATAGTGAAGGAGGAAGAGAGGGCGGAAGGTAAAAAGGTGAATTGTTAGTGGAAGAGAGAGAATGGGGGATGGAAGTAAGCGATGGGAGGGAGAAAGCGAGCTAGGGACAGAGAAATGGGGAAACAGGGGGGAGGGGAATGGAAGAGGGGATGGGGATGCAAAGGGGGAGGGGTGGAAGAAGGGAGCGGAGATTATGCGGCATTTGGGGGAAATGCAAGGGTGGCGACCTGAAGGAACGCCTTGCACCAATTTCCGACCGTAACTCTTACAGCACGAATACCAAAGAGGAATGCGCCTTGCATCCCTATCCAGATACGGGTCTTTAGGTTTATCCCAACGTACAAAACATGCAAAGCTTTCATGCCACTTAATATGTCCGGTGTAATTTCTGACGTTTCTTGCGTGTCATTTTTGAAATCACATGTAATCAATCTAATCGCGTTATTTACTATATCCTCGAATGCAATATCCATCATCCACGAAACAATTCCCAAGCAATCTACGAACTAATTGCAACATGTTTGTGTCAAAGTTATTTTTTTCGTCGCACAGGGATCGCTGCCAAAGTATTTATAAAACTTATTAGAAGTACAATCTTCAGACGCTTAGATAATGCTTTTTAGTGATAGGGACTAATCCGATGGTAATTACTACGCTTCTTAAGTGTTTAAATTTGATGAAGTAGTAAATAATGTTAGTCTAAAAATATTGTAAATTGAATACCGTAAATAATATTGGAAAGGGTGTAATAGAGTTTTTATGCAGAGAAAAATGATCGTACTTGAAAATAAAACGCCTTTGTGGCACTCATTTGTTTCTTCTGTTATATACCCAATTTTACTGATTTAGTTCGGGTGTCCCGGCAGAGGTTTATTTAATTTATAATTCCCATGAATGGCATATAAATGGCAATAGATGTTAGTAGAGAAAACCATACGCACAGCAATAACTACTAATTTCCTGCTGTTTTGGTACATTTCACATAATTTTTGAATAGGTAACAATTTTTTGTCACGAGCTTTGGGAGCCAGATTATTCCGCTGCACAGCACTCAAAAAAACACTGACGTAGAATATATGCGTTCCAACTTTATTACTGATTGCATTGATTTCTCTGTATTCGGTTCCACATTAAATAGTAGGTTATTATATTAACTGGCGTACATGCCTATCAAAAACAACGCATTAAAATATATTCATTAAAACTTCAAAATTTATTTTATATCCAATTTTAATTATGTCTAGCATTTCAGCTGATATATTGCCATGAAAATTTTCCGTCAAAATGTCAAAGATAAAATCATGAAATATTGAACTAATTTAAATGCATCGTCTCAATATTGAAATAAATACTTTTCCCTTGCATTTAAAGAGACGCAAATAATCTCTCGGGCTAATGAGTTATATCTGAGGCTGACATATTATATAAGCCCTTACTTTGATTTATGAAAATTCTTTGCTATTTTCCCGGAAATGTGTAGCGAACCTCATGGCGTAAATTACGCTACTCTACTAATAATCTATCAGGATTAATAATTTAAAAAATGTGCTCGCCTCTGAATAACTTTGCGCAAAAATGCACGTTTACACTTGGTTAAATTCTATGCAGTCTCGTGATTTTTAATAGAATGCGCTAAAGTGTCGATATGTATACATTGAAAACAGAGGCACATAAATAGCCATTTAAATCGTTTTCAATGATCGTATATACACTGTAGACCCGATATAACTCGGACGTTGGGGTCCAAGATATTTGACCGCGTTATAAGTGAATCCGCGTTGTATCGCATTTACCATATATAATTACATGCAGTGACAGCCGACGCCATAAACCTACCAGTCAGAAATGACATTGCGGCAACCATTATCCGCGCACATACGGGCGAAAAAAGATAGAAAAGAGTACAGCAATTAAAAATATTTTGTTTAAAAAATTTGAAATAAATATTTTATTTTATATTGTGTCCCACTTGGAAGAACAAACATTTACTGATTAACAACATCCGTGATTACAAGTTTAAAACCGACACACTTCTTTCGTCAATAAAGAGCGCATGTAACGGAAAGGCAACTAAAGTTTGCAATCAGTCGTTGCCGTTCTCCCGACTACATTATTTTTTTTTCGCGTAAGTCAAACACATTGAGCGACGATAGTTTTTTCAGACATCCTGTGATGGATACTTCTTCATCTATGATTAGTATGATGAGGTTTTTCCTTTAATGCATCTTGAATGTAGAGATAATACCTTGACCTAAAGGTTGAATCTTTGATGTGGTGTTCTTGGGTATGGAGCTTGCCTTTATCATCCCATCGCGGCTTATAAGGTTTACAGCAAGAGGATGAGGTGGACAGTTGTCCAAAAGCAACAGTACTTTTGGTTCTAGATTTTTCTTCCGCAGATGGGTGCGCACAGATGGAACAAAGACTTTATGGAAGTAATTCTCAAAAATTTCTCCTGTGATACAAGCCTTTTTGCTATTTCGATAAGTAAACTTTAATGTCTGCATGTTTTTGTGATAAAAACACCTGGGTGCCCTTGACTTTTCAATGCATAGTGTTTTTAATTTGTGGGATCCTTTTTTATTTACACAGAACAGCAGAGTCACTCTATCCTTCATAAGCTTGAAGCTCTCTGCTTTTTGTTCATCGGGTTTACTTGCTAACGTATGGTCAGGTAACATGCCGTAACAAACTCCAGTTTCATCAGAGTTGTAAATTTGTTTGGAAACGTAGCCACCTTCTTGGATAATAATTTTTAACTGCGACGGGAAATCACCAACAGCCTAATTGTCTGCTGATCAAATTTCACCGGAAATCGCCACTTTACGAATCCCATGCCTTATTTCCCATCAGCCGAGCCAATCCTTGCTTGCTTTGAACTCTTTATTCTATTATCTAAGTTTTTCGGCCTGACTTCTGATAATCTCTCCAGAGATGGGCGTTCCTTGTGCGCGCTCTTGGGTAAACCAAGTGAAGACGGCCTTTTAGAGGATCGTCACTGGCTGTCGTTAGACGTTTACGTTTCAGGCCTTCACTTGCATCAAAGTTAGTTGTTGCTTGTGGAGACGGGCTTCATCTTTTATCCATCCTCTTCGGGTAGATTCACCAACACCCATCTCAAAGAACACATGCGCTTTTGTCTTATCAGACTTTAGTCAATCCAGTGCAGATAACTTTTCTTGTACTGCCCATGGCTTTCTTTTTCTTTTTTGCAAACTTTCAGAGGGCATTTTCAATTAAATCTAAAAATAAAAATAAATGATTCTTGTGCGCCGCTGGTTGCGAGGCCATGAGGGCTCGAATCACGGAGCTGGAGAGGGTGGTTGCGGACCTCCTTTAGAGGGTGGAAAGGTCCGAGGCAGCCTTGGTTCGTGTGGGGGGTACGGGGTCATCCCTGAAAGCTCGCCGCGCCAAATTGGCGGCCCAGGTTAGCCTGGGTGCGGCAGCCGGTAGAGCGATCGGGGTTGACTCTGACTCCTTACCGCGGGCTGAGGGTCCTCGGGCTGGGAAATCCGATGAGTGGAGAGTGGTGTCCACTCGGGGAGATCGTGGGGTGGTGCTGCGGAGGCAGGGAGATGGGAATGCTTCGGCGGACTCTCTTCTTGTCAGTAATAGGTTCGAGGTGTTGTCGGAGGACGACTCCACGGCCATTGCGCCCGTACCCACTCCCGTCTCTTCGATGGAGGCCGGGCCCAAGGGGAGTCGGGTTGGGAAGGGAGGGTTGTTAGTGTTAGGTAGCTCTAACGTTCGGCGTGTAATTGCTCCCCTGTTATCCAGTGCCCGCCGGGAGGGAGTTGAAGAGCGGGTCTTCCCCAAATGTATATCAGGAGGCACGGTGCCGCAAGTGACCAACACGGTGAGAGAAGCGGTAGTGGCGACAGGTTGCTCTCGGCTGCGGGTGGTGGCCCATGTTGGGACTAACGACGCCTCAAAGCGCGGGTCCGAGGAGATTTTAAGTTCTTTTAAGGACTTGGCCTCTGAGGTTGCTCGTGTCCGAGAGGAGTCGGGTTCCGATGTGCGGCTTACTGTCTGCAGTATAGTCCCTAGGATTGACCGCGGTTCTGAGGTTTGGAGTAGAGTTGAAGGTCTGAACCGAAGGGTGTGGAATTTCTGTCGGGACTTGGGAGTGGACTTCATCGACCTACGACCGAATATCGAATCGTGCAGGGCACCACTGGATCACTCCGGTGTTCACTACACGCCCGAATCGGCTCAGAGAGTAGCGAGTAAGATTCTCGAGCACAGTAGGGATTTTTTAGGCTAGAGAGTAGGGCAGGGTGTAGGTCAGTTTTGGGTAAGGGGATAATCGATGCGTTCGTAGAAAATAAGAATCACGATAGATTATCTAACGATAGAATATACACCGAGCGTAACATGCAGCACCAATTTCGCGATAGGTAATTGATAGAATGTTCCGTAAAGGGCGCGACGGGTCGCAATTCCAATTTTGATGCGACGCCATACAGTCGTGGGAGTGATTGTGATGGGAGCGCATGTAGTTTTGGAGTGGAAGAGAAAATCAAGGGTCCGATTAATATGCGAAGTGTTAGTGAGAAATTAAACGTCGTCGTACTGAACTGTCGCAGCATCCTTAGGAAAATTGCTGAGTTCGAGCATATTATTCGCAGCCTGCTCGCCGACGTCGTGATAGGCACAGAAAGTTGGTTAACGGATGAGATTCAGGGTCAGGAGATATTTCATAGCGGTTAGCGATACGTACGATAGCAGTGAGATTCCGATAAGTGACGAGGATATCGAGAGTGTTTGGTGCCGCAAAGGCAAAGAAGGCTCCAAAAAGGTGTTCTTATGCTCGTTTTACAGGCCACCTAACGCTGGTGTATATTGTATTTTAAATCTTGAGAAGCAACTATCAAAGCTTAGACTGATAAATCAGGATGGAATCGTTATAGTCGGTGGTGACTTTAACTTACCCTCAATTGATTGGGAAAATCTGTTTCGAATCTAGAGGGAAAGAACGCGAATCCTGTGAGGCATTAATCGAAACATTCTGCGAGCACTCTCTCCTTCAATTTGTCAGAAAGTCAACGCGATCGGGAAACATATTAGATATATTAGCAACAAACGTCCCAGAAAGAATAAACCAAGTCACCATTGAAGATAAAATAAGTGATTATCTGGCCATATATGCAGAGTTTAAGTTGAAAATGGATAGGCACCCTAAGCCCCAAAGAAAGTTTTGTAAATTTCCTAAGGCAGACTTTTCAAGCTTTAGGTCGCGCCTACGTGAAATACTACTTGGCTTCCGTGGTATAACCGAACGATCAGGTGCTGAGTCGTCATGGACATTATTCAAGGATATAATGCTGAGTACATTCCAATTAAATTGAAGGTCGACAGTAAAGAGCCACGTTGGTACAATAAGCAAGTTAGGAGTGCGCTTAGGCGTCAGAGAATAAGTCACCCGAAAATAAAAAATATGCCGTCTACATCATTGGATGAGTATAGAGCAACTAAAGTCCAGACATATAAGGAATCCCGCGCTAAAGTGAGAAATACTATGCGCAAGGCTTTTACTAAATTCCGGAATAAGGTATTAAATAATTATTTGAAGGAGGACCTTAAAGCGTAACATCATTAATAGAAAATCTGAAATGGACATCATTAGAGGAACGTAAGGTGCCGGCTATATTTAAACTACTGGTAAAATTTATGTCGGAGGGACTAACGAATGAGGTAGTAGGACTTATCAGAAGCCCGACGTATCTCGGAAGGCAGGACAGAGAGGATAAGATTCTCGAGATCGACTGTAGAACGGAGCGATATAGAAGATCGCTTTTCCATAGGACGACAAGAGAACATAATAGGAAAAGATAACGTAGGAAACTATGGCCCCTTGGTGCACTGCATCCCCTGCCATCCACCAAAAAGGTGACTTGCAGAGTATCATGTATATGTAGATGTAGATATCAAGCCGCGTTATATCGGGTCTACAGTGTATTTCATTGTTTGCTCGTTAAATATTAAGATCTTTTCATATCAGAGCATTCGCATGCTCGCGAGTGTTTTAAAACTTTTCAACGGCTCCGGAATATCACTTGAAAATTAGACGCATGGAGAAGGAACGACCGATGGCGGCGCCATTGGGTGACGAGATGCGATCGCCATGAAAAGACGCGTGATCTCCAGAAGTCATCGCCGCACCACGTGATCCGCGTCACGCACTTTCTCCATTCTTCGGTCTTATGCCATTAAATCGATGGCCATTGTTAATTTCATGTCTGCGGCGGTTTACCGGTCCATAAATAAAGAGCAGCGGGTGTAGAGAGAGAGAGAGGAAGTGTGCGTGTGGGAATCGCTCTGCATTTGTTGGGACCTCGTTGCCGATAATCCGACGAAGAAATGTTCGAATAATGCCATTTTGCGCCCCCGGAAATATTAATTTGCACACTATTTCCAGGCTCAGGACCTGAAAGCGATAAGAATTTTAATTTTGTTTAATGAGATATTTGCACCCAATTAGCGGGCTACATGAGTAGCAGCGATGAATAATGGCGTATGAAGGCGAGCATAAACACGGGTGTGCATTAATCTAGTGGAGACTCGTTCGCAGCGGCCTATTGCAGGGCCTTTGCGAAATAATTAGCCCGAGGAATCTGCAAATGCGAGAAAAAACTCTAATACAAAAGGAAGCGATGAAGAGTTAGCAAGCGAGAAGAGTTTATCGTGGGGATTGCAGCGCATAAATAAATTTCACCGGCGATGCGCTTGCAGCGTTCATGCCGTAATGTGTTTGATTTTAATGTTTATGCGGGAAATATGATTCCAAACCTATCGGTTTGTTAGCTTGGCTCGCGAAAATGATGCTTTGGCCGTTCGTGTTGATTGCATGGAATATTCACGAGAAATATCCCGAAAGAATTAGACTAAAGAGGTAGCAATCTACATTTTGGAATTGGAGTGATTGAGTAATTGCACAGAAGAAAATTTCGAGCCTTCCGGAAGTTCATACCAGTAAATTTAACGCACTTTTATTCGGAATGAAGAGGAAAATGTTCAACTGATTTTGATTTTTGTATTTGTTTCCTCTAATGGCAAAAAACCGCTAAACGTTTGAACCGATGGGAAGCTCAAATGTATGGTTAATGTCGTGAACCCATCTTAAATGATTATCATATTCAATGTAATGTAATCATTCAGGCAGTAGTAGGCCGGTTTCGTCATATACGTCCTGCGGTAGAAATATGTAACGGAGAAGGGGGACTGATTCTACGCTCCTTTCCATGCCGCACCTGACGCATCCGCCCTCCTCACCCCTCCATAAATACACCACTTCAGCACTTCTGAATTTTCATTGCAGGATATTATAGTTTACTAAAAACCTGTTATAATTTAACATCTATATCGATAATATACGTTATTTTTTCGTAGTAAAAGCCCTTTTGAGGACGAAAAAATACGTGGCCATGGCAGTTTTGATCCCGTGTCCTTTTAAGACGAATATGTGCATCCTGTTGTCATTTCATAATAATATCTTCTGAAATAAATCTGTGATTCCTAACTAAGAATGTTTTTTCCTTCGTTCAAGCTATCTTTTTTGAAAATTCGTTCTTACTTTTAACACGAGAAGTTAATTTTAAAGTTTTATAATGGAACAATGGTTTTCCATTTTCCCATCTGTTCAAAGTAGCAAACACTGTTTTCAGCTTAAGTTTTGTTCCTAATGACACATTTCCCTAAAGTTACCAAGAAGAACTCTATTCTCGCCTGTTTGAACTTTTTTCTCAGCGTCTATCCTTAAGGGATAAGCTTCAACTTCATTTTTTAATTTATCCTTTTCCTCACTGAATTCTTAATGCCGCAGATTCAATTCTTCTCCATCCCCTTTCGTTTGCTTCTCCGACAATTTCCTTTCTCTTTTTTGCATCGCATATCGGTGGTTCCGAGTTCAAACTGCGCAACAATAGGTTTCCATTGACAGATTTAACGAATGCCTCACCGAAACGATGGTTAAGTGCCTCTTTATTTACATCATTTGTCGCGATCCAGCAATTTCCTTCGAATTTTCTATTTCATTTCTCTATTGACTAAACCTAGAGGGAGATTTCTCCACCACCTACTCTTACATCCCCCTTCACCTTATACCTATGGGATTTTCTCCCTGATTCCGGCAAGCAAAAAAACTTCTCTCACGCCTGCCTCCATCGTCATCCCACCTTTCTTTTTCCTTTTCAGCCACTCTGCTTTCCATAATCATTTCCATCTCCCTCCACCCCCATTTTATTTTCACCTTTCTTTTTCTATTCTTCTCTTTCCTATGCAGGTGGCGGCGGATATATATATATATATATAATAAACACCGAAAAAGTGGCCAATGGCATCAATTAATAGGAAAATGTTTAAAGGAAGAACATTTATAGCGAATTTTCCTCTGGTGATTCCCATTTCTTCTCTGGCAGGTCATGAACTTCACGTGTTCTAAGAATTTCATCCGATACCCTTACGAGGTTTCTGGGTTATACGTAAAATACTTCAGTAATTGAAAATACTTAGGAGTTACCCTCAGTAGCTTTGTGCCCAGCAGTGAGCATTTCATAATTGTTTTAGCATCGGCAAACAGATTTCAAAGACTTTCCTCCAGAGTCCTGCGATGATTTCCCTCGAGTGCGGAGGAAATCGTTTATTTTTCGCCAATCCATTCTGTCATTGAACACTTCTGCCTTGTCTGGGGCACTTTCAAAGAGGGCCTAACTAGGGGCCTCAAAATGCTCCAGCATAGAGCGGTTCGATTTTTAAAGGGCTGGTATCCATACGACGCAAACGCATAAGAACATGAGTGGCAGACTTTTAGGTGTAGAAGAATGGAAGAGTTTGTTCGGCAGATCATCCTCTCTCTCTCTCTTCTCTGTCTGTTTTCAGGTTCAACTTCCCTGTCTTTCTGACTACATGCTCTCTCTCTCTTCATCCAATGCACAGATTTCCCGGATGGAGAGCCGATCATCACGGCGGAGAGGTCGTCATACGCAGTGGGAGAGATGGTGCGCGCCAACTGCACGACCCAGCGGTCGCACCCACCCGCCAACCTCACGTGGTCCGTGAACGGGAGACAGGTTAGTGAATGAGCGGGAGGAAAAGGAGAGCGTGGTGCGGTTTAGAGAGAATGGGGAAAAGAGGGAGAATATTGAGATATTACGAGGGGAGTGAGGGAGAGTTAGAAGGTTTTAGCAAAATGGTTATGTTTGGGGTGCGATGGGGTGAATCTGCATCAGCGTATAAACGTGAAATTCTCCCGATTTGTGAGTTAAAGAGGGTATAATGCTTTTTCAGGCTTGGCTCCTATTGTGATTCCTGGTTGTTATGTTATTTGGGAAAACCTCTCAATCGCTCTCTCGATCTCACATACTATATTTTGCCGTTGAAGTTGAGTCTTCCGATAAGCCGTAATTTCAAATTATTTAATTATTATAAATTAGTTCCCTCTATTTAAAATACGCTTGTGTCTTCTATTCTAGCATTTGATGTGCGTTTCTTTAGCGATACTCCGTTTACCGGAATAGTTATGCAACGTTTTTTGTGACAGATTTTATTAATTTTGTTGCGTGGCGCTGAGCTTGTTTCAATTCCATCATGCAGTCCACGCATTGATCCAACATCCTGTAGTAGAATTCAGTTGACACGTAACAGGGTTTAAGAACGTGCCTCTGCCTCTTTCGGTTCTATGCCGTTTCACTAATCCTATGAAGGTCCTCTTTATTATGACGGAAAAGGGTGACTAAAAAGCTAAATAAACGACTAAGGAAGGGAGACATTGTTTGAGCTGCGTACAGTATAAATGAAGTAAATGGTTCAAAGGCAATATTTTTAAAATGTCAACAATATTTCTATCGCACTATTTTAATATTTCTCTTTATTCCAGTTGTATTGTGTTTAGAATGTTTTAAATTGTTTTTTACTATTGTTGGAAAGTTATTGTCGTTTAATTGGTAGCAAATACTTGTAGAAAACTGGCTGTTGATTTTATTTTTTAAACTTCATATCCAAGCGCATTTAGAACGGAAGCATATCACTCCAACCCTGGCCATCGATGCTCATCGCAACGCAATATGGCTCGCTCGCGCCGGCGGCATGGATTAATCCGAGTAGTAAGCCGATGGGTAAATGGCCGCTTTTCCTCGGAATCAGATTTTTTTGCCGACAATTGTACCCGAGGCAAAGCGTATTTAATAATGCCACGGTCGTTTTCCATTGGCTCCGTATTTGAGGCGCTCTTCCGAGCAAATACTCTGTGCTAGATGTTCTGCGAAATACAGTTGGACAGTCTTATTGCTTCGGTTCTCTAGGATATCTTTCGAACGAGAGCTATGTTCTTGAACAAAATCCCTCTGCTTGTCTGTGGATGGCTTATAAATAGAGGACAGTGCCTTTTTTCTTCGTGAGACTCTAAGAAACGTGTATTACGATATATCAATGATATACCTGTTGTGTTACCTCCTAATATGTATACGGATACGCATCAGTAATTAAAAAAATTCATAACCGCATTACGCATTAGTAATACAATAAACAATGTTTATTTATTACGAAATAATTTGTTCTAATATTTTACCTTTAAATTAGACACCGTCAAATATATAAGCTGTATGAGATTGATATTAAATATGACGAAAATTTGGAAGGAAACATAATTGCATCCAATATTGAAGGAAATTACTTTTAAAACAGATAAAAATGTAGAGACGCCCCATGTAAACGGTAGAGGTGCACCTTTGTCGAACCTTGGATCTTAAACAAACAGCTTCGCTCACAAGGCAATATTTTTTCAATAAATCATTATTTTTCCAAAATTTTCGGGATCGAGACGACGGTACTCATATGCTACCCACTCCATCTCTACTCACCTCTCCTCTCCACCCTCCCTCCCTCTCCTCTCCACCCTCCCTCTCCTCTCCACCCTCCCTCGCTCCCTCTCGTCTCCTCCCTCCCTCCCTCCCTCCCTTCCTCTCCCCTCCTCTCTCCCTCCCTCTCCTCTCCACCCTCCCTTCCTCTCCTCTCCACCATCCCACCCTCCCTCTCCTCTCCACCCTCCCTCCCTCCCTCTCCTCTCCACCCTCCCTTCCTCTCCCCTCCACTCTCCCTCCCTCTCCTCTCCACTCTCCCTCCCTCTTCATTCTCCATTTCTCATTCCGCCCTCTTTTGCAGCCTCTAGTCGCTTATCCTTACGGCGCCATCTTCATAAACAATCTGATTCCTATTTTCCGAATTTTAGTATTTTTGCCATCGACATACTTGCGCGACCAGTGTCTTATACGCTATGTGTTGCGAACGCATCATTTAAAATTGGCGCAAGGCCACATGGCCCAATTAAAAAATGTTTATTTTTGCTGAACTTTAAAATAGATTTAAAAAGAATTTTTAAGTTGATTCAACACTTGGAAACACAATATAATAGGAAAAAAACTAAATTTAAATAGCGGAAAATAACTTAAACTAGGCAGAATTTAGCATACGAGATTTCCAATAGCCCATTTCTAGAAAAACTAATCCTTGATATGGATTTAATTCAGATGACATTTACTCTATCACTGGATATTGGAATTATTATATATTATTTTCGGATTTACTTTTGGAGAAAAACGGATATTTTCTGTTCAACCACAGTGACAGACCTATAGTAGACGAAATAAAAGGAGGCGGTAAATTTTTTTCATTTCTCGTTGAACTCTTTTTCATATGCAGTTATTTGAAATACATCAGAATAAGATCCAGCGATGATAATTACTACATGGAATCCTCGCCGTTGACAGGTAGATGAGGTAGCCTAGATTAGAAGTAGATAGTGTCTTCATAGATATATCATGATTAGATGAGGATATTTATGAAGGAATTATCTTATGTATATATAATCATGTAGTTTTTAGCAGATATGTGTTGCAGTTTTACCGCTTTAATTTGAAGTATCAAATAAAAAGAAAACTTTGTGGAATGATATCAAATAAAAAGTTGCAACCGAAACCTATAAAAGTGCCGAATTCGGATGTCCAGTTCTCCTTTACTGTAACTCGGAGGCGACACCAAGGAGAAATATTTGAAGCAACCCGAAACTTATTAACATGATCCGCCTTCATCAGTTTAACACTAGAACCGCCGATGGGACTTTTTTGTCCCATTTCAAAATTCAAGTTTCTCTCGGCACTCGAGTTTTCCTCGGAAGTATTTTAAATTTCTGGCTTTTAATCATTTTGGACCAAGACCACCCTGCCAAAATATCTCTGATATCAGATCAGTAGTTTTTGAGAAAATTCATGATTTACCTAAAACCGCCACCGGGACATTTTTGTCCCCTATGGTAAAACACCTAAGTTCTAGGAGTATTTCGGGCTAAGTTGCAGCTCTCTCGACTTAGTTTACTATGTTTAGGGGTTCTATGAGTCTGAAATGTCCTCCTGCCCTTCCCCCTCCCCCATCCTCCATCAAACCACGTGACTAGGCGTCTACCGTGCACGTCGGGACTTGCGATAACTTCTTCACATCACTTTCTTTAGCAGAATATTTGAAGGCACATGGAACGAGCATAGTTGGAACAATCAACAAAAATAGAAGGTAAATACCTGAATGTATGAAGAAAGCCCGCGAAACGCTTTACAAAACCGTGGCTTTCAAAAACGGTGACATTACAGTCACTGTGTATCAGGGAAAGAAGAATGTGATAGTATTGAGTTCGTTGCACCCACATGCGCAAACTGGAACAGACGCAAAGTTGAAGCCTGAGACTCTCTGCTTTTATAATGAAACCAAATACGGAGTAGACGTGGTAGATCAAATGGCCCGCAAGTACTCAGTGAAATCTGGGAGCCGGAAGTGGCCTATTCACACCTACAATATTTTAGATTAGGCAGTAATCAATGCTTGGGTCTTATACAAAGCAGTTACAGAAGAGAAAATTTCAAGGAGAGATTTCATTCTTCAACTCGGAGAGGAACTTGCCAAAGAGTATACTGAACGCAGGAGGCACAACCCAGCTCAAGTGGAACCCTCCGAAACAAGCAGGTCCCGTCGACGCTGCCAAGTGCGAGAAAATTGCAATGAGGGAAAAAGTGCATATAAATGTGCAGCATGTAACAAAACTGTGTGCAAAAAATGTACTGTTACAGTGTCGTACGTTTGTGCACCATGCAAACCTGACTCAGATGATAAAAATGATAATTAGAGTTACTTACCATAACTGTACCTGGTAATTTTAGTTGACTTTTGATCTTGCCTGTACCTTTTGATCATTGTAACATAATCATTAGATTACTGTACACTTTTTCTAACCATTACTTACCCGATTTCCAATAATGTTAATTTTTACTTCAATATTTTTTATCTTCATTTTACAAATGTGTATCAGGGAAAGAAAACTAAGAGCTTTACTTACATGTACAGTTTTATTTTTACGCTGGAGGTTTTTTTATTCATTGTTCATGGCCGTAGTTGAATGTAAGGTTTATGTATCTCACCGATGTGTACTTAAAAGTGCGATATATTGCATTAAAAAGTTGGGCTATGGTGATTACAAATATAATTATTATTCATCCAAAATTACCAATCCATGCATTGTTAATGTAATAACTTTTAAGTTTGATGATACACTGTCGTATTTCAATAAAGTATGGCTTATATAAGGAAAAAGGCATGACCAACTAATTTTTCAGCCATTCACAACAAAAAAAGTATCTACGCCAAAAAGAGTAACTAAACCATATGGGCCATTTTTGTCCCACTGGCGGTTCTAGGGTGTACGAGAAGTCCGGCGGTTCTTGTGTTAAGCTACGTTATCCATTTTCCGCTCCAAATTGACCCCCAGGAAATATCAAGACAGCAGCTGCAAAACCTTTTCGTATGTTAAGGAATGCAATGTTGACTCCTTAGGATGATAGAAGAGAAAATAGCGAATGGAATAACGTTGTGAAGGGATCGGTATAGCAGTCAATCCTTTTAATGTTTTCAATTAGATAGCCAATGACGACGTTTTAGATCGTACCCTTAATCAAAAGATTGAGGAGTTAAAAATGGCAGTGAGAAAGTGACATTGTAAGAGGAAATAGTAAGTTTGGACCGCTGAAATGAATGAACGGATTCCAATGATTGTCTTGGAGAAAAAAAGGTATGCGACAGTAACAACTTGAGGAATATGGGAGAGGCATTCATAATACGATCTATAGAAAAGGGAACGCACTCGCATTTACTTACATCAAAAATGTTTGGTTAATGAGGAAATGAAGAGTTTGGATGAATGCAGAGAAAATGATTGGAGAAGACGAAAACAAAATTGAAAAATGAACTGAGGATGGGATAAAAGCTTTGAAAGATGATCGATTCGGAAGATTATAGAACAGAATCGAATTGCACTAGATGTCAAAGGGACCTCTTCATCGGAGAGTTTGTTGGAAATGTAATAAGCCTAATTACATATAGAGCATCAGTACTTCATCTCTAACCTTGATGAGCTGTGTAATAAGACTAATGACACCACACTGAAGCACCTGAAAGATGTCTAAACGTTACGAACGTTACTGTCCGGCTGTTGATTTTCACCTAGCGTCTATTGACATTCAATACATTATTATGCATACACTCAGGACCTTCTCTTCTTTCAAGAGAGGTTTCCATAGGTGAACGTTTCTCTTTCACTGGGTTATGAAGCAAAACGTTTGGAAGCACTGATGTTGTTGTTATAGAACGGAGAGATGATTTCAGGGAAAAAAAGACTTTTCAGTTGGAGACTGAAAAATACTATAAGTGGAAGGGTAGAATATTGAGTGGGAAGTGTGAGTAAGATAACGGGATATGAGATATTAACGAGCGAATACTAGATGTGGAGGATGGAAGAAGAAGATGAGAGTCAACTGTTAGAATAAGAGTTGTTCGGAATTGAAATTAAGCAATTACTACTGGAAGAGACCGACAACAAATATTTCAATGTAGAAAGCAAGAGTAGGCTTAGATTAAGGAATAGGGAGAAAGAAAAATGAAAAAGAGGAAATTTAAGATCGAAGAAACTGAGAAAGTGAACTAAAGAAAAAGAAGTGAATGAAGTGAGAATTGATGAGAGAGCAGTTAATAAAGGCGGCGGTAAAGGGAGCGAGAGGAAGGGCTTTTCAAATAACGTGTCTCTTGGGAGAGCGTCCTGACATTCCGAGATGGGAGATCAGTGGATGCAGGACGCTCTGGATTGGATCCAGAATAAGGGGAAGGGAAGGGAGAGAGAAAGTGAGGAGGAGGTGATGAAGGTAGAGGGAGAGAAGGGGAGAGTAGATGAAGGGAGAGAAAAATTGTAAAGGTTGGTGAGGTGGTTACAGGAAGATGATGATGGGGAGGGTTTGTAGGGATGGATATAAACAACTCGATTCTGGGAACTCGCTGAGCGTCTCCCTCCATCCTTCCGCCTAAATTACTTCCGCGCTTACCTCGGAAAGAATTGCTCACAATTTAAGTTCTCTGAGAGAGCGAGAGAGAGAGAGAGAGAGAGAGAGAGAGAGAGAGAGAGAGAGAGAGAGAGAGAGAGAGAGAAAATATAGTATCTGGCTTATCAGATCAAGATCCTCTTTCTGTCCCTGCTGCGACGGTCTTAAGGAAGGAACCTCTCCCTCTCCCTCCCTCTCTCTCTCCCTCTCTCTCTCCCTCATTCCTCTCTCTCTCCCTCCTTCTCTCTCTCTCTCCCTTTCTCTCTCTCTCTCTCTCTCTCAAAAACCCAGTCTCTTTCATTTGCCTAATTCTATAAGAGCGGAAGCAGTTTTTCAATTTTTGGATAAGGCTAATATTTAGTGAAGGAAAAAATAACTTGGGCGGCAATCAAAATTTGTATCCCTGGTTCTCTGCCATGGGTCCCTCTTAGAAACCTTTATTTTCTCTTGGGAGCTATTTAAAAATTTCAAACCCTCAACTTTTCCATGAAATGCACCCCCTCCCATCACTACTTCAACTTAGCATGGTAAATATGATTTAGATCCGTAACCTGTTATTAGTTTTTCAGAGCTTTTTTCTTGTGTATGGGTTTAAGAGGCGTCGTATAGTTATGGAGTATATCATTCCTTAGTAATAGGTACAAAGGCTAAAATACACAATATCTCTCTTAAGAAATTAGAATTTTTTATTAATAATAATTTAACTTGTCAAAAATAATGATGATCTATCTTAACTTATCCTACTGTTCTGTTCCTTCAAATTCAACTCTCTCCAGATCCAAGAGGAATTAATAAGAGATTCAATCTGATAAAAATTTATTTTTATGCCGATTTTCTCTTTATACATAGTAAACCTAGGTAAACTTTTCTAAAAGTTAAAAAAATATTGATCGGTGCCCCTAAAAAAGGCGTTTTCATATTTTTTGTGAACAATGACCCTCCTACGACTGGCTCATTCACGCGGACGAATGACGACGCCTTCGGTTTGATCTATTGATTTTCGTCCTGTTATATGCACTTAGAAAAATTGTTTAATACGTATATTATACGTATCTTCATTAACATTTATCCAAGTTTGACGCAAAAATATTTCAATGTTACATCCGTACTCGTCCCTACCGACTTCAATATAATCAACTAGCTTTCCATTTCTTTGTATCGATTATTAGACATAAAGGAGCTCTTCTGAAGATATACTATCTTGCGATTCTACACCCTTTAAATTTAGCTGTATTTTTCATTGATAATTTTCAGTTCAGTATTTCAAGGTAATTTAAACCTGCTCATAAATCACTGCCACTATCGAAGTCGGTATTTTCCGTGACATCTAGTTCAATAAGCGGAACTTCATTGAGTTTTCTTGCCGTAGATCATATAATATCACACATCTGTACTATCTTCAAAATGTTGCGCACCACAGAACTTGAGCTCATTCACAATTTTCCTGTAGATTTCCGCTTAAAGAAGAAAATTTCAAAATTTCGCTTATATAGGAAAGTAATAATTCACATTTAAGAGACGGTGAAGTATTATTATGTGAGACCGTAATAGACCGCGAGGCCTAAATCATAAAAGGAAGAAGAAAATGAATTATTGTGTACACTGTCCCAAATTGATCAAATAATATCGGCTCTTTTCTCGATCAGAAGTACATAGGTAATTTTAATTACCTTGAGTAGGCAATCCATATAACGGGAGTATTGAGTGAGATTAGTCATGTCTGTGGGCAGGGTCATCCCAGGATGGGTACGGAACCCGAAGAAAGTAGTTCCGTGCGGGGCCCTCTTAACGTAAACCATAAAATTAAACTTGAACTTTCCGTACAGTGATGCCGAAGCGCATAGCCTAGGGCGGTCTCCACGATTCACCATACGATAGGAATGACCCCGGCTATTGTATACTGAGCCTCAATTAATGACACTTGCATAGTCAAAGAGGCAAATATGACATAAAATGTGCTGCTCGCATTTCAAATTCAAGTATTTTCAACATACTTCAATGCTTTTGAGATTGCTATAAGCACACACACATGCACTTCAGTAGATACGAATGCGTCTTTATATACGAAGCATTTGGCTGGTGAAAAATGAATGGGGGTTTATTGATTCAGTAATAACCACTGAAATAAAAATTAATATGATAAGAAGAACCCATAAATAAATAAGCCGTTTTTTAATAAAGCCCAAATTCATAAGGTTCATGTACAAGTGAAAAAGAAAATACCTTACTAGAAACCTCTTTAATGCTATCAAGTAAAATATTTCGAGATATTTTTGGGATTATACAGTGTGCGAATTGATGTGCAACGAACAATTTTTCGACATTTACCAGGTTGTAGTGAGTTTTAATTTTCCTTGAATTTAATTTAAAGGGTTTAAATAAAAATGATATATGACCAGAGTATAATCTTGTTTTCAGGACTCCTAATTTATTTCACAATCCAATTTATATATGCAAATACTAACATAATTGTAGTTTAATTTATTATTTGCAATCCCCAACTAATTCTTAATTCTGCTACTGAATGAATAATACGGGTTTACCAACTTTTCATAGATGTCACCATGAAGAGAGTTATGATTTTAAATCCATACAGGGAGACTCGATGAGAAATTTTGTTTTGCGTTATCCTATATAAATTGGGCTCCTTTCCCAGTTAAAATAGAAGATTAAATAATTTGTCCGATGGACTCGGAAGAATAAAGAAATTTGTATCATCATTCGAATAATACCTCCACATTACCTCCTGTCAAGTAAAACTAATATAAAGAGCAAGCGGGACGTCGGAGAAAAATTAGAGCTGAGAAGTGTGGAAATTGGGAAAAAATGCGATAAAGAGAGGCCGCAGAGCGAGGCCGCCGTCTCCCAATGTAATTCTGGCATTAAGAGAACCATTTAGGGGAGAAGGGGATAACTCAGTGCTCCCCTCCATCCTATCTCTCTCTCTACCACCCCCTCTCACTCTCTCGCCCCTCTCTCCCCCATCCACCCCCTCTCTCCCTTCTCTCCCCATCCGCCAACCTGCCAGGTCCCTTTCTCCTCCTCTTTACCCGCCCTTTGTCTTCCCACTTCCCGGGGATGTAATCCCATCAATCCGCCTCACCAGAGAGATAGACCCCTCCCAACCTCTCTTCCTCTCACCCTTAGTTCCTCCGATACCAACCTAAGAACGGCGAGAGTCCTCCCCTTCGCTCCATTTCTCACCCCTCCTTCTTTCCTTTCTGTACACCCATTTCTTAACCTTCTCTCTTTTTCCCATCTTCCCTGTCTCCTTTCTCTCACAACGTTTCCTCTCCCACTAAACTCGCTCCAATACCAAGACCATAATACCATTCCTTTTCTTAGCCTCAATCCTTCTCCTCCCACCTCCTTCCCTCCCTTCTCCCTCCTTCCTCTCTCCCTCCCTCATTTCTACCTCCCTTCTCTCTCCCTCCCTCCCTCCCCCCCTCTCTCTCCCTCTCTCCCTCCTCTTTCTCTCTCTCCCTCCTCTTTCTCTCTCTCCCTCCTCTTTCTCTTTTCCTCCCTCCTCTCTCTTTCCCTCCCTCCTCTCTCTCCCTCCATCTTTTCTCTCTTCATCCTCCCACTCTCCTCCCTTCTCCACCCTCTTCCCCTCGCCCCCTCTTCTTCTTATCTCTTCCTTATATCTCTCTCATCTTCCACGAGATAACTTCTCCTCTCTCCTACATTTATCCTTCCCTTCTAATCTCCACACTATACTCCCCAAATCATCCACTAACACATCCACTCCGCCTCCACATCTTCATGCGTTTCATTCAGCATCCATTGCAACTTGCATCCTCCACGCCCTCTCCTCTTTGCTCCCTTCAAACACTCAAATCTTGCCTTTAACCATTGATACGACCATTAAAGATATCTGGTGCGTTGAACGTGCTCCATCAAATTGTACAAAGCCGTCCATCGTTTCTTTTACCTCTTTTAAATGGTAAACATTGGTCTCAGGAACCTGGCAAGTTTCTATATCAGGCGGTTATCATATATAGATCATCCAAGTAATCCTAAATACGTAAAAGATCGCCATTCATTTATGAAGTTGCCGTCCTCAGTGGTGAATCATCGAACGAGTATTCTAACAGTAAAGGTCCTTTATAGAATTAACAATTAGTGAAATGCCATCGGGGATTTTATTCATTGTGACAATAGATTATTGTTAACCATGTAATGCAATATCCAATTCAAATTTCATATTTTTGCTATTGCATATTACCGTAAAATAATGTAAAATGCTATCAATTTCCTCAGCCTTGAAAGTGCGTGCGGTATAACGTGGCACAGCCAAAACCTCATAACTCGCTTCATTAGCATATATAAGTGTTTTCGACTATTCGCTAAATTTAACTTCGGTCACAAAAAATCAATTAATTGATAATTACAGTGGATTTAACTAGAACGTAGATTTAATTGTACCTTAATGCAGAAAAAAACCGCTGCTGTGACGACAAAACGAGTTGATATGTTGTATAATTATATCAACCATTTCCACTTCGTTCAGTTTTTAAGGCGATGCGCTTAAATCTGTATACAGTCGTCCCTTCGGATAATTTATTAATTTCATTTTTCAATCTAACCCCATCGTATAGACAAATAAATCCCGCTTCAACACTCTCGCACGCATCCCTCTTATTTCCCTCGGCCCCCTTCCGCCCCGATTTCTTCGCCAGTTTCATTTCTGCTCTCTCCTCTATATTTTATCCTGCCTTCCCCCAATACATACATACATGCACGCCACCGCCTACCCACATCCGCCTCCTCCATTATCCCAACACGCCCTCGATTCGCAACCCTTTTTCTCTCCCCTCCCCTATCCCCATCTCTATCCTCCCCTCTTCTCTTCCGTTCGAACCTCACCTCCGTATCCTCCTCCCTTAATTCGATTTACTCCCAATTGCCCTGCTCCTACCAGTCCCTCCTTCCCGCCCCTTTTTCATCCCGCCTCCCCCTCCTTGCCCCGTACCACTCTCTCCTTCTCCCCTCTGCATTTTCCTGTATTCCTCCTTTTAATCCCTAACCGAACCCCTCCTTCTCACTACCCTTCCTTTTCCCCTCGCTACCCTACAATGCCATCCGCTCTTAAACTTCTAGTTTCTACATTTGATCTACCTTCCCCTTCTCCGTTCCCACCTTTTCTCTCTCTCTCTCTCTCTCACTCGCCTCTCTCCATCTCTACTCCTATTACTCTCCTTCTCCAACCTGGACCACTGCGTTCCTCTTCCAATTTTATGTCTGGAAATTGTTGTGTCTGACATTACTCTCCATGGCTTTCGGGTAAGAACCTGACCCGCATGAAAGAGAGGGATATACCTTATTGCATTTGTGCGATTTACCTTAGCCAGTAATGGAGTGAATGTACCTTCTAAATAAACGGTTCATGACAGTCAATCATCCGTAATTTCCCATTCATGTTTACTTTAAATGTTAAATTCTCGTGAAGAGAGCAGCGGGAATTTTCTGGGCCGAAGGGTGATAAAATTACATTTATTTTAAAAGTGCGATGCATTAATCAGGTTATAATAATGTCCTTATATTTAAGTTATCGATAAATTAATGTTAATAAATACGTTAAATTTTGAAAAATCTTTATATTGTCAGTGGTGAACATTTCAGCTTCCTCAAAATAGGTCAGGTAATCAGTAAGTGAAAATTTAAATTAAAACTCGACATATTTCTCCAAATAACTGAAGACCCATTCAACATTTAAAGTACAGTTTTTAAATACCTTGATAGACGTTTGGTTTATGACTTCATTATCTTATACCGTAATTAATATTTTGATTTATTGTCATTTCTGTATATTTTGTTTCACAAAATTCCATGTCATTAGTCAGTATAAAAATGTTTCTTGTGAATTGTATCATTATACAATTTTCTTTTATAATGAGTAAAATAATTTAATTAGCGATGATCTCCCTTTATTTTGAACGTGCTCCTCTCCAGTTATATGTATCTGTGCTGTCATTGGAAGCCTACGGGCGGAAGAAGCTCTACGGAAAATCTCCGACAACGAAGGGAAGGAATCAACAAACTAACGAGTAAAACCCGAGCTGGCGGTAAGGGATTCTGTTGTTGACATGGACGTATTAAACTTGAGATAAAAACCTTTGTGCGAACATTTCAATAATGAAAATTTTTATTGTCACTCCCAGGAAATATTTTACTAAAGATGCTCATACCTACTTCCAAAGTCCTCAGATACAAGTTGCCCTAATTTTGGTGATCAATTCTGTAATACTCTCTTTGAAGTCAAACATATTTTCCTTCCCCGAGGTGAGTCGGTCAAGTAGATTAATGACAATCATAATATTTTCGGAAATATTTCGTTGATATGGATGTGCCAACGAAATATTTCCATCAGAGCACAAAAATTAAAACAGACTAGGTCTAGGTAAATTGGCAGGCGTTGGGGTTAATTATTTAAATTAATCTGCAGAAATCACCGAACACGTCTTGTATCAAATTTTACGAATCGCTTTGGTCTTTAGATATCAGCAGAAAAAAAAGACAAATTTTCGTATTTATTTTCACCGTGCATATTGTGAATAAAATTGAATATTAACAGCTCAGTAGTGGTCTAGATCTTCATTAAAAATTATTCTAATTGTATGGACAAAATTAATGCTCTTTTGATGAGATTTTGCCACTCTCATCCGTCTGTTCTGTTCTCCCCTCTCTCTTCCTTCTCTCCCCCCTCTCTCCCCCCTCTCTCCCCCCCTCTCTCCCCCCTCTCTCCCCCCTCTCTCTCCCCCCTCTCTCCCCCCTCTCTCGCCCCCCCCTCTCTCCCCCCACCCCTCTCTCGCCCCCCTCTCTCGCCCCCCTCTCTCGCCCCCCTCTCTCCCCCTATCTCTCTCCCCGATCCCTCCGTCCTCTTGCTTCCTCCGTGTCCTCGCCGTTTGCATGCTCCCTATCCTTGACCTCATTCTACGTTCCTATCTTTCCACCACACGCTAACGCAATTCCTATTCTTCTCCATCCACCGCCACCACCACGATCCTCCCGTCTTCCCCTATTCCCGCTCTAGGTCCGAGGCAGGCACGTCCGCCGCTACCCCTTGCGCCGCGACGAGGGCAACGCCACCACGACTACTCTTGGCCTAGAGGTGGAGGCGGGCAGCGGGACGTTCAGGAGGGGTCGCCTCACCCTCCGTTGCCAGGCCACGCTGCTCTCTGCCTACAACGCATCCGCCGAGCTGGTCATCGAGGAGGAGAGGCCCAGGCTAGCTTCAGTCCTTGGAACCAGGGAATCCTCTTCCGCCCCCCGCCGCCTCCGGCCCCGCCCCCGCCTCCCCCGCCTCCTCATCTGCCTCCGCCTCCTCCTCCGCCTCCCCAGACTCCTCCTCAGCCTCCCGAATCCAGGGTCGCCACACCGCCTCCCTCGTGGCCATCACCACCATTGCAGGTGAGAGGGAGAAGGGTTACACTGATATGGTTCGTTGAAGTTGTCTAATGGTAAGTAGGTACGCATTATTGCAAATTCGAATAATTCTTTCATTTACTAAAATGAAGATATATTGATTTAACAAGCTCAAATGAGTATCATAATAACTTTTCGTCAATTAAATATTATAGTTGATTAAAAAAAATGAAAATCCCGAATTCCTTACTCGATGGCTGACACCAAACTAGGAGTGACTGAAACTAGCGAACTTAGGAGCTGCATACTGTAGTCTTCGGAAGTTCGAGAGCCGTGAAGTTAATCAAACTTCTACATATAAGTGTATAGTGGAGTACACAAAGCCAGCATATGAAGCATTACAGAGATAATGCGTGTCCGATAGGCTCATTTCAAGCTGCGTTGAGCTGCTCGGTAGTGAAGCTTATTGCCAGGTCTCTCAAATGGGCCGAGTTTCTTTTTCTGAATGAGTTTTACAGCCGAATTTTAATCAGGCAGTGGTCCAGTGGGGTTAAATTCACCCCAAAAGCAATTTATCCTATTCAAACTTTGCGATGGAGCACGCCATGCATTTGTCCTTTTATGTAGCTTTCAGGTTACTTCTGGAGTGCAGCTGTGCAAGATCACTCAGTTACGCCGAAATAGTTGTAGATGGCAGACGTCTGAACAGTGCCTGGAGAGATTTAAACACCACTGGACCACTCGCGTCAGAAAATTTGCATTTACTAAAGTGAATCTTCTTACTATTTTTTATGTGAAACGTTTTTGAACATGCATTTTATTTGTGTTACATACATTTTGCGCTCATATGTAAATTACTTAAGTTAATCGACAAAAGAAGACGCATACATTTCCAAAAGATCTGAGAGCCGAACTGAGGCGCAGTGTTTCTGGAAATTCTGACGAGAGTCCTGTGCCTCAAAAATGAGGAACTCAAGTCCGGTGTAGTGTATGCTCCAGCAGCAGAGATAGGAAGACAAGGACCAGATGTAACAAGTGTGAAACTGACATTTGCCCTGAGCATACAATTGCTGTATGTAACACATGTGAATACGCCTCAGCTTCCGACAGCACGTCCGAAAAAGAGTATGATTGAGTCTAAATCCTGTAATTTGATTGTTTAGTGCCTTGTGACTTTATTTAGTTAAGTATTTATCTAATTTCTAGCGAAGTTTTGTGTTTTTTTGTGTATAAAGTTCAATAACGTATTTCAACATTTATTTAAATATTTCTATATAAATTATATATTATCTTAAAATTTATGATAATATCGTATTAGTTACATTATTAAGCATTTATAAAAAATTAAATAAAAAAATAGTACTTCATTAGTTGGTTTTTCTATTTTTGCTGTTTTTTTCCTTGGGGTGAGTTTCACCCCACCGGATCAATACCGGACCACTGCCGGGTTAAGGAGGAGTAGCCGCATAAGGCTTTTGAGTCGCGGTTTGGCAATTCTGCTCTCTCTAAAAAATGATTTCATCGTCCTTCCGTTATCCTTAACTCTTCAATATTATTTAAATGCTTTAATATGTATTCGTAAAATGAAAAGAAATTACGTGTTTTTGTGCGTTGTTTTTTGTTTTACGCGTGTTTTTTCAACACCCCCCGCAGCTCGCCAACTTGCACATCAACTTGGTAAGTGCCCACTGGGCTCCCTTCAACACCTTGTTGCCACCCTCATCACTACCTTTCCTTTTCCTTAAGATGTTATATATATATAGCATTTCAAATCCTCCGGCAAGAAGAGAGTTATTTAATTCTGAATAAATAAAAATTTTGTCGTGTTTTCGGTAGCCATTCAGAATCTACAAGCGCAAAATTTCCAATTTTATTTAAATGTTCACTGGTTGATACGCCAGTAGTATTTTCAGAATGTGTAGCCATCTCGCGGTCACGTTTTTACCGTAGTGTAAGAGCCTTGCGCTGATATTCAAATGTTGAAAACGCAGTTCTGTTGGCTCCACCACCTCATGCGTTGTTTTTTGGATAAACCGTTTGAGATATTTTATAATTAATAAATCACGTTGTTGAAAGGATTAGAGTTTTTAATGAAGCATTTTTTTCAAGATTTAAAGTTGCTTCCTACAATCATTAGCCATAATCGAAGTTATGGGAACATGCAACCATCCTTTTTTGTGGCTGGGTCCCATTTCAGGTCTCTCTCGCTATGTCGTAGACAAAAATATAAGAAAAGAATTTATTCAGAGAAGGCGAGAAGAAGGGAGGAGGTGGGGGAGAGAATTATATATCTCCCGAAAGGAGTGTTGCCAATGGGATGGGGAATGTTAAGAAGGAACGGGGGAAGGGAAAGAATGGGAATTGGAGAATCGGGGGAGGAATGAAAGAGAGAGATCGAAGTTTTGGAGATGAGAAGAGGGTGGGTCGATCCGACACCGCTAGAGGAGTGAGGGGGGTAAAAGAGGTTGAGGAGACGGAATAAAGGGGGCGGAAATGCGGAATAGGGCGGATAAGTGAGTTTGTGCAGGTCAGAGGAGGCGGAAAAGGGATGTTAGTGGGTAGGAAGGGGGGAGGATAGAAGAGGGGGGGTGAAGGTATGAGGCTAGAAAAAGAGCGACGGAGATGGTATCGTCTTCCATTCATTCGAGGCGCGAGAGTCGACGCAAATGTTCCTTTTCTTTCTTCATAGTTTCCTTTGTTCGGCAGAGAGGGAGCGCTGGAGAGGGGGAGGCGGTGGCGGCGTGTGCTGCTTGCTCATTTCGAAGGAATCGAAATGGAAGAAATGGAGTAGTAGGAAGGGGCGAGAGGAGGAGGAGAGGGAACGGAAGGAGGGGAGGAGAAGGGGAGGAGGAGGCCGGGATCGGAGGGAGTAAAATGGCGATCAGCGAGAGCGTTTTGCGGGAGTGATGAAGCGCGATAGGTTTAAGTCAGCGTTGTCCAACAGAATTTCTTATTTTTCCCGGCGAAACGAACATTCCGGGTTACCTCGTCTAATATATGTAGTAGTTGAGGATTATTAAGTCGATGTCATGGAAAAGACGACTTGAAATTCGTCAAATAAATCAGTAATGTTTGCTTAATGGGAAGAATTTACGGAATTAGAGAGTTTCTTCTGAAAACATTCAGGGGAATTTATCAAAGTTTGGTATCCAGTGAAAACAAGTATGTACTATAATAAGAACAACATTGATTAGTGTTGTCGATTTAAGCACACTAGCACGAAAGAGTTACTATGGAGTTTTTTTCTATTCGGCAGTCACACAAAAAGGTATGGAGGGGAAAATGTACCGGAGGAACGGACCGAGTTCAATAACGAAATGACCTAGTTTTGGACTCGGTGAAAATAGAATGAAAATATAACAGCAAAACCAGACGAGTTTAAATTTAAAAAATCAAGAAAGGTGATTTTAAGTTATTTTAATCCCGGGAATAATTGGCAGATTAATACTGCTTATCGGTTCGCTATTTCATTAGAAGTTAACATTAATCAAGTTACAAAAATGATCACGAAATCGAAGATAAGATATAGGCATATCGAAACATAGACTTCTTAAGAACCGTATTCAGATCTACATCCTATTGAATACTTACACTATACACATAAGTATAAGGAAATATATTCCATTCTAATTTTCGTAATGCGGCATTTCAAATAAAATTGACAGACTTAAAAAAATCTGTTTACTATTCGGGGTTGTGAAATTTATCACCTATTTCTGCTATGAAAATTTCCTCCGGAGAAAATAAACAGAATCGCCAGAAACACGTTCTCGTCTATTTTCGCGGTCGCCGTTAACGACGCCATAAACATCGTCACCTGTATCCAAGGAATACGAAAATGAGAGAGGCGCTGTAACGGCATTTTTACGTCGTGGGCCACAACAGTTACCCGCGAAAGTGCTCGGGTCTGATTGAAAAAAAACCGAACTTAATTCTCTAACACACCTTAAATTACCCTTCTCGCAACCAATCCCGTCGGAACCTTATCTAAACGGGGTTTTCCACGGCAACTATTAACCCCATCCGCCCTCCGACCCCGCCACCCACATCTCCACAAGCCATGCCGCCCAACCCACCCCTCCATCAACCAGTCTTCATTCCGTTGTGCCGCTTCGGCCGCACCCCTCCTTCCAACTCCTGTATTTTTCTCTCTCTTTCCTCCCTCCCTCCTCTCCCCTCCTCGCCTCTCCTCTCCCCTCCTCTCCTCGCTCCTCCTCTCCTCGCCCCTTCTCTCCCCTCCTCGCTCCTCCTCTCCTCTCCCCTCCTCTCCCCTCCTCTCCCCTCCTCACCACTCCCCACCACTCCCCGCCCCTCCTCGCCCTTCTACTCCTCTCTCCTCTTCTCTCTCTTCTCTCTCCTCTTCTCTCTCCTCTCTCTCCTCTTTCTCCTCTTTCTCCCCACTGTCCTCTCTTTCCTCACTCTCCTCTCTCTTCTCTCTCCTACTCTCTCCTCTCAATCCTCACTTTCCTCCTCTCTCTTCCTCTCTCCTCATCTGTCCTCTCTCTTCTCTCTCTCCTCCTCCTTCCTCACTCTCCTCCTCTATATTCCTCTTTCCTCCTCTCTCCTCACTCTCCTCTATATTCCTCTCTCCTCTCTCTCCTCCTATCTCCTCCTCTCTCTTCCTCTCTCTTCCTCCTTCCCCGCTCTCGACCTTCGCGTTTCTTTCTAGCACTCTTAACGCCGCCTTTCAAACCAAATCCTTTCTCAGCGTAGCGGTCCTTCTTTCCAACATAGGTTCAGCTTTTTATTATATTTTGGAGATGTGTTGCCTAAATCTTTCTCGCAAGTATAAACAACGTAGCTAGTTTCTGACAGCAGTTTGATAAATAGAAAAGTAATATATTTCCCAAATCAACGATTTTAGTTACGGTCCTAAATTAAGTCACAACATAATTAATGTTTAATAGCACCGATGTCATTTTGTTGCACATTGGTGACAACGGTACCTCTAACTTGGAAAACAACCCAGAATTGATGAAGATAGCCGAATTTGAGATATGCAACAAAATCGGGTATTAATATTGCAGTTATAAAATAACGCTTCCAGATACTTATTCCTAATAGTTTTAGGTAAGTGTTATTAAAATTGTAAGTTGATAAATTTTAGGGTTTCTGATATGTAAACATTCAAATTGGTCTTATCGGATTTACCGGTCTAAAAAGGTGTTTTTCTTCAAATAGAGCCCAATATAAAATATTTAAACAAAGACTAAAAATTTAAGACAGAGATCAATTAACGTAAACATAAATTCTCTAACCGCTAATTTTCAGCCCATTAAAATCCTTGCGGTTATTTTCTAGGTATACGGTCTCAAACTCTGGTGTCTAGACTTTTTGCAAGGACAGTAGATCAGCGTTTCCTAACCTTTTTAATGGCACGACACACATGGGGTTATAGTTTACCTGGGACCCACCTATTGTCTCTATACTAATTTTTTCAAGCAGTAGGTAGTATATTGTGTCCACAGAGATTGCAAACTGTGCAATCATGAGTTCTTTTAACTATTTTATCACGAACGCATTTTAAACAAGATGATCCAAATGGAACTTATGATGCCTACTTTCCATTCAATCATCTATTTAATACTTATATTGGCTTTAATAGCTTTAAAGTCAATGCGGATATGTAGCTATTTGCGTTCCTTAATTTCAAAATTTGGCGTTAAAAATACTACATATACATACAAACAAAAAACTAAATTAATCACGTCTATTTGTGTGTCAAACATAACGCGTGTTATGTACTAGATATATAGACTATTAGCTGAAATTACCCGGCCTTGCTCGGGTATTTAAGTCAAAATAAAAAGTATTGAGGAAGATTTGAGAATAAAACCAAGTTATGAAACCTGGTTAATTTTCACTGTATTGCTTAATGGTATGCAATATTTATTGTCTTCCCATCTTTTTCCCATATAAATAAATTTTTCCTGCATCCTTTATCGATAAATATGGAGACTGTATTTTTTATCAAATAATCACAGTAAACGATGATCTCACTTTTAAAAAATAGTTATTTCACTCAAATTAAGTTCCAGTGGAAGAAACTACATGACATTATGTAGTCATGAATCTCGAAAACATTAAAAACTTGGGCAGAAATTGCAAGCTCGAGGGATGCAACCGGTGAAAACACGTTTGAAGATATATTCAAATATAGCTTACCCATACGTTATCCCATGCATAGACTGATTTTGTGGGTCTAATTTGTCACGTGAATGTTTAAAGTCAAACCAACGAAACAAAATGAGTTCCCGGACTTTTAAACCGAATTTGGCGGTAAAAAGTGTTGGTATGACATGGAAAGTGTTATTATAATCTAATAAGTATATTTGGCTTAATTGATGCATATAAATGTTCAGTTGAAAGGAAAGCAAAATTTACATATAGATTTTCAAGGGAAGAAGAGTTAACAATTATAAATGTTGGTCTTAATTAAAGAATTGTTATAGAAGTTTTCTTATTTTACCTTCTGAGATATCTTTCACTTGATCCATTTTCAATGTTAATGAAAAACATATTTCGCTGTCTACTAAGTATAGAGAATATGCAGAACACATAAAAAGTCTTTAGAAAACGAAAGCACTTAAAATTACACATCAAAACTGTCTTCCACTTACCTTTTGAAATAATTAGCCAGATTTATAGTTTTTTTGTGATTGCCCTTCTTTGAATAACCTTAGTGTTTCTTTCTTCCCTACTTTAGATTATATTAGATTTATATTATTTCTTTTAGTTAATATTAGGTATTGTTTATAAACTTTGTCAAGTAGATTGTTAATCCAACAATACATTTATTCCCATGATATGTAAATGGGATAAATTAAATGAGAAAAATTTTAAAAATAAAAAATGCAGTTCAAATCACTTTAAAAACCATCCCATTTTGCTTAAATTTTGATTGCGGTTAAAATGGCACCTTCATCTTGCTTCTACGTTCTGTAGTCATTGCATTATAAATGCACAATAAAAAAAAACTCTTCAGAATAGATATGGTAGAGATACCGAATCCGAGTTCAACAATAGTACTTGTAGTGGCAACACTTTCGTAGTAAGTGATAAAAACTTCAAAAACGCCGGTATTTATGCAAAATTGGAAGAATTACCATCTATAAGCAAAACTCGACTATAAAAATTAGAATCTTCATTCATTTTCTCAGAGAATAGTTTAAATCTCGCTCCGATATTACAATTATAAGATATTTTAATGTGCAAGAGAAAATTACCCTGCACGATGGATTTCAGATTTTCCATGTAAAACAAATGGGAAATAAAGTTCCTGGAATCGAACCCGGGACTTTCAATCTTCGCAGCTCTTCAGGAGCTTGGCCCAAGTAGTTAAAAGATTTTTACCAAGTTTCATGAAAATCGGTCTATTGGTTCAAAAGTTAATGGGGGGGGGGAGGACAGACAGACAGACACAACGACGAAACTATAAACCTATTTCCATTCTGGAAAGTAGGCTAAAAATGGGAAAATTATCAAAATAAACTATTTAGAAATCTTTTCCCGACCCACCTCAAGTTCCTTTGTGACCCACCAGTGCAGGTATTCCCAACCTTTTCAATGTGGCGAGCATCATGTCGTATTCTGGTATATCAAGCGAGCACCACTATACTTTTTCGAAAAATAATAATGATCATAAATACTAAAATCAAACCAGCGTCAATGTTATTAGTAACGTTCTTATATAGGTACATTTAGAAAGAAAGCCACTGGTAATAAATTAATTAGTATGTTAGGAAACTGGATTTAAGCACCGCAGAGGTGCACAACCAGGTTGCCGAAGAGCACAACCAAGCCGCCAAAGATCACCAGGTTGAGAACTCATGCACTAGTGGGTCGCGATCCACAGGCTGGGAATCCCTGGAATAGATTTTTCTAAAATGCACATCGAGCTTGCTTTTCTGGTTTTTGCCTCCACTATAAATGCATGGTAATCATACATTAAATAAAATTGTTATTTTCGGGAAAGAATAACAATCAGAGAGATATTTTTTAATTGAATTAAAAATAATAACATGCAAGGCATGGACGTGAGGAAGTACAATAGAACAAATCAATATGTTTTCTGTTCGTTTACATGTAAAAACCTTCAAATGCTATGTCACCAGGATTATCTGCATACGTGTTTCCTAAAGTAGCGGTCGTACTCAGTATATACTGCGTCAAGTAGCATTATGCACACTCTTTCCTGCATAACTTCAGAGTTTAAAAAGATAACTGATATTTTTTATCACTGTTTTAACCCGGGAAGGGTACACTGGGGCACTGAAAACCCCACGGATTTATATTTTGCGTGCAAGTGAGAGATGGTTATACGTATTAACTTGTCACTTTTAGAGTTCCTTTAGGGCCACTTAAAAATGATGTTGATAATTTTTAGCCTACTTTCCAGAATGGAAATAGGTTTATAGTTTTGTCGTTGTTCTGTGTCTGTCCGTCCCACTTTTGAACCAATCTACCCATTTTCATGAAACTTGGTAGATTTCTCTTGCTACATGGGCCGACGGAATGGGACGATTTAACGCCGCCGTTTCATCGCCGCCAGTTCATCGCCGGCGTTTCATTGCAGGGACGATTCAGCGCCGGCCGTTTCATCATAAGTAGATAAATTATTATTCTATTTCTTTATAGATACAGTTACATTTGAACGTGCTATCTTAAATTAGAAATAAATAGTTTTATTGTTTTAGATGAAATTATTTGGATAATACTCCAACACGCCCCCCCCCTCACCTCCGGGTTGGGTAAGTTAGTTCAAGTGTTTTTGTTTCTTCCCACGTTCACTGTCCCGCTCCCCCGAGGAGACAATATTTCCCCGTTAAGTATTTTCCGAGTATAATATAAAACTCAAACAAATAATTTTTAACTTTAAAAATGGGAAAACATATATTAACGCATTATTTAAATAATTATGCATAAAACAATAAAAGAGTATTTATTTTTAATTAAAGATAGCACAGTACGTTACGTATAAATTCCACCGTATAAATGTAACTGTATCTATAAAGAAATAGGATAATAATTTATCTACTTAAGATAAACGGCCTGCGCTGAAACGGTCGAGGCCTAATCGTCCCTGCTATGAAACGCCCGCGATGAACTGGCGGCGCTGAAACGTACCAGACCCAGCTCTCGAGCGAAGATTGAAGTCCTGGGTTCGATTCCAGGAACTATCCTTCCCATTTGATTTACATAGGAAATCTAAAATCCATCGTGCAGGGTAATTTTCTCTTACACATTAAATATTATAAAATTGTAATATCGGAGCGAGATTTGTACTATTCTTTGAGGAAAGGAATGAAGATTATAATGTCTTTTGTAGAATTTTACTTATCGATTGTATTTCTTAGAACTTCGCGTAAATACTGGCGATTTTGCAGTTTTTATCACTCATTACGAGAGTGTTACCATAGCAACAACTATTGTTGGACTCAGATTCGGTGTATTCTAATATGTGCGCTCGTTATTTTTGCCGCAAAAATACGCCTGATCAATTTAGTTTTTCATTTGCATGCATATGTAATATTTTATGACGCCAAATTATGAAATTTAGAAACACAAATAACTACATATCCGCGTTGACTTTAAAGCTATTAAAGCCAATATAAGTATTAAATAAATGATTAAATGGAAAGTAGGCATCATAAGTTCTGTTTGGGTCATCATTTTTTGTTTGTCATCACTCGTTTTTGTGCTTCCTGTAAGGTCTTTGGAGTACTGAATACCCCAGTGTGCCGGAATAGTATTTTTTCGAACCTGTTTCAGTGACCTTTATTATGCACCATAATTTCCAAATATGATGCAAACTATAACTTCACCGATCAGATTAGTACAAAATGCAACATTTAGACACGTTTTTATTCATTTCAACGATCTTAAAACTTTTGCCACGGATGCCAATATAGCTGCTTACCTCTCGGAGTGGATAAACTAGAAGACGGCCTCTTGCTATCTTTTATGGGTTGTTAAATGCTTCAGCTATCAATACGTATGTTGTTTTGTCACACAATAATGGCATGAAAGGCAAATCCAGGCTGTCTAGGCATTATTTCTTGATGAATTGGGAGAAGCTATGATCAGGCCCCAGCTCCAAGAGCGCCTCCAAATTACAACTTTGAGTACTTCTCTCCTTAAGTCCATAGTTCACAACTTCGACTGCCGGAAGCTCCAAAGAGTACTGCAATCAATTTGGAGTCAAGGAGTGGAAGATGCCAGCTGTGCGACCGCAACATGGGCTGAAAAACTACCGCACGCTGCAAGGGCTGTCAGGAGTTTACTTGCCGGAATAATTCGGATATAATTTGCAACAAATCTTTTAAGTGATTTCAAAAACTGTTTATTTTTACTTTTTTGTACATAAATTAAAAATAAACATTTGTTTGATAGCAGTTAATTGCTAAATACATATTTTCTTCACGTGGTACTCAGTGCCCCAGTGTACCTGAATAAGGTGTCAAAACCTAGTGTACCTTACCAGGGTTAAAGGTGTTTTCTTTCAGCCCCTAGTGATCATCAATGCGAGTTAGTGAAAACTTAATTCCGTTGATTTTTTCTTTCTTGAGTGGGAATCAGTGCTTTTTCGCCGTTAAGTTACGAAAAATATGCTTGGAATACAATAGTACAAGTGACGCGTGGTCTCTTAAAGTGAAACCGTGCATGCGGAGCAAATGGCGTCGCATCTCCCTTTGACCTTCGCCCTTATAACGCTCCTTTCCTTTTAACTGATTGCGATGGGATCTAAATCGGTTTTATGTAAAAAGAAGACGTATTATGTATGTTCCATTTTAATATTATACGCCTTGTTGATTATAATTTTCTATTAGAACGTTGAAAGATCGGATTATTTTTAAGTTATAAAGATTTAAAGTAAATATTCTACTTAAAAAGAAACTTTATAATGCAAATAAAACATAATTCAGAAATTCAATGTTTTTTATTTGTTGATTCAATTTTAAAATCTCTAAATGTTATAATTTATATAACAATTGAGTGGTAACACAGTTTTATTTTCTTTCTAGTGCACATAACTTGGGGAGAACATTGCTGATAGTGGCCATTTCCCTAAAGTGTTCCATGGCACTTTGGAACGGATCCAAGTCTCCGGTAAGAAAGCCATTGCCACCAAAATTATGCTCGTATTTTTTCAGTCTCTGCGAAATTGATTCCATTTTTTTAGTTTGTTCCATTTCTAGTCATGAATGTGGGATTTAACCGCTGACAAAACTTCCTAAGGAATAATACTATTTAGATTGTGGTTTACCCGGAAAAATGTGTCTTTTTAATCCACTAGGTCATCTGGATATCAAAGTAGACGAAAAAATAGAATTTCTGTTAATCCTCTAATATTAAAAAAAAAATGATTTCTGCAGATTATTAACGCAGCATACTCTGGGACCGGATTCATGACGGTTTAAAAAATTACATTTCCAGAACAACTAAAACAAACTGTTTTTTTATTTACACTGAAAACTCGCAAAGTTTTTTAGGCCAAGGAGAAAGCTGTCGACTCACGGGTGCACGGGCTAGCGTTTTAATTGCGGCGTCAATAGCAGTAGCGACGGGAGCGCTCGAGTGGGAATGCATACGCCGTGCGCGATCATTACTCGCGCTACAAAAGGCACGCGCGACGAATTGATTGCGCTCGCACAAAAAACCCGCGATTTCTTTTGTGCGCAGAGACAAAGTGACGGGTGGCCGTGGTGGGCGATTATGTAAACATAAACGTTGGTATTTTGCGAGCCGCATCCGAAATCTCCGCATTGAGCAGCTTTTCAAAACTTTCTGTTTGAAAGAAGTTCTGTTCTCCCGATTTTCAAATGCACTTCTCATTGTTGCGATTCTGGACGTGAAATGGTTATCACGGATTAATTTAAAAAACAAGTTGCATTGCGTGTGTGTTAAACTAATGGTAGAATCGAAGTCTCTCTGATATCTTTATTTAATGATGCTGAATTGGTTGATTTATTAATCCTTACAAATGATGCGATTTAAAATAGCAATAATATTCTTATATGTCGTTACACTGGCACGCATTGTAAGTATAATGTGTTCATTATTGCCTAGGTTGATCAACAATATTATTTTGATACCAGGGAGATGCCCGTTGAAATTCAACCGGAAAGATTTTTGTGAAATAAAAAATGAACAAATATGCCTTGACTTTCTTTGGATGGCAAGAAAACAAACCTTAGTTCTTTTAGGCGTTCTTTGTTTCAAGTTTAGAACTCTTACGATGATTCTAAGTACCTAATTTTAATATGCGAATGATTAATATTCTACATTTAAATGTACTCCTCGTAAATAACGCAACGAATGTTGTTTAAATTGGTTGCTATGAAAAGAATTTCTCTCTCCTTCTCTCTCTCATACTAATTGTAAGAGCATTCAAAGCACGCTTTCACCCATAAGGATTGAAATAACAATAGGATTTCGAGGTTTACACATGGCAACATCCCGTTAAAATGGCAGGATTTTCCAAAAATATGTGAATTAAACATTTAACGTGAGGAATTTCGAACTGTGGGCGGGAATAGATGAACGGAATAAGAAACTTCATATTTTTTATTTAAAATGGGTTTGATCCGAAGATCACAGGTGAATTCTTTCTAATTTAGATGTCAAAAAGAATAAAAGCATGCAAGTCAAAAAGTCGATTTTTACGTGTTATCATATGGGAAATGGAAATGCCTACCTTGGAATCGAATCTAGGCTTTTTTCGAGATTTATTTTCGTCATCATCTTACAATATGTCAATCGATCATTCCTGCCAAATATAAAAAATGAATCTCGTTCCATTATCGAGTTTATACATTTTTATAGCGTGACAGAGGGAGCCACAAAGGGACAAAGAGACAGAAGTAGCCTTTTATTATTGTGAGATTGGTGTCTTCTTTTAAAAGATACAATTCTCTGCTTTTAACAGTTGAATATTCATTTTATAACATGTCATACAGAAAATGTGTGTAAGAGTAAAAATATTTGGCCATGAGTTTTTCAATTTTTGGCGAGAAAGTATTTCGAATATACTGGCTCTCTCTATTTAATGCTCGGATGGCAATTTAAGATAGAAATACTAATGATAGTCTAAAAGTTTTTTTGTGTGTGATAATTTTTTGTTAAAAATTTGCAGTATGCATGCATTTTGAGCTTGCAGTAGCGGTAACTATGCGTTAATTTTTCGTGATAGAGCCAAGCATTAAATTTGCACGAATGTATTTAAAATCCATTAATAATACGTAAATACTATTGCTTTTTGCGATAAAAATAGATATTTTCACTTGTGCGCTGAATGTATCTGAAAGGAAACTCCGCGGGCCTTACTTGCTCGACGAATTGAAAAAAAATTCCTTTGCGGCCACGGGAAATTCTAATTTTAGCAAAATATTGAATCCGTATCTATTGTTCGGAGCGGAAGTTTTCGAACCGATTCCACAAAGTTCGAGGGCAAACGTCTCTTTGCAGGGGCGGCTGGCCACCCGGCCGAAGCGTCCCCTTCCCCTCATCCGACCTCCGCACGGCCACTCCTGGACGGTGGAGATAAGCGGCGTGGCCTCAGGGCGTCGAACTGGGTCACCTCGAGGGATGGGACGGCGGCGGCTGGCGCGGCGGGGTCGCTCGCATCGCTGCCCCTTTCGAGAAAGGGTCGACCGAACTTTGTTCCCTTTTGCTCACAAACTCCTCTATCTCTGGCCTTCATTCTCTCTCCTTACCTCTTTCTACATAACCACGTTACTCTCCGACACTCTCCAGATTATTCCCATTCAACGGAAGTGATCCTTCCCAATCTATGTTCGAATCCAAAGATGTTTTTTTGCCCTGGGAGTATATCCCGCGTCAACGATCGACGACCAAAACTTGCTCTCCTCGCAGTGGTGTCCATGGAGCAAAGTAATTCTCTTTGAGGTGGATGAGGGCGTTGACAACTTACATGTGAATTTAAGTTTCCAGTCGATGTGTTGAGGTAAAGTGTTCACGGAACTTCCTCAGAATAAATGGGCGCATTTAAACACGGAGAGACATAATGATAAAAGCGATCATAATGCGTTTTATGATGTTAAAGTGACAATGTCGTTCTTCTACAAATGAGGCAAACTTTCCGAAAGGATCAATTGCAAGAGATGATGGGGATATACCAAAACTTTATTTGTGCAAAGGTAAGCCGATTCATTGTTGAGTTATTATTGATACTCGCGTTTAAATAATATTTGATATATTTGAAACGGAATATTTAAACTGGGAGAAATTATATTTACCATCGACAAAATTTTCCAACAAACACTACCACGCGAAAGTCTCTGTTGAAAAGAATGAATGAATGAATGAATGTGAACATTATTGGCATAACATTTTGTGCATTAATTTATTTTTATTGGGTGAATTGCTGGGCATTTTTCTACGCAATCAATCAATTAGATTAAGCGGATAATAATTGAAAAGGTTCAAACGTGATTATAATTTATTCTGATTGAATGTTATGAATATAAAAGGGGCTTAATAATGTTAAAGACATTTTAAATGCAGGTAATATAATTGAAAACATTGCCGCGTGTCCTGATTCTCCTTTAGTTTGGAGATAATGTTTTTTCGTTTAATTTCGTTACAACGCCAAACCAAATTAATTTTTAATATCACGTTTTTAGTATGCACTTTAAGGTAAACCCAGTTTGGCACAGTTTTAAAGTATTATATCAACACACACAAAGAAAACTTCTCCACTCTCTTGACACATCGCCTTAAGGTGAAAATAAGAAAATTAGTTAATTGCGTCCGTTTGTGGGACAAAATCATTTTCTTAAAAGTTAGATAAGGCGCGGTCTTAATTTTAATAATCATCGTTTTTTCCCTTTTGGTCAGTTTGTTTTCTCCTCTGACGTTCAACTCCATCCAAACTTCTTCTCACACACATCCAACCATCCGTCAACCTGTCCAAATTCTCCGCTCCACTCATTCCTCTCCATCTCTTTCCTTGAACCCGCCTTTCAAAAACTTCCTCCGACCTTCCTTTTTCTGTCAAAATCTCTTGCAAACATATATTCCTGATTCAATTTCTCTCTCTCCCTGGGTAATATTTAAAATTTCAATTTTTCTTTTATTCTTCGCCCAAATAGTTCAAATTCAACCATTTCCATTTTATTACCTAACTCGCATATTAGCTTAAGCGACTGTCAATGTGAACATAATTAAAATTTTTATGTAATATTTCTACTAGTCTAAAAATTTTTTATCTCGATGTATAAAGGGCTTTACTTAATCAACGCTAATCTCTTTTCACTTATAAAGGGCTTTTCGCTTTGACTCAGTCTCACAATGTCAAACTCGTTTATAACGAGCACGGTTGTAACGAGTTCACGGGTATAGTGAGCAAATGCTACCTCCAAGATAAGTTTACGAGCATTTACATACAAATATTTCACGTATATAACGAGCACGCTTCACGGATATATCGAGCAAACTTTGACCACTTCTCACTGTCTCAAACGCGGCGGCGGTCAGTCCCTTCAATCCTCATAGTGACCCAAAATATGTAACCTTGTGTTCTTGAGTCCAGCCTCTACACCCTATCCCTCGGGGAGGTTAAAGATCGCGGCGTTGTTGTTAAAAATAATCCCTTCGTCCAAACCAAGAATTCCCAACTTGCAGGTACAGTGGCACTTGCGGAGGTCCTTTGTCCTCTCCTCCCAACCCCCAGCTCTTTTACAGCCAGGAGGTTGTGTTTGGAAGGGGGTAAGGGCATGTGCAATGGCGCCCACCCCCGTCGCTCAGCCGAATGCACCCAACACCCTTTCCCACGTAAAGATGGGAAATCCCACGTTTAATCCGTCTCCTCATTAACTCTTCCTGGAATTGGTATGCTCACAGTTTGCAAAGAAAGTTCGTAGCGTTGATCACAAAAATCAGTTGAGATTTTGCCCTTGAACGAGTAACATGTCCGTACATAAAAGGAAGTGTTTGTCTATTCGCGAAAAGGTTGATATTATTCGAGAGTTAGAACGTGGTAAAAAATGTTGAAGTGTGTAAAAATTTAATTTATCGTCGTCTACGGTTTCAACCTCATGGAAAAAGAAGGAAGCGATTTTATCTGCACTAGAGAACAACCTAACAACGAACAAGAAAATGAGGAAGTGCGACTTGGGTACTGTTGATCAAGCACTTCTGGAGTGGTTTAAGAGGCAGAGAAATTCTGGTTTCTCCATCAAGGTACAGGCAGATAAATTTGCAAAACAGTTAGGGCACGAGAACTTCACATGCAATAACGGGTGGCTTGATCGTTTTAAAAATCGGCATAACATTGTTTATGCGCAAGGCCCAGTCAGCAGATTCAAAAACGGAAAGTGAATGGGTGAATAGTGTTTGGGAGGAGTGTCGAAAAGGTTACAGAGAAGAAGACATCTACAATGCCGACGAAACTGGACTGTTTTACAACATGATGCCTGATGCAACGTTTAAATTCAAAGGTGACAAATGTGTTGGTGGCAAAAGACCTAAGAATCGTTTAACAGTTTTAATGTGCGCAAACATAAATGGGACTGACAAAAAAAAACTTTTTGTTATTGGTAAGTCACAAAAGCCACGTTGTTTAAAAAATGTAAAGAAGCTTCCCGTTGAATATGCAGCTAATAAAAAGGCATGGATGACTTCCAATATTTTTCAGAAATATGTAAGTCAGTGGAACAACGAGTTACGGAGGAAAAATAGAAACATTCTACTCCTTGTCGATAACTGTCCTGCGCACCCTCATATGCAGGAGTTATCCAATGTAAAACTCGTGTTTTGCCTCCAAATGCGACTTCTATTTTGCAGCCAATGGACATGGGGATAATTAAAAGTTTTAAATGCCATTTCAAGCGATTTTTTGTTCTACAGTTGATTGAAAGGAGGAAAAGAGGTTTAGATGGCAACGACTCTGTATTGGATGCAATTCATTTGATGATAGATGCATGTTTCACCTACAACGATCATAAACTGTTTTCGAATGTCTGGTTTAATATCGGGAGAATTTTCGATTGATAACCATAACGTTGATGAAGATCAGAATGGCTTAAAGAAAATGGAATTGCGGATTTTGACCATGTGAATGACATTGACAATTTTGTTCATGTTGATGATGGTTTGATTACCAGTGGAATTCCTACGGTGAGTGAAATAATAGAGACAGTATAAAGCACAGCAGACAGTGATGAAGACAATGTTGAATGTGTCGAAGACACAATCCTTACTCAGGATGCCGTGGAAACATTAAATGATTTTTTTGAAAACATTGACATTTCCGATGGTGTTTTTAGTGCACTAAGTGTAATAAGAAGAAATTTAAGAGACTTCAAAGTGAAATCTATGAAACAGGCTACTATTCAAAGTTATTTTTGTAAAAAGGGGAGTGATTAAGGATGCAGCTGTGAGTAAATTTTATATGTACGTATGTTTACTTAAAATTTTGTAGTTTATTCTCATTTTTAGGTTTTTTTATAAATTTACTAATTAACCTTTCTGTTTATATATTCACTTTTACTTCTTATGTCTTATTTCACCATACGCATGCATGCTTTTGCCTTCACGGATATTAAGTTTAACGGCTATAACGAGCAAAACTAAACGGTCCCGTGGCGCTCGTTATAGCCGAGTTTGACTGTATATAGTCTTTCGGAAAATTCATTATATTTTACTTTTCTATGCCTGTTGAATAGGTATTTCAATCACTGCCGTAAACGAGTTTGTTTCTGAAAGTTTCATTTCATCGAAATCTTTTCTTATTCAATCCAGTTCGAAATCGTTTTATAGATATTTTCACACCTTTTATGAGCAATGAGTTTTGCGTAACCTTGGTTTCTTTTGTATATAAGCTCGAGATGGATGCTTTCTAATAAGACGTGGGAATAATTTGTGCCTTAATAGCTGATGAATTATTCAAACATTTGTCATGAAAAAGAAAATGTTTGGGTTCGTCGGTAGATTGATAGACGTTAAACCATTGGCATGTCCAATAATTTATGCCGAGAATTATAACAGAGGATCCAACGTCCTACAGAAATTTCTCCAGGCTTACACTAGCACAAATCGACTACATGCCATTGAAAGTTTGACCTTAAATACATATTAAAGTAATGGACTGATATGCAAACATAATGTCTTAGGAACCCATCCAGTGTACGAAACCAAAATAATATTGATTTTTAAACTTAATCGGTAGACGTGCCATTACGTTTTGAGTCGGAAATTTTCTTTAGTTCCTGACAGTAGTGTGAACGAATATTTTTTATTTTACAATCAATAACCCAAAAATTGGCAATTTTCATGTTATTAACGACACCTTCAAGTGCAGCATTACGAATGTCTTTGTTCTTGTATGAAGGTTCATCAGACTTCCACATGCACTTGTGATACTCATATTATTGTATTAATCTATATTTTAATATAGTATATTAATCTAGTCCCCTTCCCACTTTGTTAACATCTCGACACAATACATAACTAAACGAAAAAAATTATAAAAAATGAAAGTGGTATTACAACCCGCTGTGGTCGCGTTTAATTTGAGCTCGAAACTCGCAAATTTTTAAACATGCTCAAAATCGTACGAGCTCGTGCGTGAATAAGCATGCGAGTGTGCAAGTTATATGTAAACGGCTCATGTTCTCGTTCAAGGACACATGAAAGTCAATTCTCGTGCGTGGACTAGTATCGTGTACATCACCAGACTTAAATGTAAATGTTCCTGCAACGATGTTCCCGGCGGATGTTTTTCCGGGCCGGAGCGTATTCCGGCGTCGCGGCGCTGGCGTTCTCGGGCGCGCCAGGGAGACTATCACGACGCTTTTTGCCGAGCGAAGCTCGCTTCACGATTAGAACGCTCTCGGTTTCCCTCGCACGGCCGTGCGTGCGAGTTTGTTTGGCTGACCCCTTGGGAGATTATTCGTGCGTTGAAATATGTGCTGCTTATACCATGCGATTGTTTTCCGCGAATATCTCATTTACATATAATTCAATATGTTTGAAATAGATTCTCCGCTCTGAATTAATAGATCTGTCTGGTTTGCTTATTGTGTTTAATACCTTTGAGTCGAGAATATTGTTGGAAACTTCAGGAATGGTTTTCGAGCTCACTTATGATCTGATATCGACACATTTATGAGATTTTATATATGAGAAGGACCTGCCTTATAATAATATAATCATTGTTTAAATGTATCTTTTTCAGAATTCCATTATCGAATAATTCTTTTCGATTCCATATAATTTTTTAACGGAATAAATAAAAAGTTCTTGTCACATAAAATAGCATTGATTTATACCGGTTTTTTAATATATAAGTTTGCGTGGAGGTACATTCTCTGTAAATATGTTTTTAATAATTCCCATCTGCTTCAACTTACCGTGAAAATATCATTTCAGTGTTGGCATTCCTAGCGTGGATCAAGACGCCTCCGTCGAGAAGTTTTTCCAGCTGCAATGTTAAGCGAAGCAATACAAAAGAGAAGACATTCTCACCATATTCTTTGCCAATTTATCGTCTTCTATCTCATTTTCCTCTCTATTTCACTCTCGGGATCCAATGCCTACATTCTCCGTTCGATAGGTAACATATTCTTTCATTGATTTCCACCAATCTCCAAAGAATCTAATTTATTTTCAATTTTACCGTTTTTGTCAATGTCGTGGTTCGTTTTAACATTTTTCGGAAATCAAAATAATTCGGATAAGAAAACCTTCATCATCATTAACCTGTATATCAGTAGACATGGTTTCGAAAGAACATTTTTGACGCTTAAAAAAAGAAGTTTCACATATATGGCATTTGGAGGAGAGAAAAAAAATGTAAATATTTTTTTACTTTTCTCATACGCATATGTTTTGCCTTTCATTTCAACAAGCTCCCCTTTCCTTCTGTTTAAATCGCGATCCTTGAAGCTGGCATTGGTTTCCTCTCATATTCTCCCGAGTTCCCATCCCGCTTCTATTGGCCCCTCTCGCCCTCGCTTCCATGCCCTGGATAGGGCGGATCTCTCCCCGAGAGAGAGAGGGGTTAAGGGACCAGCGAGGGAGTGAAAAGGGTAGTGGGTGGTCTGCCCCGGCGGCACGTGGCGGGGAGGGGGGGGGAGCAACTGTTTACTCTCTGAAACGGTGAGCAGATTGACGTCGCTAGCGAATGAGCGACGTGTGGAAGTCTATCGCCGAGTCTATAGAGCGGGTGAAGTGAAGCCTCTGGGCATCGTGGTTTGCAGGTATATACCACTTCGAAAGCGCGCGCAGAGTCAATTCGGTGAAGATTCGACGAAGAGACGCGGTTTCTACTTTCGACTGGTTTATTCAAGAAGTTCCGAATGAACGCGAGTGTGTTCGGCGGATGGCTGCAAAAGGTTTTAATTCAAAATTAGGTGCGTCGAAGGCAAAAAGTGGAAGCTGTGTGATGCGGAGGATAGCAGCGTAAGTTTTGTAGTTTTTTCCCTTTTTGTGGTTCTCGAACGATGTGCTCTATCGTTAATTGCGGTGTTTTTCTCATTTTTCTGGTATGTTATATAATGTTCACGATGAATGTAATTTACGGATGTGTGTATTTTTTGATTTGGATATATTTTGTTATATGGAGTGATGTTATGCTCAATGTAGTAACTTTTAAACTGTTTGTGAATCAAAACGTCGTATAAAGAAATTTGTTATTTAAATATGAGAGAAATGTTACGAATAATTGTTTAACTAGACCCGGGAGTACATGTTAATGTCAGGTTAATAAACATTTATATTTATGTATTCTAAGTATTTCCTCTAGTGTAGTATAGATAAACCTTACAACGCCCTGATATCCGAGGTTTCAACAATTTCATCGTCACGAATTCGGGTTTTTGCTTGCTGGTACGTAATTTATTTAATAAACCGCTCAAAAACAAACAGATCGTAATAAATGCATCTTCACTTGTTTATATTATAACTGAATTGAAAATATTTTTGATTTTATCAATACTATTGACCACTTCTAATTCACGAATATTAGAATTTTTTATTTCATGATTTGCTTTAATATGGTGGCATTGAATACTTACTGGTCTTTCTGCACCTCGGTATGCATCCTAACATTTACAATTTCGCATATATTTATCTAATTTACAATGTACGTTGGTTGATTGAAATTTAAACAGAATTTTATTAAAAATATCTTTGTCACTTGTGAAATTGACATCCCAAATCTTAGCGACAAAACGTTTTTCTCATTTATCCATATATTACTTTTTGTTGGGTTTTGAGAGGAAATAGTCCATCTGCACCGATTTAGGCTCAAAAAATGGTCATAATCATAGCGAAAAAAGTTTTCAGCGCTCTCGCCATTTTATCAAATGCAAAATTTTCACTTATCGCTCATTTGGATTGTCGAGAAATCCTTTGATCTGCCTCAACTCATAAAATTTTGTTTAATTTATTATATTTAACTCAGTTACATATACTGAGCATATCAATGATGCAGTGACAGTTGAATAAATCTCGCGCTTTGATAGCGGTAAAAAAAGAATGAAATCGACGCGTATGGAACGTTATAATTCAACCTTTGAGTAAGCATAAACAAAATAGAATTTCACGAATATGTTTAGTTTTTGATTGGAAAAAACAGCCTAAACATTTCAGTCCAACAATTGATGTAATTATTCTAACGATTACGGTATTCTTTGGGCAATGATGTTCCAAAAATAGGAAAATTGGGTCGAAAGTATATTTACATAGGGTATCCAGAAAGTTCACCGCCAACAATTCATCGCCATCAATTCAACGCCGCGGAAAATTTACCGCTAACAATTCATCGCCAACATTCATCTCCACGGAAAATTCACCGCCACGGAAAATTCGTCACCATGGGAAATTTGTCGCCTTGTATGGATCATGTTGTTAACAAAGGCTATATTAAAAATGCGTGTGCGGACTATACGCCGATAGAAGAATATAAGGGCAAATAATCCAACTATAGCAGTTTTAATAAATACGATGTTTCATTTTTTTATCGGGGACGAAATTGAAGTAATCCACATTTACAAGTAATATGGCAATTGTTTATAACAACAGAATGAGAATTTTAAAAATAATGATATGCAGAAAAGGTTAAAAAAGAGTAAGGGAGGGGGATATAATAGAGAAATGGAGAAGTATGTAGAGGGAGGAGGAAGGGGGGAAGGGCGTGTAAGAAATTATAATGAAACATAGGTAATATTAACAGCAGTCAACTGGGAATCAAATATAGGCAATATTGATATCAATCAACTAGGAGTTTAACAACAATTAAAGAGTATGAAGAGGAAAAAATGAAAAAAAATATGGTAAGGGGGTCAGAGGGGGAGGCAGGTTGAGGGAGAAAGAAAGTACGATCAAATATAGGCATTATTGATATCTATCAACTAGGAATTTAACAAAAATTAAAGAGTCTGCAGGAAAAGAAGGTAATAAAAGTGGTTTAGGGGATAGAGAGGAAAGGAAGGGGAATATAATGAAGGACGTTATTTTTGTAGACACAATTGTAAATAAACATTAGGAAATCTATATTTTGCTTTCCATGATCCTTATTTGAAAAATGTTCGAGGAACAGGCATTATAAATTCTGTATAAATCTTCTTGTATTTAAATATCAACAAATAATAAAAAAAACATTTCTCGAATAAAATTTCCAGCACTTCCATTTGTTCACTTACAAATCGAAAATTGCGAATACCATTTCAAAATTTTTTCATCTTTTTACTTTCTCCAAACGGAGTTTAGAGAATGTATTCTTACATGAAAAAATCGAAAGATTTCAACAGAAATACACGTTTTAGTATTTTTTATATTCTTTATATTTTTCTGCCGGCGTAGAGTCCGCACACACATTTTTAGGCTGGTCTAAAAAGGAAACATAGCCCTATGAAATGCTTCTGTCTGTGTGTATGTGTGTCCCCTATTTGTTTTAAATAGGAAATCTCGGATCCATCGTGCAGAGATGTCTTCTTTAATACTTTAAAATATCTTAAAATTGTGATATCGGAGCGAGGTTTGTACTTTTCTAAGGGGAAAAGAATGTAGATTCTAATTCTTATCGCCGAATTTTTATAATTAATCGTGTTTTTTTAATTTCTATTAAAACATAGTTTTTACGTTATAAATCACATTTTATCGGATTGTTGTCATGGAGACGATTATTACCGAACTCGGCTTGAGCATAGACGAGTGAACAAATGGGTTATTTTCTTTTCCGCTCAACTACTCTTCAGCAACGGACAGGTGATCCAGACATTTTAGCGTATAAACAGTAACATTTATTAAATTCGTTTATTTAAAAAAACATGCAAAATATAATGTCAGAAAGAGATTTTGACATTTCCTTTAATATTTTAAACCTGATAATTCTCTAATAATTTGTTTTTAAATTTTCTCTATCATTGATAAAATATGAATTACAAATGGTATTTACGGTATGAGAATTCCTTGGAATGGTTGACACAGACTGAAACATTTTCTGTAGGAATTGTTGAATTGCTGGCGATGAACTGATGGCGATGAATTTCTGTCGGTGAATTTTCCTAGACCCATTTACTTAGGCATCAATCTTACAAGTTGATATTCGAATTGGCTCCGTAAGATTCCTTCGATTTTAAATAATTGTCAAATCAATAATTTGGAATTTTACAAGTGTGTGACGATGAGCCATATGGAACGCAACCACAAATTATTGATCGTATTTTCATAAACCAGAATGCAATTAATAAGGTGTTTAGTTCACTCGTATAATTTCTTACGTTAAGCATGTTTAAAAACCACGGAAATGTAGATTGATAAAACCAAATATTTTAATTTGAAACTTGGCATAAATAAGTAAACGGTGAACATTTCAGGACATGAAATAAATGACGCAGACAACTACATTTTCTTATGACGTCATTTATCTGTATTTTCTTCTAAAGAAATATTTTTTCTTTGATACAAGAAGGTATGCGAATTCAGAAATGTCTCATTTTTATTATGCGTAAACGATACGCGTTGTACGTTTAGAAGCAATTAATAAGTATTTGGCACAATTAACCACAGTTAGTGTACATAAAATAAGTAACCGAAAGATAGTTCAGTATTTTAAAAAATCCATAATTTATGAAAAAGAAGGCTAAAAAAATTCGAAATGAGCTTAATAATTAAAGTAGGAAAGTATTTAGTTACGATATCACGGATGCATTATATACCTACCTAATGTTGAAAGGGAAGATCCCTATATAGCTTGCTTCCGTTTTGTGTGATACACGGCTGTAAAGTTGTGTAATATTCAATTCGCGTGCTAGACCGCTAATTTAATAGAAATTGTTACGGAAACCAATGACGATATGGTAAACCTAGCTTTGGTACGGAAAGGAGATTAGTGTTACTGCGTTCTAGAGGAGCCGGATCGAGGACAGTTATCTAAAAGCAGATCCTTTAAAGAGAGACAATTCCATTAAAATAGATATCTTCTTTAATGACTAGAGACTAGGGACGAAGGGATCGCAAGGATCATGTTAAAGGTATTATAACGAAGAAGAGATCGTTGTAATCATTTTCCTTAATACGCTAATTAAATGGAAGGGGGATATAGATTCCGGTTGGCGGTAATCTCTTCGCATGGCGCGCCGGCTTGCGGGACATCGCACCGCAGAAGACGCCTCCGAAGCTCGTCACGCCAAACGAAAGGCACTGCTGCAAGACTTAAATAAAAAGGGCGTCGCCAGCGAATCACATTTGTTTCGCTTCCCGCAAATCACTCCTTCGGATTTCCAAGTCCGCCTCCGTTCGCCCGAGTTTAAAAGGAGAATGCGAAGGAACGTAAGAGAGGATATCCCGCGCGAATAATCGCACCGGTTTAAGCCGGCGGCGGATGGGATAAGTGCTCTGGGTCACGAAGAGGCCATCTTCTTCTCCGATGCATCTTGCTCTTCGAGATCAGCTACGACGGCGCTGCCACTGCTCTCGCATCGTGAGCGGAATTTCCTGAAAGCGACCTTTATTTTTCGGCGAGTTTTTTTCTAGAAAAATGTTTCGCCCCGCGTGGCACCGTGGTCGATAGAAGAGGATTAAATTCGTTTTTGGCCGCGGCGTTTTTCATCAGAAAGGAACGCTCGCAAGCTCGAATCCAAAATAAAAGGGTACATGTTGAATAGACGCGTTAAATTATAGTTCATTTTAAAAATGTCGGCGAGAGTCTTTACCTAAACGGGGAAACGCTCCAGTTTCTTAGGTGATGCGCTAAGTTTTTAATGGATGTCTCCAAATTCGGTAAAGTGTAATACATCAACCGCGTAGGCCACAACTTGAAATTTTAATAGACCGCTGAGATGTTAGTTTTTAGTAATTTATCAGAAAATTGGCGAAGGATAAGAATTATTCTTTACACAAACGAAAGACTTTAACTGAATAAGTATCTAGTCAAAATTGAATATTGTCAGTACATGGAATTATCAACAAAGTGCGAAAACGGGACTCCCCAAATTCTAATCACACGCACTTTCGAGAGACTGAGGAAGGGAGAAATGGGATTGAGGAAGAGGGAGATGGAGAATATTGGCGGAGTGGTGGGTGGAGGAGAAATAGGGATATGAAGGGAGAATGGAGGGAAGAGGAGGAGGGGGCGTAGAGAGGGGGAAAGGAGGAGGGGGAGGAAAATCCCGATTCCTCTGCTTCGCTATGAAAGTAACTACATCGTGATGGTGGCGTTGTGTATCAGCGCGAATTGATGACCTTCCTGTGTCATGCTGCAGCACACCACCGGCAGACTGAAGCAGAGGCCGCCGAGGGCACCCCCGAGGCCAATTTCATCGCCGTTCGACCGATGTATATATATTTACGGCCAAAGACGAGTGCTGAGGTCGACGGCTGCCTCGGGTCGAAAATCAGGTGCCATCCACGTCTGTCTGAATCGAACGCAGAGTGATTCACGGGCATGCAATGTGACGGAGGACGAGTGTTTTCCGATTTTATTCGAGTTGCGGTAGAAATAATTCCAAACCAAGAAGGGCCACCCTCTTATTTGGATTATTTTATGAATTAGGATTTTTATTTTCAGATGTTGTTATAGGTAATTTAAATTTAAATTTCCTCAAATTTTAGGTAGATAATTTTCAGAAATTAGACAAAAAGAATGACTGCATTTTATTATCGCTGATCGCCTTGAAACTCTTCTCAATTAAATCCAGTTATTCTCTTAGAATCTAAAACGATTCGTATTTTAAAGACTCCAAAATTGGGATATTTTTTTTCTTTACGACCTGCTTATTCCTTCTTGCCTACGCGCAATTGTATCTAAGAGGTAGTGCAATGAATAGCTGTTTAGTTTAAAAATTTTAGAAAGAAAGTTGACTTTACAGTTTTACATAATGGATATTTTTAACACCTTCAAAAGGCATATATATCCTGCAAATACTAAAGAGTTAAATGCACTACTGATTTGACTTAAACCTTAGTCTAAGATCAGTATGCCGTTTTTAAACCTTTCAACGAAGTCACGAAATAAATGAACAACGGCTCAGATTCGATTCTCCGCTCTCTCTTTACGAACTAACCTTCATAAAAACTGGCGTCAGCTTTCGCCTGAAGTTAACCTTCATAACTTCAGCAACCCCACCTACCATTTGCTTTCAGCTCACTGATGACGATAACCTAGATGTTGAAACGTTCATATAGCGCTGTTTAAAAAGGAATTTTAGAGGCAGAAGGCCTGAGTGCGCAACCATGTGCATTTCATTTGTCCTTTTTTGTTAAGTATGTATGTGCTCCTAGCAGGCCCATGCAGTGATCGGAGACCTCTTCTTGGTGCACTGCGTGTTCGAGATCACATCCTTGGCACGAGATTTCTCGTAAGCATGAGTAAGTTTTAGTTTTTCCCTCTATTTTCTTTCTCTTAAACTGTTATTATTTATAAATTGTCTCTAAATCTTAGAATTTACGGAAGGGGAAAAGTTTCTGCATTATTTTAGCTTCCGATTTCTCAGACTCGGAAACAAACCACAATTTCCAAGAAAAATCTGTGACTCTTTTAGCCAAACGAGCAACATTAATACAATTCAGTTAAGAGGCCAATATTGTGTGGAACTCCATGACTTAGTAGAACAGGTGTATTAAATGAAACTCACTAAAAATTTTAATTTTTTTACAATTTCTACCAAGAAAAATTTTCACGAATAATCGTCAGTCTCAGGTAGTGGTACACTTGTTTCCTAAGTATAAAATTAAATTTTCTCAGTTACGAAATGGTCCGAAATAAAAATTATAGTCCTATACGCCAAAAGAAACTCAGAAATAGAAACTGCTAATACGAACGTAACGTTAAATGTAAAAATACAGCCTTCCCTCATTTTACGAACTTCCCTTTTACGAGTTTTTGCTTAAACGAACTGAGCAATTTCTTACCTATTTTTCGATTTGCGAATAAATTTTCGCTTATACAAGTTCGATACGTTCGCATGAAAATTCTCTTTTTCGAATATCGAATAAATTTTTGTATGTGCTTTATCCGCTTCGGAAAAGTTCGTCAAATTGCATTACTTACATAGGAAGTAATGGTAAAATAATTTTCGTTTTACGAGTTTTCTCCTAACGAATTAAGTTCATAAAACGAGGGGAGGCTGTATAGTACTCAACTAACTTGAACTGCCCTCAAACCCCTTTTAAAGCGGAAAACTCGCTCAGTGACCAAGGGTTGAAGTTTTTCTCTCCACCTAAAAATAAATCAGTAACGGAAATTGTGAATGCTTTCCTAAAATTCCGAGCGGATGGAGTAACTTTAACTGAACGATACCATAAATATATACTAAACACAGTTAATAGCATAATCGCATGTACAAAATGACAAAACGACCAAATACGATGACTCAAATTCAATTTTCTTCCAAAAATGCTCCTTCAGTAAAATGTTCTCTAGCTGTCACAATAAAATGTTACAGTAAATTTAAAAATGATCATAGTCAAACTGTACATTTTTTGATTTACTCAACCGTTTCATGGCTAAAGAGTGAAACCTAAGTAATTCATTTAATACATGAAGAAATTCTAGTTCCATAATTAACCCTAGACAGGTAACCCTTATAAAAAATCACACTAAGGGTTATCTGGATTCTACAAAAGTTTCCACAGAAGAAAAGAATTTTTTTATATATTCTTTTATTAAATTTTATTTTAAATGTTTTATTTATGCTTATCTCTCTCGATAACGCATATTTGCGACGCGTAACATTGAAATAATATAAAATTAATAGCAAAATGAATTATATATATATATATATATAAACTTAATTTAGTTCACAAAAATTAATCTTTTAATCTCTGTTTCTAATTGTCTTCAATCAAAGAAATTAATTTTAGATCGGTAACTTTCCGTGCAATCTTGCCTCTAGATCTTATTCGTAAACTTACAAAACTAAACATGGGTGTCTAATTAATTCCAGTTGACGGCAAAGAGATCGTTTTGGGGTTAGCTTTGACATTTGGTTTTGTCTAAGATTTTCAAGGTAAGGGAAGTTGGCTCGCGCCAATCAGATGGGAGGATAGGTTGGGGTCCACGACCTCGAAATACCGATGACTGAGAGCTTTATTTTCGTATTCTTCTGACAAGAGCATTTCCACGGATCCAGAAATGAGATTCCAGATAGCGGATAAAAATGTTTCATATCGCAAAGGCACACATGAAATTGCCTCACTTCACAAAGCCATTGAATCACAGCTGCTCTTCACTAACGTCCTTCTTCCTCTGTAACGTTCTCAATTGCACGATTTATTTTCCTGAGATAGCCGCCTTCCTTTGACCTTTCACGTATCTCGCGATGTTTCTATAAGTCCCTTTCTTTACTAAAAAAGAATCCATTCACGAATTCGCGAGACCAATTCTCGAATCACATCCAGAATTCGTCGCAATAAAATATGTACATCTAATGTCTCTTTTTTAAGTTCGATTCCTGGAAGCGGATTTTCGTCCGAACTTTGCTTTATATTTAATACATTTTTATTGAATTCGATAAAAATTCATCCGTTATTTTTTGTAAGAATCCACGGAAATCAACACTGGTTTTTCGATACAATATGAGCAAGCGAATGAAATGTGGACATTAAAAATATTCTACGAGCGTGAAATTTATTTCAAAGATAAATCTGTCCAAGTCATAGAAACTAGAGAATCGGCGAGAAATCCATTATGATTCAACGCTCCCATTGGCAAAATGATACGCGGCAAAAGTGATCGCACGTCGATAAAGATCACGCTAAATTTTGAGATAGTTTTGGCGGAAATAAATGTCGGTTGAATTTTGCACGGAAAAGAGATTTGTACCGACGGGAGTGCTCTGAATTATAGAATACCGGTTAATGGACGCTATCGAGGAAAAAACTAACACCGAGAGTACTATCGCGGGCTCACATAACCGTAATTTATCGAACAAAATCAATCGGCGTGCTTCTCGGAGCGCCAGCTGAGTGCAAACAGCGACCGCGCGTTCAAACGCTCCAACGCACGAATTATTCGCTCGTAAATTCATTAACGGTCTCGCACACAATACCTACTGCTGAGTTAGCGCTTAGGGAATAGGAGAGACATACTTCGTACTTGCGACACAAACTGTAGCGGCGCTGTTGCCGACCGCGAATGCAGCGACAAACTGGAAATTATGGAAACAACTTGAAATGAATCCAGTATTGCCCAAAAATATTCGCACACCAAAGTGACCTCATTATACCGTGCATCCAACAGTAGAATTGAACCTTGGTCATTTGACCTACAAAACCTTTATGATATCAGCACAATGTAAAGTTTATTTCCAGCTAGGTGAAAATAATATAAAAATGCACTCCGTTGTTCATTAGAATTGTCATACTTTAAAAAGCACAGTATATTATTTTGAACAATACAAACTTTTTATCATATAAGAACCGATATTTAATACGGTATTTTATTATTACCTTAGAATAGAAATTTTCAACGATTTGGATCTCGTTTTAAGGAATTAAGCATCAGATTCGGATGTGCCAGAGGATCAAGTGATGTCCACCGCAGAATTGTATGCGTATCTCGTTCCTAGTACATGCTTCAACATACGGAAGTTATTTTATGTTTGCTGAAGTCAAATTTATACTGGGCTTCTACTGCATCTAAAGGAGCTTGCTGTCAGTGACTACGAAATAATTGAAGTGCCAGTTTATCTATAAGGTTAAATTGGGTACTTATTCTTAATATTGGAAATTCTTTAAGCATACATATAATATGATCAGATGCAAGGAGTAATTGTTTCAGCCAGGAGTGTTACAGTTATTTTGATACCTTTAGGAGAGAAACTTATATGAGTTATTTAAAAAAAAGAAAAATTGAAAAATTTTCACGAGTATTCAAGCAACGTACACTTATAATAACTTTGTTTTCCTTGTGTGAGATATTTTAAAGTAAAATTATATACTGGTATACTCCAACAAGTGGAGAAAGAGCGCCGAAGTTTCCACCTCTATCTTTTAGGAACAACATTGCCTTGGAATGTGGTAAAAATCGTCGCTTAAACACGGAAAATTCCAGCAAAATTCATGACTTTATTATAATGTGTTATGTGCATCAGATATAGTAATTTATTCGAACAACTCATTACGGTCACCTTCTCTAAAAAATTTGTCTCTAAAACGCAAAATTTGCATTTTGCTCAACAGAAAAACCGCATATGTAGATTGATAAACGGTTACATTTCAAACAAGCTTGTATTTTGTTGTGAGGTCGTCGCGTTGACTACACTATGACAAAAAGAACTTTTTTGTGACAATTTGAAAACATTCCAAATGAGACCATACATGTGTTTAATATACAAAAACAAAGCGCATTGCCAGACCTCCAGCAATGAAATATTTATTACAGTTCCATATATGAAGCAGCATTTGAAATTGTAGGATAAATTACCGTATAATTGTTTGCATCTGTTAATTAAACTATTTCAGTAACTGAATTGCGTGAAGTCCTATTTACCGCTATCACTAGATTCATTTGTCTGGTTAATGTCATGCCATAAAAGCGGTGTTGGTAACTATAAGTCACTCGAGAGTAGCATCAAGTTTTAATTAATACAAACATTTTAGAAAGTTAAAAAGTTTCAAATGACAAAATAAATATAACGAATATTAAAACCATGATGTTTCAGTATGTATTTAACCCATGGGAACTAATACATAAATAGAGACTTTAAGGAGATAATATATGTTAAAGGCATAAAAAATACTATAAATAAAATTAAAGTATCTGCGTAATTTAATATAAAAAAAGGGTTACCTAATCAATAAATTTATTCTGCGTAATTAATTATATTAGCGCGAAAATAGGAAAGAGATACGATCACTGATCTGACAATAAGGATCGTTAGACTTCGATAAAATGGAAAAATGTTCAATCGTTTCAACTCTGCTTAATAGTGTAAATTTTATAGAATTGAGTAGGCCACACGCCAAATTTTATTTCAAAAAGTATTTTATAAAATTAAAATATAGCAAATCCAATTTAAATACGAATGACATCATTGCTGCTGATCTATTATAAGGGTCTACACGTACATTTAATTCGTGAATAAATGCAATTTATCTTTTTCAAGTGTGTGAATGTATGTATGTAACGCAATAGGGTTTCCATAGTCGACGTTGTGACATTTGTTCGTATTCCATACGCTGAGTGGAGACTCACTCTATTTTTCTCTCCCTCCCTTCTCATTTTCCGCTCTCCTTTCTTCCTTATTAAAATAAACTCCGGCTCTGTGACGCAACGAAGGGCCCTATCCATCGCAAGCGGTTCTTTGGGTCACTAAAAAACAAAACATCAAAGGAGTTCTGTTCACGCGCCGCGTGACTTTGGGGCGACGATAGAGGAACAACTATTCGAATAGGAAGCTAACTTTTTCCCTTTCGTGTCTCAAAATTACATCAACATGAAAATAGCCTTTTGGGTAGCGTACTCCTTTTTTCCTGTCATTTTCACTTATTCGGCATTTGTAAAAGGAACTTCTTCAGATTTATTTTTTATAATGAGATGAATCTCCCACCGTATTAATTGTCGTTTCAGTTCAATATACTTGTTTGAGACCGAAGACAGGGGCTGGAAAGGAAGGATTTTGTACCAAATAACCATATTTAATGGGGTTTAATAATTATACACACGCAAACACATATATAACCAAGATCATGGCTTTATGTTATCGTCTTTATTATTTCGATCATTGTTGTTAAAAATACGTCAACGGATGGTTATAAACTATTTATAGTATATAAATAATAAAATTCATCCATATTTCTAGCTTTGATATTTTAGAGATAGCGCAGGTTTGGAATCCGGTAATGGCAATTTATTATAAATATTTTTTAATTGCGAAGAAAAATCTTAAATTATTTCTATCTAGTGCACATGATTCCCAATGATTAAAAATCTGATAAAGCTCTATTAACCTTAAGAAACACCTTCCTGCACCATTCACGTGACTTACAAACAATACCGGATATTTGACAGATATAAGTCATTTCTAATTTTAATTGAAATTTTATCTTAAATCTTCCTTACCAAGGACAGTTTTAAAATGGTTCTGCATTAGCTTCTTGTTGTAAGGAGTCGTTATGCATGGAGTGAACTCGGAATATGTCTGAAGCAACTTTTGAATATTCTCTCTAATATGGAATCGATACCCTCTTCATTCACGCTTTCATCGGGCTCTATTATTTCAACTGAAATTTTGCTGAGCAAATCTGCCTTTTGGTATGATTAAATTCTTTCACGTAGAATCACAGTGGTCAAAAAATCCATCGAAAATAATGGTTAGTAATGCGCGTTAATTAATGAATTTTCGACACGCCCTAACTATCCATTTAACGGTGTCGGACTGCTTTTAATGACAAAATAAGTCATTTCAAGAAATGTTCAGGAAAGACATTGGGGCTGAAATCCTCACAAGAATAAGTGGATAAGTTAATATACCTAATAGTTTAAAGAAGATGCGCTAGCAAAGCGCAAGCTTCGTCACGATCGATTCGGTATCAAATATTCGCTGGTTTGTTTATAGTCCCTAGCTATATAAATCCCAAATGGAAAAAGAATCGTTAAATGTCTCCTTGCCAACGCTTCGCCATTTTCCATATTTCCGCATCTAACTCCTCGTTTTGGTTTCAGCGTAATCCATCGAGCTCATTCCAAGTGACGCCTCCTCAATTGCATTGCCTCCCCCCTTAATCTCTACCTCTCCCCCTTCTTACATAGCGCAACCATCCCGCAACCCTCCTTTATCCCTTTCTCCTCCCATCCTTATTTTATCTCTTTCCCTTTCCCATTTCCCTCTCTTAGTCCACTTCATCCCATTTCATTACAGTCCATTCCTTAAACTTCCCGTATCGCGTAGACAGGCCATCTCTCGGAGGAATTGAAAACCAATATTTATCGGGTGAGAGAGAGAGAGAGAGAGAGACGGAGGAGGAGCAGATGTGGCAGTGCGCGCTCCCGCCAGGTGGCGTGGCATTCATAAACGCATCTCGCGATGGGTGGCAGGCAGCCCTCCGCAGAAGATATGACGCTGAGAAAACAGATACTACGAAAAAAGAATGTTCTTGTGCGGATGTGGAAACGAGGAATAATGGCAGACTCTGCGCGATTTTTCTCTTCGTCTCGCGAAATCTGAGATTGATCTACGGTATAAAACCGAATCCTAATGAAATAAAAAAATCACAGGTAATTTCGTACTCGCTCGGAATTGCAGATATCGCAAAAGTGTAAAAAAACAATTGTGAAAGGTGCATTGGCAACGTTTCAAGTGGTATTATATAACAAAAAGTATTTCGCTCGGTCTCATCAGAATTGTCTTTCTTCACGTCGAATTTAGCTTACATCGCAGTGGTTCTCGGAGGATCATATTATGTTTTGCAGCATGGTAAAGTTGTTAACATTGCACTAATAGTGATGTTCTGAGTTGAAGTTACTTGGGCAGTTTAGTAATAACATCATTATGTAGCATCAAAATTTGAATTTTTAGTAAGGCTGTTTTTATTTCAAATAAGATGAACTGACCAATGATAGTCTGTGAACATTAATAATTCTGAGGCGTTATCTGGAAAAAAAAATTATTTTTATAGAAAATATTTAGTCAGAATCGCACTCAAAATTATGTTTGTTACATTAGGAAGATTTTGAAATGATTTTTTCAAAATATCTGAGCATTATACACGTTCTCGTCGAGAAATTGTGAAGTGTTAATTATAATAAATATAATCCGGTGCATCTCAAGTCTGATGAACTAGATTTACCCCAAATAACTAATGTCTAAATGTCTAAAGAACAATAAACTGCGATCAATTGTTTGTCATACTTTCAGAGTCCAAGTTACACGACAAAAGAATATGTGCATACTATAACGAGGATCTGTCTTAGCTCATTAATGTCATCCTCAACATTGAAATTTTATGAAACATTTTTGACTCAATAACTGCAGAATTTTTGAAGTGAAATTAAAGCAAATAGGTACTAGCTACGAGGCACGGGCCTTGACAAGAAAATTCACACATTCATAAATTCGGAGAGCATATCACAATGATACGTCAGAGGTATATTTTCAATCGTAGAGGGACACGGAGAGCACAGTGTGATGTCACAGCAAAATTATCTTGTGGCCGCAATGATGGATCAATATCATAGATATAAAAACTCAAATACTGATGATCATTATTTCACTTCTTTGTATCAGATTAAACCAGATTCGTATTTAAGCTATAAAATATTCGCCCTCAGTAATGATTCGCCCATTGTTTAATATAAGAATAATTTTTTAACATTTTCAAAATAAAAGAATGCCATATTACTAATCAGGACAATTACTTTGCGGGTTATTCGATAGTTACGTAAGTCATAAATAGGGTTCAAGCCACAATGTGATCTTATTCTTCATTAATTATACATTTGTAAAGCATTATCTATTAACATTAACTTTAGGCTACTGTAAAAGTAGTACGTATTTAATATTTTTGAGCGATATATACAAGTGTTTAAACGATTCTGTAAGAAAAAGAGAATTTTTCAAAATATTCGTTGTGAGCAGTTTACTCGCATCACTTTGATCGCCAGGCGGAGGATGGATGGGAAGTGGAGGAAGAGGAGGGAGGTAAAAATGATGGGCCGTAAGAAATTTGGAATATTGGAGCCGGTGGATGAGAGAAAGTCGCGAAAGGTATGGAGAAGAAATGAAAGATAAAGGATGAATGGAGAGGTGAGAGATGGGAGTAAGGGATAAAGGAAGAGTTTTAATTGCAGCTAGCGAAGACGTGTCGAAGAGGGAGATTTAAGGAGTCATGGGAAGAGAGAGAGAGGGAGGGGTGGAGGGAGGGAAGGTAGGACGGAGGGAAAGAGGGAGGGAAGGAGGGAGGGAAGGAAGGAGGGAGGGAGGGAGGGAAGGAGGGAGGGGAAGAGAGAGAGGGGAAGAGAGAGAGGGGAAGAGAGAGAGAGCGTGGAGGGAAAGGTGATTAGGGTTGTAAGGAAAAGATGGAATGGAGGAGTGGATCAATTGAAGAGCGATATTCGAAGGATGATTTTAAGAGAAAATGGAACAAAAGGAAGCATTTGTCTCGTCGGAATTGATAATTCGGAGTAGAAAAAGGCTGCTGTAAAGGAGAAGACAAAAGCCACGGTTGATCTCCTGAGTTTTATTGATTCGAGTTTTAGATTGTCGAAACAGATTTTTGACGATGCAATAAATGCAATTTATGCAAATGGAACGGAAATTTTTTAATTTTATTCAGAAGCAACCTTTTGCCAGAATGCTTTATCTCGGATTAAAATATAAAAGCTAAGGTGAATAGGAAGGAAGAAATATCATCTTTGTTTACGAACTGAAATAAAACATTAAGACTTTAGACGCATTTGTATTATTATCTGTAAGACGTACAATTTATTTTTTGCTCCAGAGATAGCCCAAAAAACATCAAATTAAAGCTGGCAGTACTGTCTTAGATGTATTTGGTATAGCATTTGAAGTATTTTTCCAGTAGAAACATTCCTTTTTATTTTTACCTCAATTTTTGTTATTGTTTACTGTTGAAATGTTTTAACCACTTCAAAGACAATATTTTATGCCATTACCAATATTTCTTTTTATGTTCCTCCTTCTTTGTACGTTCAGCTTTAAAGCGCAAGCCTCTTTTCCACATGGATACCAAGCATTTTCGCAAAGTTACTTACTAGTCGTATGTTGTGGGTTTATATTTCAATTTCTTATAATTTTTACAGTAATCCTATAAAACAAATTATATTGCACGTTTAGGTTTCACCATGTTGAAAATAATCTTTCTAAAAAATAGATTATGAGTACATTGGAACCATCAAGTAATTTTAGATTTAATGGGAGATGTCGAAGGATACTTTGGCGGAAGATTCACACTTATAGACAAAGAGATATGTCGATTTCGATTATCATCGTTAAATATCCTAATTTACACCATCAAAACATATGATTTTAAAGATGTGGCTTTCCGTCACAGATATTCTTCATAGTTTGGCTACATAGGCTACTTATTTCGGTAATATTCCTCATTGGTTTCTTTAAAACTTTCCTTTCTTCTTTACTGCTGTTTCAGCTTTCTTACAAATTTAGATGAAAAAAGTGTGGTTCAAACCATGAAAATTTGGTTGAATTCAATCATCTCTTTCTCATCTATCTTTTAGATCTAGGTATATAAAAATGATGAATGAAAACATTTGCGGCCAACTTTCTGCTTTTTATCATTTTTTCGCTCATCTATTTTCCCGAAGATTTCTGAAAAAGTCGGAGAAAAATTCTGCATTGGCCTGGAACGCAACCCGGGTCTTTCACTTGCCTTTTTATTCTTTTTATTAATAGATCAGTATTGAGCTTTAATTAATCTTCGATTACTCGTATTGTGATATCCCCATTTTACTCTTGACCGTTTCCTTAGCAGTTTGAATGTTGATCGAAGAACCATCGCATTCTATGGTTTTCGATTTCATTTCCACTTTATTTATTGGCATTTTTTCTTAGTTCGAGTAGCGTCACATTAAAAACATTGTTACTTCTACTAAAAATATCCGTTACACTTGACAAAGCAGTCGGAAGTTAGCACACCTCCAGGTTATTATTCAAAACAGCAGAATGTTCAATATGGACAATGCTTATCTCTGCCTCAATCGAGGAGGAAATCAAATCTCCGCCTACACATTTCCCCGGATATCGACGTCCACCTGCTGAAGAGGGGAGGGTTTCAATCGCGTGCGCCAATGATTGTTCTCAATAAAGCCTATGGTCAGGGAACCTCGCTTGCCATGCAATGAAATCTGCTTGCTCTGCTTACAAGCAAACATTTGCCTCAGATGCACCTTCTTGCTGTACATGTAGTTACAGCGCCGCGAAACAGTGCCATGGTGACCCAATCCCTTGACGACAAAATGTACGTGCATAAATATTACGGAGATCGTATAATACGTCGGCTCTCTATAATTTAAATGCTTCCCCCTTAAACTTTTCGGAGACACATTCCTTAGATTTGATTTAACAGGATATCCGTTAAAACCTTCAGCATTGGCTATGTACGAGGAAGAGACAAAAGTAGGAAATTGTGAATTTTTCGCAAGCATTTTCCTATCCAAGTTATCGGGACGAAAATTATTTAAACGACGCTTTTCCATGAGATGTATTTGAGATGTCACAACATATTCTGCGGTCGTCCAAAGGCATTGCCAATCTATCCTTTGTCGAATTTTACGTACTCGGTGGAAACCTTTAAAAATCCTTAACGACTCGTAAGATCAATGCAGAGTGAAGACAGTTTATCAATGAGTGTCGAACACGAGGACCGATGTCTTCGGTAGCGAAATAGAAATGCTATTCTCACTCTGGGAGTCCACAAACAAGGTTTTTGTTACATTCCAAGTACTAACAGGAGATTTTGAATAAATTTTATTGAAGCGTTTTGTAATTCCATTCATCTGCCTTCGCACTTATTTAAATTGAAAGTGTACGAAAACTAACGGCTAAACTGAGATAATCGTACAGGTGATATGTTCGTCGTATAAGATAATATAGCATAGTTTTAGAAATAGAATCAATAGAGGATTTGTAAATTAATGTATTTTGTTCGGCCTGCATTCTTAAGGTGAAAATTAATAATTTGGTGTACTATAGTTCGTAATCTTTGGTTATCTACTTTTTGAAAGATTTTAGGCTCCCACAACGCGAGGTCTAGTCCTGCTTATATAGCCATATGGTAAACATTGAGGAGCATCTATGCTTCAGAGATTAGATAAAAGATAAGTTAATGTGAGCTCAATTCAACGGAGAATTTATAACCTTGTTGTGGATATCGAAGTTACCTGGACTAGTATTTTTAAAGGGCTTCTTCTTGAATAATGTTTGTTCGGGAAGCCCAAATGAACAAACAAATAATAAACAAGATAAATAAGATTTTGAAATGAAGCACGAGTCAGAAAAAATATTGAGGTGATAGGTTATTATAAATAATTAACTCTCTATTTTAGTACTGAATTCACCTGTTGGGAAGGTTGTTGATTTATATTACTCATACCCTGCAAGGCAATACTCTCGGTGGCAGAGGACCCATTCAAGTGATTTCCGAATGTATTGAAGAAGGAAAGTGAGAGCAAAAGGGAACGAGCGAATCGGTGATATGAATCCTGAGTCTCGGACGGCGCCGGCGTCATCGGAAAGAGAGTGAGAGAGAGAGGTGGAGAGAGAGAGGTGGAGAGAGAGAGAGGTGGAGAGAGAGAGGTGGAGAGAAAGAGAGGTGGAGAGAGAGGACGTGGGAGGCATTCGTGGGAGAGTGAAAATAGGAACGGAGTGCATCTGACAGATTCTCCGAAACGAGCAGAGAGTTGGAGGGAAAGAGAGGAGGGCTTAGCCTTTCTTTCCTCCTCCCAATTCCCATTCTCGGCTACCGACCTCTTCCGATTCAACCCCAACTGCCGCCGCACAATTGACGTTGATTTGACGCAGCTTTCGCATATGAGATATAGGAAAAACCTCCCCCCTTCCTTCTCCCTCCCCTCTTCCTTCTCCCTCCCCCCTTTCATCTCCCTCCCCCTTCCTTCTCCCTCCCCTCTTCCTTCTCCCTCCCCCCTTCCATCTCCCTCACCCCTTCCATCTCCCTCACCCCTTCCTTCTCCCTCCCCTCTTCCTTCTCCCTCCCCCTTCCTTCTCCCTCCCCTCTTCCTTTTCCCTCCCCTCTTCCTTCTCCCTTCCCCCTTCCTTCTCCCTCCCCCCTTTCTTCTCCCTCCCCTCTTCCTTTTCCCTCCCCTCTTCCTTTTCCCTCCCCTCTTCCTTCTCCCTTCCCCTTCCTTCTCCCTCCCCCATCCCTTTTCCCTTCCTTTTCCCTCCCCTCTTCCTTCTCCCTTCCCCTTCCTTCTCCCTCCCCCATTCCTTCTCCCTTCCTTCTCCCTTCCCCCTTCCTTCTCCCTTCCCCCTTCCTTCTCCCTCCCCCTTCCTTCTCCCTCCCCACTTCCTTCTCCCTCTCCCCTTCCTTCTCCCTCCCCCTTCCTTCTCCCTGCCCCTTCCTTCTCCCTCCCCCCTTCCTTCTCCCTCCCCCCTTCCTTCTCCCTCCCCCCCTTCCTTCTCCCTCCCCCCTTCCCTCTCCCTCCCTCCTTCCTTCTCCCTTCCTTCTCCCTTCCCCCTTCCTTCTCCCTCCCCCCTTCCTTCTCCCACCCCCTTTCCTTCTCCCTCCCCCCTTCCTTCTCCCACCCCCTTTCTTCTCCCACCCCCTTCCTTCTCCCTCCCTCTTCTTTCTCCCTCCCCTCTTCCAAGCCCGCTCAATTCCAATCCCCTTGCCTTCACCCATTCTTCCGATCTGCTTTCTTAAACTAATCCTTTCATGTCATTCGCTTCGATTCCATCACAGCACCCGGCCACTCATTATAATTCCACTTCTTATTCCCCTCATGAAATAATTTCCTTCCAAACTAAATGCAAAAGATTCCTGTCCATTGCTAAATAGAAATATGTTTACTATCAAAAGCTCAAAAAATAGCGCATAAGAGGTAAAATTATATGGTCACAGGATATATAAGTAAATAGAAATCTAAGGCTGTTATGAGTCACCATTTAACTGTAACAAGCAATGGATTCAAGAACAACCAATTTAAATGATGTACTAACCTCAGGTATCTATAATAGACACAAGAAGCTTAAATAAGATGGAAAAGTATACACCATGGTTATGGAATACACAAGAGATTTCAAAGGCGTTCTTTATGTGAAATACGTATGAAACGGTATCAAAAGATTGGGCGATTCTCTAATTTTTATCTCCGAAATTATAAGTCCTAATTATATGCTCTCGCAGTAATTTTGTGGTAAATGACGTCCTCTCTCCGAAACGTTTCTTATTCTTTGTCTCAAAGATCATATAAGAGCATGGGAGAGAAAAATATGGATTTTTAGTGGTTGTGTGCTGAGAGAACCGTCTTAGCGATTGATGTAAACAAAATATGCGAAGTTTTGCTCGAGGTTTTATCAAATTTTTATCCATGTTGTCTCACGGACTTCTCTGTGGCAAATGTTGTTCTCTATCCGAATACATTTTTTAATCTATAATTTTCCGATCATATAAATGCTGGGGAGAGAAAAATATGGCATTTCAGTGTTGCTAGGCGGATACCATTTAACCCGATACGAGTATAAGTTTATTAAAGTAATTATGTGAAGTGGAAGTTCTAATTGACGAATTCATTTAAAAATCACAATTGGGCGATAGATTTTAATAACGATTACTCGTACTTAATTTAATTAAAATCCGTTCAGCGGATTAGGAGATGATATTTATGACAGACGGACGGACGGACAAGACGTGACCATAAGGCGTTTCGCTACTTCAGCTTCGCTGGCAAAGAACGCCTAAAAACAATATGTGCATTTCGGCTACAAAGCAGCCGTCTTCAGTGGTAATTTACCTAAAATAGATTATAAACTTTAGAATCTATTTTCGAGGAATTACTACTAAAGACAGCTGCTTTGTAGCCGAAATGCGCATGTGGTTTTTTAACCTTGTTGTGACTATTGGAGATACCTGAGGTAGGTACATTTTTTAAATTGCTTGTTCTTTTATTTTTTTCAGCCATAAGACGAGTTCGATAGTTACCTGTTGAAAAAGCAATGGATTACAAACAAGTTTGCAATATTTCTGCGCAGTTTAACCGACACAGTTCGGTGGTATTTTACTTACGCACCATCCTCGGGCATAACTTCATAAGTTTTCATGGAACAGAATCAGCCCATATAAACAAGTAAACTTTATAAAAAGTAATTTATTCTTGAAAATCAAATTGTAATACATTTAACTGTAAAATGCATAATTTTGTTCTGTCCAGTGCAATAACTCTTTATTTAAGATGCAGAAAGTACTCGATTTCAATGAATGTACAATGGAAAAGTTTAAAACGATTTATTGAACCCATTATAGTTATGAACTACTCACTCTATTTTAACCGTTGCAGATGATGCGACGGCAAGCTTCGCGAAACGTTGCGAGAAAGGGCAGCCAACTTATTAAATTAGTTGTACAAGTACTGAAAACGGACGCAGTTATATCAGTGTTTTCATTTATTGAGAAAGCACTAATTTGAAAGTGCATAAGCAGCAAGAATTGAAAATCACGTTCGAAGGAATATCTGAAGCAAATTATTTTTCCACAACACTACGTTTAATAATAAAATGACAAAGCATCAGATGAAGTGTGAAAACAGCTCTTATTAGGAGATGGTACCTTACAATTCTATGTAGAATGCATTCGTTCATATATTAATAAGCAGAAAACTTATTTTCAGCTTTCAATATAAAATTTCATATCGTTTCAAGGTGATTCCAAAACTTTAAACCGTTACGTGAAGTTTGCAATGTTGAGAAGGATAGCTGGAATTGGAAGAAAAATGTGCTAAGCAAGAATTTAAAAGTTAAGGAGAGGTCAGCTTGCTGTATCACCTAGGAAGATAATTTTCTAAGAAATGTTTGGAGTACAAAATAAAAAATAAAGATCTTATAAAAAGTAGTTTGATCGGCATCGTTATGAGCACGGCGAAGAGTTACTGTAGTATGTTACGTGATGCTTTTCTCTATCCCTTCCTCCCTCACTCTCTTCTTCCCTCCCTTTCTCTCTACCTCTCCCCCCTCTCTCTCTTCCTCCTCTTTCCTCCCTCTCTCCATTCCTCCCTACCTCTATATCATTCTCCGCCCTTTCTCTCCTTCCCTCTCTCCCTCTCACCTTCCATTTCTCCCTTTCTCCCTCCCTCTTTCTCCCCCCTCTCTCCATTCCTCCATACCTCTCTCCATTTCTCCCATCTTCTGCCTGTGTATTTTAACAATGGGTTAAATGCAAGAGGGGACCCGATGGTCTCAATTTCGCCCGAATAAAGCCGTTTGTCTATCTTTCTCTCCATTCCTCCCTCCCCTCCCTGCCTCCCTCTCTCCTTCCCTCTCTCCCTCTCTCCCACACTCCCTCTTTCCCCATCATTCTCTATCTTCATCCCCCTCTCCCTTCCTCCCTTCCTTCTCTTTACCTCTATTCCTCACTCTCTCCCTCCCTCTGCATCAGCTTTTCTCAACCTTTTTTACAATACGGTCTAAATAAGTTACAGAAAATTATCCGCGGCCCATCTACATATAAATATGTTCATATATAGCAGGAGAGGATTATATATTATTGATTAACAGTAGCCAGTTATTTATTAATACATAAGGGCATTTATCTAAAATTTCATCTTATTTCATTCACTATTATACTATTATACTATTATACTATTATACTATTATACTACTATACTATTATACTATTGCGACAGTTTTTAGGTATTGATATCCGATTAAATTTTTTAAAAATCATTCGCAGCCCACCTCGAACACGTTTTCGGCTCAGCGGAGGGCCGCGGCCCGCCGATTAAGAAACACTGCTCTACACCTAACTCTCACCCTCCTTCTCTCACCTCCAATTTTCTCTCTATCCCCTCTCTTTCCCTCCTCTTTCTATGACAATATTTCTTGAACTATGTAACAACATGGACTTCTCTAGCGGTTAGTTTAATCAATGATATTTGATTGAATTTCAAAGCTGAATTTTATTTTAAAATATAACTTACCTAACTTCGACTATACATTGTAAATTCAAAACTAAGTTTAATAGTGTTTAAAGAAAATCCTTTGACTAAATATTCACGACTTTTTTCTAACATCTTTCTTCTCATTTCTTCATGTCCTGCTAAAAATGCGATTGTTCCCCTTTCTCTTTCTCCTCCCATTTTCCATTTATAGCCATTTGACTCGTTTTCTTGGAATGAGAATTTCTTATCGTCAAAATTTTGAAAAGATCTTATTCTTATTCTTACATCAAATGAATTTTTAAGCTGCTCCCTTATTAGATACGGATTCTCTCTCGGAGAAAAATGTAATTCCTTCTTTAAGCTGTACAACTGTACAAGTCTCAAATCCGTGTGCTAATTCTAACTAAATTACGTAGGAGAAGCAATTTTATGGATACAAATGGAAACACACTTTGTCTTAAGGGATGTTTTGTTTTGGAAAATTAATCATTTCGTAACTATTCCATAAATCAAGCTATTTAAATAATTTTCTGAGACTTTCACGCTTATGTCAGCATACTTGCCAATTTTCAGATCCTCGCCTATTCCGGACCCACTACTTCCACACTGGAGGAAGTACGCACACACGCAGTTACACTACAAATTTAATATATAGGATTATGAATTCCCATTTTAAAGCGTTTGACTCGTTGCCATGGAAGTAGATATTTTTCACTGAAAGAAGCAAGAAAACCCACTTCTTTTGATTAAAAACAAATTTTTATGCTAATTCGGCACGGATATAAATTTCACCTTAAAATATACTTTGGTTTTTCAGCTATAGATGGGTTTATGTGACTAGTTTGTATCCCAAATTCAACTAATTTAAAAATGCAATTTTATAACTCCCTGCACTAACTTCCTTGCTTTTCTCATAGGAGGTATGGTTACAGCAATGGGGACGGAAATCTACCGTAAAAATTTAAAATTTTGGATTTTTCCCGTCGGCTGTACCCAATGACCCGACACTAAACAGAATTTCATATCTGTAGCACTTCTACAAGTTTCTTTGGTTTTATGTCTCCCATCTCCACCTCTTATACATATAAGCTACAAGTATTTAGAGCAGGTTAGGAGAATTAATTTAAACATTCTCAATTTTTTATATTAATTTAAATCTCTCTTATAATATGCTCAGCCACAAATTAACGTAATAGTTGATTTGTAAGAAACATTTCCAATATTGTATGTTGCGCATGAATGAATTTTAATATTATCCTTGAAGTGTTGAGTATTATAATGAATAACAAAAACTTTTGGTGGAATATTTGCTTTAAACATTATGTAAACTAATACATTTTATATTAGACAGGGTTGAAGTTAATACTGCGCGTTATAATTAACAGCTAAATTACACCTTCATTTGCCTAATTAAAAAAATGATTGTTCTGTTGTGATTTATGAGCGATCAGGGCGAGAGAGAGAGAGAGAGAGAGTCCACAATTTTGAATTCCGTCCCGACTTTTATTTCCTTTCTGCGCGCTCTATCATCCTTCGAATTCTCCTTCCCACCTACCAGTCTTCTTTCTCTCCCGCGTCTTTTTCTATCCTTCACCCCGTCTCTCGCTCTCTCTCTCTCTTTTCGCCCTCGACCTCTTAAAGCAAACAGGGCACTTACCCCGGAGATGGAATCTGGGTAGCAAAAGGAGCTACTCTCGGCCTTATAATCGTCTTAGCTGCGCTCGCGAAATGGAGGAGGGAGGAATGCTTTGGGAGGAGGAAATGTCGGAGCGGGGAAAGTTCGGAGGGGGTTGGACCGAGTTGAAAAAAACCGCGCCGAAATGAGAGCAAGAGAGAAGGCGGAAGACTCGTGGTTGTGAGACAGCTGCGAAATGGAAGCCGATTGGTGAAGAGATGGTAACGCTGAAGGAATATTTGTTTTTAGCAAATCTATAAATCGACGCAAAGAGCGGCGAAACGCCAGGTCTGCGGTCAGGAGTGCCGTTGCTACGCTATAACCAGGGATTTAAAAAAATCTCGTTTTCTACCAGGCCGTCCAATTATTTCTCCCTCCAGTAAAAATTGGCTCTCTCAATTGAGATATTTTCGACTCACGTTTTTTATCTACTGTTTCCTGGATACCATCGGATAAATCCAATATTCAAACAAAGTAATTCAAAATGTTTTGCGGGCTTTCTGATGCTTCTCCTGTTTTTGCAACTTATTTATTCTTGTTTTAAATCGGTATTAAATACTCTAATTAAGGTTTCATTATTTGCAAAATAATAATATATGCCTAAATTAATGGAGAGTTCAATTAGCGCGATAGTTAATTTCTATTTGTTGTTTTTATTCTGGCTTTTGGGTAACATAAGTATTGTCTTTGGAGTGATTGTGCTGGATTCGTTTACATATGACACTTGGGTAATTATACAGAGTTATATGTCGGAACCTTTCTCTTTCTGACCTTGAAGTTGGTGACGAGAAGTCCAATTGTTAATTGTTGGGACAGAGAGAAGAGAAAGAGGTGAAAGGGAAAGTGAGATGGGGGAAGTAAGGACGATAATGGAGGAGGTAAATGTGAAATAGAGGAAAGAGAAACATGTGGTAGGAGAGGGAGAGGGGAGAGAGAGAAAGGGAGGGAGGGACAGACAGACAGCCAAACGACTTTATTTAAGGAGAGGGGAAGGAGGGGCGAAGGAAAGGGGAGGGAGAAAAGGGGAGGGGGAAATGGGGGAGGAGAGAGGGGGGAGGGAGGAGAGAGGAGGTAGGGGGAGGGAGGGAGAGAGAGGGAGAGAGGGAGGGAGAGAGAGAGGGAGAGAAAGAGAGAGAGGGAGCGGGAGATAGATAGATAATCGTCTTTATTCGGGCGAAATTTAGACCATATGGTCCATTCTTACAGGGAGGGAGGGAGAGGGAGGTAGAGAGAGAGGGAGAGAGAGAGGGAGAGAGAGAGGGAGAGAAAGAGAGAGAGAGGGAGCGGGAGGGGGAGAGAGGGGGAGGGAGAGAGGGGGAGGGAGAGAGGGAGGGAGAGAGAGGAAGAGAGGGGGAAAGTGGGAGGGAGATGGAGGGAGAGAGGGAATAATGTACTTGTAAAAGTCAAAAGAAGGAATTTTTACGAAGCTTGAAAAAATTAATTCTGGAGGCAAAGATTTTACATGATTTCATTAGACGTAAACGCAGTAATCGAAAAGGGAAACAGTTTACAGTTTAGAGATTTAAAATCTAGTTTCGCCATGCTCCTTTGAATTAATTTTTATTTGGAAGTAATCACGGGAAGATAGTCAGTGCCGGGCACAGGTTATCCTTAGGGAAAACATTGCAAATATTATGTTTAAAACCATAATGAATGATCGTCAGAATGTTGAGAAAAACGTTACCAAAAATATTATGCCTTTAATTTTTCAAATAAATGATTAGACACATTTATTAGTCGTGCACATTTAAGGTGGCATCTCTTCGCTGAATGTATAGCTGAGTGGAATGGATTGTCACTAGAGTAATATTTCGTAATTGATGGAATAATATGATCCGAAGATTCTATGCAGACAGGCATAAGCTGTAAAGGTGGGAATAATTTTGAAACGAGAAAAAAGTCTGCTATGACCGGGAATCCCGGGAATCGAACCCGGGTCTTTCATGTATTTTCAAAGTGAGACATAAATGTATTGGCCACAAAGGGTGACAAGGGATTACCCATGGATGTACCTTGAGTTTGTTGGTAGTATTCGTTATTAAATTGAAAAAAGTTTTGATTCATGCACAAATTTGTGAGTAATAAATATTCTTTCACCATGTCTTCAGGAAAATTTTGGTTTTCTAGTAGTGTTTTTAAGATCTGAGAAGTTTCAGGCAAGGGAACACTACGGAAGAGACTTTTTACATCAAAAGAGACCATAATTTCAGAATCTAGTAAAGTTACTTTTTCTAATTTCTTTATCAAGTCAAAAGAAGGTACATCCACGGGTAATCCCTTGTCACCCTTTGTGGCCAATACATTTATGTCTCACTTTGAAAATACATGCAAAAACAACTTTAGTTACTTCCCTAAAACATGGCTCAGATATGTTGATGACATTTTTGCTATTTTTGATTTAAATTTATACAACCATGATGCCTTTGTCCATCAACTTAACAACATATATTCGTCCATAAAATTTACTTATGAAGCACAACAAGATAACACTTTACCGTTTTTAGACTTGTTAATTATAAACAACCAGCATCAATTAGAGTTTGACATCTTCAGGAAAACAACACACACAGATAACTTCATCTCCCACAACTCCTTTCACCATTCCAACCATAAAACAGCTGTTTTCCAGTTTTTAACCCACAGACTTGTTAATGTTCCACTTAAGAAAACGAGATATGAGAAAGAACTTAAATATATTAAGGATACAGCATCCAAATTAGGGTACCACCAGAATCTCATCAACAAGCTGGTTCAAAAACATGCCTCCAAAAAATTAATTTTAGACTCCACCACCCACACAAAAGATAATAAAAAGGAAAACAAATATATTAAATTGCCTTATTTTCCTTCACTTAATAGGGGTTTGGACAGAATTTTCAGGAAAAAGGATTTTACAATAGCTTACAAGAGTCAACACAGTTTGAAAAATTTTCTGGGCAACACAAAAGACAAAACGGAAATTTTAGACAAGTCAGGAATTTACAAAATTCAATGCTCGCATTGCCCCAAACAGTACATAGGCCAAACTAGGAGAAAGCTGGTCACTCGCTTCAAGGAACACTTAGCCCACTATAAATACAACCGATTTGAAAAATCCAGTGTCGCTAATCACATTTTCGAAACCGGCCACAGCATTCAATTAAAGGACTTACAACTGGTAATCTCATCTAATAGCTCTTTAAATTCCCTAGAAATCTTCACATTTACAAGAATCGAGATACATTGATGAACAGTGACACTGACTTCAACAAGACACTTTACAGACTTATTGACCAGAGATAATACACACGCGCTTCTGTTTTTTCGTTTTTCTTTTGTTCTCACTCCACCAGTGCTTTTTGTCTTTCTTTTGCCTTTCGTTCTTTCTCCACCCTTGGTCTCTCCACTCCGACACAGTCGACTTTGGTCGCTGTCGAAGGAACGTCGCCCTTGAAAATGCCCACTTAGTGGGCGAAATGCATCGGGCTAATACCACTTGTTTTTTGGCTGGAGTTTTAACTTTCTTTCAGTTTACGCCAAAAAGTTTTTTGAGCCATCTTTGAGTAAAACAATGAGAATAAACAAAATTATCCAAACATAACTTATGATACCTACGTTCCATTTAATCATTTATTTAATACTTAAATTGGCTTTAATAGCTTTAAAGTCATCGCGGATATGTAGCTCTTTGTGTTCCTAAATTTAATAATTTAGCTTTATAAAATACTACAAATACATTCGAACGGAATATTCTATTGATCACGCGTATTTGTGTGGCAAATATAACGCGTGTACGTATTAGAATATACCGAATCTGAGTCCAAAAATAGATGTAGCTATGGCAACCAGCTCGTAATGAGTGATAAAAACTGCAAAATCGCCAGTATTTACGCGAAATTCTACAAAATACTATAGACAAGCAAAATTCTAAGATAAGATTTAGAATTTTCATTCACGGCTTTCCGATTCGCCTGAAAACAGTTAATATTATAAAAAATTATACGAACATACGTACTTGGAAGTCACAGAAAATTATCCTTATAGGTCAAATTATGCATTTGATGAAGCGCAGCTCATTTCACTGTTGCTGGAATCTTTGTAAAAGCATCTAAAAATTATCATAGACTTGAATCAGCAGTGCCGCCAACTAATTTTGTTAATTCTTTTGTAGAGGTATGGAATTGAAGCCTTGAGAGCTCTTCAAACCCATTTCTAAAGAGCTCGAAGTATTTTTTAATTCAGTTAGTTTCAAATAAGCGGTGGAATAGTTATGACGACAGAGTTAGAAGTGAGTGTCTCGAGAGGTTGATGAACTCTGCCAGTTAAATACGTAGGCGACATGTCCCACTTGGAACTTTTAAAGTATTTATTTGTGTGAGAGCACGAGCGTGAATGCTTATTCTGAAGTGGATTGTGAGCTTTGTTATAACCCCGCTAATGAGCGTTTATCCATCTAGAAATAACATTTCAATAAAAAGCCTTCCTAAAAATTTTCCCTATTATAAGCGCTGAAATTTAATTCCACGTTTATTGGTTATCTGCTTAAAATTTAAATTCAGAGGAGTAATTAATCAGAATGTTTTCACCAAGATCGTATTTTTGTATTAAACTTTATGGTAAGGCGTTTAAATTCCACAGTAACCAGCGGCGAACGGTTTTTTACTAATACACGTTACTCGTAATCTATTAATGATAAAACATTCTGATAAATGGAATTATATATAAAGAACAAATTATGTAAAATAGTTACTATTTAAGGACTAAAACTTTTCTTAACTTTCACCAAGCGGAAATTGAAATATAACGGAACCGCTAACTGAATACAAAGTTAAATCTCAGAGGGATATCAAATTTCTCTCTCCAATTAGTCCGTTATCGTTTTAACTTCTCATATACGAATTACAGGTTTCCCTCTCTTTATGCGGGGGTTGCGTTCCAGGAAAGTGACGCACAAAGCGAATTCGCATAAACGGAACCCATATTTACATGTAAAAGATAGAGATATGTTCCACAAGCAATCTTAACTCCCCTCCAAGACGCTCTTCTTTCACTCCATAACGACTTATTACGCGTTAAATACAAACTTTAAACAATTAATACTGTAAATTATACTCGAAAATAAAAGGAAGCAGACGAGCACAAGTGGTGGCTATTGTGAGTGACATAACAGTGGAGGTTTAAGGTGCTGGAGGGTAATCTTGGCCCAACGCGAGTTCGGCGGGCAAAGAGACAACTTCTCAAGTGTGCTCACACAGTATCACAAGAAATCTCTGCCCCCTCTCCACTCTACAATATCCTCTCCACTCTCATATCTTTTACTCTAATACTAATACACACAGCATAAGAGACAATGAGAGACTGAATGGTTGCCTTGTGGTGTAGTGGAGAACTTTCTTGCATGTGTATTGCACTGGCCGCGTAACCGCATAAGTGCGAATCAAAGATAAAAAGAAATTCCGGCAGCAAAACGTTTGTCACATAATAGCGAATTCGCATAAAACGAACCCGCATAAAGAGAGGGAAAGTATATATTTTGGGCGCGAAAAAATATCGAATTCAAGATTCTGATAAATATGTGTCTTAGATCACCCTAAGCCTGAAAAAGTGATTTTTGCAATTCCATGTCTGTAGTCTGTCGCCTGTGCGCTACTCTAAAGGCTGGATCGTTGAACAGAAATTGATGAAATTTTGTTTGAAACAGGGTACCAACCGGAATAGAAGTCTTGTTAAAATGAATTTTATCACAAAAATGAAAGGTAGTTTATTATTATCAATTTTCACAAAATTTCGATTTCATCGTAAAAGGCAGCATAGATTTAGACTAAAATTCATCAAGTAACATAGCTTAATTTAACAAATAATAATACAGAAACTTTATTTTTCAAAACATGAGCATATATAGAGTATGTATATACTAGCTACCGGCTAGCTGTCCCTCCTAACAGCAGCGGCATTGCTGATACGGATCCAACTGCGAGTAAATACGTGTTTATGTAACCAGTCACTTTATTGTGCGAAATAGAAGCTTGCGGATATGAGATATGTTGCATTGAATTTTTACTTTCTCATATACGTGGTTTATAGCGATTGTATTGTAATCGTGAGAAAATTTGACTTCAAGACTTTGATAGAAATAGGTACACGTTTTGGCTGTCCCCGAGTCCATAAAAGTGGTTTTCGCCATTCCGTTTGTCTGTGTTTGCGATTCTAGGACCCAAACGCGTACATAAAATCGAATGATATCTTTTATTTATGCAATATATCATCTGTTGCAGTCTCTCTTTTGATATAAATGATATTGCACAAAAATGAAGGGTAGTTTATTCTTGGTGATTATTTAGAAAAATTGATTTACTCAAACATGGTTCTAAGGAATTTGATTAAAATCAATCCAGTTGTAGATCCTGATGTTGCAAATAATACTGCGTAAGCCATGTCTCTAAAAGTTACTATATGGTGTCAAGTGACATTACAATGTACGCTAAGCTACCTTACCTAAGCCGTATGACGTCACGCCTCCGCTGTAATCCACTCAAAAACTTACTACAGCCTAGACCAGTGGTTATCAACCTTTTTTTTAAGTATCGCTCTCTGTCGGCTGTTTTTATCAAATAAATTTTAAAATCGCCCCCTCAACATAAAATTGACATTCTGCAACTTATCACTTCAGCTTGAAAGCCTTTTTAGTTTGCAAACCACTTCAGCTTACAATGTAACACTGGAGGGTTTCTTTGTAGTTTCCCGACGCCGAAGACGTCGCACGCTACCCCACGGAATGCAAGGATTTTTTGAGATCGCTATAGTCCTTGCGCAGCGAAATCCTGCCCACATACATTATCGCGATTCCGCCTTTTTCGCTCATTCAAAATTAGCACAATTTTCACCTAATGTCACATCGCGAACTGCCAGTGGTTTCTCTTTTCACCAGCATTAACGCGCTCTTTCAATTGATAACGTACACTTAAATTTTTTATATTTACATTTCCCTTAGCCTCCGATGGTGACAGAACCGTTCATTTCACCGGGACCTCTAATGGAAAGTTTTTCTCCATATTTCGGAATGAATTTATTTTCACATGGCGATCACCAGTTTGTGTCTATAACAAGAATTTTCAAGTGGTAAGTCATTTTAAGTATTTTAACAGAGTAGCAAGCGAAGTCTCTTCAGGTAAGTAAAGATAAATCGGTCAGAGCGAAGGTCAGTGATTTCGGTCCTATACGGCAGTGGTCTTCAAACGTTTTCGCTCGCGTACCCCCTAAAAGAATTTTGAAGACATGTACCCCCTCACATCTTTTTAAGTTAACACCTAATATTTTTCGTCATAAGTTTAAATAGTTGTAAAGGATATGATTTTTGGCGTATTAAAATATTGACATTTTTAAATGAAACTCTTACACCCTTCTTTTAAATGTATCAATTGGAATCTAAATACCATAGCGATTTGACACGCACCATCGTCCATTTAAGAAATACGAGAACAATCCCTTTTTTAACTGTCGGAAATTTTACGTTCTTTTTTCTCCTTGAACTCGTATTTCCATTCCTCTTTTCCCACAAAATTTTATCCTAAAGTAATATATTTCCATGCTTGAAAGTGTTTTACTGATCAAACATCTCTGCAAAACATGTACTTAAATTGAAAATTTTTAATTTTTTTATTTTATGTGACCATAATGCTCTAATTTTGAAGTTTTCTTTTGGATTGAGTTATCATTACAATTATTATTAGTACACAATTGAGCAAAACAATATAATTATATTACAAATTTTATTAAACAATTATTAATCATACAAAGTAAAATTTTATTGGGATTGTATTTCTTAATGAGATGGATGGGGCAGCTTTTTTCAATTAGTTCATGTATCCGTGGATGAATAGTAATTATTGCTAGAATGAGACAGGGTTCAGCATCAATTCTATTTCTATTTTTCGTTTTTATTGATGTAAGTGCTGAGAAACCTTGTTCACATAAATAGGTAGATTGAAATGGAAGGGGTTTTGTTACAGCAATGTCAGCCAATTCATTGAACTCCTTCCGGGTTATATGCCAAAAGTCACATAGTGATCTATCATTAAAAATTATTTTTGATGACCTGTCAGCTGACAACTCGATTAATCCTCCTTCAATTTCGTTGAAAGCAAAGAATTGGAAACAACCTGATTTGCAAAAGGATTTGTTACCCAGTCATCAAAGCCATTCCCTTTCTCAATTTCTGGAAAGTATACCAAAAAGGCTTTACCAAGATTTATCAAATGACTGTTAATTATACCTGATACTCTTTCACTTAGAGGCACCTTGTTTAACCCAATATACTCAGAAAGGGATGGGAAAATCGAAATATTGTTAATTTCCATACAACTTTGCCAATACAATATTTTTTGATAAAACGCTTTTATCTTATCACGTGTTTTAAATATATTTTTGTCAAAACCTTGGAGCTGTAGATTTAGCTCATTCAATCTATGGAAAATGTCCGCCATATAACCTAATTGGAAAATCCAGTCCTCATTTTCAAACCAATCAGCCAAATCAGACTTACTTTCTGTCAGAAAAAGTCTGACTTTATTTTTCAATTCAAATAAACGTGTAAATACGCGTCCCCGTGACAACCATCTCACTTCTGATTGCAACAATAGCTGGGTATGAGTTGATCCCATTTCCTCACACATCACTTTAAAAAGACGCGAGTTTAACGCCCTAGACTTATAAAATTTACCATTTTAATGGCACCATCCAATGCTCCATGCAAATCAGCACTCAACGTTTTTGCAACAAAAGCTTGCTTATGAATAAAACAGTGTTCCCAAATTAATTTAGGATTTAAAGCGCGGATACGAGCAATAAGGCCGCTCTTGTGCCCAGTCATTGCAGCGGCCCCATCCGTAGAGATACATATGCACCATTTACAAAGTAAGCCTGAGTCAACTCGAATAAAAATGTCTAAAGTTTTGAAAATCTCTTCACCAGTTGCATTCCTAGGCAAGTCTTTGCATGCCATCATAATCTCATCAGCCATGCCGTTTTCTTCGCTGTAATAGCGGACATAAATTATTAACTGGGAGTGATTGGCGACGCCCGGGGATTCATCAATCTGTAAGGCATATCTTTTATCAGCCGTAATTTCTGCCACAATCTGCTGGAGAACGTCTTCTGCCATTTCATGTGGTGACTGAATAGGGAATCGATTTAATAGCAGTAATGGACTTGGCATCTATCATCTTTTTAGCTATCAACAGTGCACGCCGATTCCTTCTGACCAGAAAGCAACAACTGCAATTCGAAACTGAAAGCAAATTTGTATAAAATACACCTAATTAAAAACTTATACCAAAAAGTGAATTTTTACTATCAAAGTTTTAATAATATTAAAATACTATTGAATTCTTCAGATGAGGTAAAAATTGCATCAAACAAATTTCTACATTGCAACTAACCGAAAAAGAATTTTTATTTTATGTAGTTCAGTAACAACGTATTTTTTATTAGTGAATAATTTATTTTATATGTTTAACAAATACCTCCCAATATTTAGATTAAGATTTTCGAGAAATATAATAAAAATCACTGAGAAATAAATCTTGTAAGATAGATTACTAAAAGCAGTCAAGTCAAAATTAAAACGAAGATCTAATATAATTAATTTTTTCGTATTTATGATAAGTTATAAATACAAGATCATAAATCAATTTGCCGTTTCTCATTACTTAATTTGTAAAAATGCAATGTAAAGTGTAGATAAAATTTTAAGTTATCAGATGAGAAGTATGATAAAAGGCATGGTATTCCTTCGTTAAATGTTTGTGTTTGTGTATCGAACTCTGGTGTTCGGCTTTTGAGAATGATTAAATCGGAATCATATATAATAAATCAGAAATGACTCCAATAATTTCGTTAGGCATCATGATAAAATTTTTCCAATGGAGGAAAAAAGTATATAGGTACTGCTAGAAACTAATTATATTTTTTGTTAATAGGAGGTAGAAAATATTAAATATTCTATAAGATGAAATAAGATAATAATTTATTGTAATTAGAATAAATAATTCTTGATTTGATTAGATAAAATATAATTTTAACTGCCTTTTTTTCAATAACGCACACCAAATCTGAAAAATTCACTTAAATTTTTCTCTGCGGGTTTTATCCGGTGTTTCTTGAAAAATTTGGTAATCCTGGAAAACATTCCAATTACATTTAAAAGAATAAGCTTCACTAACCTGTACCACTTCGGATGTTTGAAGATGCTTTTCTTTCAAGCTAATGGCACCTCCTAAAGATGAATATTGAGAATAGCTGAAAATAATTGCTACGATCACAGCCTCAGAGAAACTTATGAAAATAAGTATGTATACAGGTCTCGAGAATATAAAGACACTTTTCACAGACAACTTCACACCAAGAAGCCATCTGACACACACAACCACTCGGACGAAAATCTTGCAGCAGAATAGCGGAGATTATATATCTGTAGACACAACGGGTGGAGTTAAACGACTGAAACCCAATGGTGAGGATACCTTTAAGAACGACAAATCACTCTGCAACAATGAATGGTAACTAATTTGTTTCGTATCCTTCACCCAGTGCCATGCCCTTTTCGAGCTTAACCCTCGCCCATTAAACTTGTGTTCTTTTCCCTCGTAATGCAAGCTCCTTCTTAAATTGTCTCCACTTCGTTTCTTTACCATCCCTTTTTTTCTAAAACGAGGAAAATTATCTCTTCCATCTCCTCTCCCTCAGTCAGGAAGATTTCTGGGAAGAAACTGACCACTTCAACTATCTCTTTTCACAAGCCCTATTTATACTGCAACTAAAACATATGACGTTAATAATTTAACATTATAATCAAATCTGGCAAATCATGAAAAACTATACGACAATCCCTGATTTTACCGTTTAGTTTGTAAAGTATGGCGACTTCGAGTGAAATATCAGCTTGCTCGCTTCTAACATTGACTTTGATACCAACTACGCGAGAAATTTTATAAATTTCTATAATATAAAAGAATCATATGTGAACATTTTGTGTAAATAATAAATTAATTTAATGCATTCCTTTATAAAACAAACAATAATAATTTTTCACCCGAGGTATTGCAAAGAATACTTTCCTCGATCAGCTAGTCTTCATGTACCTGTTCCCCCAGTTGTCCTGCAGATGTGAGCGAGAGCACATCTCCGTTGGAAGTAAGTAATGTCATTTATTGAAGTTAAGAGTACCGAAAATCCACCTTGTAGTTTGTGTAACACTAATTCTAACATGTTTTGTCCCATTCATTCCGTTTTCTTACAAAATTTTATGAAATATTTTGTTCAGATATGGCACAGAGTCTACGATTCACAACTTTGGACGCAATTCTGATGGAACTTGAGCGGCAGGAGAGAGAAGAAGAGGAGATTATCCATGATGGATCTTGCAGCGAAGATGAAGATGAGTGTTGTCCAATGATGATGTGGAAGAGGATGAATTTGAAGTTTCTCAAGAGGATGAATATGAACTTCCCGAAGACTACGAACCATTGGAATTTGTTCTTACAGAGGATGATCATAGGAATTTCATACTAGTAAAGGATGAGGAAACTATATGGACAGACGTTTCTCTCTTGAGCTACAGAGGTTCGAGAACTCCGGCTAATAATATAATAACATAATTACACATCTTCCGGGAGCAAAAGGTGATGCTCGGAATCTTTAAAGTGAGTTATCATTTTTCTTGTTATTTGTGAGCGATTTCATTCTTGACAAAGTAGTCCAACACACCAATGAAGAAATTGCACGTAAATCAATAAGTTTCAAAACTGCACAATGGTATATTGGGCCAACAGACACAAGAGAAATAAGAGCTTTACTTGGCCTTTTATTTATGAGTGGAGTCTTGAGGAATTCCAACCTGAATCTCTCTGATATGTTTTCTCGTAAATATGGACCCCCAATGTTCCATTGTGTGATGTCAAAAAAACAGATTTATATTTCTCCTAAATTCACTGAGGTTCGATTAAAAAAATACGCGTGAAGAAAGAAAAAGAACTGATAAATTCGCAGCATTTCGTGAATTTTGCAATATCTTTTATGATAACTGTGCCAAGTATTATACTCCGTCTGAGTATGTAACAATAGACGAAACGCTTCTCAGTTTCAGAGGAAGATGTTCGTTCAAAATGTTAATCCCTCAAAAACCGGATAAATACGGCCTAAAAGTAATTTCTCTCTGCGATGCCCGAACTATTTATTTTTGTGGGGGTATTCCCTACATTGGTGAAGGTTCACTAGTGAGGGAAAATGATTTAAACTTACCAACCCAGTATGTGCTCCAACTCAGTGAAAACATCAAGGGTACCAATCGCAATATGACGATGGACAATTGGTTTACTTCTTATGAACTAGCAGAAGAGCTCACAAAGCGTAAGCTTACGATGATGGGTACTCTTGGTAAGAATAAGAGAGAAATTCCTCCTTACCTCATTTCATCCCAAGGGAATGACATCGCGATTCCTATATCAGCCTGATAAAAAGTTGGTGGCTTTCATTCAGAAGAACAAAAAGAACGTGATTCTCATGTCAACGATGCACGATAGTGGAAATGTGAATCCAGCAACAAACAAGCCCGAAATTGTAAAATTCTACAATTTGACAAAAGGAGGGGTTGATGTGTTTGACAAACTTTGTCATTCATACTCCAATAAAAGAGCTTCGAGACGGTGGCCCATGAAGTATTTTTATGCAGTTCTTGATGAAGCTGGGACAAACGGCTTTATTTTGTTCCAACTTCCTGGAAATCATTAGCGTTTTCACTAACAGAGCCTCACATGAAAATAGGGTTTACAATACAAAACTACCCAAATCGCTTCGGGCTGATAAAAGAAAGGTTTTGGGGGTAGAAGAACCGAATGAATCATCAACTGATGCTGAGCCATCTTCAAAAAGAAGAAGATGCCACTTTTGCGACCGGCAGAACGATAGAAATACATCTAACTCATGTTCCCAATGCCACTTATCGGTGTGCAAAGCCCATGAAAAAATTACTCGATCTTGCGTGCAATGTTCTGAAGAGATGGAGTCTACTGAATGTGGTATCTAAACAATGACTATAAAGATGTGATGTTTGAATAGGTTTATGACTATGTTGCTATCTCTATGTTCCTACAGTTTTCTAGTTTGTAAGGCAAATTTACTGTCAGAAATGAAAAGTCTGATAAGTTAGTTCTGAATTTCTTATGTTAATGTTATGTTTGATAATGTGATTGAAAGTGCTTTAAAGAAAATTGTTTGATTTTACTAGTCTATTCTAGTTATACTTTTCCAATTTATTATTTTTCACATTTTAAGCAAGATATTGCGTTATTTCCTAAAAATGTTTGATTTTGTCACGGTTTTTTACAATATTTGCATATTTTTCTTGTCGTTTCACATTAAGAATAAACATAATAATGTTTTTATAATGAAATATATATTTTAATTCATTCTCCTGTACTCAAAATGAGCGAAACACTCTGGGGTCCGGGCGTACCCCACCTTGTAATTTACGTCCGGTAAGTTCACCTTGCAGTCCGATGGTTAAGTCAATAAAAACTGCAGCATCCTATCATACGCATAATAATTGCTATAATTAATCCATAATAAATATTTCCCTGAAATTTATATAACTCGGCCAATATGAGTTTCATATCATTAGTACTGATAGCTATGCAAGTATTGGAAGTACTTGAAGGAAGCTGACGAACCCATGTCAGCGGGTGGGCGAAGGAGAATATTTCGGTGGTAACTATTTTCCCGGCTGCACCTCTTATTTTCTTTCCTCCCTCTTTCTATTCTCACAAGAAGTTCGAAAGGCAAAGATGCGCGTTCTCAGGCTTATCGATTTATGGAAAGAGTACATATGGAAGTTAAGGATCTAGAAATTGATTCCCTTAAAATTATCCATGCTCGCGTACCCCTTAGAAGGTCTCCGCGTACCCCATTTTGAAGACCGCTGCTATACGGGACCGTTCGGCAATACCGAATACATAAACGGTCCTCTTAGGGACCGCTCGGACGTTAGAGGTTAAATTGGCGTGATTGATTGCAGGGTATTATCGTTAAGCAAAGAGTTATCCTATATGGTCCTTCCGAAAGATTTTTAATTATGGGAAAAAATAAATAGCTGATTTGATATGAACTGAAGAATAAAATGTAAACTCGTTCTTGCAAATGATCTCTTGCCCGCGACCTAAATGTTTTGTCTCTCGGTTCAAAGATCCGTTCTAACCGAACATTTTATGAACGCAATCTCGAATCCCGTAGAATTCCCGGAATTTGAGTTTCAAAACCTTGACCAATAAGATGCGGCGATAAATTATATCGCGAGAAAGTATCAGTTTGCCTCAGCCGGTTTGTCGCAGCGACAATTCGTCACGAGACCGTAATTATATTTCTTAATGCAAGAGATAGGAATTTGGGACTTCAATAAAGCTACATAAAAGACATTGATGCTGTTTTGCATTATCACATGATATGTGGTACATAGGAAAAGTATTGTAAACGCAAAGAATTCGATTTCGAAATTTTGACACATTTTAGGTCCCTGATTCCAAAAAAGATACTTCACGCCGTGTGTCTGTGGCGTAATGGTACATATGTATATGAAAATCAATGTATTTTTAGCGCGTTTTCTTTTATAAAAGCATTTACGCTTTTTTCTGTCTGTCCATCAATGCAATCAATTAAATTAACATTGAAGTAAACGGTAAGATATAGAAGGCTGAAATCTTCAGCGTGTATGTTTAACTATGATGCCATTTATTGTTTTGGAGAAATCGGTGGACGACAGCGAGTTCCTTCAAAACTTTCAAATATATTTATATAGAAAATTAATATCTGTCACTATTCGTGTGATCTTTAATGCCATCTGTGACACTGCAGAAGAAATTTTTTTGAAAATTCGGTGGATGGGATGGTTTCAAAATTTTTAAATTAAGATTCTGTGCAGGTGGTTATGGTTAGAAAGTTAAAACTTTTAAATCAATTATTTAATACATTTCTTAGTAATGTAATTATATTGCCAATTTCATAAATAATTTTAAGTTTACAATTCTAAATAAACATTAATATATAAAGCGAACTTTTTCATATTGCGTCTTAATTTATTGTTTAATGAGGTGATATTACGTTTGATGACTTAAATAGAATTATTTTGCAAAATCGTATGTTTATGTATTGATTTATGTTCAGAACTATTTTAGGTATGTCTTTTTTAAGATATACAACTACACCATTATGAATGAATTATATTTAATGGTTTCCTTTTTAAATTACTCCTGAGTAACTGTATGGGTAAAATGTAGGTAAATTAGATATCTCAAAATATGCATAAAAGTAAACAGAGTATGTTTTGGGTATAGCATTTTTTCTGAACCTTTTGTTTGTGTTAATCAATGTATAAACATAATTAGGTGGGCCTGAGATCTAAAATTTAAAATTTACTTTCTGTCTTTAAATACCAATTGTCAGGTATTTTTAGATATTATGTAACATCTAGAAATTTTTACGGCTCTGTGTTGAAATAATTTGCTGAAAATGAAAGTAATGTCATAAAAATCTATTTTCAAGTGATATATTTCATGCATTGTAACTTTGTCATGTAGTCGATTTTAAGTTTAAATGCACGGGGTTTAGCTTTTATAAAGTCCCAAAATACTGTCTCTTATATTAAGGAAAGTACGGCGGTCCCGCGGCGAATTGTCCCTGAGGCGAACCGGCTGCGGCGTACTCTACTAGACCCAGAAATAATAATGATCGAACTTTGTACAGAAAAGAATTGATAGTATTTAAGTTTCAACTACATTTTGAAATTATTTAAACTATGACATCTATATCATCATCATCATAGGTAGTCTGTCCGTAGACAGGTCTGTGATTATTCATGGTTAAACCTGGTTCTCCATATACTCCTATTTTCAGCTGTCCTCTTCATATCTTGATAAATCTCTTTCCCTTGCAAATCGTCTATCAGCTGAAAGCTTTTCCTACCTCTTTCCCTTTTCCCATCTAGTTTTCCTTTTCACACGTCTTTAATCATACTCTCTCCTCAGGTAATGTCCAACCCAGTTTGCCTTCCTCTTTCTAATATTCTGCATAATCCTTCGCTTCTCTCCTACTCTTCATAGCACTTCATCGTTTTTAGTCCATTTCATCTTCAGCATTCTCCTCCAATTCCGCATTTCAAAGCTTTCCAAGTATTTGATGTCATTATTCTCTATTGTCCATGTTTCTACCCCGTACAAAGCATTTTATGAACTTCTTGCGTTATTCCCCGTAAGTAGGTGTTTCTTTCTTCTGAAAGCCGCTTTTGCTTTTCCTTTTCTAGTCCTGATCTTATCCATACATTTTGCTTCTCTTGTTATGATGCTTCCAAGGTATTTATAGTCTGAAACTTGTTCTAAAGGCTTTACTCCAACACTTAAGATCAGATTTTCTTCTTTTTCCGATATTCGATTGACCTTGAATTTTCTGTGTTTATTTCCATACCCTATGTTCTACCTGTTATTACTAGTCTATTTATCATTTTCTGGAGTTCCTCTTCCTTTCTTGCTAGAAGTACTTGATCATCTGCATATTTTACTGTTCTTATAATCCTTACTCCAATTTTGAAATCTCTTATGCCTTCTAACGCTTCTTGCATTAGACTTTCTCCATATATATTGAATAGTGCCGGCGATAGGCAGCAACTCTGTCTTACTCCTCTACCGATATTTACACCGCAGGTGTCCGCATTCTCCAACATGACCTTTACAACTTGATTAACATAGCATATCTGGTTCCTCGTCCTTTTCTGAAACCGGATTGATCGTCCCCTAGCATTTCTTCTGCCCTTTTCTCCAGCCTTTAATAAGAATCCTCGTGATGATCTTCGAAGTGTGTGACAGAAGGCTAATCGTTCTGTAATCTATACATTGCATTGCCTTTGGCTTCTTCTTTAGAGGAATCATTGTTACTTCTAGGAAATCCCGAGGTCACTCTCCCGTTTAATAAATCTAATTAATAATTTTCGTGATCGCTTTTAGTCCTTGTGATCCCAATACTTTAAGCCGGTATTCCATAGCTGCCTGTGGCTTTCCCTTTCTTTAGTTCCACTATCGCTTTTTCTACTTCGCCCTCCATAATACTTGGTCCTAAGTTGTCTTCATCAATGTTTTCCTCATCTTCCAGTCCTGTTTTTGCCGACCCTGCCTACTCTCTGTATAGTTTCTTAATGTATTCTTCCCATACCTGTGCTACATATTTTGTTTCTGAGACTATCTTCCCAACTGCATTCATAATTTGTTTGTCAAAAATTCCATTAGACTTACTATCTTATAACTTCGGTGCCCTAGCGTACATCATATCGTACCGTCCTAACTTCTCCATTTGCTGTATTTCATCACATTTTTCTTTTATCCAATTTTCTCTAACTTTATTTATTACCCTTTTCAACTCATTGTTTATGCGTCTATAGTTGGCTCTACCTTCTTCACTGTTAACGTTTTTTCATTTTCGTCTCTCATCCATTTTCTCCTGCATTTCCTTAGTGACCCATGTTTTTCTGATTTTCTTCTCTTGTTTTCCAATCTCCTCTCCAAGGTATCCTTGATATTGGATTTACTTTCTTCCTTTTCTATATCCACGGTCTTTGGTTTTTTACAAATTTCTTAGGCAATCTTTCAACTTCATGCTGACTACATCCTGCCTTTCTTTCGGTTGTTCTAGATCCCAAGTTTGTCTTTCTCTTGTCGTTTTTCTTATATGTTTGAGCTTTGTACTAACGTCAACTATTAGAAGGCTGTGACCTGAATCATTGTCTGCTCTTGGTAATGCCTTGGTGGTCTTTATGATGTTCCTGAAGCTTTGTTTTACTAGGATGTAATCTATTGGCATCTCATTCTATCTTCTGGGCTTTTCTATGTGTATAACCTTCGTTTATTGTCTTGAACCACGTATTAGTCACTACAAGGTCATTATTGAATCAAAATTCTACCAGTTTTCCCCTCCTCGGTTTTTCTTTCGAAATCCGTATGACACGACAACATTTTCTTCCTGTACTTCTTCGACTATGCTGTTCCAATCTCCCATTATTATGCAGTTAACCTTTCCTCTTCCGTCGTCTTCATAAATGTCATTAATTAGCTCTTCTTCATGAGCTGACGTTGGCATTTATACCTGGATTATCAGCAAGTCCTTTGGGGCTGATTTTAGCTTTATTGCCATCAGTCTATCGCACGTTCCTATTATTTTTATCACGCTTTTCATCATATTTCCCCACTATTTTCTTCAGAGTAAACAACCGTGAACTCTTCCGAGTCGAACTGTCCTTCTCCTTCCCATCTAGTTTCGCTCAGTCCTATAATTTCAACACTATTTCCTCTCATTTCACCTTTTAGGTTCTCTAGCTTTCCTGTCTTTCTCATGGTTCTTACGTTCCAAGTGCCTATCCGAAAATTACTTTCGACAAATGTTTTTCTCAAGGCAGTCCACTTCCGGAGATCCGATTGGGGGACTGTTTAGCCTCCAGTTTTATCTCGAGAGAACTCATTGTCCAACCATATACTCGTTACTAGGGATTTAATGTGGTAGTTTCCCTCTTGCTTTCCACATCGCAATACTGTAGCCGTTCAAATCGTCCCGATCACGTCTACAGCTGTATTGGGTATAAACCCAGCCAACAGCTTTTTTATCGGCTGCCGACTGCCAGGCACCGATGATAGTTTTAAAAAAATAAAACCTCAATTCGCTGGGGTTGAACCCCGTTACTTTGTAATGGGAAGCCTACACGCTAACCCCTACACCACTACTGCATATCTGAAATCTAGATATTAATAGTTTAATAAAATGAGGGTTTTAAAGCAAAGGTAACAGTCACCTTAACGTGTAATTCATCTAATTAAACGTCTCAACCGGCGGTTTTACAGGAAAATGATAAAATTGAAATCGGTTATACGCCTGGCGAGATATTGCGGTTTTTCTTGACTTGCTAAGCTCTGCTTGACGTAGTTGTAATGGTTGATATTAATATGATGCTGTAGGAAATATCGTGGCGCCTCTAGCGTACAGTAGTAGAAGTCGCTGAGTTTCTTGGTAATGCGTTTATTTCTAGTTTATTTCTGATTTAAACAAGAAGGCTTGCTACCAAGATTTGTGTCAAGATACAACTCACAAATTGTAATAAAAGTTTTCAAAGAGTAATAATCGGGGCATAGTAAACATGATAATGAATTATAATTGTTTTTAATGCACATGTCACATTAATATTTCCTTTTAATTTTTTTCCTAGTGTAAACAGTATACAGGCGTACCTCCCATAACGAAATAGATGCGTTCCTAGCATCCACTTCGTTCTCAGAAACTTCGTTGCCAGAGGTAGATTTAACATGTAGTAAAAGAGGATAGGTTCCAGTACTTCGTTACACATATCGTAGAAGATGTATATGTCTTAAAACAATAGAAATATGTATGGACAACAAATAAAAAGGCAAAAAACATTTAATATCTCTTGCCAGGGACTTTAAATGGAGCTTAAATCATTATAACTACCAACGTCTTCGCCTTAACTTGGCAACGGTGGTTTTCAGACCTTACTGGGGGTTAGTAGTGCTGGAATCCAGGGCTGATGGACCTGGATCTTGGGGCTGTGGAGTAGACGATTTATTCTTAAGGAATGCATCAAGGGTAGATTGTTTTGATTTATTTTTCCTTTCTTAAAGCATCTCACGATTGTCTGTTTGCCTCTACTCGTCGTATCGCTTGCATTTTCTCAACAAGTGAGATGGAATTTCGTTTCTTCTTAGGAGCAATAGGATCACTATTACTTGATGATTGTTTGGCTGACATTAGGGTTGCTATTAAATTCACTTAATTAAACCCAAAAATATGGATTAAAATTCCAAGTATAGCTTTTGAGGAAGGTAAAAAGCACGTTGTAAAAGGTATGAGAAAGTATGAAAACAATACTCACTGCGCGTCTGATGAGTAAACTAAACTAAAAGCGAACGATATTTTCCTTTGATATCAGGGACTTTGAAGGAAGAAATACGTAATATAATCACAATACCCTTGAAACTGCTCATGGCGATTAGAGCATTTGGAGACACCTGTGCATACAATTTTTCCTCCGTTTTCATTTTTAAAATTATTTTTCCTATTTTGCTAAAAAATGTTGTTGTATCGTCCTGCATAAGATTCACGGCTTAAAGATGCAATAAAATCATTCAAAGTTCGTAATAACAAAATAATATTTGTTTTCTCGTGCGTCTAAATATTTTAAATACATTTCGGGGCAGATTTCGGAAGAAAGTGCTGATTTCGTAAAAAAGGAGCTTCCTTGCCAGAAGCTTCATTAATGGAGGTATGCCTGTATTTGCTGGAAAGGGTGGTTGCAGACCTTCAGGGGGTGGAAAGGTCGGGGTAGCCTTGGCGCGTGGGAGGGGTGCGGGTTCTTCCCTGAGATCAAACCGTGCAAAAATGCCGGTTCGGGTTCGCCTGGGTGCGGAAGCCGGCAGAGCGATCAGGGAGGCTCCTGGCTCCTCTTCGCGGGTCGAGGGTCCTCCGATCCGGAAGCCCGATAAGTGGTGTGTGGTGTCCACTCGTGGGGATCGTTGGGTGGTACTGCGGAGGCAGGGAGCTGGGAACGCTTCGGTGGACCCTCTTCCTGTTATTAATCGGTTTGCAGTGTTGTCGGAGGACGACTCCACTGCCGTTACACCCGCACCCGCTCCCGTATCCTTGGTGGCAATCGGGCCCAAGGGGAGCTTGGGGGTAAGAGGGGGCTATTAATTATAGGGAGATCTAACGTTCGGAATGTGGTAGCGCCTTTACTGTCAAGGGCTCGCCGGGAGGGAGTTCATGAGCGGGTGTTCTCCAGGTGTATACCAGGAGGTTCGGTGTCCCAGGTGACGAAGGAGTTCAAGACGTCGGTATTGGGCACGGATTTCTCCTTGCTGCGGGTGGTGACCCATGTTGGGACTGACGACGCTTTGAGGCGCGGATCCCAGGAGGTTTTAAGTCCTTTTAAGGACTTGGTCACCGAAGTTGCTCATGTCCGAGAGGAGTCGGGTGCTGATGTGCGGTTTACTATCTGTAGCATTGTTCCTCGGACGGACTGCGGCACTATGGTTTGGAGCCCAGTGGTCGGGATGAACCGTAGGCTGTGGGACTTCTGTAGGGACAATGGAGTGGACTTCATTTATCTGAGGCCGGTACTGGGCTCATGTAGGGCATCTCTAAACGGTTCTGGTGTGCACTACACTGCCGAGGCTGCGGAGGCGGTAACGCGTAGAGTGTTCGAGCATGCTAAGGCTTTTTTAGGTTAGATTTAAGCAATTGTAATTATTCAGCAAGCGTTGAGAGACACGTCAATAGTAGTAACACGTCCGACCGTCATACCACTATAAACGCGATGTCAATTAACAGTAAAATAAATTCTAACGTAGAAAGAGTCGACCCAATAAAAAGGACAAGGATAATAATTCAGTAGCGCACGAGGCATCGTTACGTAGTAATAGCGATAAACTAAAAATCATCACGGTTAACTGTCGCATCATTCGCAGGAAGGAGGCCGAACTTGAACATTGTAGTCTGCCTGCTGATGTAGTGATAGGTACAGAAAGTTGGCTAACGGCGGACATAGCCAGTCAGAATATCTTTCCTCGTGACTATTGCGTTTTTAGAAAATATTGATGTATCCGGTCGGGAGGTGGAATCATTATAGCAGTTAGCAATAAATACGAAAGTTACCCAATACAGATTAATGACGACAAAGTCGAAAGTGTTTGGTGTAGTGTGAAAGGGAGCAACTGTAAAACTGTAAATATATGCGCCTTTTATATATCATCAAATGTGAACGTGAAAATTATTTATTATCTAGAGAAACCAGTGGCACGATAAGTTCGTCTAATAAAGATAAAGCCATTATAATCGGGGGCGATTTCAATATTCCGTCAATTGATTGGAGGCATAATTGCTTTTATCCCGGTGGTAGAGAGCATGAGTCTTGCGAGGCTTTACTTGAAACTTTCGGCAAACACTCATTGTATCAGTTAGTGAGATTTCCCACGAGATTAAATAATATATTAGATTTATTGGCTACTAATCTTCCTGAGCGTATGAATAGGGTATCTGTTGCTGAGGTAATAAGCGATCACAAGGCAGTGTACGTGGAGTTTCAGCTAAAAATTGAGAAACAGGTTAAGGCTAAAAGAAAGATTTATGTATTCGCCAAAGCCGATTTCACTGGATTTAGGTGTTTTCTGCGAAATAAATATACTAATTTCGGCGAAGTAACAGATATTGCAGACGTGGAAGAATCCTGGTGCATGATTAGAGATATGATGAGAGAGTGCACAAATAAATTTATTCCAAGCAAACTGAAGCGTGAAAATGAAGAACTTAGATAGTACAACCAGGAAATTAGGAGCGCTCTCCGAAGGCAAGAAAAACTCCACTCTCGCGTAAATAACACATCCTCAACAGCTACGGTCGAACAGATTGCAACGATAAGGCAGCAATACAAAGAGGCGCCTTCCGTAGCCAGTGTCAATGAGTGTTGCGTTTAACAATTACAAAAAGAAGGTTCTACAGGATTACTTGAAAGAGAACCCGAAAGCATTTTGGTCTTATGTCAGGAAAGTCCCAGGTAGAGGCCGCACTATTGCGTTACTGAGATCGGAAAAGGGAAATATAGTTCACGATAGTGCGGATAAAGCAAACCTATTAAATCAAAACTTTCAGAAAGCATTTACTCCTAATTACGATGAATGGGAACCCCTTATTCCTATGTATCAGGGCGACTCGATGGAAGATTTGATACTTTCCGAAAATGGTATCGCGCTCCCACTTCATTCAACTAAACCAAATAAATCTCCTGGGCCGAATGAAATATCAGCGCGAGTATTGAAAGAGTTAGCTTATGAAATCGCGCCGTATTTGAAAATTATATTCGAAAAGGTGTCGTTCCTAAAGATTGGAAGGTGGCACACGTTACGCCCATCCATAAGGGCGGCGACAAGGGGAACCCCGAAAATTTTTGGCCAATTTCCTTAACTTCATTATTGTGCAAGATACTTGAGCACATAATCTTTAGTTCTGCAATGCGCTATTTAGATAGTCACTCATTGCTTAGCGGATGCCAGCGCGGAATCCGGAGAGGAAACGCAGCTCGGGCTGTTCGTGGATTATTTGTTGCGATACGGAAAGAAAAATACCCAGGTCGATGCCATTTTCATTGACCTCAGGAAGGCGTTTGATCTCATAAGAAATATATTGCGAAGTTAGGACAATATGGCATCAATCCGAAAGTTGTTAGTTGGGTGAGAGACTTCCTCTCGAATAGAGAACAAATAGTTTTCATCGATGGGAAATACTCGTCCCCCGTTAAGGTTGAGTCGGGTGTTCCTCAGGGAAGTGTATTTGGCACTTTAACTTTTTAATTGATGTAAATGATATCTGCTCGGTAGTTCGTAGTAAAATTATACTATTTTCCAATGATTCCGTTTTATATAAAGAAATAAAAAACCAGGAGGACCATCAGTCGCTGCGTGAAGACTTAAGAGCCATTTCAGCGCGGTGCAAAGAATGGCAAATTGAAATTAATTACACTCAATGTGCAGCAGTTACGTCCTGGAAAAGTAAGAACATAGAATAAGGTTTTTGAGCATAAAAGAGATGGAATAAATATTCAAGCAGCTGAGTATGTAAAATATTTAGGAGTAACCATTTGTCGAGATCTTTCGTAAGACATGCACATTCGTCGAGTTATAGGCGCGGCCAACAAGAAATTGGCTTTCCTAGGTAGAATAATACGGAACACCACAGAAAAAGTACGTGAACCATGCTACTTATTACTGGTTAGGCCACAAGTGGAATACGCTTCATGCATATGGGATCCGTACGAGAAGGGACATGTAATTCAATTAAAAAGATTGCAGCGCAGAGTAGCCAGATTCGTAAAACAAAAGTAAGAACATAAGGAAAGCGTCACCTCATTATTGAGGGATTTGAACTGGGTACCACTAAAGGATCGTAGATTGAACTCAAGTTTGCGGCTTCTGGAGAAATATAGATCGGAATGTCTAAAAGACGAGGTTGTAGGAATAAGTGAAGCACCAACGTATACAGGTGGAAACGACCGTGATGATAAGATACGTGAGATCGATTGTAGGACGGACCGTTATCTAGGCTCGTTCTTTCCGAGGACAATACGAGATCACAATAGAAAATTTCAACCTGCGATAGACAATCTTGAGGTAGGCTTTGGTGCATTGCACCCCCTGCCACCTACCAATTATGTGAATTGCAGGGTAACATGTAGATGTTTAGGGCATTGCTCTTATGTAAAAATGTTTTTCGCAATAGGGTGATTCGCGATACGCTCTGGTTTTTTGGAACGCAAACCCGATCGTATTGCAAAGTATAACTATATATTTCCTTTTTATTTTGTTTCCATACTGGCATTTTTTGTTATTAACATTTTCAAATTGAAATGATCTGGAAATAATAAGTATGATAATTAATTATATCTATATGTTAATAGTGTGAAAAATTAAATTTTTAATGCTAAATTAACAGCCATCTTAACGTGTGATGCATCAAATTAAACATCTCAACCTGCAGATTTGCAGGAAAATTATAAAATTTAAATCGTTTGAACCGTTGGCTAGATATTGACGTTTTTTTGACCGGCTGAGCTCTGCTGGACGTAATTGCAGTGGTTGATGTTAAGGTGGCACTGCTAGCGGACATAAGACGCTGTAGGAAATAATGTGGCACTCCAAGCGTACATTAGTAAAAGGAAATAAACCTTCTAGCAGCTGAGCTTCATGGTAATGTGACAGAAGGTGAACTACCAAGACAAAATTTAATCTAACCAACCAGTCGATTTATCGACGGGCAACTGCTAGTTTATTTAAATCCCATAATTTGGTAAAAATTAGTTTAATGAAATAGTCCCGCTCAGATAGTCAACCACATCGGATTAGTTATCTATTGTAACTGAATAGTTTGCATCTACATTTTAATGCTAAAATTGCCGGTTCTAATCCTGCTGTAGATATGGTTGTATGATCACATAATTTCTTTTTGTTAGGAAAGTGATCACGGTAGGCTAGCGGTATCTGCTTATCACTGAATAGATAAAATATTTTAAAAAACTTAATGATTGTTTTTGAGCTTTTCGGAAAAATGCTCGTAATAGTTGAAATTGAAGCATTTACAATAAGTTTATACCTATTTTATCTTTATAGCTTCTAGGTTCATGTTAAACCTCGGTCGCTGGGTTATTGAATTTAGGTGGTCAAGAGTTTTCGCTACTGTCGTCCTTATGCAGCAAACATTTTCCTATCATTTGATCAGCAAGACAAGTTAAAAATTATTTTTATTGGCTAAACTTACTCTTGTTTGGGTTTGCATAAAAATGCTGTAAACTATGGGACAGCATCAAAAGGGATAGTATCATCACTAATAAGGAGCGGTATGACGGTAGAACGTAATCGCAAGTAGTCTGGATTTGGCCTAGGGCCACGTCACACAGGGACTCTTCACATTCGGAGAAAGGACGCCCTTGGGGTCGAGACGGCTGAAGGAAGGAAGCAAGGTAGCGAGAAGGAGGAGGAGAAAGGGAGGGGAAGAGGGGGAGGGGGGTTGGTGGGAGGAGAATGGTCGACGGGAGGAGACGGGATGGAGGGGGAGGAGGGGGTTAATCAGTCGGCGAAGCGGGGGAATAGGAAAAGGGAGAGATAATGGAAGGGGTGATAAATCATTCGGATGAAGAAGCGACGCGGTGTCACCATAACGGTGAATCTGAAATTCCCAAGCGGAATCTGGAGTAGTATAAGAGAGGGAGGGAGGTGGAGGGTGGAAGGAAAATAGAGATAGAAGGGGACGGAGATGGAGAAAGGTCGAGGGAGAGAGATTTAGAAAGAGGTGAAGGAAGGAAGGGAGGTGGAACGAGGTGGGAGTGGCATGGATAAAGAGGTGGAGGGAGGGAGATAGAGAAAGGTCGAGGGAGAGAGATGTAGAAAAAGGTGGAGGGAGGGAGATGGAGAAAGGTGGACGGAGGGAGGGATAGAATGGAAAGAAAGGTGGTGGAGGAATGAGGGGAGAAATCATAGGAAGGGAATAACTGAAAATAATGGAGGGGAGAGTGAATGAGAGAGAGGGTGTTACTAGAGAAACAGTTCAAGAACAAAAGGATTTTAGGATAAATTTCGAATGTTGAATGCAAAAGCTTCAGAAAAATACTTATTGGTCAAATATACATTTTATTTTTCGGAGTGTTAACAATTTTGTTAAAACAAATGCAATGGCTGAGCGAAAAAAGTATTCATTGAAGGACTTATCATAGCTAGGTATATCTGTAAATAAATCTAAAAATGTATCCAGAGCTGTTCACATGATATAAAAAAAATTATAATCAGCACTTTTAGTGGGATAAAACTTATGAATCAGAATGACAAAGTAGTGAAATTCTTAATAATAGCATTTTCGTTAAATTAAGATTATTAATACCACTGGCGATGAAGTAGAAACTAAGAATGGAAAGTATGCTTCATAAACGGAATACACAGAGATTTTAAAGGCGTTATTTGTGGAAAATGCGTATAAAACTGAGTCGAAAGATTGGGCGGTTTTTGAATTTTTTATCTCCGAAACCATAAGTCGCACTTGTACGGTCTCGCGTGCATTTCTGCGGCAAATACTGTCCTCTGCCCGAATAAATCTTTTATCTATATCTCATAGATCATATGAGAGCTAGGGAGAAAAAACATGGCATTTAATTGTTGCATGCCATTTAGCGAGATACGAGTGTAATTTTACTTAAGTGCTTACATAAAGTGTTGGTTCTAATTGACGGATGCAGTTAAAAATCACAATTTTAACAAGGATCGCTATTACCAAATTTAATTAAAATCCGCCGAGCAGTTTCGGAGATTGAACATGCGGACGTACGGACGGACGAGACGCGTCCGTAAGGCGTTCCGTCGTCACCGCTTCGCTGGCGAATAGCGCCTAATAATAATGGATCAATGAAAGCGATGAAAAATCAAGGTGAATATAATCGGTGGTGACTGAGGATAAAGCGAGGGTGGAGGTGAACGAAGCAGAAGGATCGGGCTTAGGTAAAGGGTTCGCAGAGGAGCGGCTATGGAGCAGAGGGAAGCGAGGCGTGAGTGGTTTGAGCCTCCCCTCGCGGAGCAGTCCACTGCGTTCGCATTGCGACGCAATCTCCTCCGGCTAGACGAGCTTCCGAATTCGAGAGCCGCCGCAAACATTTTTGATCCTACGATGCTGTGACCATTTTTTTCTTTTCATTCGCTTGAATTTATTTTAGCGAAATATTTTTTGCCTCAGGATCACAATTATATTTGTTCTGTGTTCTATTAATTTCTCTTCGGTTTAGTGCTGCAAACTCGTGCCTATCACTTTTGACTCTAATCTGCAAAACATGCCCACCATTTGTTTGAACCAACGAAAAAAATACGATTCGTTACGTTTTTCGTTACAGGCAAAAAAGCGATTTCGTTTTTTGTAACGTTTTTCGTTGCACAAAATTCTACATTTCGTTTTCCGTTACGTTTAACGCTATAACGAAATAATTCGGCATAAAATAGTGTAGCTACTCTTTTATTTTTGTTTTTATTTATAGGTTACGTATCCACGTGCTTCTTATTTAGAACAATAATTTATGGGCACTTCGAAATATATGCTGCAGATAAGGACCGTTTTTAAGATTTCGAAGTATTCGGCACATTTTTCGTTTTTGATGATCATGTATGAAAATTCGGATCTTCATATTCAAAATTTTATATTCACTTTAATAATCTTAACACATATTTAAGACTAAAATATTAGTGTCGTAACGGTTATACCCTATATTAGAATTTTTTATAGGTAACACAAAAAGTACACTCAGAACCCAGGGACCCATAATTATGTAAAGATAATAAAAGGAACCCGTCGGTCTGTCGCACCGATTGTAACTCGGAGAACATACTCCTACTATAGACCTAAAATTTGGTAGAATGATCGATCACCCGATGAAACTAAAGAGAATTATCCAAATTCCAATATTTGTGCTTTTTAAGGCTCATTTTTTATGTTCTTTCTTTTCATATCCACCATAAGACATACAAGGAAATTTACAATATTACATTTGAAGATTAGTTAGATTTGAGATATAAACCCGGGAATAGCTTTATTTTGTATATGAATGAATAAAGTAAATTATTTCTAAGACGAAATTTGAAACCACTACAAATTTCCATGAATGAAGATAATTCTCGGTAGATTTCGCATTTATTATGTAAACTAAATGAGAGGAAAATTTCTAGAATCGAACTCGCACCTTCAAATGTCAGAAAAAACTTTTCCTCGACAGGTCGTCCACAGTGGTCAGTGGTCAAAGATATCCACCAAATACCATGAAAATCGGCTAATCGGTTCAAAAGTTAATAGAGGGCCAGAATCACTGAACGACCAAACAATAAACCTATTTTACATTCTGAAAAGTAAAGTAAAATTCACGATTCAATGCTTTTTCAGAAAGCTATTTTGATGCTTGCTTTGAAAACTATAATGACAAAAAATGTCCTTATTTACAGCGTGAACAAGAAATATGAATATGTTTGAAATAAAAAAACAGGAGATGGAGGAATTGGAAGAAAGGTAGAGGTAAGGGATAGGGGAAGAGAGAGGGGGGAAGGGAGAGCATTTGGGAGTGAAGCACACAAGTATGATGTAAATTGAGGGAGGAGTAAGACTGCAGGAGGAAGACGTGTGGGTTAGAGAGAAATGGAAAACGAGCAGAAGAGTAAAAGTTTAGACGTGTGAGGTTTCATAGAATTAAATTTAAAAAATTGTTAAAATTTTTGGACACTAGTTTGCAAATAAGCTGATTTTATCCTAATTCATTATAAAATCAGATACTCCCTTCCTTTGCAGATGGTGGGCATTGCTTCAGAATCGAACCCAGTAACCAATGGTATATAAAACGGCTTTTTTAATATAATGGCGAAGAAAGCCGCCATACAAAATTACTTGACCTTAATTAATACTAAACCAAATATAAACTTGAAATATGCATAAAAATATGACTTACTTCTTCAACTCTGAATGAACTTCGTTAATCTTATGGCTGTCAAAAAGTCTCCCTGTGATAGTCTTTGGTAATTTGAAATAAACTGAAATTGTTAATTAGTCTTTATTTCAGGGAACAATGACTATACTCTGTTACTATAAACGTCTCATAATACTAATAGATATGAAGCAATATTGACCTCTAACGAACGATGATAACACGTTCGAATTGTAGATTCACTTCGACCTTTCTCAAATACCTTGTTAAGTTAGACTGACGGACAGTGGATATAATTCAAGATTGGAGAAGATGATGAGATTGGAACTTGAAGGGCATCGACCTTTAAAAGAGGAAAAACCCACTCCGGTGTAATATCTAAAAGAATGTTTTCAAAGTACGAGGCACTGTGGCGGAGGATAGGGAATGGTAGAGGTACTTAACTACAAGCAGCACATTTATTGAAGCTTCCTTCCTCATCCTCCACGTACCTTATCTCTTGCTTCCTGGAGAAGGATTAACACCAGAAATGAAAGGAAAACCCAAAGGACAACTGGAAGTGGTCAGGATAGCGTTTCTTTCGCGACAAGGAGGCAAAACTGGCGCAGCGGGGGACAAGCAAAACCGGGGAAAGGGATTTTAGGCCACTTTCCCTTGCTCAAGACACGCCGGCTTGGGTGAATGCCACTAGAACATAACCCTTTATCGTCTGTTAACGAAAAAACTAAATTTATTTTTTCGTTTTTGTTACGTTTTCCGCTACGACTATTTGAAAAATTTCGTTAACGTTTTTCGTTACGTTAATCCAAAATAATTCCATTATTTCGTTACGTTACGCGTAACGTTTTCCAGAACTGATTTGAACCCTCTTTCAATCGTGTTTTCAAGACAATATCGTTGCTGAACATATTCTCTACGTATTCTAGTATTTTGTAGTTTTTCGATACTATTTCAAATTTGACTTTATAAGTATATATTAGTGATTTGTACTGTAACACGTTTGAAAACTAAATATATCACTGTCTTAACGATGCAGAAATTTCTTCCATTTTGAAATAATGAGGCTTACCCAGGCGTTCCAGACCCTTTTAAAACGTTCGCGCTGGAGCAACGCTCCGGTGAATTGCACTGCACCATTGCGTCCACACATTTAGATCGCCGTATGGAATTTTTTCCACGTTAGTCTTTCCATTTCCTTTTTCCTTTAAACTTCCATTTTGTTTTAGTTACGTACAATATCCATTTCCAACCGCTTCCCAATGACTGCTCTTTCCTCCTTCCGTCTCTTCAAACTCTCGCTACTCAGTGGCGTAGACAAAGAGGAGGGGAGGAGGTTCCAATGCTAATGCTTAAACAGGGTTGTGAAATATTTTTTCGTGGCAGGCCGTGAGTGCTTTGGCGGGACGGATGAATATTTGCATGAGGGATCATGTGTAATTTTAAAAACTAAAATCAAGTTTAAACTATATTTAGCGTTAAAACTTAACAAAAATGTGTGATTAGAATTTTCTAAATTATCACAAACTGCATCTGCATGAAGCTTTCCTGGTCGCATCTGGCCGGGCCGTGGGCTGTACACCCCTTGGATAAAATATGTTATGTAGCTACCGGGCCATTTTTGATAGTATGTATCATCACTCTCTTGAGAAGAAATATTGCATGATACCGCAGCTAATAAATAATTTCGCCGTAACGAAATTAGTGAATAATAACCATAAAATGATACGGATTGTAAATTCGTTATAATGGAACTTCTCAAAATTTGTTTTGAAAAATTCAAATACAGAACAGACTACAATGAGTGCTTTCTCACGTACGTTTAAAGGGATGGTGAGAAGGATGCAGCCTAGGCAAAACTGTAGGTAAAAACTTAGACACTGTACGGTTTCACTATGTCAATAGAAATTCACAGTTATATTGGTCGAGGCATTGTGGTCTTTCTAAATATGATAAATTTTTCTTTTGCGTGATAAGAGGCCGAGGGCGAAAATGAGAATGCCTGTTCGGCGACTTTGTTCGGCGGAGCGAAGATCAAATAAAAGTGCCTATTTCGTCTGAAGACACTCGAGAGCTCACCAGCATTTTTTGAGTTCCCTTCGTAGGTGTGAGAGAATAACGCGTGCCACTGTGAAAGCCATGGCCAGTGTTTCTCCATCTACTGCTGTATGGTACTCTGGTACACGCGCTACCACCGAACACACTGACCACTATTCTTTCTGGTTAGATATTTTGAGTACTTGCAGAGTATATTACCTCCCTATTACGCATTGTTAATACTTCAGATAGTTTGTCGTTTGCCGGGCACCACCTAGGGGCGAAAAATGGAACTACAAGGCGCTGAATGTGGCGATATCTGGAATTACGTGGAGCAGTACTCCATTGGAATTCGGCTGGACCAGGGAGGGGAAATTTGAACATTAACGAAAATTTTGCTAGTGAAAAAAGAAGGGATACCGTTATAAATGAAATTTTTATAACGGCATCCCTTCGTTTTTCTTTGAATGGAGACGTATCTGAACACAGTGAACGTGATGAGGAACGAAAAACACTTCCACCAACTTACCCAATCCGTTGGGGACGAGTAAAACTTTCGTTCATGTTCAAATTTCCCTTCCTTGGCCCAGCCGAGTTCCAATGGAGTACTGCTCCACGTAATTCCAAATCTCACCACATTCAGCGCCTTTCAGTTCCATATCTCGCCCCTAGCGGCGCTGAGGAGGTGGTGCCCATGAAACGCCAAAGTACCATATTTCATTATAAAATAATCCATCAAATTTGTGTTCTAAGAAATTTTACCTAATTAAGTTGATTTCATTACATCTTGAGATGAATTTTTTCCTTAGGAACGCGTGACCGATGAAATGGCGGAAGTATATGGGGGAAATGGATTCAAGGTACGCAATCTTGCGTCAAGGCCAACTTCTGTATTGCGGGGATCACAGTATGCTTCCATCACCTAATTATGACGAATATAATTTGAAATGTTCCATTAACCCTCGAGCGGGTGCGCTTGTGTATAAAGTACGCCAATTTTACTAATTTCAATGTCTGTCATCATCTAGACTTTGTGTATTCCTACGGTACCACTCTGACTTTTAACTTAAAAAATGGACATAATTCAAAGAGCTGTAGCAGCATTTATAATCGGAGCGATCATAATGGAAGTCATCTCTGTCGTACAGAATACGCCGCGCGCCTGGTCGGGCAAGTCTCCGTTTGCTTTATTTTCGTTCTTAGAACAGACGCAGCTGTGCATACGATAACCAATTTCTTTAATTCGAATTGGGCAAAAGTGTACAATCCTAATCCCTGTTGATCATCTTGTATTCTTTAAATCTTATTTTGTTGTTTTTGTTTTGTTTTTGATAAAGGTGTCTACCGTTAAATGTAATTCTTGCAATTAATTTTCTTGCAAGAAGCAGGTCAAAGTGACGTATATTTGTGATACATGTAATGCTGAAGATAGTACTTCAGATTAACAATGGTAATTTCGTAACGGTTACTAAGATTTGTTTGTTATAACATTAAATTGTTTTTAATTGGAATTCAATTTATGTTTAATCAAGAATTATCATTGTGAGTAATAGTTATGAGAAATAAAACATCATTTTGATAAAAATAAACCAATAATTCCTTTAAACACGAGTTAATTTGTGAAAAATACGCCGTGTAAGAAATACGAGTACACCGTGCTCCTGGTCGTGTAACAGGAAAGGACGTGCTTGCTCGAGGTTTCAAATTTGATTCTGAAATAAGCTTTAAAAGGTTTCATAATAGGTTTAATAGTTATTTTTACATATGTTACCAAATACGGGAGTGAGACTCACTATTCCCGTCTATCTATGGAAAATTTCTTCGCGTGGGGAGTGACGAAACAACGGTGGATCACTATCTTCTAAAAATTTAACTTTGAAATGAATTCACTTGGAAGAACAAATCTAGTTTAACGTAGATAATCAAAAATACCTACTCGCCCCATGAGGACCTACACGACGAATGCAACACACCCGAAGGGAGGGACTCGCGAAAATACTCCATGCACGAACGTGTTAAAACGTAAATGGATAAAACCCAATTTCTTCCGTGATAAATTACACTGGGCAATTTCGCGAGACCGTGAATTTTTTTGCTCCCAGGCTTAGCTAGCATATTCTTGTTGAGCGCTGTTGCGACTTGACATATGAAGTTTCGGTATGCGCGCATATTATGTAAATGGTCGGTTATTGCAGCTCCATCCAGTGTTCCCCGAGGAACATAACTCTTTCGAGTCTCGCAGTGTTTCGGTTAAAGGAGGATCGCCCTAAACCTGAGCGGCTCCGTGCAATTAGCATACATCGCCGCGGAACTGGCTCATTCGAACGGCGGATGGGAGGGTGGAGGTGAGATTTGGAGCATTGTGTGTGCAGGTGGCAGAGGGGCGTGGAGGGAGAGGAGGAGGGGCGTGGAGGGAGAGGCCAAGTTGTGGAGGGGGAGAAGATTACGATGGAGGGGAAGGGGCAGAAAAAAAGAGGGGGAGGAATGTTGAGAGGAGAAAGGGGGTTAGACAGGGGAAACACAGAGGGGAAATGGAATGCGCGTAGGAGGAAAGGGGATAGCGGAGGATTAAGGGTGAGGAGGGTAGGAATGACTGGGGAATCGGAGTAGTGATGGAAAGGGGCTTATGCAGTGGGAGATATACTTCGAGTCGGAAGTTGGAGAGGTCGGGGAGAAAAACCTTGGGGAACGGAGGCGGAGTAATTGAAAGATCGCTTTCGGAGATAGATGAACATTTTGAAACTAGTGCCGGTTTTTAAATCTTCGCTATTGCATTGGTAGACTAGTGAATACCATCGATATTGAATTCATTCTATGGAGGTTTGCTAAATTATGAAAGAATTAGGACAATTTTTATAAAAACGTACTTAAAACGATATTTCTGCATTAATAAAAATTCACTTTTTAATAATTACATTTGAAAAAATTGTTCAAATCATGATTCATAAGCCCGAGTAATAATATCACTCATATGGAGACGCCACTCCTATTAGCAGCGGCATAAATGAAAATACCTTCCAACATTCCTTATTAATTCACAAACATTCATAAGACATTTTCTTTGCACGAGTACAAAATTATTACTAATATAATAGGTTATATCTATTTTTTCAATGCTCATAGTTGTACCACCGTAACCCCGAAGCAGTTACAAAATTAAATGCATCACCCGATTTCGTCGTTTTCAGATTGTTTTTGAGAACAATGACAATAAAATATAAAAGGTGGTAAATAAAAATATATCATATTGAAATCATAAGAATTTTATATTCATTTTTTATCCAACGTAATGATTTTTTTACTGAAATCGCTGCATAATTAGTTAATTTAGCGTTATTTTAGAAAAATATCTGGGATTGAAAATAAATACAAACAAAATAAAATTCAATTAATTTTTGCTAAGCCCTTTAAAATCTCTTTTCCGAATCCCGTTCTTATTAACGAGAAACACAACTAATAGTGTTTCATCAATCTCTTTCCAGCAACAAATATGCCAATTTTATCTAGGCTACCAAGATACAAGAGATGAGGAAAGTAACTGAGTTGCCTTCTTCTACCTGTGCGAGGAAGTTCGTTGGAATAATGTCGTTTCATTTTCTGCTATCTCAGATTAGCTTCGTTGATGGCCCTCATTCAAAACTTCTCTTTGCTCGAGGACTCATCGCCACAACCTCATCGTGCTTTTCTCAGAGAGGCAGTGCATTCGGAACATTTATCTTCTTTCCGAATAAGTTGAACCCTGTTAGATCCGATCTCTTGTTTACCATTCCGCACATTTTAGATTGTTACGACGTAAATTGCACTTACGTTAGACAGCATTTCTTTGAACTTCATTTGCTCTGAAAATATCCCACTATCCTATGAAAATGGACTGTATTCCTTCTGATGCAGATTTTTCAAAATTATCGCGTTGAATCACAAGTTCACTTGTGGGAGGATACTCCCAGATTTTATTTCTGTAAGACTTAATAATAAAATATTTTCAATTTATTCTTAAATATATCATATCCTAATTTGGACTTCACTCAATTAATTTCGTAAGAGGTTCTCAATTTCTAATTCTCTGCGAAATTTCAGAACTGTTCCGGAACTGTGCTCGGCATTATTCTATTTTCACGCATTCGCAGTCAAAGGAGAAAAAATCCTCCTACGCCTCCAGAGTTATTTCAATAATTATTACAGAAGAACACTTTTTTCTTCTTTCATCATGAATATTACTGAATTCCACAGAGTTTACTTGGTTTATAGATGATATACTATGTTTTACACTAAGAATGGTTGACAATGCTGAAAATTTGTTTTCCTTCGTATACGAACACTCGCTGTATTAGAATCTCTCACCCAAAATTATTTTTTAAAGTAATTCTTCTCGATTTTTCTTTTAAAATAAATTCGCGTCTATTAAAGCAGAAAATAAGGACAGCAGCATCTTTTTCACAAGTCACAACGGTTACGAGTCCATGATTTTTTAATTCACCAAAAGAATCCGAAGAATACACTCGTTAAAACATGGGCAAAAATTAGGTGACGCCCGGAATTTGGTAAACTTTATTTTTTTTTTGTATTTATGGCTCTCGATCACAATGAAATTTGAGGTCTCTTTTTAATTTTCACTTTCTAAAAGATATCTATGCACAATTTTCATGTAAGGTGCGTTTTTTTAATTTCAGAGTTCTGACTCCTATACTTCAAAGTCAAACGTCCAAAAATGTAAAACTAAAAAGGATTTGACAGCTTTTCTCTATGGCGATGAGACACATATTGTCTGATCGATCTCTTTATTTTTAATAGCGAACGGATTTCTATTTAGATGAATTTATTTGAAATGGTATAAATTGTAATGATAATGTATGCAATTTTTAAACAGGCATTTGAAATCTAATATTTAAGGCTTCCTGTCAAAATGCATATTTTTCATTTATAAATTTTTATTAGTTTCCACTTCACTTTCCCACCAGAAAGTGTTCAATAGATAATAATAACTTATAATTATTTACTAAATATGCACATAGATTATAGGGTGATTCATGATTTTGTTAATACTTCTGGAGCTTATTCCTGAGGTTATTCTCAGTCAGAAATTGTCATATGAGTATAGATCAGATTCTCAGCGGTTACAGATTTGAAATGCTGCTTACGTGAGCATGCATAAGTTCCCTGTTCGGTGGATTGGTCGTGGAGGTCCGCAGAGTTTTCCACCGAGGTCACCAGACCTCAGATCGGTGGATATTCATGTGTGGTATCACATGAAAGCCATAATGTATGAACGCAAAGCGGATGAAAGAGATGAAATATTTCATCGAATTTTCGGTGCTGTAAGACGCGTAAATGAGTATAGTCCTTGGCAGGGCCACAGAGAGGGTTGGGATACTGAGCAAAAATTTCCGGGACTCGGGCCTCTGTGGGGCTCGGAAGAGATTATGAAATTAAAAATATTAATAAATAAATTGGCCAAGTAGCCGAAATATAACTGATAAGCATAAATGTTGGAGAGATCATTTTTGCCGGGATGATATTCTACCACTGAACTGCCGTAGCAGATTAACTTTCTCGTTTCTGAAAACGGATGTTTTCTTGGTTGGGACGGAACTAGCCAAGCTAGTATGAAATTGCCCCAACAATGTCCTCGAAGAGATACATCGAAGAAAACTCCTCCCTCTCAAATTGTGAGATTGCCAAGCAAGAAATTGATGGAATAATGCGATCCGAAGATCCTATGCAGACAGGCATAAGCTGTAAAGTTGGGAATAATTTTGAAACGAGAAAAAAGTCTGCTATGACCGGGAATCGAACCAGGGTCTTCCACTTGCCGGGCGAATATTCTACCACTGAACTATCTTAGCAGATCAATTTTCTCGTTTCTGACCATGAATGTTTTCAGTGGTAGAATATCCGCCCGGCAAGTGGAAGACCCGGGTTCAATTCCCGGTCGTAGCAGACTTTTTTCTCGTTTCAAAATTATTCCCAACTTTACAGCTTATGCCTGTCTGCATAGGATCTTCTGATCGCATTATTCCATTATTTGATATGTTAAAATATATATCAATTAATTGATCGTATCTTGAAATTTATAAGGAACAGAAGTATCCATTCTCCCAAACGTAGATTTCAAATATATTTCCTAATAAAGACTCGCAACTACAATGCATATGAGAAGAGAGATTCTAGAAATGCCTCCTTCACGTCTCCCTTGTTCCCCTTTGAATTTTCTCTATCCACCGCTTCCTCTCGTGTCTTCCAAAACTTCGGCGTTACTCGCGGCTCCTTTTCTCCTCCCACTCCCTTTCTACCATTCTATCCTTTTCTCTCTCACTCTCTGCCTTCGTATTCTCCAATTTCTCTCTCTCCATATACCCCCCATTTTTCCCTTTCTCCCAAATTGACGTTTTTTGCTTTTTTGCGCCCCCCTCTAACTTATTGGTGTCGTTTGAGTACGCCCTCAGAACGATGTATACTCGAAATCGAACACGGTTCTCCTTGGCTCGGTGCCAATGGTTGCGATCGATGGTTCTATATTCTCCCTCCCTCTCTCCCTCCCTTTCTCCCTCCCTCTCTCCCTCCCTCTCTCCCTCCCTCTCTCCCTCCCTCTCTCCCTCCTTCCCTCCCTCCCTCTCTCTCTCCCTCTCTCCCTCCTTCCCTCCCTCCCTCTCTCTCTCCCTCTCTCCCTCACTCCCTCTCTCCATCCCTCTCTCTCCCTCACTCCCTCTCTCCCTCCCTTTCTCTCTCCCTCTCTCCCTCCCTCTCTCCCTCCCTCTCTCCCTCCCACTCTCCCTCCCTCTCTCCCTCCCTCTCTCCCTCCCTCCCTCTCTCTCTCCCTCACTCCCTCTCTCCCTCCCTCTCGAGAGGCCCAACAGGGCCTAACCTCGCTAATAAAGGGTCCAATCAATCAATCAATCAATCCCTCTCTCTCTCCCTCTCTCCCTCACTCCCTCTCTCCCTCCCTCCCACCCTCTCTCCCACCCTCTCTCCCTCCCTCTCTCCCTCCCTCTCTCCCACCCTCTCTCCCTCCCTCTCTCCATCCCTCTCTCCCTCCTTCTCTCCCTCCCTCTCTCACTCCCTCTCTCCCTCCCTCTCTCCCTCTCTCCCTCCCTCACTCCATCCCTCTCTCCTTCCCTCTCTCTCCCTCTCTCCCTCCCTCTCTCCCTCCCTCTCTCCCTCCCTCTCTCCCTCCCTCTCTCCCTCCCTCCGTCCCTCCCTCCCTCCATCCCTCTCTCCTCGATAATATTGTAATTACTTATATGACGAAAGGGTTAAATGTAAGAAGGGACTACATAGTCTCAATTTCGCCCTAATAAAGTCGTTTGTCTGTCTGTCCCTCCTTCTCTCCCTCCCTCTCTCCCTCCCTCTCTCCATCCCTTTCTCCCTCCCTCTACCTCCCTCTCTCTCCCTCCCTCTCTCCATCCCTATCTCCCTCCCTCTCTCCCTCCCTCTCTCCCTCCCTCTCTCCCTCTCCTCCACATTTTTCCCCTTTCCCACTCCTGCCGTCCGCCTCCTTCCATTCTTCAACTTAATGCCTCCATCACGGGCACTCACTAAACCGCCTCCTCCTTCTCTTTCACTCCTCTCTTTTCTCCACCTTCGCTCTTCTTGCCGAATAGAATTTTCCTCATTTTTAAAGGGAGCCGGTGATGAGTGGTGTGCGACGCGGCGAAAGATAGGAGTGAGGTGAAATGGGAGTGGGAGGGGAGGAAGTGGGGGATAGGGGGAGAGAGAGATGTATCGATGGGTCCGGAGGAAGGGAGTGAATGATGTGGGATGAGTGGAAGTGGCGTCGAATGGAGGGAGAGGGAGGAGTAGAGAGCCGAGGACCAGAGGGGAGAGGAGGAGTAGAGAGCGGAGAAGGAGGAGAGTGGGGGAGGAGTAGACGGGAGAGGAGTAGAGGGGGGGAGGAGTAGATTAGGAGGAGGAGTAGAGGGGGAGTAGTACAGGGTGTGGAGTAGAGGGGGTGAAGTAGAGGGGGGAAGAGGAATAGAGGGGGAGGATTAGAGGGAGGAGGAGTAGAGGGGGGAAGAAGTAGATGGGGGAGGCGTAGAGAGGGAGGAGAAAGGGCGGAGGAGGAGGAGTGGGGAGGAGGAGTATAGGGCGGAGGTGGAGAGGGGGAGGAGGAGAAGGGGGGTGGAGAGGGTGGAGGAGGAGGAGAGGGGGGTGGAGGAGAGGGCGGAGGAGGAGAAAGATAAATAAATATCTTTTTTCGGGCGAAATTTAGACCATACGGTCCACTCTTACATTTAACCCTTCGTTAATGTTGTTACATTAAATATAATACCTTAAATTACATAAAAAACGTTGAATATGATTAAATTCTAATGCATACGGAGAGAGATAGACAGGTACATATTCAGAAAAACTTCTAAAAAAGACTAATTTGTGGGAAAAATCTAAGGACCAGTTTTGGTCTACCTAGTAAAAACCCATGCAGGAAAAAACCCACGAAGTGAAGGAGGGTGGAAAAACCTGCGAAAACCCTAGATACATCAAAGAATAATATTAACCATACAAAAACACAATAAAGTGAAAATTCTAAAATTATATTTTAATATACCAGATTAAAAACATAATAATTATATAAATAAAAAAAGTGAAAAGGAGGAGAGTGGAGGGGGAGAGGAGTATGGTGGGATAGCCCGTGGGCGTGTGGGAAGGAGAGGAGGACGGATGCAAGACAGGGCTGGGGATAGAAGGGTAGAGGGGAGGGTGGAGGGGAAGGATGAGGGTGGGAGGGTATTGGCAGTGTCAGAGAGCGGTGCTAATAGACAGTTTAACGCGGAATGGAAGAGATAAGCAACAATGAAAATAAGGTTCTGTCCTCATATACCAGCGACACTGTACAATGTTAGTTAAACTGGAAAAATATTTTTAATTTATGTCTCCGTAAATGTAGCGTCAAATGAAAATTACCGAAAAGGTCGTTAAAAATGCAAAGTATTCAGAATCAAAATATAGGATGTTCCGTACATGTATTTAGGGTAATCTGTTGACTACAGTGGGTAAAAATATTTGTAACGTAGAATAAAAAATGTTTCTCCATGGTTACTAGCATAGTAGAATAAATTTGTGAAGTTATTTCAAGGGATGGCTCCATGTCATTTATTCACCACCACTTTTAAGATGAGTGTTTTTCAAGAAAATCTCTATGCATAGGTAGCTAAGTTTAAATACAATATAAATTTAAGCGATATAAACAGAACTTGTTGAAATATCGACATTATTAAGAATCTAACTCTAAAATTGTATCGAAACTTCGGAAATTTTTATTTCAAAAGCAAAAGATATGCGAGTTCTAAACTAAATCTTATTATGTTCTAAAATGGGAGCATCTATGAATTAATATTCGAAGCGGAATTTAGGGGGAGATGATTTGCAAAACCCGCTTTACCGCGATCCGTTCTACGTCATTAATCACCGTTAATCTCCAGACCAGGCTTCCACTTTGATGCGAGCCAAAGGGGTAGATTTATTCTTGTGCACTAATTCGTGTTTACGCCACACTTTGTTGCGTGGGTGATTCAGAACAAAATGCTTCCAATGTAAATTACTACAACAGTCAAAGAATTGTCGGAAAAATATTCCAGTTTCCTCTCTTTTAGCGCCATCTGCAATATAATATCGAAAAAATGCGACTGGTGATTTAAGACGGTATTAAATAAAAAAATAGAAATATTACAAGAAATTAGATAACTTTCCTTACATTAAACAATCCCTTTGACCAAACGACTAAAATTGAATGTGAAACGTTACGGGGAGTTAAAAAAGTGTCCTTTTACGTTTTTTATTTTGATTTACGGGCGGACAACGGGGCTTATAAATCTCAATTGTAATTAATTCGAATGTTGTTCGGCGTCATGTAGATAAAAAAATGCTCCACCCCTTCCTCTGTACCAATTTATAAAGATGGGCAATTGCTTGTGCATATATTCCCGATTAAACCGCCCCGTGGCAGGTTTGCGGCAACGAGTAGGGCGGGTCGAGGGGGAAGAAGATGGGACAGAGGGGAGAGGCCTGTGGGTTGCGGTTGGTTTTGGGAGGTAAGACGGTGACTGGGAAGGGAGTGGGGATGGCAGGAGGTTGAGAGGGGAGGGAGGAATGGGTGAGAGTGTGCAGGAGAGCGGGGGAGTTGCAGCGGCCAGCGGTCTGAGTGTGACGTAATTCGGAATCCACCTCTACACGCACCCGTCACGCGCATTGGATTCCATCCAAAACTGTGTTCGAGATTAATTAGCAAGGGAACCACATGAGTCCTGCGCCGTTAATTTTATGCGAATTTCACGAGAAAAGGTTGTTTTTTTTAATGATGGGGCTCTGAAGTAACGAAGCAATGGTTAAAATTTTTCATAAAACGAAAAATATCTGAAAACTATTGTTATTGTTCTCTAGAGGTATTCGAGTAAATTCGGTATCCTCGTATTGGTTTTTGAAAGAACAAATGAGTCAAATGGAAGGCGGTAGTTGGTTAGCATACCGCGCGCACGTCTAGAATTGGCCGCTCTCTCTGCTCAATCATTTCTATCTCACATTTTCTACTCCTCCCTCCCGTCATCCAATTCGCAGTCCATTCTCCCTCATTTCCTTCCAATCCTCTATTCTCTCCCTATGCATAATAATCCCTGCTCTCTCACTATCTCTCTTCGTCCTCTCTATTCTCGTCTTCCTTTACTCTTATCAATCCCCCTCCCTCCCTCCCTCTCTCCCTCCCTCCCTCACTCTCCCTCCCTCCCTCTCTCTCCCTCCCGCCCTCTCTCCTTCCCTCCCTCCCTCTCTCTCTCCCTCCCGCCCTCTCTCCCTCCCGCCCTCTCTCCTTCCCTCCCTCTTTCTCTTCTCCCTCTCTCTCTCCCTTCTATCTCCCTCCCTCCCTCTCTCCCTCCCTCTCTCCCTCCCTCCCTCACTCTCTCCCTCCCTCTCTCTCTCCCTCCCTCACTCTCTCTCCCTCCCTCTCTCTCCCTCTCTCTCCCTCCCGCCCTCTCTCCTTCCCTCCCTCCCTCCCTCTCTCTCCCTCCCGCCCTCTCTCCCTCCCGCCCTCTCTCCTTCCCTCCCTCCCTCCCTCCCTCCCTCTCCCTCTCTCTCTCCTTTCCTCTCTATCTCCCTCCCTCTTTCTCTTCTCCCTCTCTCTCTCCCTTCTATCTCCCTCTCCCTCTCTCTCTCTCTCTCCCTTCCCTAAATGCTCCATCCTCCGCCACGCTCTCTTTCGTGCTCTACACGACTCGAGGGCATTTAGATACCGTCAATGATTACGCGCTACGCAGAGAGGACTGAATTCTTTCTCTCTCCCATTCTAAACAAAACGCGCGGCGAAAAGAGCACCCGACAGACGAGCAAGTGCATTACGGAAATAACTGCGAACAAAATCTCCGCTTTTTTCTACCCCGGAGTGTTTGGGACGCGTACTGTTGAGCACGTAAAGAGTGATGGGAGAAAACGGAGCGCCGCGGCTAATGTTTTCACAAAGAAAGTGACGAGAATGGAACAGAAATGAACAGGAGTGAAGGGAAAGGGCAATAAGGGGAGGACAAAATGAAAAATATTCGACGAGGTGGTTGGGCGGAATTCATATGCTTTAAAGAGGGTAGTTAAATGGAAGTGATTGTCGTTGGGAGGTGAGCGGAAAGGAAAACCCGTCACAGAGTAATCCTAAAATTCTTTCCAATTTTTTATTTAAGCCTTACCGATAATTTACGAACACATACGAAGAATATCATTAACTCATATAATGATAACAGCGCTGTATGTATTTTGAAGTGAGAATACCTGCCGTTCAACCTAAAAGAACTTAACATTTTTTGGGGTTTTAAGTTTGAGTGAATTGTTTGTGATAATAGCAGGCATGTCAAATTTGAAGAGACGTCCGGGCCGAATTAAAGCGATGAATGTTATAGAAATGCCGAATTAAAGCGATGGATGTTAGAGAAGGGCCGCAGTTTTTTAATGAGGGCTGCGAGCTGTAATGATAGACTTTAGCTAAAAGATTGGACCCCTGATTTGCAATTAAAAACAATAATTTAGGATACAGGTTCTATTATAATTCAATAACTATGAAAAAATATCGTCTCCTTGTCGCTAAAATAAAGCATTTATATGAAATCTCACACGATTTACTTTAGACAAAAATTACCCAACGGGCCGACAGTTTGACATGCCTGGTGTATAGCATATACAATAATATATGATTGTGATAGTAAATGGAAAAATGTGGTTTAAATAGTACCGTTATTGAAGTTTATTGCACTCCTCATATCGGCAATATCTCTATAAATATCGATCATATATCTTTAAAGACAGGACATTCGCCGATATTTGGAGCAATAAATATACTCTCTTTACGGTGATCGCTAGGAGTCGCAGGAAGTTCATCCTCGAGCGTCCTGAAGTTCTTTTAATTAACGCCGCTCCTCCGCAAATCTCATTTTCGCTCCATTGGATTCTATTTACTGGCTGAGGTGGATGCGGGCCCGAGTGAAAAAAGAGACCTTCTGAAGGAGTTTGGATGGATAACGGATGGGGAAGGAGAGGGAAAGGAGAGGGAAAGGACAGGAGGGAGAGAGGGAGGGAAGATGGGAGAGAGGGAGGGAAGAGGGGAGAGAGGGAGGGAGGGAGATAGGGATGATGTGAGGGAGGAAGGAAGAGAGAGAGAGGGAGGAAGGGAGAGAGGGATGGATAGAGGAGGGAGTGAGGGAAGAAGGGAGAGCGATGCCCGAGGAGTGGCGAAAGGAGAAGAGCGCCGGAGGATGCGGGGAAATCGAAAGAAGATGAAGAATAAGTGACAACCAATTTCCATCAAGGCAACGCTAGCTTCCTAAAATTCCATCGCCTTCCCAGCAATCCCTTCCCGGTTACCTTCCTCTCCCATCATGCCTCATTCAGAGCCCCTCCGGCTGATCCAGCACTATCTCCTCTCCACTCGTCCCTCCATTTCCCCTTCTCGAATATCGACTCTCTTCTCCAAGCGGCGATGCATTTTAATATCACCCCGTCAATCACAAAATAATTTGAAGCCGAACGCGAGGAATTTTTTATTATGTTTTTCATTAATGAATAGTAAATTTATCAAGGAATTCTACCACGATCAATCACATTCGGATCTATAACGCAGTTTGATGAGATTCTAGCTTAAAAAAATCAGTTAATGTTTTCATAGCAGATATTTAAACATTGAAAGCATAATTTCAAAATTATATACTTGATAATTGTAAAATAATAGACACTAATAATTTTATTTTCCCTAACGATTAAATTTTCAGAACAATATTAAAAAACTCATATATGTGTAAATTTAAATGCTCGTTGTCATTACCTCGCGAGAAAAATTGGTTTGCAATTAATGGAGGAATGCCGCTGTATGAATTACTCTACTATGGTGAGGCCCAGATAGATAATTGGACGTTTTTGAAAACGAAATCATATGTTATTATCCTATGTGATTAAAGCAGCAAAAATTCATTTGCGTGCTGTGAAATAAATAAGAATTATTTATCACGAGGAAAAATGGTTAGAAAATTTGCTAGCACGGAGAGTTTCGTCATGTTTTTCCTGATCTGTTGAGAGATGATCAGACATTCTTCAAGTATTTCCGAATGTTTTGCGGAAAGTTTTTCGATATTTTAGTAATTTTACATAATTTTTATCTCTTGTATCTTATATATTGAAATAACCGCGTACTATCTTTACCTATAATTCTTCATTCGTTTTGAAAAAACAAAGATGAAACATGATAACATAAAATCACTTCTATGCAAAAAATACTAACAAAAATATGACACAATCCTCACTTCGGCCTTCGGAACGCTTTGAACTTCAGTCAAAATATTCTCGGTGAGCAGCCCTTGCCTGATCTGATCCGTTCCAAAGATGTATGAACCGATCTGATCCGACGTAATGTGTTTGACTTTATGCATTTGTATTTTCATCGACTGAGCCGATCCTATCCGAACTATTGGGTGCCCTACTTAATAGGGTAGGTATTGATGTGTTTTTCCCGATAAAGTGAATTGCTTGGAAGCTTAGTTCATGACCAACAGACGTCACATACGCTGAGGAAAATTCTCAGCTAATTTTATGCTAGGCGGAATGAGTATGTTAATGGTATACTCGAAGAAATAATTTATGTTTACTTTACCATTAAAGCATTTTCAGCGCTGTTTTTAAACAGGAAAATTAATCCAGAGCAAAGAATATAATTGGAATTTTTAAACAAACTCACAATTAGAGTGTTATTACTGAACATGAATGACACTAGCGCTTTTTTATATTTTTCATCTGGTTATGCCGTCTCATATTCGGCCACTAGAGCCTCGTTTGTTTTATAACATGGGGTAACCCCGTTGAAGGTGAGGTTAGCGTTTAAATGAGTGATGCCTAATAGTTAGCATTGTATTGTTCATATCATCATTCTACATGCACATATATTTTACATAAAATTTACTTTTTTGGAATAGTTGATATTTCTAAAATGACATAAGTCTAGAACGCAATTAATTTTTTATTAAAATGTTGAAACCATTCCTCTTTAAAGTTTTCAAAACTCAAACTTATCAAGAGTAAGTGACATTAATTTGAAAATGTACACTCAATGTTTCAGTTTTTCATCTTTTATACATTTGAAGATATAAGTATAACAATCGAAAATTTGAGTAATTGCAACGTAATATTTAGGTTCGAGTTCATTTCATCGTCGTCAGTTATCAATTCTTCTTCACTAACAAAGGGCTTTGTGCACAAGAAAAGAAAATTAACTTATTTACGTCCATTTCTTCGTCGTATATAATCCATTTCCTTTCATTTATTATGTTCTGTATGCAAAAGGGAGGAAATAAAACATATTTACATATTTGTAGTGGATCTTATTTACATCAATTGATACAAAAAGTTTTTCATATACCACAATTAATTAAACCGTGTAAGAAATTTTATAAGTTCAAAATAAGTTACGGAGCTCTAGCTGAAATTTTTGAAGCTTTTCAAGAATTAGTGATATTAATGTGAAAATGTACGTTCGCATTTTCAATTTTCCATCTTTTACACCTTAAAGATATTAATATAAACGAAAATATAAATGTGTCCAAATTCGAAGTTAAATATTATTCACAACATAGCTTTATATAAAAACAAATGGCAGCATTACTGAAATCTACTCTCCAAGTTTCAGTAATTTGTCATTTACGCTTTCGTCCCAATTTCAATTTAGGCAAGTGTACAGACAGACAGAAAAACACCAAAATGAAACTATATGCGCATTAAAAAAATGCTTTAAAAATTGGAAAAGAACTTCGAGTGCGTATTCCGGTAACCGTGTTGCTACAGTCGGCGTATTAAAACTCCATTGGAAAAAATTGCTTTTCGAGATAACATCCGTCTTCTCCCCTTTTTCTCATTTCTTCTCTTCCACCCGCGCTGTTTTTTCGCGTTCATCCAACTGTTTCCTCGTCCCTTTTCTCCCCTATCTGCTTCTTTAATATCCATCTTTCCGCTTCTCCTCTCTCTCTCGTCTACTGTGTGTGTCATCAAACATCCTTCTACCCTATCCCTCTAAACCTCCCACTAACATTTACACGCCTCTCTCTCTCTCATAGCCCGCCTCTCTCACCTATCTCTTTATCCATAAAGCATTCTATCCTATCTACCACCTTTTATTTTCTCTGAAAAACTTCTTTAACCTCTCTCTCTCATTCTTTCTCTCTCTCTCTCTCTCTCTCTCTCTCTATATATATATATATATAATTTCTTTTTTTCTCACACTCTCTATCATTCCTGTCCGTTAACATATCCCTCTCTCCCTCTCACTATCTATCCCAGTCTCCCTTTAACACTCTGCTTTCCTCCTTTCTACGCCTCTATTTCATCTCTAACTCGCTCTCTCTCTCTTGTCTTTCTATCTGCTCCGCACCCGCACCAATTTCTCTCCCTCTCTCTGCGTTGCTTGGTACGAACCGCGCTTCAGTCTCACACTGGGCGCTTAATTATCTTTCGAGGGCGAGCGGGCGTTCCTGTGGAAAGGAGAACGGGAGGAGGGGGAGAGGGCGTGGAAGGGGTGGAAAAGAGAGAAGGGGCGGAGGGAGCAGGGAATCTGTTGGTCCCGAAGGGGTGGGGCGCGGGCGGCAGTGCTGTGCATGGCGCTCATAATACCGCGACCCCGTCTTTGAAACGGAGGGCGGGAGAGGCATGGGGAGAGATAAAAGTGTGGTGCTGGGTGGGTGCCTGGGATGAGAAGTGCGGGAGCGGGGGAGGAGGAGGCGGGTTGCCCGGTTTGGACGAGGAAGGACTCCCAGATGTCTCCCGCGCTGAAGGATCTCCAAGTCCTTTCAAACGGCGCACTCTCATTTCTCTCTTATTCTTTGTGCCTCACACGTATTGGATATTTTATATTTAACGCAAAACCTCTTGTTTCCTTTGCACTTATTATTCTCTCACCTCTCTCTCTCTCTCTCTATGTCTCCTCACCTTTTGGATATAACCTCAGTTTTATGCCCATAGCTCATACACTAATATTTCAGCCGCTTGACAGTGGGGAAGTAAAAAATGCGCATTACTTACTGATTCAGCATATCTCGAGTAGAAAACGTTAATCTTCTTCTTTTATTGCATAACATATTATCTTTAACGATGTTGGGAACACTTAAATGGGAATAGGTTTATCCTTTTTAAACGATGGACATCTGTGAATGTGAAAAATATTCCATGATTTATTGAAAATTTATTTATATTTTATTATTTTATAATTTTCCTGAGAATATGAATTAAGATTTAATATACAAAATTTTATATGTGTACTATGAAACTAATTTGAAACACGGAATGATATAATAAATTTGAATGATGTGCGCCATAGGTATTCGCGTTTTCGTCTATCTTCAGTGAGTTTTAGTAGAATATAAACAAAGGCATGGCATATAAGTTGCGTATTTGTACAGGAGCTTTTACCTTTTAAAATTATTGAAATGATTCAGTAATTGTATATGAGATAACTATGTAATTGAAACCATAATTTCCGATTATTTTACTCTAAACTAAATATAGCAAAAATTCCAATTATGCATCGTCATTTTTTTGAGAGAGACGAATTTTTTTTCTTATATTGTAAAAACACTAAGCGCACATTTTGGGACTCGCCTAGTAATGTAATGTGGATAACTAAACTAATTGTAAAGCTCGATAATTTTGCCCAAAAGAAAATTGCGTATGGTAAAATATCGTATAAATATACGAATTGACGTAGATAGGATTTTTAGGCGTTCTAATTGTAGTAGAGGACGCCTTATGGGTACGTCACCTCCGCCCTTCCGTCCGTCCGTCCGTCCTCATGTTTCATCACGATAAAGTACTGGGCGGATTTTGATGATATTAAATCTTTGTGATCCTTATTAAAATTTATCTTCAAATTATGATTTTCAAATGGGTCCGTCAATTAGAACCAACACTTTATATAAGCACTTAAATAAACTTATACTCGTGTCTCTCTAAATGGCTTCCGTAAAACAACCATTAAAAATCCATATTTTTCCCTCCCTAGCTCTTATATGATCTTAAAGTTATCGATTAAAAAATTAATTGAGACAGAAGACAACATTCACTACAAAAAAAGTCCGCTAGACCATGTAATAATAGCGTTTGCTGTAATGTATAATATACATTGACTGGAAATATAGTATGATATTTGGTAAAAAGCTATTGAATAAATTACTAGAAAATACATAAACTCCAGCTGGTTAGCAATATTTTTTTAAATTTAAACCATTGAGATTGGGTTACGGAACGTCATATACTATGCCACAAGAATTGTCGCTCTGCCGTTTAGTTTTTTAATTCACTATTGTATTTTCACATGATCCTGTGCTACTTTGGCTCGAGGCTTCCCGTATTCAGTTAGAAGGAGTACAGCGTTGTCAAGCTCGCAACCTTAGTATTAAGACACAAAAAAACTATCCTAAAATCTACTTAACCCTTCTGGCTGCAATTGTTTATTACCATGATCGACTCATGTATTATCTTTAATGTTGTTAACTATTAATTGTGATGCGTCACTTTGTAACATTTAAATAAATAATTTCAATAATATAATCAGAAAGAAAGTATCACCGCTACTGTATTTATATAAAAAATCAGATCAATTTATGTTTTGCAGAGAATATATAGGACAAATTATAAAACTCACTTATCTCAAATTTCTTGACAGTTGTAATTAGCGCTATTTTTACTTTGATAATGTCACTCTCAGTTGGATGTTCCGCTAGTGACGCTGCACGTAGTCGCTTTGCCTAAAAGATCTTCAAAATGATGGAATGCAAGAGTTAAAATGCTTTGAACGGGAATCGAACTTTCCGGGTGAATTTTCTACAATGCGTTCCTAATTTCTCTTTCCCTCTCTCTCTCCCTCGGTATTTTCCAACATTTCTCAGCGGTTGCCAGGTGTTAAATCTTGGATTCTTAGCTATTCCGTGTTTTATGCAGACAGGTCACCAACCAATCTGTCGTGGGACCACATTCCTAGATAACACGGGACACACAAGAAACATACACTCATAGAACGGGTGAGGGAAATTCGAAGCCGGAATTAGCATACTCTTTGCGAAAAGCACCGCTGGGTCACACTACTTAACGTCCCTTACGACGTAGGGAATGCTGATTTGCATGTTTCCTCGCAACACACAATTAGGGGGCGGGATTTAGCTGAAAATCCAGGCACCGCCAGGATTCGAACTTGGGCCCGCTGCGTGGAAAGTCAACAGTAATTAATGAAATGCTTCTTAAGTGATCTATTGCAGCCTTCGTATAACTCAATAAAACAGTGAAGGCATTCCTGAAGTTGAATGTTTTACTGTCCTCAAAATTTCACTTCTGTATTTCTCTAATACCTTAATACAAGAGTTGCTGTTATTGTAACATTTCGCGTGGTAAAAAAATAATCTCATTATGCTAATATCTCAGCTGAGCGTGTAACATTTAAAAGAAATAAATTTTTTTAAGAAAAACTATCCTGCAAATAAAAGACATCCTACAAGTAAAGCAAGGCATCCTACAAGATAAAAAATTAAGCGAGTGATTCGCGAATCATTTTTCGTAAATCATAGCATACGACTAAACGTCTAGTATAACCGCTTCACTCTTTCGATTTTTCTTTTATCAGAGACATTTGATCTGCATACTAATATTTGTTCACAGCAGCTCCGTAACAAGGCATTTAATTATTTTTCTCAGTTTGTTTTTTATCAAGTATTTCCTCTGGGAAGGATTGGTAAAAAAGGCTGTTCATCTGCGCTAAAAATTCTATTCTGATGGAATTTCGCATCAGACGTGGTAACGTCGCTTCTCTTCTCTCAAATTCAAAATCACGCACTGCGGACGTTCTCAATCAACCTTTTGATTTATAAAAGAAACAAAAGATAATTTTGAAAAAATACAGTTTATCGTGCTCAGAATTATTTTCATTCGGAGATTTGGGTGAACTAGGGCATTTATATAGTTCATATGACATAATTTGATATTGCCAAAAGCGAATACTAATGCTCCCATCATATGGTAGGATAGAAAACCACGTGCAACAAAAACTTTCATTATGACACAGAATTTGAACTTTATGTAATTGTAAATAATAATAAAGAAATAAAATACGTTTATAAAAGGTAACTTGAGCGGATTATATTCTCTTTCTCATTTCCGCGTAATGATCTTGTTCGATGGAAAAAACCAAATGGCAGAAAATTCTTTCAATTTAATGTAAAGTTTGTCGTCTCGTACCTGACTGAGAGTGTGAAGGCGAGAGCGCTGTGTCAAGCAGATTAAGAAACCCTCTCCGTCGTCCGCTCGGCCCCTCAAATCCACAACAAACGCCCTTCTCCCTCCCACTCCTACCCTTCCTTCCGCTTCTCCCCATCCGTCCACCCCACCCATCCCCGCCCAACAATCCCCTCCCCACCCATCCTTCACCCGCCTTACCCTTCAGGGAGCGCTGCAATATCTTTTCTAGAACGCAGAGGACATTATTTTCGTGGCGAATAAACCGCTTCTTCTAATCCGCAGGGACAGAGCACATCGTCGTTCCCATTCCAAACGCCTTTAATCCCGAACTGCAAGCATACCTGAACCCACCCCATTCCCACCTCCCTCTCTCCGTTTTCCCCCTCCCTCTTTTTTCCCTCCTTCCGCTTCATCTTTCCGTGAACCGCCCACCGCTCAATTTGTCTCCTTCTCGCATAACTCCTTTCCTCAACCTTGTAACTCTGGGTATTTTTCAACTCGTGTTGCTCGACATCCCTCTTTAATTCAGCCCTCGACTTACTTCGTCCCAAAGTTCACCTCGTCACCGAATCATACAGCATCCCTTCCCTTCACTCCCTCCCTTCACTCCCTCCCTTCACTCCCTCCCTTCACTTCTTCCTTTCATTCCCTCCCTTCACTCCCTCCTTTCATTCCCTCCCTTCTCTCCCTCCCTTCACTCCCTTCTTTCGCAATGACAGTATTGGAAAAGGAGGTGGTGGAGTAAGAATATATGTTCGTAAATATCTTTCAGTGACTCACAGTACTCCCGAAGGCCTGAATATCTTTTCCTCGAAATAATAGTAAACTCAAAATATTATTGTTAGGGATAATATATCGTCCTCCTAAAATAGGTCACCTATACATCGACGGGACCATCGCTAACTTAACACAAACTATAACGATGCAGCCATTATTAAAAATTCCTTTACTTCCCACAAACTTAATATTCTACCATTCGAAGAATAACACTAAAAACTCATCCACATGGATTGATCTTGTAACAGCCAATCCAGAGAAAGTAATTATACACGGACAGCTACTTGCCTCCGAAATTTCATCTCATGACCTTCTCGTTCTGGCTTGTTCTCTTAACTCTCCGAAGTATAAGCAAAAGTTCATTTCTCAACGAGATTATAAAAACACTACTTATGCTAATCTATTTGCTGAAGCTGCCCTTCTTCCCTGGTGCATAAGAGAATATACTGACGACATCGAGAAAAAAGTTGAATCACTAAACACTTTGCTATTATCATTATTAGACAAATATGTACCCGTCAAAACTACTCGAGTCTCCAAACCTCGCGTGCCGTGGCTAACTACGGATATAAAACTAATAATGGCTCGACGCGACTCAATTTTCCACCTTTTCAAATCGAACAAATCCCCAAGCACTTTTAATGCCTACAAAAACATCAGAAATAAAACTTGGCAGCATATTAAGGACGATAAAATAAAATAGGTACACTCAATATCTAGTCCGAAAGAAGCTGCGTCCGCACTATGGGGTATCTGCGACACCTCGGGATTGGCAGGCCTAAGAATTCTTTCTTTCCCCCAGATATATCACTTGATTCGCTTAATACTAGTTTCTCGATTCCTCTCACATTTGTTGACTCTGAACGTAAACCCAAAGTAATTAGAAGAGTCGATCTAAAAGAAAATGAGTCTATCGGCTCTAAATATTTTCATTTCAAGTTGATATCGCAAATAGACGTTCTTAAAAGCTATACGCAGAATTAAATCAAAAGCGCAGCGTGCAGACGGCATTTCAATTTTACTAATTAACAAATTAATTCACCTTATCCTACCAATAGTCACTAATATATTTAATGACTCCTCACTTCTGGGTAAATTCCCATCGCAATGGAAACGCGCATTAATCCGTCTCATCCTACAGAAATCACTATCACTATCAAAGGATAACAAAGACTATCGTTCTATTAGTTTTCTTCCCACCCTTTCTAAAGCATTAGAGAGACTTGTGCACTAGCAAGTCACAGATTTCTTTAACTCAAATCGCATACTTGACTCCTTCCAATCAGGCTTTCGAAAGTCACACAGCACGACCACTGCTTTAATTAAAATCACGGATGACATGCGTCGATCCATGGACGACAGGAAATGGAGAGCATTAGTACTGCTTGACTTCAGTAAAGCCTTTGACTCACTAGACAAAGACATCCTTCTGGAAAAACTCCGCAGCATGAGATTCTCTACCATTTCAATTAACTGGTTCTCTTCTTACCTTAGTGATCGTCACCAGATGGTGATCTCAGACGATTCTTCCTCCTCTTCGATAAGTATCACCCAAAGACTACTACCCTTACGGAAAGACCGGAAGAAATGCTATGAATTGATGCCCAGGTTTTCACGTAAGGCGACACGCAGTTGTACCGGGAAAACTTGGAACTACGTGTTTACGATGGCTCGCTATAGTGACGTCACCACGGGGTGTCGCTCACCCCCTTGCTCTCCCGTTTTAATACGATAATCATAACAAATACTATAAATTGGATGGATAGAAGAATTCGACTTAAATGGAAGAATGTTGAGTTGCATTTAAGAAATCAAATTTATTGGCGTATATCACACATTGCGAGAATACTAAGGCATTATCAAACTACAAAGCAGTGAAGTATTTGTACATAAATACAATACATATAAAAATTAATAATTGCAACGAACTTTTATAACGTTAATACCTTTAATGCATGGATACGCACCTAAGGGAAAGTCACACGAAAGACGGAAAATGTCTATGGTAAAATGATTTTCATTCTTTTTGGCGTTCTTCGGTGAAAATACCATGTTCGTACGGGAATCCTATCCCTCTGTAGGAAGAATGAAAATGAATTTCTAAAAATGTCAATCATTAAGTATAACAATTATCTATATGCTAAACCCTGAAGAAGTTGATACAGGAAGCAATGGGCATGCTTCAAATGTTGCCCCAAATCTAACTTAAGGTAACTTGTGGTTTATGAACAAGTTTTTCTTTGAGGATCACATATCATATTGCACAATAACATGTTCACTTAGTTTATTTATAGTATATTATAAGCACAGTTGTATTTGCTGACGATCAGGTGTTCTTAGCAGTCACAGTAAAGCCATTTAAGATCCGTATGTATTAATCAAATGACAAGGAAAACTTTTGATGCGGAAATTTCAATTTCTAGATCGAAAAATAAATATTTCTAAATCAGTTTTTAAACAAAGAACGCAGAATTATCTTAACCTCAAGGAATACAAGCAAACGCATAATAAGAAAAAAGACATGAACAAGTGAACAATTTATGAAAATAATTCAAAATATTTAAAAATAAAAAAATATTTATAAATAAACATGATATACGATAATCAAAATGAGACATCGCTCTGGTATACTTAGTTTATTATATTATGAGCACAATTCTATTCCCGGATGTCTACGTTGCAGTTTAACTTCCAAAGAACTCATTATAATCTACGAATAACCACGAGACGTTTTAAAAAGAAATTTCAATTACTCATTCTAAAAATTACGACTTATTTTGCAAACAACTGACACGTACCATATTCATGCCCAGGGAAATGGATGGCACAGCTAGGTGAAGTGACGCTCAATACCTAAAAATGAGAAACATTTCCTCTCAAAATGCATCTCGCGCACAAAGATATGAGAGAAAATTTTCTCCTTCCTTCCTAGGAGACCTATCCAGTGGAGGTATCTGTTAAGAAAATATAAAAGCATTCTAACATAACGCATTCACATAACACTTCGTAAAACTATTTTGTCAGAAATTTTTTCAAGAATATGTTATTTTAAGACTAACCTGGCTTTGTTGACTGGAGATCAGAACAAATTCACTTTGGAAATCAGAACAAATTCACTTCGTCATGTTTTCTTAAACCACAGTCAGCCACTGCACGTTTTTCTCGTCTTAAAGACATATTGCTATAGTATGTACACGCCAGAATCTCAGAAATGTCCTAAAGCAGCAATGAAGGAATTCTATGGTTCAAAATGATTCCCCTCTCAAGGTTGATCTCCGCCCGCCGTGAATCTAGATCGTCGTGATTGTGGCTGCAGCTACAGCGCTTCTCAGTGGACAGAGATCCGTGCGAACTACGTGTAAAACATAGGTCTCTATTCTGCCATAAGAGTTTTATACCCCTGGTATCAGCCGAGGTGTCCCGCAGGGCTCAATCCTAAGTCCTCTTCTACTCTCTCTGTACATTAACGACTGCTCCCAAACACATACTGTAACCATCACTTATACGCGGATGATCTTCAAATTTACTTGAACTCCGAGTCTAATAATTTATCCCTAGCCTTAGATAATATTAATCACAATCTGAGTCGACTTAAAAAATGGATTGATGATAACTTTCTCAGTATTAACCCAATAAAATTTAAAGCAATTATAATAGGATATCCAAAACTAGTTGCGTCAGTAAATCTTGCTGTAGTTACTCCTCTATCACCAAATAGTTCAATCATTCCCTATTGTAAAACTGTGAAAAATTTCGGTATACTACTAGATGAAACACTCTCCTGGACTAGCCATGTTATGAACGTGAGCAAGACGGTAAATTCTTCCCTACACTCACTTAGGCGTCTTCATAATATTTTGCCCGCTTCCCTAAAAATAAAGCTGGTCACCTCTTTAGTAGTTCCACACATCGACTGCTCTGACGTTGTATACCAAGATCTATCAAAGGAGTGTGCCCTTAAGCTCCAGCTTACCAACAATTCCTGCGTACGATTCATCTTTAATCTTAAGAAGTCAGACCATATTTCGGAATATTTTTTCAAACTTTATTGACTAAACCTTGAATCGCGTAGAAAATTGCTTTTTTTGTTATTATACCAAATTCTTAAAACAAACATCCCAAGATATCTATCAACAGAGTTTATCACCATTAACACAAAAAATAAATGTAACACTTGAGGATGCCATAAACTTCTAACTCCGCACCACAGAACAGACATCTACAACAGATCCTTCACTGTCACAGTATGCAGATTAAGGAATAGCCTCTCACCCGAAATAAAGTACTCTTAAACCTTATGTACCTTCAAACACTCGTACCACAAACATCTCCTATCCGATTCCCTTTCATTATCCTAAACTGACAAGCAATTATTTTTCCTTACAGGTCGTTGAAAGCATTTAAATATCTGCATGTGTATATATACGTCTTAACCTGTACTTTCTTAGATTTTTGTAAAACTGTGTTTGTGTATTTCATTTTATGTACTTTTCTAATATGATCCTGTAAATCTTTAATGTGTACTTCTGTGTTTTTCTTAGATTTTATGCAAAACTGTTTTTATGTGTATTTCAATTTATGTATTTTTCTACAATGATCCTACAAAACTTTAAATACTACTATCAGTAAGTTTCGCAGGTTTTTCACACCCCTTCTTGTGTGCGTGTTTTCCTGCAGTGGGGTTATTACTAGGAAATAGTAACTTAATTTTCCCTTGTTATTCCCCACAAACAACAAATCTCCATCTCTTTTTATTTCCAAAAATGCTAACATGGCATTGTATTTATGTAGTAATTTATTTTATGTAATCTTTTATTCTATTTTTTCTTTATTACTGTCTTCCTGTATGTAAGTGACAATGGGTTGACGCATACCTATTTATCCCTTTACTCCCTCCCTTAACTCCCTCCCTTCACTCCCTCCTTTCGCTCCCTTCTTTCTCTCCCTTCATGCCATTTTCTCCCTCTCCTCACTTCCCACCCAAACATGTCTTTCGGATTCTCCACATCCATCATCACCTTTTCTCAGAAGACCCAGACATTCTCCGAACGAGACCCGAAATGTTTATTTGGCGGCTGCCCACTCTTTGAAGGATACACCCAATTACGAGGTAAATTCAAAGGGACAAAAAGGTGGCGAAATATTTACACCGCAAATGAGAGAAGAGACAAATACTCATTCCGAGTAATATGTACGGAAGGAAAACTTGTCTGCAACTGTAGAATATATGCGTATATTCTATTCCGGCCGTTTCGAATATTCTATCTAAATAAACGCGAATGTTTGGAGGTTTCCACCGATCGCTCTTCTCGACTTGTTTGTTCTCCTCTTTCCCAATTCGAAGATTTAAGGATTATGATGAACGCGCCGCATTTTTCCTTTCTCCTTGCCTCGCTCTCTCTCTCTCTCCGCATCTCCCAGCGCTTCTCCACTACATTCTAGCCCATTCACGTCTCCCGCAATCCCATTCCCTAAGCTCTCTCTCTTCCATTCGCGCCTCAGTATTTATTTCCGCGCGGATGAAAAAACCTAAACCCAACATCTCTTTCTCATCCCCAATCTATCCATCCTCTCTGCCATGGATAATTTAACTCCTAAAAACGTAATTTTCTTCTCTCCTCACCTCTTCGAAATCCTTCAGTCTCCCGCCCTGCTTTCCCGAAGCAATTCCTGTAGGATGCGGGCCGTCAGCGGCATGCAACCGCGCCAAAGGGTCCCCCTCCTCTCCCCTTCCCTCTCCCCCACTGCCCCCCTCCCTCTTACTCTCTGCCCCTTCCCACTCCTCCGCTGCCCCTTCTCCACCACTGCCCTCCTCTCCTCCACTGCTCCCTCCTCTCCACCACCGCACCCCCTCTCCGCCACTGCCCCCCCCTCTCCGCCACTGCCCCCCCTCTCCGCCACTGCCCCCCCCCCTCACCGCCACTGCCCCCTCCTCTCCACCACTGCCCTCCTTTCCTCCACTGCCCCCCTTTCTCCGACTCCCCCCCTCTCCACCACTGCACCCCCTCTCCACCACCGCACCCCCTCTCCGCCACTGCCCCCCCTCTCCCCTTACCCTCCGCCTTTCGTGTCGACGGGATCCGATCAAACAGATGCCCTTGCTGGCGAACAAAAAAGGAAACGCGCGCGTCGCGTAATTGTAGAGAGCGGAAGAGCGATGATTTTCCCACGTCCTCTACTAATCAATGAAGCTTTTCGTTCATCGACAGCCGTCACTGAATTCCAAGAGGTACTCAGCAAATCCAGTTTTAATTTTATTATTCCTAAAATGATTTTCGTTTTTTTCATGCTCTCAAAAATTATTTTGATTTTAGAGTTAATTTTCTCAATATATTGCTGTATTTAAGGAGTTTTATTAGGCCCAGATTATTTTTAAAAATTACTATCAACGAATCTTAATATATAATTCTGTAAGCCGTATTTTTGTAATTGAAATTGCGAGAGAATTAGAGAGAAAATTATTGAGAGTAAATAAATCTATATAAAAAGGTCCCGAATTCGACTCCAGATGGTGATTTCAATTTCCCATAAGATAATACGTAAAAGCCGATTTTTCGACTTGCAGGCTTTTACTCTTTTGCAAATATAAAATTAAACGGAAATGACCTAAAATCTTTGGGCCTGGACCATTTTAAAGAAAAATAAATAAAGTTTCTTATTCTTACTGTCATATTTCACCTTCACCTAAGATTCGAAATCGCTCATGTTATACGTTTAAATCATATTTATTGAAAAAAGTTAAGCTTTTTAACGATATGTTGCCTTGCCGACCGTGTCATTGTTAAACCACGAGATTGTATTGTCGTCACAACACTTATACTATATGTGTAAGGAAAGCGTGCTTTGAATGTTTTAGTAAGTGAGAGAGAAGAGAGAGGAAGAAAGGATAGAGACGTGGAGAGAGGGAGTGAGAGAAGAGATAGAGGGAGGGAGTGATTCGAAGTCGTGTTAAACTTTAGACTGAGGTTTCATATAAATATCTGTAAGTATCCCATAAGATAACACGTAAATATCGATTTTCTTGGTATGCAAGTCTTTACTCTTTAGCATTTTAAAATCACTTTTGATCATCGTACGAATTTGGGAGTTGAACCAAAAGCCGCATAAAAGAATGAAAATTCATTTTCCTTCCATCGATTTTCGTATATGCTTTGAATTGATGCCTATTTTAGTTTTTAACGTAAAAATTCGAATTTTAAACAATGCCTTGGTAACGATAAACAATACGGTGGTAACTTAAATAAATATGACATTAGTCATTGATACTGTGTTGATGAGTGTTTATAATTCAAATTTTGTGGTTTAAATTGTCGTGCGTCTTAAAGAGCATTTTCTGCTAAGGTAGAAAGTTTTGTATAAAAGAGAAGAAGTTTATATTAGTGCTAAAATTTAGATTGAAGTTTCATCTAAATATCCGTAAGTTACCCATAACATAAGACGTAATTGAAATTGTGAGAGAACGGTAGCACTTAGAGACGCGTACAAGGGTTCATTAGAAAGTTTACAACTGTGTGGGGCCGGGAAAATTATTGGGAGTAAAGAAACAAGAGAAAAAGACATGGAAGAAGAAGAATTAAATAAATGATAGTAATCAATTATAATGTGTTGAAACATCGAATTAAGCTGTTATTTTTATATTTGTTAATTCCTTTATTCTATTATAGTTATTATATCTTTTCTATATTATCGTTTTTTATTTTATATTGGATTATGTATGTATTGTGTAATTATTATAATTATATAACATTTATAAATTAAATTATGGTTATTTAAAATATTATAATTTATTAATCTGTTCCACTCAGTTTCTTGCAGCGTTAGCTGCAACAAGTCACTAGTTCTTTTATAATTTTGATGACGAAATGTAATTTAATTATAATATATTTTTCTTATGGCTCTAAAGATGTGTATTATATCCAAACTATCCATGATATCGAAAGGTGGAAGATTATTAAAATATATTTGAAATATATGTAATACGCATGTTTTTTAAGATACCTCCAACAGCTGTAGGGTTGGGTTGGGTCTTGCATCTAAATTTCTGCTGTGCAACTGCTGAAAACAGAAAAAGCTCTAGCGATGAGCAGCTTAAGTTTTCGAAGATGTTCATTTCATAGTATCTCAAAATATCGTTTGTTTGAGAAAAATTCGAAGAAAGTTACTGAATTTGGAGTTAAAGAAATGTTGAAAAGCTCACACCCAATGTTAAAGTAATACGAAAGTTAACGTTTAAGATTTAGTGGCGTACGGGAGCCAGTTGAGTATGGAAGATATTGAATGAGGAGTGAAACGAATTCCGTTTGTTTATCGGATACTGTTCTCCAAGTTTAACTGGAAAAAATTGCAAACCGAATAGAATGTAAGTAATTGAAGTTTTATGCATGAGCACATAATACCGAACATAAATTTTAATTTAGCTAACATAGCTAGTTAACTAAAGCACCTGCTCGGAAAGGGGAAAACCAGGCTTCGAATTCCGTTCAAGTTCGGAATTTTTATCCTTTTCTAAGACAAAATTTAAAGTTTATTAACTTTGAAATGTTGCAACATTTACCTTAACATAATTGACTCCATCTATACTTAAAGGAAGCGTATATAAGTTTGATTCATTTCAGTAAAAATTAATGATGGTATAGCATATATAACTACCGTCCTTTAATGCTCGATGAAAAAAGAATCTGTTAACTGTTAAATTTTAATGTCGCGAGTAGTCCATTAAGTTTAAAAGGTTTGCCTTAAGTATTATGTCTAGAGAAATGCAATCGAATTAACCAGAAGAGCCATTTTTTCAATTCAATCTAAAACCCAACATTAGAAGAGCCGCAGTTGATACTAAACAAGTAGTTCAGGAAAGAACTAATCCGCCTACTTTCCTTTCAATACAATTTTAATATATAGCAAGTAGGCGTGTACACAGGTTTCCCGTGGTACAGAAGTACTTTTCGTCAAATTCGCCGTAGTATAATTGCATATTATTTTATTTTCTTTGAAAACAAAAAATTGTTTTTCTTTATATTGTGGTATCCTTGCTTTTTTGATCCTTTCTAAACATCTCGTTTTTCCATTCAATACTCGCCTTACAAACGAAATTTCTTTGAAATCCGTTCAGCCAATACCTTTCAAATTAATAGTTCAAAAAAATTCTAACCTTCTTATTGTGGTTGCCCAGTTTAATCGACCCGGTTGAAGTATGATATTTTGGTTATTTATTTATATTAAGTTTAAATATACTATATTTAGTTAAAAGTCATTAGGTAAGTTCTCTAGAAATACGTGTAAAAGAAATATTATTTAACTTTTTATTGTGGTAGCCCTACTCCTTAGCTCCGCTTTAAACATCTTGCTTTCATTATGCTATGTTATGCAAATCTTAGATACAAAATTTAATTGAAATCTGTTCAGCCAATTGATTCCAAATACTTAATTACTGAAAGAGTTTAATTTGTAATTGTGGCACCCCTGTTTGGCTGATTCGGTTTAAATATGCTAATATGGTTTTGTATATATGTGTATAAGTATTAAATTTTATTTAAATTGTTGAAGACAGTTCCACACAAATACGTGTAACAATAATTTTCCCCCTTGAATTGTGGCAGAACTGCTTTCTCTATCTATACTAAATATCTTGATTTTGTTATTTTATGTTGTTCGCCTACTTCACAAAAAATTTCGTTGAAATGGGTTGGGCCTATTCTTTCCAAATTCATAATTACCGAAAAGTTAACTTTGCAGTAGTGGTTCCCCTGCTAACAATAAGTCGATACGGTCCAAATATGCCATATTGGTCATTAATTTATGTGAAGATTCTATTTACCAAATTTAGTTTAAATCGGTCAATTCATGAAAAATATGTTAGGGACACGCACGGACACCCGGGCGATCTCATAAGACTATTTTACATTTTATAGAAAGTAGGCTAAAAATCAATTCATACTGTTGGCCGTTATTTTAGGTAAACGTGAAGTTTTGGTAATTGAAGCCAAGAGAAAATTGGATGTTCCAGAAGCTATATAGGAGAGAAGATCTTTGTTTAGAAAGTCGCAGCTGAGTCCTATAAGAGCCGCCGATTGCGAGAACCTTATCTAGTGTAACTATAGACTGCCATCTAGCAATTATGCTTGTCCCTAATCATGCATTGGTAACCGAAGTGTAGTTTTATTCTTTGGGGTATAAAAATTTAGTCTAGCTATAAAATAATTGCTTGTTTGTGTGTATTTCTGACTAACCGTCCTCTTGGATTACACGCCAGAAACACTACAAGGGAGGAGGAAAACCCGGTACCGGCATTAGACTACTGTTAACGAAGGCCTATAAAGAAGCATTGTGTAGAAATGATTGATACTGCCAGGGTGAAATAGCCGTTTAAACCCAACGGTGACAAAAATAAAAATATAAATTTACGGAATTGTCGATTTTTATGTGTTAGTTAACACTAAATGCTGACGGGCGTCATTTCGGCTCCTCCGCCAGGAAAAATCGCTGCCATATTTTTGTTTTCGCTGTATTGGCGGTTTTCCCTGGTGAGTTTTACTCAACTTTGGTGTCATACATTGTGTTAAAAATTAATGACGATACAAATTTCAGATTTACCTAGAACGCCAAGGTGCCATCATTTCAACTCCGTCATAAAAATAGGCTACATATTGTTACGTAGCTGGTAGTGGAGTCTCAACAATGTCTCTGTGTATCAAGCTGAGGACGGCAGTCCACCTTATTCCCCCTCCGTCTCTTATGTCTACCTGGAACCCTCCCCTTCCCCTGCCCTTTCGAATGGCTCACGTAACATTTTGTTTCAGGGTTACTTTCCACTTGTCCGTGTAAAATGGTCTTATAGTGTGACGATGGCGCGTAGAAAAGGGCTAGTAACTAAGGAAATAGACGAAGCATTACAGAATATATCGAAAAATGAATCTGAAGGAGGAGAATTTAGCGATTCCGATGAAGAGGATTTCATCGTTTCCATGTTTGATACTAGTACTGTAGAAGAAGATGAAATTCCCCCAGGTAAGCAACATTTATTGTTTGTCGGTACTCCTACACCAAGAATATGAGTATTTTATAATATACATTTTATTTATTTTATGTATTATATCATACGATATTTTTTCCCGATTGTAGTCCTTCCTGTACAGCATCTTGCTAAATTCGGCGGGGATATATAAACGCAGATTTCTACACATAGCGTTACACCACGTGATATTGACGGTGGTGCACTTGGCGACGGAGGTGGATTTCGACAGCTGAAAGCACCCCAAAAAACCACGCACCGCGCGACTGGAGAGTGGACCCTACGATGTGGCGTTGGGCGCGGTACTCGTCGTCGGTCAACAACCCCAGGTAACCAGGGAGCAGCTGGCGGCCAGGGAGGTAATACTGCCGTGAAGAGTTCGTACATCAGTGAGGAGTCTAATCCTCTTATAGGCTCTGATGGAACACAATGGTAAGAAATAGCTCCAGGTGAGGTTCTCCCTGACAGAAGGTCTCGTCAGAATGTCATTCGTGAAATACCAGCGCGTAATTCTCAGGCAAAACGGCAGGTATCTGAAGACAGCACTCGTAATGCTTGGTGGCCGTTTGTGGGTGCTCCAACACATCATTGAATACACTCAAACTGTGGCACGCAGAGTGCTTGATGACGATAAATGGTCCCTCACCTGCGAAGAGCTTGAGGCGAACATTGCGGTGCTTTATGGGCGTGGCGTAAGTGGGGCAAAAGGTATTGCCGTACACATCCTGTAGTCTGAGTCATGGGGATCTAATTTTTGTAAACAGACAATGTTCCGCAACAGATTCACTGAAATAATGACATTTCTCAGATTTGACAAAAAATCAACTCGTCGCGCCCGTCTTAGATAGGACAAAATCGCCCTGGTATAAGCGACCTGGGATCGATTCATTCACAACTGTCAGTCATATTACAGGCCAGGTGAAAATATCGCTATTGACGAGCAGCTGTTTCCGACAAAAACTAGGTGCAGGTTCACACATTTCATGGCATCAAAGCCAGACAAATACCAATCAAATTCTGGCTTGCAGTTGATGTTGAATCGAAATTCATGCTAAATACCTTTTCATATCTTGGAAAAGATTATCTGCGACCGGATGACCAACGTCTCACTGACTACGTTGTAATGCGACTGATGGCACCTTACTTTGGTGCCGGCAGGAACGTCACAACTGAAAATTATTTTAGGCCAGTTCAGCTGGCAAAAGACTTGAAACAGAAATTTACGAGTATTGTAGGGACTGCCAATAGAAGAAGGCGAGAAATACCAGCTTCTGTGAAGGCGATTCGTGAACCATTGCATTACACCCGTGTTTCAAACATGATGACATCCCAGTTACAGTAAACCAGGGAAAAACCAATAAAACTGTCTTGCTGCTAAGTAGTCTTCATCCTGATGTTACCATCGCTACAAATGAAAAGAAAACCCCAGAAACTGTCGCTTTCTACAAAGCCACGAGGTTCGGCTTTGATGTTGTAGATCAGATGGCTAGAAAATACTCGACTAAGTCCGCATCAAGGAGGTGGCCTGTGCAAATATTTTTAAATCTGTTGGATCTGGCCGTTTTAAATGCCTGGGTTGTATACAAAACAGTGACAGGTAATCCAATAAAACGCACAGTCTACATAAAGAAGTTAGCAGAAGAATTGAGGGGAGATTACATAGCAAGTCTCAGGATTGAAGTTCAAAAAGTACACTTTGAGGATTGCGGAGATACCAACAAACGGCGCGAATGCCAGATGAAAAAGTGCAAAGGAAATATGGCCAATAAAGCTTGTGGCGCTTGCAGGAAAATGGTTTGTGGAAAGTGCGCTTCTTGAATACTTTATTATTGTATTGATTCTTCCAAACATTAGCTTCTGCTTGAAATGTACATAAAGTTAGCCTTCCGAGATTCGGAAAATAGGTCATGCTAACATTATTTACACTCGAAATATCTGCTATAGACGGCATACCCAAATTTTCTTTTTAAAGCAAAATGTAAAAAATTGCATTTTATCAATAAATATCTGATATATAATTTTTTACTGGATACAAGTTAACTATAAGATGAGTTATTTTTACAGCTTTTAGAATTATAAAAGAACGAGAGAAAGTGAATTGTGAAATCTAAAGACTATATAAGACTAAAATATCGTAAAATATAGGCGCTATATAGCTGTTTTGTATGTTTCTAAAAAATTATTTTTTCTCCATGCAAATTCACCAAGACGTTATGGACAAAGGAATAATCATTCTTCCCATTTCGCTAGTCTTTCATACTACAAATAGTCTCGGTTGAGGTGTAGCAAACATCCCGTCGGAGACTTTTTCTGCCAATCACCCACAACTAAATCCCTCCCTTATCTCATCACTCACTCACGAAATTAAGTGCGATACGTGTTTCCGTAAATTTCAAATTTGTATTTTTGGCCATAATTAGTGTGTGCTGTTTATTTTCTACGTGTTAGTGCTATAGATCCTGCCACGTGGTTGTTTTATGTATCCTTCCGCGAAGCGATACATCTTCGCCTACTTCCACCTACAGTGAAATTTAGTGCGATACGTGTGTCCGTAAATTTCTTATTTCCACGTGATATTATTCGCTCGCTGCGAAAATATTTGTCCTTTCGCGCTGCAACAATTAACTGTCCTTCAGCGCTGCGGCATTGTGTTCTTACGCGTGGCCAAATTGTGTTACTCGCGGCCATATTGCTTTTTTGGCCAAACTGCGTTCTTCCACGTGGTTGTTACTTTGTGCGGCCATATTGCTTTTTCCGCGCTGCGACCTTGGGCCTTGCCGCCTAGCGAATTTTTCCGTATTTCCGCTGAGTGATATTGTTTCCTGCGTGGATTAGTTTAGAAATAGCTACCATGCCTAAATCTAAATCATCACCCACGGAAGGGACGAGTGAATCTCCACCAGCCTTGACGTTATCAAACGAACAATTTCAGGCGCTGATTGCGCAAATTACGGACTCGGCAAGAATGACTGTTCTTGATAGGCAATTGACGAGCCCCGTCCTTGTTACACCAAGTAGCGGCAATTTTCTAAATGTACTTCTCGATTTAACGGCAGTGCTTCGTCTGATGTTGACGCATTCTTGGACTCGGTTTTGACCATTAAGGATTGCGCAAATGTCAGCGAAGAAAATGCATTACGTGGTGTCTCAATGCTTCTGGAAGGCATTGCTGCGACATGGTGGCAGGGTATAAAGAGAGATATTTCGGACTGGGACGGTGCCGTGTGCGCGTTTCGAGACGCGTTCTCTCGCAAATTGCCGCCTCATCTCGTCTTTAGAGAGATTTTTGCACGTGAGCAACACGAAAATGAAACAAGCGAGATTTTTGTATGCCACATTCGTGCCCTCTTGTCACAATTACCGTATACCTTGCCAGAACGCGCGCAATTAGATATTGTATACGGGTTAATGAATAGAAAAGTTAGGAAAAGACTTTCACCTAGCGATTTCGACTCATTCAAGAGTCTTTTGCAACGTGCAAAAGACATTGAACACTCACGGCGTGAGGTTGTGCGACCATCAAAGGATGTCAGTAGTAATGAAGGTAGAGACCGACCGGAGAAGAAACAGCGTCCGAGGTGTAGTTACTGTAAATATTTCGGCCACGTTGAATCAGATTGCAGGAAAGCAAAGGCAACTAAGGGTGATGTTGTACAATCAGTAAAATCATCACCCCAAACCCCAAAATCTGATTCGCCAAAACCACAAATAACGTGTTTTGGGTGCGGTGCCCCAGGTTACGTCAGAAGCAACTGCCCTAACTGTGCGCCTCCCATGAAAACTGAAAGTATGATTGTCTCATCCTTCAATTTTATGCAGTCAACCTTCTCTATTGATGATGGTTCATCGCGACCAATGCTCCCGGTCCAGATTTTAAGACTGGATGGTCTAGCTTGTCTTGACACTGGCTCCCAAAGAAGTATAGCCGGTGCACAGCTTTATCATATATTAATTTCTCGAGGGCGTCCGTTCAGCGAGACTTCCCTGGACATGAAGTTAGCTGATGGAAAAACGCATCGCGTATTAGCCAGGAGTTTTTCTGTGAAAATTTCTGTCGTCAACCGTACGATCCTCACGACCTTGATAGCAATTCCGGACCATCCGGAGAGCCGGATGCTACTTGGCATAGATTTTATCCGAAGTGCTGGCATGGTTCTGGACCTTCCCGGACATGAATGGTTCTTCAAGGAAGATCCCAGTAGCCGCCACGGTTTTGTATGAGAAGAAGATATTGCTGCATCTGTACCTGTGAACAACGTCCACGTCAGCAACCTGCCATATGTGCTCCGAACAGACGCAAGCGCTTACGCTTTGGGAGCGGTTCTACTCCAGGAGGAGCTTTCAGACCAAAGCCCCGTCGAGTATGCGAGCAGACTGCTGACTCCCTTTGTCGCCACTCATGGTGCTCCTGATCCGTGTCTATTACGACCGCTGCGGAAACGAGGCCGTCCACGGCAACAGCAATCAGCTCCAAGACATGCATCGGTGCCTTCCATGTCATCGGTGTCTTCTACATCATCGGTGCCATCCAGGACATCGGTGTCTTCTACGTTATCGGTGCCTTCCAGGACATCGGTGCCTTCTGCGTCATCGGTGCCTTCTACATCATCGGTGCCTTTACGGACATCGGTGCTTTTTCGGACATCGGTGCCTTCCACGCCATCGGTGTCTTCTACATCATTGGCGCCTTTCAGGACATCGTTCCCTTCCAGGACATCGGTGCCTTCTGCGTCATCGGTGCCTTCTACATCATCGGTGCCTTTCCGGACATCGGTGCCTTTCCGGACATCGGTGCCTTCTACGTTATCGGTGCCTTCCAGGACATCGGTGCCTTCTACTTCATCGGTGGCTTCCCACATACCTGCTCTACCTACTAGGATGCAGCCACCTAGGAGATCCCGCCAGTGGCAGACCTTGTAGAATTGCATTCGAGGTCGTACATGCCATTCTAAGGGGGAGGATGTAACGAGACCAGACCGATAACGGACTTTGCTCTTCATTTTATTTTGTTTTTGCGCGCAGCCAATAGGGTGCGCGTCAGTTCTCTCCTCTCTTGTGGAAGCTTACGGAGTGTAGTGTGCGCTCCAGGCGATTAAAGGTGTTTGTGTTATTACGTGTAACTTTCATTTGTGCCCTTTCATCTCCGAGAAACCCTAGCCCGTCACACATTTTATTAATTTTATGTATTATATCATACGATATTATTTTCCCGTTTGTAGTTCTTCCTGTACAGCATCTTGCTAAATTCCGCGGGGATATATAAACGCAGATTTCTACACATAGCGTTACACCACGTGATATTGACGGTGGTGCACTTGGCGACGGAGGTGGATTTCGACAGCTGAAAGCACCCCAAAAAACCACGCACCGCGCGACTGGAGAGTGGACCCTACGATGTGGCGTTGGGCGCGGTACTCGTCGTCGGTCAACAACCCCAGGTAACCAGGGAGCAGCTGGCGGCCAGGGAGGTAATACTGCCGTGAAGAGTTCGTACATCAGTGAGGAGTCTAATCCTCTTATAGGCTCTGATGGAACACAATGGTAAGAAATAGCTCCAGGTGAGGTTCTCCCTGACAGAAGGTCTCGTCAGAATGTCATTCGTGAAATACCAGCGCGTAATTCTCAGGCAAAACGGCAGGTATCTGAAGACAGCACTCGTAATGCTTGGTGGCCGTTTGTGGGTGCTCCAACACATCATTGAATACACTCAAACTGTGGCACGCAGAGTGCTTGATGACGATAAATGGTCCCTCACCTGCGAAGAGCTTGAGGCGAACATTGCGGTGCTTTATGGGCGTGGCGTAAGTGGGGCAAAAGGTATTGCCGTACACATCCTGTAGTCTGAGTCATGGGGATCTAATTTTTGTAAACAGACAATGTTCCGCAACAGATTCACTGAAATAATGACATTTCTCAGATTTGACAAAAAATCAACTCGTCGCGCCCGTCTTAGATAGGACAAAATCGCCCTGGTATAAGCGACCTGGGATCGATTCATTCACAACTGTCAGTCATATTACAGGCCAGGTGAAAATATCGCTATTGACGAGCAGCTGTTTCCGACAAAAACTAGGTGCAGGTTCACACATTTCATGGCATCAAAGCCAGACAAATACCAATCAAATTCTGGCTTGCAGTTGATGTTGAATCGAAATTCATGCTAAATACCTTTTCATATCTTGGAAAAGATTATCTGCGACCGGATGACCAACGTCTCACTGACTACGTTGTAATGCGACTGATGGCACCTTACTTTGGTGCCGGCAGGAACGTCACAACTGAAAATTATTTTAGGCCAGTTCAGCTGGCAAAAGACTTGAAACAGAAATTTACGAGTATTGTAGGGACTGCCAATAGAAGAAGGCGAGAAATACCAGCTTCTGTGAAGGCGATTCGTGAACCATTGCATTACACCCGTGTTTCAAACATGATGACATCCCAGTTACAGTAAACCAGGGAAAAACCAATAAAACTGTCTTGCTGCTAAGTAGTCTTCATCCTGATGTTACCATCGCTACAAATGAAAAGAAAACCCCAGAAACTGTCGCTTTCTACAAAGCCACGAGGTTCGGCTTTGATGTTGTAGATCAGATGGCTAGAAAATACTCGACTAAGTCCGCATCAAGGAGGTGGCCTGTGCAAATATTTTTAAATCTGTTGGATCTGGCCGTTTTAAATGCCTGGGTTGTATACAAAACAGTGACAGGTAATCCAATAAAACGCACAGTCTACATAAAGAAGTTAGCAGAAGAATTGAGGGGAGATTACATAGCAAGTCTCAGGATTGAAGTTCAAAAAGTACACTTTGAGGATTGCGGAGATACCAACAAACGGCGCGAATGCCAGATGAAAAAGTGCAAAGGAAATATGGCCAATAAAGCTTGTGGCGCTTGCAGGAAAATGGTTTGTGGAAAGTGCGCTTCTTGAATACTTTATTATTGTATTGATTCTTCCAAACATTAGCTTCTGCTTGAAATGTACATAAAGTTAGCCTTCCGAGATTCGGAAAATAGGTCATGCTAACATTATTTACACTCGAAATATCTGCTATAGACGGCATACCCAAATTTTCTTTTTAAAGCAAAATGTAAAAAATTGCATTTTATCAATAAATATCTGATACATAATTTTTTACTGGATACAAGTTAACTATAAGATGAGTTATTTTTACAGCTTTTAGAATTATAAAAGAACGAGAGAAAGTGAATTGTGAAATCTAAAGACTATATAAGACTAAAATATCGTAAAATATAGGCGCTATATAGCTGTTTTGTATGTTTCTAAAAAATTATTTTTTCTCCATGCAAATTCACCAAGACGTTATGGACAAAGGAATAATCATTCTTCCCATTTCGCTAGTCTTTCATACTACAAATAGTCTCGGTTGAGGTGTAGCAAACATCCCGTCGGAGACTTTTTCTGCCAATCACCCACAACTAAATCCCTCCCTTATCTCATCACTCACTCACCCTTCCAAATTCTGTTCCATTCCGCCCCTTTTCATTCCCTCCCTTCCACTCCGTCCACCCTGCAATCCCTACTCAACCTCTTCCAACCCTTGATTCAGACTTATCTCCGAATGTCTCCCTCCTCCGCATTGCCCAGCAGCTCAATTAATGGATGGGATATTCTTCGGTGGTGATAGGAGAGGCCCTTAGGGCAACAGCCATTCTCTCTCTCTTACCATGAAATTCTTCAGCGCCAATAACTTGGAGCCTTAGGGTACGGTGGCTTAAGGACAAAAAGCCACAGGGGAAGTAGATCGTTGGAGGAGAGGTTGGAGAGGAAGGAGAGGAAGAGAAAGGGAGGAAGGAGAAAGGGAGGAAGAAGAAAGAGAGGAAGAAGAAAGGGAGGAAGAAGAAATAGGAACAGGGACAGAAGTAGGCAAGTAGGAAGGGACAGGCGGGGTTAACGTGTCGTGAACTAGGTTGAGATAAAGCGGGAGAGAGAGAAACAGATAGAGGACAATAGAATTGAGGGTGTTCATAGTTGAGAAATTTCGCAGAGGGTGGAAGCGGGTGGGACGAGGAGGTACTGTTGGATTGGAAGAGTGAGAGATAAGACATTGGAGGATTGTGTGTTTGAAATAATTGGAAGGGATTATTGTGGATTGTGGTTTATTAGAAGGAATTAGCGAGGGATATTTGCCTTAAATTATGACGCAGTAAGCTTCGTGTGAAAAATACTAATGGGTCCATTTCAAAAATAGAACTACATTTGAAAAACATATAAATTGCAAAGCATGATTCAGTACGACTCTTTTTAAACGTGTTCTGGTAAATTTAACATAGCCATTTTTAAATTTGTAGGTTTGATAGGTATGCCATAGCATAAAACGGTATACTGAATTGATGCGAAGGTTTTGTTAGCATGCACCGAAAGCTGCATTACTTCCTGCTTAACAGACGACGTTTCGCCGGTGTTTCAATCTGCATCCTGAAGCTTCGACAGATTAATTTTTTGATATCAAATATTTACATTCATTCTGACAAATTGATATTTACAATTTTGAAATCGCTCCTTATGTTTTAACAACGATTTGCGATGTAAACGGAATGTATAATAGCATTCAAATGAAGAATGGTGCCTTTGCTTGGGAGAAAACGGGGGGAAAGTGTATAAAAGGAGAAGGCAAACGAGGGAGAGAGTAATTGTGGAGAATAAGGGAGAGATACAAAAGTGAAAATTAGCGTGTGTGTTGATTTGAGGAAGATTAGGAATGAGAAAAGAGTAGAATAGGGAAGAGAGAGAATTGGTTAGAAATGGAATGTAAGAGTGTTAAGGTGCGAAGGAGACAAAGAATTTGGGTTGGATGAAGGGAGGATAACTGAGAGGGAACTTGGGCGGGAGATTCCAGCTAACTAGAAGGGGTGACAGGAGAAATGTATGTGGAAGACGGATGGGTATGCAAAAAGTAAACGCGAATAGGAGAATGGAAGGCGAAAAGGTGCAGAGAAGTAACGAACGAGATAGAGAATTGAAGCAATGAGAGTTGGATATAGCTCGAAACTATATGTCGAAGATGGAAAAATTAACAGAGAATTGGAAAGCGGGAACATGGATAGACATATGAACAGATTCACATAGTAAAGGTAAACAGGACGCAATAGCGGAAATATTTATACTAAGGGCTCCGCCCCTACGCGCTACGCGCGTGAACCACATGCCTCACTCAGCGAGGCGAATTCGTCCGATGCCCGTGTGCAATCCTGAACCTCCCTCTTTCGGCATGTATTTAAGGCAGAAAATTATATCCAGCCCTATTTTAGGGCTTCTCCTCTTACTCTCTCCCGTTTCTCCTTCACTCGCTCGCTCTCCCTCTCTCTCTCAACCACATCTCTCCCCATCTCCCTCTCTCCCACCAGTCCTCCCGCTTTCCCTCATTCTCTCCCTAATTCTCTCCCACACTCTCTCCCACCCACATCCCTGTCTCTTCTCTCTTTCACTCTCCCTTTTTCGTATAATTCCCCCTTCCTCCGTTTTCCCAGTAAGGTCCTGTAAAATCTCACGTGTACGGCTACAATGCTGGTTGTTCTTTTCAACGAAGTATTTTACTCATAAAAAACTTACAACATTAGTCTTCAAAATAGATATTTGAGCCGAATCGATTCGTATTTGACAATGTACGGTAGGAAAAGTTTTGCTTAAGTTTCTACGACATTAAAAAGCAATTTTAAAAATAAAATGAATTACGTATGTTTTACACTCTATTACCTGTCGGCTGGAATAAGACGCGTAGACCTTCAATCTTTAACATTTGAAAATATCTTACGATCGAGACATTGATTCGAGATTTGCACTATTACAGTAGAAAGAAATTAAAATTTTTATCGTTACTTTCTATTTTGTTGTTTAGGTCGTGTTTGCTCATATTTTAAGTTTATATTCTATTTTCACCGATTTTTCAACATATTATTTGTTGATCTCGGATTTTTTATTGTTAAACTCGGGCTTTAAAGTTAATTTGCACTAAACATACAATGAAACAAACGTATCAGGGATAATAGCTGATTGAAAATTTAAGTGAAAAGTTTCGTGTAAATATAAAACAAATGAAACACGTAGCGAAGAAAAGAAACGATTCCAAAGCATTGTAACAATCGACAAAGTAAAATTTAAAACAAGTTCTATTCTATTTTATATGGTTAATACTTTAATATGAATAAATTTTATATAATTATGATAACCTTTCAGCTTGCATGGATGTAAAAATTTGCAAAAGTGTCTGCCTACCAACTGTTGACTGATGTGGGGGTCTCTTTATTTAATCTTTTTACAGTTGAAAGAATGGCAGACAGAAGTAGAGAACTCAGTGGCAAACGTAAGAATGTTTGTTATATAAGTAGTAAGATGATTGATAGTATCTTTTGTTTCATTAATGGAAATACTAACTTATCCATCCATATTGCTTGAAATCAACGAAAATATACTGCTAGTTTAGAGTAATTCATCTTTAGATACTAGTAGGAGTGAAATTGTTGAATATTTCATATTTTAGTCCCCTAACGTAAATGACAAAAATAATAAATTGTTCTTTTCCTAACATCACATCAATCATCCATATAAAACACTGTATAAATATAGTTAACTGAAGAATTGCTAAGGTACAACACAACACATAAAAATGATTCATTTAAATTTATTAAAATTAACATCCTTTACAACAGTATTACCTATCTTACATAGTGAATAAAGAGAAAACGTATTTAAGATAAATAAAAACTTACTATCAATAACAAATGCGATAAATAAACACTAGTGTAATTGTCTAGTGGCGAGCTGACTAAATCGCTCGTCTTACGCAATGATGAGTTGAGGTGAGGTGGTTCGGACCCCGTAAGTAGCTTCGGATTTTTTTTTCAGATTAGACGGGTTCCAAAACGTATATCATTATATATTGACGTTCCTTGCATAGGAGGTTATAACATATAGGAGGATACTAATGTTTACGCACTTCCAGATGAGCTGGATATTAAAAATCTTTTCTTAGGTAGGATTTTGTGCAAAACCGACTAGAAAAAACGAAAATCTTTAAAAAGTGCAACAACGCGGCCGCAAAAAATTCGCAATTGTTTAAACAAATTTTCAAGGTTTATGTATTTCCGGAAATTTTTTTAGAGGTAGGATTCGTAAAAAAACGAAATAGGGATTATAGCAATTTTGATTTGTGTTGTCGTTAAAAACTCTTTAACTTTAAACAAATAGATAACTGTTTAGGTAACTACGGATTGAGTTAGGAAGCTGAAATTTGCAATTTATTTACATAGTAGTGCATTTGCACAAATAAACATTTGAATCTCTCTATAAATATATGTCGGCGACCGTTAAAAATGTTAAAATTTAAACAATTGGAAAATTATTATTTTACTTCTAGAAGTGCTACAACTTTAAAATTTAATAGAAATGTGTCGCATTAGCACCCCATAGTTGGTAATAAGACGATATTTGACGGTTACTTTAAAAATATCGTTTCGTCAGCAAATATTATTTGGCAGTTTAATAAAAATTAATATTTTGAGAATGGTTCGATTAATTTCTTTCGAAAATTAAGCAAGATATTTAATGCATGGCCGGTACATTTATTTATAGTGATTACTTAATATTAAACAAACCACAGAGCATGCGATTTGTCGTATCATCAGAAAAAGTGAACAAAACAAAAACTGTTGTGTACCGGTAAGTGTTAGTCTAAATCATGTAGATATGTGTTTTTGGTTATGAAAGTGGTGTGAGCTGTATTATTATTTCAAGAGGAGCAATAAAAGTGGTTCAACTAAAAACACCCTGTGCAACAATTTTTGTCTGAAACTATTGAATATGGCCACTTCATGCAAGGTTCCATAAATGTTTGCAGGAAGTACTACAACCGGCCCCTAGTATACATACATATCATCATCATGATAGGCAGTCTGTCCGTGGACAGATCCGTGATTGATTATTCATGGTTAAATCTGGTTCTCCATATACTCTTATTTTTCCGCTGTCCTCTTCATATCTTGATAACACCCTTTCCCTTTCAAATCGTCTATCAGCTGAAACCTTTTTCAACCTCTATCTCTTTCTCATCTAGTTTTCCTTCTAACAGGTCTTTAATCATACTCTCTCTTCACAGGTAATATCCAACCCAGTTTGCTTTCCTCTTTCTAATAGTCCTTATAATCATTAGCTTCTCTCCTAATCTTCCTAGCCTTTCATAGTTTTTCATCCTCTCTGACCACTTTTCCCTACAGCATTCTCCTCCAAGTCCACATTTAAAGAGCTTTTCAAGTATTTGATGTAATTTATCCATGGCGCCCATGTTTCTGCCCCGTACAAAGCTATACTCAATACATAGCATTTTATGAACTTCTTGCGAATATCTTCCTTTATATTTTCCGAAGTAAGTGTTTCCTTATTCTGAAAGCCGATTTTTATTTTCCCATTCTAGTCCTGATCTCATCCGTAAATTTAGCTTCTCTTGTTATGATGTTTCCAAGGTATTTATAGTCTTAAATTTCCTCTCAAGGTTTTCTCCAATACTTACTTTCAGATTTTCTTCTTTGCGAGATATTCGATTGACATTGGATTTTTCTGTGTTTATTTCCATACCGTATGTTATACCTGTTATTACTAGTCTATTTATCATTTCTGGGGTTCCTCTACCTTTCTTGCTAGAAGTACTTGAACTTTCACGTATTTTATTGTTCTAATAATCCTTCCTCCAATTTTGAAATCTCCTGTGTCTTCTAACGCTTCTTGCATTATACTTTCTCCATATATATTGTATAGTGCCGACAATAGGCAGCAGCCCTGTCTTACTCCTCTACCGATATTTATACCGCAGGTGTCGGCATTCTCCAACATGACCTTTACAACTTGATTCACATATAGATTCCTGTTCAGTCTCCTCTCTTTCCAGTCTACACCTATATCCATTAATATCTCCATCAACATTACCCAATTTACTCTATCAACGACGTTCTGCCAGCCTCCGAAACATACGCAGCTTTCTTGACAGTGCTCTATTGCCCTTTCTAATATGATTCTAATTGCGCCTATAGCATATCTAATTCCTCGTCCTTTTCTGAAACCGGATTGATCTTCCCCTAGCATTTCTTCTGCCTTTTTTCCAGTCTTTCATTAAGAGTCCTCGTGATGTTCTTCGAAGTGTATGACAGAAGGCTTTTCGTTCTATAATCTTTACACTGTATTGCCTTTGGTTTCTTCTTTGGAGGGATCGTTGTTACTTCTAGGAAATCCCGGGACCACTCTTTCGTGTCGTAAATCTTATTAAATAATTTCATGATCGCTTTTAGTCCTTCTGATCCCAAGACTTTAAGCCGGTATTCCATAGATGCCTGTGGCTTTCCCTTTCTTTAGTTCCCCTATCGCTTTTTCTACTTCGCTCTCCATAATACATTGTCCTACGTTGTCTTCTTGAATATTTTCCTCGTCTTCCAGTTCTATTTTTGCCGATCTGACCTGCTTGCTGTATAGTTTTTTAATGTATTATTCCTATATCTGGGCTACGTCCTTTGTTTCTAAAACTATTTTCCCATCTGTATTCAAAATTCCTTTACTACGAATTCCATTAGATTTCTTATCTTATAATTTTTGTGCCCTAGCTTACATCATATCGTACCGTCCTAACTTCTCCATTTGTTGTATTTCATAACATTTTTCTTTTATTCTATTTTCTCTAGCTTTTTCTGTTAGCCTTCTCAACTCATTGTTTATGCGTCTATAGTTGGCTCTACCTTCTTCACTGTTAAAGTTTTTCCATTTTCTTCTCTCATCCATTTTCTCCTGCATTTCCTTAATGATTTATGTTTTTCAGATTTTCTTCTCTTGTTTTCCAATCTCTTATCCAAGGTATCCTTGATGCTGGTTTTTCACGCTTCTCATTCTATATCCACGGTCTTTGGTTTTTCCAATTTTCTTAGGCGATCTTCCAGCTTCATGCTGACTACATCCTGCGTTTCTTTCAGTTTTTATTGATACTAAGTCTTTCTTTCTCTTCTCGATTTTTCTTCTTTGTTTGATCTTTGTACTTAGGTCAACTATTAGAAGGCTGTAATCTGAATCATTGTCTGCTCCTGGTAATGCCTTGGTGGTCTTTATGCTGTTTCTGAATCTTTGTTTCACTAGGATGTAATCTATATTGCATCTCATTCTATCTCCTGGGCTTTTCCTTGCGTATGACCTTCGTTTATTGTTTTTGAACCATTTATTAGTCACTACCAGGTCATTATTGATGAAGCATTCTACCAGTTTTCCCCTCCTCGGTTTCTCTTCCCTAGTCCGTATTTCCCGACAACATTTTCATCCTGTACTTCTCCGACTATGCCGTTCCAATCTCCCATTATTATGCAGTTTACCTTTCCTCTTTCGTTGTCTTCGTAAATGTCATGAATTTGCTCATAAATCTCCTCGATTTCTTCGTCTTTATTTACTGACGTTGGTATATATACATGGATTATCGGCAAGTCCACTGGAGCTGCTTTTAGCTTTATTGCCATCGGTCTATCGTTCGTTGCTGTTATCTTTGTCACGATTTTCATTATATCTTTCCGAAGTACTAGAGCTACTCCACTTTCCCCACTATTTCCTCCGAATCGAACTTTTTTTCTCCTTCCCATCTAGTTTTGCTCAGCCCTATCATGTCAACTCTATTGCTTCTCATTTCTTCTGGAAAACAGAACAAATTCACTTCGTCACGTTTTCTTAAACCACAGTCAGCCACTGCACGTTTTTCTCGTCTTAAAGACATATTGCTATAGTATGTACACGCCAGAATCTCAGAAATGTCCTAAAGCAGCAATGGAGGAATGCTATGATTCAAAATGGCGCCCCGCTCAAGGTTGACCTCCGCCCGCCGTGAATCTAGATCGCTGTGACTGTGGCTGCGACTGCACACTGCGACCGTTCAAAAACACTTCAAATCTCAAATGGGTCTGTTGGTAGACCGTCGTAATCCAGGCTATGGTAGTACAATTGACGTCGATTTTTCGAAAACAGTGCACTGTCATCTTCTGTGACTGGCATAGATGAGCAGATCATTGTACAATTTAAAGTTATTCTTCAGGCTATATCAAGTGGCCATGAAATAAATGTAAACGCATTTACAGAACATGGATTAAAAACGGCCAAACTCTTTGTTGAAAAGTATCCATGGTACAACATGCCAACTACTGTGCATAAGATAATAATACATGGGCCTGAAGTAATTTCATCAGCCATGCTGCCCATTGGGATGCTTTCGGAGGAGGCACAGGAAGCTCTAGACAAAGATATAAAAAAATATCGTGAAGGATTTTCACGTAAATGTCCCCGAGAGAAGACATTGGATGATGTCATTAATAGGCTCGTGGTATCCTCTGGTCCTTTTATTTCAAGTATTCGGGGGTTGCTAAATAAACAGAGACGATCGTTATTCCCAGAAGTTTTGTAATTACTTTTGCCTCCAAAGGAAACACATTCTACGGAATCGGTGATTTCTGACTCGGACGTTGAGACATCAGATTCTGGGGAATCACTTTCTTCTAATTAAAGAATTAAATCATGTTTTAAACTGAGTAGAATGAAGCCATATCACATTAGCGGGCAATGGTTATTCCAAATTTAATGATTTAACTTGGATAAATTTTATTAACAATGGGTTACATAATTTTTATTCATCATCAATTATTTATTTTAAAATTTACATTATTAAGCTCTAAACCATCCAAAATTAGATATAGTGTAATCGAAGATATTGTACATATATTTTGTATACATAGATAATAGTATATTACGATTATAATATACCTGCGGCATGATTTTTCAGGTACAGAATGCTTCCTTAGCCCTCACCAATGCATATTTGATAGATTCAAACTCAAAATTATGCAGTGTGCTTACCCTAAAACTTGAAATGACACTCTAAATCTGTAAGTTTAACTTTTTAGAGGCAAATTCTTCCTAAACTCTTGATATTTTGTGCATGACTTAAAAGAGCCAAAAATTGAACACAGCGTTCTCGAAAACGACACCCTCATTGTTTGTTTGATAATCTGAGAGACCTCCCCCCTTCCTCCTTTGCTTCCAACTGTTTTGTCTTAGGTTCCAAACTAGCATAAATTTGAAGTTAGCTTACTCTAAAATATATTACAACCACTTTCCTTCACTATTGAACCAAAATTCTAATTTTGGCCAGGCTTTACTGATAAATCCACACTGTGCACCGGTCCGCGCCAATGACTGACTGAAATGCTATTTTTACAAACTTTCCGAGTAGGTTGAAGATTTAAATTCGGTAGAAATATTTGTCTCGTTTAGTGAAAGCCATTTACGAAACAAAATCCCAAAAACAGATTCGGGTTCGACTCCATTAGACAATTTCTATTTCTCATAAGATAACACGTAAAAATCGATTTTACGACTTAAAGGCTTTTACTTTGTTGCAAATCAAAATTAGAAAAAAAAGACTTACGACCTTAGGGGGGGGGGGAGAGAGAGAGAGAGAGAGAGAGAGAGAGAGAGAGAGAGAGAGAGGGAGGGAGGGAGGGAGGGAGGGAGGGAGGGAGGGAGGGAGGGAGGGAGAGAGAGAGAGAGGGGGGGGAGAGGGGGGAGGGGGGAGAGAAGGAGATAGACAGAGATGGAGAGAGAGACAAAATTAAATGTTACATTGATTAAAATTAATTTTGGGCGTATAAGAATTTTATAGCGTAATGTATTCAATTTCTATTCGCGCAATACTATTTTTATTTCTGGAACACTCGATTATGTGAATTTTATAATTATTGCTTACTTTTTAGTGCATAAAAAAGTTTGTTGCATTAATTTTTATTTCTAATTTAACTAAATATTTAATTCACTCATACCCGTCATATTTGACGGGCAATTACGCTACTATATATATATATATATATATATATATATATATATATATATATATATATATATCATTATATATAGACGTTTCTTACAGAGGAGGAGGATACAACATACTAGTAGTTGGCGCTTGCATTCTGCAAGCATATCATCTCAACATAAAAAAACATTAATTTTTCATATTTCATCATTACAAATATTTTTTTAATTCTAAATATTTCACCTCCGGAGCGATTTTCGTGTTTCCCTCATGTAAAAATAATAGATTAAAACAATCCCAAAACTTTGCAATTTTAAGAATTTTATATATCCTCCATTATAGGGTACCAATGCTACACATTTCTGCCAAATTTTAAAGTTGTAGTACTTCTAGAAGTGAATTAATATTTTTCCAATTGTTTAAATTTTAAACATTTTTAACGGTCGCCTCAATATGTTTATGAAGATATTCAAATGTTTATTTGTGTAAATATAATACTTTGTACATAACTTGAAAATTTCAACTTTCTAGCTTATACCGTAATGTGTAAACAGTTATCTATTTGTTTAAAATTTAAGAATTTTTAACTGCCACACAAATGACAATATCAAAATTTGTATTATTCCTATTTCGTTTTTTTACGAATTCTACTTATAAAAAAATTTCATCTCCGTAGCACATGTGGAAATACATAAACCTTGAAAATTTGTTTTAAAAATTAGAATAAAAACGAAATATGGATTATACAAATTTTGATATTTTAATTTGTTTGGCAGTTAAAAATTCTTAAAATTTAAACAAATAGATAACTATTTAGGTACTACGGTATAAGCTAGGAAGCTGAAATTTTCAAATTATTTACAGAGTAGTTAATTTGCACAAATAAACATTTCAATTTTACCATATATGAATTTCGGCTGCCGATAAAAATTATTTAAATTTAAACAATTAGAAAAATATTATTTTACTTCTAGAAGTGCTACAATTTTAAAATGTGGCTAAAATGTGTATCACTAGTACCCCATAATGAAGAAAGTGCAAAATTTTTAAAATTGTAACATTTGGGTATTGTTTTAAACTATTATTTTTACATGTGGGAAAAACGAAAATCGCTGCGGAAGTGAAATCTTTAGAATTAAAGGAATATTTGTAATGATGAAATGTCTGTCTAAAAAATGAATGTTTTTCAAGGTGAGATGAAATGCTTGCAGTATGCAAGCACCAACTAGTATATATATATATATATATATATATATATATATATACACTCACACAGGGCCGGCCCGAGCTACGGGCGAGCCGGGCGCGCTATCCCAAACATATATCTATGCATTACTTGCATGTAAATACATATTGGATACCAATTTATATCGAGAATAATCTTGATGGCATTCCTTTTAATTTTTCATCATCAATAATTTTTACAGCGCGATGAATAAATTAACATGCACTTTGTAAATATCTCAACAAACATTAACAGAGGGGGGCGCCGGAGTTCTATCTCGCCCGGGGAGCCAAAATGATGATGATACAAGCCCCCTACAACCCTCGCATTCAGATTTTGTTACAGTCCTTAAAGGGGAATGCCGTCCTCTTCAACCCCCGCATTGATAGGGATTACATAGACCGCATCCGACAAGGATGCCAAAAACGTTTTTTGTTCATTTCTTCGAATTAAATAATCCATTGTTTCACTTAACGCTGCGTCCACGAAGGGAAAATAGCGTATTTACGTAATTATAGCTGATCTTTTTTAGATCGGTAGCAACAAAGATTGTTGACTTGGAGTCAATAAACAATTTGTCGTGCTTACTTTTTCAAACATTATGGTAATTTATTGCTTTATTATATGATAAAGTTTGTTGATTATGCCAGGAGAAAAAACTTGACTCTAGAAGAGCACAAGCTCCGTCATGAGGGAAGGAACAAATGATTGCTGAGCGGAAAAGGCGACGACGTGTGGATCCCGAATACAGGCAACAGAAGCAACAAATATACAAAAAACTCGCCATATGTTTTCCCCTCGCTTGTAATAATAAATTTTAATGTCTGTTATAGTAAACAAATACCCCATGAATTAAGTATAATTATATGTAGTACTATTCTTTAAGTTCCTAAAAATACTTCACAGCAATTTAGAACTTTCAGGATTGTGAAATCTCAAAGAACGCGTTTGGAAACTTTGTGAACACCGACATGTAGTGCGCCTTTCCATTCTTGCTTTTTACGAGAAGACCAATGAAGCGGGATAAAGAATTAATGCGATCTAAAAAAATAAAAAGCTAGAATATCACACTGTGAATCGTGGATTTTTTAATCGAAACGACTCATTCAAACACGCCACAAACGTCTTAATAAAATATCCTAAATAAATGCATAAACGTCTTCATAAAATATCCTAAATAAATTCCTTTCATAAGAGACTAGTTTGTAGGTTTAGGACGTATTCATTTTTCGAAGATTTCATCTTTTCACAAATTTAGCGTTGGAGTTTGAGAGGCTATCGAACAAATTATTGGAAAATTCCTTGCATATTCAGCATCGCATGAAGATTAGGTATACGGAATTTGTCTGCGACGCCGACCTGATCCAATCTCACAGTGGCTCCATTCAAATGACGTATTAGCGGCATGCAGAGGAACTAACAGAGAGCTTCGTCTCGCGAGTGATCTGTACACATCACGTCTCTGAATTTGCATTCTGCAGCTGCCGACCTCCTCCCGGACTGAAGAGACGGAGGGGTAAGCAGAGCAGGAATTGATGGAAAATAAGTGTGTCTTGGCGAGTATGAAGGAAGGTTGAATTAGGGTGGGGGAGGGAGGATGGATATGGGAGAGGAGCTCATAAAATAGGAATGAAATAGAGAGAGGGAGATTGAGTTTTTAGATGGGCAAATCCGTAGAGGGATTTATGAAGAGGGAGAGATGAATGCGAGGGGTGGAGCGCATCGTGGGTTCAGAATCGCGGAGAGGAGTAAGTGAACGGAATGAAAGAGCGGCGGGAAAGAATGGGAATGCCGAGATTGGCGAAATAGGCGATGATTGGAGGTAAGAGATACGGAACTACGTAGAATGAGGAAAATTAGGAATGAGCACCGAAATAAATGCTGAGAGAGAGAGAGAGAGCAGAGAATGAGGAAATGTCGGATATAGTATGGGAATTCTAAGCGTTGGAATTTAATATGCTTATGAGAAAAAATAATTTATTATTACATCCTTAATTTTTTATTTAAATATTTTTTTGAACGACGAACTAAAGGAAAACAAAATCACGAAGATGAATTTAATTGTGGCATAAAGGAAACTTTTCGGTGTATTTGAAATGAAATATGATAGTTGATGTCACAGTTTTTCTCAATTTTATCCCTTTTTAATTTCTCCACATACGTAGTAAAGGGGAAAGTATTGTATTCATGAAAATATGGACTTCGAGATTTCAACTGAAATACAAGTTTTGAGGTCTCCTGAACACGTTTTGACCATTTTCTCGATTATGTCTGTGTGTGTATGTGATAGCTTTTTGTGGATGCTCTAACTCAAAAACTATTAATCACGTCATCGCTAAATTTTATATTTAACATTTTTATAAAAGTCGCAAGAACTGGTTAGTTTTTGATAAATATTGGTCAAACGAAAGTGGGTGTTTATCTTTGTCACTTATCCGTTATTTTGAAATATTTGCTTTAATATTTGATAAATGTAAAAATGTATAGGAATAAATGTTGTAGTAAATGTAATTTTCTACAACCTTTGTTCGAAATATTTTCCCATGTAATGCATTGTTTAAGAGATATCTTATATTCTTAGCTGACACCAAAACGCCACCTACCGACGACTATTGTTAACAATTGTCGCTAAGTTACGTCTTAGTAACGCTCCTTTTTCTTTTCTTAATTGTTGGAGCTTTGTGGCTATATCCAATATCAGAAGGCTATGGTTTGAATTTATTTCTGTTGTTTGCAAAGTAAAATTTCCTCGCAGTTTCTTAAAATATTTATTATTATGTAACCTATTTGGAATTTTTATAAATATTACAGATATGGAGAAAGTCATGTGGTGGCCACATCAGATTTTTTAACATTGTGTTAAAAAAATAAATGGTATTGACTGTTACCTCAAGGTAGGCGGTTTGGTATATATAAGTCTACATAGGGAGACTTCCAGAGGCTCGCTGAGAGCACGTTGCTGTTAGTGAAGATTTTTTCTGAGCTAACAGTGACTGGTTTCCGTCACGCTTGGGACCCCTGAGCGTCATGGCTGCCGTACCTCTACCTGGAGGAGGCCACCGACGGTCCTCGTCGACCGGACGGATAGCCCGGCTTATCCTGGAGGATGGCTCGTCGGTGCGATTCGTTCGCCGGACCTTCGACTCCGCAGAGGCATGGAGGAGGGAACTGGCTCTCCAGTCAGCTTCTCCACTTCTGCATAAGACCGGCCCATCTTCGGTCCCTGGAGCTCCTGACTTCGTCGGGTGCCATCCTGCTGCGGGACCGCCCGCTGCGTCATCTTCGGCGATGGAAGTCTCCACACCGCCGGACCTGCCTGCTGCTGGCGCCTCCGCAGCTGTTTCCGCCCCTGCGGTGACTTTGCCGCCCTCAACGGCCGCCGCAAAAAAGGGCCCCAAAAAGTCCGTGAAGGCACGAAAACCGGCTACTTACGGGGTCCGAACCACCTCACCTCAACTCATCATTGCGTAAGACGAGCGATTTAGTCAGCTCGCCACTAGACAATTACACTAGTGTTTATTTATCGCATTTGTTATTGATAGTAAGTTTTTATTTATCTTAAATACGTTTTCTCTTTATTCACTATGTAAGATAGGTAATACTGTTGTAAAGGATGTTAATTTTAATAAATTTAAATGAATCATTTTTATGTGTTGTGTTGTACCTTAGCAATTCTTCAGTTAACTATATTTATACAGTGTTTTATATGGATGATTGATGTGATGTTAGGAAAAGAACAATTTATTATTTTTGTCATTTACGTTAGGGGACTAAAATATGAAATATTCAACAATTTCACTCCTACTAGTATCTAAAGATGAATTACTCTAAACTAGCAGTATATTTTCGTTGATTTCAAGCAATATGGATGGATAAGTTAGTATTTCCATTAATGAAACAAAAGATACTATCAATCATCTTACTACTTATATAACAAACATTCTTACGTTTGCCACTGAGTTCTCTACTTCTGTCTGCCATTCTTTCAACTGTAAAAAGATTAAATAAAGAGACCCCCACATCAGTCAACAGTTGGTAGGCAGACACTTTTGCAAATTTTTACATCCATGCAAGCTGAAAGGTTATCATAATTATATAAAATTTATTCATATTAAAGTATTAACCATATAAAATAGAATAGAACTTGTTTTAAATTTTACTTTGTCGATTGTTACAATGCTTTGGAATCGTTTCTTTTCTTCGCTACGTGTTTCATTTGTTTTATATTTACACGAAACTTTTCACTTAAATTTTCAATCAGCTATTATCCCTGATACGTTTGTTTCATTGTATGTTTAGTGCAAATTAACTTTAAAGCCCGAGTTTAACAATAAAAAATCCGAGATCAACAAATAATATGTTGAAAAATCGGTGAAAATAGAATATAAACTTAAAATATGAGCAAACACGACCTAAACAACAAAATAGAAAGTAACGATAAAAATTTTAATTTCTTTCTACTGTAATAGTGCAAATCTCGAATCAATGTCTCGATCGTAAGATATTTTCAAATGTTAAAGATTGAAGGTCTACGCGTCTTATTCCAGCCGACAGGTAATAGAGTGTAAAACATACGTAGTTCATTTTATTTTTAAAATTGCTTTTTAATGTCGTAGAAACTTAAGCAAAACTTTTCCTACCGTACATTGTCAAATACGAATCGATTCGGCTCAAATATCTATTTTGAAGACTAATGTTGTAAGTTTTTTATGAGTAAAATACTTCGTTGAAAAGAACAACCAGCATTGTAGCCGTACACGTGAGATTTTACAGGACCTTACTGGGAAAACGGAGGAAGGGGGAATTATACGAAAAAGGGAGAGTGAAAGAGAGAAGAGACAGGGATGTGGGTGGGAGAGAGTGTGGGAGAGAATTAGGGAGAGAATGAGGGAAAGCGGGAGGACTGGTGGGAGAGAGGGAGATGGGGAGAGATGTGGTTGAGAGAGAGAGGGAGAGCGAGCGAGTGAAGGAGAAACGGGAGAGTAAGAGGAGAAGCCCTAAAATAGGGCTGGATATAATTTTCTGCCTTAAATATATGCCGAAAGAGGGAGGTTCAGGATTGCACACGGGCATCGGACGAATTCGCCTCGCTGAGTGAGGCATGTGGTTCACGCGCGTAGCGCGTAGGGGCGGAGCCCTTAGTATAAATATTTCCGCTATTGCGTCCTGTTTACCTTTACTATGTGAATCTGTTCATATGTCTATCCATGTTCCCGCTTTCCAATTCTCTGTTAATTTTTCCATCTTCGACATATAGTTTCGAGCTATATCCAACTCTCATTGCTTCAATTCTCTATCTCGTTCGTTACTTCTCTGCACCTTTTCGCCTTCCATTCTCCTATTCGCGTTTACTTTTTGCATACCCATCCGTCTTCCACATACATTTCTCCTGTCACCCCTTCTAGTTAGCTGGAATCTCCCGCCCAAGTTCCCTCTCAGTTATCCTCCCTTCATCCAACCCAAATTCTTTGTCTCCTTCGCACCTTAACACTCTTACATTCCATTTCTAACCAATTCTCTCTCTTCCCTATTCTACTCTTTTCTCATTCCTAATCTTCCTCAAATCAACACACACGCTAATTTTCACTTTTTTATCTCTCCCTTATTCTCCACAATTACTCTCTCCCTCGTTTGCCTTCTCCTTTTATACACTTTCCCCCCGTTTTCTCCCAAGCAAAGGCACCATTCTTCATTTGAATGCTATTATACATTCCGTTTACATCGCAAATCGCTGTTAAAACATAAGGAGCGATTTCAAAATTGTAAATATCAATTTGTCAGAATGAATGTAAATATTTGATATAAAAAAATTAATCTGTCGAAGCTTCAGGATGCAGATTGAAACACCGGCGAAACGTCGTCTGTTAAGCCGGAAGTAATGCAGCTTTCGGTGCACGCTAACAAAACCTTCGCATCAATTCAGTATACCGTTTTATGCTATGGCATACCTATCAAACCTACAAATTTAAAAATGGCTATGTTAAATTTACCAGAACACGTTTAAAAAGAGTCGTACTGAATCATGCTTTGCAATTTATATGTTTTTCAAATGTAGTTCTATTTTTGAAATGGACCCATTAGTATTTTTCACACGAAGCTTACTGCGTCATAATTTAAGGCAAATATCCCTCGCTAATTCCTTCTAATAAACCACAATCCACAATAATCCCTTCCAATTATTTCAAACACACAATCCTCCAATGTCTTATCTCTCACTCTTCCAATCCAACAGTACCTCCTCGTCCCACCCGCTTCCACCCTCTGCGAAATTTCTCAACTATGAACACCCTCAATTCTATTGTCCTCTATCTGTTTCTCTCTCTCCCGCTTTATCTCAACCTAGTTCACGACACGTTAACCCCGCCTGTCCCTTCCTACTTGCCTACTTCTGTCCCTGTTCCTATTTCTTCTTCCTCCCTTTCTTCTTCCTCTCTTTCTTCTTCCTCCCTTTCTCCTTCCTCCCTTTCTCTTCCTCTCCTTCCTCTCCAACCTCTCCTCCAACGATCTACTTCCCCTGTGGCTTTTTGTCCTTAAGCCACCGTACCCTAAGGCTCCAAGTTATTGGCGCTGAAGAATTTCATGGTAAGAGAGAGAGAATGGCTGTTGCCCTAAGGGCCTCTCCTATCACCACCGAAGAATATCCCATCCATTAATTGAGCTGCTGGGCAATGCGGAGGAGGGAGACATTCGGAGATAAGTCTGAATCAAGGGTTGGAAGAGGTTGAGTAGGGATTGCAGGGTGGACGGAGTGGAAGGGAGGGAATGAAAAGGGGCGGAATGGAACAGAATTTGGAAGGGTGAGTGAGTGATGAGATAAGGGAGGGATTTAGTTGTGGGTGATTGGCAGAAAAAGTCTCCGACGGGATGTTTGCTACACCTCAACCGAGACTATTTGTAGTATGAAAGACTAGCGAAATGGGAAGAATGATTATTCCTTTGTCCATAACGTCTTGGTGAATTTGCATGGAGAAAAAATAATTTTTTAGAAACATACAAAACAGCTATATAGCGCCTATATTTTACGATATTTTAGTCTTATATAGTCTTTAGATTTCACAATTCACTTTCTCTCGTTCTTTTATAATTCTAAAAGCTGTAAAAATAACTCATCTTATAGTTAACTTGTATCCAGTAAAAAATTATATATCAGATATTTATTGATAAAATGCAATTTTTTACATTTTGCTTTAAAAAGAAAATTTGGGTATGCCGTCTATAGCAGATATTTCGAGTGTAAATAATGTTAGCATGACCTATTTTCCGAATCTCGGAAGGCTAACTTTATGTACATTTCAAGCAGAAGCTAATGTTTGGAAGAATCAATACAATAATAAAGTATTCAAGAAGCGCACTTTCCACAAACCATTTTCCTGCAAGCGCCACAAGCTTTATTGGCCATATTTCCTTTGCACTTTTTCATCTGGCATTCGCGCCGTTTGTTGGTATCTCCGCAATCCTCAAAGTGTACTTTTTGAACTTCAATCCTGAGACTTGCTATGTAATCTCCCCTCAATTCTTCTGCTAACTTCTTTATGTAGACTGTGCGTTTTATTGGATTACCTGTCACTGTTTTGTATACAACCCAGGCATTTAAAACGGCCAGATCCAACAGATTTAAAAATATTTGCACAGGCCACCTCCTTGATGCGGACTTAGTCGAGTATTTTCTAGCCATCTGATCTACAACATCAAAGCCGAACCTCGTGGCTTTGTAGAAAGCGACAGTTTCTGGGGTTTTCTTTTCATTTGTAGCGATGGTAACATCAGGATGAAGACTACTTAGCAGCAAGACAGTTTTATTGGTTTTTCCCTGGTTTACTGTAACTGGGATGTCATCATGTTTGAAACACGGGTGTAATGCAATGGTTCACGAATCGCCTTCACAGAAGCTGGTATTTCTCGCCTTCTTCTATTGGCAGTCCCTACAATACTCGTAAATTTCTGTTTCAAGTCTTTTGCCAGCTGAACTGGCCTAAAATAATTTTCAGTTGTGACGTTCCTGCCGGCACCAAAGTAAGGTGCCATCAGTCGCATTACAACGTAGTCAGTGAGACGTTGGTCATCCGGTCGCAGATAATCTTTTCCAAGATATGAAAAGGTATTTAGCATGAATTTCGATTCAACATCAACTGCAAGCCAGAATTTGATTGGTATTTGTCTGGCTTTGATGCCATGAAATGTGTGAACCTGCACCTAGTTTTTGTCGGAAACAGCTGCTCGTCAATAGCGATATTTTCACCTGGCCTGTAATATGACTGACAGTTGTGAATGAATCGATCCCAGGTCGCTTATACCAGGGCGATTTTGTCCTATCTAAGACGGGCGCGACGAGTTGATTTTTTGTCAAATCTGAGAAATGTCATTATTTCAGTGAATCTGTTGCGGAACATTGTCTGTTTACAAAAATTAGATCCCCATGACTCAGACTACAGGATGTGTACGGCAATACCTTTTGCCCCACTTACGCCACGCCCATAAAGCACCGCAATGTTCGCCTCAAGCTCTTCGCAGGTGAGGGACCATTTATCGTCATCAAGCACTCTGCGTGCCACAGTTTGAGTGTATTCAATGATGTGTTGGAGCACCCACAAACGGCCACCAAGCATTACGAGTGCTGTCTTCAGATACCTGCCGTTTTGCCTGAGAATTACGCGCTGGTATTTCACGAATGACATTCTGACGAGACCTTCTGTCAGGGAGAACCTCACCTGGAGCTATTTCTTACCATTGTGTTCCATCAGAGCCTATAAGAGGATTAGACTCCTCACTGATGTACGAACTCTTCACGGCAGTATTACCTCCCTGGCCGCCAGCTGCTCCCTGGTTACCTGGGGTTGTTGACCGACGACGAGTACCGCGCCCAACGCCACATCGTAGGGTCCACTCTCCAGTCGCGCGGTGCGTGGTTTTTTGGGGTGCTTTCAGCTGTCGAAATCCACCTCCGTCGCCAAGTGCACCACCGTCAATATCACGTGGTGTAACGCTATGTGTAGAAATCTGCGTTTATATATCCCCGCGGAATTTAGCAAGATGCTGTACAGGAAGAACTACAAACGGGAAAATAATATCGTATGATATAATACATAAAATTAATAAAATGTGTGACGGGCTAGGGTTTCTCGGAGATGAAAGGGCACAAATGAAAGTTACACGTAATAACACAAACACCTTTAATCGCCTGGAGCGCACACTACACTCCGTAAGCTTCCACAAGAGAGGAGAGAACTGACGCGCACCCTATTGGCTGCGCGCAAAAACAAAATAAAATGAAGAGCAAAGTCCGTTATCGGTCTGGTCTCGTTACATCCTCCCCCTTAGAATGGCATGTACGACCTCGAATGCAATTCTACAAGGTCTGCCACTGGCGGGATCTCCTAGGTGGCTGCATCCTAGTAGGTAGAGCAGGTATGTGGGAAGCCACCGATGAAGTAGAAGGCACCGATGTCCTGGAAGGCACCGATAACGTAGAAGGCACCGATGTCCGGAAAGGCACCGATGTCCGGAAAGGCACCGATGATGTAGAAGGCACCGATGACGCAGAAGGCACCGATGTCCTGGAAGGGAACGATGTCCTGAAAGGCGCCAATGATGTAGAAGACACCGATGGCGTGGAAGGCACCGATGTCCGAAAAAGCACCGATGTCCGTAAAGGCACCGATGATGTAGAAGGCACCGATGACGCAGAAGGCACCGATGTCCTGGAAGGCACCGATAACGTAGAAGACACCGATGTCCTGGATGGCACCGATGATGTAGAAGACACCGATGACATGGAAGGCACCGATGCATGTCTTGGAGCTGATTGCTGTTGCCGTGGACGGCCTCGTTTCCGCAGCGGTCGTAATAGACACGGATCAGGAGCACCATGAGTGGCGACAAAGGGAGTCAGCAGTCTGCTCGCATACTCGACGGGGCTTTGGTCTGAAAGCTCCTCCTGGAGTAGAACCGCTCCCAAAGCGTAAGCGCTTGCGTCTGTTCGGAGCACATATGGCAGGTTGCTGACGTGGACGTTGTTCACAGGTACAGATGCAGCAATATCTTCTTCTCATACAAAACCGTGGCGGCTACTGGGATCTTCCTTGAAGAACCATTCATGTCCGGGAAGGTCCAGAACCATGCCAGCACTTCGGATAAAATCTATGCCAAGTAGCATCCGGCTCTCCGGATGGTCCGGAATTGCTATCAAGGTCGTGAGGATCGTACGGTTGACGACAGAAATTTTCACAGAAAAACTCCTGGCTAATACGCGATGCGTTTTTCCATCAGCTAACTTCATGTCCAGGGAAGTCTCGCTGAACGGACGCCCTCGAGAAATTAATATATGATAAAGCTGTGCACCGGCTATACTTCTTTGGGAGCCAGTGTCAAGACAAGCTAGACCATCCAGTCTTAAAATCTGGACCGGGAGCATTGGTCGCGATGAACCATCATCAATAGAGAAGGTTGACTGCATAAAATTGAAGGATGAGACAATCATACTTTCAGTTTTCATGGGAGGCGCACAGTTAGGGCAGTTGCTTCTGACGTAACCTGGGGCACCGCACCCAAAACACGTTATTTGTGGTTTTGGCGAATCAGATTTTGGGGTTTGGGGTGATGATTTTACTGATTGTACAACATCACCCTTAGTTGCCTTTGCTTTCCTGCAATCTGATTCAACGTGGCCGAAATATTTACAGTAACTACACCTCGGACGCTGTTTCTTCTCCGGTCGGTCTCTACCTTCATTACTACTGACATCCTTTGATGGTCGCACAACCTCACGCCGTGAGTGTTCAATGTCTTTTGCACGTTGCAAAAGACTCTTGAATGAGTCGAAATCGCTAGGTGAAAGTCTTTTCCTAACTTTTCTATTCATTAACCCGTATACAATATCTAATTGCGCGCGTTCTGGCAAGGTATACGGTAATTGTGACAAGAGGGCACGAATGTGGCATACAAAAATCTCGCTTGTTTCATTTTCGTGTTGCTCACGTGCAAAAATCTCTCTAAAGACGAGATGAGGCGGCAATTTGCGAGAGAACGCGTCTCGAAACGCGCACACGGCACCGTCCCAGTCCGAAATATCTCTCTTTATACCCTGCCACCATGTCGCAGCAATGCCTTCCAGAAGCATTGAGACACCACGTAATGCATTTTCTTCGCTGACATTTGCGCAATCCTTAATGGTCAAAACCGAGTCCAAGAATGCGTCAACATCAGACGAAGCACTGCCGTTAAATCGAGAAGTACATTTAGAAAATTGCCGCTACTTGGTGTAACAAGGACGGGGCTCGTCAATTGCCTATCAAGAACAGTCATTCTTGCCGAGTCCGTAATTTGCGCAATCAGCGCCTGAAATTGTTCGTTTGATAACGTCAAGGCTGGTGGAGATTCACTCGTCCCTTCCGTGGGTGATGATTTAGATTTAGGCATGGTAGCTATTTCTAAACTAATCCACGCAGGAAACAATATCACTCAGCGGAAATACGGAAAAATTCGCTAGGCGGCAAGGCCCAAGGTCGCAGCGCGGAAAAAGCAATATGGCCGCACAAAGTAACAACCACGTGGAAGAACGCAGTTTGGCCAAAAAAGCAATATGGCCGCGAGTAACACAATTTGGCCACGCGTAAGAACACAATGCCGCAGCGCTGAAGGACAGTTAATTGTTGCAGCGCGAAAGGACAAATATTTTCGCAGCGAGCGAATAATATCACGTGGAAATAAGAAATTTACGGACACACGTATCGCACTAAATTTCACTGTAGGTGGAAGTAGGCGAAGATGTATCGCTTCGCGGAAGGATACATAAAACAACCACGTGGCAGGATCTATAGCACTAACACGTAGAAAATAAACAGCACACACTAATTATGGCCAAAAATACAAATTTGAAATTTACGGAAACACGTATCGCACTTAATTTCGCTGTATATGGCACTAAGTGGGGAGGTATCTATACACAACACGGAATTGGTTGCGCTGCTTCCGGAATCCGATGCTCAGATCTGATGAGTGTTTAAAACGCATATATTCCTTTGCACACTTTTATCTGCTCCCGAGCCGCGAGTTGGGCGCCATTTGTGACGGGCTAGGGTTTCTCGGAGATGAAAGGGCACAAATGAAAGTTACACGTAATAACACAAACACCTTTAATCGCCTGGAGCGCACACTACACTCTGTAAGCTTCCACAAGAGAAGAGAGAACTGACGCGCACCCTGTTGGCTGCGCGCAAAAACAAAATAAAATGATGAGCAAAGTCCGTTATCGGTCTGGTCTCGTTACACTCTTTTAAATTGGAAGTTTTTGCTACCACTCTAATAACATAAACGTCGCCATTTCTAGTTTCTTCAATACTATCTTTTTGGCATTTTTCTGATGAGTTTACGTTCTTTTTTCCACTACTGAATAATATGATGCGTGTGACATTCGCATTTTAAATTGGAGTACATAAGATAAAGATTAAGTCGATTACGGTCCTTCCGATTTTGACTTAGCAACTAAGAAATGCTGTGACACTTTAATAGGTTTTTAAGTGTTTCATAAGACCTCGGTAACGTCAACATGAAAAATGGGTTTGAAAGGTGATATTAAATTTACGTGCATCCACCGATACGTACGCTGAATAATGATACCGTATGCCAGTACGTACATACATGCTGCCCGCTGATATTGGCTTAACTTTTAATGCATTCCATCGAAGCAAGGAGTTACATATTAGTTATTACTAGCCGCCTGTGGTTCCCCTCCGGGCACCCTGTGAAGCATAGGACAGTGAAATAAACATGGTTCTTTTGTTCACTGTCTTGTGTTAGATATATTAGCTAGCTCAATAACATGGTCAATAAGTCTAGGGCCGCGGCAGGGAAATTCAACTGCTGATAGAAAGGTATATGGATATGTGGAAAATATTAATTCGTATAGTTAAGAAGGTAAAAGCATATCGCTTCATAAGGACGAAATAAAACCTTCAAATGCCGCGGCACGTTGGAAAGACTTAGAAAAACTGGTCAAAATGTGTCAAAAGTATACTCTAACCAAAGAGTTAGAGAGAGGTTAGAGTATATTGTGTGAGTGTCTTTGGGAGGATTTGCATGTTTTTGTGTGTGCGTGTGTCTCCTTTTGACTTAGGTCCTGTGACGGTGTTTACGGACAACCTGCAGCGTGAATGTATTCTCTTCCTGTTTACGGTTTTTTTGTTTATTTACTATCGTATTGCTTCACCTTGTCTCGCAACCCTCCCTTTTCATATACGTGTCAAAAGGGGTGATGGTGGCGCGGCAAAACTGCAGACATCAGCTGGTCAGAAAAGAGAGAACATTGTAACAATTGGCAAACAAGAACGTCATATCTTCAAATAATATGAATTAGATAGTTCTTTAAATTTATATTAAACTTTAGCTAATTTACACAAAATATATGTGAAATATGGCCAGTTTCGTTGAGTAATCACCATCATCAGCTAACAAGCATTAAAAAAATAAGCAATATATTCCAACAAGAGAGAGGTGCGGAGGTGATAATTATAGATTAAATGTCCTGGAGAAAATGGAAATTATACATAACAAAATTAAACCCGAGATACTTTTAGTTAACGATCACCACTTCCCCTCTAATTCCCATTCCCCGCTATTCATGTCAGATCTTCCTCCCCCCTAGTACAATTTCCCCGAAACAATGTTAAACCTCCTCCTCTCCTCCATAGAGCTCTCTATCCACTGTTCATGACCTCCCCTTTCTAACCTCCCCCACCCACTATTCACCGTTGACTTATATTTCAGTCCACTCCTCTCTCTCCTTTCACCAACTTCCTTCTTCCCCCTATTCTCACCTCTCTCTTGCTGGTGTATATTCCCTATTTCATGGATGCTTGCTACCTGATGGTGGCGATTACTCACCGAAACCGGTCGTGTTTTACATATAATTTGTGGAAGTAGTAAAAGATTAATATAAATTAAAAATACTATCCAGTACCTATTGTTCATGTTATATGATTATGGAATTCTACGAAGTCTCGGTCTCGCCCATTTACTTTGTCATACCTTCAATTTCAGTGGTGCTTTAGAAAGAGTTCAAAAAACTGAATCACTGAAGCTCAAATTTCAGACCTTGGAAAGGAGGATAGAGTTGCCAGGAAAGAACAGATGTTAGACTTTTTATTCAGTGATGCATAGTTCTGTGTTTTAATTAGAGATTTTTCGATAAATGCATGGGAAAAATTTGGAAAAGAAATTGAGGTAAACATTTTTGGGAATAATATTGCCCTTTATGAAAATCACGTTGCCGCCGCTCCGTAAGAGAATCATGGTGCCGCCGGGCCATTAAGTGGATCAGGGTGCTGGCGCCTTTTAAGAAAATCATGGTGCCTACGCCCCATAAGAGACTCATGGTGCCGCCGTCCCATAAATTAATAATTGTTCCGCTGCCCCTTAAGAAATCATGGTTCCGCCACCCCTTGAGAGCATCATGGTTCCGCCACCCCTTAAGATTATCACGGTGCCGCCGTTCCTTAAGAGAATCAAGATGCCGCCGACCCTTAAAATAATCATGTTGTTGCAAACTTTTAAGAGAATAATGGTGCTACCACCCATTAAGTGAATCATAGTGCCGCCGCCCTTTATTGGAATAATGGTGCCGCCGCACCTTGAGTGTAACATAGTGCCGCCGCCACTAAAGGGATCCATGGTACCACCGCCCCTTAAGAGAATCATTATGCTGCCTCCCACTAAGAGAACCATAGTGCAGCCACCCCACAAAATAATCATGGTGCCGCCGTCCCTTATGAGAATCATGGTGCCGCCGGCCCTTAACACAATCATGGTGCCGCCGCTTGCTAATAGAATCATAATGCTGCCGCCCCTTAATAGAATCATTGTGACTCCGGCCCTTTAGAGAGTCATGGTGCCGCCGTCCCTTATGAGAATCATGGTGCCGCCGGCCCTTAACAGAATCATGGTGCCGCCGCTTGTTAGTAGAATCATAATGCTGCCGCCCCTTAAGAGAATCATGGTGACTCCGCCCCTTTAGAGAGTCATGGTGCCGCCGTCCCTTATGAGAATCATGGTGCCGCCGGCCCTTAACAGAATCATGGTGCCGCCGCTTGTTAGTGGAATCATAATGTTGCCGCCCCTTAAGAGAATCATGGTGACTCCGCCCCTTTAAAGAGTCATGGTGCCGCCGCCTCTTATGAATATCCGTCCTTTAAATGAATCATGGTAGAGCTGCCCCAAAAATGGATTTTGATGCCGCCGCACATTAAGGGAATCATGGAACCGCAGTCGTTTAAAAGATTCATGGTGACGGCCTCCCTTAAGATAATCATGGTGCCGCCGCTTCTTAAGTGTATCATAGTGCCGCCTCCCTTTAAGAGAAACAAGATGCCGCCGTCCTTAAGGGAATCATGGTGCCGCCGCCCCTTACGAGAAACTTGGTGCCGCCGCCCCTTAACCATTGTGTCCACGAATAGGTACCCGGTTACTTTTTGCGTATTATGTAAGAGAATTTTATATATTAAAGTTGATTTAATCGGGTGATCTTTCGTTACATTCATGAACTTTTGAAGACGAACCCATTTTAAGAAAAAATATTTTAAAAAATGATTAGAAGTATTAAACTTTTAGGCCTACATTTAGAATAACACTAATTCATGAATAAGTGCCCGGGTACCTATATATATTTAGTATGGAAATTTATATAAATAAAAGCTATATCTGAAAACATTCAATAGGGAATCTTCTTGGGGAAGGTAAGTAAAATATAAATATTATTTTGAAGACATAGATGAATTGAAAACAAAAACATCTTAATTATAGCGAACATGAATAGCATTTGGAAATGGTTTCAGTGTGTTTATTACATATAGGCCGATTGAAAACAGCTATTTTCTGGTTTTATGCTCCCGGCGTACTGTCGACCGAAAGCCATAGCATGTGCCGATGATCTTCCGACATCCATTCCAGTTCTTTGGTCCACTTCCTGATTCAATTGATTGCTGTGGTAATATAGGGTGCTCCAGTGTAGATTCAGTGCATAATTTTATGACAAAATGCTTATATACGTGTAGCATATGTGATCTAGTCTCAATGGAGGGCATTTCCAACTGCCTTACTAGATCCTGGAGGTAGGTACGCCGGCTATTGGTAGATGTAGCAGTGACCGGATTATTCTCAGAATAAATGACGTAAGATTCCAGGCACGTGCAGCATTTTCCTACTTTTGACGGTTTTTCGAGTTCCCCATAAGTGTTTCATTTCCACTATGGAAACGTCTAAGGGTGTTCACGAAAAACAGTATTCTACCACCGCTTCAGATAGGGCTGAAAAAATGCCCTCTCGCGCAGGGGACGGGTAGAATGAAAATCCACCCGCAATTTCCTCCCCTTCGCCGTCTGATCTTACTCAAGTGGTTAATGGTTTTTTGTCTAAGTTTCCTCCCTTTGTAGAGCTTTCAGCCGAAGCCACCTTCGCATTTTTGTCTGAATTACGTTACGTTCGCGAACTTAAGTTCGTCGCTGATAATTATATTCTCATTCTCGCCCTCACTAACATCCCGGTTACGCTAAGGGATTTCTGGTTTAATGCTATTTCACGGAATCTTTCTTGGGAGCAGGTCATTTCGAAAGTCTGGCAGACCTTTTTCTCGAAGAGAGAATTCGAGCGCCTCGTCTCGCTTAAAGTCAAAAGATTCCAATCCCCAGACGAGTCACCGCTGATGTTTTCCAGTCCGTCAAGGCGGCAATCGCGGTATTATGTCTGAATTATTCGGAGTTAGAGATTGTGGAACTCGTGCTCGACGGTATTAATCCCCTGACCCAGTCTACTTTTCTTTTCGTCGGGAGGCCTAATAATCTAACCGAGTTGGACGACTTACTCACGCAATCCGATAAACTCCTCATGACCAGAAGAGAATATTCTCGCGAGAATCCATTATCCTCGTGTGTTTCGCCACCCACAGCGTCTCGAACTTCGCCAAAGGCTACATTCCAGCCTAATCAAAATCGCCGTTTTCGGCGCGATTCCCGTAACTCAACGGGTCATTCTTTTGTTAATTGGTCGGATCCTTCCGACAGGCCACTAATTGATGTGTCAATTAATTCGCAACCACGCCATGCTCTGCTCGATACCGGTTCGTCAATTTCCCTAATAGATCGCAAGGAGTGGGCCGCCTTAAAAACTCGTAGCAAAAAGCGAGCGCTTCAAACCTGCTTCGTTAAATGCAATGGTCTTTCGGCTAACCCTTTCCTGTTTCGATCTAGGGTTCATTTAAAAGTTCGAATCCACAACTTTTCGTGGAAGCAGTGGTTTTATTTGGCCGACTTGCCCTTTCCGTACATTTTGGGCCATGATTTTATACTGAAATCCTCTATCATAATTGATAGCCGGGCCCGTAAGGCATTTTTTTTCTTCAATTCTCGATTTTCTATGCCCTTTGTAACCTCCCCCCCTCGTATGCCGTTGGAGAAAGCTCCTCGTCCAACGTGCATTTTTTCGACAAGGTTAAGGATGACTCATGTAACGGCAGTCTATGTGTACCCCTTCCCCCTTCTAAGGACAGCCGTTGCGAAATCGCTTCACTGTTCACGCGATATCCAGACGTCATCACCCCAAACCTTGGCCTCACTACTTTAGTTGAATACAAAATCGAATTGTCTGACTCTACCCCAATTCGTTCTCATCCATATCAATTGTCTCCGCCCAAATTGGCCTCTATGAAAAATCAGGTGACTTCACTGCTAGGGAAAGGAGTGATCGAAGAATCGAATTCCCCATTTGCTAGCCCAGCATTTCTCATCCCTAAGAGAAATGGCTCAGATCGCCTTGTAATCGATTACCGCAAAATTAATAAAAGGGTTAAATATGATAATTATCCGGTACCTTCGATTGAACTGGCCTTCGCTTACCTTGGCTCTGCCAGGTTCTTTTCGATTTTCGATCTCAATTCTGCTTTCCATCAGATTCCCTTGTCACCTCAGAGTAAACCTCTAACTGCATTTATTACCCCCTTTGGTCTTTATCTGTATAGTAGGTTACCATTTGGACTTTGTACAAGCCCACAGATATTTTCAAGGTTGATCGATAAGGTTTTAGGGGACTTGAAATATAATTGTGTATTTCCTTATATCGATGACTTATGTATTTATTCTAAATCTTATGAGGAACACCTGGACCACATCGGCAAGGTACTACAGAGACTCCGCCATGCAGGTCTCACTGTCCAACCAGATAAAATGAAAGTTGCACAATCAGCTGTTCACTTCTTGGGACATCAGATAACATGTGGTTCCCTGCAGATGGATCCTGAGAGGGTGATGCCCATAATAAATTTTCCAGTGCCTACTTCACTGAAACAGGTTGTCTCCTTCCTTGGGATGTCAGGTTTTTATTCCAAATTTATTCCTAATTTTGCTAAATTGGCCGCTCCTCTGAATGCCTTGAGGAGAAAGAATGCCTCCTTTCAATTGACTGATTCCTATTCTGATTTCTTTATGAAACTTAAAAATGTCTTGTCCTCTCCTCCAGTTCTTCACTTGCCTGATTTTAATTCAGATTTCCATGTCTTTGTGGATGCTAGCAATATTGCTTTGGGAGCCACTCTCAATCAGCTGATTGATGGTAATTTTAAACCGGTGGCTTATGCTAGCAAAACACTCAATACTCATGAGTCTCGTTTGTCGACTTATGAATTGGAATGTATGGCCTGGCAACTCAAAAATTTAAGCCATACCTGCAGGCAAGACCATTTCATTTGTATACTGATAATGCTGCTCTCACCTGGCTGTTTAATCACCCTAAACAATTAGGGAAAATTGGTCGCATGGTTTTAAAACTGTCTTGTTTTTGTTTTACAATTCACCATGTTTCTGCTTCTAAAAATAGGGCTGCTGATTGCTTGTCACGGGTTAGAATCCTGGATCATCATTCTGATCCAACCCCCGTTGAAATTTCCTGTCTATTGCAACATGTTCCATTGTCCTTCACTAATATTCACCATCATCAGGCTTCGGACAGAGACTTGTGCAAAATAATAGAGCAAATCAGATCAGGGAAAACCATTCCAAATTATTCTTTGCAAGGCGACTTATTGCGTCACCATTCCCTGGGCTCTAAGAAACCTCGAGTTGTAATTCCTCTTGCTTTAAGAGAGATGATCTTCCAATATTTTCATTCTTCTCCTATTGGTGGTCATCTAGGCAGTGCAAAGACATGTGATAAAATCTCCCGTGAATTTTGGTGGTTGGATATGAGAGCAGATATTTCAACAAAAGGTAAAAATTGTCATGATTGTCAAATAACTAAACCCAGAAACTGTTTACCTCCTGGTCGTCATTCAGCTAAATTCTCGACTTATCCCTGGGAAAGAATATTTATTGATTTTGTTGGTCCATTGCCTAGGAGTAAATTTGGTCATGCCTATGCCTTAACCATAATTGATGGCTTTAGTAAATTTGTAATTATTCAACCGGTTAGAAACTCAACAAGTAAAGCTGTTGTTGATATCCTAACCAGGCTTGTATTTTCTAAATTTGGGGTTCCCAAATATATTGTTTCAGATAACACTTCCTCTTTCAAATCCAATTTATTTTATGACATGTGTTTTAGCCTAGGGATTAATCATATTTATACTGCCCCCTATTATCCCAGGCCCAAGCATGCAGAAAGAGTTCATAGAAATCTGAAGTATGCCTTATCTGCTTTCACACGTGATGCCCATGATAAATGGGATGCATTTTTGCCCGCTCTGACTTTTGCCTTTAACTCTGCTAAACACTCTTCTACAGGTGTTTCACCTGCTAAGGTATTTTTGGGTCGTGAGCTTCCACAACCATTGTCACTTCAATGGGATTTGCCAAATGAATTCGCATCAGCTGATTGTAATTCAGCTTCAGGGCAGCAGCTTTGGAATAAGGTGCTAAGTAATTTAGCCAAGTCACAGCAGCGCGTTGCTAGCAAACATAATGCTAGACATTTTCCACAAGCCTTTTCAGCAGGTGAACATGTTGTGTTCAGAGCTGTGCCGAAAGTTTCCAAACTTAATAAAATGTCTGCCAAAATTTCCCCTCTATGGGAAGGACCCTTTGTGGTCAACAGGATAATCACTCCTGTAACCCTGTCTTTAAGGAAGCCAGACAACCCAAATTATTTTCGAATAGCAAATGTTAGTCAAGTTAAGAAATATTTTTCTTCTGGTATGAAATAATTGATTATTTTTAATATCACGTGCTAATGTTATTTCTATTATGTAATGCTTTGGTTGACCAAAGGTTATATTGGTCATTCTCAATTACCACATACTATTGTTAATCAATTTAAGAAACTTTATGTGGCTATCAGATAAGTTTGATTTTGTGGCTTTGAAAAATGAATCACCCATTGTATTTTAATGTTAAGAATTACCTTGTTTTGTGAACTTGTTTAGATATACAAGCAAGAGAGTATCCTTGGGTGATTGCATTTTGGATTTAATTTTTCATTTCCACTTGGAGATGTTTTTTTCCTGTCCTGTTGACAGTGTCACTGATTCCTATGAATCATTATTGTTCTTTAATAATATCCGGCGTAGAGAATTAGCGACCTCATCGCCCGGTGATTTATATTCATCGCAATCAGCCCCCAGGTGCAAATCTGGTAAAATAAATTGATATTTACTTGGCCAATTGCCACAATACTGCTTGGTGCAGTCAATTTTCAGACATCATAGATGGATTCTGACCTCTATGTATGTCTCATGGCACAAAATTATTTTAATAACCTTGCCATGTTATATCCGTTGGTACTATTTACCACGGTTAGTGTACTCCAGCCCCAATTGAGCTAGGATACTTTAAAACGTTTATCTATGTAATATGTATCTATGTACTACCTTTCACAGTGATTTTTTTATATTTTTTTTATATACTGTGAATTTCTTGGCACTCTGCTTAAACAATGTGAGGCAAGTCTAATCTATTTAGCCCTCCAATTATTAACTCTCTCTTGCATTTTGATAACGGTCGGACAATGCCAGGGTTGGCATTCCTTTTTTCCTCGTTCTCATCTAATGGTTGCTATTGATTTTCAATTTCGCCCTGTTGGCAAATAATATTTTCTCATTAATTTTGTAACTTTGTAATAATAATATTGTGTTTATGTACATTGGAACTTTGGTGATTATTTTCGGATTCTTACGTGGTGCTTCAAGCTGGTGCGTCGGTAATCTCTGGAGTGTGACTTTCTTTGCTGAACTAAACAGTGAGGGAACTCATCTAAAGTGAGGGGGGATGCAGCATTTTCCTACTTTTGACGGTTTTTCGAGTTCCCCATAAGTTTTTCGTGTTCGCCAGAAGTTTTTGTGTTCGAACTCTTTCCAATGGCGAACTCCAGCAAATGACGACCCCTGCCTGCGACGCACCCTTTTTCGTGGGAATCCTGCTTTTATAGCAACAGACATTAGCCCGGAAGAGGACACTAGTAGATCGCGGGTAGAACCAATTAGCGTTCGCGAGTGGAACGCAATCTACCGGCACCTGACTGCAAACGGCGTTAGTTGCGAGCCGACAACGTCGCCGTGAGCGGAAGCAGTGAAGGAGAGGGGAAGAGCGAGATAAGACGTGGAGAGAGAGAGCGAAGACGGCGGAGCGAACGCAGCTGTGGGAAAGGTGATCTGCGAGTCGAACTCTTTGGCATATCATTTGTGATTCAAGTGGACATTTCTAATAAATATTGTACTATATTTCTATTTTGTATTATGTCACTGCAATATAATTGTTAGTACGTTTCGTGACATGTATCCAGTGTGTGCTATTTGATTTGTGGTCGGCAGCAGCAGTGTCTCCGAGGTTATCGTGTCGTTTAACTATTTTATAATACTTTTAGTATTACGAGAGAATAATGTAAAATGAGACAGTTTCGTCTCACACGCCACATCCAGCATATTATAGAACACCGCCACTGGCCGTCGAAGAGTCCTTCTTTTCGTTGAGTAATGTTTCAGCATCTTGTCCATGTTGTCCACGCGGCCTTTAGTGCTGTTGTAATAATGCATTATTTATGGCTTCTGCTTCGCCCCGTTTACATTGTCGTTATAGTGCGTAGTGGACAACAAGACTATATTTTTACCTTTTTTGGTACATATGAGCACATTGAGACTTTGCCGTCCTCACTGGATCCAAAAACTGATGATAATGGTTCTCTAGCTCTGTTGATCATCTTATTTGGAATTTATGCTTTATTTTTTAAGTGTGCCGACGATTGATAAGTCCCACGGTATCAGCAGACGTGCCAGCGGTAAAGTTGTGGAAAAGTTATCCATGGTGATATTTCTGCCTGAACCTTTATACCACTTGCACCGCTCTTTTATCACTCGTTCACCTTGACTAGTTTCGCGTCCGGAAAATTGCTTTCCCGTATATATCTCACCAATAAGAGGATACGAATTTTCCTCATCACATAACCACCAAACTTTTATACCATACTTAGCTGGTTTCGAGGGCATGTATTGCGTAAATCTGGATCTTCCTCGAAATGGGAAAAGTTGCTCATCTACAGTAAGGTAATCTGATGGTATGCACTGGGAGTGTAAATTAGCGTTCAACATTGCCCATATGCCAGTAATAGGTGCTACTTTGTCCGTAAGCAACCGTGTATATTGATTATCAAAACGAAGAAATCTACATATGCTTCAAAATCGGTTGACTTATATAATGGCACGATATATCGGATATACATCAGATTTCCATAATTCTTTTATATGCTCTGAACTAGAATGATGTACCCCTGCTGTAATCAGTATTCCTAAATACCCATCAAATTCTTCCGAATTCAGCACATGCCATATTTTTTGCGGTATGCCTCTATTTTCCTCATTCCATTTTTATAGACATAATGATGTCACAGATAAAAATCTGTGGAAATGCACTTGAATGTATCAAGCACAGAAAGATCTCAATAGATTTTGCTTGTCCAGCTCTCTGACGTAGAATATTGTGTCTTTACGTCCTACGATTGACAGGTGGCTTACATCTCCATACAGTTTTATCTTTTGCACGCAACAACACTTGTTTATCAGGATTGCTTTCTCCAGCAGCACTATCATCACCAAAGTCGTGGTCTTCATCAGAATTGTCGTCCTCCACTTGTATTTTATGATCAGGCTCCAAATATTCGTCTTCAACATCGGATAATTCTTCATTTACCTGCAATACATTTGGTCTGTGTACCGAAGGTGGAAGCCATTCGTCCTCAGATTATCTACGTAATTTTCATTGTCACTATCTGAATCATTACTTAATAGGCCTCGCAAGTAAGCCATTCGTTGTTCATAACTCATCCTATGGGTAAAAACATTATAAAATACACCTTATATTACATTATACTTTATATTACACAAAACATTTCACACAAAACCAATATTACCTTCTGAATTGGTCATATGGACATTTTTTCATCAGCCATCTTAAAGAAATATTACTCAATAGATTGATACAAAAAATACACAAGTAAAATTTAAAAAAAATCACAGGCGCTCGCTATAGAGGAAATTTATAACAAGTGTTTTATTTATTTATTTAATTAAAAAGGTCCATAAACAGCCAAATTTAGGCCTTTTACAATGGATCCGTAATATAACAACATAAAATAACAAATAAAATAAATTAAATTAACAATCGTGGAACAGATATTAAATTGTTCCAAACAGGAAAATGCAAAAACAAAAACATATTCAAAAGCTTTTAGACAATAAGAATTATGGGGGTGACCGGGCAACTAGTGCAGAGAAGGATGAGATGGGGGAAAACATATCAATAACAGGGAACAAACGAACCAGGAAATTAAATGTTTGGGGCAATCGATAGAAGAGAGATCTTTTGGTGATGGAGAGTCGGCATTTGGGTAAGTGTAAGGGGTTGGGATTGCGGGTGGGACGAGGGGGAACGTGAAGAGAGAAGTAGGGAAGAAGTTCATTTGGTCGGTATTTACCATTCATTATTCCGTGGAGAAATTTTAGGTCTGATGTTTTCCGACGCAATTGCAGGGAGGAAATACCCATCACTGAAAGCAATTCCTCGCGAGACAAGTTACGGTAAGTGGGGACTCAATGGCACACGATTGCTAGGAAGAAATTTAGAGGGGGATTTAGGAGTTTAAGGTTGGTGGGAGATGCCGTGGACCATATAGGAGAGCAATATTCAAGTAGTGGTAGGACACAACCGGAAAAAAACCATATCGGTTCCGCTCGCCCCCGGTCGTCGTCGCTTTCAAGCGACTTCTCCTTTGGGAGAATTACCCCAGCGGAGTACAGGGAGATGTGTGCCGAGAAGGCACCGGATGCTGCTGCCCGGGTTGCTTTCGAAGCCCTTCCCTCAACTCCGGCCCAGAGCCAACGTGTTACAGCCTCGGTAGGCGCCAGCGGGGTCAAACCCGCGATAGTACCCAAACCGAGGCCTACCAAGGAGAACGCCTTGAAAAAAGGCAAATCGGTCACTTCGACGTCCCGGGAGGGAGCCCCGCTCCCCCCTTTACAGCCTCGATAGGCGACAGCGGGGTCACACCCGCGATAGTACCCAAACCGAGGCCTACCAAGGAGAACGCCTCGAAAGAAGGCAAATCCGTCGCTTCGACGTCCCGGGAGGGAACCCTGCTCCCCCCTCTGGTCGTTCGAAGCCCGCAACCGCCGCCACCAGTGCCGGCAATTCAGGCCCTGTTCAGGGCCATCAGCCCGCCGTTACTCCGGTTGAGTCTATGGACTCGACGGACGGAGTATTCGGCAAGAGGAAAATGACCGGGGGACAAGCACCTGCCCCCTCAACTGCCTCTCTGGCAGACCGGTCCACCCCCATTCTCGGTGCTGATGCAGGAGTCAGCACGGACGAGGATGGTGAGTTCACCCAAGTAACGAAAACGAGAGCCAAGAGGCAGAAACCTTCCCGTTCCCCTGCAGGTGAGGGGGGGGGGAAGAATACAGCTCCGGAGGGACAAGGTCCTGACAAGGGAGCTCGAAAGAGGGTCCGCGTATCGCCGATCACGGTATATGGGATCTTTTCTCACAAGATCATAGCCGCTGAAATCAGCAAGGTGTGCGGCGATGAGTTTGAGCTGGAGGTCCACAGGGCCTCCACTCGAATAGTCGTCCACACGCCTGAGCACCACTGGGCGGCGACGAAGGTACTGGACGATGCTAAGGTCCAGTACCACACTCAGTTACTGCAGACGGTCCAGGGGACGCGTCTGCTGATTAAAAATGTAGGGAAGGGCTACTCCCCTGAGGATATCGCAGCAGGTCTGTCGGCAAAGGGATTTATTGTCCGTAGCGTCCGGCAGATGACTGCGATGGAGGGGGGGAAGCGGATCCCAATAGGGAGATTTGTTGCCAACCTGGAGAGGACTCCAGGGACCCCTTCAGCGTCGGCTATTAAAACCTTATGTCACTGCTCGGTGAAGATCGAGCAGTATAGAGGGAACAGAGGGCCGTTGATATGTTTCAACTGCCAGAGGTTCGGCCACGTGTCGCTCGCCTGCAGGTGCGACACGCGCTGCTTCAGGTGCACCGGTCCACACAAGGAGAACGACTGCCCAAAGCCGCTTTCTGAGCCTGCTACATGCGCAAACTGCGAGGGCGATCACCCTGCCTCGCACCGGGAATGCCCGGCATTCTTGGAGGCGCTGGCAAGATATGAGGAGGGGCAGCAGAAGTCGGTAAGGAAGTCGGTGCCGGGGAAGGCTTCGAAGACTGCACCTACCCTCAAAATGAAGACTGCCCCCTCAGCAAAAGTGGACGCCTCCCGTCCCTTTGCCACGGTGGCTGGGGACACTGTCAAGTCGACACCTTCGGCTAGTGCCCCATCTCCGACTCAGCAGCCAGGTGCTGAGCCGGATAAGCAGGCGGACCCTAAACCCGCCGTAATCGCACCGGCTCCAGGTCCCGTTGTCAGACGGGAGGAGACGGAACCAAAGAAGCCCTCAGCCTCCGCCCTACGGAAGGAGAGGCGCAGGGCGGCCAATGCCCAGCAGGCGATGATTTCTGAGGAAGCAACAGCGGAGAGTGAGGCCCCGAAAGGCCCCGCCGCGGCCCCTCTGGTAGTCGAAAACGCCGTATCAGAGAAGCGGGTGGTCGCAAGTCGGCCAACCGCATCGGCCGCAGTGGTCCCTCCCAATGGCCCCGAAGCTTTGGTCAAGACCAGCAAGCAGCAGAGCAGTGCGCCAGAGTTGGTTCGGTCCGTGGAGGGTCCCGACTTCTGGCGGACGGTGGCGATGATTTGTGGGGCTCTGAGAAGTTATATCTCCTCAACGTCCGGCCAGCTCCTCCTCTCTCTCCTGGAGGAGCTGGTCAAGGAGCGCATCTCTGCCCCCAACAATGGGGACTAGGGGGTGCAGCGTCCTAGTACAATGGAACGCCCGAGGTGTCAAGGGGAAGACGGAAGATCTTCGGACGTTCCTACATGAGAAGCACGCCATCGTCGCCGCCGTGAACGAGACGCACCTCCGCCCGGCGGATGCGTGGAAGATACCTGGATGGGCAATATACCGCGCAGACATGGTCAACCAGCCCGCCAGGGGGGCGGGGCGCGGCGGCTTGGCACTGCTAGTTCATCGATCCGTAGAACATCGTCCGCTTCCGGCGCGGAACTACGGGTCGATGGAAGCTGTATCCGTTGGCATCAGGACCTGTACCGGATGGATCAGGGTCTCCTCGATGTATTATCCGCCGGGGAGGGCGTGGGATCCGGATGAGGTCTTGGAGGTCGTCGGGAATGGCTGCCCCTCGATCGCACTTGGGGACTTGAATGCCAAGCACACCAGTTGGCATTCCGGAGTCCCCAATCCGAGGGGCCTGCGGCTGAAAGATCTTGCCGATGAAGAGGGGCTCACAATGCTCGCGCCGACCGACTTAACTTCCTTCGAGGGACGTCCTCGATGTAGCTGTCATTAACAACATCAGGGCGTCCCTCAGCATGCATTCCGTGTGCGATATGTCCTCTGACCATAATCCGACCCGGCTACTTTTGGGGAACTTGCCAGTGCGAGTACCACCTTCGCAGCGTCTGGACCTAGCTCGTGCCGACTGGCAGCACATCCGCGAGTTCATTGCGGAAAGGCTGCCGGTCGACCCAACACCGCCTAAGACGTGCGAGGAGGCAGACCGTATGGTCGACCTCCTCACCACTACAGTCCAGCAGGCCATGGACACTGCGATCCCGAAGGTGGTCGTAGCCGGGGGTATACGCATTGCTTTGCCTCGTGTCGTCAAGCAGACGATCACGCTGCGCAACAGCGTGCGGCAGAGGTGGCAGCGCCACCGTACGTTGAACCTCAGGATCCAGATGGACTCCCTCAACAGGACCGACCGGGACATGTTGAAAGACGTGCGCTCGGACTCGTGGGACCTACATCATTCCACGCTTTCCCTGGAGGACCAGTCCATCTGGAAAACCTGTAGGAGGCTTTGCGTTGCCCAGCGGAGGGACCTCCTGATCATTCAGGGGGACTTCGTTGCGAGGACTCCGGAGGAGAAAGCCGGGTTGATGGCAGAATATCTGGAGGGGGTATTCTGCCCGAACCCGGCCACAGCAGAGTCGGATGAGGTCGAAGAGGACATCGCACGGGAACTCGGGACGCTTGACCGCGGCTCCTTGCTCGATGCTGCGGAGCTCCCTCGCTTCGAGGTGTGCGAGATCGTTGCAGTGATCCGTCGCCTTGAGACGAGGAGGGCTCCCGGGTATGATGCCATCCCCTACATCGTCCTGCGACAGCTTCCTGTCGCAGCAGTAGAATTCCTGGCCGCCATTTACAACGGTTGTGTCGGGATTCCATATTTTCCGTCTGCCTGGAAGAGGGCAAAAATCATCTGTCTCCCGAAGTTGCCAGGGACGGAGGTTGGTCCCGGGGACATCCGGCCAATTTCTCTCCTGGCGGGCTTTGGGAAGATCTTTGCGCGCCTTGTCCGGAAGCCGCTGCAAGATATCGTTTGGCAGTTTGGCTTTCGGGAGGGGCACTCCACTACCCAGCAACTGGGTAGGGTGACCCACATTATCACTGACGCCTTCAACAGGAACCACGCGGTCACAGGGGCTTTCTTCGACATCTCGAAGGCCTTCGATCGCGTGTGGCATCCAGCTCTCCTTTTGAAGTTGCATCGACTCCAGTTTCCTGCGTGGTTAGTGCGGTTCACCGAGTCGTACTTACAAGGCTGGACGTTCAGGGTGTTTTGGCTCTAGGTCGGATCGGGACTACGGCGAATATGCGCCGGTGTCCCGCAGGGGTCCGTCCTGGGGCCAATCCTCTTTAACATCTTCATCCAAGATCCACCTTGGGATCTTGGGTGGAACACTACGCTTACCCTGTACGCGGATGATGCGGCGCTCCTGTCGCGGTCTTTCAAGAAGTACGCGGCCGTGGAGACGCTGCAGTGCGCCGTCGACGAACTGGTGTCCTGGTATCGTCGATGCCGCATTTTAGTAAACACAGGAAAGACCAAGGCCATCAACTTCCACCTGGAAGAGGAGCGCCGCCTGGAGTCGATTTGTCAGTGATGGAAGGGGTTATCCCCTGGAGCCCAGAAGTCACATACCTGGGAGTGGGGCTAGACCGGAGGCTTCTCTGGAAGCCTCAGGTTGAGCGCGTCCGCCACAAGGCACTCGGGGCGCTGGCGAGGCTTCGTCCGATCCTGCGCCCGGGTGTCTTGTCGGCTGACACCAAGAGACGTCTCTACCTGAGCTGCGTGAGGCACATCATGACTTACGCAGTGCCGGTCTGGTCTGGAGTGCCCAAGACCACCCTCTACAGCTGCAATTGGTGCAGAACAGTGCACTCCGGCTGATACTCGGTCGCTGCCGATACGAGAGCGTCAGCCGGTTGCACTTAGACGGAAATGTGGAGTCCCTGGACGTCCTCCTGCCGAGAATCGCCAGCCTTGATTCGCTGGAAACCCTCCCTAGCAACAAGCGTCCCCGCTTGTAGGGAGGGGTTGGTGCCTCTTTGTAACAAGAAGCTAAAGAAGAGAAAAACGAGACGAGTGTAAATAGCCTAGTACCGCATTTGTAGCAAAGCTGGCAATGCGATTTAGCCAACTGCCAGGAGGTTGGAGAGTTCTTAGCTATGGAGGTACACGAGTACTTATTCGTCGATTTGTGTGTTTTTTGTAATACGTGGATACAAGTGTTAAGAGTATCATGGTGCCGCCCCTTAAGAGAATCATGGTGTAGCTGCCCCTTAAATGAATTTTGATGTCGCCGCGCATTAAGGGAATCATGGTACCGCCGCCTCATAAGAGATTAGTGGTGCTGCTGCCCCTTAAGTGTAACATGGGTGCCGCCGGCCCTTAAGATAATCATAATATCGCCACCCTTAAGAGAATCATGGTACAGCCGCCTTTATGAGATTCATGGTCTCGCAGCCCTTTAAGATAATCATGGTGCCGCCGCACAGTGAGGCAAACGCGCGGTACGGCTGGCCAAAACCTTCTTTAAACTGTAATTTTATGAATCTTATGTTCACATAAAGACTAAAGAATAATCATGAGCTGTAACGAAATAGTTTTTTACCGATTACCTACCAACCAGGTTTAAAATAATGGTGGATGGTTCTACGTAGTTTCTTTGACTGATTCGGATGAGGATGGGAGTTGGATTAATTGATGGAAAGGATCAAATTACAACACAATATAAAATTATTTATTGACAAATCTATTATAAAATATTTTGTGATGTAAAATAAAATGCATTTAATTGTGCCAAGAATGGTGGAATTTTTACTCATTATCACTATCATGATAACTATTGGAAGGTGGCCCAGCAGACTTATCTATGAGAGCAATAACCTCACCTCTAAGTTGGGGGTGGCTTCCTGATGGATGATATCAAAGGACCAGAGGAGATGAGCATGATGTGGAGAAGGTCTTCATTGGATCATTCACAGGAGGTTTTCCTACACTTTCTCTCCCGGAATCTGCGGAAATCTTTGTTTCTCGCCTCTTGCGCCTCTTTACTTATCATTCCGATAGGCAGGAGGACAGCAGCAATGACGTAACCTTCTTGCATCAGGATCTTATGGACAGATGCGGGCATGGGATACAATTTGTATTTCACGTAAGATCTGGCTGTATCAATGGCATATTCTTTGAATACTAAACCGTTTACTGCGAAACCACAAAATAATGTTCTAAGAATAACATCACATCGATAAATGAGATTCTCATTTAATCCTATGATGGCGGATAATTGCGCAGAATTTGCGAAAAAACGACGGGTGCAGTTCCCGTCATTTGTTTTTCCACTCCTCTGCATCACAACATCAACCAGAAGCCCCATCTCGTTAAATTTCCGTTGGATTTCACACTTTCTCTCCACAATCTGTTTTTATTGTCCTTCCTCTTTTTTCATGATTATGCGTCTAGTCGGTAGCTGACGTGAAGTGGCCATTCCAAGAACCTAATGTAAGCGTGAAGAGTAAAAAGGCTATACCCGACAGTACTCTTGTCCACTTCACTTTTCAAAGCCTCATCGATGTCGTTCACGTCTTGCTCCACAGAGGTAGCATCTTTGAGAAGAGGGAGTTTCAGTTATAACATTCAACACTTTACCATATATCATTGTTAAAACCATCTGATGACGGACCTGCACGCAAGTATTGCCTGGCAGTGATATTTTTTATGGAAAAAGTCTCTCAATTTGCCCATCCATTCCCTGTTTCTCTTCTACTATCTTCTCTTTGGTCTTTTTAACAAACTCGAACTTAATAGGCCTACGAAACCTCTTCAAAGAATGGCAAGGATTTTGCCATAAAACAATCTTCCTTGAATCGACATTGTTCTTACAATACAATTGTGCAAAGGAACTAAACATGTCGTTAACAGATCACAATCTTTCAAATTTTGATCCTAACTTCCCTGTTTATACATTGATTGGCCACTGCTGCTATAAAAACCCCATTTACCTATCAAATACATATTTTCTAACAGATTAGGTTCTAAATTAACTATAACATCTTCTTGGAGCTTCACAATGCAATTTACTGTTTGATCTAATAATGCATGCAACTGAATTTAACTTTTCCTTTCGGTAATTATAACACTATCTTTGGATGGATAAAATTCAGCCTTAGCAACAGTTACGCGCTTGTACGAAGGATTCAAATCTGCTCCTTTCTCCTTGGCCTGAATCCTAATAGTTTGATGTGAGTCCCGGGAGATATCTGTTTCTAGCATAAGTGCAAGCGCTTCCTCGGGCGAATATGGTTGAATATTACTTTTGCATTTCGCTAATTTCCATGCCTTAGACATCCTCGCCGCACGTATTAGTGTTGTATGGAGTGCCTTGTTCAACAGTTTGACCTCTGTTTCCTTGCCTGTAGATCGAAAATTCATTTCAGTGGCGAATGTGAGTGTGGACGTCGAAACGATCTCTCAAAGTTCCAGCGTCTTCCTTGCTGGAACGACCTCCTAAAAGGAAAAATATCAAGTGACGTCAATATTCTCACAGAGCGACCGTAAATCGTAGAGGCATTTAATTCATCATTCGAGTTATTTGCAATTTCAAAAGACAAAAGATCATCTTAGCACAATTTAATTACCTGCATATGTAGTTACTAAAGCAGCACTTGGCGTATTAATAATTACTGTCTTATTCAGCCAGTCTTTATTAAAATGAAGAAATTTCTCCTCCGCTGCATGACTTTCGTCCCATTTTTTTTCGAAAATCCCCACAAATGTCTACGAACTGATATAAGAACTGCGTCTTTGGTTTCTTTGTTGGCCAATCCCAAATTGAGGAGTTTCTCGACGTGCGAATACACATGATTGTAGCGCACGAACCAGCCATCAGTAGATTTCTCCTTGAGGAGTTTGTACAGCTCACGCCTCTTTATTGTGAGCGACGTGATTACAGTGGTGAGACCTCCTTCCGCGCAGACTGTAGTGAGACGTATGGGACTCGAAACTTCAAGCGATAAATAAAAATAACTTTGTAGAAGAGATAGGAATCCACTTATTCAAATACGAGTCCCCAAAACTAGATCCAATTATATCACAGAAAACAGATATCGTGTAAAATATACTTTTTTTGATCGCACGTTGGGTACATTATGTGATGATGTGGACGTTTGTAAACTTGCTACTTTTCAATAAATTGCGTACTTAGTAATCTAAATATGACACGATGGAAGTTGTTTGTAGAAGAGGTAAAACCTGTGACCTCCCCACCTCAGCTGGGCCCGGACGCGCGCGCTTCAGGACGGTGGCGCTGGCGATTTAAATGATTACTCGCAAAGTTGCTCTAAATAGCAAACCATTTTTACCTATTAGAGAAAGAATACCTAAGAAAAGTTATTTTGCTTGGAAAATCGCTCCGACATCGTAAGACATTTTTTCTATATCAAGCTATATGAAGCGAAATATTGTTAAGTGTACCTCCATTAATCCTCATTCTGCACTGGATTTTGTGTAGATCCTCGTTGTCCGACACTTAGACATCTCAATCTCAAGACACCCTTCTGTGGATGTATTGTTGGAAATTTACGCCAGTCCTACCAATTATCGTAACAGAGGCAGTGAAACAAACGGCGGCCGCGCCAATCTGCGAAGCTGAGCATATTAGACCAAAAGTGCGAAGCCTCTGCTGGCAAGGGTTAAACTTCACAGCATAAGTATGTGTGATAGATGGTGCTCAGGATATTCCTTAACAATAAAAAATTATTTTACTGATGTACCACTAATTTCGTTTTTATGGTTTTGGCCAGCAATACGGGGCTTTTGCCCCACTGTGCGCCCTCCCTAAGAGAAATATGGTGCCAACCCCTAAATCATTTTTCATATTTATTTCTCATTTTTTCAATAATTATATACATAATATCCTTATTCTGTACGTTGGTCCATCTGTCCGTCCGTCCCTACAACATCAACGCTTCAGCCTCTCGATATGGGAATTATCAGAGCAGTGAAACATTACTTCAGAAAGATGGTGGTTCGGCGGCTATTGAATTTATTTGACCAAAAGAAATACAAGGAAGCCATGAAACATCTACCAAGTCATGCATTTTCTCGCTGTGAGTATCGTTATTTTCTCCATTAAGTTTGTTATACTATCATCCATGCGAAAATATGGCATTTGCTTATCCGTCTTCCCCTTCCATGCTGTAGGAGGCATGGGACCTAGTTAATCCTCAAAGAGTGCAGAACTGCTTCCGAAAGGCTGGGTTCGGGGAACTCAACGATGCCAAAGAGGTTATCCCTGATACGGACTCCCTTTCAGAAATAGAAAATAGCCCAGATGCCACTGATAACATCCTGTCACTTTTTGAGTCATCTTTAAATTTTGATGAGTACGTGTCGGCGGACGATTCCACTCCCGTCACAGCCATAGAGACCGTCGAGGAGATACTCAATTCTCACGGTTGGGGTGGCTCGAAAGGGGACTCGGAGGGTGAAGACGAGGATGACCACGACGAGGAATGTCAGCCAGTGACTCGAGCTGAGGGAATGAAAGCTTTGGAAACTTTTCGGAGGTATATAAGCCAGCTGAACGTAGATGACCAAATGTTTAGAATGATTCACCGCCTTGAAAACGCAGCCCATGCAGCATCAAAGACAGCCGCTCGTCAATCAACAATTGATTCATTCTTTAAAAAACTTAAAATATTTGTTGTTTAATATTGTACCTAATAAGATTTAAAAGATTTTAATTGTATTAAAAGTGCTTTAAAATACGCAGCGTTCTCAAATCTTAATTGTTTCTTTCCGTTGGATTTAACATTTTTATTGCTAGGACTTTATAACATATTTTATGATATCATGCAAATTAAGTTTATTTATCGCATAAATTAAAATATGTAGTTATTAATAAAACCTATAAAAATGAGTCTCACACGGGGAATGGGACGGAACAGCTTCAGTACGGCCGTGGCCGTACTCGTTGGCCTGGCGGCCGGGGGGTGAGGGGGGCAGCTTGAGCAAGCGTGTGCGACGGCTACAGAAGGGGGGAGTGGAGGGGCGATTTACGGGGCTATGAAACCATATATCAGCGCAATTATATTATTTGAATAATTTTAAAAATATGAAAATTGAAAATAAATCGAAAATAATTTGGAAAAGTTTGTAATAAAAACAATATAAGAATTGGTTAAAAATTCAAAAAAAATTCAAAAATAATTTGAAATATAATTTGGAAAAATTTGGAAAATAATAAGGAAAAAATTTGGAAAATATTGTGAAAAAAATTTGAAGGAATTGTGCAAATTATATTGTAAATCTTTTCTTGAAAAATGGTTGGAAAAAATACGGAGATTTTTAAAGAATTTTGGAAAAATTTGGTAAAATGTTTGAGTTTTAAATTTGGAAGTTTGGTAAATTAATTGGGAAAAAATTTGAAACAAATATTTAAAAATTTGCATAATAACTAAAAAATTCATGATTAACAATTCAGGAAGAAATTCGCGGAGAATATTTGGAAAATAAATGAAATATATTGAAGAAAATATTAGTAAATATTTGTTAAAAAAATTGGTAAATAAGTTAGGGAACATTTTTGGAAATAAATTGGAAAAAATTTTAAAAAGATATTTGGAGAAATTTATTTTTTTAAATGCAAAATCGGAAATAAAATAGGAAAATATTTTTTTAAAGAAAATTTGGTTTAAATAACTAAATATATTTGAAAAGAAATTTTGAAACATATTTGAGAAAACATGGATAATATTGGGTAAAAAAATCGTGGAAAAAAAATTTGTGAAAAAATTTGGGAAAAATTTGGAAATAAATTTAAAAAAATATAAATAGTAAATAATTTGGAGGAAATTTGGAAAAAATAAATAGAAAAACATTAAAAATTTTGTATTTGGAAAATAATTATGAAATATTTTGGCAACATTATTTGAAAAAAATTGAAAAAATTTGGACAAAATCTTGGAAAAACTTTTGAAAAAATTGGAGAAAAATTTTTAAAAAATAGAAAATAATGAAGAATAACTTGGGAAAAAATTTGGAAAAATTAGTAAATAATTTGGATATTAAGTTTGGAGAAATTGCAAAATATGTAACAAAATGAAAAACTGAATTAAAAAATTTCAATAATCTGTAAAAACAAATTTTAAAAAATATTTCAAAAAAATGTACAAATATTTCTAAAAATAGAAAAAATCTGATATGGCCACCACATGATTTTCTCCATATCTGTAATATTTCTAAAAATTCCAAATAGCTGTCATAATACTAAATACTTTTAGAAAATTTTAATGAACAAAAGTTCATAGACCTTTGATATTGAAATTAGCCACAAAGCTCCATCAAATTAAGAAAAGTAAAAGGAGTGCTACTAAGACTAACTAAGCGTCAATTGTTAAAAATAGTCGTCGGTAGGAGGCGTGGTGTTGGCAGAAAAAACATCAGACATCTCTTAAACAATGCATTATATCGGAATGTTTCAAAGAAACTTTGTAGATAATTAAATTTCATTCAACTGTTATTCCAGTACATTTTTACATTTATCAATTATTAGAGCAAATATTTCAAAATAACGGATGTGACAAGATTTAACACCAACTTCAGGTTGACCGATTTTTACCAAAAACTAATCAACTCTTGTGTCTTTCATAAAAATGTTAAATATTTAATTTCGCGTTGACATTATTAATAGTTCTTGAGTTTGAGCACCCACATATATCTATCACATACAGAGACATTGAGAAAATGGTCAAAATGTGTTCAGAGGAAATCTGTATTTCATTTGAAATCTCGAGGTCGATTTTTTCATGAAAATAATACTTTCCGCTATACTACATATGGAGAAAGTAAAAAATTAGAAAATTTTTGAATAAAATAGAAAGAATTTAAGAAAATTGAAAACATTTGTAAAAATAGAAAAAAATTCTAACAAATTATTAAAGAAGTTTACAAAATATTTGTGAAACATTTGGTAAAAATTTTGGATATAAAATAATTAGATAATAATTTTTTAAATTATTGGAAAAAAATTGGAAAATGTTTTGATAAAATTGAAAAAAAAAATTTAAAGAAAAATTTGGAAAAAATTGGAAGAATTTTGAGAAAAATAACGGATCAATTTGGAAAAATTTTTGGTAATAATATTTTGAAAAAATATATTTCTGTTAAAAAGTAAAAGTTTGGAAATAATTTCGAAAAGAAAATTGGGTAATATATATAAAAGAATTTTGAAAAACAGTATATTTACATCATGTATGCGCAAGCGCATGCTAGATCTCGTGTCTCGCGACGTTCTGTTCTGCGAAAGTTGTTGTCTTTGCTAAAACTTAGCAAAATTTAACTTGGTTTGCAAACCAAATTTTATTTTGTCTTCAGTCGTGAAACTGAAAAGAATATCATAACATTTTTTTCATTATTAAACTTTTGAATTAAAGGTTGTAATTTTTTTTAATGCATGGAATTTATTTTTGTTTGAGAATAATTTATACATTTTTACTTCCTCCATATACGAAGTATAGATAAATTATTGTTTTCATGAGAAATATCCAATTGGATGTGTTAAGGTCCCTTGAACACGTTTTGACTATATTCAAGATGATGCATGTTGGTGTCTGTGACCGGAATATTTTGGGCGCTCTAACTCAAAAAGCAATAATTCGATCAGAATTAAATTTCATATTTAGCATTTGCATTAGAAAATCAGGGACTGATTAGATTTAAGTTAAAATAGTTTGACCGGAAGTGGATGTTTATTCTTGTCACTCTGTTTTTTACTTTCTCCATATGTGAAGTATTGTTTTCATAATAAAGTTTTAAAGTCCCCAGAACACGTTTTGTCTATTTTCTCGATGATGTCTGTAGATGTGTGTCTGTGACCAGGATTTTGTGAGTGTTCTAATTCAAATACTATTAATTAGATCAACACGAAATTTTATATTTGACATTTTTGTTAAAGGATTAGGTTTTGGTAAATATCGGCCAAACGAAAGTTGTTTATTCTTGTCACTTATCCGTTATTTTGAAATATTTGCTTTAATATTTGATAAATGTAAAAATATACTGGGATAAATGTTAAAGAAAATTTCATTTCCTACAATATTTTTTCGAAATATTTTCCCATTTTTGAAGAGATATTTTAAAAACTAAATTTTTTAACTGCCACCGCCACACCACCTACCGGCGACTATTGTAAACACTTTACGCTCCTTTTTATTTTCATAAATGTTGGAGCTTTGGGGCTTTATTCAATATCAGAAGCCTACAGTTTGAGTTTATTTCTTTTCTTTGTCAAGTCTTTAAATTTTTCTCGCCGTTCCGTCAAATATTTATTATCATTTAAACTATTTGAAAGTTTTAGAAATATTACAGATATGAAGATAGGTCATTGGGTACAACCTTTTGGAAAAATCTGAAATTCCGGAAAAAGTTCTATTTAAAGGGTATATTTGATTCCAATATCCAATTTTAAACACCCATAAGAAAAACATTGAGAACGGCGCAGAGCTTTTTAAAATTATGAAAAGTTTTTCGGTTTTCAACTATGAAAAATATTAACTACCATAGCAACGACTCCAATTCCTTTCAATGCAAATTGAATGATGGTGTGATAATTTTAAATTTATTTTTTATCCGGATACGTACTAAAAGGCACGGATGATGACACAATAATTCTTACACGCAAACTATCCTAATTTTTACATAAATTTTAGTTTAACATATACGCTCTTAATGGCGATTATAATTATCGCTGAAACTGCGCTTTGAGTCGTGAAACTTGAAATTCGAAAACTTGGACCTGAGCCGATTGCCAGAGAATTTAGAAATTCCGGATAGATGCCCTAATTTCGCGGAAAATAAAAATTGTCTTATATATATTACTATGCCATTGATTTAAAATTACTACGTATACTTATGGTGACGTCATTATACTAACACACGGAATTTAGTAAAACGTGAAATGCATTTAATTTTGTTTTTTGTAGTTTTACCAGAAATTTGAAATCTTTTAAATTGTTAAATATAATAGCATCATAAATATATATTTAACGATTTTTTATCCAAAAAGGCCCGGATGATGATGCCATAATCTTAATACAAAATATCCTAATTTTTTCATAGTTTTAGTGTATAGGGCATTGTCTTAATGAGAATTATTCTTATTGTACACGCAAGGAGATCTAAGTCACGAAACTTGAAATGTGCAAGCTTGGAGCCGACCTCCAGAGTATTTGGAAAATATTTTAAAGGAATTCCTTTCTTTTCTTATTGAAGAAATTTAAACATCTGATCACATTAAGTATGTACGTATGTACAGTATTTCTAGAGAAGTTTTCATGGATCACCTGGAAAAGAAACTATTTTATTGTGATTACAATCTGTTGAATTATGTGATAACAGGGACATGATTTGACCGTCTTTGAACAAATTTAACCTCATCCCCTCGCAATTACCCTTTCCAACGAGCTCCTCATCCAATTACATTTCTGTCAATCTAAATTTTTCTCCGCCACTGGTGTTTTCCTTTTAACACTCAGGTATGTTAAGGTGACCAGATATTTTTTACCGAAAAGGAGGACAAATGCTGTTATTTAAAATAAAGGACGAAGGGAGGACAACTTTGATGATGAAAAAACCTATTTCATATTCATTTTGATAAAATAATATTTGTAAATGAACCCATGCACTATATCAGGCTTACGGCATTAGATATTTTTCATTCACCAAAGAAAATTTCCATCTATTTACTCAAAACTCCTCCATACATAACTACTCAACTAGAGGTAAAAATAACACTCAAACATACCCCAACGACTAAACCTCTCAAAAAAAAATTCTCATCTTTCCTGTAGCGAACTAATGATATAAAGAATCTAGACAAAATAGAAATATTTAAAAAAAGAGTATAACACTACTTATTGATGAATTCATTCTCATGAATGACTATTTGCTATGAATCATGGCAGATTTATTTTTATTATATATTTATTAAACTTTTAATTTGAATATAATGTGTACCTTTGACTTACTTCATGATTACACTATAAACCCACGGAATGAATCAAGTATTATTATTATTTATAATACATTGTAAGCTTGGAAGAAAAAAAACGAATGTCTCTATTTAATTTTAGAAACAATTTTCCGCAGTAACACAAGAGATATATATCTAGATTTACATTATAATAAATCAAATCGCATAAATTTTAATTGCTGCTGTTAAAAAGTGAATTAAACATTTTCAACATTATCATTAAGTAATTACAATTGTTCTACACATTTGAGATAAAATCCAATCCCAACATTGACAAATTAAAGCCAAGTAGAAAAGCATTAAAGATTCCACAATAAATACCCTTAATATAATAATAATTTTTCTTTTAAGGGGAATATTTAGAGCATTGATTCCATTCTTACATATAAGCCAGTATGGAGAAAACAAAAATCCATACCATCAGTGGGATTTGATGTACCGCGGCCAGCCAAAATATTGGTTATTCTAAATAAAACTGTAAAAATTACTTGAAACTATAGTTTCTGAGCCAAAATTTGTTAGAAAGCTTCTTAAAAGGCTGTAGAATGATTGAAAACTAATGATTGTAATGTTTACTCATGAATGTCAAGTATAAAATAAAACATTCATTACACAAGACAAAGTGTTATTTATCGCTTAGAAAACCAGATCAGAGAGCTAAAAAAATCTTTTAACAAGCCTCATGCTAGAATGTTTAGCACACTGAGAACCGAGCCTATTGTGTAAGATACCAAATCACAGACTGAACTCCCCTGCCTATGCTGCAGCAAGTAGTACAATGTAACTTGCATGCACAGAGACAATTAATCTACTAAAATTACATGACACTGGTTAGCATAAATAAAAGGTAGGACGGAAACAGAAAACCGTTCCAAAAGGAGGACATTGAAGGACAAAACGTTTAGGGAGAACAACGTTTGTATAAGAATGACGGTCCTTCCAAAAGGAGGACATCTGGTCACCTTATATAATGATACTTTTAAAAACAGCGGGATATATTTTTTTGGAATAGTAGGACAAGAAGGACAATTTTTTTTCAAAGGAGGACATAATTATCTGGGAGGACAGGCCCCTCAAAAGGAGGACTGTTCTCCTCAAAGGAGGACATCTGGTCACCTTATGTAATGATACTTTTAAAAACAGCGGGATATATTCTTTTGGAATAGTAGGACCAGAAGGACAATTTTTTTCAAAGGAGGACATAATTATCTGGGAGGACAGGCCCCTCAAAAGGAGGACTGTTCTCCTCAAAGGAGGACGTCTGGTCACCTCAGTATGTATACATTTGTTTCTCGTTCTTTGTTTGCGAGACGATGGTGCGACGCACCGAAATCATGGTCGCTTTGTATTTTTTCCCATACTGTGGAATTAAATCTAGTTACAGAAGTTTTCTCTTTCTCCTAATATAAGGTGACCAGATTTTTTAAAACAAAAGAGAGGACAAGGCAAGGACTAATTTGATATTCAATAAACTTATAAATATATGAGTTTTCCCTATTTTTAAAAATAAAATGATGATTGCCAATTGCCAACCTATGTATGATGACAAATCATATCACACTAATTCAGGGATGGCAAATACGTGAGCTCGTTTTTACTTATGTTAAGTAATTGAAATAAAAAGTAGATTAATGCCTAAATGGGATACCACTATAAAAACGCATCTGGAGCTCTACCACAGCTGGTGGTGTGGGAACGAGCTCACATCACTTGATTTTAAGACAGCGCGCGGCTTGCGTTCCCCAAAAAAACGCTCATTTTCTGCTATACTATCGCAGTAGCAAAAAATCTGCAATTATATTCCCTACATGTTTGTCCACGTACAGTTTCGCCGTAGATTTTTTCGCTTCCGAGTTATACGCGAAAGGCCAGTCGCGAGTCGTGCTTCGGCGGCAATTTTAGCGCCATAGCGGCCGATGTGTATATGATAGGCATGTCAACTTTCGATATGTTAGTTAGGTTGCTCTAACGAACAAATGTGCCAAGTTTCAAAACTTTATGAATTATTTCCCCTAACCGTCAAAAATATGTCTAATTTGGCTGCTCTTTCCGCAAACAACGCTCATTTTCTACTATACCATCACAGTAACAAAAGTTGTATTCTCTACGGTTGTGCCGTATATTTGACCGTTTCCGCGTTATTCGCGAAAGGCCAGTCGCGGGTCGTGCTCCGGCGGTTATTTTGGCGCCAAAACGGCCGACGCTTACACTTCAGGCATATCAACATTTGATATGTTAGTTAGATTGCCCTAACGGACAAATGTGCTAAGTTTCAAAACTTTATGAATTATTTCCCCTAAAATGTCTAGTTTCACTGGTCTATTATGCAGCCGTGGATAACACAATGTAACTGGTGCGCCCAGATACTGACAATCAACTAAAATCACATGATATTTGTTTACATTGCTAAAAGGAAGGACAAAAACGGGAAAAGTCTCGAAAAAGCTGATTTATGTTATTGAAAATAACGATGGGGTCCCATATTTTTTTGGAGGGAAGGGGGAGCGAGATGCTATGTGCAGCATATTCATCGCTCCCCCAGTTTAGGCTTAATCTTTGCATAGATAGAGTGAATATAAAAATATAATTGGAGGGAGAATGAACCACGAACGCTGTTGCGTTTTTGAAATCTTTAAAATTCTATGCATTATAATTCAAGAAATAATTAATATTTTCAGAAAACGAGGAAAATTGAAAATACAGTGATAGATACATGTTCTGATGGATCTCCTCATGAATGGAGCCAGTATATGATGCGCAAGGAATAGCAAGTCGCAGCGTTAGGATGAGCATGATTACCTCAAAACTAGATAAATATGTATAATCCAACATTAAGATAATTAATATTCTGATTTATAATTTTCATAATGTTTTACTACAAATGATATTGATGGAAAAATATGATACTATGCAGATAGGCATAAGCTGTAATTTGGGAATAAATTTGAAACGAAAAAATTCTGCTATGACCGGGAATTGAACCCGTGTCTTCCACTTGTCGGGCAGATATTCTACCACTTAACTACTGTAGCAGATATTATTTACTATTTCTGAACGCGGGTGTTTTTTTAGTTGAATCCGGGATAGCCCGCACTTAAAAATTCCTTTTCCTTACAAATGGGATATTTTCCTCATGCAGCCACAGATGTTTTACGTTTTTTTTCCATCGAAGTCTCCAATGTGAAAGACAGAAAAATACAACACGTTTACGAGGGAAATTTACGATGTTACACGCTCCAGTATTAACAACAATTATTACACCTGCAGCCTTTCTTAAAAAAATAACGTTCTTGGATTTTATAAGAATTCGCGGCATTTCAACCGAGCTTCCTCATTTAATTTTCAAGAATTCAATTCTATAAAGGCCCTCCCCGCGAGGCTTGAATACATTGGACCGGTCGCTGGATTTATTTGGCATATACTTAATGTAGAGCATTTTAAATCAAATAATAAAGACGTTTCCGTAAATCGAATTAAAAGTTCAAGAATATTGTTTATTACCAAAGTGACGTTAAGGCCTTATAAGATATTCTATAAAGTTCTAGTTTAATTTCAAAACAGCACAAAATTTTACCCGTAAGTATAAAACAGCTTACCAAAAAATATTTATCAACATTACATAATCGCATTCAAGCGACGAGAAGGCTGCTTGTATAAAAGTGAAAAATATTTTTATTAGCTTAAAGTTTTATTATTACAAACCATTTATACAATAAATATTGAAGAATTTTTTTGCATTTATAACGCAACAACTACAGAACGTTGAAGCAAGAAGGTGCCATTTTAACCGCAATTAAAATTAAGCAAAATGGGAGGTTTTTTAAAACAATTTGAACTACATCTTTACTTTCTCCATATACGTAGTATAGGGGAAAGTATTGTTCATGAAAAAAATTGACTCCAAGATTTCAACGGAAATACACGTTTTGAGGTCTCCTGAACACGTTTTGACCATTTTCTCGATGATGGCTGTGTGTGTTAATCAGATTAATCAGATCAACACGAAATTCTATATTTAACATTTTTATGACAGTCACAAGAACCGATTATTTTTTGGTAAAAATCGGTCAAACGGAAGTGGGTCTTTACCCTTGTCACTTATCCGTTATTTTGAAATATTTGCTTTATTACTCGATAAATGTAAAAATATATTAGAATAAAAGTTGTAGGATATTTAATTTTCTACAACCTTTGTGTGAAATATTTTTTCACATAATGCATTGTTTAAGAGATATCTTATATTTTTAGCTGCCACCACCACGCCACCTACCGACGACTGTTGTTAACAATCGACGCTTAGTTACGTTTTTGTAACGCTCCTTTCTCTTTTCTTATTAAGGGTAAAGCCTACTGAGTCATAATGTGAATCTCGGACGCAAGATGCCACCGCGGTCACTCGGATTTCGTGCACTAGCAGTTCGAATTTTGGACGTAGGGATTAGTCCTGTCGCATCAATGACGTAACCAAAAGAAGGTGGAAGGGGTGGGGCAGAACCAAGATGATACCCTCTTCCTGCCCCGACCTAATCAGCAAAGGAGGGGAAGTGCCCGGCACACTGGCACACGGGGAAAATATTCTCTGGCGATTGAATGCGCCCGTCAACCTCATCCTCCCCTCTAGCTCTGTCGTGAGTAGGCTGACCGTATATGATAACAAAGGATTAGATTTCGGGCGGAGACATCGGCGATTGCACTCACCGCACCTTTAGGTGTGAATCCGCCACACCTTTTTTCCCCAAGACCTAGCCTAGAATAATATATAATTTTTCACTATAAATTTACATAATTTAAATACATAATGATTACATACATACATAATTTAAATACATAATGATTAATATAAAGATAACTTTGTAGTTTCCACAACTTTTAATATAACACGACCGGTTTCACTAGGATCGTAGTATCATCAGGTGAAAAAAATATAAATTGTTCCATATATATAGGGTGAAATGAGGGGGGAGAGGGAGACAGTAAGGGTTACAAAGAAAACGAATGGGAGGTAATTGGATGAGTGGTTGGGAAAAGAAGGGGTGGGAAAGGAAGGCGAAAGCAACATAGAAGCAAACTGTTACAAAAATTACAAAAACTTGTTAAACACGAAGTTGAGCCTGACCTCATAAATTATATACATAATGATTACATACTTAATATAAATACAGAAAGTTGCGCCCGGGGCAGAAGCCCCGCTTGCCCCGCCCTAGTTGCGGCACTGCTCTCAGGAAACGTATGAAATGTACATTACTCCTGCTTATCTCTAGGTTCACGTATTTCCATTGACCTACACATTCTGGGGTCGACGATTCCCGGAAGAAGAACTTTGGTGTTTTATTTCCATCTTCTCTTTCCAAAAAAGATCGTCTTTTAGTATTCGTCACACGACGCAGTCTTTTGTAGTCCAAACCACAAAATCACAGAAGGAAAGGCCTGTCACATGGAGCTGACCCTGAACTTGGTCATAGTAATTGTCCTTTTTTTTAAGTTGAAGGTCTTTGTCTAGGCAAAAGTACTTCAAATTTTCTGAGGTAATATTTATTGTCATTGTTTCGGCCGATTTCGGGCACTTAATTTCCACAATGCCTCCGTCGTCAGTCAAGCCGTCTGGTGAAGCAGCAAAGAAAGAGTGCTCCAGGTCCACGAGGAGCCCTGAAGGGAATACTCGTCTCCCAGTGATCGCCTCGTACTCCCTAATTGCATCTTTCTCTCGGACCTGCCCATACCGCGTCGCTTCATTCTCAAAATGCATCGAGTACAATAGGCGCTTCACAAAGGGGCTCCACTTTGAAGTCTTTCTCCGTTTGCAGACAAGGCCAAAGTTAGAATAAGACAGTCTGTTTTTTCTTTCTTCTACCAACTATCGTTGGCAGCTTGACCTTGCGTGGCTCTCTGCGAGGCATCTCTTGAGTCTTGATTCACTTTCAAGTTTTCAATAAACAAAGACGCCTCTTTCTCGAATTCGTCGTTGTCCATGTCCAACTTTTGGAACATTTCCCCGTAATCTTTTGCGCCATCCTCGAAATTTATCCTCTTCTTGGGTTTGCCCTTTTGCCTTCTGTCTAGACACTTCTTTACTGCCTGTAGACGTTTCAACTTGCGTTGGCATGTTGATCGCAGAGATTTATGGGGACTTTTTTTAGGAAGAATTTTCCATGCCGCATAACTCTACATGGGCCCCAGCTGAAAATTGAGGCCAGCACCGTAAGCCCTGTGCTGGTATGATCCTTTTTTGATCTGTTAACCTGCTTTCCACCAACAAATTTTGCTACTAAAGCCATAAAATTTTCTGCGTAGTTACTTGTGTCGTTAGTCAGTAACTGGCCGGCTTCAATGCCTCTTCAATTGTTTCAATGCATGCTTCTTCCTTCGAATCAAGCGCCCCCTTCTCTTTGTTGGTATTGTCGCAGAAGTAGGTTCGGCATCCTTCATGACTTCCAAAGACATGGAATGGACCATTCTTCAAATCCTCTATTAGTTCTTCGGTAGAGTTTACTTCCTAATTCAAAACACAAGCTTTCACTTACAGAATGAAAAATATTTTTAACACGTTCACGACGGCGTGAACCAACCGGTAAGTCACGCTTGTCTCTCCTCATAGGTGTCGTGACCCACCGGTGGGTCACCGGCGATCCGGCCCGCTGCCGCCGTGTTACACCGGTGGGTCACGTCCCCTAAGTTAAGAATATAGTTTTCTTGCACGTACGACCCTCAGGAAGGATTCTGATATTTATATACGCCCACAGATGTAGCGTAGGTTACTGTGCATGGTTTTTTTGGTAAAAAAATACGTAAAACTTATAATTCTAACAAGGTTAAATAAATAACTCAACGCACTTTTGGAACATGTTTTATTCCGGTTCAGTAAAACGTGATAACATTACACATTTTGTTTTTATTAGATAGAAATATAATCAAAATAAAAAATTGTGCAAAAATGATGAAAATTCAATTGTTTATAAAAGACGTAATTTAATTATACACTATAATACGCTATAAAAGCGATGTCTAAATTGGCATTTTTTGTAGAATACAAATATAACATTCTATAAAATACTGAATTTGAAAATGTACTTTCGAATAGGATGCATAAATTCAACTTCTCTACACGTAATAAAACGATATATTTAAATAATGTCTTTTACAAAATGCGAATGTCATAGATACACTGAAGTACCGCTGTGATCAGTTGAAAATCTTCAAAAGAATTTCTAGAATACCATTTTCCGAATAGATTGGGAACTCACTCGTGCAATATCCAAATAAAAAATGCTCGGCATTTCAGAATTTCTAAGGGTAATAAGGGAAATGGTAGAGGAGGGAATGGGGCGGCCGATGAGAAAGGAGAAGGGACGTCGGCAATTAAAAATGAAAGCAATTAGAGAGTTTATAGCTGCTTGTGCTTATGGGTAAAATACTCTAATTCTTTCAAATTTCGCATTCATTTTCCCTGCCCGCCTACAAATCTGGTTGGGATGCGGTGCAACCAAAACAGAAAAACAACACGCTGCAGTTTTGTATAAGGTGGGTAACGAAAAATAGCATTCGACAGACATGGTATCGTAAACACATGCCTGGAGATGGGGAAAGCTGCCGCCCTGCAAAAGACATCGGTCAACAACTCGAACGGTGACTCAACCAGAGCGGGGAGGGTCATCCTAAGCTATCTATTGTTCCGGACGTAAGGGAGAAAAAGACATCACCGGAAAATCTGCTGGAGGATCATAATGTACGAATTTTTTGACATTTCATTATATTTATTATTTCAGAATAAATATTTATAATTTGAATAGATATTTGTAGAATACATCTAATACACATTTCTAAAATTGCCTGTATATATATATATATATATATATATATATATATATACAAACGTAAAGCAAAAAGTGTGAGCAACGATGAACGAGGACACCTCAAACAGTATCACCTCCTTTCAACCGAGATCAAATTGCCGCTTGCTGGCGATGCGCCTCCTCTCTCACGTTACATTCACCTCCCCTAGTTCCCCTCTCCACTCTCATCGTGAGTCATCGCGGATGGGCGCAGACTTCACTGGCACAACTCTTCCGTTTTCTTCCTTCGCCACCAGGATCGCTTATAGCCGGGGCGAATAATGCAATATTTATTTCTAGCATAACTTATTAACTGTTGGAAAAAATATTATTCTTTAACTTGATAATGGGTTCTTATTATCTCTATTTTCTTTCTAGTTTTTTACTTTTTTCGGAAATTATTGTAATCATCGTATTTAGGAATTTGAATGGCTTTAAATTTGTTATATTAAAAATATAAAAAGACAAGAAAAATTATAAAAGATAAAAGTTTACAATTGCGAAAACTGCATAGAGATATCTGTAACCGTATAGCTTGTGTGTTGGAAATAGTTTTTTGGGGCAATAGGCTTTAGCCTTAATTGTTGGAGCTTTTTGGCTATATCCAATATTAGAAGGCTATGGTTTGAGTTTATTTCTGTTCTTTGTAAAGTCTAAAATTTTCTCAACGTTTCTTAAAATATTTATTATTATCTAACCTATTTGTAATTTTTAGAAATATTATAGATATGGAGAAAGCCATGTGGTCAGATTTTTTATTTTAAAAACAATTTTCTCTTTTAATTTCTCTCATTTAAATAACACGGGAATGAGCGTATTGTTGGGCTAACAATCCACGTGGCAACCGTTATAAACAATACCTAATCTATAGTCTATAGATATTAACAAGTAGGATGTACACGGTTTTTTGTGATATATAAGTGCCTTTTGTCAAATTCGCCGTAGTATAATCGTGTACTAATGTATTTTCTTTGAAATCTGAAAATTATTTTTTCAATATATTGTGGTACCCCTGCTTTTTAGATCCATTCAAAACATGTTCATTTCGTTTTTCCATTCTATACTCTCCCTACAACCGAAATTTCTTTTTGAAAACTGTTCACCCAATACCTTCCTAATTCGTAGTAACCGAAAATACTATCCTTGATATTGTGGTAGCTTTGTTTAGTCGACCCTGGTGAAATATGCTATTTTGGTTAATTATTTATATGAAGATTATATATACCATATTTGATTAAAATATATGCGGTCAGTTATTTAGAAATACCTGTAAAAAACATATTTTACTTTTTATTGTGGTAGCCCTACTCTTTAGCTCCGCTTTAAACATTTGGATTTCATTATGTTTCCGTCAATCCATTGCGGCCAGACTGGCTGTGATTCAGTTTTAATATACTAGTATAGTTTTGTATATATGTACATATTTTAAATATTAAATTTGGTTAAAATTGAGGCTGACAGTTCAACAGAAATATGTGTAAAAACAATTTTTTATTTCTTGCATTGTGTTAACCCTGCTTTCTGTATCTATAAAAAAATCTTGATTTGGTTATTATATCCTGCATGCCTCCTTCATAGAAAATTTCTTTGAAATCAGTTGGGCTAATTCCTTCCAAATTCATAATTACCGAAAAGATTAACTTTGAAATTGTCGATCCGGTCCACGTATGCTATTTTAGCCATAAATTTATGTGAATATTCTATGCATTAAATTTGGTTGAAATCGGTTGAGCCAATTCCTCCCTGATATATGCACACGGATGGATGGACATCACGAAGATAATAGTGCTTTTCAGCAATGACGCAAGGCACTAATAAAAGACAATGTGTATGAGTAGACAGCATATCTCAAAAACAAAGAAAGTTAGAGGCTTAAAACTTGGTGCACTTACTAATGGTATCATGTGGATGTGCATCTCAAGCCAAAATTTTGATCTTTGGTGGGAGGAGAGGAAGAAGAGGGGGGTGCTATTTCCCATAAGATAATACGTAAAAATAGATATTTCGACTTAAAGACTTAATCTTTTGCAAATTAAAATTAGAAATCACTATCAACCTACGTTCTTAGGACCTGGACCGTTTTAAAGAAAAATAAATAACGTTATTATTTATATCGTCACATTTTGTCTACGACACAAAATCGCTCAAGTTCGACTTTTAAATAATATTTATTTGAAGATTTTAAGCTTTTTAACCATACGATCCTTGCATTTAAATCAACTCTTTCGGTAAAGCGTCGATCTGACCTGGAAAGTGACTGCGAAATTTTATGGAGTGAAGTGTCACCTAACACTAATGGTTATTCAAAAAGGAACAAATTATTTATTGGATGTTTTTATCGGCCTCCCTCTTGTAATGGATCTGCTTTAGAAAATTGTCTATCTTCAGTGTTAAGTGTACTACCTCTTGGTCCTGTTGCTCTTTTTGGTGACTTCAATTTGTCAATAGACTGGAATTCTCCTGTGGAATGAAAACCTAACAGTATCCACGATCATTTTTTCATAGACCATTTTATTTCCGCTCTTAGGCTTTCCCAGTTTAACCTTCATCCCACCCGCAATCTGGCAACCTTGGACTATTTCCTCTCAACTTTCCCTCCTGAAACAGTTACTCCTAGCAGGAATATTTTCCACTCGGACCACGAGTCCCTGGACGTTTCCTTCTGTCTTCCAGGCAACAAGAAGAACAGTGGGAGTCCACTTTCACCTCCCCGACCCTTTCCTGTGTGGTCAAAAGTGCGTTGGGAGGACGTTAACCGTGTCCTTGAATTAATACCTTGGTGTGTGCTAAATTCCCTCCCTCCAGATGATGCAATTGATTTTTTCTACGATGTTATAAATTCCACAGTCAAACAATATATTCCTTTTAAAAAGCCTAGAGCAAGCAAGTTTCCCTCATGGTTTAAGGCGGACTCAATATATACCTTGGGTAATAAAAATTGCGCATGGTATTTGTGGAAATCTTATCCCAGTGTTGAATCTCACATCTACATCTACATCTACAAGTTACCCTGCAATTCACCAAGTTGGTGGGTGGCAGGGGGTACAATGCACCAAATTCTACCTAAAGATTGTATAACGCAATTCGAAATTTCCTATTGTGATCTCGTATTGTCCTCGGAAAGAACGAGCCTAGATAACGCTCCGTCCTACAATCGATCTCACGTATTTTATCGTCTCGATCATTTCTACCTATATACTTTGGGGCCACAATTATTCCCACTACCTCCTCTTTTAGACTTTCCGACCTATATTTCTCCAGAAGTTTCAACCTTGAGTCCAATCTACGGTCCTCCAGTGATACCCAGTTCAAATCGCTCAATAAAGAGGTGACGCTTTCCTTATGTTCGTACTTTTGTTTTACAAATCTGGCTGCTCTACGCTGTACTCTTTCTAGTTGAATTATGTGTCCCTTCTCGTACGGATCCCATATGCTCGCTGCGTATTCCACTTGCGGTCTTACCAGTGATAAGTAGCATGTTTCAAGTACTTTCTCTGTAGTGTTTCGTACTATTCTACCTAGGAAAGCCAATTTCTTGTTGGCCGCGCCTATAACTCGACGAATGTGCATGTCCCACGAAAGATCTCAACAAATTGTTACTCCTAAATATTTTACATACTCAGCTTGTCGAATGCTCAATTCATCTATTTTATATTCGAAATCTAAATCTTTGTTCTTACTTTTCCAAAACGTGACTGCGGCACATTTATTATAATTAATTTCAATTTGCCATTCTTTGCACCACGCTGAAATGGCTCTTAAGTCTTCACGCAGTGACTGATGATCCTCCTGGTTTTTTATTTCCTTATATAGAACGGTGTCATCGGCGAAAGGTCTAATTTTACTACGAACAACCGAGCAGATATCATTTACATAGATTGAGAAGAGCAGAGGGCCTAAAACACTTCCCTGAGGAACACCCGAAGCAACTTTAACGGGGGACGAGTATTTCCCATCGATGACAACTATCTGTTCCCTATTTGAGAGGAAGTCTCTCACCCAACCGACAACTTTCGGATTGATACCACATTGTCCTAACTTCGCAATTAATTTCCTATGAGATACTTTATCGAACGCCTCTCTCCGGAATCCGTGTTGGCATCCGCTAAGCAATGAATGACTATCTAAATAGCGCATTGCAGAGCTAAAGACTATGTGCTCAAGTGTCTTGCACGATAATGAAGTTAAGGATATCGGCCTATAATTTTCGGGGTTCTCTTTGTCGCCACCCTTATGGATGGGCGTAACGTGTGCCACCTTCCAATCTTTAGGAACTACTCCAACTACTCCTTCCCTAATGGATTTCTCGAATATAATTTTCAAATACGGCGCGATTTCAGCAGCTAATTCTTTCATTACATGCGTGGGAATTTCCTCCGGTCCAGGAGATTTATTTGGCTTAATCGAATGAAGTTGGAGCGCGATGCCATTTTCCGAAAAATACCAAATCTTCCATCGAATCGCCCTGATGCAAAGGAATTGGGGTTTCACATTCATCGTCATCACGAGTAAAAGCTTTCTGAAAGTGATGGTTTAATAGGTTTGCTTTATCCGTACTATCGTAAACTATGTTTCCCGTTTCCGATCACAGTGACGCAATAGTGGGGCCCCTACCTTGAACTTCCCTGACGTAAGACCAAAATGCTTTCGGGTTCTCTTTCAAGTTATCCTGTAAAACCTTCTTTTTATAATTGTTAAACGCATTACGCATTGCTACTCTGGCTATGGAGCGCGCCTCCTTGTATTGCTGCCTTATTTTTGTAATCTGTTCGACCGTTGCTGTTGAGGATGTGTTATATACGCGAGAGTGGAGTTTTCTTTGCCGTCGGAGAGCGCTTCATACTTCCTGGTTGTACCATCTAGGTTCTGCACTATCACGCTTCAGTTTGCTCGGAATAAATCTATCTGTACACTCTGGCATCATATCTCTGAATATGCATCAGGATCCCTCCGCGTCTGCACTATCGGTTAAATTGCTGAAATTATAATATTTATTTCGCAGAAAAGACCTAAATCTTGTGAAATCGGCTTTGTCGAATACATAAAGTTTTCTTTTAGCCTTAACCTGTTTCTCAATATTTAACTGAAATTCCACGTACACTGCCTTGTGATCGCTTATTCCTTCAGCATCAGATACTCTATGCATACGCTCAGGAATATTAGTAACAAATAAATCTAATATATTGTTAAATCTCACTAACTGATACAATGAGTGCTTACCAAAAGTTTCTAGTAAAGCCTCGCACGATTCACGCTCTCTATCTCCGGGATAAATGCAATTATGGCTCCAATCAATTGACGGAAGATTGAAATCGCCCCCGATTATAATGGCTTTATATTTATTAGACGAATTTAGCGTCGCCACTTGTTTCTCCAGAGAATGAGTAGTTTTCACGCTCGCATTTGGGGGTCTATAAAAAGCGCATATATTTATAGTTTTTGAGTCACTTTCTTTCACACGACACCAAACACTTTCGACTTCGTCGTCGTTAATCTGTATTGGGTAGTCTTCGTATTTATTGCTAACTGCTATAAAGACTCCACCTCCCGATCGGATACAGCGATCTTTTCTGAAGACGCTATAGTCACGAGGAAAGATCTTCTGACTGGCTATGTCTGCCGTAAGCCAACTTTCAGTGCCTATAACTACATCAGCACGCAGACTACAAATAAGATGTTCAAATTCGGCCTCCTTCCTGCGAATGCTGCGACAATTAACCGTAATGATATTTAGTTTTTCGCTAAGACTACTAAACGATTCCTCGCGCTCTACTGAGCTATTATTATTATTATTTTACCTTTGTATTTCACAGCTTTTGAGCCGGTTATTTCAATGAGGTACGGGCTTTGCCAAGCACTCTCATTACTCGGAACTTAAAAATTGACGTACTATTCTCGTTGTATTTAGTATGACAGCTTTCTTTAGGAGGGTATATTGCAATTTAGGTAAATCTATTATTTTTATATTGTTGTGTAAGTCTGTAGGGATAATTCCTGTGGTCGATAAAACGATTGGGACAATGTGTACAGTATTCATGTTCCACATTCGTTTAATTTCTTCTTTTAGTTCTATATATTTGTGGTGCTTTTCTACTATGGTTTTCTGAAGATTGTGTGTATTTGGGATAGCTATGTCTATTAGATAAGTGGTTTTGGCTACCATGTCCTGCAAGACTATGTCCGGTCTATTGCTGTGTATAGTTTTGTCCGTGATTATTGAGCGGTCATAATATAACTTAAATGCATCAGATTCCAAAACTGGTTTAGGTTTGTATTTATAGTAGGGCGTGTTGTCTTCTAATAATTTATGTTTTAGAGCCAGTTTTTTATGTATAATATTTGCGACTTGATTGTGCCGGTGTAAATAGTCAGTCTGTGTTAGTCTGATGCATGCTCCTGTGATGTGCTGTATAGTTTCCGGGTGTTCTCTACATTTTCGGCATCTGTCATCTTGAATTTTTCTGTTCTTTATTATGTACTTCTGGTAGTTCTTTGTATTTATCACTTGATCTTGTATGGCTAACATGAATCCCTCTGTTTCTGGGAAGAGATCTCCGTGTTTGAGCCAGGTGTTCGACGCTTCTTTGTCGACATCAGATCGGCTCAAATCTTGGGGGTGTCTCCCGTGGAGGGTCATGCGTTTCCACCTATCAATTTTCTCTGCTATTGTTTGGGGTTCTTCATGACCTTTTGTTACTGTATCAGTTAGATTCAAAGGTGTATATTTATTATCTGATTTACAAATATTTATGTGAAGAGGGGAATCTTGACGCCCATGAAAGTATTTCCTTAGCAGTTTGATTTGGTTATTATGTAAGTTTTTTATGTCTAGTATACCTCTGCCTCCTTCTGTGCGTGGTAGTGTCAATCTGTAAATATTTGAGTACGGGTGGTGCTTTCTGCACTTTGTCAATTCGGTTCTTATTTTTCATTGTAAGTTTTCAATATCTGTGTCTGTCCAAGTTATTATACCGAATGAATATGTTAAAACCGGAATGGCAAAAGTATTAATAGCTTTTGTCATATTTTTACTATTTAATTCTGTGTGGAGTATCTTTTTAAGTCTATTGGTAAATTCTATTGTCAGATTTTTCTTAATATCAGTATGGTTTATTTTCTTTGACTGTTCGTATCCTAAATACTTCTACATTTCTAATTCATCCATAGGTTCTATTATTCCCTGATTTTCTGTTTCGAATCCTAAGGGTTCTGTTCTTCCTTTTTTTATGTTTAGCGTTCTACATTTATTCAGTCCAAATTCCATTTTAATGTCTGTCGAAAATTTCTCTACTAGTTTTATTAATTCACTAAGTTTTGGATGTGTTGATGCATATGGTTTTAAATCATCCATGTACAGTAGGTGTGATATTATATGTTTTGACTGATTATTTTTTATTAAATATCCCGTGTTCGTTCTGTTTAACATATTTGAGAGTGGATTTAAAGCAAGACAAAACCATACTGGGCTTAAGGAATCACCCTGAAATATACCTCTGTCTATTTTTATTTCCTTTGTATAAACATTTGTTTTGTTATCAATAAGATTTTGTGTGCCATTGTCGCATGGCTTTCTCCAGGAAATTAACTAATATCGGGTTTATTCTGTATATTTTTAATACTTCTATTAACCAAGAGTGGGGGACTGAATCAAAAGCCTTGCGATAATCTATGTAGCAGCATGAGAGATTTTTCTTATGTCTTTGTGCTTGCTTGAGTATTATTGAGTCAATTATCAATTGTTCTTTACAGTCTTTCATGCCTTTGCGACAGCCTTTTTGTTCTTCAGTGAGAATGTTTTCATTGTCTAAGTGAGAGTTAATTAGATGTGTTATACATGATGTAATAATTTTATAAATGGTTTGTAAGCAGGTTATAGGACGGTAGTTAGATGTGTCATTATTATTCTTACTTTTTGGGAGAAGATATGTTTTGCCTTCCATTAAAAATCTAGGTACTTGGTCGGGATCTTCAATGAATTTATTTATTTGGGTTAGTAAATGTGTGTGCATGTAAATCTTTTGTACCAGTAGTTGTGAATGTTGTCACTGCCAGTGCATTCCCAGTTATGTGTCTTCCGGATGATGGTTTGTAATAGATCTAGTGATATGTCGGGGGCCGGCATACTATGAATGTTATGAAATTGTTGTATTTCTGTCTGTATCCAATGTGTTTCAGCGTTGTGTTTTTCAGTATTTGACCATATTTGAGACCAAAAATCTTCTATGGCATCTTTCGTTGGCAGTTGAGTGCTTTGTGACTGTTTGTCACCAGTTGATTTTAACACTCTATAAAACCCTCTCTCATTATTTTTAAATTGTGCGTTCTGCTGTTTGCGTCTAGTGCACTTGTTATATCTGTTTAGTCTAGCTTTATATGCCGCAAGTTTTTGTTTGAGAGTATCTATGAATTCTATCATGTGTTCGTTCGGGTTGTCATGATTCGTGTGCAGTTGATATTTTTTAACTACCATTTTAGCTTTACCTTCTAATTTTTTGCCAGGGTTACCTTTTGAGTATTCTATTAGACGTGCAATTTCAACTCTTATACTTTCTATTTTGTTTAACAGTCTCTTTTTCCAATTTGGAATGTATGGTGCTTGTTTTCTGTCTGATTTATCACAGTCATTTTGTTTAACAATTTTTGAGCCATTGCATTTAGCCGCAGTGAGTGCAGCGCAGTATATTAATGTGTGGATTTCTTCAAATGTTTCTATATTTTCTATGTGTTCAGGCATTATAACCTCATTTAATATGAAAATTATTTTAGTTAGTTTTACTGAAGTGTGTTGTTTTGGTATGCAAGCTCTTTTTGTGGGGTCTGTACCTGTGTATTCTATAAGTGTAATGTTGAAAGTTTCTCTTACATTTTCAATCAAGTCAGCATCGGCATTTACTTCAGTATTATGGTTGTTACTATCAGAGGTAGAAATTTCATTAGTTAATTTATTACTATTTTTAGGTTTGCCACTATTTTGTATTTCAGTGTTTTCATTAATTAAATTCTTACCATTTGATGTAGGACTTTCTTTTGTTATAATATTTAAATTGCATTCTGTTTCATTTGGTAAATTTGTAGGATTGTCATTGTTTATAGGCATATTGGTTAATATAACTCCCATATCTGCTTCTAATTCTTGGCCTATTTCGTGTTTTAGTTGGTTTAATGTTTCAAGAGATACTAGATTATTTCTTATTATTGCTCTGCGTTGGTCTGATATACGTTGAACTGTTACAGGTTTGTTTGGGTATTGATTTGTAAATGCGGTATGGAGTTGATCTCTGTAGGCTGTCATATCGGATTCTAATTTTGTAATTCTGTAATACGTGCGCATGATAAAGGTGTTAACTTCAGCTGTCCATTTCATGCGTACACGTCTCCGGCCTGCTTGGGTGGTCTCAGTTAAAAGTGGGTTGCCCCCCTGAGAAACACATTCAGCTTGTGCAATATTACTTGACGGTGTTGGGTTATTGCATCCATTGGATTTGGCTGTTGCTTTTTCGGGTGACCCGATCGATGTCCGCCTAGTCGACGCACGACCACTACCGGCTCGCATACTGTCACCCCCAGCGGTAGCTCCAGAGGTGCCCTGGCGATCCCCAGGCAGCGGCTTTTTATCCGAGGCTGAACTCCTTTTTCTACTCTCCATTTTCTAAAAAAATGGGTTGCCTTTTTTACCTGCGGCCAGGTATGATGGCAGTAACCTTGCTTACTCGGGCTATGGGCGCCGCCGTTGACTTCTAAAGTTCTTCCGCCGTCGTCCTAGGGGAATCCCCTGCCATGGAATTCTCCAGCTTAAGAGGCCTCCCCCTAGTGTGATACTGGGGTATTGCCCTCCCTCAGCCTCTTACCAGGATGCCGCCCACTTTGGGAACATACGCACCTGGATTTTATTCAGTTTTGGTCCACGGGTGGTATTTTATTTCCCACCTACCCTGCATATGTGCCGGGCATTCCCCTATCCGCCACCTGGGGACGCGCCCGATAGGGGACAGAAAACCCCCACGGGTTATTATTTATTATTATTGTTATTATTATTAGTATTATAATTATTATCATTATTTACTGCCTCCTTATCCTTCCTACTATGTCGACCATTTCTACTGTTACTTAACGTCGGGTTTATAGCGCTATTAAGGTCGCACGCATTATCTACGGAAGTGTTGCATGGAAAATTGTTTATCCCCATATCTTCGATAATTCTGTTACCGCACGAATTTCTTACATTTTCCTCTATTGTGCTCTCAATTAATCCCGTACCTGTAAGCTGCCTACATCCTAACCTGCCATCTGATCCACTGCTGACGTGCATCTCAACGCTTGCTGAAAAATTACAATTGCTTAAATCTAACCTAAAAAAGCCCTAGAAAGCTCAAACACCCTACGCGCTACCGCCTTCGCAGCCTCGGCAGTGTAGTGCACACCAGAACCGTTTAGGGATGCCCTACATGGGTCCAGGACCGGCCTCAGGTCAATGAAGTCCACTCCATTGCCCCTACAGAAGTCCCACAGCCTACGGTTCAGCCCGACCACTCGGCTCCAAACCATAGAACCGCAGTCCGTCCGAGGAACAATAATACAGATGGAAAGCCGCATATCAGCACCAGACTCCTCTCGGACACGAGCAACCTCAGCGGCCGAGTCCTTAAAAGAGCTTAAGACCTCCTCGGAGCCGCGCTTCGAAGCGTCATTGGTACCAACGTGGGCCACCACCCGCAGCAAGGAGCAACCCGTGCACGATACCGACACCCTGAACTCCTTCGTCACCTGGGGCACCGAACCTCCTGGTATACACCTGGAGAACACCCGCTCGTGAACTCCCTCCCGGCGGGCCCGTGACAGTAAAGGCGCTACCACACGCCGGACATTGGAGCTCCCTATCACTAACAGCCCCCTCTTTCCCCCCGAGCTCTCCTTGGGCCCGGCCTCCACCGAGGAGACGGGAGCGGGCACGGGCGTAACGGCAGTGGAGTCGTCCTCCGACAACACCACAAACCGATTACTAACAGGAAGAAGGGCCACCGAGGCGTTCCCAACTCCCTGTCTCCGCAACACCACCCCACGATCCCCCCGAGTGGATACCACACACCACTCATCGGGCTTCCTGGCCGAAGGACCCTCGACCCTCGAAGAGGAGCCAGGAGCCTCCGATCGCTTTGCCGGCTTCCGCACCCAGGCGAGCCCGAGCCGCCATTTTGGCGCGGTTTGCTTTCAGGGATGAACCCGCACCCCTCCCACGCGCCAAGGCTGCCTCCGATCTTTCCACCCTCTGAAGGAGGTCCGCAACCACCCTCTCCAGTTCCGCGATCCGAGACCTCATGGCCTCGCAACCAGCGTCGCGCAAGAAGGAGGACACAGGAGTCCTCGGAGCAGCCATCCTATCCTCTTAACTAATCTGTACTATCTATATAAATATACTAGAACTAACGTAAATACTCGGTTGGCTGTCTTCAAGGTTAAATTAGGGTCGAGCGCAGGTAAAAAGTGAAAGGGAAAATGTTTCATTACACCAACAACGTTAGTAAATAAGCAAGAAAGTTTAGCACAAGAGCAATGTAGATTTAGAAGTTAAAGAAATGCTAAGGTAAAAGGAACTAATTAAGAACGAGTAAGGAAATACGCTACTATAAATAAAATTACAAAGATTACGGATTTAGTGGCTGAGAGACGCAATTAACTACTATGATACGGCAAGAGAAGGATGAGTAAGCTTTTTGCTCAAAGATGAGTTAAACTACAATTACAACAATACAATTAACGTGAGAAGATGAAAAAATAAGTAAATAGGAATCAATAAAGAAAAATACTAGTTCTGCTTAACACAACAATACGTCTACAGCTAAACTACAGCTACTGCTACTACTACAGGTGTCGCTCGCAGGCAGGTCGACATTCAAAGGCGTTTATTCGTCGTGATTATGTTGATTATGTTCAATCTATGTTCTCATCTTTACCTACTAATCCTAGAAAGTTTTGGTCCTTGGTTAATAAACGTCGTAAGCACTCGCGAATTCCCGATGTCATTTCCTATGAAAATATCGAAGGAACGGGATCGGAAAGACCAAATTTATTCCTTAATCTTTTCTCTGAATCTATGACGCAATCTATTGGTCCTATTTCTGCCAATTTAACTAAGAATTTTTGTCTCTCTCCAAACAGTAATTTTTCCCTTTCTTATCTTCAAACTACCCCAATGAAGTCTTCGAGTTTTTGTGTAAGATATCCCCTCATCGATCATCCGGTCCTGATGGTATAAGTCCTATTTTCATTAAAAATTGTGCTCCTTCTCTTTGTATTCCTTTATCAATCATATTTAACCGTTGTTTCTCGCTAGGCATTTTCCCAACTCAATGAAAATCCGCAAATGTAACTCCAATACATAAATCTGGTTTTAAATCTGATGTCTGCAACTACCGTCCCATCTCTCTACTTCCCATATTTTCTTCGGTTTGTGAGAAAATAATTTTAAACCGTTTGTATTATTTTTCTTTCCCGCACTTATCCACTAATCAATATGGATTCTTACCAAATCGTTCTTGTTTAACTAACTTAGCCATTTTCCAAAACCATTCAGTAAATGCTCTAATTAACAAATCACAATTAGATTCTGTATTCTTAGGTTTTTCAAAAGCGTTCGATAAGATGCGTGAGATTGATTGTAAGATATAAAGTTTTTTTCCGAGAACAATATGAGTCCATAACAGGAAAAACAAACCTGTGAGTAATAACTGTTAGGTAGACCTAGGTGCAGTGCACCCCCAGACACCCACCAGATTGGTGAATTGCAGGGTAACATGTAGATGTAGATGAGTGTGTAGCGTGGTTGAATAGAATATTTAGAATTTTTTTATTTCCTGCAATTTTACTAATTTTTATTGAGTTTTTAATGCAAATGAAAGACGCGTTACAAGAGCTTACTTACGAAATAAATATATAGCCAGAAAAACAGTAAGGTTGATTCTGGCCTAGGCTTGATACCAACAAACCCGTTCAATACCATCACCGTATTGTCAGTGGTTCTGCAATATGCTGGATGAAAATGGTAAAGGTAATATTTTAAGATTTGTTCTAATATGCTGTTAAGCTGGTCTCGTACCCTTCTGATACTACTGATATCAGGAGAAAATTAATGGAATCTCTAACGGGTAAACACGTCATGCTAGCGCACAGCGAGAGGTGAAAGTGTGAAAGGGTTAATGTAATATTGACAGTAACTAAAATTTTATGCTTCGGTTTATCGTTCCGATGAATTTATATTTTTTCACGGATTTTAGCGAATTAAATAAATTATTTAAATAAGATGATATCAGATTATATTTATTTCAAAGATAGAAAGGACAGAAAAACGAAATATTTTGGCAAAAATATATAATTTGTTTATTAGTTTAACTTAGCAACTTAATTAGCAAATATTCTATTTAGCAAAACCAGCGACAACAGATTAAGTAATACCCTGGTAAGAGAAACTTAAATGGACTAAGCGACTAATTAATATAACATTCCTGGACGGGAAAATTTCTTTTACAAGGAAAGCAAATGCTGTGATATAATACTGCCAGCTATATTTATGGTTCATACTATGCAACGTACATATTATGTTTAAAATTTTTCCACATTTACGTCGACTGTAAATCAAAAATGACATAGCTTGCTGCAGAATAATGTAACTCAACATATCTTATTTATTCATTTATTTATCTATATTTATTTGTAAATATATTTCATATACAGCACAAAGGCCAATTTACAGTGAAATCTATAACTTCATTACATAAATAAATACATAACTCAAGAGACAAACAAAAAAATAAAATAAATATATAACAAACAAAAGAAAAATAAAATAAACCAAAGGAGAGAAGACAGAGAGGAGATAGAGGTACTTAAAGGCTGATTGGATAGATGAGTTTGGAGGTAATGAGTTAAGAAGGGCAGGGAGGCGGAAGAAAATTGAGCGTTTGATTACCGACAGAGAGATTAGGGAGGCAGGAAAGACGAGTAGATCTGTTTGGTGCTCGTAAGTTCAACGGAGAGAGAAGTACAGGACAGTCAATGTTAGCATTTAGTACATTGTAAAGTAATGAAATATCACTTTTTGATCTAAGAACAGTAAGAGACTCGAGGGAAAGTGAAGACAGAAGACCACAGTTCTTTTACGATAGTTATAAGATCAGGTTTCTAATGTGCCCCTATTTGATAAATTCTAATAATTTTAAAGGAAATCCATTACTATATTCTTCGGTAATTACCCTGCACAGGTCGCATGCCGAAATGTTACGGAAACGGTCGCGTGGTGTCTCACAGACTCCATTTTGATTTTATGGTTTTCTTCCGTGAATACTTATTCTATTTAGTTTATAATTATAATTTTTTAGGGATTGATGTCGTGCATTAATAATAACAATTAAATAACATCATGAAAATATATTAATATATTTTTACGATGTTACAATAAAATGGTGGTATGCAGCGATTAGTAATCCAAAATAAAAGTTATTTAACATTAAATCACATTAAATATTGTTGAAAAACAATAATTTTATTATAACAAATTAGGCAGCAAACATATAAAAAATAAAAGATCAAATTTTTATATAGCAAATTTAGGAATCAGAACAAATTTGTTGTACACGCTGCAAGCCAATGTAACTCTTGCAGTTTCAGCATTTATATTGTGTATACCTGTTTTTTGATCGCCCACATCTGTAACGCTTCTGCATTTTTGGGACTACTATCTTCTACAGGTGTTTCACGTTCAAGGGTTACAGGAAAAGACATTACATATCCTATTTGATTACTTTTGGTGAGGTAGAGCACTGTGAACGAATACGTAGAAAGTCTTTGGCCAGTTAACGGGTCAATATTTAAAAAAAATGACGTTTCACATTGCCATCGGTTTAATGGTTGCTATAATTTGGGAATTCATCCCAGCCACATTCAGCATGCTGTACAGCACGACCATTGGCCATCTGTTCGTTTTTCTCGCAACGTCGTAAGTGCTGCAAAGTTTGTCGATAGTATCAACACCTGATTTTGTAGCGTTGTAAAATGTAATAGTGTCTGATTTTCTTTTGTCTCCTGTAGAAAAAACTATAATCCCATCATGCATCGTCAAAATATGCAATAAGTTTTTATTATATTTCGGGACGTGTGAAACTAGGGTGCAGTTATCCTGGAAGCCAAACATACTCGATCCTACTTCTCGAGATCTCGTTTCTATGAAACATCCAGGAATCTCCTTTTTATGTTTCCTGATAGTTCCATCGAGAGTGAGTTTATTTTCCAGTAAAGCATTCGCGAGCGCTACACTTGTGAACCAGTTATCTCTTATGATATATCGTCCTGTCCTTGAAATTATGGAGCTGAGAGGTTAGACATCGCTGGGTGTATTGCTTATATCAAATGAACCTTCAGGCTGTTTACCAGCGAATATTTCAAGATTAGCAATATAGCACATTCGAGCATCCACCAGAGCAAATATTTTTATGCCGTACTTATTTAGCTTGCTTGATCTTCACTTCCTTCGTCAAGCCACTGATGCAATAACTGCACATCGCTATCAACAGCGAGGTCTAAAACTCTTCGTTTATTCATTTTTCAAATATCTAGTAATCAAATTATAGCATAAGTCCACGAAAAATACAAATTACAACAAAAAATATAGAGTAAAATAATTTACCTATTACTGACGTGAAAGGACGCGTGGCGTCTGAGATGCACCAGAAAAGTGAAGCTAAAAGGGATACTCTTCTTAGAAGCAAACGTAAGAGACTGAACCTGATCTATTGGCACTACCCATAAGAACTTATATTTCTTTAAAGGTAGATAAAGCTTCTATGTCCTTGGACTATAGGTTCGCTTACACTAATGAATTAAAAGTTCGATGGCGTCTCACAGACGCGACCTGTGCAGTAGAGTGTATCGAAAAAATCGAAAGTTTGAATTTGAATTAGGCACTATGCGGAAAAGTTGTGACCATAGTAGTACATTGTACAAAAAAGTTGGGCTCGATCGAATAAATATTACTATCCCCGAACGAGCTTCAAAGTTTCGAGAATTTGACTAAAATTGAGGTTTTGTATAATAAAGTTCGGATTGACTTTCCGCTTGTGAATTTTGGTACATGTGCAATCTAAAGTCACTAAATACTAGATTAAGCCTAGTCAGAGACATAATGAGAGGTTTTGGGTACTTTGGGGGGTACTCCGCCCCCTGTCTTAAAAATTTCGCTGTTTTTCACCTAAATGCGACATTTGTCAGTACTGGAGAGTGCAGCTCTTCGCCCGGTTCCTGTAAGAATAAAGAAGAAACCGACTCAGAACTCACCACGAGAAGGTGACTGCACATTTAGTTCCGCCCTAACCCATCCCAACCAACCAACCAATGATGGGTTTAATGCCTATAGACAATGACAATTGTATTGGTAAGTACCAAAAATGAGACTTGTGAAGGCTACTAGACAAATCGTTTGAAGAAACAAGTGTTTGTTTAAGAAGTGTCACTATCAGTGTCAATGCCTCGAAACTGGTTTTTGGTGTCAAACGATGGCATCACTTGCCTTGATCTTAAAGCATTTCGAATTAAGCCATCACGATTTCAGCTCCGCAGACGCTTAATGAAGCTTTTGTGACTTCCTTAACTGTACGCTCCACGGCCTGAGTATGACACGGAAAAGCGTCATACAATGATACCTGGGAAGGATCGTCGATAAAATTAATTTATTTCCTTACAATGAGGAAAATTTGAATATAATGGTATGAAAATAACTACGAAATACAATTACAATTTTTATGTAACATTTTTTACACTTACAATAATATATATAATCTACACAATTATACATGTATACTGTAGCTATATAAAATTCTTACACCCATTACATGTAGTTAGTTTCTCACTGTGCTGCTAGCATATAAATTGATTGCATGCTGTACACCGTATCTGCACTTTCCTATTTCTTTTACCGTCACACATCTTGCATCTTCCCCTTCTTGGTTGCTCTCACACTGTCATTCTCATTTGATGATATTTTAACACCACACATTTCCATTGCTCTTCTAATGGATAGATGAATATTTGGTATTGCATATGCTCGTTGTATCATGTAAGGAATAACAAGTTCTTTTCCAAGTATTTGCAAAAAATTTCTACGCTTACCTTCCCACAGCGAAACAACGTCATTTTGCTCAATATTGTGTTCAAGAATGACCAAGCTCTTATAAGCAGCGATGTCAAGCCAGTTCATAAATAGTCGCAGAGAACAATTAGTAATTGGTAGGTTGTCAAAAAACTGTAAGAATTAAAGATACGGGTAAAGTACGGCATACCTGCACGACCGTCAATATGACAAGTGAACTGTGAAAAGCGTGGCTAAAATGAAGAAGGACCTAACTATACATATTACTATGTGAAGGAATGTGAAGATTTGCTACATTAGTGAAAATTCAAAGATCACATTATCACGCCAATAAGTGATGTCCATTTCTGCCCTTCTTAAATTGTAGTGGCTACTAAAGAAACTTTCAGAGTAGCTTGATATACAAATTTTATCTTTTTCGGGCATGATGTTTGAAGACATTGTTCAGGTAAGATAAGAACAAGAAAAGAGACAGACACATAAAGAAAGTAAAATACTTAGTATTTCATTTATAAGAAGTAGCAATTTATTGCAAGTAATAAACAGTAATAAATTTCTTCGTTCTATAGAGACAATAATTATTATTTATATTTCTTTCTGGCCATGGAAAAATCAAAGAATAACAAACACTAGCATCAATTACAAGAATACCAGAAAAATGACAAGAGGCTTCCACAGATTTTAATTTCTAATACACAATTTTTTTCACGGAATCGCAAAAAAATAAAATACCTCAATATTATTATCCTATTATTTTCCTATGAATATAAGTGTTATTTACATGCTCTTGCATGAAAAATGCATAATAAATTACAAGGAACTCATGTGGTTTTTGGTAGCATTACCAGGCAAGTGGGGTCAATAATGACCCCAATCCTATATTTATTATTTATCTTGTTATAAGAAACAAATTATTAAAATTTTCATTCACATAGAAGGAATTTAGTAGTAAATAACACATACAAAAATCGAGAAGTTGCCTAAAATAAAGCTTTTCACAATGATAAGGAAAACAACTGAGTGGGGTCAAATATGATCCCGCTAGACGGTTTAAAGGTTAATTAATATGTTTTCCAATTATTCTCTATCAATGATAGACTATGAATTACAAATGGAATTTATGGTATGAAAATTCCTTGGAATGACTAACACATACTGAAACATTTCCTGTCAATATCAATAATCAATTCGGGACGTCAACTTTGGGGAACCAACTTGCATTAGTCCCGTTTTGGACTACTTGTTGTTATTAACAATGTCGTTCCAGGAAATTAAAGGAAACTCCTCATTTACTCCACCATCAGTTTAGTGACGGTCTGAGTCTCCTATTTACACAAACATCGGCAATGGCGAAGCAAAGCAGCCGGTTTGGCGATCCCCTGCTCTATATATACACATTTACACAGGGAAGGGACGAGGTCCACCTGGATTCGAACCCAGGCCAGCAGCGTGGAAAGCCAGAAGGCCAGCCATTCGGCCGCCACCATCTATAAGGAAATATATTTTTTTTAATTTGAAAATTGATGGAATATAAAATGAATGAATAAAAAAATTGTAGAGATATGCGTTATAAAGGATTAAATAAAATGTAAATAAAATTCATGCAAATTTCTACAAAAGTCACAAGATTGTTTTATGAGTTGAGATGTAACCTACGAAAATTAATAAAAATGTTGAAATAATAAGAGAAAATGAAAAATAAATTTAAAATGATCAAGGTAAGATATCAATTTGTAGAATAAATGGTTTGGTGGAAAAAATCGAAAAAGAATAGTAAAAAGTATTATTTGTGTGGACGAAGGAAAATTATTTTACAAAAACATAGTTTTAAAAGAAAAATTATATTATAAATATTATATTATAAATTATTTTAAATGTACCTGACTTGAGTTCAGTAGTTCTAATATTTACATGTACGTTCTATTCTTCGTTGCAGATAATCCAGTTCCTTCCACTTAAAAAATGCTGTATGCACATGTAAAGAAATTAAACTTATTTTCTTAATTATTACAGATCTTATTTACATCAGCTATACCGAAGATTGTTTTCGTTAACAAATATTATATAAGCATGTATAAACTTTTCTAATTTCAAAGCAAATTACGTCTTTCTTGTTTGATGGTCTTGAAAACGGCTATTTCTGCAATATAAAATGTACAGGAAAAGAAGTATTCTATTTAACTAGATCCATAAATTTTATCTGAAGACTTTTTCGGTATAACTTATTTCATGAGATATGACGGAAAGTTCATTTTTCGTTTCCAGCAAAGTGGCGCCCATGAGTGGTTTACGTGATTAATTTATATGATTTTCTTATTGTCTCTGACTGTAAGTCTTTAACATCAAATTTCTTGAAAATCCCTTCGGTAGAAGTTGAGAACGAACATGCCTACGGATGGACGGACGTTGGGAAGGAAACGTGTGTCTATAAAAGCATCCCCTGAGCAGAAAGAACGTTCTTCTGGACCCCAGTTATATGTAGAATATTTTATATGGGAATTAAACTTAAGATATTTTGGAAGTTTTGATTCAATACATTTCTTAAATTTCGATGATTATTTAGGAAAATTGTGTGAAGAGTTTTATAAAGAAAGCATTTGAGTCTGGAAAACATCATATTTTAAAGGTATTTCAAGGGCCGCGTGTTTGAGACTACTGAAAATTGAATGGAAGATCGTATGCTTCTCGGGTGTGAAAACAGTGATGAATGCGGACAACTTGAACCACTCAGTACTGATGATTTTTTGTTTAAATATTTATTGTTCATTGGTAATTGCAAAATTCTTTTTTTAATGCTTAACGCTCAATGAATGTCTCATAATTACTAAATGAGAAAACGGCGCACGACTTAATGTTGATATGTGAATTTCTATGAAAAAGTAAACGGTATATTGACCCAGGTGTGCATCTTTCCCTACATAAAACAGCGCTATCTCTTGCAAAGCTTATATATTGTTATAAGATCTATTTAATAAAGATTCATAGGCAGACAAAAATAACGGATTACCTGTCAAAGGATAACAAATATAAAATTAATGTTAATTAAGGAAGAGGCTAAGATCGATAAAAAAGGCGATCATTCATAATGAAACTTTATCCTCGAGCAAGAAAAACAGCTTATAGTAATACTTTGAAAATTTCATGATAACGAGAGTTATAGAAATGATCATTATATATTTTGATTGCCTTACGGTCATAAATAAACAATTTTACGAATGTATTATATATGTAGTTTTTTTAATCTTAAAAGGTATTTTCACATATGTCAAATATTTGTTGACGCCAGACCAATTGAGAGCGCGTGAAAGGGCATAGAGATAAATGCGTGTAAACAGCCGGTGAAAAATTCCGTCAAAAATTCTCAAAATTTCACATCGATCGGCAGTATTTAATTTTTTGACGGCACATTGAGGATATGGCGTGTTAAGAGCAAATTGCAAATTAAATTCTATCTATCTGATCGCACCTTCCGAGTGATAGGAAAAGGAGAGAATGATGCCCGAAGAGTACGCCTCATTAAGCCATCATGCTATTTGCCCAGGAAATTAATGGATTACTAAAATATTTCTCGGGGAAAATGCGCAGAACTAGCTTCCAATTTTTCTCTTGGGCGATTTGACCGTCTTCCTCTCCTACCTCTACCTTCTTTTTCCCATCTCCATCTTCTTATCCCCTCCCCACCACCTTCTTATCTCCTCTCCACCTCTTTTTCCTCTCGCCCCACCCAAAGGGAAATTGTTTTGCTTGGGCGAGCACTTAGTATGCGATCCGCGTGATCGGCGCCACACGGTTCCACATCCCGGAGGAAGAAAAATCGATTCCCGGAGATGCGTGAGAGGTGCGTGTGTGTCGAGACAGACTCTTAACTTTTTTTTTTCGCGTGACTCACGAGAAGCACGGGATGAAACTTTTATGCGGATCGTCGCGGGGAGAGATATTGTAATGGGCGCTTAACTATCTTACGTACGCCCAAGAGTCGGGCATCCTTCGCACCCGAGAGGGACTCGATCCACCCATCCCTCTCCTCTCTACCTCCCATCTCTCCCTCCATCCCCTCTCTCCCTCCACTCTCTCCCCCCTCTCTCCCCCTCTCTCTTCCACTCTCTCACATCTACTCACTATCCAGAACACTCTTTTGGTTTTGCCCATTTTCCGCCACCAGAACTTCTAAGGAACTCCCTCGCCGCTCTCTCCTTTTTCTTCCAGGAAAACCTCCCTCTCCGTATATTCCTCATTCCTCTCTTCCTCCCTTTCTCTATCCCTCTCCTACCTATCCGAGCCACTCGCCCATATCCATCGCCCAAAAACACCCCTCTCTCCCTCCGTATTCACTCTTTCGCCCCATGCCGATCTCATCACCCCCTCCTCTCCTCTCCTCCTCTCCTTCTCTCCACCCCTCCCCTCCTTCCCTCCCCTCCTTCCCCCACGCCCATCCCCCACCTTCCCCACCTCCTTTCCCTCCATCTCCTTACCCCACTCACTTCCCTCCACGCCTTCCTTCCGGCGAGCTACAAGAAGTATAGAAGAAAAGTTAGGCAAAGGAAGATAGGAGGGAGAGAAAATGGAGGTAAAGGAAGTGGTATGCAGAGGGAGAAAAGAGGAGAGAGTGAGAAGAAAGGGAGGGAAGAGGAGATTTATGAGGAGCGGAGTCGGGTGGCTCCTCGCTATATTCCGAGTTTCAACGAAGACGCGAGAAATTGAGACGGAGAAAGGGAAAGGATGTTTACGTGAAATAGAGAGGGAGAGAGATTTCAGGGATCAGAAGGGACAGAAAAACCGATTAAATGGGATGTTTCGCGAATTGCAATTCGATTCCAAATAGATAGAAATGTGCATTTCAATTTCACTCCGTTATCTCTAGCAACCGCCCGTCGAACTGTTTCTTGAGTTCACCGTAATTAACTATTCTTCTGAGAAATGTAGAGGAGGAGACCTCCGTTTCTTTTCCTTTTACTCGTACTATATTTCTTCCGTTTTCTATTAATTTGTGTTGAATAGTGATCACGTCGCATCAGCTTTCCTCCCATTCACTTCTTAGCCATTTTAGAATTTGATAAATGTTTAATGAGGTTAAAAAATTAATTAGTGAGATGTGCTAAAATCTTTCATAAACAACGGAAAATTCCTGGGTCAATCCTACTTCAATAGGCCGATCATATTACCGTTGATTTCGAAGAACAACGAATTGAAATTATGTATGGGGTGGCCAGCACAAAGGAAAGTATTTTTTCGTGCCTAGAATACCGGTAAAAGGATGGATAAAGATCTATGGTCCAAATGAAATAATTTCCCACTGTTTATCCAAATATGATAAAAAATGAAGTCCCGAATTCAAAATCAGTCTTGCGAGCAGTAGAATGTAGGAAAAATAAACAGTTCGTTAAACACTTAAGGAATGCACTACTTTCTTCACCTTTTGTTTTTGAACATACTTCATGAAGAGATTTTAGAACTGATTGGATTCATTACTGGTATAAGCAATAAAATAAATTAATTCTTTAACTTAAGAATTGATTTTTTCTAATTTAAATATTTTTGTGAGCGATCTAACTACAAGAAAGAGGAAGTCCAGAAATTAGTTGTTCTTTGTTTAATTGCAAGAATCCGCTTCATTCCTGCGCAACTCACTGGTATTACCAAATGACCACTCCTGAAGGTTTTGTCCGTGACGCACATCTCATTGGCGAAATGGTTTTTTCTCTCAATTTTGTCGGAGTCTCTGCTTGAAACCTTTATGAAATCTTTTTGCAATTTTTAATTTCCTTTTGTTCCCCCTCTTCGTTTCCCTTTCATTCTTATCGTTTCCACCTCACTTTTTTCCATATACACTAATATGGCTCTCCTAGACCCTCTCTCTCTTCTTTCTACCTTTCTACTCCTCTCCTTTTTCCGCTTTCTCCGCTAGCTTCGTATTCGGGTCACGTTTTGGATATATCGTCCAAGGCAGCCGCCGCCCGTCTTCCCGCACTGGAGGCGGGCGACTCCTTTTTCCTCCGAGGAAGGCTTTCGCAAGTGGGAGGGGGGGGGGGGGCAGGGACCTTGTGGAACGCGGCGAAGGGGATGGAGAGGATCGCGGAGGTGGAATAAGGCGGGAAAATGTAGGAGGGGATGGGAGGGGGTGGACGGGGAGAGCATGGCGTTAAAGGATGGGTCCGGGAAGGGCGTTGGTAGGAAAGTAAATGGAAAACGTGCATAATATGGAGGATGAAGTAGAAGAAAAGGAATCGAGAGAATGAGGAATAAACACGAGGATTCGCGAAAGGGACGAAATACTTGCGAATGCGGAGATAGGAATAGAGAGGACAGAAAAAGGGAGTAATAGTGATAACGCGAGCAAATTTTTTCGAAAGGAGAATCCTAAAGTAGAATGGCGGGATTGACGAGGAGTGGATTTCGTGCAGCGCTTATTGTCTCCGATTAACAATAATTTCAACTAATTTCCATACCGAAGAATTTGATCAAGGTTTTTGTGGGCAGTTTATTATGATGGAGAAAAGTTAAAGAGTGTAGTCTACGACATGTGTGCATGAAGTGACGTGATGCGCAAATTTAATCACTGTTAATAGTCCATTTATCTATACAAAATAAGAAAATTTGAGAAATTAAGAGAGCGAGAATTTTTAAAATTTTTTAAGAAAAAAAAGTTTCATCAAATCAGACTGCGTATTAATTTAACGAATTAACGAGAGTGGGTTTACACAAAGGCGCTCCAGGTGGCCGCCCAGGAGGCCTCACATTTTAGGGGACTCCAAACGATATAACATTTTTTGTTGGAAAATTAATGAAGTGAAACAATTAATTTCCTACGGAAGATCGTTTTAACCCATTGGCGCCCAGCGTCCTATTTATAGGACACTTAGTTTTCTTGGATTTTCCTATCTAGACTTTAAACAAAAATGATTAAGTTGTATCAATAGTAAACGCTAGGGACTGTTGAAGCATTTTTTCATGTCATTGATTTCTGAGATTTGCTTCTGAGATAGTTACACCTCTGCGAATCTCAGCTTTCTTCGTGAATTGTGGTCTTGACTTTACATTTCAAATAAACTTTATCTACAAATGGTGAGTTATGAATATTTCCACTGAATCCATTTGCATCCTTTTTTACGAAGTCAGCACTTTACTCAGAAATCTGCCCCGAAATGTATTTAAAATACTTAGACGCACGAGAAAACAAAGGTTTTTTGCTATTACGAACTTTGAATGATTTTCTTGCAGCTTAAAGTGGTGAATCATATGCAACACGATAAAATAACACATTTTAAAACGAAATACGAAAAATAATCTAAAAAACGAAAACGGAGAAAAAATGGTATTTTGTGATATTAAACGCTGTTTCGGGCGTAAGAGGTATGGAGGTTACTTCGAGGCTATCTTAAGTGAGAGACAGAGTTTTTCGTGAAAATAGAGAAAATGTCCCATTAGAACCGCTACTGCACGGACTGGCGAGGCACGTTATACGTCTCCGCATCTATGCACAGGGGACTCTAAATGCTCTATTCGCCATAACCAGTTTCAAGGGTCTTGCGATTACATTGCAAATTTCTTCCTTCAAAGAAGTCCCTGATATCAAAGGAAAATATCGTTCGATTTTAATTCTACTTTCTCAGATGCCTTTTACGAAGTGTTTTTACGATCCTCAAAAGCTATACTTGGAATCTTAATCCATATTTTAGGGTTTAATTAAGTGAATTTAATAGCAAACCTAATGTCAGCCAAACAATCATCAAGTAATAGTGATCCTATTGCTCCTAAGAAGAAACGAAATTCCATCTCACTTGTTGAGAAAATGCAAGCGATACGACGAGTAGAGGCAAACAGACAATCGTGAGATGCTTTAAGAAAGGAAAAAGAAATCTAAACAATCTACCCTTGATGCATTCCTTAAGAATAAATCGTCTACTTTACAGCCCCAAGATCCAGGTCCATCAACCCTGGATCCAAGCACTACTAACCCCCAGTCAGGTCTGCAATCAACCGTTGCCAAGTTAGGGCGAAGACGTTGGTAATTATAATGATTTAAGTTCCACGTAAAGTCCACGGCAAGAGATACTAAATGCTTTTTTGTCTTTTTATTTGTTGTACATACCTGTTTCAATTATTTTAAGTCATATACATCTTCTACGATATGTGTAACAAAGTACTGGAATCCCTTTTTACTACATGTTAAATCTACCTCTGGCAACGAAGTTTCCGAGAACGAAGTGGATGCTATGAACGTATCTATTTCGTTATGGGAGGTATGCCTGTATTTCTGATGGATGATATAAAAAACATTGGTAAACTTTACATTTCTATAAATAGGACGCTGGGCATTGCGTAGAATTTTCATATAGGTAGGATATTTTGTGAAATTTTTATTATATTATTTTTTTTTAGTCAACAGCTCCAAAAATGAGATCATAAAATATTTAGAACCCTGGAAGAGGCTTGTGAATATTTATTTTCCGAACACAGAAGCAGATATAGCTACACATCCACCTGAAGTTGATGAACGTACTGATGAAGAGGAAGTAAATGATGATGAATTAGAAGTACCTTTCGTGAGGGATATTGCAGGGGTTGCAGAAATTTGTCTATAGATGAGATGATTTTCAGATACTATGGGCACCATCCATTAAAACAATTTATTAGGGGTAAGATTCGGTTACAAATTATGCGCAATGTGCGGAGAAATGGTTACTGCTACAATTTTTCTCTGTATTGCGGTAAAGAATTCTCCGAGAACCAAAGTACTGGACCCCTAAGTACTCAAGTGGTGAACAAAATGCTTGTAATAATTAATGATTCTCCCAGTTATAACATATATTTTGATAACTTTTTTTACAAGTCACGCGTTGCCTAATGAGCTCCGGAAAAAAGGATTTAGGACAATAGGGACAATCAGGGATAATAGAATGGGATTGTGAATGCATTTTTATTATACCGTAAAATTCATTGAAAAAAGTCCATTTCAATAATAGATTTCAGAAGAGTAATAGCTGTTCCTTATTTAAAATTATGACATGGAAGGAAAGTACAGAGAGGTAGGCCGCTGAGCCTCCCTTCAACTTCCCGAAGCAATGTCTCAGACGATGTTAGGTTCGATGGAAAAGACCATATTATTGAGAAAAGGGACAAACAAATGCGTTGCCAATACAAAGATTACACAAGCAAACCCCTCATGAGAAGTGTGGAATCACGTTGTTTATCGAGTGTTTTCCAAGATATCATAGCAAGTAATTGTAATATTCAAAATTTATGGTTTTTATTATATAAGATTTTAGAAATTTTGGTATATATGATGTTTCTATGATACATATTCAGTTTTTATGTGCTATTTCTGAAATTTATTCCACAATGAAAGCAGTTTTGTATCATATTTACTGAAAGTGTTCAAATGTGAAAATTTTGTCTATAGAAACGCCCAGAGTCAAATTTATTGGACAGTCCATTTTTCGAAAACAGAAAAAGTTATTGAAATCTTGCATGTTGTGTTGCATTCTAGTTGCCACCACAATTATATATCCTGAAAAACAACTAAAAATTCCAAAAAAAATAATTTGGGCGTTATTGGTTTATAATTCATGAATCCAGTGACAATTTTGGAAGCATCACAAATGATATTTTGAGGAAAAGAAAGCACAACGTACCTCCTAAGTAACTACAATATAGCTACCGCCGAGAGTCCAAAATTTTAAAACGCGCCAATATAGACCAATTTAACCGTTGATAAAGTATGTTGAGAGCTCTTATAATTTGTTTGATGCTTTCGTATTTGATGGCAAATGCCGAGTTCATCCGATCCGAGTTATTATTATCATTATTGGAGCTACAAGTCATACAAAAACTCAATTTAAATAGAAAAATACATTCTGCTATAACATTACCGTGATTAATATTACTATAATAAGTCAGATTTCTGTTAAGTCCCCCGTAAGAAGGCATAGAGGCCCGGATCATTACTAGAGAAGTCGTATTAAGAAATCTTACAAAACCTAAACAGTGAAAATAGTGACTATTCTCCTAAATAGTGACCAAAGTTACTGAGCTTAAAATAATGATCAATAGTTGCGAAATTGACCTGTGGCTAGCCCTGAAATGTCAATTGAACTAATAATAATATTACATTTTGGATGAAAAAAATAAGCATATATTTATTCAATTAATAATAAAATCAAATTCACACACATACTTTTCTGGCTTTGAGAGTTGCAAAATCGTCTATTATATCATCATTTTTAGGGTGTAAGCTATTTCATGTTCAATAGTTAAAATTGATGAATTTTCCAATCGTTCTTGGCCCATGGTAGACCGTAAGTAATTTTTAACTAACTTCAATTTGCTGAAGCAACAGTCACAGGAAGTGTTAAAAAATTCTCAGAGCAATCTCTACGTTAGGATAGGCATCAATAAAACACCACTATTGAATCATTTGTAGAATATTAAGTAGGTTGACTCAGTAGTCGACTGTGTATCTTTCCAACAATTGATTGATCTGGTATCAAAATAGTGTGAGGTTCGGAAGCTAAAATTAAAGTTAATGAAATGTAACATCATGTCTATTACGCTTTGTAGAAGCCCGATATGTTTTAACTACTCCATTAATTCTGATTTGCTGACAAGAGTCCTACAACAGAAAGATCTTGGTATTACTACCGATTATAAACAAAATTTTTAAGACCATATAATGGCAGTTAAAAATAAATGTATGTCTCTTCTAGGCATTTTTTATCGTTTTACGCATATCAAAAGCCCTTTAGCACCCAGAATGTATTTTTCCTCAATTGTCCTACCTGTTATTACGTATTGCTCCCCAATTTGGCCTATGTCTGCTCCTTCTAATCTTTCGTCCCTTGACTGTGTTTAAAATGTTTTTCTTAAAATTGTTAAACATCGTGTGACTTCTTTTCGTAATGCCTCAAATACCACTATTTTATCTGCACTCCGCTTGGACTATCTTTCCACTATTCAACATAAAAATGATATTTCCTTTATTTATAATATTTTAAATTCTATTATAGATTGTCCTGACTTAATATCATGTATCAATTTTCGAGTTCCATCGAGAAATACCCGTTCTTCTTTCTTGCTTCATCTATCTACTCCCAGGATTTCTCTCTGTAAACGCTCCCTTTTCTTTCGTATAACGTCTCTCTTAAATTTGCTACCCTTAATTATTGATCCATTTTTCTTACAGTCAAAAACATTCACGAAGCAGGCAGTCACACATTTCCCCTAATTAAACAATGTTTTATTCCTTTCTCTCTTGAATCATGTATTTTATTTATTTACATTTAATATTATATGTTCTGACTTGATTGTAATCCGCATTTCCTATATTATTATTAATAATTATTTATATTGTTAACATTTATCTAGATTAATCTATAAAAGAGTCATAATGTATTCAGTGGACCTTAAACGGGTGTTTCCGTTGATATCCTGAATTCAATTTTTTCGTTATAGCAATACTTTATGCAGCGTATGCAGAAAGTAAAAATAAATTCAATACTTTTATAGTTCACCCAAATAAGGGGGTTAGTTGTACTCCCCTTATATTAATTATCGGTCTTCGCCTTGCTATAACGCAAATAGAATCCTGCACAAATATATATTTTCAATTATAAATGATACCGTATGATGCCTTTTTCTAACGTAGATATGTAATTCTAAGTACATAGGTACAACAAAAAATGATAATGGATAAAAAGCACCGCTCTTTTGTACAACCTGTTACTAAAAATATCTTGCTAGGGGGAGAGTTAACAAACTGAAGAGTGGTGATGCATATTTGCAATACGATTGTTGAAGACGCGTGATGCTCATTTGTCTTTTCGTTTATCCTATCGCGTCATTTCAGGACTTTTTTGCTGTGAGTATAGATGCTCATAATTTTTAGATGCCTTGAAAATATCAAAGGTGAAAGGCACCTTTCAGTGCAGACTAACGAGTAGTACATTTCCCTTCTGGAAATTTACTGACAATTTTTACACAGAAGGCCTATTTGCCGTTTGGCCCCCTATTTCTGTCTCCCGGGGCGGGCGCTCCCTTCACCCTTGCTACAGTGCTGCAACCTGACGCTTAACTTTCGAAGGTGGATAACCAGTCAGTCAGCCATTCCTAGCCAGATTAAATCCATAGTGGTTAAAGAGTTATCTGCTTTTAATCAGTTCCAAAACAATTATCATTATCAAACCGTGGAGTCTTCATTATACTCTCGGTGACATATATGTGATAGTTCTTGTTCTCCAACCACAACGTTCTGTTCTTTCTATGAAATCATTTAACTGAAATGTTTCTTACTTTAATCTTATAAACCGTAATATCAAAACCGACTAATCTCCTAATAATTCAAATTTTTATAGTGGCTATAATTTCTGGGGATTTTATATTGGGACAAAGTTTAAGTTAGCATATCCATGTCTTCGACTTGAAGACGATACCTATAATTTTGAGGAAACTACCAAAATATTTGATACAGCCATCTCCTACCGCATCAAAGAACTGCGAAAACCAGGACCGTCCCTAGGGTACGGCGAATCGTGGCGATCGCCCCAAGACCCGCGTCAACAGGGGTTCCACGCTAAGCAGAAAGATGAAGATTGCTGCTAAACATCGACGACATTCATGGTGTTCGGCTGAAAAGGCATTTGAAACTAACTACTTCGTCGTCTACTTTCTTTTCACTGATAACACATTTCGAAGAAATGTAAGAGTACGCTGGTAATTTCGGCTTCCTATATAATTTTAGAAAATTGGAGAATTAACAGAAGACGAAATGAAGAAAACAATGCATAAATTTGGACAACATATTGAGTGATAAAGATTCACGCGACATCGACAGTACAGACCTTTTCTTATAACTGCGTGTGCTTCTTCAGTTTATCCCCTGAGGAACGAAAAATGCATTTGAAATCCTTAAGTTTCTCAAGTCATTAAATGGTTCCTTTCCAAATACAGAGATAGCGTATGGGATTTTGTTAACAATTCTGGTCACAGTGGCATCAGCAGAGCGAAGTTTTTCGCAACTTAAAATAATAAAAAAAACTATCTTACAATGATCTGATGGCAAAGTTTGCTGCAAGAAAGTCGAAGTTGGATTTCTGAAAGTAGGCGGAGCTATAAAAAGTGAGTTTTTATTCTACTTTAGTGTTAAGTTGACCTTACCTATTGTATTTTGCCATTCATTTGAGATTTCTGTATGTTTATATTCATATCCAAATAGCGGGTATGCATGCAGTTTCAAGAGTCATTTGCGGCAGAATAATGAGCATAGATCATTATGAATCAGGCCAAAATAATCAAATTATTGTTGGTTTTCCTAACGAAGGAATTGTTTTTGTTCTTGACCTACAGAAGCGATTCCTCATTCAAAAACAGAATTAGAAATATGTCTATTTAAATTATACAATAAAATATACATATGTAAAAATATACAATATTTTTACAATTATTTTTTAGTGCACGAATTATACCTTGATGTTTAGATTGTTAAGGGACCCGCAAATGCTGATAGTCCAGGGCCCCGCACCTTCCTACTGACGACCCTAACAACAACTTTCAGCTTTTGTGAAATTTCTGGGAATCAGTCCAAATTCAGAATTATTCGCGAGATTCTATATACTTAATTATAAAAAATGGCAGGTTTAAGGATATTTCCTTTTTTGATGCTTTATTTGATTGAAAATTCCTTTATATTGTGCATTGAATTAATACGGATTGATAAGATAAATATGAATAGAGATTCTTCATGCAACCTTCGTATTATTTGCTGCAGGTATGTTTACATTAATTGATAATGACGTGAATCAATGTTAATTCCTAGTAAATGAATCAATTATATCACTGGAACAATTTTTGAAACGAGACAGCTTATGCCTGTCTGCATAGGATCTTCGGATCATATTATTCCATCAATTTAATTATATCACTGACAGAAAAGTGAAGCTTGCTCTAAAAACCTACGGAAAAACTTATGTCAATTCTGATTATTTTATGGAATATTAAAAAATTAGTATTTTTTCGTACAATTATCCAAATGGAAATGATTGCAGCTAGTAAATATGCTGATGGTCGTGAACACTGGGCCAACGAAAATATTGAGCAAACTGAACTTCAACGCTGAGTTAATCCAATAGAATGGAACAGAGAACACAACCATTTTCATGATAAATCTTTTTACTCGTACACCGTTTCGTTGAATTGTAGCCCAGTTAGATCCAAGCACTTTAAACATAAGGTAGCAAAGGAGTGGAAAGACTTAATTTTAAAGCCACGCTACGCAGGTGCATCCCATCGTTAGTCAAACCTCTCTTCTCTCTGACTACCCATATCGCACTTTCTCTTTTCGCATTCCACCTTGCCCTTCAACTCTCATACTTGAGCACTCATTCAAACGCTCCATGAAAATGAAAGAAAAAAATGAAAATGAAGAACAGAGTGACAGGAATATTAAGTTTACTCATATATTTAGCATTTAACATGGCTTACTATGTCTATCATCAAACCTTTGGAATTACACGCTAATTTAATTATTACTTGAATTGGATTACATAAGACTAAATAAATGATAATAATAAATAACTATCGCATTCCCATAACGTGATAAATTTTGCAATTGTTATTCGTTTTATCATACTTACTCTTATTATCTAGCAGACAGGAAATTTAAGGGTCACATTATTACGAGGAATATTTTATTTACAAATTAAATAGTTTCTTGTATAAGAAAGCTGAACACACCTATGGATGCATGAGAATAGCTTTAAACACATACACTCCGATTAAAGCGTAGATACAGTATGTTATATCAACCAAGAAATCGTGGGAATTAATTACGCTATCATTGGCTTATATGCTCTTTCGAAAGAAATGAAAAATTGTGAAAAAGTTCTTCTATAACCATTTCTGGTAAACATTTACGGATATCATTTAGAGGCAGTGCGTGGAGTTTTGCAGGTGTAGCTTTTCCCTCTGATCAAGATTTTAGTTTGTAGGAGGCAACTCCTTTAAAACGCTCAATTTTCGCGAACTTAAAGCTTTACAGCACAAATATGCTACAGATTAAAGAAAAATCGTCTAACATTCAATATGAATTGTGGAATTACATCACGGAGCCTTTTCTCCCTCTCTCCTCCTCCCTACATTCTCTCCACTTGCTCTCTCCTTCTCATCCGCGCCTCTTTTTCCCCCTCCTCCCCTCCAAACCTTTGCATGTCATCATCACCGCGGCATGTCCTCGCCGAAACGCATTTCCTCTTTCATATACGTGTTTCGAGACACGAGCTCTTAAGCACGCTTTGCATTTAACTAGGTCGTTAAGGTCGCGCGCACGCAGGGATGCGTTCGAGAGTTGTTTTATTTTTGAGCCCGCGTGATTCCGCACGAAGCATTCACATAATACTCTTCCTATACGCTATGGAAATTTCTAGGGAAATTAATTCAAGTTTTCGGAAAGACTTAACAAAAAAAGAAGAAACACGGTCTCATTTTTATACTCATCTTGATATTCACGGTCGAAAAACAATGGAATAGGAATGAAAAGTCTGCCTATGCACGGCGCGAAGTTCGGTTCCACTTTTTCGGAAAGGCAGCGAAGATTTGTTTTATTTTTTAGACCACCAAACTCATTTGGCTGAATAATTGCGCTGGATATTTCCTCATAGTGACGAACTTCTTAGATAACTAGCAGGTATAGGATGAGGCACCGATCATGAGCTGCGTTAAGGATTAAGGAATGTTTTAAGAGCAAGTCCGACTCGTTCTCGTTCTCTCTCTCTATCTCTCTCCATCCATCTTTCTCTAAAAACGTCTCTATGTGGAAGCAGTCTCCGAAATGGAGTTGGATGAGGAGGGAGGAAGAATGTTGGAGGAGGAGTGAGGGAAGGAGTTGGAGGAGGAGGGATGAAGGGAGTTGGAGGAGGAGGGAGAAAGGGCGTTGGAGGAGGGAGGGAGTTGGAAAAGAGTAGGAGGAGGAGTATGGACAGTCAGTTGAACCCTTTGGAAAAGGAGCGAATTAGAGAGATGGAGAAAGAGTAAGAAAAAGGGATACTGAAGGAGGGAGGGAGAAAGAGGGGATAAAGGAGGTGAATAGGAAGAGAGGGGGAAGGAGTTAGAGAGCGGCTGCATTATTCAGATTTCGAGTGGCGAACCTCTTTACGTTTGGGAAACCCATATCACGCCGACACTCAGTAAATCCTCATCCAAGTAGCAGTAAAGAGAAAATAAGACACACGAGGTTCCCACATTTCAATCCCACTCTAAATTTAGTGCATTCCCCTCTCCAACCTCTCTCTATCTCTCTCACTCGCCTCCCCAACTCTTTTTTTCTCCTTCTTTCCCTCACCCTACATCCATCCTATTTCTCTCTTCCTTCTTTCGTTCCATACGTCTCTCACTTTTCTCCGCCTCCTTCCCTTCCTCTCCCTCTCTCTTTACTCCCCTTAGATCTTTAGCCTTTGCATACGTGACCTATTCCTGTTTTAACGTTTCCATTTCCATTTACAACAAAATTCTAACACGCCTCTTTACTCCGTACCATCTTCACCGTCTCCGGAGAAATTTTCAAACCGGGTATTTTTTTTTGGGTGCGCACCACTGACTCGCAAGCGCAGCGAGTCTCTTCGCTTTATGGAATAGTGAATCCTCTTCCTGGTATTCTACTCCTATTTGTTTAAGTCGCAGAGTTCGAATTAAACTCCTCTCTATTCCCGGTTTTCGCCACCACTTGTACTCCCATTATCGATCTCCCCTCGTCCTTCTCATTCCCTCCCTCCTTTCCCTCACCTCTCCCCCGTCCTCTCCTTCTTCCTCCCTCTTCCCCTCTTTACACCTTCTCCTGCCCTCTGAACCCTGCCATTTTTCCTTCTTAGCCCGCTTATCGTCCAATCTGCCACTTTCCTCATGGCGCTATCCAAAATTCTCACGTTATCCGGTGATAGTATGGAACGCATTTCATATGCCACGGCGAATGTTGGGAAAATTAAGAATGCCAGCAGCCTTTCAAAGGTTATTCTCGTTTAAACTACAAAAACAGCAAAATTACATTAGAAGGAAGTTATAACTTTAAAATAAATTAAAACTGCAGAGGGTAAAGGTAAATATGTAAACATTTATCCCTACGACGCATATGATATGAATTATTAAATGCATTTTTAATGCTCTAATTCTATTTCAAAATAAATAACAACTAATTTGTTCTCCCACCACCAGCAAATGTTTTTGTTCTACAGAAAACTTTGTGGAAGCTTTTATGGCAATACAATATCAAATATGTATACCAGCTTTAGCCAACAAAAAATTAATATCAATTTAAAATGTCCAATTATCTCTAATCGATCACATTTTTACTGATAAGGTAATAATTTGAGAATTTCAGATGTTTTTATCGTCTACAAATCAGCAGTAATCGTTGATGACTCGCTATCGCGCTGTTTTAGTTTAGAGTCAGCTATCGATTAATTAATTCCTAGGAAGCCTGCTTTTAACCGAAATGATTTGAATCATAAGATGATCTCAATTATTCATTCTGGAATAATTTTTGTTTTTAGGCAAGAAAGGGACAAAATCACATTGTAGAATATACTGAAAAATCAATTTTCACACAAATATGCCTTTTCGAAATAATTTATACAATGTTATTTCCATCAGGTAATTTTCAAAATTTATAATCTAATAATTAATTACGTTTCGTTTCCTAATTATTTTACAAAACTATAACAAGTCAAATTTGGTTTTCATTCGTTGTTTTAAAAACTCATTATCTAACGTTCGTCACTGTTACATCTAATGAGTTCCAAACTTTGCTCATTAACCAATTCTATTTCGGAAAAAATACGACTATCTATTCCCTATACAAAATTAACTCGCGTGTAACTTTTTTATATTATCGATAAAAGAGCATCTCTCAGTTGCCTCTCATTATCTTTAAAATTACAAAAATCAAATACATGCCTGAAAAAGAAAAAATCTCGTCTCACATTTTATTGCTGGTAAAATTTGGCCGAGTCAACAGGACAAAAACGTGTCCTAGGAAATTCGAATGTCCTATCAGCCGCTTTAAGTTAGGAAAGGATCGTTTAATAGTTATCTGGGATAAAGTAGCACCGAAGAAATATAAAAGCCGAAAAACATCGTGCTTATTGGGAATAATTTTGAAACAGCTTATGCCCGTCTGCATAGGATCTTCGGATCGCTTTATTCCATCAACAGTGCTTATTAATTATTATATTTCCTCATGAGCAATTTTTTATCTGAACATGTTAGAAGAGAACTGAAAAAGCAGATTCACGTAAACTATCGGAATCTTCGACCTCCTATTCCTCCTTTAAATAAATATAAAGAATAATGAAAGGATAACTTTGTAGTTTCCACAACTTTTTTGTGGAAACTACAAAGTTATCCTTTCATTATGAGTAAATTCCACAAAGTTGAGCCTGATCTCATTAATTATAAATATAAAGAAAATTATTATTTATATTAACACATTATTAACACGAACACAAAAATCTGATGTGGCCACCTGTAAGAGTATTTAAAATTCCAAATGGGATAAATGATAATAAATATTTTAAGAAACTGCGAGAAAAATTTAGACTTTACAAAGAACAGAAATAAACTTAAACCATAGCCTTCTGATATTGGATATAGCCACGAAGTTCCTACAATTAAGAAAATAAAAACGAGCGTTAATAAAAGGGAAACGTAAAGTGTTTGCAATGTTCGCCGGTAGGTGGTGTGGTGGTGGCAGCTAAAAAATTAGTTTTTCAAAATATCTCTTAAACAATGCATTATATGGGGAAATGTTTCAAACAAAGTTCGTACAAAATTAAATTTCCTACAACTTTTACTTCAGTATGTTTTAACATTCATCAAATATTAAAGAAAATATTAAAAAAACGGATGTGACAAGTGTGTTTTTGGCTAATCAACCTCTAGGATTAATATAGCCATAGCTCCTTCCACAGCGAACACTCTCACACTCGATGCCGGCATTAGCCTCCTCTTAACGAAGAGCACCATAAGGACTAACGGCCTGACGTCCCTTCCAAGGGCGGAACGCTGACTTAGCGCGGTCTCCTCACACCACAAACGGGGCCGGGCAACCTAAATGACGAGAGTAAGCACATAATTTCGATTAACCGATTTTTACCAAAAACTAATCAGTTTTTGTCCCTTTAACAAAAATGAAAATATAAAATTTCGCGTTGACCTGATTACAAGTATACCTCGTAATACGTTCGGATTTCGTTCCAAAAAACCAGAGCGTATCGCAAATCAGCGTATTGCGAAACATTTTTACATAAAAGCAATGCTATAAAAAGAGATGCGTTCCTAAATGAATTAAAATCACGGGTAAGCACGAGAGACATGTTCCTAAAAAGGGTCTTGTTGCGCGAAATCGTGCTAAACGAATGCAAAAAACCCATTGAAAGCCATGTCAATGGTAGGAGGGGGTAAGAGAGCGCGCGTGATATATATTACGCACGTATTTTATATAATAGTCTAATTATCATCAAAGCATAAATAAAATACAGTGCATACAAAAACACTTTCAATCACGGAGAATGGTCTCTTAAAATATATTTACATAAAATTGGCCCTACTGAACGGCATTACATAATTTATAGACAAAGTCACTACAGTATAAAATGCAAATAACACTGTGCTGACATCTTCCGCCAAACATACGGACCGGGTGTAATATTTTGTTCTTCGATGCATGTGTTGAGCAAACGCCCCATTTCTACCAGTGTTTCACTTCGATTATGCCTCCCCAGCACAGTTGATGTTAAAGACCCTAAGTACAATTTTTAATTTTTTCAGCACTTCTGCAAATAGTTCTCACAGTCGACGGAGCTAGAAAGAGCAAAACATAAAACCCAAAAATCAATAAAAGCTATTTAAAACACTTCAGCGCAGTTAGGCAGTTGTGATATAATTTTTGTCATTATTATTTACGCTTCACTTTTATTGTTGTAGAAACGTAAACAAAACGAAACTTTATCAAAGCAACGGACCCGTATAGATAGGTTATTTTTAATCCTACCGGAAGTCAAACGGACGAACTCCAAAATCAACTGAATACATGTCTGTTACCAACCGAAACTATTCTGAAAATATCATCACAAAGTGAGAGCATAAGCGATTTTAAAAACCAAACGCTAAAAATAGTATTTGTATTCCCATATTTATTTTAATTTTTTGTTTCCTTCTCTAGGGTCACACTTTTATATTTACTATATCACAGGAATTTTATTAAACTATATATTATATTTTACGCATGCAAAATTTTTAAGGCGTCAATGATCCGCTGAGATTTTTCAAAGGACAACACGCGCTGTGCGATATCTCCGAAGAAAAAAACTCAGAAATGTTCGATCCGTGAGTAATATTGCATTGCATTCTATCATTTCGTCGAAAAGTTTATTCAAATTTTACGTTTGGCATTTAATTATCAGAGCATCGCTTCACTGCCGAATTTAGATCACGCCATTAAAATAATTCTGAGTTTGTATAAGAAAAATGTATTCTCTGGTACATCCATGAAGCTCAAACAATAAGGATTTTGTAGATTACAGATTATCGAATTATTTTGCGGTTTTTTAAACGAAAAAGATTTGGTACAAATAACTCGAATGAAATTGTGATAAAAATACATGCTGTGTTTGCTATTTATCAGCGATTCGGGACCTCCTAAGTTGTGACGGCGCGTTAGGAAATGAATTCCATGTCAAGGGATATGTTTACTGTTTGGATTTCCCTTCAATATTTGCAGTGTAAGCACTGAGTAAAACAACAGGTATATTATGATTGATTAGATAAATATATAAAATTAAAACAAAACTAGTACACTCTTTACATAAATAGGAAATGGCTTTCATTGCTTCCCAAGGACGGGTGAGCTTTTTTCGACATTTCCAGATCCTTCCTCAATGTTCCTTAGTAGTTCAGGAAAGAGAGAGCGACCTCTATTACGTCCATAAAATAAGAACAGACTGAAGATAAATTATTGATGCCATATTACAAATTAAAAATTTGGAAGTGTCAATAAAAATACAGAGGAAGGACTGCCGTCTGTAACATGACACTTCAGGATGAAAGATCATGCCGCGACAACAGATTAGGGGCGGAAGACCCTTCCCTAGGTGGTATTTGGAAGCAAGAGCTGCGGCGGGGCGAAGTCCACGGGAGATGGCAAGGTTCCGAAGGAGACTGCAGACGCTGAGGTAGGGCAGGAAGGATGGAGGAAGAGCGAGGGGGGAAAGAGGGGAGTCTGAGTGAGGCAACTCACTACAAGGAAAAGTCACGTCCTCAAAGTGAGGGCACTCGTTGGACGAAACAGGTGAGCGAATGGGCGCCTGCAAGTAAACTTTGGGAACGAAACGGAGGTTATGGTCCATCAAAGCAGGAGCGAGGCATGTGGTGGGGAGGAGGGGCTGCGAAGTGAGCGATGGACGCGGGTGGAATACGAGAAATATCGAGCGGCGAAAATTGTAACTCTCCATAAAACTAAAAGTGAAAGTCGGTTGGCGGAGGGGAAGGGAAGAGAGGAGGGGGAGAGAGGAGGGGGAGAAAGGGAGGGGTTGGGGGAACGATACAGAGGGCGAGAGAGGAGGAGGGGGAAGATGTAGGTGAAGATGGAGGGGGGGAAGAGGGAGGGGGAGGAGGAAAGAGAGAGGAGGAAGAGAGAGAGAGGAAAAGGGAGAGAGAAAGCGAAGGGGGAAGAGAGGGGGAAGAGAGGGGGGAAGAAGGAAGGAGGAAGGAAGAGGGAGGGGGAGAGGGACGGGGTAAGGGAGAGGGGGGTAAGAGGGAGGGGGTAAGTGGGAGGGGGTAAGAGGGCGGGAGTAAGAGGGAGGGGAAAAGGGAGGGGGAAAAGGGAGAGGGGAAGAGGGAGAGGGTAGAAGGAGGGGAAAAAAGGGAGAGGGGAAGAGGGAGGGGGAAGAGGGAGAGGGTAGAGGGAGGGGGAAAAAGGGAGAGGGGAAGAGGGAGGGAGAAGATGGAGGGGGGAAGATGGAGGGGGAAGAGGGAGGGGGAAGAAGGAGAGGGAAGAGGGAAGGGGGAAGAGGGAGGGGGGAAGAGGGAGAGGGCGATGGGCTATATACGAGTGAAGCGGAACGAGATATAGCTTTGCCAACGAGCGATGTTGTTGTTTTTGTAACCTTAAATTAAATCACATTTTGTTTGTTTTTGTAGGATAACTTCGAAAAATGACGACGAGTACATCATAAAATTTAATCGACCGATAAAAATCTATGATTGGTCCGAAAAGTAACTGTATACCACTTTGTCAAGGTAGTACAAGGTGATTCCGTCCTTGCCGCGGCCCAATTTAAAGATTCACGTAACACCTTTTCCATCACTTTTTCCTTTTCTCCCCACACGTCTATTATCACTCGCCTGTCTTGATAAATCGTGCCCCGTATGAATACACCTGGGGCAACTTAGCCAGCGGTATTCAACCTGTGGTACGCGAGGTATTTTGAAGAGAACACAGAATATATTAGAACAGACGGTTCATGTTTTCTCGCAGCGCTTTCATACTCGACAACCGGCTTCGTCTTCTTCCACCTACTCTTCATCTGTCTTGAAGTAATCTTCCTTTTTATTAGGTTCTTTTGTTTAAATAAATCAAAACGAAGAAATTCTATTTGAAATTCCACTTTATTCGTGATAAAATCAGCGTATAGTATTTCAGTTCCGGGCGCAGAAACGGCGGAGGGGATGTAGAAAATACAGAAAATCAACGAGTGATTAATGTTAGGAAAAGACAATGTGGGAGGAGGGAGAGAGTGAAGAGTGGAATTGTAAAGTAATTAATGCAATTATGGCATGTTGGTTACAAAGTTTGAATAAAAAGAAGAGGTGAATTATTAGGAAAAAAGTAACTCACCATATACGATTGAGTACAAATTTCTTAAAAAACGTTTTAACGGGTACGCCGACAAAAATTTTGAATATCACCGACTTATGCGACATGCCACAGTTGGTAGAGCTAAGGAACACAACGAAGACTTACAATGAAATCATTTTATGTCTCAAATAAAAAGCCAATCTAATAGTATCTTGACAGTTAAAAATGTTATTCGATTGCCAATAACGAACCACACTATGATGGTCAGAAAAAACGGCATTTGGTTGGGTTCGTAGACGCCGAAGATTTGCTTGTATATTATGTTAATGTTGCGAAAGACGCATCAAAAATTTAATTTTTTTATGAAAAATCCCTTTGATGCTTCGCAACACTCGTTTATTTCATGCAAAACTTAAATATTTCATGAATTTTAATGAAAGGGAAACTTGGAACATTAGGATGTCTTTAATTGTTATCGCCCGTGCGGAACCTATACGGACCAGTATATTGTCCATACGGTTTGTCTTTGGACTAGGTGGACTCTCCTCAATTCCGGGCGGATTAGTTTCGCTCCCACTCCAACACTAATTAGAAAATCTCCTACTCTATATTGTTTGAGTAATGCCACATTTTGTTTTTGGATTGTGGCAGTACTACTTCCAGCCATAGGTACTTCGGAATGCTCTCTACTCAGTAAGCAGTCTCAAGGTTCTCAATATATGATTCTCTTTGTGGTCAGCATATTGCTTTAAATTACAAACAAAAACGCTTTGTAAGAATTCGGGAATATCCTCTGCCCTCAATTTCGAGTTGTCAGTCGTATAATAAGCATTCTCCGCGCTCTTTATAAGACACTATATTTCTTTTTTTAAATCCTCTTTAAACGTATTTTGTAATTGTTAGAAAACTTACGGAAACAGAAACAGAAGTATTTTTAATAAGTGATTTTGAATCCAAAATATATACAATAAAGTAAACCGTTCACATATTCGCTCCTCCAAGTGCGATATGTATCCACCTGTGTTACCGAATACATTGCACATGTCAAACTCGAAGAGGAATCAGGTCCGCATTGAAGCGATGAATGTTATATAAGGGCCGCGTTAGAATTACAGTTGTTTAATGAGGGCCAAATACGCTTTATTTAATAGATTGGACGTCTGTTTTGTCATTAAAAACGGCAATTTAGAAAATTCCTTCTATTGCACTTTAATCATTAAGAAAAATCTTGTCTTCTTTTTACAAAAGTAAAGTATTTACGTAAAATCTCGAACGATCTAGTTAAAACAAAACTTGGAATTCGGGCCGCAGTAAGTTACATAATGAGCCGCACGCGGCCCGCGGGCCGCCAATATGACATGCCTAAAATACATCATACAAAGTGGAATCTTTAAGACGATACGATTTATCCACAATGTGTGAGTAACAATCTCTATTCTACTTTCAAGTATTTGTGAACGTATTCCTCCATAGTGTGATGCTTAATGTTTTACTGATAGTTATTTTTCAGTTATTGCAAATTTACTCCTTATATAAAGAATTTTGAGATATTAAATAATCTTTATATTGGATTAAACCATTTTTAATTTTTCAAATTATTTTCATTTGAATGTTTTATCATATACCTACTGTTCTCGAGAAGAGCAATTTCATGTGAAATGACACGATCTATATAAACACAGGTTACGGCCGCAGGAGCTACCACCGAGATTCAATTCCGGCTTTTGAAAGTTTAAAAGATCACGTAAATATATTCCACAAATCGTCCTCAAAGTCTACGCATATTTTTTTACAAATTTTTTGTTATGCATTTAAATACATTTTCTGTACCAGATTTGGCATGAGATATTTTAAGACAGCATCAAAATGACTTTTAATGAATTACATACATCAAGAAATACAAAAGTTTGCAGTCAAAATAAAATAAATGCTTGGCATTCTATTCTCTTTTGATGCTTTCAAAGAAAATGCATCAAGTATTCCGGTACGAGCGAGAAACTCATGCAAGAAGGATCGGATGCAAGTATTCTTCCGCATTGGCTTAAAAGACAACGCGGGAACGTGTCTCTAAATGAATCCAAATATTTCACTTAAAAATCCCATTTAAAGGAAAGCGGCCTCCGAATGCCTTGAGTCGCCTCAGTTCGCGGAACGAGCTTTCTCTTGATTTATCTTGCCTACCCCCTCCCCTCTCCCTCCCCTCTCCCTCCCCTCTCCCTCCCCTCTCCCTCCCCTCTCCCTCCCCTCTCCCTCCCCTCTCCCTCCCCTCTCCCTCCCCTCTCCCTCCCCTCTCCCTCCCCTCTCCCTCCCCTCTCCCCATCCAACCTCCATCTCTCCTCCCCCTCCGCCCTCCCCCCCACAAAACCCCAAGATACGATCCTGCCATCTTCTTGTCTTATCCCTTTTCATCATCGTAGAAACAGCATTTATCTAAGAAAATGAAATATATGTGAGTACTTCCATTTTACTTAAGCATAAAATAGCATGCCTGTTAGTAAGTTAGTATACTATACTTATACTAACCATACATCGGATGGATAAGCATAAAATAGCATGCCTGTTAGTAAGTTAGTGTACTATACTTATACTAACTATACATCGGATGGATAAGCATAAAATAGCATGCCTGTTAGTAAGTTAGTATACTATACTTATACTAACTATATATCGGATGGATAAAATAACTCCGTTTGAGAAACACTACTTGCTGAAATTTAAAAAATTCTTGTGTGTGGCATCCGCCAGCGGCAATACGATCACTCTTCGGATATGGCACGGCTGACGCGCGGTTGTGTAAATTCTCGTGTCGGCACTAGTACCACACGGGCCCATATTTGCCTTCAATGCTTTATCAAATTCAATCATATGTAGCAACGAATGAACATTATTTCTAGATTAAACATTAATTTTATTCCTTACGATGCTTTTATACCAAGGTGCTTCGTGACGGTGATTTGATTTTGATATGACGGCAATTTAAGTCACTAGAAAGTCATCGTCACATGAACTTTCATTTCAAAGTGATTCAATTTTGACATGATGCGAGATTTAATTAGAGGCAGTTGGAAAGATGTGTTGGGACGGTTGCTAACCAATGATCAAGTTCAGGTAAGTAAAAACATTTGCAGAAATACTTTAACAGATGTTGCCAAAACGTAAATGTTCAAATTTAACGCCTTGTGAATAGAAGTTCAATCATAAAACATACATAAATATGTATCGATTTAACTCTAAGTTGCCGCGTCACATCGCCAGCGCGTTTCCGTCAACATGGTATAAAGGGTTAAATTTAAAATCATGTGCCATCTGAAAGCAACTTAAGTTGTCCTCACGTCAAAATTACCTAAATCGCCGTCTCTACTCACCTTGGCGTAAAATCCCCCTTAGAGTAGCAGCGACTATTATGTTGACTCTACATACATCTGTTAAAAATCCGAACAGAATGAAATTAATACAAAAAGTTAAACAATCCAAAGTCATCAAAATCAGTACGGTTGATCACTTAAGAGGGCCCGCTAAACTTTTTTTTGTCCCAGGGCCCGTTGCTTACTAGTTCCGCCACGAAATGTATGAAACCTACTCTGCACTAAAAATGAACAATAAATACAAAATTGACATAATTGAATGTTTTAGAAAGTAACTATGGTTTTGGGAATAGTACAAAACTTGTGTGACAAAAAAATATTGATTAAAAATTACCATAGAAGACTTTTGTATTCCCAAGTCAATTTTCACTTTCTTGAACATTCAATTATGTGAATTTTATATACATCTTTTACTTTATAGTAGATACGAAATGTAATTACATTAAAATACATTTATATAACTTTTACTTTTCTGTATTTAATGAAAGATTAAAAAAATATTATGCCTTCCCAGAAATTATCCTTAAAACTTTTATAAATACAAAAATTTTAATCTCTATATATGACTTCATTAACACAATTTAAACGAAACATTGGATGTTGCTTTATTTTAGTTACCGTCGCATTAATTATCGTAACCAATGTATTGTTTAAACTTCAAAACAGCTTCGAAAGTTCATGAACATGTCCATAGTTGCGACGCGAAGTTATTGTCCTATTCAATTGTATGCAAATACACGAAAAAGGAAACAATGCAAAACGCCTTGACGACGAAAGATTTTCACGGAAGAATACTTCAAATTTTCGCGTTAAAAACTAAACCGTGGGCCGATTCGACGCGTATTCGAAAAGCGATGGCAGGAAAATAAATATACGTTTTTTTAGACGTTCGTGGTGTCATGTATCGAACACCTATAATGATTCAAGTAATTTTAAAATGCGAATGAATAACGCGCTACACTTATACCCGTGTTAATCAAATGAAAAAAATAAACGCTCCTGGAATAACATCAGTGACTTGAATGAAATAGTAGGTTTTTGAATCATAAGCGGTTTTCTTTTTTTCCTATTTTAACTCCATAGACATGGAAAAGAAACGGAGAAAATGACATTATAATCTACTAACAGAAATGTTGTTCATTTTGAATGTCGTCAGTTGAATGTTTCATGTACCTACCAAAAACCAAAGACTGTTCAAAACTCCGATCTCTGTTCCTTAATTTTATTATAGCTAACACTTGTAATCAAGAAATTATAAATCAATTGAAAATGTCGCCCAAACGACAATATAGGTGAAAAATTAGAGAGATTTAGACAATGTTGCTCCAGAAAAGATAAGCTTCATTGATCATGGCCAGGCTATATTCCGTCATCAAAATATGGTGGTCGATAACTCATCGTCTCCGATAACTATAGCAGTAATGTAATTAATTAGCGGAGATCGGAGCTTTGAAAAGTGTTTACTCTTTCCTTGATAAGTTCTTTACCAGAAAACTGATGAAATTTGTATTTAACAGAATAGATAATGCGAAGAATATTATATATATATATATATATTTATATTAAATGCGCGCAAGCACGAAGTTTCAATAATTTTAAAAATAAATGATCCAAAGTGAAAACCGAGTGGTATGCCGCCAACGCCCTTAAATATCGAAAATCTATTTTCTGTATGTACATGTATATATGTATGTATGTGTGGTATCAGATGAATCAAAGGGCATCTTCTCTCTCCATCAAAAGGCGAAATATATTTCCATCTGGACGACCCCTATCGGATAAACTTCCTCTTTTTATATTCCCATCCTATTCAACCGCCATCGAACTCACCATCCTTCCGAAAATACCATTCCCGCCTCCTATTCCCCTCTTCCCCCTCCCTCTCTCGATCAACAAGATCCCTAAACACCCTTCGGAATCCCAATGGACGCCCGTAGACCATTGGCCATTTTCATTCCTCTCTCTCCTCCATCCTCTCTCACTCCTTTTTTCCTCCGCTTTAACTCCCTCCCCCTTACCTCCAACGCTTTCTCCCCCTCTCCTTCTACATACCCCTCCTCTCCCCAACCTCCCTCATCCCCCTCTCGCCCCTCTATCCCCCCCCCTCTCCCCCCTCCCCTTCATCCCCTCCCTTCCCTCCCTCCCCCTCTATCATCCCCTCACTCCCCCTACCCTCCGTCCCACTCCCCCTCCCTCCCCTCCCCCTCACTCCCCTCCTACTCACTCCCTCACAACCCACCTTGCCCCTCCCTCCCCCTCACTCTCCCTCCCCACCGTCCTCATCACTAACCCTCTCCCTCCCCCCTCCCTTTCCCCCTACTCCCTCCCTCCCTCCATTACCCCCCTTCTTCTCCCCTCACCCTTCCCCTCCCCTCCCCTCCCCCTTCCTCTCCCCTCCCCTCCCCCTTCCTCTCCCCTCCCCTCCCCCTTCCTCTCCCCTCCCCTCCCCTTCCTCTCCCCTCCCTCTCCCTCTCCCATCCCTCTGCCCTCCCCTCCCTCTCCCCTCCCTCTCCCCTCTCTCCCCCTCCCCTCTCTCCATTCCATTACTTCCCCAAGGCGATAGAGTGAAGGACGGGAGAATGAGGGATTGCCGGCGAGATACGAGGGCGGAGGAATGAGGCAAGAACGTTTCTGGGGCTTGGAATTCGGACTGAGAGACGTGTCCGAGAATACAATATTGATTCATTCATATCCTCCTCCCTCTACCCATCCCCCTTTTCTATCCCTTAATCCCACAATATCTCTCTCTCCCTCTCTCTACTCACACTTCTCTCCGGCGTTCGGAAATTGCCGACCATCCGCCGCTAAATCCCAGCAGAACACTTTATCTCCGATTTATGTATCTCGATGTCTGCGCATGTACCCCGATGAATTACACGAGGAGATGAAGGATAACGATATATATATATATATATATATATATATATATATATATATATATATATATATATATATAATGCTGCATATAAATAAACATAAGAACATATTAGCATGAAAAATACAGTGGAAATATATGTTACACAGTTGTTTTTATTGGGACGATGGACCACTCAATTACCTTGGTTGCTTTATATTTTGCCTAAAATTTTGTCTTGTATTCGACTGCTATCAGAGCAAGTATCTTTCTCCAAAGTTTTATTGTGATACATTCTCTAGGTATGAACGAGGAAAGAAAAATTTTGCATCTTCTATGAGAAAGAAATAAAAACTTTATAAATACTTAATTCGGGGAAACACTGTAAAACGTTGCTGGTGGTTTTGATATAGGGGAGAATGCGGCGTAAACAGAGCAATAAATCGCAGAATACTTAGAATATTTTAGTATTCATATAGAATCGAAAGGAACTATAAAATTTCCGACCGCTGTAATAAAAGCCAACCTTGAACTTGTAACTAATTCGCCGTATCTTTGGTTTAACCGTGAAAGGAGAAATGGATTTTTTCTTGTTTAGCATTTACGTAAGTTGTTAATGCTCGATTACAATTTTCCGATATATCAATTCTCAAGTGTATTGTGTGGAGAGGAGGAGAAATAGAAGGGAGAGAGGAAGTAGATTATGGTTGAAAGATAAACAGATATGTGTCATTTTATTTATAGAAGAATCGGATGAAAACGCCTTCTTACACATTTTTAATTACAAAAATAAATTATACATAAGTACTGATGCAAAATTAGCACAGGCGGAAATAAAAAGAGAAGGATGTTGTTTGTGATAATGGAGTGTGGGGAACTCTAAAAGCACTGTTCATGTAAGACTCAGCCAATTAATAATTTTAACATCGAATGAATGAAGAGAGAAAATTCAGGTCGTGTAAAACTCGACCTTTTCCTAAGAAAGTCATTCGATCATAACAGTGAAGCTCTAAAATGATATAACAAATTATTTCTTAAATTACCCTTGAATAGGTAGGAGGTGCGAGTCACAACATTTGGAAATATTTTTAAAAGAGAGCTATGAATTCTAAAGCAGAGCAGGTAGAGAAGTTAAACATTTAAGTTAATTTGTTCTTCGTGGAAATTCGAATGCAGGTCCAAATCAACCGAATAATAGGGTTTTGTTAAGATAAACTTCAATGATTTATTCTTCCAATTATGGGAAATATTGTGATTCACTATGCAGTATATGACATATAAAAACATTTCACATTCATCGAAGAGGGTGGCAAATGAAAATAAATTTAATTATCGTTGACGGAGTTATGGAAATTTGTATTTCGCGATACGAATTTATTGTCTATCAAATCGAGATCATTCATTGAGTACTTGTTATAAATAATTGTAATATCTACCGCTCTTGGCGCCCATGGCACACAACCACGTGCCTCGCTTCGCGATGCGTTTTCGCCCGCTCCACGGGATGCGCACGTCAACCCGTCTCCGCTCGATTCAGGTAGGACGATGTCGAGCACCTTGATTTTTGCTTGCAATCCTCATAAAAATCGTTGGAAATGATAGTTCATTTACTAAACCTACGTGCGAACTTTTTATTGTTTTTATTTTTTCAAGAGGTGTAAATTCTTCCTACGCTGTTCATTTACTAAACCTACTTGCGAACTGTTTTTTATTAATTATATTTTTTAAAGAGGTCAACATTCTTCCTACGCAGACAAAATAACCGCGTGAGACTCTTTACGTTACAAAACTTCTTAAAATATATAGAGAACGCAGTGGCTTACCGGGAAATGTGTGCCCCCCTAACCCCCGCCAAAACAAAATTGAAGTCTCTAAAAAAAATGTAAGAGCCTCACGAAAAAAATATGGGCCCGCTTTGGCCATGGGCCCCCCGCCGTTTGGGAGTTGCGGGGGTGTCCGCTACGCCACTGGAGATACGTATTTACTTACAGTCAACTCCACTGAACAGTAATTTTTAGTTTGCTACATTATTTTTGATCTTAGCGTGACGTTTCTTCTTTTATTTTTAGACACAATAAACCGTATTCTTCGTGTAGTCTTACAAAAATACGAAGTGCAGCTTATAAACGGGTAATTGTTTGTCCTAGTTTCAGTCTTGAACGCTTATATGCAGGGATGTCCCATATAGCTGTAAACAGGATTTCACACATTCAAAAACACACAGGCACAACTTTCTCCGCTTTGCTTTACATATATTTTTCCGTGAATAAATGATATATCAGATTTCCATTCTACTAAAGGGCGTTTCAGTGGCCATTGGATGATGCACGGCGAATGGCGAAAATCAGCACGATGGATAGTAATGTTAGAAACGGGGGAGATTTGGGGGTGGCATAGAGGGGAGGAGTGGAATGGGAATCGCGGAGATGGGGAACTGGAAGGTGAGTTAAGGTAGAAAATGGAGGAAGGGGAAAGTGGTAGAGAACGAAAACGTTCAGGTGAGATTAGACGGTAGGGCGAGGACAAGATGTCTTTTCACACTCAGCTTGTGATCTAATTGGAATTGCAAGTGACACAATCCTTTCTACATGGTGACAGAAATACTCGCCACTTTGCTATTCCTTTTAGTAAGTCTGTCTCCTAGGTCAAATAGCACTGAGTCATTGACTCTTAACCGCAGACCTACGTCAGGTATATTGAATCATCTTATTAAAAGCATCTCCAAAGAAATAAGATCATAGCCATGCAAACTAAAATGCCTTTGCAAAGAACAGATATAAACATCTGATATTGGATATAGCCAAAAAGCTCCAACAATTAAGAAAAGAAAAAGGAGCGTTACTAAGACGTAACTAAGCGACAGTTGTTAACAATAGTCGTCGGTAGGTGGCGTGGTGGTAGCAGCTAAGAATATCAGATATCTCTTAAACAATGCATTATATGGAGAAATGTTTCAAACAAAAGTTGTAGAAAATTAAATTTACTACAACCTATATTCCAATACATTTTTACATTTATCAAATATAAAAAAAAATATTTCAAAATAACGGATAAGTGACATGACTAACACCCACTTCCGATTGAACGATTTTTACCAAAAACTAATCAGTTCATCTGACTTTTATAAAAATGTTAAATATAAAATTTCGCGATGGCGGGATTAATAGTTTTTGTGTTAGAGCACCCACAAAAAACTATCACACACACACAGACAGACATCATCGACAAAATGGTCAAAACGTGTTCAGGGGACCTCAAAACGTGTATTGCCGTTGAAATCTCGAAGTCGATTTTTTTATGAATACAATACTTTCCCCTATACTACGTATATGGAGAAAGTAAAAATCATCATCATACTTCATTAATCTGTCTGTTACAGTTCTGCTTGCAGCAATGCAGATCTGGGGCGCTGATGGTTAATAAAAACGCAAATATTGCTGTTATCGATTGAGAGAAAGCGCAGATTTTCTCCCACATATTCGCGATTTCCGCACATTGACTCTTGGAGACAATTTGCTGACAACCTTAGATTTTTATCAATTTTTAACAGTAGGAATTATAGAAATCATATTGCACAGCAAGTAGAAAAGAATATCTGTATTTTCAGTTTCGCTGATGCTGATTTTGCGATCGGTTGTGTGAGCCCGAGCTGGGTTGCTTAATCTAACGCCTTTTGCCAAACAAGTGGACCAATTACGGAGATATCCAGTTTACCATCCGTTGGTGATAAAATGAAAAAGAAATGGAAAGGACGTTAAAACTCAAGAAATCTTTTATTCGTGAACAAACTCAATTTATGCATATGTCGAGTTTAATAATAACCGGTTGTACTGAATGTTTTGTAATACGTAACTTCGTTCTAACGAGATTTAAAAATTACTGGCTAATTGAAGCTGCCCGGGACGGAAATATTTTCGTCATAATGAAATTTGCGTCACCAACAATTAGAAAATTTTATAATAGCAACGGAAGCACTGGTATCAAATAGCAACGTACATAAATAAACGGCGCAATATAAATTGCACAAACTTTCTCATATACGTGTGTATATACGTTTGGTCGACTGTGTACGTTTATAAAAGAAAAATGCTTATAAATCAAAGTTTACCGTAATTTAGTGTATATTTTAATGCCACTGGTCGATATTTAGTCATTTTTGGGACATGTGGCGTAGTAAGTATTATTTGTGACATAAGACTGTACGATTGGATGGATTTTAATTAAAATCCTGAAAGCCATTTCTGAGTAAATCGAATTTTGTTTCAAAATATCAAAGAATAAAGTACCCTTAATTGTTGCGCAATATCGGTCATCTCTATTATGAATGATATTATTCATGAATATGAGATATAATTCGATTCAGTTTAACCATTTAGGCTGTAATAAGATTTTTAATGGATCGCGGCGGAGGGTAAGGTAAGGTAGCTTAGCATACATTTTAGTGCCACTGGACGCCATATAGTGATTTCAAGAGATTATGTCTTATATTTCATTATTTGTAACATCAGGCTCTACAATTGGATTGATTGTAATCAAATTCTATTGAGATATTTTTAAATAAATAAAAGTTTTCTAAAAATCGCCAGGAATAAACTACCCTTAGTTTTTGAGTAATATCATTTTTATGACATAATGACCTGCAAAAAATGATATATTGCCCAAATACGAAATATCATTCGACTTCATTTACGCGTTTGGGCCCTAGAACAGCGAACAGACCGACAGACATCATCAAAATCTCGAAGTCAAATTTTTTCACGATAACAACACTCAGTATACTATTTATGTGAGAAAGTAAATAATCAGAAAAATATTCAAAATACCTCTTAAATAATCCATCTTATGACAAATTGTTTCAAGCAAAAGTTGTAGAAAATTATATTATCTACAATTTCATTAATAACAGATATTTACATAAATTAAGTTCTAAAGGAGATATTTGGACACACGGAAAAATAACAAGAATAAACCTATATTTTCGGTTGACCAGTTTCAGACAAATCCTTTTCAGACCTTGAATCTTAAATATAAAGTTTTGTGCCGATATAATTATTAGTTTTTGAGTTACAGCGCTAACAAAATTCCTATCACGCAGGCATAATCGATAAAATAGTGAAGACGTACACAGAGGACCTTAAAACTCATATTTCCGTTGAAATTTACAATTCAATTTTTTCACGAAAACAATTATTTCTCCTGCACTGCGTATGGAGAAAGTAACAACATAGATTTAGAGAAATTCATACGAATATTAATAAATATAACTTTTCGTTTATTTTTCCTTTATTCCAATGCTCTATACATGCAGGTAACCAAACAAACTAAAAGTTAATTAAAAATTGTCATTGTTTGTGAAGATTGTATGCAAATGTATATGCTGGACATGAAGAGGCCGGAGAAAAATTTTACCTTTACCGAGAATCGAATCCGTGTCTTCCACTTGCCGGGCGGATATTATAACCACTGTACTACCATAGCAGACTAATTCTTACGCTTCAGAATCGGATATATCTCTGGTTTGGTAGTTCGTTGGTTAGAAAATCTGCCCGGGAAGTGGAAGACCTTGGTTCGGTTACCGGTAAAGGCAAAATTCTTCTCCGGCTTTTTCAGAAATCTGAAATTTATTTGTTCACACCTGCTGCTAAAAAGATTGTTTAAGTAAGCTGGTTTGGTAGTTCGTTGGTTAGAATATCTGCCCGGGAAGTGGAAGACCTTGGTTCGGTTACCGGTAAAGGCAAAATTCTTCTCCGGCTTTTTCAGAAATCTGAAATTTATTTGTTCACACCTGCTGCTAAAAAGATTGTTTAAGTAAGCTGGTTTGGTAGTTCGTTGGTTAGAATATCTGCCCGGGAAGTGGAAGACCTTGGTTCGGTTACTGGTAAAGGCAGAATTCTTCTCCGGCTTTTTCAGAAATCTGAAATTTATTTGTTCACACCTGCTGCTACAAAGATTGTTTAAGTAAGCTAGCAATAGAAAAACTGTATTTTTCTCTCTCTCTTATCATTTATATGGCTCGTGAGATACAGATTAAAAAATAATATTTGTATAGTTGAAATTATCTGCAGAAATAAAGCCAGGAAGAACGAGAGATTCCGACTTATAATTTCGGAGATAAAATGTCGAGAAAATTCCCAAGACTGTTTTACACGCAAATTCCATAAGCGAAGGAAAAATTGCAACTTGACTCGAACTCACATTTGAGTAAAAGAAATGCCTCATTGCCCTTCGGCTCGAAAAGACTAACTAAACTTGAGCAAACTAGCGTATTCGGTGGAAGCCGTAAGCGTGTGCACGCCTTCCTTTAACTGAAATTGACGTGATAGACACGTACGCACACTTCACAGTTAATATATAGGATTGCGTGCGATCCACTTAATTTTCAAAATTCGTTCTTTCCTGTCCTCATTCTAATGGAGATCCATCTTCTACTTTGCGGTTAGATAAACGCTGTATGAAAGCTAGATCGTTGTTTCTAAATAAATACTGATCGGCGAGATAATCTCATGAGGTTATTGAAAAAATGTAATTAATCACAGATAGTTACACGTCTAAAGTGCGAAACAGGGTGAGTGTCAAAAAGGAGAATACAAAATGGGCGAAAGTAGAAAACCAAATTAGTAAAGGCATAAAAGGTAGTATAAATTGGTGTGTAGATGGAGTTGCTTTCCATCAAATGATATCCACAACATATCTTCTTTCGAAGAATTGATTCTTTTTAAACAATTGTGTTTTCTTTTAGCAGATACAGCTACCAGTCACTGAATTTTAAATATATTCCTCAATACATAGCTATAATCAGGTATTATTAAAATAATTAATACTTATTATTCAATCCAACAATTCTTATCTGACAACCACATTTATTTAGAAAAAGGTAAGAATCCAATCGCCAACCACTTCACCCAACCCGAGGGAGGAAATAGAACGAATCCTACCCACAACCACTTAACCCAACACGGAGGGAGGAAGTAGAACGAATCTAACCCTTAGCCATTTAACCCAACCGAGGGAGGAAATGCAATAAATCCAACCTCGAACTACTTAACCCAACCCGGTTGAAGAAATAGAACGAATCTAAACCCAACCACTTAACCCAACCCGAGGGGAGGAAATAGAACAAATCCAGCACCAAACTCATCCTCATCATTAGTCGAAAATACAATTGGCATATAAAACCACCAACTTTTCTTCCTTTATTAATTTCGTTTTCTACTTTCGTACAATTTGTTTTCCCCTTTTTGACGATCGCCCTTTTTTACGTTCGCACATTTTGTTTTCGCCTTTTTGACGCTGGCCCTTTTGACGCTCGCTCTTATTGGCTCACCCTTTTGAGGTGACACCATCACAGATATCGGTAGATACGATGAAATATATGAGACGGATACAGAGGTTCGTTCTCCCATAGAAGAATTGGAGATAAAAATATCTGGTAATCAGGAAATTTGGAGGCTTTTTATTAACAAATCTCAAATTAAATGCTTCTTTGTGAGAAAATAGCCCACGAGATTAAAACTCTATTTCATGCTGTAAAGCTTTCAAGAGAAATAGTCTCATATTTTCCTATTAATAAAATGAAATGAAATGATTTTCAATTAAATCATCACCTCAGGTATACCTGGTTATCTTATGCAATATTTACAAATATTGCCTTTGAAACTTGTGAATTTGGCGGCCTAACTTACCGCATTAATGAATCAACCTGCTATTATTTTCTTTCTGCTTATTTTCCGTTTCCATGGAATTCCACTTCCGCGCTAGCAATGCCACGAGCAGCTCAAACGACAATTTGACGCAACGACCCGAAACGCTCAAAGGCTCTTCACTCCGCGCAGCCACACTGCATGTCCCAAACTTCCCTTTCCCCCACTCTTTCTACTTTCTCTTTTCGCTCTCTCACTCTTTCCCTTTCCTTGTCCTTCCCCCTCATTTACTCTCTCTCTCTCTCTTCCTTTCACTTTCCGCTAACTATTCCCTCCACTCTCCACATTCTTTTCCGACCCAATCCAACCACGAGTCGAAATATCCTCCATTACCATTCACAACGAGCGGCGCCTCTGAACAGATTCTCTAACCACAACTTATTCCTCCTATTCTTCCTTGTCCTTTCAACAAATCTTTCCTCCTCCCCTGAAAATAATTCCGCCATCTCTAACGAATTAGTCTTTCTACTTCCGTTTTTTCCGTTCTATTCCTTGGACGCCGATCCCACTCTCTCCTCTTCGTTGCTCCTGCACTCCATCTGTCCACATCCACCTATCAGCTCCGTTTCCTTATCAATTGTTTTCGCACCGTGGCTCTGTGCTCCCCTTCATTGCGCGACACACTACATTATTTGACTCGAAGGACGAGTTACTCCGGGCATGGAAAGAAAAGGGGCAGGGATCTGTTTTTTGATATCACTAAGGTTTTAAAATTGTATTCGAGGCTTTTGAATTGATAAAATGCACTTACATATTTATACCCTAAATTTGATAAATAGTAAATACGGAAAATTTTAGATGGTGAGTGCTATATAAAGTGCATATAAGCGCTAAACTCATCCAAAATATACTTCGACACGGAAATATCTGCCGGATGTCAGACTTCTCATTGAAAGTAGGCCTATTAATTAAAAAACTCCGTAATATATTGAATCTGAAATCCCAGTAATCTTTTCTCTTAGGATGTAGAGAAGATTATTTTGCTTAGCTTATGCATCATTTTATAATGCAATATCTTGAGAATTAAATGGACTTTAATTTTTGTATTATAAGAACTCCTATCAGACGTATTTGAAATCATGTATTTCTTAAGAGTAATGGAATTAGGTTTAGAGTAAGAGGGAACCATCCGAGACCTCATTTGTTAACAATAAAAACATTAAATATATTCTAAATACGTTCGTTTGGTTAGACTCTTCTATGAAGCTGCACGTGTCTTTCGCGGAGGCGCATATTCGACACGATAAAAATAAATAAAATTACTCAAGTGACACAAAAATTGTACACACGCAAAGAATGCGGCAGTCATATCTTTGAGCTAGGCTAAATGTCATATCTGGAATACGCACTAAAAACTAATAAAATCGATGTTAACTGTAAAGATGTTACGAAACTTTATTATTGTGAGGGTAAGGTAGGACATTTAGTAGATATACTTTATAAAACGAAGCGCAGTATATATATATATATATATATATATATATATATATAACAACTTACGGAAAAGGAAAGGTAAAATGAATATATGGATGTCAACAAGGTGTTGGGATGAGGAAACCCAGTGAGCACTTACCAATCAGACGACTTCAGGTTGGCGAGGCCCCGGGGATGTCGAAGCGACACACGTAAAATAACACAAAAACACAGAAACATCACAAACGTAAAGCTTTCGGAACTACTCCTTCTTCAGCTACAGAGAGAGAATTTTACGTGTGTCGCTTCGACATCCCCGGGGCCTCGCCAACCTGAAGTCGTCTGATTGGTGAGTGCTCACTGGGTTTCCTCATCCCAACACCTTGTTGACATCCATATATATATATATATATATATATATATATATATATATGATCTGTAACGACCACTGGCATCTCCTTAACAAAAACCTTCTGGACTAACCTGCAAAAGCAGCTTCCCAAAAACCATCTCCATTCACTCCACACTCCTCATTTTCACGTGGCGCTATCTCCCCGTTTCCTCCACCATTCACCCCTCCACATGTCTTCCCCCAACTCATCATGTCCTCATCCCATCCGGTGACCCTATCTTCCTCGGCCCTTTCCGACCTGTCCCCGTCCCTCTTCTCCTTCTCTCCAAGAGGAGAGGGGCGGAGGGTTGGATAGGAAGTTATTGTGTAGTTGGAAGCGGCTGCATACAAGAATGTATATAACCTATTCTCTGCCGATGGAGTGAGGATAGGAGAGTAGGAAGGTACAGGCATCGCAGAACTTGGTGGCACTTGCGCAGAAGACCCTTTTCAGTGAAAGGGTTCATTGTCTAAAAACTTCCTCGACGCGAGAGTCTCCGCGTGTGCCCACCAGGGTACCTGAGGTCGCATTCCTTCGTTGCCAACTTTCAAATGCTTTCTCTCACTCACTCCACTCGAAAAGACCGCGCGCCCTCTCCAGGGTTAATGCGAGTATTTTGCCAGCTCTGCCTGCCATGCGCTCTCCTCTCCCCTCCGCTCCCTCTGCCTACCCCTTCCACGTACGCTTTCCCCTTCCTGACGTCACGCTTTGCGTAGGCGAGTGCCACCAAGTTCTGCGATGCCTATAGTTGAAGGAAGTAGTGGATAGCTGGGGCGGAGGGATTGGGGAAGAGAGAGGGGATTGGAAGATGAGGGAATGTGACAGAAGGATAGAGAGATGGGCATGAAGTAGAGACGAGAGGAAAAATGGGGAGATTTCGGAAAACTTTTTCATTTAATTACTGAAACGATTTTTTATGCATAATAGATTCAAATTAAAGTGTCCTTTGTCCTCGCATTGTTCATGAGGCAGATTCTGCGTGTGGTAAAGAGTTTTGGTCTGATCGTCTTTTGCCCAAGTCCGCAAAATCCGTTTCATCCCTCTGTTTTCGTTACATTTGTGAGTAACAATTTACTACGAGAACACCGCGGTGGAACATATCTCGCATTGAATGTTCCTTGCAGTGATTTAAAAAATCGTTATTCTCTTGTCAAAGAAAGTCAAACTTTCGAAATCTTATATTCGTATTTTATTTATTCACTGCAATCTTGACCTTTTTTCTGACTTCACTTAAAGGTCTTGTTACAACAACTGAATCACAGAAGAATGAATCGGCGCCATCCGCGTTTCTGTTGTACAGAGCGCCGCTTCGGTTTCGACTTAAGTCTCTCTCACATGTGGACGTGTTATCTTTGTTTGCCAAGAACGATTGAGCAACTTACGTTCTGAGTGCTTTCACTCCCACCAAACGTTCGCTTGTTTACCGAACAATTATAATCCTCACGACAATCAAGTAATACCACATTGACGTAGCATATCAAATTATCGCAAATTAATAGTACTAAGGTTTAAGCAATCCAGTGAATTGTGTTTAAAATATCTTGCGCCATTCAGTCGATGACTCAATGTTCCCGTTCACGCTAGTATCTCCTCATTCCCGCCATTTTACCTAATTCGGAGGAAGCCTACCCAGTTGACGTTCATACAAATTTGATTAAACGAAGGTTTTCTTTGCCATTTCTTTTGGTATTAAAGTTTATATGAGTTCTCAAGATTTCTCCGATGATTAAAAAATAATAAATATTTGAATGAGGCAGGCAGACGTAGTGTAAAATATTAATAAATTATATATAAATTGATATAAAATCAAATTGAAAGCATAATATAGTGATTTTAATATATTATTAATTTTATTTGCGTGTACCTCCTATACTATCAGTACGTATATTTAACTTTATTATTTGTAAGGGTGGATTGAATCGAGGTAATTATAAAGTTTTGTACTACTGGTGGTACAAATTACGCATGCAATTGATGACATGTTTGGCGGTGCAGTGTACCCGTTGCATTGTTTGTACTTTTGGCGGTTCAAGTTACCCATTCAAAACTTTATAATTCTCTCGGTTCAATCCACCCGTTCAATTGTTTATACTTACGACGGTTCCATCCATTCATTCAATTGCTTATACTTCTTGTGATCCACGTTAACTATTCAATAGTTTACAATGCTGACAGTTCACATTACCCGTTCAATTGTTTATACTTCCGACGTCTCAATCCAACTGTCCAATTGTTTATACATTCCAGTGGATTACATATCTCTTACAGTATTATATGCTATTGGTGGTATAAATTTCCCGTGAAATTTTTATAAATCGCATGTAAACATTCCCCGCCTATCCCATCCTGTCCGCATAACGCACCGTCGGCATAGCGTCCGTTCGGCATAACGTCCGTTTGGCATAAATATCCCGCAAAAAACTTCCCGCCAAGTCATAATGCGTCACGAATTTTCTCCTTGACGTTTAGGAGATAAAATAATAAATAACTGTCCTGGGAGGAGGGGGTGAAATTCAGTCCTTTTCTTTTACACCGTCAAATGGAGGCCACTAGGTTATACATGTGTGTAATATCTATTAAAAATCTCTTTGAAAACTTATGAGCTAGAATATATCAAAATAAAAAAACTTATTAATCACACCGATGAAATCAGATTCCACACTGTGCAATATACTCATCACACAAAAAATTATAACGCGCTTTCACTGAGCTATTTGTCTACGACTATGAAACCTGGTGAAATCTCCACTAAAAACTAATTATCTCTTTCAAATTTTAGTGCACATTATTCATCGATTATAATTTTATATTGAATGACATTTTTTTTAGAAAAATAAAACTATTATTATTACACGACTTATATATAATATAAGCGTCAATCGTTCTCTCTATCGTAAATTCAGACAGCAGTTGTGCGTCAGGTTAATGTAAATGTCATGCACAATCACACGTAAACTGATAGAAGAATAATGTAGGGTAATAAACTATCCTTCTCGGAATAGGTGGATATTATAATGAAAGAAGTTAAGCCCCATAAGAGCCACTGAAGAGGCTGATAATTTGTTGAGCTCCACGATAGCTATAATTGCATGTTAAATTGTATATTAAATTAGACACGCATTAATGTTTGGTTACTTGGTACTATTCCCACAAAAATGAAATTTTGATAATAGCGGGGACACTTTCCTATTATTTAATTTTCCCTTCGTAATAAATGTGACTTAAGCCTCTACGAAAAGAATACACACAAGGAAGCAAGCAGCCATTTAACAATGCTTTGACTGAGCCATGTGCGTAGACAAGGAAGTGAAACGAACTCGGAATCTCTTCTAGCAAATTGACAGAATGGAAAGTATGTCATTAGGGGCAAGTCGTGTCGAACACATGTCGGCTAGAGCGCTTTGAGGTCAATAGAAGTAACAATTTCGGCCACTTATATTCGTCAAAAACAATGACTTACGGCCAAGTGGCCGTTGTCGTGGAAAGTATTTGTGAGGAATGAATAATGAGCGATCGAAGGAAGACGTATTAATTCGAGATAAGAGATACATTAGCGAGCAGCTTAAAATTTCCTGAAAGGTTGGTCGAAAAAGTGCGGAAAGTTTTTCATTTATAAGTTTAATTTTGAAACAGACATTTTTGAACAATTGTTTTCGTTTATCCAAATTTTATAGAAATGGCTCCACGGTCACAGACATTGGCCAAGTAAAAAAATTATAAGGGTCGTCTAATTATAATTTGCAGCCAATTATGCAGTACACAATTTTATCCCTTAAAACACTGGTTTATTTGCAATGTAGAAGTGAAGTAAAATATATGAAATATATTTTATTATATAAAACGCTACACTTAAAAGTTCAAATTGTTATTTGTCGCTTCCCTAAGTGTGCTGCGCCTAGCTCTTTTCCCGGCTCTAATCAAAAGCAATTATGAGAAATAACTAAAAATTATGCCAAAATGTTGCTAATGGATGAAAATTTATAGATTAATTTTAAACAATAATAAGATAAACAGATTATTTATTTCATAAGGCATTATTTGACGGATTTGTCTTGCATACGCTTATTGATGAACAGCGACATCAACAATTGTTTTGAAATAACATTTCTTTGAATAACGAAACTTTCATTATTCTTCTTGTGGAGTATCAATAATACAATTAACATGGCTAAAGATTAGAATTTGAATTTTCAGGCTGTTTATTCTTAGTTAGTAATCAATCGATATGAACAGTCAATAGCTGTAGGCTAAACATTGTCTTCTATATGAAAATGGCCAAATTCACGAACTCTGGGTAGTAAACACGTTTTCCTGGATAATCCATCAATAAATATATTGAATAACTGTTTCTACCGATAAAAGCATTTCGGATATTTAAATAAATGAAAGCTTGATCGTTGGTTTAGAAGAAAATTAGGAGATTATGTTAGTAAATTAGAATAATTAAAATATTCAGTTTAATGTAAATCGCAAATTATTTGGAAGACATTATAATCTAATGTAACACACCATTTTTATGTTTTCCATTTTCACCCAGTATCCTTTTAGTGTTTACATATACAGTCAGGCTACAGATTACAAGTGTTATTCTTCAGGCTAGTGTAAGTAATATGAAAGCAGCTCACGCAGCAATACACATTCAATGAGGTAAAAGTTACTTAGGAGGTATTTTGTTAGAAAGAAACTCATCCTTCGTTAACTTCATATGCTGTTAAAGCGTTAGTAACAAGTAGCTCTGGAAAAAACTGATCCGCCTACTTTCCTTTCAATACAATTTTAATATATAAAAATTCAAGAACAACAAAAACGAAAAACAAAAATCTCTCACCAAAGGTGCCGTAAGAATTACACAAGAAGATGCGCCGTTTTGTTTACAGAGTCGGTATGGTTACTGACAACAATATGTAGTATTCATATTTTTCTCCGCGATTGCGATAGGTAGGAATCGATAAAAGGGTCGATTGTTACCTCAATAGCTATTAATCAAAACACGGCTGGAATGTGCACTCGGCTATGCTTCAGCCGAGTTCAGCAATAATAATCACCATAACAACAAATCAAAATAATGGCATTCAAAACACCGAAACGAAAGTTTTTGAGATAAATTCAAACAAATACTATCGATAATAAAAAAGTTGCGATAAGAATGAAAATCTTCACGTTTTTCTCCTTAGAACAGTGCAAATCCCACTCCGATATCATAATTCTAAAATATTTTTAAATGGAAAATAAAAACTCTCTGTATGACGGATTTTAGATTAATCATGTAAATCAAATGGGGAAAGAACTCACCTGGAATCGGGATCCGTGCAATCGGGATATAAATGATGACACGGAGATAGTCTGCGAGAGCACCAAGTTTCATGGAAATCGTTCCATTCAGCAAGATGATGTTAGTGGGACACACGCGCACACACGCACGCACGCACGCACGCACGCACACACACACACACACACACGTGCGCGCGCGCACACACACACAAACACGGACAGCGAGGAGATCTCATAAGACTACTTTCCATTTTTTGGAAAGTAGGCTAATAAAAATGCGGATACCGTGCTGCCATATCCCGCCACTAGTAGGGCGCTGCGTATGGGGCGCCCGTGTATTTACTTGGGTGGGTGGCAGATAATTCACAAGACAAGAAATTTTTTCCGATAAGGTTTTTTGAAAATCATTTCGAAAAAATGTTGAACAATTTTTGCAAAGTTTCGACATTTATGACAGAAATATTTGTAAATTTTGTGAAATTTATTTTCGGAAAATTATTGAAAATATTTTAAAACTCTTTTCAGAAAATGTTTTTGTAAGTTATACTTGCATATTGCTCGAATATTCCCAGAGAGCACTAGCCATACACCTAGTTTCATGGAAATCAGTCCATTCATGAAGAAGATGCTAGGGAGCGCACGCACGACCGCACGCACGCATGCACGCACGCGCCCACGCGCCCGCGCACTGACACCCACGGGCACCGAGGTGATCTCATAATACTACTTTCCATTTTTTGGAAAGTAGGCTTAAAATGCAATCCTATAATTAACTGGAGATATGTGTTTGGCCGTGTCGTAAGACAGTGTGCGTAACATAAAAGCGTGTTTTAACAAACTTACCGACTTGGAAGCAGATTGTAATTTAGTAGGAATGCTTCAATCATGCATTAATAGTCAATGAAAAAATAATTTTCTAAAAAGATCCTAGTTCGACTCCGGGAGATACTTTCTACTTCCAATAAGATAACACGTGAAAATCTATTTGACTTCGTGCAGAATTCTTTTCAAATTAAAATTAGAAAAAAAATTGACTTTTGACCTTTGAACCCAGACTTTTTAAAAGTAAAATTAATAAACATTTTTATTCTTATCGTCGATTTCCCTGTACTGGTCGAATGGGCCAACAAATGTCGTTTTTAATTGAAAATATAACATTTTTAGACGTGAAAATTTTTGGTTGTTAACGACCATAGCATTATTGATAGTAGCTCAATAACTTTGGCTAAGATTAATAAAGGTAAAATTCTCCTTTAGCCAAACAATTAGAGGGTTACAACACTGTTGAAACAGGTTTTACCCCTGACGATGCCCACCTTGTGGGCGAAATGCATTGGGTGTTGTAACCCTCTAACTGTTTGGCTAAAGGAGTATTTTACCTTTATTGACCATAGAATTGTTGCCGAGTTATCAAAATTACGTATATTAAACTGGATTATACGGAATTCCCGAAAAACTATTCAATCAGACAACGTCAGACACTGGAGAGGACCGGTGTCTACCTGAATGACCTGTGTTTAAACATGGGCAACTTTATGTAGCTGCCTCTAAAGTCAATAATCCTTCTAATATCATGTTTGCTTTACCCCATTATCCAATAACATTAACCAAAAATGTTGTATATCATAATGCCTTGATTAAATAATATTTTACATAAATAAAATAACACTGTACTAACAGATGTGAACCATCAACTATACTTAAAAAAAACATAAACAGTCAGCTATATTAAAAAAGTACGTAAGCGTAGTTGTGTCAAGGTACCAGTACTATATTATAAATTACATACGAAAGAAAACATTTAAAAGGTGAATTTCAATATATAATGCGAAACCTTTAAAAATAACCTGAAATCTTAACATTTAAAGCTAGTATTATTACGGCTTTAGATCAAGGATTCACGTATGGTTTTTATTCATACTCTAAGCAAAAATTTTTGAGTGGCCGAAAAAGTCATTCAGTAAATTTTCCTTGGATGACATTCAACAGAATAAAGTCGGGCATCTTGAGAAATAATTATGAAGCAACATGAAAGTCATCAATATATTTAGACGAAGAAGCTTTGCAATGTCACCATTTTTAAAACTGGTGAAAATATACAATTTCCTTCTAATTATTATTTGAAATAAAATAATCCTTCGAATCCATTGAGTAATTGTCCTAAGAATTTTGAAGTGATCGTGACTCACCATGTTCTTCATTTCGTCTCTTTTAGCAATAAACCAAGATTCAGCAGTCTTTCAGATATCCAACAATTATCCGAAATAGTTAATGGTTGCAGGCGTCACTTTTTGGAATTTCTTGATAATGTGAAATAAAGACACTTGCTGTAATTCCAAATAAATTTATTTAAAACGATCTAGGTTTCGTTGCAATGCAACATCGCCACTGACGATGTTGCATTGCAACCTAGATCGTTTTAAATAAATTTATGTGGAATTACAACAAGTCTCTTTATTTTACATTAATTATCCGAAATCCAATCCATAGCAATTTCTGCATATTAATTTTACTTAATTCAGCTTTTTATCAGAAGCTATTTTATAAGAGACTTTGAAAACTGGAAATAGATGTATCGAGTTAATTCCAACTATTTTTACAAATTTCCCTTTCACTCGGGAAATAACAGAAGAGAGGAAGCACTCACAGAGGCCAACACGGTCATCGGGACCAACCAAGAAAGTGAGCTATAAACATTTACTTCCGAATACCTTTCTACAGATGGCGTTCTCTTTGACAGAAATACATAATAGAAATCAGCCAAGGATATCAGTCAAATGGTTGTCCGGTGCCGTCGGAACTCGGGAAAAATGAATACACATCTGCACGAACAAGCTCGCCATTTCTTCGTTTATTTGCTGAATAACCTTGAAAGTGTAATAAATACCGAGAGATATTCAACAATTATCCCGTCCATAGCAAATTAAATTTAAGGCATTTTCCATATCTTTGACGAATTGAAAACCTACTACCAATAGAAAATCATGAATAGATATTAAAATATTTTTTGAGCTAGTTGGCTTACTCGACTCGTTATAATTCTTTTACTATTAAAAGGAATAATAATTTTCAAATTGTAAGAAAAATGACAAAATGGAAACAAATGTTGACTCACACGGACGGAGAGAAGCGTCATCGGGAGCAAAGGGAGCCGCTGAGGGTTCATCGACGGTGAAATAGATATGTTTTTCTATTGCGCTCCGTTACTCGCCGCAAAGCTTATTACTCACCGATAATATCCCGTTCCAGGTAGTGTTATTCGAGAATGTAGAGCTCTTCAAACACCTAATTTATAATTTGAAATTGTGAAATATGCTAATAATTGATATCCATTCCCGAATTATACGCTTCAGGCAGAAGTAATATATTCTCCAATAAATACTCTATGAGCGTCAGAAAATGTGCATGATATCGAATATGTACTTGTACAGTAATTACAATTGCCGTTTCGACTGGCTAAACTTGCTGCTTCTCAAGCATCAATTCCTCTTGCTTATTTAAGCAATATCACATCCAATAAATGAGAATTAAAAAGACCATATAACAGCCAATGCTCTTTCACTGGCTAGAAGCCGTTTGGTTAAATATTCCGTCAAATTCAAAGAGATGTTTCTTTTTCTCATTTTATGACCGTTTTAGGATAGAATTCTTTGCGTGCAACAGCTGGCAATAGTACAAGGAGGAAAAAAGTTTTTGATTAGGATTCGCCCATCTCCGCCGAAACACGCACGCACTATTCACTCAAGCCCCCGAACCGATGATGACGAAGGCATGCGAGCGACACGAGGGTCGCAGCGGAGATCCATGGAACTATTCCACGAGTACGTCAGACTGCGAATTAAGGAGCGATCTCGAAAGTTAGATTTAGAGGCGGATGGAACGACGAGTGGAATCCTCGCGCAATTCTGAAAAGTGGTCCTTTGTCAACGGTTACACGTCTTTAATTCGTAATCATTCCTCGATCACTGTTCCGTTGACTAATTAAAGCTGTATTTCTTTCGCCGCTTCTCTCGGCGTGGAGTGCCAATTAAAACGGAGGATACCGCGAAGGCAAGAGGGAGTGCAGTGGCGAGTAGGGGAGGGAGAAGTGAGGGAAGGGAAGGCTTGGAAGGGGGAATAGAAGCTTCCTCACAGTCTCCTGATTATTAAAGTGAGCTTCTCAGGAGCCGATATTCCATCTCCTGTTTTTTTTAATCTCCCAAAGGCTTCTTCTCTGCTCCGTGGCCTCATCTCGTTTGTTTTAATCCTCGGAACGAAGCATGAGAAAGGCGAAATATTTCAGACGGAAAACGTAATGAAGACAATTGAAAGCAGCCGGGCGTTTCAAGTGATTTTTGGCTGAAAGCATCAGAAGTGGGATGATGGGGGGAGGGGGGGGGGGCGCCAAGATCCGGTGTGTGTAAAAGTGTGGGAAATGCGAGAAGTAATGCATGAGAGGAAATGTGAGGAGATGGGTTGGGGAGAGAGAGGCAGAGGGAGAGAGAGAGAGAGAGAGGTGGAGTGAGGCGGAATAAAGGAGGCTGAGCAAGGAAAGATCCGTGTCTCCGTCTCTTCAAAAGATGCTTTCCTGGATGCTTTTCATATCTTACTATCCTCTGTCGTTTTCGATATTCATATTCTTTTCGCGTTACTCCAAGCCGCTGCACTCCGATACAACGTTAATTTTTTCCGAATCCGTTACCTTTTTAATATTTTCTCGCTTTGAAGCAAGACGTCATCTTTTTGTAGAGATTGCATTCTTGGTGTTTCTTATCAATTTTGATAGCCGAGTTTTCATCAGTAAAGGTTTTTCTTCACATTTTAGGTTGTTAGCTAACATAGCAGAAATTATTTTACTTAATCAAAATAGAAGGGTTTAAAAGGGTTGACTCGATTACTGGTCAAGATCAGAATCGTCTGCTTCTGCCTGCTTTGATTTCTTATGTAGGTATTTGGCTTTCGTCATTTTTACACAAAAATTCAACCTTAAACATTAAAAGAACAAAAAATAAATTTTTAAAGATATTTTACCTACTTTTTCAAGGTACAGGTTTTTCAATATCCGACTTTACCATAGTCAGCAGATATGGCTCAAACAAGTCCTTCCTTCATCGCGTTTCATATGTTATGAATGCGTCCCACTTCGTTTCGCCACCGCACACATTCCCTCCCACCCTTTCTCTTTCAATCTTCCAATGTCGGTCTGGATCTCCTGCATTCCCACTCACTTCCTCGCCCTTCCAGATTCGCAACCTTCCAGTCCATCTTACTTCCAGTCCACCTCCTTTCCAGGACACCACTCTTCCAAACACACCATTCCCTCACTCCTTTCTCCCCTCTTTCCACACTAACTTCTCCTCCCAGCCTAACCCTCCCTCCCACTTCTTCTCTTTTCTCTCTGCTCCCCCCGCCCCAATGCGACGCCTCCCAAAAGCCTGTCTCCCGCATGTGATGTTGCGTTTAATTAATTGCCTAGGGCCATTCTTAAAATGAAATTTTTGTAGCCAAAATATGAAAAAAATGAAAAGAGGATAAAACTCGGTTTTAAATGCGAAGAGGAAGATAAGAACGGTCGGAGTGACGGGTAAAAGGAAGAGGAAGGAGAAAGAGAGAGAGAGAGAGAAACGGTGGAGCGGGAAACAGAGGAGAAAGAGGAATGGGAAGAAGAGGGAAAGGAGAGAGGGGATAGTATAGAATCTCCGGGTTTCGGAGATCGAGTTCAGGATCCGAAAGAAATGCCTTAATTAAAGAGGAAGTATTTAATGAAGCTCTCTCTTTCTCTCTCCCTTCTTTCTCCGCCGGTGGAAGGGAGGGAACGGGACCAAAAAACGAGGGGAGGAAAAGCTACGCCTTCAAAAGCACCCTTCCAGCGCGACTATATCAAACTGCTCTTCTCCCCTCTCACCCCCTCCCCTTACTCCCCTGAAGCCCTTCTCCCCCTACCGCCTCCTCTTCCTTCCCCCACCACGCTACTCCTCCTCTCGCCTCTTCTGCAAAACTTCTCGGCGCCCTCTGCGCGCGTATCCTAGTCACAAACCCCTTTTGCGTCTCTCTCTCTCTCTCGCCCTCTCTCTCCCTCTTTCTCTCTCCCTCTTTCTCTCTCCCTCTTTCTCTCTCCACTTCGGCCTCTGGTAATAAAAGGGAGCTGAACCGACCGAGAGGATGAACATATCCGCTCTCTCTCTCTCTCTCTCTCTCTCTCTCTCTCTCTCTCTCTTTCCCTCTTCCGACTGCCGTGGATGCTCCTTGCCTTTGTTCTCGCGCGCCCACCACCTGCTTAATTGGTTATCGGAGTGTAGGGAGGGAGGAAGAGAGGAGGGAGGGAGTGAGGAGGAGGGGAGAGATGTATGTTGGCGAGGGGGCGGAAGGAGTGAGGAATGCGTCCGTGTTTGTATGTTAGGGAAAAGGCGCGTGTGATTACATTTAAAAGACATGACCATTGGGCGTGGGGGAAACATCAAACTAATGATTTGTTCCCTCGCATCTGTGTAATATCCTTTTTATTGCGCTCTCTCTCTCTCTTCCTCCCTTCCGCCCCCCCTCCCCGCCTCTCTCCCTCACAATGCCTCTACCGTCCCCTCGCCTCCCCGCCGCCTCCTCGCCCCCCTCCTCCACGCCCTCTTATCGCTTCCCCACGTCACTCCCGCCCCTCCTCCCTGTCCCTTCTTCTGGGTCCCATCCTCATCTTCTCATCAAGACTGCGACGGACGCAGTCCAACTCTCCTTATGGAATTATTAAATCTTTACGGCGGAAAGAAAAATAATCTCCTATGACTTTAAGAGATTTTTTAGGGATTTGGGAAAGTTATCCAAGCAATCTAATCTTATGTAGCATCTCATTCCTTATATTTATAAAACACGGGAATTGTACGTTTAGTTTAATGAGGATATTATAAAGGGTTTCATGCTGTTGAGTCTCTGGGTGTGTGCAACGCTGATGTTTTATATTTATAAATAATATTTCATTTTACGCAAATGCGTGAAGCTGCAAGGAAACTACGTTGATGGGTTGTCCAAGATATGTTTGTAACCTAATTTAAATCACCATAAGCCACTTTACATCCCAAAATGTATCAAATTAAAATATTCTTATGGTATCGTGTATATCAGACGTCAGCTAGATTGGCAAATTTCTATTCTAGCTATTCAATTCTTAAATGAATATTTGAATGATTGACATCTGAATATTTAGCACAAAATACTACGAGCTCATTTGTTTATATGTGAATTAAGGGTTAAATAGAATATTTTTAGTTTTAAGCTACGATTATAAAATTGAAACCGTAAGTAAAGCTTAAAATTTTTGCACCTGTAAAATATATTTTAATAGGGCAAAAATAAACGTTTGGTATACAGTTTTAAAGTAACAAATTTCACTTCCATAAACTCAGAGCAAATTGTTAATACATCAGAAAATTAATGTAATCTAACCGCGGGATGGCAACCTGGTTGAGGTATTTATTCGTTGGGATGTGATATTAACCAGATAATTGAAGAAGATGTGTGCCAACGAACACAGATTCAATTTCTCGCGCACTCAGGGGAAATATTGGTGAGAACCCTATTAGGTCGGGAGAGAGCTGGACCTGATTTACCCTAAGACGGATTCGGTATAGTAGTAAGCTTAAAAAAATCCGTTGGGAATGGCTGATTTTTAAAACTGTCCAAAAAATAAAGAGTGTGGGTGAAGAGAGGAGAGGTGAACGGATAGAGGAGAGAGGGAGAGGGGCTAAATAGAAGGAAGCACTGCAAAAGAAGGCGCGGGGGTAGGAGAGATGAAGGGAAGGAGCAGCAATTGGAGGGAGATTTTTTTTAAGGGTAGACGGAGGTGGCGGAGAAAATACCGTCGGAAGCTGTTTGGATGACGTTGTAGTGTGGGTGGCCCACGTAACAGATCGAGTCTCGGGGAGTGGCGAGCGGACGACAGCCAAATTAAGGCTGGAGTGCGGTTGCTAGGGTGTGTGTCCGAACTGCCCATCGACCGCTACCGAAACGAGAGCCGTCAGATTTAGTGCCAGCGGTCGGAGTGCGCTCGCCGGTTCGGTGTCTGAGGGGGGCAGATAGAGGGCCGTTGGTATGGGGAGGAGGATTCCAAGTGATTGAGAAGGAGGGGTATCGCAGGGGATCTTTTGGGACGGCTAGAGTGCTCCGAAATTGGTTGCTAATTCGACGCCCATTACACATGGCAGTATATCATGCGGCTCGTGTATCGAGGGGAGAGCGTGACGCAGAGCACGGAATAACAGAGAGAGGGGGGAGTATAGGGGGGAAGGTTAGCGGAGGGAAAAAGGAAAACGGCGTGGAAAAAAGGCAGGGGGAAGAAAAGGGATGTGGGCGGGAGTTTTTGGGATCAGCCAGGAGCGAAATCACTCCGGGAGAGAAAGAACGGAGAAGTTGATTGGGAGTGAGTGGGGATTCGAGGGGAGAGGTCGGCGAGAGGAAAAGAGTGCGTGTTGCGGGGAGTTGGGTTGTTAATGTGTGAGGGGAAGAAAGAAGGAGAGGGTTGAAAGTGTTAATATAAGATAAAACCGCGGACTTCGGTGCGCAAAGAGGATGAGGGTGGATTGGGAGGGGATTTAAATGCATGTAAAAGGATGCAATGCAACATATAAATTTTTTGGTAAACACTCATTAAAGACACTAGTAAAGTGAGTGGAAATTTAGAAAGCAGAAAGGGGATGTTATAATTACGAAGAGCCATATTACCTTAGGTGATCCGGGTTCGATTAGGGAAGCATTTCCTCAATTTGTTCAGCATGGAGACGAGCGCAGGGTTATTTTTATTTGCTTCGAAGAAAGAGAATCGAGATGAAAGTCGGAATTTCGCCTGCGCATGCGTAGCCGAGTTTTCTTTTGCTTTATAAATGGTTTGAATCCATTGAGTCTCCCGAAGCGGTGGCACACACTGCGAATCGCTAAAATTATCCGTTTTTATTTAAATATAAATGTTCAAAATAATATTTTCTCTTTTACCATTCTGTCGTAGGAATATTCAAAATCCTTATATAATAATTCTCAAGTGTCCGTCTGTCTGTCCGTTTGTCCCGGTATTTTTGAACACTTACCAATGGAATTAAGAGCTGAAACTTTTACAATCGTTAAATCCCCATGAGGTGGTCTCTAGAAAAATCAAACATCCCGGAAAAAGTCCCGGATTCAACTCCGGGATATAATTATATTTTCCCATAAGTTTACACCGAATTTTCGATTTTTCAAGGTGCAAGGTTTATTTCCTTCATTCATTAAAATATGTAAAAATGGACAAAATTTCTCCATTTTTGTTTTATTCGACAAAAAAAACTATAAGATATCTTATTCTTGTAATGGTTATATGTTACAAGGAATTATTTCTCAGAAGAACACATTTCTTTTTGAAATTTTATCGCTTTTTCGTACTCTTTCCGGGTGTTGCCAAGGCGTCCCACATTGTTGCCTCCGATTGAATTAGCGTCTATTAAACCTTCAAATATACGAAAGAATTACGTTATTCGCTTCGCGTAATGTCAAACTTAATAGATTGCAAAGTTAATAATTGAAGAATATTATTATTCAGTAAACATACGAAGAAGAAGAATAATGGAGCCAAAGAGTGGCAAATCAAATCGTATATTGATGCCAGAAAGTAATAAATTTCAAGCGCTTCATTTTCTGGGAGAATTCAAATGATTTTCAGGAATTTATTAATTTATCAAACAATTACATTTACCCGAAACTTACAATAGACACACAAACCTCAGAAGTTATATTTTAATCACACTACTGTTGATGTTCCACGGGTAATTCTGCTAGTTTGATAAAACAACCTGTTTTCTTATGATAGATTTATTTTTGCATTAATTCTACATCCACTGCATATATATAATATCGGTCATTAATTTGTGCCCCGCGACCCAAGCACTGACTGAAAATAAAATCTATAAAATATTCGCTGGGAATTCCATAAATGCCAATTAATTGCTTTTAACAAAGAAAAATAAAATTCTCTTGCTTTATCAATGGTTAATTTGGATATAATAGTTGGTTATTAATCCAGACAGCATCATGTTTCCAGATTCTGTTTATTTGGTGTATGCTGTCGGTGAATCTTCGGTAGAGAGGATAGCGTTTTTTACGTTTCTGTGGATACGGAATGCCTCCAAAATAGCAAATGTATATTTATGCTCGATGTTTTACTCTCGTATTAAAACTACTATGTATTACAATACAGGTTTTCCTCTCTTTATGCGGGGGTTGCGTTCCAATAAAGTGACGCATAAAGCGAATTCGCATAAAAAGAATCGATGTTTCATTTAAAAGATAGGGATACGTTCCAATCTTAACTCCCCTCCAAGACGCTCTTCTTAAGCTCCATAACGACTTCTTATGCGTTAAATACAAACTTCAAACAATTAACACCGCCAATTATGCTCACCAATAAAAGGATGCGGACGAGCACAAGTGGTAGCTATTGTGAGTGACATAACAGTGGAGGTTTAAGGTGCAGAAGGGGTGTCTTGGCCCAACGCAAGTTCCGCGGGCAAGGAGACAAAACTTCTCAAGTGTGCTCAAACAGTATCACACGAAATCTCCGTCTCATTTCCTCTCTACAATATTCACTCCACTCGCATCTCTTTTACTGTAGTATTAATGCAGACAGCAAAAGGGGCAATGGGAGACTGAATGGTCGCCTTGTGGTGTAGTGGAGAACTTCATTTTATTTGTACTGCACTGCACTGGCCGCGTGACCGCATAAGAGCGAATCAAAGACGCATAAAAAGATAATCCGGTAGCAATATGTTTGTCGCATAATAGCGAATTCGAATAAAGTGGACCCGTATAAACAGAGGGAAAACTGTACTATATTGTTATACTTTACCAATATTTTATTGTTTATGCATTCTCCAGTTAAACAAAAACTTGTCAGCACTCAGTAATTCAAAAGGCTTCAATATTTTATTAAAATATCTTCAAAATGTTATAGGATAATATGGATTCTCACATTTTTCCTCTACCTAAGGATAATTTTTATTTATAAGGAGCTGACCTTTTATATTTGTCTATTGGGTGTTGAGATAAAACCATAACATTTCTCGTTTAGGTTTAGCATGGAAGCTTTCATTAAATATTCTCTCAAACGAGGATATGCAAAAGTTATGTATGCATTAATTCCTAGTGTATTTAATTATGAAATTTGAGTATAAAAGAGGAAAATGCAATTCATAGTTTATTGGTGATGTAATTATTGACTTCAATAATTGTTAGGTATTTATCTCTAAAAGAAACATCCTCCATGTCATTAATTTTTTCCTTTGTGGCAGATGAATTTTGAAGTTTAACAATATCGAGTGTAACCTTTGCAAAATAATAAGAACCCATAACATTGAAAATAATTTATGTTGCAATAACCGTCGCTTATTACATGGGAGATCCGGATACAGAACCCTCCAGTTTATTCTGAATTGTTTTTTTGGTCATCACAAACGTTCATTTAAAATATTGTTAGAAGATACAAAACAACTCTGTGCTTCAAAAATGATTGAGTAGATATTTCAATAATTAGGACAACGAAAGTAGTCTATTTATATATTAATGGAAAATTTACCAACCGATTTCAAAAAAGTTAAAGAAATTCATTTGTCTGCATTTTCATTTTACTCCTAATTGAGGATATGTGAACCTTACTAGCGATGCATTGAAAAATAAAATAATTTCTTAGTAAAATATAGCGTTAAATAAGTTTGACGTCTGCTACATCGATTTCGCAAAAGCTTTCGACTCCATAAACCATAAACTTCTTACTCACAAACTAGAAAACCGCTATCCATGGCCCTCTTCTCTCCCTATTGTCTGATTTTTTATCTCTTCGTCAACAGCGTGTGATGGCATTTGCTCCTCCCCCACATCCGTTCCCTCTGGTGTCCCGCAGGGCAGTGACCTCGGGCCCCTCCTGTTCACCTTATACCTGGACGACATTGTGGATTCCGTCTTCGCTTGCGGCTGCAACATTCTTTTATATGCTGATGACTGCAAAATTTTCCGAAAGGTGAATAATCCTAGCGATAGTGGATCTCTCCAAACTGCACTCCATTCCATAAATAATTGGTGTTCTCTGTGGAATCTAAAAGACAATCCTGCAAATTCGATTTCCCTTATCTTCACGCTCCGTAATAATCCCATACCCACATCTTACCTTTACTCCAATCAGGTAATTCCCTCTTCCACCTCACATAAGGATTTGGGCGTAACATTCGATTCAAAACTTACGTTTGCTAACCACATCAACAGAATCACATCTTAGGCCATGTCAATAGTTGGCCTCCTCCATAGATTCACAGAACTCAAGGACCCCCATGCTCTTAAATCCGCTTTTACCGCCTGTGTACTACCCCTTCTTGAATACAGTTCCCCTATATGGTTCTCAGCCTCCCCATCAATCCTCGCTCCCTTAAACCGTCCACTTAACTTTTTCCTCGCAATAGTTCGATATCGTGTCCCAAATTTCCGCATCTTAACGCGAGACGAAATTTTTTCTACCCTCCGTTTAACCCCTCTCCCCCTCAGACGCAAAATCGCAGATTTGAAATTTATTTACCTCGTAATGAACGGCCGCTGCAGATCAAATATCACCTCCTTTTTTCTCTTAAGGTACCTGCCCGCCCTACCCGTAACTTCAGACTTCTTCATCAACCCAAATGTCGCCTCTCCATATCCCAAAGATCCATGTTTTACCGTATCCCGCAATCCTTTAACTCTCTATCGTCACTCAATTCCTCCCTCGACCTGTTTTCATCACTTCCCTCATGCAGCTCCGCAATAACGAGAAACTAACCAGTAGTCCTTCTCAGCCCATTTCCATCATAATTTCGTCTAATACTTCATTTCATTTCTCATTGTTGCTATTGTTGCTTGTTATTGTTAACAATTTGTTACAATATCCTATGTAAAAGGCCAAACCTGGCTGTTTTTGGATAATTCTTAATAAATAAATAAAAATTCCGTTTAGAGTAACCAATATTATGGACACATTGTGCTTCGATATGACCAAGAAAGAACAACTTTTATTTTTATTTTAATACTTATTTTTGGGCAATAACGCTTTGCTTTTTTTCTCTAAATGCAGGGTCGTTTTAGAGTTGATCTTCCAAACCAATAGTGGAAGGAGTGGAGGGTGGAGGGAGTGGAGGGTGGAGGTGGTGGAGTGAGTGAGAGGAGTGGAGGGAGTGGAGGGAGGGGAGGGAGTGGTGGAGAAGGGAGGGAGTGGGAGGAAAGGGAAGAAGGGGCGCTGTGGCTGCGGTGGCGTTAGTGCCTTCTGTCGACTGAATGATCGCCTGTTGCGGTCCGGAAGACTATTACCGCCATTACCACTACGACGACTAAGGAACCGAGTTTAAGGGATGAGGAAGGATCCATCCTCCCTCCGACTCCCTCCCACCTTCCAACTTCCTCCCTCCCTCACTCCACCTCCACTAATTACCCTTGTTGAACGAACCACCTCTGTGTTCTTTCCTCTTCATTTCTTCTCCTTGCCACTCTCTATCTCTCCGTCTTTCCTATTTTGTCGTCCTTCCAAGCTGCAAAATATCTGCAACATTTCCGTCTAGAGTAGTGTAGTTTTAACCCAGATACGGTTCATTTTAGGTTAATTACACTGAAGAGAGCAGAAGTAGAGCTGTTTCTAGATTTATGGATGCTATTTCCTATTTACCATAATAATGGCTGTAGATATATTTGCCAGTCCCCTTCATAATACCGATATAAATTTTAATCCCAATGAATTATTAGATCGGTGACGTCTGTAAAATAAAGTAGGACAGAGACAATAACGATACAGTAGTTCTTGCATATTAGCAACTATAACTGTGTCGAAGCCTCTGTCTAAAGGAGAAATTCACACCAAAATCTATTCCTTTTCTATCTATTCCTCTCAATGGTTGGTCTGCATGGGATCTAATTATGGCGTACTGTGTCAGATTATCAATTGTACGGTTCCAGCACTTAAGCGTTTATAAAGCAAACACACTTATCTATGAGCCTAAGCTATTTACTCTGTACTGGCATTGATGTATTCTCTCTAGTGGTATTTAAAAAGTTTGCAATTCAAGGATTAGCCCATTCTAGAATGAGAACTATATTAAGATCATCGACCTTTAAGAGCTTGAAACATTTACTTATCACACTGAAAATTATATTTCTGAAAATATGAGAGCTTTCCTGATTGATTTATTTCGGGACAACTTCTCCCTTGATAAACAAACAGATTGTATAAAAATGAGCATATCGAGAGAAAAATTAGAATAATTTTTGTGGAGAAGTAAAGTGCTTATATGCTGGAAGACAAAAAGTAAAAGCCAAGGGTACGCAAATAACTCTATGCTTTCAGAATTCAACTAGCCTTTAATGGTTATCGCTTTATTTAGGACAGAATCCACTCACCTTAACCTGGGACTTTATAAATGATATCGGGATTCGTTAAATTGGTTATTGGTCCAATCGACTTTGCTTTGAGTATTGGGTTCCGATGTAGATAGGTGCTAGAAATGAATAGAACAGGGAAACATGAATAGAGACAAAAAGGGAAGGAAGCGATAGTATATCACAAGAATCTGACCAAAGGAAGGGCTAGGAAAAAATGCGAATATGGTGAAGCGTAGAAGGGAATGGGGGTTGAGGAGAAATACGGGGGAGGATAGGAGGTGGTACAAGGTTATACGTGTCTCCCAGACACACTCTAATGCGAGGATTCGTCAGAGCCACGTTAGAGGAGGTAAGCAGGAGGGATAAGGAAGGGAAAATGGGAACGTGAGAGAGGGTTGGGACAGACGAAGGAATAGTAGATGATAAAACTGGGCAAAGAGCTTATGGGGATGAAGAGGAAATGGCGAGCTGAGGATAGGTAGGAAGAGGAAAGGGAGATGGAGAGGAAAGTGAAAGAGAGAGCAAAAATGTAGATGGCGGGAGAACGTATGCGGGCGTGGGGGGTTGGGGCGAGGACGGTGAGGGAAAGAAGAGAGCAGAGAGGGAGACAATTAAAGTGAGTTTGGACGTTAACTGTAGTGGGCAGGCGTGGATAATGATAGAGGCGTAGTTCAGAGGAAAGATATGAAGGGATCTATTTAGCAAGGAGAGGTGGAGAGGAAGTGAAGGGAAAACGATCCACTTGGTGTCGTCAAAAGAGGAGGGAGGATGGGACATCGTGTAATGCAGTACGTACCTCTCTCTCACGTAGCACACGCCTCTCTTTTTGTACCCATCTCACTCTCAATCTATCTATTTCTCTCTCTCCCAGCCACTATCTCTATCGCACGTATTACACGGCAGCAGTGCCGCACGTCGGAATGTGTCGCCTATCCGTGAGGACAGGTTCCCATTTAACGCGGATTGCCGCCCTCGCTCCGTCCTCATATAAGTTTATCGATAGAGATACCTACCGAAGAGATTGGTTTCGGTCCGCGGGAATTGTTTGCGATTACAGCGTTTGGAGGAAGTATGCACAAAATTATTCGAGTAAAACACTGCTGTTTTACTGTTACGCATCACAATGTATTTTATTTATCTTGAAATATATGGAGTTCAACTCGAAAAATACTTTTTTTGACATCGACCACTTATAATAATTCGGTGCACTTTTCTCCGCCCAGCGTAAGAATTAATTACACCCAATTGATAAACAAGAAAGAAAAATTGCTCCAATAATTGTATACAAAGCTCTTAAAGGACTTCTTTGCTGTATTATATAGGAACAGGCTGGATCTTTCCAAGCGTTTTCTGCGTCACTTCGCCTCTTTGTCTCGGCACCAGCTTCTCTCTCAATTTTATGCATTCGACGTGGTATTAGGGATATTGGATTAGTAAAATATACATTCAATTCTAAAATTAAAACGCTAAGAAGCATGTATTTAAAAGTTGCTAGCTGCTAATGAAGTGTTTTCTATCTCAGAGGAATGCCGATTTTATTGTTAGCCTATGCCAACGATCAACCCTTGACGGATTATGACTATACGCATTTAACGAGATATGAGTATAAGTTTTTTTATGTCCTTGCGTAAAGTGGAAGCTCAGATTGACTTTTGCGACCAAAAATCATATTTTGATCGTCTTTTGATGAGGATCTCTCATACTAAATTAGACCAAAATCCACCTAATGGTTCAGGAGAGGAAATACGCGATAAACAGACAGAAGACTTGCACATATGGAGTTTTTTTTGCTGATAAAACACCTAAAAATAGCGATAGCAAAGGCAAGAACCCATTGGCAGTTTCCGACTTATGATTGATACTCATCGTGGTTAAAGGACGCTGTTTTGTCAAGTACATGCAGTAATAACCTTAATATTTTATATTTTTAGAATGCACATGATCCTAGTGAAGAATACCACGAAATACACAGACAAAAATAAAAGTATTCATGAATAAGTCAAGTTGAGTTCTTTTAAATTGCTTAACAAACTGATATTAATCATTTTGCGAGTAAGCAGTGGCTCAAAGGATCGTTTAATTTGAACCGGTTATTATGAAATTTTTAAAAAATATCATTTTCTTCGAGTTCCTTCACTGTTGAGACCTATGGAAAATTGCCTGGCGTGGAAAACACTCATAAATCACGTTTTTATTAAATTCACAGACGCATGAATCGAAAGATAAATTTTGTTATTGATAGGCGAGCATTCCTGACTTTGTTTATATATAGGCACTTTGTTGTTGGGCATATTTTGATGTGTGACATTTAGGATTAATATCCAAGTAAAAGATGAAAGTGACACTCAATATGGCGTGCGGCATCAAAAATGAACTCATCACTTTAAAAGCATAAAATGTAAAAATTGTCAGACAAAAGGTTACTAACAAATATTTCCTATTGCGTCACACGGAAGCCATCCTTTTGTTTTATATTTAAGGCTTTTATTAAAACACATTACGACTATGATATATCTGGGCTACATCACCCATTCAAGACAGCCAATTTCCATTCGAACTAGAATATCGGGCAATATGACATATTAGATCATTTCAATCAACCACGGCAGTCATATTAACAGATATAAAATATGGAATTCAAACCCTGACATCCTATTCAAAAGCTAAATTCACTTGGTATTTATTAATTTAAAAAACTTTAAAGCGAAAATAACATATTTGAAACATGTCGCTCTCTCAGAGTTACATCCTCATTGTGAGACGCGCGCCTGCTTAATGCTCCAATTCTATTTAAACATGAAAACGTTCAAATTGACTGAACTGGATTATGTCTACGTTAAATTGAAAACAAAAGAGGAAATAACGTAAATTGCGAGATCTTTTACAACTCAATGCTAATGTAATGCAGATCCCATCCTTCATAAATAATTCGAATATCGCTAAGGTAAGAACATAATATACAATTAGCATGATTACATAATTGATGTAAAAATTTAGATTTTTTTAAATCCGTAATTTGGACAACTTGACTGTTAATGAAACCTGACAGCCAAAATGCATTTTGAAATAACCATAAAAAATTTATCACACCAGAATTATACCATGAATTTATAATCATCGGGGTTGCATTTTAACAACATCAAAGAATGTGGTCGTTTTATAAAAGAATGTCACATCCGATTCATTTACAGAGCATAGAAATACAAAATATACATCAAAGGCATCTGGCAAATAATGACTGAACTCTACACAAATTCAAAAAATGAATGAGAATAATATTTATACTTTATTAAAATGTAACGTTCTACTATCCTTTATGGTTGTATCTGATAGGTGTTATCGAGAAAATTGCAGTTTGATACCAATATTCAGCACTTAGGTCGTGGAGACCGATTTTTCTTTTATAAATTTCATTAATTTGCCTCGAAATCTACGCAAAATGTCTTGCACCCGCAATGTAAATCCATACTTATATTTTAAAATGCATCGTTACAGAAATTTCCTCAAAAATTCTGTTCGCAGAAAAATTTCGGCAAAAGGTAAGACATGCAGGAAGAGAGACAGAACAAAGAAAGGGAGGAGCAGAGTTAAAAGGGAAATAAAGATTAAGGTCGAGTGGAGATGACCAAATGTGAAGACTGGAGTAATGCAGTGAAAGGAAAAGTAAGAAAGAAAGTGGAGGCAAACAAGAGGGGTAATCGAAGGGGAATGTATAGTTGCAAATACGGAATTGAGTCGGTTTGTTCATTAGCTAGGTGACGGAAGATCTCGCTAGAAAGGAAGGGTGTTGTTCGGTAGGAAACAAAACACGCCCTCGTAACGCGCGAGTATGTTTTATCGCCGATTCGGGCGGCCGGTTCGTCCCACGGGCAGCAGCGTCGGTCGTCCGGCTCTGACCTCGGGTCAACACTGGAGGGGATGGGTTGAAATGGCGAGCGGTTCAGCGAAATCGCGGCAGAGGGCGGGAGGTGCTCGTGGGAGGGAAGGAGAACCAGAGAAAGAGAGAGGGGGGAAGGAGATGTGGAAGAGCGATGGGATAAAGAGGAAAACGAGATAAAGGAGAGATGAGGGAAGTTACTACGTAGAGGATTGGTTGAAGGGGTGTGAGAGCAGGAGGACGGAGGAGAAAGGGTGGGGGAGGGGAACGGTGGCCACCCCTCACTCGGAGGAACAATAAAACGAGAGAGTGCTCATTTTCTCCTTCCGAAAGATGGCTCTGGCGTAGTGTAGAGCGCAATGTGCTTGTTCACCCTTCGTTTTGTTCACCCGCCATGAATCCCTCTGCACCCCTTCCGCCCCTTCTATCCGTCCCACCCCTCCCACTAGCACCCCTCCCCTCCGCCCGCCCCTCTCTCCCAACGCAATCCTCGCCTCTTCCCACAGAGGCCTCTCGCCGTATCCCTCACATTACACGCCTTGCAATGCTTCCGCACTCCCCTCCAATAACATGGCCGGGACAGAGGTTTTGTGTGTGTGCTTTCGTGCTCGCCCACCGACGAGCGATAAAGTAGAAAAAGGGTCGAAAAAATAAAAATATCATCCTCGTTTGAATGAAATTTCAGGCGAAAATTCTGTTCGAATCGTTTGCATTTCTTTTTTCCCTCAAACTCCATATCACGTGAGTTTATTTTAGCTTTCCCTTCCTCTCTCTCTCTTCCCTTCTTTCTCCCTATTCAGATACCTCACTTTCTCCCACTCCCTCTCTCTCCCTATCCAGTTAGTTTACTCTCTCTCTCCCTCTGCGGGCGAATCCGAGAGAATGCGGTTTTTCCCATTTCTCATCAGTTTGCGTAGCGAATAGATTATTCCGATAGATTTGCTGATTACATGACACGATGTTCGTGAATCAAGTTTCATGTCCTTTTTATTGCGATCGACATCTCTCGGATGAATTTCCATGTTTCAAATTAAAGCTCTCCTTAAATGAGAATAGTCTTGACTGTGCAAATTTGTTTATATCCAAGCTTTATTCCTACAGCATCCATCCCATTTCCACACCTTTATGCTTTAGTTCAGTGGTGAACAATCAACAGCCCGCGGGCCTTATGCGGCTCTCAAGAGCATTTTATGCGGCCCGCGAATTAATGGTTAAAAAGATTAAGCACAAATTCGTATAATATACATTCAAATTACGACAATAAAACACTTTTAATTGAAATTTTAACCCTGAAAACCTTATTTAGACCTGATTTTTACTGATATGATATCTCATAATCTCTAGTTAACATCCTATTTATAGCGTTATCTGACCCGCCGAAGCATTGGCAACTTGCAATGCGGCCCGCCGAGGAATTTGCAACTACCAATGCGGTCCGCCAGGTAGAAATGTTTGCCGACCACCGCTTTAATTGGTGGTTTCTCAGAAGGAATGTCCACATATTACAAATGAGAACACAAGGGGGCATTTACTCTTAAACTATCCAAACAAGATTGGAAATGTGTACTCCATGTCGGAGTACACAAGAGTTTCCAAATGCGTTCTTTGGGATTTCACAATGTTATTAATATTTTTCGCTCAGATGAGTATTTAACGAGAAGCTAGCGAGGTACGTTGTAAAATACATGCGAGTCCTTATGTAAAGTTGTCGTTATTATTGTCCGATTTTAACCAAAATTGGAATCGGTCGATCAATTTTAGCAAAACCCCCATACCAAATTTCATCAAAATACGTCCAGCGGTTTCCGAGTTTTAAGATACGGACGGACGGGTGGAAACGACCTCCCATATATGCGTTCACTTTGTGCAAATAACGCATAAAGAAGACATTTTATCATCTTACATGACGAATTATAATATCACGCAAACATTTTAATATTTTTAATATTCGTATGTGCATTACGGCATTATAAATTTTCCATAACAAAATTTGATCCGGTAAATTTATCATTCATTAAAATACCAATAAAGAAACTAGCACATAAATTAAATTGTTTAATCAGTTTATTTAGCAAAAATTAAGAATACGCGGTAAATTTTCGAAATTTTTTGTTTGATAGTTCAAAGCATCTTTAAATATGCATTACTTATTGTTTTTTGAATGAGTTATATAAAAATATGTGTACGTAATTTACTAATTAATTACAAGCACTCCAAATGTACTACTCTTGCGTCTTGATGAGTAAATGAGCGAAATAATTCAATTTTTTTAAATCTGGTAATGGGGTGGCAAATATTGGAAATTACCGAAAATTTTATGAAGTTTTATTGCATGGCAATTGTTATAGGCAAATATAAAGTTTTTGGTTAAATTTTTACAGATGTTTATAAAAAAGCAACTTAAAACGGATGAATTAATGCCGAACCCGATCACATCTGATTGGTAACCGAAGTTTTCCGAGTGTTTAGTGACGTCACTGCATGCCACAAGCATGTTAGCCGATGCTAGCCGTGCTAGAAGCCATTGTGCCGGTACATAAGTAGTAGCTTGAAAGACATAATTCTGTTGTTTTCCTCTATACGCCGTCTTAGAAGAAATATTGGTAGAAGTACTAAACCTCCCTGCATTTATTTCGCTTTGTGTTTTGCAAAATGGCATCTGAAGGGTTTTGTGTAGCCTGCCCAACGTTGATTCGTACATGCTTTTGCAATACATTGGAAGTCGGGAGCAATATTCAGATGTTGAAATGCGTGGAGTGAAGGCGAACAGGTTTGTATTACATTTAATTGATAAAACAAGTTCGATGTAGCGCTTTTATTTTTAGTTATTGTAATAATATTTTTATTTCGACTGAAACGCAGAAGATATGTAAAAGATAGATTGACGTCTTAAAACAGCTTTCCAATATTAAATGAATAAAACAACTCTAGTTTTAACTAATATTATAGAATGTTTATTTATTTATTGTTTCCCATTCTGTCATAGTATCTAGTAAGTAAAATATAGATAAGTATACAAAAGGTAATGGACGAGGCCGAGACTTCGTGGAATTCCACAATAAAATAACATGAACAATACTAGATAGTATTTAAATTTATATTAAACTTTTGCTAATTTCCACAAAATATATGAAGTAAAACACGACCGGTTTCGGGGAATAATCACCATCTGCCTTTAAATAATCATCAGGTCAAATATTGACAAATATTATGCAAAATTAATGTGAATAAACTTAGTTTCCGTGTGTCTTCTCTATAGGAAAAATGCTGAAGTTTTTGTTTTAAGTGTCTATCCGCTTTAGCTATTACCTATACTTGTGGAAAGAAAACTGTAGAAGTGTTTGTCATAACTGAATGTCTGTTTTGTATATATCATCAATTTCATTGTTGCTTTTATGGCTTATTCTCCCTTTGAGGTCAATGGGGAAAGACTATGTTAGTAATGCTGTTGGATTGATTAAACTGAAGTGAGAAGGAAAAATTTGTATTGTTAAAAGCAAGATTTGCCCTGAACACAGAATGAGATAAAGAGGTTATGAAGTGAGTGTAGTTGTAGATGAAGAAGAAGATTTAATCACGTCTGTGGAGTGTCATGACTTCCCTTATTTAGCAAAACATGGTCCTTCAAAATACCATGCTGTCGTGAATATTATGTGAACAAATTTATTAAAATATTCAAATTACAGAACTAATCTAATATGTAACATTTGTAAAAGTATTTGCTTAAAAACTTGGTACTAATATATATTCACTGCAACGGTAATTATTTGCTTAATAAACCCATAGCCCAACGATTTCCGTAAGTTTTATCTTACGTATTTAGAATAGGTATATTATATTATGAAGGTCTTGTTAAAATATATATGCTAATCTTTGAAACAAAAATATAATTTACTCTTTCAACATGGTTCTCCAGAAATATATGCATCATGTCAATGAAATGCCGACATAAGTCATAAACTAAAATACGAAGCAATAAAATTACGTACATACATATAACTAGTACTTAGATTAAAATGATCTTCGCAGACAAATGCAGTTGTACGTTCCGATATATCAGATGCGTATCTCATAGCTTTCAACCACAATATTCTCCGCTTATTATTTCTTCCCAAGGAGCTCGGTAGCGTGAAGAACAATTTTCTTGGTGTTTTAATCTTTGTATTTAAGCAGTGAGGTACCAGACAATACTTATAACCCTTCTTAAGTTCCATATTCTCCATTTTAGCTACGATATCAGGAAAAGCAACAGGACGAAGTAGCAAAACCAGTTTCTTTCAGTACGGTCGTACGTTTAAACGATTGGCATGCGATGACGTTACGTACCCCTTACTACTCTCTCTCCAACCAGGAGGCCGTTTTCGCGGGATATTTAAAAGAGTTATTTAAATATTTTTTTTTGCATAATGAAGACGATTTAACAAAAAAATATTCACAGGGAGTAATTAAGTCAATTACAAAGAATTTTTTAAAGTCATAATTAAATATTTTGACAGTCCCCCATTCATGATACATATTACTACGTTAAATAAATACATTGGTCCCTTATCACATCACCATATAATAACTATCATTTCTCTGTATTAACCGTAGTACTCCTCTAATTACACAAAATCTACAAAAATAGAGTCCAACGGTTCTACTTCTTGCTCAGGAGATCTCCAGTAGACTCTCGATTCCTGGTTCCACTAACTCTTTGTGTGATTCATCGAAGAATGGCACGGGAAAGAGAGAGACCAAGAGGAAGGTGAGCACGCACCCATGACCTCTATCAAACGGGCCTAAGTTTAGTTCTTCTTTTAGAGATTTTCTCAAAAGTACCTAGGTATAAGTACAGGAAAAATTTCCCCACGTTTATGGAATTTGAATTCAATACATTCTCGGGACACCTTCGATTCTTTATCTCCAAAACTATGAATCGTAGTTATGTGCTCCTGCTGACAATTTTGTGGCAAATGTTGTCCTATAACCGGACAATTCTTTTAATATAATTCTCTCAGAGATTATTTAAAATTTAGGGAGATAAAAATTTGTAATATCTGTTGTTCTCTCAAAGAATATCCTTCGAAACCAACGTAAACTAAAGAGCAGTACTTTCGAACCATTTTCGTAATACAGTCTATAAGTCTCTGGCTTGTGTTTCTCTTTTCTTTTTTAGCTTTTATTTTTTCTATGCTTCTATTACTTTTATATGTTTTGCCGTTTCTTGCAAACAGAGCTGAAACGGGCAGCCGGCTAGTATTTGTTATTTTAGAAACAAATTTCAAGAAATTTATCGTATTTAATAACTTTTATTTTAACCTCAACCGCATATAGTAATGAACTATTACTTAAAAATATTTCTTGTAATCCATTTGATAGTTTACAACCTTTTACTGATAGTTGGATTATATTTTTATGACAATTCCCCCAATTCTAGCAAGTATTTTTAGAAATATCTACATATCGTAAATGAAAACATGAGAAACTTGAGTAACGTTTCAATTCTTTCTACAAAAGCAAACATTTTGACTCGTGGATTATTGACTTCAAAACACGAGAACAATTGGATTCGTAGATAAGATTGGCAAGCGAAATTATATACCTATGTTGCCTAAATAAAAGCGTCGTTTGTTATAAAATTTTTTATATAGAAAACGGGATTCAATTATAGTAAATATATTAGTTGTAACATTGCATTCTACAGCTAGGTTTCATAGGAAGCATAAAATTCTGCAACGCATCGTAGGTCAACTGAAAACTTACCTGTCAGTCTCCGCCTTTTCTTTCCTGAATTTAATTCGAACATTCTGCTCTCTCCTACTCGGCCTGAATAGTTCAGGAGTCTGGAAAGTTTTTTATCTGATTGGGAGGATGCTGGAATCGTCACAAGTTTCCGACGTTTCTCGAAAAAGCGATGAGGAGAAGAAATATATGGAGAGGCTGAAGGGACCCGGCGAGAAAGACGGTAAGGGAGGGGGAGTGGAAAGGGGATAGGAAGAGGGATGAGGGGGGAAGAAAGGGGAAGGAAAGGAGGGGAGGAAGAAGAGAGTAGAGAAAGGATGGCGGATATGAGAAATTAGAGGGGAGGGAGGGACAGGAAGGGGAAGTGGGAAGAATGGCCTGGAGTGGGAGGATTACACCTGATGGATGGAAGACGCGGGAAACAAGGGAGAAAAATTTGACTGAAGGAGAATAAGGGAGTGGAAGACGCGGAGAGAGGGTGCCGAAAGAGGAGAGTGAAAGAAGAGCGAGAACGAGAGGAATGCGCAATTGGGGATGTCATGAAGGGCAAGTGGCAAAAAAGAACAACAGACATTATTGAAATTTTTAATTGATACGAATAATTTTCTTGTAGAGGTAAAAGAAAATACCAACACAGCCCACGGCCCACCGAAATTTTCCTTTTTAGCCTACTTTCCAGAATGGAAATAGGCTAATAGTTGTGTCGTTGTGTATGTCTGTCTGTCCGTCCCCCTATTGACTTTTGAACCAATACATCGATTTTCATGAAACTTGGTAGAAATCTCTTGCAACATAGGCCGAGCTCCCAAGGATAGTATTTGTTGCGAAGATTGAAGTCCCGAGATCGATTCCAGGAACTACCCTTCCAATTTGATTTACATGGGGAATCTGAAATCCATGATGCAGGATAAATTTCTCTTGCACATTAAAATATCTTAGAATTGTAATATCGGAGAGGGATTTGTAATATTCTCTTAGGAAAGAAATGAAGATTATAATTTTTATGTAGAATATTTTCTATCGATTGCATTTCTTAGAATTTCGCGTAAATACTTGCAAGTTTGCAGTTTTTATCACGCATTACGCGAGTATTGCCATAGCAACAACAATTTTTGGACTCAGATACGTTATATTCTAGTACATACACGCGTTATTTTTGCCGCACAAATACGCGTCATCAATTTAATATTCCGTTCGAATGTATTTGTAGTATTTTATAACGCTAAATTATGAAATTTGGAAACACAAAGGGCTATGTATCCGCGATGACTTTAAAGCTATTAAAGTCAATATAAGTATTAAATAAATGATGAAACGCAAAGTAGGCATCATAAGTTATGTTTGGATAATCTTGTTTATCTATCAAAGATCTATTTTTTGCAACAAATTTTTAAATAAATATTCAAGTTATGATTTACCAATGAAAGAGGTCATTTCGCGGTGCAAGATAGTAAAAGAAATGGATTCTGTTTTATTATACTTACGTTTTACACAGAATTAAATTCATCACTTTTTTCGTTATTACGTATGATTTCCCAGCATACAATTACAAATGAAAAATAATAAGTAGAATGTTGCGTGAACGTAACTTATTATTACCTCCTATGTTATGTAATACTCTGAATATGCGTATGCAGGATTACTTAAAGGGCGCTGAAAAAGAATACGGATACAGTGATTGAATGCGAAGTTTTTTACTCTTTTTACAGCGCCTAATAAATTCCCATGATTTTCATAACAAAAAGCTCTTTGATACGTTTAAATTGATGGAGCGAAAATTGAGAGGGACAGATGGTCTAAAAGTCGGCTTTTCTAAGTTGGGGCAGGAGAAGGTTGACGTGGAGGACCTAAAAAGAGAAGACGGCGGGAAGAGAGAAAGAGAGGGAAGCGAAAGGGAGAGAGAGAAAAATAAAAAAGGAAGGAGTTAATGAGGGTAAAGGATGGAAGGATGGGGGGGGGGAGGGATAAAAGGGCAGACAGAGAGAAATAATAAAGGAAAGAGTGGGAGGAAGGAGGAGTGGCAGGTGAAAGAGCGAATTGAGGTAGGAGGGAGTAGAAAGGAAAGAATAACGCGTGAGATAATAGGGATATAGGGTGGCGTAGGGTTAGGATGAGGAAGGAGAGAGAGGTGGGAAAAGTCGTAGTTGAGGGCGAGATAGAAAAGAGGGGGATGATGCGTGCAACGGGCGGGTCGTCGAAGGGTAGGGAGGTAAGAGGAAGGTCGGTAGATACGAGGGAAGATGGATAAGAGTGGAAAGAAGGAGAGCGGGGAAATGATATGTGGGGAGGAGAGGATTTGGATCGGAGAGGGAGAGAGGAAGTTGAGGAGGAAAGTAGCTGTTTGGAGGGAGTTGGGGAAGGTTAGCGGGGCGAGGGCGTGAGAGTAAGATTGGATATTCCCTTCCCCCCCTATCTAGATCCCCACGACAGCTTTCAGTTCCAACGGCGGCAGGCTGTCTTTTTCAATGTTGAAAAAATAGGCAGCCATCCCAAGGGAACTTAAAAATGGCGATGCTCTTTGAGGGGTAGTCTTTCCCCGATAAAGGACAGAAACTTTATCAGAAGCATGCGATAAACCAATATTGTTATTTCGGCGAGAATTTTTTGTATCTTGGAATAAAAAACATTTTTTTGCAAATATAGTCGCACGTTCCCTTTAAAGGTTAGAGGTTTTATTTTCTTACTTTTGCTTTTAGCGTGTATTTTGAAGCAAAAGCATAACTCACTTTCAGCAACGCTCCTTTTTTGCTGGTCACAGTCTCCTGTTTGCAAACGGAATTTAGCATGGCCGTAAATGCATGTTTCACTTCGAAATGCAGATTGACCAATTGCGTTATTTTCGATTTTGCCACGCTGATTGCTCAAAACATTTATCAAAGACGGTTAAAATACGATAAAACCATGCGAAATAAATTTTTACCTCATTAACTTCTACAATTTAAGCTGGAAAAGTATTTCGATTACTCGTGCCTTAACGTGGTAAAATTTCATTCAGGACCTCATTTAAAAAATATTTTTCTAACGGTCAATAAGAGCCTAACAGAACTTCACTAGATAAATTTTACCTATTGTGAATCACCCATACCACATCTCACAAAAATAATACGTGTTTTATCGAAGAAAATATGCGAACGGACGACATTTCGTGAAAAGCAGTCATAAAAATAGACAGCAGTAATTTTCCAAAACAATGAGTCGTTTCACTATTAAATAATATACATGAAGAACTGCATTCGGCAGTTGGTTAATTAGCTTGCAAGGTGTCAGATAAATAACAGAATTATTTTCATATGAAACTGTAATGGTAAATCCCACTTTGACGTTAATCGAGTAGTATACAATTGTTATTATGCTAGTGTCTATGTAGCCGATGCTAATTTTTGCTGCAGAGAAAGATCTTATTTTTTAATATGAACAGCATTTGAGTGTGTATGAGAATGAAATTTTTCCAGGCTAGAGTCATTTAAATGTGTTCCGCATGAAACCAAAAATTCATGCAGAGCCCAAATAAGCGCGTTTTCCCCATTTACAATGGAAAATTTGAGTGGTCGTTTATATGCAACGGTTAGTCTAGTGACTTTTTAAAAATAAGAGAGAAAAGTCATGACTTAAAGAATAATTTATTATTTTAGTTCGAGAGAATGTAGCAGTCATACAAGGTTGGAGATACTTAACATCCTTTAATTACAAGGGCAAGTTTTTGCAGTTGCTGGAGTGTGTAAAATAGCAGGAAAATTTTATCTAGCGAAGATATATTTAAATTGCTTTTTTTGTAACGAGAAATATGCCCAATGGATACGCTTTTCAACGACTAGTAACTAAAATTTTAATATAGAAATTTAAGAATGTTAAAATTTTTTATATTTTATATAGAATAAAGTGTAATTCGATGATCATAACATAAAAAATTCAACTTTTCCGTTCTTTAATGGAGTGAAAAGTGTTTGGTCGACGAGATCGCTTGCAGAAGCACTGTGACAGTTAATCATGACATTTGAAGCGATACGATGAGCATAATGATTTTTGTAACATAGTGAGATATGACTGAACTTTTATTTTAGTCCAAAATAATTACATTTTTAACATTATGTTGACACCATAGACAACATATATTGAAGTTATCTATTCATGCATGTTCTACTGTACGGCCATTGGGCCCATACCCACTCCCGTCTTTTCGATGGAGGCCGGGACCAAGGGGAGTCGAGTTGGGAAGGGGGGGTGTTAGTGTGATGGCACCCGTTATACAGTGCCAGTCGGGAGGGAGTTGAAGAGCGGGTCTTCTCCAGATGTATATCAAGAGGCACGGTGCCGCAGGTGGCCTACACGGTGAGAGAAGGGGTAGTGGCGACAGGTTGATCTCGGCTGCTGGTGGTGGCCCATGTTGGGACTAATGACACCTCGAAGCGCAGGTCCGAGGAGATATTAAGTTCTTTTAAGGACCTGGCCTCCGAGGTTGTTCCTGCCAGAGAGGAGTCGGGTTCTGATGTGCGGCTTACTGTCTGCAATATAGTCTCTAGGATTGACAGCGGTTCTGAGGTTTGGAGTAGGGTTGACGATCTGAAGCAAAGGCAGTGGAATTTCTGTCTGGACTTGGGAGTGGACTTTGTCCACCTACGGCCGAATATCGAATCGTGCAGGGCTCCTCTGGATCACTCTGGTGTTCACTACAGATCCGAATCGGCTCAGAGAGTAGCGCGTAAGATTCTTGAGCACAATGTATGGATTTTTTAGGCTAGAGAGTAGGGTAGGGTGTAGGTCAGTTTTAGGTAAGTGGATAATCGATGCGTTCGTAGAAAATAAGAATCACGATAGATTATATAATGATAGAATATACTCCGAGCGTGAGGTAAATGGACATGATACCAGAGATAAGGAGGAACTTCATAGTAACATGCAGCACCAATTTCGCCATAGGTCATTAATAGAATGTTCCGTAAAGGGTACTACGGGTCGCGATTCCAATTTTGATGCGATGCCAAACAGTCGTGGGAGTGATTGTGATGGGAGTGCATGTAGTTTTAGAATGGAAGCGAAAGTCAAGGGTCCGATTAATATGCGAAGTGATAGTGAGAAATTAAACGTCGTCGTACTGAACTGTCGCAGAATCCATAGGAAAATTGCTGAGTTCTAGCATAATATTCGCAGTCTGCACGTCGACGTCATGATAGGCACAGAAAGTTGCTTAACGGATGATATTCAGAGTCGGGAGATATTTCCTATAGACTATCGTGTCTATAGAAAAGATCGCGCTGATAGATCGGGCGGGGGGGGGGGGGTTTCATAGCGGTTAGCGATAAGTACGATAGCAGTGAGATTCCGATAAGTGACGAAGATATCGAGAGTGTTTGGTGCCGCATAGGTAAAGATGGCTCCAAAAAGGTGTTCTTATGCTCGTTTTACAGGCCACCTAACGCTGGTGTACATTGTATTTTAAATCTCGAGAAGCAACTATCAAAGCTTAGACTAATCAATCGAGATGGAATCGTCACAGTCGGTGGTGACTTTAACTTACCCTCTATTGATTTCGAAAAACCTAAGTTTCGAATCTAGAGGTGAAGAACGTGAGTCCTGTGAGGCATTAATTAACATTTTGCAGCACTCTCTCCTTCAATTAGCCAGAAAGCCAACGCGATCGGGAAACATTAGATTTATTAGCAACTAATTTCCCAGAAAGAATAAACAAAGTGAACATTGAAGATGAAATAAGAAATCATCTGGTTGCAAATGCAGAGTCTAAGTTGAAAATCGAGAGTCACCCAAAGCCTCAAAGAAAGTTTTATATATTTGCTAAGGCAGACTTTTGAACCTTCAGGTAGCGCCTACGAGAAATACTACATGGCTTCTGTGATATGACCATCCAATCAGGTGCTGAGTCGTCATTGACATTATTCAAGGATATAATCGTAGAAGGCATCGATAAATACATTCCAATTAAATTGAAGGTCGAGAATAAAGAGCCAATTTGGTACAATAAGCAAGTTAGGAGTGCGCTTAGGCGTTGGAGAACAAGCCACGCAAAAATAAGAAATATGGCGTCTAGACCATCCGACGAGTATAGAGCAGCTCAAGTTCAGACGCATAAGGAATACCTTGCTAAAACGAGAATTACAATGCGCGAGGCATTTACTAACTTCAGGAATAAGGTATTAAATAATTATTTGAAGGAGGACCATAAAGCGTTTTGGTCCTATGTGAGAGATTAAAGGGTGAGACCACATCTTCCCTGCGTAATGACTCGGGTGACGTTATACATGATAGCATAGAGAAAGCTAACCTGTTAATCGGTCATTTTGTAAAAGCATTTATAGCTGTCAATGACCAATGCGTGCATTATGCATCCGCTATAAGGAGCAACCTGATGGACGATCTAGTATTTTCTGAGGTGGGAATAGTAAGACAATTAAGTTCCATCAGACATAACAAAGCCTCTGGTCCCGAAGAAATTTCTGCTCGCGTTTTAAAATAATAAGCTAAAGAAATAGCACCTTTTCTTTGGATAATATTCGATAAATACATTTCCCAACCAGAGGTCACTAATGACTACACGTTACCACAATTCATAAGGGCGGCGACAAGGAGAATCCAGAAAAATACAGGCCGATTTCCTTAACTTCGATATCGTGCAAGATTCTCGAGCATATACTCGTTAGCAACATAATACGATTCCTTGATAGTAATTCATTGTTAGATGATTGTCAACACGGCTTCACGAAAGGTAGGTCATGTGATACTTAGCTCGGTCTGTTTGTGAATTGTACATTGAGGAACGGAGAAAATAATAGGCAGGTTGATGCCATCTTCTTAGATTTTAGGAAAGCATTTGATAAGGTACCTCACAGGAAATTAATAACGAAATTAGAAACTTTATTCCAAAATTGTTACCTAGTTTGACCCGTGAATTTTTAAATCATAGGAAGCAGAAGGTTGTTATAGATGGGAAATCTTCGAACTTAGTGGAGGTTGTCTCTGGTGTTCCGCAGGGTAGTGTAATTGGTACGTTATTATTTCTAATTTATATAAACGATATCAGCTCAGTAATCAGAAGTAAAATTAGGCTTTTCGTGGACGACACCGTCATCTATATAGAAATAAGCAATCCGGACGACCACCAATATCTCCAAAATGACCTAGAAGCTATTTCTGCATGGTGTAAGGAATGGCAGTTAGAGATAAACCAAAAGAAAAGCTGCGTCATCAACTTCTGGAGAACCAAGAGTATCTCGTTGAATAATAATTATTCGTTGGACGGAGTAGAGATTCCAGTTTCAGACTCGATTAAATACCTCGGAGTCACGATCCATCGTGATCTCTCGTGGGGCACCCACATTCGCCGATTGATAGGTGCCACTAACAAAAAGTTGGCCTTTATAGGGAGAATATTTTGAAATACCTCCGAAAAAGTGAAATAATTATGTTATTTATCCTTGGTTCGGCAGCAGGTCGAATATGCGTCAGCTGTGTGGGATCCCTACGAAAATGGACTCATTAATGGGATAGAAAAGGTTTAGCGCAGGGCAGCTAGTCTTGTAAAGAGAAATTACGATAGTAAACAAAGCGTAACATCATTAATAGAAAATCTGAAATGGACGTAGGCGGCAGGCTAGATTTAAACTACTAGAAAAATTTATGTCGGAGGGACTAGCGAAAGATGTAGTAGGAATTATCAGAAGCCCGACGTTTTTCGGAAGGCAGGACAGCGAGGATAAGTTTCGCGAGATCGATTGTAGAACGGAGCGATATAGAGAATCGTTAATAGGAAAAGATAACGTAGGAAAACTAGGGACCGTTGATTTTCTGCACACCTGCCATCCACCAAAAAAGTGACTTGCAGGGTATCATGTAGATGTTAATGTACTTTAAAATACTTTATTATTAGAAAAAGCCTGTACCCCTTTAGATGCTTGTTTTAACTTAACTTCTCGCAATGATTTATATTTTCTCCAAGTTCTGCGTTTTGATTAAGTGTTTATAAATTCTATCAGAAACACTCAGAACACGGTGAAAATGTAAAAAATTGAAGAGAAAATTTCTCACGCTCAATTTTCTTAATTATTTGTTTGACTAAAATAAAGTTTCTTAATAAAGAAAATATAACAAATTATGTCAGCCAGGAGGCTTCTATTATTTCCTCATGCAATGTTGCAATGGAATTCTACTGTATTTTCCTTTAAAAATCATAAAATTAATCATCTGTTTTGCCATCATTTTGGAAAAATGCCGCCATTCTTTAAAGAATAAAAGTAGAATTAGAGATACAGGAATGCTATAAATATACAAAAGTCTCATCAATAGAATATTAAATTCTCCATACATATTAAGTAAACTTTTAAAGTTATTATCAAGTGCATATTTTTCTAGCTAGCTGGATCGTATGATATGTTTATACATAGTAACGGAATTAAAAATTGGAAGATCCTACGCGAAAAATTTTTGACCTATTTCTGCGAATGTTAAGCGATGTGTGGTTTACAGAGTTGTGCTTTTTAGTCGATGTTTAATTTACAGTTCTAATATATACAATCCGCTAACAAGCGGTAGAGCCAGAGAGCCAGGTAACGTTTCAAAAATCAATCTTATCGATTAATATTTTTATCAGCTTTTCAAATTGAAAATAAATTCTCCCCAGTGTCCTCCAAATAATCTACAGCACAGATTTGGTAATACCTGAGAACTTGACAGTTCGGCCACTGCATAACGGAATTATTTTTAAAGTTACGACGTGATGATATAGTGTTCATAGGAGGTTTATAATCGTAAATGTAACGAAGGAATATCTTTGTAAAAGTTACACATACCAAAAGTGAAAATTTTACAAAGTTATTCCGTAGTTACATTTACATAATGAGAACAATAGTTTTTTAATTTTTTTATTTCAAGTCATGAATGGAAACTATTTTTTTGTGCTCAATTTATTGCAATATTTGTTCTTAAAAATATCTTCAGATAATAAAATAACATGGATCATAAAGACTGGCAAACGAACAATCATTTTTAATTTTAGTGAAACATGCCAATTTACACAAGAAAGGAATAAGCTGCCTGAAAAATGTCTGTAAAGGTCACTCAAACATTCATTATAAGAAATTTTCGTTAGGGAGGGAACTTTTATTCGATAGTTATTATTTCCTTGGAAACCTCTTTCCGAATTTCATTTGCGCCGTCATTCCTCTTCTTTTGCCTTCATCTCTTCCGCATCCGATCTGCCGTTCATTATCGGAATTAGAGAGCCGTTTAATTTCATTCTCTTGGCTCGAATCGTGTCCTCAAAGCGTGGCGAACCAGCAACACTTTACTTGCTTCTTCTTTGTATGCTCCTTTCTACCTCTTCCTCATTTGTCTTCTTTCTCTCTCTCTCGCCCCTTTTCCTCCATCCAACCTCTCTGTCAATCTCCCTCTCCCACTTCCTCCCTCCCCACTTTTCCCCTTTCACTCTGAAAAACATTACGCCTTCTCTTCCGCATCCCTGCTTTCATTTTTTCCCAAACGTGTACCGTTTCCCGTCAACCCTCTTCACAAAATCACTCCCTCCTCCTCCTCTTCCTCCCTTCCTCCATGGGCTTTCTCCTCCCCTTCCCTTTTCCCTCTCTATCGCTCATCCTGAACGCACTCTCTCTCTTTTTCTCTCGTATCGCCCCAATTCCGTTTTCTTCCCCTCCCCTTTCCTCTCCCCCCTCTCCTCCTACCACTCCACTTCTCCCTTCCTCCAATTTTTCTCTCCCCCTCCTTAAAATCAATCTTCCACCTCCTCTCACTGTCTTTCCCTTCTTCTTCTACTGATCCCTCAACCTTTGCTTATTCCTCTTCAACATCACCTCCGTTCTATTCTACTTTCGCTATTTTTAAGAATTGGACACTAGACTGAGCCGCATCAGAGACGGAGATTTTATCTACCTCGATTGAATGAAATGATCTCCTAAAGAAATTAAATAAATACTCAGGAGCAAATAAAAACTTTTGTATTATTCAATTAAAAGAGGACTGACTCTGAATCGTTAAAAGCGGGACCTGTTTGTTGGTTATCACCTCTTTACTCGAAGAATTACATTAAAAATGAATATTTAAAATCTAAACTTATTCAAATTCTTTAGGAAAGCTTTGATGATATTTTAAAAAATCACCTTTTACAGGTGATTTTTGGCTTTCAATAAAATTAGCATTAATTTTATTAAATATCATCCATATAATCTTCTTTATTCAAAGCTGTAATAGGTGGCTGTTGGCTTTTATTTTAAAATATCATGAACGTTTTACGAAAAAATATAATATTGGGGATTTATAGTGGAGTTGTGTAGTGGGTCTGGATTTGAGTCTTGCCGGGGGGCGATTTTTCACCTTGGAATTTCCCCGTCCCGCTAGTGTGTTATGAGTGGGCCACGCAAGAACGGCACTCCGTCCTTCCGAAGGGACGTTAATCAGTGTCCCCTTTGTTCTTTTCACAAGAGTAGGCTAATGTCGGGAACTGGGTTCCCTCCTTTCCTTCAGTGCGAATTCATGTGTGCATCGGTAAGAAAAGGTCCTTCAAGATAGGATCTATGCAATGGGCTAACATCTTATTCACGAAAAAAAATCAGCGCGCTTACTAGTATCCAATTGATTGCTGGCACAGGTTAGCAGCGTAATCCTTGACGATAAATGGAAATTATTTTATGATATCGGCGGGAGGCGAAAGTAATACATTTGAATTGTTTATTTTGTGTTTCCTCGCATAATTTTATTTGGATAATGAAAAAAACCCTGAGACGTTTAACGCTTGATAATTATCTTTACTATTTATTTCGAATAAATTTCCCAGTGTGTTTTTGTATTGCAAAGTTCAATTAAGTCCTGAAACACCTGGTCGGCTGAAATTTAATAAATACGAAGGAATATTTGATGCGGCATTTCTCAATAAACACATAATATTCGTTAGCCTTTGCATCTCACAACAATCGCTCTTCCGTCGAACCGTTTCTTTTTGAGACCATTATAGCGCCCTCAAACGTGCTAATCTATCGTTTCTTCCATTTTATTCTCCGCGTCTCTCCTATCCACTCCCTCAAAACTTCTTCTACGTCACCTCCGTTCTACACCTCCCTTCACCCCTGTGTCCATCTCCCACGTCCCCTCTCTCCCGTCCCCTCTCTCCCGTCCCCTCTCCCCGTCCCCTCTCCCCCGTCCCCTCTCCCCCGTCCCCTCTCTCCCGTCCCCTCTTCCCCGTCCCCTCTCCCCCGTCCCCTCTCTCCCGTCCCCTCTCTCCCGTCCCCTCTCTCCCGTCCCCTCTTCCCCGTCCCCTCGTTCCCTTCCCCTCTCTCCCGTCCCCTCTCCCCCGTCCCCTCTCCCCCGTCCCCTCTCCCCCGTCCCCTCTCTCCCGTCCCCTCTCTCCCGTCCCCTCTCTCCCGTCCCCTCTCCTCCGTCCCCTCTCCCCCGTCCCCTCTCTCCCATCCCCTCTCTCCCGTCCCCTCTCTCCCGTCCCCTCTCCCCCGTCCCCTCTCACCCGTCCCCTCGTTCCCGTCCCCTCTCTCCCGTCCCCTCTCCCCCGTCCCCTCTCCCCCGTCCCCTCTCTCCCGTCCCCTCTCCCCCGTCCCCTCTCCCCCGTCCCCTCTCTCCCGTCCCCTCTCTCCCGTCCCCTCTCCCCCGTCCCCTCTCCCCCGTCCCCTCTCTCCCGTCCCCTCTCTCCCGTCCCCTCTCCCCCGTCCCCTCTCACCCGTCCCCTCTCACTCGTCCCCTCTCCCCCGTCCCCTCTCCCCTGTCCCCTCTCTCCCGTCCCCTCTCTCCCGTCCCCTCTCACTCGTCCCCTCTCCCCCGTCCCCTCTCCCCCGTCCCCTCTCTCCCGTCCCCTCTCTCCCGTCCCCTCTCCCCTAATCCCTCTTTTCGGTAAAGATCTCCCCGACCGCCGCTGAGACGTATAGACGGTCGTAGAATGGTTGACGACCGAGGGAGGTCGCGGAGAGGAGAATTGATTCGCTCTCTTCTTTGCCCTGTGACCACGTAAACATCCATCCAAACCTATCTCCAAAGGGTCATTCTAAAACTTTCTGCGTCTCTCGGAGATATCAATTTAATCTGAAAGAAGAGAGTTCTGATAACCAAAATAAATTTTTGCCTTTACCAAACGAAGCGCAGTCCGATTCCATTCGTTGCCATTCTTACATACGGCAAATCCGAAAAAAATTAAACGTTCGCGTGGGTTTAGAACAATAAGAGACTCTGTCAGGATTTACTATTTACTAATATTCTTCAGGAGAAGTGAAATAATATAATTTGTAGTTTTCTGTTTTTGAAGGCAGTGATAAGAAAAACCATTTCGTCTGAGAGGATTATACTCCGCGTCAATACCATCTTAAAAATGTTGCGGGATGTTTTTTTAGCGCAGAGAAGAAAATAAAATTCGGGTCATATTTAAAGAAACTCTAAAAAGGAAACTTATGGTTATATTTTAGTAGAAATTGATCGTTGTTTGTACCTTTTGTGAAATATCAATCAAAAGGAACTTTATAAAGTTTGTTTTCATAATATTTCCTAATAAGGAGCTCCACCACGTGATAACTTCTACAATAAATTTTAAAGAGGAAACATTTAAAAAAATCCCTAAATTCAAAGGCTGAAATATTATCGTAAATATTCTAAATTTATGTTGCCGTACACCTTGGAAATTTCTGTGAAAGGAAATTAAATTTAATCGATACAAGATTTCAGCCAATCTGTCGGATAAGCAGAGGTCAGGATGGGTTGAGGGCGGATTTTTGGGAGAGCAAAATAGAGTTTGAGAAACGTGGAGTCGGAGGAAAGAAGCGGCGAGAAAGAGGAAGGATCGGCAAGATGAGAGCAGAGAATGCGAGGAGCATAGAAGGTGGCGAGGGAGGAAGATGGTTTCCAGCAAACAAGGAAACTCTCACTTGTCTCCAAGGATGAAGTGGTCCCAAAGTATTTGGAGAGAGAGAGTGAGAAAAGAGAGTGCGCTGTGGAAGTGGAGGGAGAGGACCCCTTGGGAAAGGGCTGCGAAGGAGTTGAGAGGGGAAGCGGAGGAGGAAAAAGGGAGAGTATGGATAGGAGGGATGAGAGAGAGAGAGAAGCACACAAAAATTAGTTCTTGTTTTCGACGGTGGGAGGCAGCACCGGAAAATTGCCGCTGCTCCGATGGTTGAAAAAGCACTGTGCGGAGAGTGTAAGAGCTCTGAGAGAGGGAGGAGTGAGAATGTAACGGGAGGAGGGTGGAGGAAGAGGAATCCGCGTGTGAGAAGAGGGAGAGAAAGGATGTTAGTGGAGGAAATGGGAGATAGATGAGCAGGTGGAGGAGGGGAGGAAAAGGATAAGAGGGGGAGAAAAGATTTTTAGGAAGAGGAGTTGGAGAACTTTGGATGGAGAGCAGATGGGAGGGAAAGGAGATCTTTGTGGATGAGGTGTTGGATGAGAGAGAGAGATAGGGATTCGGCGGGAAGACAGTCCTAGACGCCGCATTCCAAACCTCGCTTATAGTTACGCTATCCAATTTCCTCCGCTCTACACGAGATTTTCATTTTGTATAACGGTTACTTCAACTTCTTTGGACGCGAATTTTCCCAGGGCGATATGAGAAATGCGCGAATTGGAAAATATAATTACTATGTTGATTTTTATTTTCATCGCTATCTCTTTCTCTTGCAAATATTTGTCCGTATTATTCATACGTTTCCACAGTTCATGACATTTCAATAAATTTATGATGAAATTGCATAAGCTTCAAATGCACCAATGCAGTTTATTGGCCATCAGTTAGCAAATTAATAGAAATTTTTAGAGGTTCACCGTATTTGATACATAATTTGGGTATCATTTGTGAGTTGATTTATGTTCTATTAAATTTACAAATTATGAAAAAAATCACATTGCAAGTTGTTTAATATTTCATTGTTAAGATTAATTAATTAATCATTCCAAAGATCCTGAAACTGCAATTTTAGTTTTCCGTACATATATGAAGTTAACTCTCGAGTGCTCGCTTATGGGTCGAATCGACCCGGACCAACTTTTAAAGTACATATTCTTTCACTTAGATATTTGTCTAACTTCATTCTTCTAGTAGCTGAGTTTGACGATGCTTTAAACGTGGTAAATGCTTTCATGGGTCCCGAATCTAAAATTTAAAGATGTAGAAGAGCAAATAACTTAGAAAGGATGCGCTAGGCTCAATGGAAATTCCTACGTTCAATGGAAAAAATACCAGAAGTGATAGATTTATACAATTCTACAAAAGGTGGTATTGTTGTAACAAATCAATTGTGCGGAAATTACATCGAAGCCAGAAATTTGCGTAGATGGTTAATTTTTATTAACTCATGAACATTGCAGGTATTAACGTTCGTGTCATTTTGTTTTCCACCAAAAATCCAACAAAATATGGATGTCATAAGTTATTTTGAAAGACTTGGCAATATCTCTTATTAAGCAGCACATTGACGACGTAGTATAATTAGTATTCTATCTACTCCGATATTCCTGTTGTGGATTTTCCAGCAAAATAGAGCAAGACTACGAAACGCCTATTAAGAAGAAAAAAGATCTCTATGTCAAATTAATGCGTCGAAAAGTATCGCAAAGCTATAAAAAATTGTCGGAATTATAAGAAAGATATTTTCAATGAGTATTGTGCTAGCATTTGTGTCAATTGTTTTGATTTAAGGACCATTAAAATTTAGGATGAAATTTGAATAAGAAATCTTTAATTTGCAATAAATATTTTCAAGCAAATTGTTGATGACTTATTTAAAATTAATTAAACTCTTTGTTATTTTGTGTAGGGAGATTTTTAGGATTACTAATAATTTTAGAACATATTCTGGCCTTCTAATAATTCTTTCTTAAGTTTTAAAATACATGGGTCAATTCGACACAACGCTAATACTCACGTCACAATTTATAGCGCGAGTACTCGAGGGTTAAACATCCATATAGTCAGTATTGCCTTGTGTGGCGAAATTTCCGCATAGCTTGGAATAAATTTGGAATAGAAACCACACATACCAAGGAAACGTGAGACCTCCTTAACTGACTTTGGAACAGGGAAACTGGATAATGCTCGGGTTCTCTCCGGATCAGTCGTAAGTTCGCCATTTGAGATCCGATGTCCGAGAAAGGTAATAGTTTTCTGGGCCAGTTTCATCTTCTCTGGATGGACGGTAAGTCCAGCTGCTCTCAATTTTTCCAGCACCAGCCTGACATGTTGGATGTGCTCTTGGAGGTTCTTGGAATAAATACACAGGTCATCAATATAGGGATATACACAGCCATATTTTAAATCACCTAATACCTTGTCAATCAGCCTAGAAAATACTTGAGGAGACGTTGTCAAGCCGAAGGGAAGGCGATTATACTGATAGAGGCCAAAAGATGTAATAAAGGCAGTATATTGCTTGGAGATCGGAGTTAAGGGAATCTGGTGGAAAGCAGAATTCAAATCAAGTATTGTAAAATATTTAGCAGATCCCAAATATTGCAGAGCATGTTCTATTGAAGGAGTGGGGAAGTTGTCTGCCTTCACTTGTTTATTCAGTTTGCGATAATCGACCACTAATCGCTCTGATCCATCCTTCTTCGGTATAAGAAAAGCTGGCGAAGCCCAATTTGAAGAGGATGGCTGGATGATTCCTTCATTTAGTAGTTTATTAACATGTTTTTTCATCATCGCCGTCTTGGGTGGAGAATACTGGTAGGGGTGTGATCTGACCGGGGTAGAATCAAGTAGTTCTATCTGGTAGGTTACTACGTTGGTCAGGCCGAGATGGGGGGAGATGACGTCGGAATAGGCATCGACGAGACTTTGAATTTCCCGGGATAATACGGTGGAATCATCTTCACCTGGAGGAGGAGCCTTTTTCCCCGAGAAATGAACTCGGTTTCCAACGGGAGCCATATTCTGGCGTAGATCGTTATCAGCTGATCGCAAAGGAATAATGGGGGAAGCCGACGGCGTATCAGAATTGCCGTTAAAGAAATGTTTGTGATCCGGGCGGCATTCGAAAGAGAACGCATTATGGTAAAGGATCATTCGCGTTCGTCTTATGAAATCCTGGCCTAATATCATTTGTGCGGGCAATTCGCACAAGTAAAATGTATGCCTCCACGAAAGATTTTTTAGGCGAATTCTTAAATTGATGCATCTCGTGAGAACGAGGGGAAGACTGGTGACGTTACGACATTTGATATTGCATCGCTGAAGACGCCCACGACGAGGAATTTTCTGCCAGGTGTCGTAATTGAGCAGCGACAGGGAAGAACCGGTATCTAGCAATGCTTTAATCTTTGCGGTATGAACTTCGCAATGTACAAATGGCAATTGTAGATATTCGGCGAAGTTGGCATTCAAAATAGCCGGATAATTTGCTCGTAGCCTCGCGGGACGATCTTCTCTCTCTCTTCTTCTCCGACAGTTACGGGAGCAATGTCCAGACTTATGACAGAAAGAACAGGTGACATGAGGCGGTGATATTAGGGGCAGCGCGGGGGAAGGGAGTGAGATCTGGGAATTTGACGGGGAGTGAATCGCGGCGTATTCCGCTCGATTCATCATGGCCTTGGCCGCATGAGTCATCAGGGATTCCAGCTCCTGTAGGGTTTGAGGCCGTTTAGCGAAAGTTAACGTGGCTTGGGCGATGGGACTTAAACCTTCCAATATCAATTCAATAAACTCCTTAACTGAATACGATTTTCCCAGCGCCTTTGCAGCACCTCGCACGGAATAAACAAAATCGCGAGGAGATTCGTGGGGGAGTTGGAATCTTTTCACCTTCGTAGTGACGAGTCGTTCTAATTCCCTATTAGAGACGAAAGTTTCCCATACTTTCGGTATTATCATCTCCCAGGGCACCTTTTGATTAACTACCGACAACCAAAACTGGCGACAATTGGCCGGAAGTTTAGACAAAAGTAATATCAGCAAATAATGTTCCGGAATAAGTAACAAAGACAATACATCGGACACGGCGGATATAAAAGTGAACCAATTCTCGGAGGTAGATTCCTGGAAGGGGGGAATTTCGAGTAACAGCTGGTTAGCAACTCTTACGCAATCGGAAAACTGGGGAACCATCTCGGTTTCATCGTACTGAGTGCCTTCGGCGCGCACGGTAGCCTCCGTTTTACCTCGTTCCTTCGACATGTTAGAGAGAGAGAATCAAAGAGTAACAAATAACAGGGGAATTACGTGACTGATGTAATGGGGCGGACGAGTGAAAAGTGAAAGAGAGCAATAGGACTAAAAGAGATCGAGTAAACGAGGAATAGGACAAAATCCAAGAACTATACCACAAAAGAACCAGAAAGCATAGCAACAATCAGTTTAGACAATTAACATCCTAATATTTAATATCTCCCCGGTGCCTCCAATTTTGCAGCGAAATATAATTTTCGGTGCAAAAACATCCACTGATGTGCTAAGTGCTAATGACAAACTATAAATAGAACATAGAAATATAGACATATAACAATCCAACAGTTGAATTTGAATAGATTTAAGTAATACCACAAAACAAAATACACCTCGTAGGTGAAGGCGATTCGAAACGAAACTTAGTTAAAGTCAGTTAAATCACATCCAATAGTTACTATCCTCTTCCGGCTCCCGGTAGGTCAATGTCCACTCCACACAATGTTTTCCTGCCGGTTAGGATGGGAACGAGAGTGGGACACCTGCGTCGACTTCACTCGTTGCTCCCCTGTGCGTCTCGTCGCTCGGAAGGCCACTATCGGAATGGACTGTCACGTGACGCCGGTGGTGAAGGAGGGAGGTAATGACGTCAGGCGGGTAATTCAAAATGGTCGAATTATTCCCGGTAATTGGTCGCTTTTCTACTGTTCTTGCATAACCATGGGAAAGAGGGAAGGTTAAAGAGGCGAGGGGTAATTAGGGTATATAAAGCAGAGGGGCACCACGGGAGGGCGTGTCGACCGTGGCGTGGCGTCCGTGGGTGTGGTGTTCAGTCCGGCGATATCACGAATATCGGCTATCGTATAAGTGCGGGAGTAAAGGGGGGGAGGAAAAAATCGCCACATCCTCCCTGGGAAAAATGATGAAAACGGGACCAATAAAAGTTTCAATTGGTTGGGGAGGGTAAGTTTCTAAGTCACCTTATTCCCTGTACCGTTCCCGGATCATGAATGAAGCACAGAACACACTCCTTCGTTGTCTCTTTCAAGATAGTTTATTATTATTATTGAACACTTATTTGTCAAGACACTTAAAATTGGAATATTACACGTGGGGATTGGATGCTCTGGCAATCAGAGTTCGAGCTACTGTCACGGCTAAAGTTCTCTGAAGAAGTCCACTGGTTCGCCGTGATGAATTATGACGAGCACACCTACAAATGCACGCAATTGGCTCACGAATTCACTGCAAGAAGCCACATTGCGTAGTAATATATGTTTACTCCAACACCATTTTCCGAGAACAACCTATTCCATGGTCAATATAGCTGACTTTCAACTGCTTATTAAATGTGGCATTTGTCTAGTAGTAAGCCTCAATGAACTTTTGTGCATTATTTTCGTTTACGTCATTAAAATAATTTTCTTGGTACGAGTTCTATTCTTGTAACGACTCAATGCCTGCCCTACTTGACTGAAATAATGATTGTGATATTCGAGATTCTGATGCGCCGTTAACGCTCACTGTGATGTTAAATGCTCTTCCGCGTGTGCGTCTCTTTAGAGTCATTCCATTCCTTCCTCAAGACGAATAATGACTTATTCCACAATTGCATCATTCGCCCCTAAAGTCCGTTTCTCTCGCATCAAGTGTGCGCTCCGCATCACCTCTCTTTTTCACTCTCCAGCGCCCTCCTCCCTATGTGACGTCATTTCATCTTTCCACAATCTCTCCGTGTTATTGCTGTGGTTTTCGAGATATCAGGGCCGTGAAACCTGCAGTCGTAACGAACCTCTTTCTTATCGTAGCGCCGTTACTTTTATGCTGAACAACAAAGGACACTCTGAGACATGCACCGTTGCCCCCCTTTTATAATTTATTGTACACCGCGTTCTTCGAGCGATTTCAACTTTATAGGGACCAACTAAATTTTTTGTTTAAAATTTCAGAGAAGGGAAATTATTTGATTCCGACACGCATGCTCTGCGTTTGTTTCAGAGACAAGAGGGTAAATACGATATGGGAAATATTTGTGCGATTAAGTGATTTGGTCTTCGATAACATCCCGTTTTCGCATGCGTGGAAGATAGGATGGGACTGAATGTATGGATTGAGGCGGACGATGGGATTCCGGCTGGGTTTTGCAGCGGCGAGAGTGAAATAGGGGCGTAGAAGTGGAATTGGAATAAAGAACGCGAGTGGAACGTGGGTTTGGCGTAATGTAGAGGCACTCTTGGGGAGGCAGAGCGGGATAGGTATTTGGGTGGGGTTGGGGGTGTCGTCGGGCGGAGATGGGGAGGCCGTGGAAGCGAAGGACGGGAGGGGAGTGGGAGATAAGAGGGAGAGAGAGGGCACAGAGGGAGGGGAGGGGGAGGTCAGAGGGAGAGAGAGAAGGCACTGGGGGAGGGGAGTGGGAGGTCAGAGGGAGAGAGGGCGATGCATACGATGTGGTCTCCGCAATGAGTGGCCATCTGCGTCCTTCCCCCTCCACGCTGCTGGGTGACCGCCGTGGTCACGGAGACGTCGCGCATGCGCCCCTACACCACACGGCATATTATCTTGCCCTCACCTTTAAATTTAGTTAAATCCAACGACAACGAAGCACCCACGCATCCCTAAACTGATGAATAAAGTTGAGGAATGACCTAGAGGATTTTTTTCTTCGTAAAACATTATTTCGGATAGTTCATTCTATGTGAACGGCTTTCATTGAGAATATCTACAGAAAACCCACACGTTTTTTCGGAGCCGTTTAAAGAATCTTCTTGTACTTTAGAATGCGTGCAAATTTAACTAGGGAAAAAATTACTGTATAATTAATTTTTCTCTAAAATTTTCATTGACAAATTGCTTTTCACTTTCCTTATTCAACCTGAATATAAATTAAACCAATGACTGCCATTGTATTGATTAAAATGTAAACTAAACCACTCAACCAGTAAGTTTTAGAAAATTTTTATTTCATCTCCAGTAAAATGACAGCCATTTTAATAGATATTGCTAAGGTGTGTAATTTTTATTTTAATAAAAGCCTCAAGTATGCAAAAAGAATCTTCCATGCGATAAAAATAGCTACGTTGAAAAGGTTTCAGGTTTATTTATTTAAAAAAGAATACTGTCAAGAAATTAAATACCAGAAATTTTAAAAATCCGCTTTGGTTAAAATCTTTTTCAGGTGAAAGTTTTAGGGGTCAAGAGAAAGAGTTACTTTTTATTTTGAGCGAACCATCGTACCTGGATGAAATATTTGATAGAGCCCTGTCATTTTCGTTTTTTTTAATTGAAGAAAATTCTAAAAATGGCAAATTTCATAGAAATGCCTCCCGAAATAAAGCTCCTGGCCCATACGCGTAGACGAACTTATACAGAGCGAATCTAACGACCGCGCTTCTTTCTTTTTTAGTGGTCGCACGTAAAAGGACAAAGCATTAGAGGTGGGAGACTTAAAAATGGAAATGGCAGAATGGAAAGAAAGAAAGAAAGGTAAATATTGAAAAACATTACAGTTCAAGCTAATGGCGAAGAATGCACCAAAAATTATCTAACCAGACTCTGTTTCTCTTCAAAAGTGAAGAGACCCAAATACGTAAAAATAATCGAGTAATAGATAGTGTTTCATAATGGAAATAATAAATAAAATATGGAAATTTTTATGAATTTTGGAAACCAAAGTGACTTAAAAACGGTCGATTTTGCCAAAAAAAAACTTCATCCTGAGAAATATTCAGAAAAAAACCTCAGAACAAATAAATACAAACATTTGTCGTCCTGAAATATAATGTTACTCAAAATTTAAAAGTAAATTAAGAAGATACTGAAATAAATACAATAAATACAGACAATAAAATACAAATGGTATTTTCGGTTATAAAAAGTGTGACCTTCATTTGCTGAAGCAATATTAGAAAGCGCGTTTTATTTGTTGAAGTTCATTTATAATTGTAAACTTAAAATTCTTTATAACTTTAGTGATATAATTTATTGACAAATTAATTCATTCAATAATTAATTAAACTTTCAATTGTCTATCTACAACCATTTTCTCAGAACATAAATTTGTACTTTTGAAGGCACACCCTCGCTACCACCGATTTCTCCAAAAAAATTCTTTGCCAGCGTAATGAATGACATCATACATCACGTAGAGTTTCAAAATTGTAGACATATTCCTCTTATCGTTCACTAGCTATTTTACTTCAATTGATTGCATAGGCGGACATACAAAGCGAAAATATAAGCACGTTTATAAAATAAAACGCTCTAAAAATGGTATACGATATTCGGCGTAAAAATATTGTATCCGCTGACAATCATTATTTTATTAATTATGAATTATGCGTAAGCCACGCACTATGAATACAGTTTATGAGAAAAAGTGTAAAACTGGTCAATAAACATCAAAGAACAAGAAAAACATCTCAAAGAGAATTCGAAATTACATATAAGAGCAATGAAGCAGGTGAAAAAGCCTTTTGCCAAGGCAGGAAAAATTGAAAAAGATTAAAAGAAATTGCAAGCGAAGCAGAAGCGTGGAAACTTTTGTTGTTGCTGGCCACACTCAAAGTTGTGCAAGTCCGTGCTAGAGGTATTACTATTTACATTGGAAGTTAGCTAACCAGCGCTACATATGTTATCATAAAAGAGAAGTTTCAGAGGAAAATTTACGACCTTTGAAGCTTTAAAAGAAGTGTTTTATGACTATAACTTCATTTAACAAATGTAAAATGATCTTTCTTAAAATCCAAGGGTAGAGTTTTCATCATAGCCTCGCATACGGCAGGTTTTACACAAAATATATTAACAGGTACTCTAAATGGAATAAATCGTTAATAATTTGGTTTTGTGGTGATAACTAGGGATTGCAATACCGGTAAACCGGTTCATCGGTAAACTGCACCAAAATCCTTTACTAAATTTAACGGTAATTTGGTATTTTATACCGGTAATTCAGTAAAAGAAGAACGTATTAAATGTATGTTTTTAATAATTTTACCTGTTAATTATCTTTGTAAAATATATTTTTCAATAGATCTAAACATCTAAATAATAACTTATTTGTTCCATAAAGAGATATAATAGATATTAAAATTGATTAGGCACACTTTAATATACTTAAATAAAATATTTAAAAAATAATTTTACGTATTACTTTTATTAATATGAACTAAAATTTATTTACACACCTTATTTATTTAGAACTATTTTATTTTTACCCTGCTTTATTTAACAGATAGTAAGTAAATAGCAGAATAAAAATAATGTACTGGAGTCCAAGTTAAGAATTTTGTTTCAGTATATGGGAGTCCTGAATGAGCAACATTATTATTATCTCGCTACATATTGTTAATTTATTTATTAAATGCAGGCTGTGCTAAAGTTCTCTATACTGTAAAGGTTGTTCTACCAGCGCCTAAGGGACCAAAGTCATGCCGCTAAATTGAATGTGTCGGTATTGCGAATGCCTCATTATATAATATTAATATTGCAATGGAAGCTAGTATAAATAATAAGGGCTAACCACGTAGCATATATTTTATTTATTCATATCTCTTTAGTGCGCTTTATTCCATAAAAGCGATAATGTTTTCTCACTGTTTGTCCGTTTTCGCAATCAATTAAATTAAAATAGCAAGTAAAGGCTAAGATATATGTCTGAAATTTGCAGGGAGAGTTTGGTCTATAATTGGGGTGACAGACCAAGATTTTAGGTGTTGTCTCGGCGCTCTGTACGGTTTAGTATTTGTCCGGTTAAAATTTTTTTAATTTTTATATTTCATAAATATGGATAGATAAATCACATTCCATCAGTTATATGTTATTACACAAGCAATACATTTATTAGGAATTGAAATCTTTTCTTTTAATTAAGTTTAAGTAAGTAGAACCAACAGGGGCGAACTAGGCGTTCGCCTAGGGCGCCAAGTTACACGGGGCGCCAAATTTGGGAAAAAATCGAATTAAAAAAAGAGAAAAAGACGAAAAAAATAAAAAGGAAATAAGGGAGATATCATTATTTTAATTCCTTTGCGGGTACGGAGGGAGTATGAATTATAATTCATTTGTCTACATTTTTGAGAATTTATTAGCATAGCATGTAATTTTGTTAATTTACGAAAAATTGTTGTACATTATAGTCAACAGTGCTCTGTTTACGCCTGCCGCATCATGTTTTGAAACACGAGCTAGAAAGAGAAAGAATGGAAAAGCTAATATTGGAGAGAGAGAGCTATCTCTCGAGAGTTTCGGTTCTATTCGCTCTCGTTCGGCGTCGCTGGCTGAGTGTATCATGAGTAGTGATTCTGGTCCGAGAATTATCAACAGAAATTTTCCGAGCAAGAAATGAAAACATCCGCGTTCAGAAACGAGAAAATTGATCTGCTACGATAGTTCAGTGGTAGAATATCCACCCGGAAAGTGGAAGACTCGGGTTCCATTCCCGGTTATGGCAGACTTTTTCTCGTTTAAAAATTATTCCCAGAAATTTTCCGGGAAATTTCAGAATTTTACTTGTCTCGTGTCCCGGGAAATTTTCATTCGAGACTTCCAGATTCAAGATTTTTTAAAATTGAATTTTTTTAAACGTATTGAAACTCCGAAGTGAGCCGCAAGCCAATATGATTCATAAGCGCTGCACTGCAAAAATAATGTACCTCTGACTTTCGGGCCGACCGAACCTCGATAATCAGGGCCGGGCGTAGGCTGTAAGCGAGGTAAACAAGGCATCGGGGCGCCGAAAATCAAGGGGCGCTCAAAAGATTGCCGGCGGTTCTCTCATTTTCCCTTTTAATTGATAAATTATTGAAGAGTGTTGAGTGAGCCTACTTGTAGGTATTTTGAGAGATAATGATTCAAACGTGTTGTATATTTCGCTTGCGAGGTATACAGGTATAAATATATTCAATTACTTTGTACCCACCCTGTTCCTGCAGTGTACTGGCGATAGCATCTCCGTTTGGAAATTAGTGTTCCACTCCAAGATGCGCTCTTTGACCTATTCGGTACTCTTTCTAGAATTTTCGCCACAGATTAGCTCTTCCTGAGAAAGTCAAACAAATCTAGCAGAGCAAGAGATACCCAAATTGCGATCGCTGGCAGTTGCGTATCCGAGAGGACAATCGCTCCCATTGAATGAGACCTATCGTCTCTTTCTTGAGAATTTTCTGTTTCCGCCCTCGAAGGCGAGGCTACTCTTGAGTTCTGTAAACATATTCTGAAAACTAACAAATGACGTCAGTTCCTACCAGGGGCGCACCCAGGGGGGGGGGGGGCTGACGGGCTTTAGCCCCCCCCAAAAAAATCTACATGTTCATGCTAGGGCTTTAGTATTAACCAGAAATGCTGTACTATTTGTAAGTAAATCTGCTGGTTTTTCGTAAGATTTCTAATAATATTCTCGAGAAATTCCTCACAATGTCGATCATTAAGGAAATGTAGTCATCGGTAATTTTTCAGCCGTTTTCCTATGCAGCTTGCCGAAGTAGGACTTCTTTTCATTTTTTTGCATCCATTTTTCTAACTTCATTATAGTCGTTCCCTACACCAACGATATAGTGAAGAAAGTGGTCATTTCAGACTTCTTTTGTCCTCCATGTGAAGGGTAAAGCCAAGTGACCCTGGATACCTAATAGCTTCCAGATGGAGAGAACACATACGAACGACGCAAAGAGGAAATTCGAGGAGAGGTTTTTCTAAGAACGTTAAAGCACATTTTGAGAAAGGAACTCATTTTTGAGCGTCAGTTTCACATTGTCTCTCCTCAAAGCAACTGCATTAGTCTGTTTTGTGTATTCTGAGTGCAAGATAATTCGTTAGAAATCATAAAAGTTGACAATAAGTTACCTTTATAATAAAATCTCAAGTTACCGGTTATGCTCACCATATCCTGTTGCTTCCGGATAGTTTTCTTTCTTGAGGAGTGAAATCTTAATTTCGGAACGTTTGTTACCATAAGTTTCGAGTGTTTCATCTTATTATCCTTATTTTCCTGAAGTTTCAACGGCGACGAATTTACAGCATTTGGTAAGTAAAGTTAATTATTTCACAAAATGGAATGTTTCTTATTTTTATGTTAATAGTGAATAGAATCGCATTTCTTTTCTTTAATGAATGCCCCCTACTCTCTATCCGAGAATCGCTACGTTTTTATCTCAAATTAAAACGTAAAGTATTAGATATGTTCGGTGGGATATATTTTCTTATGGTTGAGCCCCCCCCCCCCAAGAGAAAATCCTGGTTACGCCCCTGGTTCCTACTCAAGAATGGGGGACACGTGGAATACTTGAAGCTGGGGAAACTCCTCTATGACAGGGGCAGCTAACCTTTCTGCATTAGACTCAAAAAAAACTATAGGACTCTACAAAAGCCGCACGTTGGCCTTCCTTACGATTTGGGATGTGATTCTCCTTGACTGATCAGCTACTCAGTAGCCATATATATGCCGTATATACTCGCGTAATGTGCGACGTTTTGAGACCTATTTTTTTTTGCTAAAAATTAGAAAATTATACGAGGTACGTTTTTGAAACTGTGAAATCATTTCTTGTTTTGAACATATTTCTAAGCGCAGCCTTACTCATAACCTCGATCTGAGGCCTTGCCTCACAAACTTCTAATTTTTAAGTAACTTATTATTATGTACTATGTAGATTTAATAAAGTTCTCATATAACCTTATTTAATCCTTCAACCTCTATTATGAAAAGAAAAATAAATATCCACAAAATTACCAATAATTCATAAAATAAACGTAAGAATAAATGTTTGTTTACATGCAAAGACCTCGGTAAAATCAGGCAGCCGTTCCTGCAACACGTTCTAACGTTTACGGTACTAGACTGAGTTGCCAAGTGTAAATATTTTAACCATATAATATGAGTAAATAAATTTTTAAAAAGAAATGATAGGAGCAAGGTAGAAACCATCTATGGCTACATTATTGTGTTTCGATTGTACGGTAGTTAAAAATGCGCTAGTAGATAGGCATTTGTTTGGCTCTTAGCTGTTCCCGCAACACAGCATTCTTAAAGCATTTCTGACTAGTGAGCTACGAACTGTGATCATTACAGTTATTCACTCATTTTCTCGTAAATAATAAGTAAACACAGGTAATTAAAAGGTATTTTTTCAATTAATAGTACAGGTGCACATTTGAATGCTTTCTATTTACTTTCATGAAGATAGAAATTGTATCGAAACGAACTAAAGGAAACGCACTATATTTTAAAAGGAACTGAGGTTCGCGCTACCGGAACTCAAAAATTCCAACCCGCACATTACACGACACAGGATAATGGAACGTATATTATGCGGGATCGCACAATATGCGAGTATATACGGTACTCAGTTTAAAGTTGTGAGTGCTATAATGTAGCGACTCGGTATTTGTTTCCGCGCTCCACAAGTCTGCACCCGAAGTGGTTACAGCCTAAGGTGGACTTGATTTTTTTAAATAATAGCGAAGTATGTTGGACAAATAAAATATTATCTATATACCAACAAATTGCTCGTCAAAAATGATGGGATCTTCATAAAAGTATTCCATAGATATATTTCGATATGATAAATCAGTAAAATTTTCTATGATCTAGTTTGGCTTCCATGCGCAAATTAAATCATTGTTTTAGAAAGTTATCTTTGATTTAATTATATTGTCTATATAACTATTATTATCCAAATATTTGCTGAAAATAAGAGGGAAATAGAAATAAAGAGATATAACATATGAAGAATCAGCAGAAATTTACATGAAATATTTGGAAACATTATCTGTTATTTAAAACTTATTAAATTTAAATTAATAATTGAACTATTTTACTAACTTTTTCTAACGTGTAATAACAATAAAGGGCGGATGAACAATCAATTTAACATTAAAGGAAATTGTGTATCAACTTGCTATGAACTAAATACTTGCATGAACTGCAATGAGTTTCATTATTTAAGAACGCACTTTTCTTTTGACTATAGTAGTTTTGAATTTTTTGTAATCCATTTTTTGGAAATTAGGCTAAAAATGCTAATTTTTAATGCCTAGCGCTCATTTCATACTTTTCTTACGGGTGGTAGAAGTGAAACTAAGTGGTTGGAAAAAGACTTCGATTACTTCTCAGCAGATGATTATAGACCTACAAAATTTATTCTGCGTGTAACGCTCATTTAGGTTGATCTACGCTAAAAATTTGGCTCCTCCAAGTTCCAGAATTCTAGAGCTATTATCCGAACGGACGGACCGAATACATAAGCGTTTTTTTAAGAGCTTAAAATTAAAATTAACATAAAACAAGTTTTATTTGAAATTGGAGTGAAATATTATTTAGCTGTCGTGTACAAAACTATTCCGAAAATTTCGTTTCTCTATTTTATATGATCTCAGAAAAATTGTTTGGACAAAGGGATGGAGGGACATGCCAAGTAAAAAAACGCTTTAAAACATTAAAAGAAAAAGGGGCAATATGTTTCCCAATTTATCATAAACCTCATTGTCAGCCTACTATCAGCGCCAAAAGTTTGTAGACTCCAATAGATGCGGCGCGCCCATCCTTCTCTCCCTCCCTCACTGGCTTCAACCATTATAAAAATCACTATAAAATACAGGTTTCTCTCTCTTTATGCGGGAGTTGACTTCCAGGAAAGTGACGCATAAAGCGAATTCGCATAAAAAGAACCCATATTTCATGTAAAAGATAGGGATACGTTCCAATCTTAACTCCCCTCCAAGACGCTCTTCTTAAGCTCCATAACGACTTCTTAGGCGTTAAATACAAACTTCAAACAATTAACGCCGTCAACTATACTCGCCAATAAAAGGATGCGGACGAGCAGAAGTGGTATCTATTGTGAGTGACATAACAGTGGAGGTTTAAGGTGCTGGAGGGGTGTCTTGGCCCAACGCAAGTTCCGCGGGCAAGGAGACAAAACTTCTCAATTGTGATCAAATAGTATCACATGAAATCTCCGTCTCATCTCTACTCTACAATATCCACTCCACTCGCATCTCTTATACTGTAGTACTAATACATAAGAGGTAATGAGAGACGGAATGGGGTCGCCTTGTGGTGTAGTGGAGAACTTTATTTCATTTGTATTGCACTGCACTGGCCGCGTGACCGCATAAGAGCGAATCAAAGACGCATAAAAAGATATTCCGGTAGCAATACGTTTGTCGCATAATAGCGAATTCGCATCAAGCGAACCCGCATAAACAGAGGGAAACCTGTATTCTGTTCATTTTAGGATTATGAAATTAATTGATTTGTAATACAAAGCTCTTGTGAAACTGCGATGAGGAAAGCAAGGGAAAACTACCTCATTACATTTCCCATGATACCTCTATGGATCACTCTGGGGTAAAATATTCCGGAGATAAAATAGTCCCCCAATCGGATCTCCGGGTGGGGACTAACCTAGGGGATGCACAGAGGAAATGTATCATTAATAAGAAGAAAGCAAGTAGTGATAAATTAAGAATAGGCACATGGAATGTTAGGACTATGAATTCAGGGGGTAAACTAGAGAACTTAAAAAGGGAAATGAGGAGTAATGTAGGTATAGTAGGTCTTAGTGAAGTTCGGTGGTAAGGAGAAGGTGAGATAAATTCAGACGAATTTAAGATTATTTACTCGGGAGGAGAGAAAAAGGAAAGGGGAGTGGGGATTATAATGAGAAAAGAGATAGCTGAAAGAATTGACAAGGTAGTGACAGTTAATGATAGATTAATAGCCGTAAAACTTCAGATGGAGCCAGTGGAAATGCTTATAATTCAAGTGTATATGCCAACAACTAATGCTGGTGACGACGAAGTAGATTAAATGTATGAACAGATTTTGGAGATATTGAAGAAGGAAGGAAAAGGAAGGATCACCACCATAGTAATGGGAGACTGGAACAGTGCAGTCGGAGAGAGACAGGAAGATAACATAGTGGGAAAATATGGACTAGGGAAGAGAAATGAAAAAGGGGAGAAACTTGTGGAATTCTGCCATTGAAATAGATTGATTGTAACTAATACATGGTTTAAGCATCACCAGCGGAGACTTTACACGTAGAAAAGCCCAGGAGACCAGAGACGATACCAGATAGATTATATGCTAGTCAATGAAAGATTTAGAAATGGCATTAAAAATGTGAAAACACTACCAGGGGCAAATATTGATTACGACCACAACCTTTTGGTGGCAAATACACAATGTAGACTGAAGAGCGTTAAGAGATACATAAGAGTTAACAAGAAATGGAACTTAGAGAACTCCTTAAAACAAGGAGGCTATCATGACTGAGTTGGAGGAAAGTTTGGGGGAGAGAGCTGAAGAAAATAGGAACAATGTAGATGAGGAGTGGAGATACATCCATAGCAACATTAAAGATGTAATGGAAAAGAAGGTAGGAAAGATATCGGGTGAAAGAAACAAAAAACCCTGGATCACAGCAGCCATGCTGCAAAAAATGGAAGAGCGGAGAAAGTGGAAGAACATAAACACTGAAGAAGGCCAAAGAAAGTACAAGGAGTTAAATAATGCTTTAAGAAGGGAAACAGATAAAGCAAGAGAACAGTGGATAAATGAAAAATGCGGGGAGATTTTCGAATGTGAAAGAATTTGTAGAACAGACCTCATGTATAGCAAAGCAAGGGAACTATTCAAGAAAAAGGCAAGAAAGATAGGACGTAAAGGAATCATGAACAAAAGTGGTAAAATAGTCTCGGAGCCAGACAATGTAAAGAATGTCTGGAAAGAATATATTGAGGTGCTGTATGACAAAGAAGGAAAGCCAAGAAATATTGAATTAAATGAAAAAGAAGATGTGGAAAAATATAAGCTAGGACCAAGTATTCTCGAGTCTGAAACTAAAAGAGCTATTGATGACATGAAAAGAAGGAAGGCTGTTGGGAGTGATGATATACTAGTGGATGTTCTTAAGGTTTTGTGGTCGAAAGCAGTTAAGCAACTCACAAAATTCTTTAACCCAGTATATGATACTGGTATATGGTCTGAAGATTTTTAGATGCTGTTATATTATTATTGGAGAAAAAGAACAATGCAAAATGTTGTAAGGATTACAGAACAATTAGTTTAATTTCTCATACAGCTAAAGTTCTAACTAGAATAATAATCAAAAGAATTGAAGGTAAAATAGAAATGGGGCTGCAAGATAATCAGTTTGGTTTCAGAAGAGGAAGAGGGACAAAAGATGCTGTAGGATGTATGAGGGTGATGATAGAAAGAGCGCTAGAAGTCAATAAAGATATGTATTTTTGTTTTTTAGATTAGAAGAAAGCTTTTGACCGAGTGAAATGGGATAAAATGTTGGGTATTTTAAATAAAATAGGAATAGATTGAAAAGATAAATGATTGCTTAGAAACCTTTACTTAGATCAAAAGATTAGAGTCAGGGTCGAAGGAGAAGAAACAGAAAGTACTTCAATAGGGATGGGAGTGAGGCAGGGATGTCCTACTTTACCAGCGATATTTAATATTTATGCAGAAGCAATAACAGAAGAAGCGTTGATGGAAGAGAAAGGATTTTAGATAGGAGGTTAAAGTATTACCACCATTAAATACGCAGATGATCAGGGATTAATAGCAGAAGACCAGAAAGAATTTCAGAGGATGACAAACAGACTAGTGGAGGTTGGCCAACAATATCGAATGAAGATCAATGCCGAAAAAGTCATGTTGGTTTCAAAGAAACATAAAGAATTAAATATAATGTTAACAGACCAAAAATTGGAACAAGTAGATTGAAATATCTTGGCAGCATTTTAGCGCAGGGAACGAGAAGAAGGAGCCTCTTACAAGCAAGAAAATAAATTTAGAAACAAGGAAAAAATTAGCAAAATGGTGCATATGGAGCATATGCTGCAGTGACATGGACGGCAAGGAGAAAGGAGGAAAAATATTTAGAAAGTTTTGAGATGTGGGTATGGAGGAGGATGATGAAAGTGAAATGGACAGAGGAAGAGAAATGAAGAAGTATTAGAAATGGTGGGAGAAGAAAGGATGGTAATAAAAACAATCAGGAAAAGAAAAGCTAATTGGATAGGGCACATATTGAGAAGACAGTGTTTACAAAGGAAGATCTTAGAAGGAAAAATTAGTGGAAGAAGAGGAAGAGGGAGAAAAAGAATAGGAATATTAGAGAGTATAAAGCAGGAATATAGCACTTATAGTGATATAAAAGAAGCTCCTAGGGAGAGAGAGAGATGGAGGCAGTGATTCAGCTGAAACCTGTCTTCGGACAGCAGCATGATGATGATGATAAATACAAAGCCCAAGACAAAACCAAAAGTGGGCGTAGCATGTCTCACAGCTTAATACTTGAGGAGAAACGACTGCCTCATAAATTGAATAAAATATCGCAAATGAATTAAGCTACCAATTTAAAATCTTGCACACCTAATAAAAAGCCTGTCTCGCATTTTGTAGCGATTTAGTTGCAATCGAAAGAACCATTTCATAATAATAAACCGGCAAAGTGACGCCTTCCGTCTCAAAGCTCTAAAAATGGAAATATGTTTCCTTCTCACTCCAAAAACGTCCCCTTCGAAAACTTCAACGCTATCTTCATTCAATGCGGCACTAAAAAAGCTACACGTTGATATGCTTCTCACCAAAATCTCTGTAGCCGTTTTCGAGATATTTAGCCTCAAACTCGACTCTACCAACTTCTGGCGGCGATAGTAGAACTGCCCCTTGAGGTTTGGAGGTGGGGGCGCCAATTACATGCTTCGCCTAGGGCTCCAGCTACTGGCAGCTAGTCTAGGGCCGCCCCTGAGAATCAATAAGGGGCGCCTATAGGTGCGAGGTGAGCATCGCACTCCGACAGTCGAGTGCTCGCAGGACACATTTAGCTATATGAGTTTCAAGCGATTATTTATGTTTAATATCATCCCTTTTTACTTTCTCGAATTAAGTTTATCTAAAACGTTATATTTAACTGTTATCACGCCATAATATTCTCTTGATTGTTGCCAGATACGGATTTAACCACGGCTAGAAATGACACGCGACGTTGCCTTTCCTAAATGCTTTGTTGACCAAAAGTACCCTTTTCTGGAAACTTTTCTAAAAATTCGGGGTGCGATTTATATCCTGAAAAATACGGTAAATATGACTCTATAATATTTGTTCCCATCAATTTTCTGACCAATTGTTTAATAATTTTGTGTAGAAAAAATATTGGCTATATGGCCAAGATACACAGAATTTATCTATTTGGCAAGTGAGCGACAAAAAAACTAAAGATCAATATATTGCCCCCGGTTATTCTTGCCCAGAACACGTTGTGTCCCGGTTTTACTTCCTCAGAATCTGGTCGTCCTATCTACAATGCCATTTTTACGCTGCCCGGGAGCTCTAATATGATTCAACCTTGTGTTTATAACACTGTGTTTTAAAGTACCAAATATAAAGGTCTATCAAAGGAACAGGGAGTTGAAATTTTATTTTCCCTTCAACACGACATAATTGATTGATGGGTATTACACGAGAAAGCCATTATTTCGCCATATTAAGATACAAGTGGAAGCTAATAGTAATTATTTAGTGTAATAAGGCAGACATACCATTTTTAAAATGTAATTAAAAAGCCTCAAATTTAAAGCAGTAAAATGGATGCGTCCCTATGTTTATGAAGCGCGGCAGATTTTTTAAATACAAAATTAGGCACACTGTCATAAATATATACGGAACTGGAAATATTTCATTTGTTCAGTAGAAGTGAAGGCAAGAAGTTTATTCTGTTTTTTCAGTAAGTCGGTGACTGTGTGGTAAGGCATAAGTAAGCTGTTTGTGTCTTCTATTTTTATTTAAATCCTTAATCAATACTAATTTTTATCGAAATGCGTTCAGCGATTTAGGCTCCTATATATGCGTACTCATAAGCGGGCAAACCAAATACAATAGGTCCCATTAATCCTATTAAGGAAACGTACTCTGAGACCCACTTGATTTTGTTTCTTTTATGAAAACTAGATGCCACCATTTGCATCGCTGCCATACTCAGTACCTTCCCCTCACCATTCTACTTCGGTTTAGTCTAGCAACATAAACTCAATCGTTGCATGTATAGAATTGATAAGCATCTTTTTGTCACGTTCGGTTCGTTCGTTCACCTGCGCCATTAATTTATAGCTTTAGACATAATATTTATTGTGAAAGTATACAGGGTCTTAGCAAAAAAAGCGAGACCCCATGCCATACGCCAGTGGTGTCCAACCTTTTCGGGCTCGGGAGCTACTTACCCTGCCCAAAACTCACGGCGGGCCACTTCCCTCTCATAACTCGGGGGGTTTCCTCCATGATATTCTATTGAGGGGGATAGGTATTCAGTTGAGCGGGGGTACACCCCTCCCACCCGTAGCTCGGTGAAACTCATGGATCATACCGGAGAGAAAACTTTATTTACAAAAAATTTATATAAGTATAGTTTTTTTATGAATAAGGTTTACAAAAATGGTTTACATCAAAATACAAAGTTGCCGAAATTTATAAAGTTTTTCAGTCCGATGCCATTACAAATAAAATTTTTGATCCTAGTGTGACACTTGCGATTGAACATTTCGTGACACTTTTAAAATCTGGTACGTACTATGATACAGCGAGTGTCATACAATTTTTAAAATGCTTCTCGGAAAGACGATTCCTGTGTTTGTTTTTTATGACATTCGTCTGCGAAAATACCATCTCGCAAAGATATGACTATCCATCCTACTGAGTATACATCGTGCATTGTAACCATCAGTACGCTGACATTCTCTCTTCGAATCAAATGAATGCTTTTGATTATATTGCAAAGATTTTTTCCAAACACTGTCTCAATAAAATTTTTTTTGAAGTTTTTTAGTGAAATGACATTTGTATTGACAAACTGAATTATAAAATAAGTTTGCTGGTGCCTGAAAAAAGCTTCGCGGGCTACCGGTTGGACATCACTGCCATACGCTATAATCCATACAGTTTTGGAACGATTCCAATTTAATTCGTACATGATAAAATATGTTTAACTATCGTTCTTCAGTGCAAATTTGAAACCCATAATTGCACCCATTTAATAATATCATGAAAATAAAAACGGGCGATGCGATTTTTGTTAACATGACAATTTTACTTTGTTATAAATGAACGTAATGTTATCATCAGACGCACCAATCCACGAAAAACAATTTATTTCTTGTTTTACTACGTATTTTAACAAGGTGAATTTAAATTAGCAGCATTTAGGAACTACAGATTCTATAGCTTATAGTATAGGGTTTCCTTTTTTATTGGCAGCCCCTGTTTATTTGGCCACTTAAGGATTTCTTTGGCTATTTATAATTTTTTAAAGTACTTTAAGTACTATTTTTTCAGATGTGTATTTATTCAACGAGAACGATCAGGGAAGAATTAGAAATTTATCCGCACGTCCTAAAATTTCCCTTAAGCCTTTGTGAAAGTTATCGATTAATTTTCATCAAATGGAATTATTAAATTAAAATTTCAAAGCAACTGGGTCCTTCAGACCCGGTTCTACACTGATGTTCATATGTGGGCGTCAACTTCGCCGGGTTAAAAAAAGAGGTGGCTAGGTAGAAAGGAGAATAGAGATAGAAAATTTTAGATAATTTTCAAGCTAGTGTGAAATTAATTAATAACAAAAATTAGTAATATATTAAAAAGGAATTCAAATATGTATTTAATATCCAAAAAATGTTTTATTAGAACCGTTGATTTACGCATTACATTTAGAGAAAGCAACGTTGTAACTTTAAGTTTCATCGTCTTAGCTAAACTTTTATATCTACGGGAGTTTTCTAGATCTGATGAAGGAAAACGTAGTGAGAAGAAGTGAAAAGGAGGCACGATGAATGAAAATTAATAAAGAGGAACAATCTCGGATCTGATTTGATACTTTGGAATACTTGTAATTGAATACAATGCGTGTTACTTTCAAGGTACTATATAAACATTATGGGCTACTGCTGCTGTCATTGAACTAGTGAGTACCATACAGTGCAGCATCCTGCCAAGCTAATCTTCTTTCCCTGGCACTCCTGTCATCAGCTAATTTTTGCAGGAAAAATAATATTGAAATTTAAGGCTCTGGTGTAATTTTTGTCTGATAAAAATTCTTAGGCAATTATAGGTCTACATTAAAATATTTCATTTGCTTAATTACATATAAATGACTATTTCCTAATTTATTATTTTATCCTCCTCACTTATCCTTAAACTAGTGATCATGCTTTTCGATTCAATCCAGTATATTAATCCCAAGTATATCAAACCTTGCCTGATAATCAAATTTTCCGTTTTCGTAAATTATGATTAATGTTCATTCATTTCTTTCATCTGTTGTAAACTTCAATAACAGTGTTCCCTTGGTAGCAGAAATATCCACCCCTTTCATTTCTGCTAATTGTCAACCAACAGCAGCACCTTATTCGGGCTCCCACCATTTCTAATTTGGAACATCTCCTGTCCAATCCCCATATACCTCCCTCTCAACCCTTTCATTCTCTTCACCTTTTCACTCTCCTTTCACACTCCTTCACTCCTTTCACTTACCCTTCCCTACACCTTTATCCTTTCACTCCCCCTTCATCCTCTTCACTTCCCCCTCATCTCCTTCACTCCCCCTTCACCTCTTTCACTACACCTTCACCATCTCTCTCCACCCTCCGCCTCTTCTGATTGGTATTCTCCAACGACTTACGTAGCGACCGTTTAACATGCAAACTAATCCTCCTTCTCCTCTTCTCCTATTCTGAACAAGATCAAGCTAAATTTTACAAGAATATCGCAATTGACCTAAAAATTAATAAATAGTGAGATTACAAGGCTTTTGTTTTTTGCATCAATTTTCTTTCGAAGACCTGAAGTGTTATATAAGTTTATATTCGTCTATAGGAGTGCACAAAAACATATATTCCGATATCTATAAATACCACCTAAGTGTAAAATAAAACATCGAAATATACAACGTCGATTAATTAATCGCATAGGATTATGAAAGAGATTTTATCCTGGTTATCAAAACAGTTAAATTTAGGGCAAAAATAACGGAAGCGGAGGGAACGAAGGCTTAAGGATGGTTATAAAAACTAAAGAGGGGTTTCGTAGTAAAAACAACATCTCTATTTCTATGCGCAAGCTAAGGGGGAATGAAAAAGGATAGTATCATATAGCGGAATGAATAAGAGAGTTTGATAGGGTGAGATGCGCGGTTTGTATGGCGATAAAGGCGGGCCATGGAGTCGGTTGAGGAGGGTGAATGGGTTACTATGGAAACCACCAAGCCGGACGGTCAGCTTGTCACGTTATGACCCCGGGGTCGTCCCAGTGCGAGAGGGAGAGCGTGAGGGACGGATGAGGGGGAAGATGGGGAACTCGGTCAAAGGTCGTGGCCGGCGAAAGAAGAGAGGTCTCTCGTTGAAGGTAGAGCCGTGCTAAGCCATAGAAATTGAACTATTAAATGAGGGTAGTATAAAATTACAGCTGTTGGGCTACATACAAGATATATATGTTTAATTATGCATTCACACACACACTTAATTACACACACAGGCTTTTGAATATGGTATTACTCGGACTACTGGAAACAAATATTTTGCCAAAGAATATGAGTACCCACTTACCTACATTTACATGTTACCCTGAAATTCACCAATCTAGTGAGTGGCAGGGGTTGTAATTCACCGAGGTCTGTCTAACAGTTAATATTACTCACTGATTTTACATTCCTGTTATGGCCTACCTTTTTTTAGAAAGAATGAGCCTCAATAACGCTCCGTCCTATAATCTATCTCACGTATCTTAACGTCATGATATTTGCTGCCTATATGGAGACTCAATTATTCCCAATACTGTTCCCAATTCCAAATACCCGGCCTCAATTATTCCTTATTCTGACTCGTTAAGTTTGGATTATCAAGAAATAAGATCATTAAGCTGTAAATATTTAGGTCTTAAGGAAATGGCAATGAAAATTGGTCCATATGAATCCCTACATTATAGCTTTCCCATTAAATATTACGTATACAAACATTATAATTTGTAAATTAAATATATATCGTTATTAATAGAAAAATGCCGCCGAACTTTATTTGAATAAGCACATCTAAAACACGACATTCAGTCGTAATGACAAAAGAGAAACATCCAAAAGTGGAAATATGGTCGCTTCCGATAAAGAAGTATAAGTAATGTGTGTACCACGGGTGAAACTGAATCAACGGAGCAACTAGTCTCGCACCGAAAGGCGCGTTCGAGGGGCGGACAGAATCCGTGATCCCGATGAGAGGGATAAGTTTGGGGAGGGAGAAAGAGAGGGTTAGGAGGGAGAAAGAGGGGGGTAGGAGGGAGAAAGGGGGGGGGGTAGGAGGGAGAAAGAGGGGGGGTAGGAGGGAGAAAGAGGGGGGTAGGAGGGAGAAAGAGGGGGGTAGGAGGGAGAAAGAGGGGGGTAGGAGGGAGAAAGAGGGGGGTAGGAGGGAGGTGGGGAGAAAGGACGCGATCCGGTGTCCTGCAGGGACACGCTCCCTATGGCCGGAGAAACCGCACCTTCTCCTCCGTCCACAAATCCTTCGCTTGCACACTTCCCTCCCTCCCCCCCCGCCCCTCCTCTTATTCTGCCTCTCACTCCCTCCGCAGAACCCTTTTCTGCACTCTCATTTACTCCCTAGCCTATTCCCTTCTCTCCATCCACTCCCCACTCTTTCCGCCTTCCTTCCTCCAACTCCTATTGTTCTCTCTCCATCTTCATGTTCTCCTTCCTTTCGCCTTTTCCCTCTTTCTCTTTCACTAACATGCTCTCTCTGCTTTTCCCTCTCTCTCTGCTGAAATCCGCAAATCCGTCCGTTCCTGACGGTCTTTATTGAGTTCCATCGTAGAACAGATTGGGAGATATAACGTAAACACATCGTCGTGTGACTTCCTACGAAGAACTACATATCTTTGCTATTTGTATTATAATTTTGATTATTTTTTACCATAACAAAGAAATGTTTTTCATCGAAATTTTTCATTATTTTTGAAATGGTAATACCTCCGTTAGGCCTATTGCAATTAGTTCGTTCGGCAATCAACATGTGCTCTATACCAACTGCTCAAATTCACGGGAGCCAAAGTTAAACATATACTAGAAGAGTATATCTTTTTATTTTTAAAATTCAATTAAAAATATCCTGCATCAAGTTCCAGTTTATTTCTAAATATCCAGAAAATTGCTGTAAAATATATTATTTACTAGTGTCATTATTATTATTTTTCCTTTGTTAATAGTTTTCCTTTGCTTAAGGTTTGCTTCAATTACAAATCATCCATATAGACTACTTCCATCTCTAACCACTCAATTTTATCGCCTCTCCTTCCGAATTCCAAGTGTAACGGTTTAAACGCATTCGAGCCCGGATCAAGTCCCCAGAAATAAAAATTCACGTAACTGGAATAGCATATTGGCCCACGTCTCTCTGATTTTCCTTCGTCTCGCATGAAATAATCCGTTTTCCTCTTTCGATTCCTGAGGGACTCCTTCCCGAAACCCTCTAAATCAATTCTAGAGCATTACGCGGTGATTTGAATGCAAGGCGAAGGGCGGGGAAACGGTACACATTGTGAACGTTTTAATCCAATGCCATCTTGAGCGGGAATTTAGAGCGGAGAAAATAGCGAGTAATAAACCCGAAGCATAGCAAGAACGTGGATAGAATTGTAAATAGGAATTACTTGGAGAGGCGATTGGAGAGAGAGAGAGAGCGATATGGAGGGGGAAGAAGGGGGAGGGGTTGAGGGGGGTCGCGAACTAGAAGATGAATTTGTACGCAAAGTTTGGGCTTGTTAATTTGCTTGTATAAATCGCATCGTCCACACAGTAACTCGTTTTGAATACATTTCTTTTGTATTGCGCTACGAAATACGGGAAAAATAATTTCACACGATAAAGCACTTCCGTAATGGCTTTCGTAGACTACTTCATGGTAAAATCCTTTCCGACTATTTCACTCCATGTCCACCTTCTTCTAATAGCTGCTATCTGTCGCCTGAGCTCATTAACCGTAAGGTTGCAATGTGGCGAATACGATCGCGAGGATGCAGAATCTGCGACTCGGTTGGGTTGGAGGGGGAGGAGATAGAGGGGGAAAGGATGGAAGGGCAGGGTAGGTGGAGAGGGCTTTGACGTTTGGGCTGACTTTAGAAATTTTGGTTGGCTTAGAGGGTTTAGTAGGGGGATTCATCCAGCGCGCCATATTGTGCGTTGCTCCAACGCCAAATACAATCAAAGTAGTTTATAATATTTCAAAACTATGGCATTTAAACCACTATATTAAGATAAAATGACAAAAATTACATACATGGCTCGCAAGGAGAGGAAATTTCAGCAAAAACTTCAGAACAGATAAACTAAGATTACTCGAAGAACTAGGAAAAAATACAGGCAAGGGCAAAGAGGCGAGAAATGAGAGTGGAGAGATACGGAGATGTAAAGAGAGCGTCGCAAAATAAATTGGGAAATGATTAAATTTCCACCGTTACCGTAGCGACGTCACAAATGCCTAAAGAAAGAGGGCGAGGTGCTCACCTGAAATGAAGGAGAAAATACCTGCAGAGTGGCATTAAAGTAAAGAATAATGGAAGAGGTAGTTGGTGGGGAGAGAGAGCGAGAGAGAGAGAGAGAGAGAGAGAGAGAGAGAGAAGGGGTGGACATGGAGGGAAGTATGAAGCTTAAAGAGTAAAGGGGAAGGGGGAGAGAGATGGGGGAGAGAGGGGAGGGAGGGGGGGGGGGAAGAGTGAGAAGAAAACTGCGCAAGCAAAGAAAAGTAGAACGCAGTAAGGGTTGGAGTTAAAAAGCATGAAGAGGAAAGGGAGAGGTTAAGTAGGGTAGAGGGGGGGAGAGGGAGATAGAGTGAGAGGTGGAGAGAGGAGGATAGAGTGGTAGGTGGAGAGAGGGAGATAGAGTGGGAGGTGGAGAGAGAGGGATAGAGTGGGAGGTGGAGATAGGGGGAGAGAGTTGAAGCGGAGAGTGTTGGAGTGGCGATCGAAAAAAGGGAGACAGATGAGGAGAGGAAGAATGTGGTATAACGGGGGCGTAGAAGAAGAAGAGTAGAAATGCGGAAAAACAATAACGTATAGGATGGAATGAGAATGCTTAAAAGAAGGAGAGGTGGAATGAGAGGAGGAAAAAGAGGAGGGGAGGCTGAGAAAGAAAGGGGAGGCTGAGAAGGGAAGGGGAAGGCTGAGAAGGGAAGGCGGAGGCTGAGAAGCGAAGGGGAAGGCTGAGAGCAAGAGTGGAGGAACACAATAATACATATATCTATACTATAATTTCAAATGTTTGGATGTATGTATGTTATACTATACAAATCCACACCTTAAAATTATCGCAACGAAACTTGGCACGATTATTGGAGGCACCAAGAGAAAGGCTGTAGGATAGTTTAAATTTGTGACAGATTTCCCATAAAAAATTTATTCGATTTTTTTTATTCCCCGTAAGATAACACCTAAAAATTGACTTTTATAAGTGCAGGCTTTCATTCATTTGCTTATATAAATTCGACAAATCGTCGTAAGAACTTCGTACCTGCTCAGTATTTAAGAAGAATGATCATAGTTTCTTATTATTATCATCTTTTTTCGTCTTTGACTCGAAATCACTCGTATTTTACGTTTATTCCCATTAATTTGGACAAAATTTGCATTTTAAACGATAAATACCTTTACGACAATGACATTGTTAAAGTCCGAGGACAATGTTGTTTCGGTTTATTTATTTAATTACTTAATGAATATTCTAAATTAGTGAATCGTGCTTAAACGTGGTGTAATAATATAGTATATTATTGAATTTAAATTTGAATTTAACGTTTAAGATCAGACTGCTTCACTCACGGTCAGTTATATGTCGAGACCTCAAGGGTGGGAAGTGCTCAAAATCTTCATGTTTTAGCACAAGAAAGAAAAACAAGAAATATTTTCATTAAAAAAGCATTGGAATAAAATAAATTGTATTTTAAAAATCAATATGAAGATTTTTAAATAAAGTATATAAATTTTAGTAATAAAATATGTTCTATATTTCAATTAAACAGCAACCCGTGCGAAGCCGGGTAAATCTTCTAGTATATAATAATGCAACAAAAATAATAATCAACGAATGATCAAAAATGACAATGAAAAACTTAAAATATGCATATTCCCAAAGATAAAATATAATCATTCGAAAGAATCAAATCGAACCAAAAATCAAATGGTTTAGGCGTATCTTCATTGATTAATTAAACCGAGTAAAAATTTGACGATTCCATTTTTAAGGTTCCGTTTCATCCACGATATTAATTTTAGTAAATGCATTAAGGAGGGGCGGTCGGAGAGCACAATGAAACCATTGCAGTTTTCTTTTATTAAAAACGAGCCGAAGATTATTTTCTATGCTATAGTTAATGGATCCTCGTTTCCTTTCTTATCTTGGATGAGACTCCTTTTTTCTTGATTCTTTTGCGTAATTTGACAGCTGAAGGGCGCAACTAGATCGATCGAGTGACACCAGGTGGTGTTTTTTCTCGTTTTATTTTCGTCGACTCTTTCGCATCGTTTTCGCCTCAATTACGCGTCGCCCTTTTCGCTCATAGAAAGATGACTCCTCTTCTACTGACAGTTTGGGACCATTGAAATGCACCAAGTTGTTGTTTGAGTGTGACAAGAACTTCTTCAGTGGGTTCATTAACATAAGGTAAATATTCGCGATTTTAATGCTCAACGCTATTTTCAGTCATTTTCTTCGTTATGCCATTCGAATCTGAACACTACCGGCTGAGCTGAAAAAGGTCTTATTATCATGGGAGTAGAAGGAGTAATATATAATTTCGGTAAACGAATGCTTAAGCACAACCATCTATTGAATCCTGCACATTAAAAACCACTGCGATTTGGAACTGACGCAGTCTCTCATTAAAGCCGTTATAAGGATTTAAAAAACGATTATTCGGCCGACTGAAAATGTGAACGGAAATATGAAATTTATTAAAATAATCAATAACTTGAAAGACCTTTATTGATAGAGGCCAATTGTGTAGGTGCTAAGAGAAAGAGGGGCTTGCTAGATTGGGAGAAAGGAGCGTTTTTCTGAAATAGGGTATAGATAAAGTCATCAGATTTCAGATCAGCCAATACTGGAAAAAATCAATTTCAGTGTAGTCAATGTGGGACGAATCCCTTTCAGATTAGTCATTGCGGGATTTAAAAAAACTATGTAAAGGAAAATATTTTAGTCCGTTTACACAGAGTAAGAGTGGAAAGATGCACACATCATGAATGCATACATGCGATGTAGAGGCGTTCTTTACGATTTATGCAATAATGCCAAAAAAGATAAATATTAATGATTGCGAACTGAAATGTCAGTAGTAATCCCAAGGAAACATCAAATTTTTGATTGACCGACTAATTTCCTAATCAATTGTAATTAATAAAACAATCGAAAATTGCTTAAAATATACCTTACTCGAATAGTCTTAATATACGAGGGTGTATCAAAAAGTAAGTTGCAATCAGCGCCATCTCTCGTCTCATTAAAGAAATAACACTGTCGCTTAGAAGGGATGTATAGTACATAGTAACACCGTCCGACCAATCAGGTTTAACACGCTGACAATCATAGCGCGTTTGTAGTGATCGTTCATAATGGCACGTCAGCTCGATTCTTACTCCAAATTAGAAATCCGCGGAACAGTTCGTTTTTTGTGGGCTAAAAATTTGAATTGCAGGGAAATTCATCGAGAAATATCCGCTGTATATGGGCAGAATGAAGAACAATCTGGAAGAAAAGCTGTTTTTGTCCGATGAAAAAGTCAAACAAGCGGTATTGTCTTGGGTGCAAGAAATTGTTGTAGAGTTTTACTTTCTCGGAATCGAAAAATTATACGTTCGGAAAAGTAGTTACATAACCTAGTTGTCTATGTTGAGAAGTAGATTAAGGTTTTATCTTTATCGTAGTATATTTGTTGTTCTGAAATATTTTGTTGTTTTTGATTTTTTAAAGAGTGAAACTTACTTTTTGATACATCCTCGTATAGTTCTGTAAGCCGTATTTTTATAATTGAAATATAATTGTTAGCACTTAGGGACGCGTACAAGAACTCATGCGAAAGCTTACAGCTGTGTGGGGCGGAAAAAATTATTGACAGTAAAGAAATCTATATAGAAACGTCCCGGGTTCGACTCCAGATGGTGATTTCAATTTCCCATAAGATAATACATAAAAGTCAATTTTTCGACTTGCAGGCTTTTACTCTTTTGCAAATTAAAATTAGAAAAAAATGACTTACGATCTTCGGGCCTAAATCATTTTAAAGAAAAATAAATAAAGTTTCTTACTCTTTCGTTACATTTCACTTATGATTCGAAATCGCTCAAGCTTTCCGTTTTTATACTATATGCGTAAGGAAAGCGCGCTTTGAATGTCTTAATACGAGAGAGAGAGGAAGAAAGAAGAAGACAGACAGGGGGAGAGAGAGGGAGTGAGAGAGGAGATAGAGGGAGGGAGTGATCCAAATCCGTGTTAAAATTTAGACTGAGGTTTCATCTAAATATTTGTAAGTTTCCCATAAGATAACACGTAAATATCTATTTTCTTGGTTTTCAAGTCTTTAATCTTTAGCATTTTAAAATTATTTTTGATCGTCGTACAAATTTGGGAGTTGAACCAAAAGCCGCATAAAAGAATGATAATTCATTTTCCTGTCGTCGATTTTCGTATATGCTTTGAATCGATGCCTATTTTAGTTTTTAACGTAAAAATTTGAATTTTAAACAATTCCTTGGTAACGATAAACAATACGGCCGGTAAATTAAATAAATATTATATTAGTCATTGATACTGTGTCGATGAGTGCTTATAAATCACATTTTGTGATTTAAATTGTGGCACGCCTTAAAGAGCATTTTCTGCTAAGCTAGAAAGTTTTGTGAAAAAGATAAGAGATTAATATTTATAAAATAATAAGTTGATATTAGTGCTAAAATTTAGACTGAAGTTTCATCTAAATATCGGTAAGTTACCCATAACAGAAGACATAATTGAAATTGTGAGAGAATAGTAGCACTTAGAGATGCGTACAAGGGTTCATTCGAGAGCTCACAACTGTGTGGGGCCGGGAAAATTATTGGGAGTAAAGAAACGAGAGAAAAATAACTGGAAGAATAAGAATTAAATAAATGATAGTAATCAATTATAATGTGTTGAAACATCAAATTAAGCTGCTTTTTTTACTTTCTCCATATACGAAGTATAGAGAAAGTATTGTTTTCATGAAAAAAATCGAATTCGAGATTTCAACGGAAATACATGTTTTAAGGTCCCCTGAACACATTTTGACTATTTTCTCGATGATGTCTGTGTGTCTGTCTGTCAGTCTGTCTGTATGTATGTGAGAGATTTTTCTGGACGCTCTAACTAAAAACTATTGATCAGATCAACGCAAAATTTTATTTTTAACTTTTTTATAAATGTAAAAAGATCGGATTAGTTTTTGGTAAAAATCGTTCATCCGGAAGTAGGTGTTTACTCTTGTCACTTATCCTTCATTTTGAAATATTTGCTTTGATATTTTCTAAACGTAAAAATGTATTGGAATAAAGGTTGTAGGAAAATAAATTTTCTCCAAACTAAGTTTGATACATTTTTCCATATAATGCATTGTCGAAGAGATATCTTATATTTTTAGCTGCCACCACCACAACACCTACCGAAGACCTGTTAACAATTGACGGTTAGTTACGTCTTAGTAACCCTCCTTTTTCTTTTCTTAATCGTCAACCGGAAGTAAATATTGACAACGATCCCAGAGCTAACAACATTTAATTTACCATACAAATATGGAGAAAGTCATGTGTTGCTCACATCAGTTTATTTATTTTATATTGTATTATTTTTGTACTGTGTAATTATTATAATTATATAAAATTTATAAATGAAATTGATTATTTAAAATATTATAATTAATTAACCCTCCAAGGACGAGCGTGACCATATGGTTCCCCTCAGTTTCTTGCAGCACTAGCTGCAACAAGTCACTAGCAATAATATAATCTTTAATAATATAATCTTTATGTTGACGTTCGTTCCTTCGTCGTAAATGACCCATTTCTTTTCACTTACAAACGCTATTTATGCGTACGTTCATTTCTTCTTCGTAGATAATCCATTTTCCCTTCATTTTATATGTTGCGTGCGCACGAAAGAAAATTAAACTAATTAGTAGGGCTGTGCCCATCTGAATCCCGGAGTCGACACTCTCGAATCTCTTGACTCCGATTACTGGAGTCGACTCCGAACTGACGTCATGCGTCTGCGCTGAACCGCATGATATGAATTACCGAGAAAAGGTTTTCCTCTTAATTGATTATAATGCACAAGCATTATCCTTACCTGTAACATTGTTGATCGCATGAGCGTTTTGATCAATTTTAATTTACTAAACGATCGCTCAGCTTCTGCTGCTGTTACAGAAGGAATAAAAATATTCTCATTGCTATGACCATATTTGGAATATTTCTTTCAAGTTATTTTTACTTTCTCCAGATACGAAGTATAGAGAGTGTTTTCATGAAAAAATCGAATTCGAGATTTCAACAGAAATACATGTTTTAAGGTCCACTGTACAGGTTTTGACTATTATCTCTACATCTACATCTACAAGTTACCCTGCAATTCACCAAGTTGGTGGGTGGCAGGGGGTGCAATACACCAAATCCTACCTAAGGATTGTCTAACGCAATTCGAAATTTCCTATTGTGATCTCGTATTGTCCTCGGAAAGAAAGAGCCTAGATAACGCTCCGTCCTACAATCGATCTCACGTATTTTATCGTCTCGATCATTTCTACCTATATACGTTGGTGTCACAATTATTCCCACTACCTCCTCTTTTAGGCATTCCGACCTATATTTCTCCACAATTTCAACCTTGAGTGCAATCTACGGTCCTCCAGTGATACCCAGTTCAAATCGCTCAATAAAGAGTTGACGCTTTCCTTATGTTCGTACTTTTGTTTTACAAATCTGGCTGCTCTGCGCTGTACTCATTCTAGTTGAATTATATGTCCCTTCTTGTACCGATCCCATATGCTCGCTGCGTATTCCACTTGCGGTCTTACCAGTGATAAGTAGCATGTTTCACTTACTTTCTCTGTAGTGTTCCGTACTATTCTACCTATGAATGCCAGTTTCTTGTTGGCCGCGCATATAACTCGAATGTGCATGTCCCACGAAAGATCTCGACAAATGGTTACTCCTAAATATTTTACATACATCATCTCGATGATGACTGTGTGTCTGTCTGTCAGTCTGTCTGTATTTGATAGATTTTTGTAGGTGCTCTAACTCCAAAACTATTAATCAGTTCAACGCAAAATTTTATATTTAACGTTTTTATAAATGTTAGAAGATCTGATTAGGTTTTGGTAAAATAAGGTCGACCAGAAGTGGGTGTTTACTCTTGTCACTTATCCTTTATTTTGAAATATTTGCTTTAATATTTACTAAATGTAAAAATATATCACAATAAAGGTTGTTGGAAAATTGATTTTCTACAACCTTTGTTACATACATTTTTCCATATAATGCATTGTTTAAGAGATATCTTATATTTTTAGCTGCCACCACCACTCCACCCACTGAAGACTATTGTTAACAATTGACGCTTAGTTACGTCTTACAATTAGAAACGCTCCTTTTTCTTTTCTTAATTGTCAATCGGAAGTAAATATTGACATCGATCCCAGAGCTAACAACATGCAATTTACCATATAAATTTGGAGAAAGTCATGTGATGCCCACATCAGTTTATTTATTATATATTTTAAAATATCTATAGGTTTTAAGACATAATAACTTTTTAATAACATTGCTTGTAAATATAAAAATTCCGAACAAATTTAAGAAGAAACGTCATTAGAATATTCGATATAGAAATCTCTTGCACTGTTTTCTAACTCAGCAACAGTGGCAGTTTTTAATATTTAGGAATAAGCCAATTTGTTTAATATCTTAGGTACAGCATCAAAACGTTGATCTAATTGACTTATTAAATATCGATTAACGTTAAATAAATGAGACTTTATAATTTTCCTCACAATTTGTTAGTGATTCGTCTTCACAATTTCATCAAATTGTCTTTTCTTTTTTATAATGCGAGTATTTGAAGTTTCCGTACTTATTCCCATTTGGAGGGCTTCAGTTTCTGATAATTTTTATATATCATTGAATTTGTTACTTTTTCACGGATCTACTGTTTTTGTAATCGAATTAGTGTTTGAGCACAATCTAATGTCACTTCAGTTGTTTGCATATATTTGGTAATTTGATTCACATCATTGAGAATGTCATACCATACAGTTATAGAAAAGATAAACGGCAATGTTTGAATCTGCTTTAGTAAACTATTAGCTTCTGAGACAATTGCATATTCCTTTGCTGAATTTATTAGTTCTTCTAAAGTCTGGTAAGTTTCTTTTAACTGAAATCTAATATTTAACCGATTGAATTCAAGCTTCCAATCTTTTGTCACTCAGCGGTTTTAATGTTATTTTTAAATGTTTACATAGAAAACAATTCAGCAACAACACCGAGATAGTGTAATTTCGCTATTTAGTTTATTCAAATACCACAAGATGCCGTACTCGCAGTCGACTCCAGAACCGGGAGTATCGGTTCTTGGGCGTCAAAGAGTCGACTCTTCTCGATTCCTTTGTAGCCCATTCCTGCTAATTAGGTATTTACAGCAGTTATTGTTTACTTCAATTGTTACGAAGATTATTTTCATTGACAACAATTAAAAAAAACGGGAAAATACTTTAAGTCCGAAGTAAATTACGACTTTAACGTTTGAATTTCTTGAAATCGTCTTCTCCTTTGATAAAAACGTTCCGAACAAAACATTTGCTATTAGACTAGTTCTACAAAGTCGAGAAATTCAGCATCGAACTGCACATTCTGCTGCACGCACCCGACTAGTGGCAATTTCTCATCAATATGACCGAAAATTGTATATTTCATGGTTCAAACATTTATCGAAAATTCATTAGTAGATGCGCTTATCATTGGCCATGTAGAAAGTAGTAGAAAGTGCCCTAATATGGGTTTTTTTCAATGGCTTTTACGGATTAAAATAAAAACCAATAACAAAAACAAACTCATAATACCTTCTTTAGAATGTTTTTGTTGGGATATGACGGAACAGAATACCTTGTGTCTGTCAAATATCTTAATATTTTAATTAAACAAAACGTTTCACTATCCCATATTAAGAAGCAAGGGTTTCTAATATGGGGTACTATATAAAATTTATAATTATGGCAAAAATAAAACCAAAATAGAAAAAATATCCCACCACCAAACACAGACAATATTGCATATCAACATATTAACATACCACTCTAAAAAAGAACAAATATTTCTATGGGTAATAGATCAAAGAACAATAATGTTAGTGATAATAGTTATAATAAGATGAGGTACCCAATATTAAGACACCTGCCGTGTCAAGACTAATGTGCATCATATACAAATACACAATATCTTATACAAAAACGCAAAACACCATATCAAAAGGAAAATATTAGGCTTTCAAACAATAATAATTATATTTACAAGATACATACTTTTTGGCAAATGCAAAGTTTTTAACAGACGCCGGTAATTGTTTCTAATGCTCACAAAAAAGCCATTCCTTTGTCACACATTCACAAGTACTAAAATGACGTACACATATCAACTGACACATATAGCATGCATGTCTTAAATGTTTCCTGTGAGTCCTTGCAGTTGGCAACACCTTCCAAACAATTATTTTGGGGTACCCCAAATTAGAAAGCTCCCCACATTAGGGTATTTTACTTTACTGAAATGAAAAATTCAAAAATATGATCATCATACTTAATGCAATGCAGTACATTTTCCGGGACACTTTACCATGCGTGACAAGAAGTCTAAATCCGGGACGGTCCTGCATAATGAAGGGCCGTCTGGTCACTTTAGGTATAGAGAGGGTAGTGTAAAGGGTTAGGCGGTTATACTGAGAAGGAGTTAGGTTGTGTGTGAGAGAGTGAGAGTTTGAGATTGGAGGGAATTTCGAGTGGCAATAGGAGAGGTTGATTATTATTGGGTGGGTAGATTAAGTAGCAATAGAGAGTGCTCATCGGATAGGATGGGAATGGAGAGATGAATGGAAGAAGAAGGCGGAATTTGTTTCAATAGAAAACAAAAGAAAGAATGTACAATACGGAACAAATCATTCTCAGCACAATGCTATAGTTTTCTAGGAATCACCAGCCGAAGTTCAAAGTCCTTTAAAGTGGGAAGGAGGCAAGGAAATACGCCTTGTATTTAAAAGAAGAATTAACGACGAAGTCATAAGGGGTGAATTGTGGGTAAATGAAGGGAGCGATGAGAAAGCGACTGCGAATGGAGATAGCGGAGAGGAAGAGATAAACGAGACATGTTGAAGGCTTAGTTAAAAGGAGAGATGAGGAGGATTATGGGAAAGGCATAAGAGGAGATAGAGAGAGGTGGAAATGAGAAGCGAGGGTGGAGGGAGGGAGGCAGGAAGATGGGGAGTAGAAAGAGTGAGAGGAGAGTACTCGTGGGGCGTTAGCTTCAGAGGGGAAGGCAAGGATGTGTTGGGAGCAGTTTTACCTTCGGGGAGATATATCCGTAATGACTCGTGTTAACTTCCGCTTTCATAGTCGCTCCCTCAGTTTGTCAGCCCATAGCGAACAGAGGAGAACTTCGCTAACGACGCACTACAGCATTCTTTTCTCGAAGCTTTCCTTTTTCCTCTCTCTCTCTTCCAATCCGCCCCTTTTCATCCCTGTTTCGCTGCCTATTCTCCCCTCAACTCGCCACCCTTTGCCCAAAACACTTTGCCCATCCAACAACTTCCAACATGCTCCGACTCTTACGCATTATATCCCCCTCCTCCGCCCCTCAATGTCTCGACCTTCCCCTCGACTTCCATTTCTCCATCCCCACTCTCTCTCTCTTTCTCACCCCTCTCTTTATCCCCTCTCTCCCACCCCCTATCCCCCTCTCCCTCTTCTCCAAAACTTCTGCTTCCTCGCCACTCGGATACCTCGGATGCCACTCGTGGTCTCTGAATCCGTTCTCTCTTCAAAGATAGTGATTCAATCTCGGCAAGAACGTGTTTCTTTCGAAATTTCAAATTTCTGATTTTGACGCGGACTCTTTAACACCGATTTAAGTGATTGCCAATCCCCCCTTATAATAAAAGGCTATGTTGGTCCGTTGGTTAGTCCATGTCACACTCTTTAAACGCGAATAACTCAACCCATTACTAATAAATAAACTTATAATTTGGCAAAGATAATCTATACAGATATAAAAATACCGTGACAAGGGAAAATGTACAAAAAACATCCAGGGTTCGATTCCAGGGGATGATATGCATTCCCCATAGGATAACACGCAAATGTCGACTTTTTGACGTGCAGGCTTTTCTTCTTTTTGAGATTAAAGTTAGAATGAACTAATCTACGATCTTCGGATCTAAAACATTTTAAAGAAAAAATTATAATTTTTGAAATTCTTATTCTTTTCCCAGTTTGAAATACCTAATGTTAAACGTTTAATTCACATATTTTGGGAAAATATTGTCATTTTAACGGGTTGTTACCTTGCTTATGGGTTTAAGCGTGCTTTGAAAGGTTTTAATACGAGAAGGAGAGAAATACGGAAAGGGAGGGAAAGGATTTACATAGCAATCAGTATTAACAACATTCGTTGCGTTATTTAAATAAACAAACCGAGTATGTAAAAAATGTATAGAGTGAAGGATTGGGCGAGGGTTATCGGAGTTATGTAGAAAGATGGAGGACTCAGGATAGTTGGGGAAATAGGGAGAGAAAGAGAGGTTAAAAAGAATCACAAATATAATTATAAAAGGCTATGTTGTCCGTCCGTTGGTCTTAGTGTAAAGTAATTAAAACGCGAATAACTCGGTCAAGGATGCAGATAGAAAATTGAAATTTGGCAGAAATTTATATAATGAGCTAATCCGAATTTGTTTATTTAGACTTTACATGGTAATTAAATAAATAAATGTCCGTTTGCTGAGCTATTTTGAGGGGGGTATATTGCACTTCTTCCAAATAAAACTAATAAATTTGAATGTAATGAAACAATATTTTATGTGAATTGAAAATTAAAAAGAAATACATAATTCACATTATAGTAGGTTCGAGCTCAAATAATTTTGACCAGCTAAAGTTGACTAGAATTATGTTTAACAAATAAGTATTATTTTTAGTGCTTTTCGTCATTGCTGAAAAGCACTTATATTTTCATAATGTCCGTCCGTCCGTACGCATAAATCAGGGAAACATTGGCTGATTTCAACCAAATTCGGTAAAAAGAATATACACATAAATTAATGGCCAAAATGAGATATTTGAACCGGATCGACTAAGCAGGAATGTCACAATTGCAAAATAAATCTTTTCTGTAATTATGAATTTGAAAGGAATTGGCGCAACCGATTTCAACGAAATTTTGTATGAAGAAGGCGTGCTACATACAATAACAAAATAAAGATTTATGTATAGATATAGATAGTAGGGCTGCCACAATACAAGAAATAAAATAATTCTTTTTGCAAGTATTTGTGTTGACCGAGTCATTGTTAAACCTCAAGATTTTATAGTCGCCTCAATCCTAATGCTGTATGCGTAAAGAAAGCGTGCTTTAAATGCTTAAACAGGAGAGAAAGAAAAAAGGAGAGAGACAAGAGAAGAGAGAGGGCGTGAGAGAGAAGAGATAGAGTGGGGGAGACTGAGAAGGAGGGAGAGAGATAGAAAATGTTCCATATTAAGGAGAGATTGAGACTAGGAAGTCTATTTTTCCAGAGAAGGATAGAGGGGGATAGGGAAGGAGAGATAGTGAGGAAGGGAGAAAGAGAGAGAAAGAGGGAGGGAGACAGAAGAGAAGGGAGAGGGGAAGAGATAGATAGATAATGGTTTTTATTACGGCGAGATTGATAATAGGAAGTCTATATTTCCAGAGAAGGAGATAGGGGGAGATGGAAGGAGAATAGGAGGAAGAATGGGAAATTTAGTCTTAAAAATAATAATGGTCCAACACTTTCTCTCCCTTTAAGCGACTAATCACGGCAATTTTTCTCTTTTTCATTCATTGTCTGATGCAAATTTCTCGCAAGGTATCTCTCTTCGCCCGGCTCAAAATGGCGGCCGAAAAATGTCAAACTAATCGAAGTCAATCTTGAATTTGAGACGAACCACAAGAATACAGTTATAAAATGAATAAAGACAAATATAACGGTTCTAATTCTTACGGTTATTTTTATAGAAAACTCTATTATATACGTAGTAAAAATAGTTACTAATTCAAAACAGTTTTATCTGAATAAATATCAGAATCCGCATCGCTTACGCTTTGATGAAAAACATATTTCCGAAGTATTTTAACTCTGAGAATCTTTGAAATATCGAAAATAAAAACTTCTTCATTAACTCTTAAATAATATAAATAAATAAAGCTGCAACAAAATTTTTTTAATTTTGAAATATTAAGATTACCCTCTCTGTTATTTTAATTCGAGAATCCAAAGAATTCCTCTTATAATCCGATAAATACACCATGCAGCCCTGTATCACTTGATGCGTTTCTTAGATAATGACTTGATGTTCCCAGGGTCACTAAACAACATAAATACTGGTATAGAAATGAGTAAATTTTGTCCTTTTATCAATCGATGTATTACTTCTACATTTCGCTTCTAGAGTGTTTATTATGAGCGCTTACGCTTTTTATGCATTCGTTCACTTCTTAGTAGTTCGGCAATTCTACCACCAAGCGCTTTAGAAGGCGAGAACACTACCAACTCTTCAAAACATTCGGCGTTGTGCTTTTGTAGATCTCTAAGTCTCGAATGTGTACCAATGTCTAACATTTTGTCATAATTCATGACCCGGGAAGTAAGACTTTGCCCAACTTTAAATAAAACCTTTAAAAATTGACCATGTCGCTAGGGTTTGTTTATGTTGGTAGTGAGAATGAATATAAGTTACAGTGCGTGCATTGTAATGAAGTGTTATGGAATGAATCTATGAAAACTTCGTCTACAACTTGAGACGAAACATAAAGAGTTCATTGACTTTTTCAAAATATGAAGCATGTCAAGTGTCTTCACTCATAACAAATAAGAGAAACCCTCACAGTATAGGTGGAGATCTTACTCATCTAGCTGCTATGGCAATGGCTAAGACTGTGTCGGGTGACAAAGCTACTAGAGATTTAAATTTAATGTCTTTATAAAACAATGCCGTTAAATGTCTAATCGAAAAAACGACTGAGAATGCAAAAGAACAACTGATAGCAAAAGTCTCTCAAAGTCAGTTTTACGCACTACAATTTGATGAAAGTGCAGATATTTCTAACGACGTTAACGTGTTTGCCTTTTATCAGATGTGAGTTAAATGGAAATGCATGTCAAAACCAAACGACTTGAGCAACAGCAGAAGCCATCTTCATTGTTGTTAATGATTTTGTGCAGAACGATGGTTTTCGGCAGGCATAATTCGTAGGATTCATCATCGACGGTGGTGTGGTAGATGCAATGGATCGGTATCCCGTGTGAGAGTGCTAGAAGTCCGGTAGACGTATTATAGCATTCATAGGAAGGCATTAGCTGCTCAAATAATGCCAAAAATTTTGAAGTATTTTACGAACGAAGTAATTCAAACAATAGATTTCATAAAAAATAATGAATTAGATACGGATCATATAAATTTAAAATTCTGAAGTGCACTCAATTGACTGATTGAGCTAAGGAGTGAATTAATGTTATTTCTTATCAATACTACTTTTCCACAGTTCTGCAAATTCAGAGAATGCCCGTGTTTGGCCGTGTTGGCTTATTTTGCCGATATTTTTAGACTTTGAAAGAGATTCAATTAAGAAGAAGAAAGTGTAAATATATTTAATGCTGACGATATAGTGGAAGCTTTTTTTTTTAATAAAATTAGACTTGCTGTATAGGGGCCTTTATCAGCGCATGCATGATTTATTCCTCTTTTAAATGATTTTATTTTGACAACCGGTGAGAAACTTTCAAAGGAGGTTATTAATGCCATTAAAGAACGAAATCAATTCGTTCAAATAAAGCAAACGGATCACCGAAGGAAGAAGATAGCCTCTAATCGAGTTGGCATGTGACTTTTCGTTAAAAACCATGTACATTGAAATTAGCAATACAGACTTCTGATCACGCATATCTGAATATCCTGAGCTTTCAAGCAAATCATTGTAATACCTGATGTTCTTCCCTATCACTTATGCTAACGTGATTTTTCTACACTATTAAACATAAAAATCCAATTTTGAAGCAGATTGAATGCCAAACCAGATATAAGGCTCTGTGTACAACTGAAATCAATTTCTCTACTCCTTCATCATGGAAACAACAACACCTCTCTCGTTAATGTCGTTATTTTGGAAGATTTTGCCACCATTTGAAATTTTAATATTTTATCTTTTAAGTAAACAATTAAATATGTATTGATTTTTTATATTTCATGATTTTATTGTAATGGGATGTTCGAAAATCTCCTTTTAAATATTGTCCTTCTTATGGAAGTCCGCGAATATATCTAAAAGTATAAAGGGCGTCTGAGAACCAGAAAAGTTAAGAAACGATGTTAAGGTTTGGACATTCCAAGGACTGTCAGAATAACCTCCATCAAACCGTTGCTGTAGAGAGTTTTTATATATCTTCAGCCAATAGGATCGGATCATCATATGGAGCTCTGTTGTTACAAGTCGTGGGTAACCTCAGGAAGACCAAATCCTGGTCTACTGGTTCGAGCCCGTACGTATGCAGTCCCAGTTTTTTCTTCTCGGTAATAGTTTTTCCTTCGTCTGTTTTTAGGCAAATTAACCATTCCCCAACATCCATTCTTAATCGTTTCTTTCTTGGTAGAAATATCTGCAATCCTCTCTCCATCCCTGCTTTCTTGTCCCTTCTTCCTTCGAAGCCATCTTGCATTTTTTTAGCACTCACATTATATTCAAAATTTGTCCTTATCGATTCCTCTTTTTAATATTTAATCAAGCATAAAATCTTCCCTGTCCTAATAACAACCAACGTTCCTTCATTAGATTTTCATTTCAGCTTATTTTAAGACCGCCAAATGTTTTCCCAAAGCTTGATTCTTCGCAACAGTTTTGATATTTAAATGCTATTTTTAGACCTGTGGAAAAAGGTGACTCTGATTTCACCATCCCTTTGCGCTACGATGATTTAAAATTGGATTTCACGCACACATTCTGAATAAATCTTTAGTGAACTAGAAGTTTTGCAATTTTTTTAATTTCTTCATTTTTTATCCTTCAAAGCAATGAAGACCGCTGCCGTACTTACTATAATTGACTCTGGTGAAAAAATAAATAATTAAATTTACTCTAGCGCCATGTTCCAAGATAGTGTGTGCTGCCCAAATTGGCGAAAAAAGCGATGGTAGGAAATTTATAAATGGAGGCGGATCATAAAGGTAACTGTGCCAGTCCCTTCCTCCGATAGGGTTACTCCCAAAGGTTCATTAACTCACCCACTGACTCTAAATCATTACGTTCGCCAATCCGCTTTATATCATACGAACATCAAATCGCGGAAGGGTCCTTAAAGCGGAGTCTAAGACTCATCAGCGTTCAAGTGGCTCCACAAACAAGTTATACTTTCCACTATCGGCTGATATACTTCCTCCTCCTCTTCCCACTCCCGAACCCAACTCCTCTACGCTCTTTTTTTATGCAATCTTACTCGCTAACTTCCCTCTCAATCAAGTCCCACTCCTCGCAAAACCCTCTTTCTCTCTCTATCGCTAATCTCTATCGCATTCCCCCTCCATTTTCTGTTTCCTTCTTCTGTTTCTCCATCACTTCCTCTTCTTCCTTTCTCCTTTTCTTCTCTCTCCTTCCGATCCTCTATCTCGCAGGCAACTCCTCCTTGGTCGAAACTTTTATCTCGTTACCATCGGATTTCTTTTTCAGTTTTCCATCCGAACTGGCCGAATCTCGGAACTCCACCCTACCTGCTAATATCCGCACTAATTCATTCTTTTCGACACTTTTAATTTCATCGATTTTGATGCGAAATACTCCCCGGCGCTTATGTTAAAAAAAGGATTCTTATAGCGACATTAATCTACTAAGAACTTGTTAGGGAAGTAATCAAATATTACCCGTGTTTGTTGGGTAATAATTAAAGATCTTGCGACACCTAAAGCACTAATTGCCTCTGCCTTCATTTGCACCTCCTTCGAATTCATTGCCGACCTTACTTATTTTCGGCGCTTAAGTGATGTTAATGAATCCAAAGCGACTCCATCAATTCTCGTTTCCTGAGATTCACTTCCTCCATTCATTTTGTCCCATGCTCCCCTTCAATGTCTCCCCTTCCCCTCCCTAATTCTTCCTCCCCCCTCCCCATTCTCCCGTCTCTTCTCCTTTTCCTCCTTCGTATATTCCCCTCTTTGCCATTCTAGCGATTTACTCGCAACTAGGTTATGATTAATTAGTCGATCATTTTAACAGTGTTTCGAATTTAATCATTAATTAGACGAAATCGTTTTTAGAAAATTAGGAAAAACGATAAATTTTCCGATAATTTCTGCACCATTTAACCATATGTTTCTAAACATATCAATTGAATCTGTAGCATACAATTTACTCGGTGCCGTCCATTTAGGAGAGTTCCATTTCATTAGAGAAGCCATTCAATCTAGTCATGTCTATATCTCCAACTTTTGTAGAGAGACGCATCAGTCGTAATTACAAAATACAATACCATAATACAAAATCTGTTATATTATTGTTGTTCATAAGTAAAATGTTTTCAATTCAAAATTACTTGAAAAATGTGAGCCATAATTATTAGAAAATGGTAAAAGTACCAATGCAAACAAATTTGGGATAAAATTTTATATAAAATCTATTCCCAAATTTCAAATGATACCAATATATTTCAGCCTCATTAATGATAGATACAGAACAAAAGCCTATACTCTGAATGTTTTATTGTTGTTTGCATTACATATGAAATTATTTTACATTCAACATTTATAGCATTAATGGGGTTGGTTTTGGTCTGGTTGGATTTTCTTGGATTATTTCTTTAATGTATGGCAAACATGTTGCAATAAACTTGGGGAGAAAAATTGATTTCATAAATAAAATCCAATAAATACAAAGATAAATTCAGAGTAGAATAATGACTCTATTTCAAAAATTATAAAATACAATTTGTATTATTAATAATGAAACAACCCTTTATGTGAACCAAATTATAAAAAGGTATGAAATTCACACTAATAAAAATTTCAGAAAGTAGAAAGATGTTTGGCCATAGAAAAATTATATGAAGTAATCTTCAATAAGTATATCATCATTAATATTTCTTTGCTACAAATTTTATATAAACAAAACAATCTTTACTTTCTGGAATATTTAGTTCAATTGATTGAATTTGATATTTATCGTTCACTTTTTAGCACACGTATAGGGTGGCTTCATTAATTTTTATATAATTTTATGTTGATTTAATACATAATTCATTCATACCAGTCGTTTATTTTGACTTACAATTACTCTATGCAGTTATGTAATAAAAATAATAAAACTTTATTATTTTTTAAAAGTATTTAACTTGTTGGTTAGTTAGAAAATTTTAATCAGTTGGACAATTAGAAAATTTCAATGTTGATTGATTATTAATTAAAGTTTTCAATCTGTTTATGAATAATTCATTAGACAGTTATATTAGTGTTTGCCAACTTTCCTCAGAAATGAACCATGTTCTACTTTTTTCCATTACATTTTTTTCAGCCATAACTCCCATTTCGTACTGTCTCATATCAGCGTAAATAAACATTTTCTTTCCTCCTGGAAATTTCAAAAAACAATTATTCAAAATCGTATTACTTGCGATATCACATTTCCTGTAATATGAGAGTCCCGTGGACACGGGGCTCCGTTTCCATATAAGACGATAAGAACTTCTAGAACCAGTAGTTTATCATTCGCTCGTGCTCAACCATGCGCAATATGAAAAGTACAAAGGTTACCTACCCTTGGGCATAACTCGACCCGCTCGCCGGATCTCCTAAACCTATTTTGCTATGACTCGTTTCATTGCGTTTTACACGGAGACCGGCCTCCGACCAGTTCGCAGCAATCAATCCCGTTTGCGACTCCCAAGCGTCCTTCCTCTCGCCGCCATCTTCCATCAACACCACTGATTATTTCAGAGGCGACGTCGCAACTAGTGCCAGAGGGAATGAATAGCGGGCCTCCCCCCGCGACGCATATCAATCGTCGCCGTTGAGCAACTCGCGAGGGAGTTCTCGCGTTCCATCCTAATCCTTCCTCATCTTTCGCTTCCTCGCTGTTCTTTCCCATCTAGCAGCGCTCTTCTTCCTCTGTACCGCACATCCTCTTTCTATCCTCTCCCACGTTCTTAAACAGGCGTCCATAATCGTCCTCTCCGGGCCGCCTCAGCGTGGTTCATCCCCAGGAGAGAGATATTGGATGGACGCGGGCATCGATTGTGTAACTCCGAGCAGTTGTTTGGAGCAAATAGCGAGCCACCGATTTGTTTATCCAATGGCGGCTCAGTAATAGAACCCAGGCCAATTAGGCCGAATGAATCAACATTGATAATGACCACTTCGAACACCCAGTCCTCTGGTTGTAGAACACAGGACACGGATCACCAACCCGAGGCTCCGGATGACAAGGGAGGAAGAGCAGAGGAGGTGGATTGGAAGGAGATGGAATGGAGGGGCGTGTCGGAGAATGAATTGCCGGCTCTCTCTCTCTCTCTCAGCGACTAAATTTATTATTTTGAGATGTGAGACCGTGAAAGAGAGCGGGAGAGAGAACTTAAAGGAGGAATCAGATACCTTCTTTCTTATTTTATGTAAATCCGTTCGAATCGAACTGGAAAAAGAACGATTAGCATATCTCGAACTGCGCCCTACTTTCGGAGGGAACGCTGTATTGTTCCGCGGATTGGGTGAGATGCGAACCATGACCCGTTTTTCTGCGAAATATCCCCATCGCCTTGCGTCTATCTCCTCAAGTCCGCAGTCGACTCGCTTTGGCTCCCGCCTACGCGCGCAAATCTATTATCCAATCCCTTTCCCTCTCTCTTATCGCCTCTTTCTCCCTCCGTCTCTCTCTCTCTTATTCTCCCCACCACTCCCCGTTCCGCAAACAATCTCTCGCTGGAGACACGGAGCGCCATGTGCGCACGCTCCGAGGCTAAGCACGCTTTGCCCCATGGTCCCAGTCGCTTTGCAACGGGGGTCCCTATGGAGACGACGGAGGCGCGAGACTGAGAGGCAGAAAGAGAGAGGGAAGTGGCAGAGCGGGGGGCAAGGAGAGGGGGAGTCCCGTTCCTTCGGGAGCGGGAGAGAGAGAGAGAGACGGAGAGCGGCTGGCGATGCGCGGCGTGAGAGCGGAAGAGCTTAGATATCGCGAGGGAATTCATGCCGCTCCAACGGCGTAAGAGATCTTATTTTTTTATCTTAAAGTGTAAATGCACATTTATTTTTTTATGTTGCTGTATCAACCTTATTGCAACATAAAGACTAATTTCTATATTTGTAGTAAATGTCAATGCAAATTATGCAGCTTTCTGTGTAAAGATTTTAGCAATTGGCGCTGTAATTGATGTTGTGTTGCTGGAATTTATATGCATTCTTTTTAGGTACCATACTTGGAAAATTTAACAAAAAATAGCAAGCTGTTAAATATAACCACATTGATAATTATATTATGAATTAAATTAATATTAATTAAATATACAGACAATGGCGCTACGGAGAAAACAACGTTGTTTTATTGGGATAATTGTATCGTGCTTTCAAAAATTTAGGAAATTACATTTTGACAGCATTAAACGGGAAGTGTAATGTATTTTTTCGTTGCGCATTCAGACGTCAAAAACGAAGTTTCGGAGTGTATTCTCAAACTCTTTAATTTCCTGTAAAATAAAAACGGACACTTTGATTCTCTACTTTTAGTTATGCTTAGGAGATTTTCAATTGAAAATTAAGAAATTTATGCGGCGTTCCTATCGGAAATGTCAACAATAAGTTTCATTTATAAATATAAAAGAGCTATATTAAAAGAATAATGGAGGTTGGAGGCTTCGCAAGAATAAATTCCATTTCCGCCATGAGGTTACAAACTCAACCACTGTCGCCGTCTAGATACGACAGGATTTTGAATGGACTGGATCGCATGGAGGAAAGTGTGCGGCCGTTGTCGGAAAATTTCGGATAGAGCTTTCTATGGAGTGGATTTCCGTCGATGTCGATTACTCGGCCTTTAGTACGACAAAGCGCTAGTTTGTGGGATTCAAAGGCGCATACTCCCGCAGATCCACATGATAAAGAACGTGATGTAAACTCAACAGAATAGACTCAGGGACGACTAGAATGCGCGAAGATGGCCGGTTGATGCCTGTTAGCTAAACGAAAAAGTTCACTCGCATACACACAAACGAGTGCAGCTTAATTGTTAATTTCATGGCACTATGAATGAGTAACATCACGCAAATGGCTTAAAAAATATCCAGGCTAATTAAACGCTTTGTTTGCCATCATGGTCGTCGGCCGTTTCACGGAATGCTCCAGACGTGGCTAGAGTACGAGTAGCCAGGAAAATGCGTGAACTCATCAACAGATGGTTTGTTCGGCAAAGCGTGAGGGCCTCACAGACACCTTAGTACGTTATCCAGCGAGTCACAGACTGTGCTACGTGAGAGACGACGATTTAAATGTTTTTTGCACACTTGCATGCAGCTGTGCCGCGCAAATAACACCAGCATGGCCGGCCCAAGGCGTGGGCAACGTGGGCAAAAGCCACGGGCGGCCGGATGTGAGGGCGGCCACCATTCTGCGAAAGAACGAAAACTAAAGTTTCTATTTATATTTCGAGTGCAAGGGAAGAAAGGGAAATTTTGGACTCTCATATATTTATTTATAAATGTGGTCTCGCTGTTTTCAGTTGCTTCGCCAAATCAGGACTGAGGGTTCTTTGAGTGTATGTTTCATACTCACATGTGGCATAATTTTATCGAAAGAATAAACAAATGCGTTGTGTGAAACTCGTCGCTCTTTTCTTCTCACTCAATCCAATTCTCTTTTATCGTCACGATCATTTAGTTATGTCTTTGCCTTGGGTGAGAAAAGTAGTACTGTCTACGAACTGGGATCAACATTTACGACATTTTGCATAATAATTGGAAGTAAATATTTTTAATGGAGTATTTTATCATTAGAAATATATTTTCATGTAGTGCGTTCAATATTTAAAACTGTGTTACAGGCGTATTAATGCTCGCGATTTTTTTTCAAACACTTTAATATTATTATTATAACATGAGCGATTTGGTATAAAAATTTACCAAGTATGTAGTACATCCATAAGCGAAAGAAATTGTTTCTATAGATCATTTTGAGGAAAGTGACTATCCCGTTTTTTCATCCAGAAAACGAACGAAATTGGACATTTTCTTATTGAATTCTGGGAGAGTGATTAGGATTATCCTCTGCTGGTCTAGGTGCGTGAAGTTACGTGAGGTTTTAACGAGTGCTCGTATACATACAGTAGCCATCCCTCCGTATTCGCGAATCAGTTATTGCCGGTACCACTTATTCGCGATCGAGCATCTTCGCGCATCTTCTTACAGGTATCTAACATTAAGTCAGTCCGTTCTCGCTGTTATTTTGTATTATTATGTTCTCCATATGTAACGTAGGGGAGAGTATTGTTTTACTTAAAAAAATCGATTTCAATATTTCAAAAGAAATACAAGTTTTGAGGTTCACTGAACACGATTTGAACATTTTTTGATGATGATATGTGTATGTGTACGTGATACGAATTTTGTGAGTGCTCTAACTAAAAAATTATTAATCAGATCAACGCAAAATTTTATATTTGACATTTTTGTAACTAGGACAGGAGTGAATCCATGAGTACTCGTGTCTACGTTAGAAACATACTCGCTAGCGTTCGGTAAAACATACCCGACATAACTATAGCCCATATAAAGAGAACTAAAGGACTAACTAAAACAGGGGTCGGCAAACTTTTCTGCACGGCGGGCCACATTTGCAGTTGTTAATGCTCCGGAGGGCCGTATTGGGAGTCAAGAAAGCCTCGGCGGGCCAGATGAGCGAATAAATCAGAAATTTTCTAGAGATTCTGTGATTTCATATGAACGAAATCAAGTCTACGTAATATACTAGCGTTAAAACTTCACCCGAAAAGGCTTTGAGACTATAATTTTACTCAAAAAATATAAAATTGCCCATGAGAAATTTTCCTGATCACTTTTTCATTACAGCTTTGCGGGCAGCATAAATCGTTCTTGAGGGCCGCACGTGGCCCGCGGGCCGTAGGTTGCCGACCCCTGAACTAGAAGGAGAGAGAGAGATAAGGAGAGAGAGAGAGGGGGGGGTCTGTATTACGTTCACATAATTCAATCAAGTCACCATCGAAAAACTCCTCTCGGCTTGCCGCGAAGTCCTTTCTGCGGCCAATCAACTGGACCCGCATTTTTGGGCAGGGAACCATAAAGTGCCACATCGCATTGAATTTTATAATCCCATTGCAGGCCGCATTATTTCAGTGTACGTTTGCAATATTGCTTTGCCGCTTTTCTTTTTTAATCGATTTCCCTCAGGACTATTTATTTAATGGTTTTCTAACAGCATGGTATGCCTGTTCAAAAGAAGTTACGGCCAGTGTTTTTTAAATTTTTCAAAACACGTTACATCTTACCACACTGAATTACTAACCATGACTGAGATATAGAGGTCCATACAAAGTACGTTCGAAACTCAGCTATTAGGTAAATGTAGTTAGCAGCCATATATTACAAAGCACTATTAACATTTGAAAATGTGCTTAAGGGTAGAATAACAGTTTAATAATTGTCAAGAACGAATTTGAATCCGCTCCGAAGCAGCGTGAAAATATGCTTATAACAGAAAATCCACCTAACTTTAGAAATGAATAATTAAACTTTCAGGGCAATCATCATTGTAAAAGTGAAAATAAATCTAAATTCCAAATAATTGTTCCAGAGAGTAAATATAGTTTTGGCTATATAACAGTTGTGTAGTTTAACGTTCAACGAATATATTTTTATTAATATTTCTTTACCGAAAAAATTTTATTTGCCAAAAGTTACTTTTACTTTCTATAATATTCAATTACTTCAAACGTAACAAGAATAGGAATGCATCATAAATACAAATATAGAGAAGGAGAAGTAATGCTGGTAGAAATGCGGAGGGCAAAAAAGGGAGAAAGCGGGGAGTGAGGGGAAGGTGGACGTTAGTGGCGGTTAAACGCAACAGAAGGAATTGAGGGTTCAGGGTGTTAAAGGATAGCCTAGAATGGAGGTTTGTCGCTGCCGTGGGCGGGAGTGTAGGGAATCCCGGGGTATTTTGGGGGAGCGTGGATGGTAAAGCAGAAAGAGAATGGAGGAAGGGGTAAGTGGATCGCCTGGTATAAAAGGGGTATTCCAAAGAGTGGAATAATTCTAGGAATGAGGAGTGGTTTGCAAAAACATCGTTGGTTAACATTTATTCCTTTTCTTATGGACGATAATATCTATGGCTTCTAACGCATCAAATTTTTATCTCTTTTCTGAGACATATAAGATAGTTGGAGAAAAGGAACTCTTGTGGTTATTGTCTAATACATGTTCTGCGAAATCTACCTCTTGAGGTAGCACTTTCTATGTGCTTCCGAGCGTATTTTAAAATTTCTTCCGGTTTGTCCTACGTAAGTCGCACTGTAGTTATCACATTTAAGGAGATAGAAACTTATTTCTGTTTATCTTTAGCATTAATAAGACACTTGCCAATGGTGAGGAGGGTGGGGAATCTTCCTTCGAAGGGTAGATTGGGTAGTTTGTTTTATTATCCTTTAGTAAATGAGAGTTTTCCCCATTTGGGAAGTTTTTTGTCGGGGTGTAGTGGAAAAACACCGGAGAATACGTTTGTTTTGAATTTTTTGTCGAACGGTTTGTTACGAGATTTGGATCATAACCATTACTGGTATAAAAACCCGCCAATATGACGGGAATGCGTAGATCAAGTGTTAAATTTAAGGCGCTTCCCATTCTGCCTCCTTTTCACTCTTCCATTCTCCTCCCTAATATTTTAAGTTTTTTTCATTTTTTTTAGATTTTTCGACATTTCATTGATTGAGTGATATTTCCATATAACTGTCCACCATTCGTATTAGATAATGGTTGATGAAGACGTCTTCTTGCCTCGGGTTTAACCCAGTATAATTTGACAAAGGAGCATGAGACATAAGTCGTTTTTTTCGAAGTCGCATATTAATCTTATGTAGGCATTGGGTGCGTTGGAGTCGCAAGTTCTTCGGAAGGTCTTGGTAAGGAACCTCGCATTAATCGAAATGGGGCATAAGAAATGCAGAGACGAGATGTTTTCTGAGGGGAGGAGTTATTGAGTTTTTTAGGCGTGTAAAGCAAAAGAATAGCCGCGTCATCAATTTCTGGAGAGCCAAAAATAGTTCGCTAGTTGGGATGGCTAGCGCGTCTGGCTCCCAATGCCAGGGTCGCGGGTTAAAATCCCGCCCTGGTCATGGATGTTTGTGATTGTATGTTATGAGTTATTAATAATTCTATTAAAATACGTGTAACTGGGGTCAACCTGTACGCATTAAATAAATAATTATTATTCCGTTTTTGGCATTTTGTTCAATTTAGAGAAGTTAAGTAATTTCGAACTCATATGACCTGGGGACACCGACTGCAACGCCGCCGGCGAAACCTCGTCTACAAAACCGAACAACGCAGTGAAACCGAAAGCCATGCGGTCTACATCAGAACACGCCGCGAAAGCCTTCGCACCAAAGTAGATTCGGAAATGATTATTTTAGGAAATTTTGTATGAATTTGGAATCCACTTTAACAGATGGCACGAAAAGAGACGTAGTAAGTAGCCCTTAATATCTTCAATGAATTGAAAGCAGGGCATCGAACCGGAACCAAACCGAAAACCGATACCGAAAAAACCCGTTACTTTAGCTGTGATTTTAGAGTGAAACCGAACCCGAACAGAAAAAAAATATTTTTCTGAACCCGAACCGAAACCGAAAACCTTTATTTATTTCGTTCCATTGTTTCGGTTCGCATAAACCAGGGGTTGGCAACGTTTTTCCGTTGAGTGTCACTCTTAACCAATATTCACTAACTATGGCCCTACTCGCGTTCCACCCTTCAAATAGTTTTATCCATAACGGTTACAAAAAGGTGAGACTTATATTTTAACAATATAATGCAATAGGAAATGTAAGTGAAATGAAAGAAAATTTTTTTTAAGTGCATATCTTTGTAATTCTTCTTTGAAATATCGTGCCATGTAAAATCCCTTTGCGTGCCATCTTTTGGCACGCGTGCCATAGGTAGTCGACTCCTGGCATAAACAGTGAGAGCGAAACAAGGGTTTTTCCTATTTATTTAATACGAGTTTTTTTTGAAAGCCTCACTTTTCAACACCGAATAGGGCAAAGGCTAATGATTTTCTTGAGAATACATGGCCCTAAGCCTTTGGAGAGATGAATCTTTGTGATAATATCTATTGGTTCAATGATGGGATTTTCCATGGGCATCTCAATACATAAAGAGAGGGCCAAGGAAACGTCCAGCTGAGGTTTCCCAGAACCCTGTTAAACACCCATAAACTTTCATCCAATATGCATTGAATCCTTATATTTTGGTAGTCTTTCTCTAAAACTTATCCAGGAAGGATCGCTCCGAGTCGTGCTTTTGAGGTATTCTTACCTCTGTTATCTTTTGTTACAGGTTAGTAAAATGCTATTTATACAGTGCATCTTAAACAAAATGTGCACACAGATTAGCATTCGTTGCTTAAAACTGAATAGGAATTAAGGATTAATGCGAATTTGTTATTTTTGGTGAAATATTTTGCCGACTGCAAAAACGCACATTAGAAACGCCGCTACAAGAATGACAGTTAATGAAGCGCTGAATATGTAAGTCTAATTTTCTTTATGTGTGAGTGTGGTGGTGATTTCAAGAGGATATTTAGTACAGCGATGCAAATTCTGTTTCGTCTCCATTTCCCATGGAAAAGCGTAAAAGTCTTTGTCCTGACATACAGACTTTTTTAGTTATTATTTTAAAATATCTAAGATATTGGCGCGATATTTGCATGAACATAAAAATAAAAGACTGTAGATTATTTTTTTTATCACCGAATTTTATTTCTCAATTTATTAAAAGATTCACGTTTTTATAAATTTTATTATTTAAGGTCCTTGATAACCGATATAGTTGAATTCTATTGTTGTCATCATTCTTCTGCTTAATATACACATTTAAAAACCAACTACTTTTTCTAATCGTCTTTGATGAATCTCCCCGAGTTGAAAAGGAGGACGGAATTAATAGGGAGAGGAGCGCAAGTTAGAATTGGGATAAAGCAGAATGAGAGAGAGAGAATATAATATGCTATTCAATTATAGGCTCGGACATTATAAATGCGGTTGTTGTATTTCAACTTAATTGAATTTCTCCTTCTTGGAAAAGTTTTACGTTTTGAATTTCAGCGGACATCTTCTCTATTATGTACATAATATCGCAACAACTCGTCCAAAATGATGGCAAGGGGAATCAATTTTAATATATTTATCTATATAGGTGCATTTAATTCCTTGCATAAATACGCATATACCGTTTCAAATCATCCCTTCTCACTCAATGCCTCTTCAATCACTCGTCTCCTCCTCATCTTTTTCTCTTCACCCCTCTTTTCTCTAAGTCTCTCCATGCTGCTCTTATTTACTATTTCTTTCCCGTCGTTATTCCTACCAGTCACTTATAATAATTCCTTCCTATAAATCAATACCAAATAGGAGGACATTTTATTAACTACGATCGAATTTTGGTTGCTTGGAGTAAATGCTACTGTGTGTACATATTTGTCATCTGAAGAAAATTTATGCAATTATATATTGTATGGTATTTGTAATGTTAACATCTTTATTACTGTATTTAAAAAATAGTTTAGAAACCCTTCTTTGAGCAACTCTCTATGAATTACATTCTACATTCAAATGTGAAATAATATTATTGTACCTGTTCAAGTACGTGCATAAGTACTGTTGGAGTAAATTGATTATGATAATGAGATAGGTTTATATTGGAATCTGGAATATTGGAATTGTAAAATCAAATAAATGTTGACTTCTGAAGGGATAACAACGATTTTACAACAAATTAAAGATAAAAAATAAATAACATTTTAATAGATATTATACGCGCTAAAAAGGAAAAAAACTTAAATTCCAGCAGAACAGTATGAGACGGAGTCGTATAAAAGGAGTCTTTTACAAATTGAATAACGAAAAATGTAAGAAGGGAGTTCATGCAATGTTTTACTGTTCGCTACATTGTGAGAAGGGGCGATTTCGCGTTGTTATGTGCGAATATCTATTTTTGTCATCTTGACTTGCGATAGTGAAAACGTATTTGGCTTAAATAAAAAATAACATTAATTAATAAGATTATTTTGGAATTCTCTTGAAAATTTTCTGTAACATCCTCTGAACCGGCGAAAATCCACTTTCCTCTAAATTGAAAATCCTTTTAGCATCTAACTTATGTTTGTCGCATATGTCTTCCAAAATCTGGAAAAACTCACCCTCTCTCTTTGCTGAACCCCTTTGCTCTGGCTATTGATGTTGATTCCGGCTGTCGCAATGAGAATTCCGGATGCCGTCGCATGAAGGCGTAGAAATTATTGTTGAAATTATGAGGCAAATGATTTTTTTCTGCGATGCCGTACGCTAGCTTCCTTATTTTCTGGATTGTTAAGCCGAACATCATCTCTTCGAACATCACAATGTGCTGTACGAGTTCATTTTTGATATCATTAGAAAACATTGTGCTTTTGCTAAAATGTTTTATTTAGCCATTTGCATAATTATTTTTGCTATCAGCGTGACGTTTAATTGTAGCTATAGGCACGTTATATAGTTGGGCACATTCGTTGAAACCATAATCACCATTTACAAATGCTGCCACAGCTAAACTAAGTTCGTCTTTGTGCCACTTCCCATAATTTCCTCTTGAAGACATGCTGAAATGGCAATAAGTAACTTAAATCAACACTGAATAATAATACAATAATGAATAAAATACATAACACATTGCATACCGAATATTTTTTCATAACCAACCCCTGTTCCCGATAACAAAACTGCAGAAGAACGAAAAAAAACATGGGATGGACAGAACAAATTAGAACTTGTCAACCCTAAAAAGTTACAAAAAAATCTCACAGATGGCATAATATGAGGCTCTATCGTAACACCTTAACGTAGATACACCTGAACCATCTGCAATGCACGGCTGGGAGTACCCGCTAATTTACGAGAGCGGTACACAGTGTGTTGTATATATTGGTATAATTGATAGGTTTCCTAATTTGGACAGGTTCAAATTAGGAAACTCTTCACGGTCCAAATTAGGCAATCAGGCCATTTTGAATAAATACGTTGAATGCGTACATTTCATGTCCACGCACCCGGTATCTACTTATATGAAATAAAAGACAGAAATCAAGAATTATGCATCAATATTTAAAAATTTTGCCATTAAGTACCTTAAAATTGACTTTGCGCTTAGACACGTGGTAAAAAAAGAGCACCGAACGAGTGAAAAACAGAATTTCTTCGAACACTAAAAGTTTATTACCATACATTGCTCACGACTGATGTGACCAGGTATTTTCGAAAGCAGTTCATCATACTGACGATAGAAGGCGTCTAACTACAGAAACTTCTGTTTTACAGTCATGGTCCAATTTAGGTGCCGGTCCAATATACGCAAATCTTCCCTATTTATATAAATACCTAAAGAAATATCGTACTAGGTGGCAATTGTTTAAAAAATGTATCTAATTATTCATTTTTCGTAATGTTTTTTTTTATATCTCTGTACATTTTCCTGTGTGAATACTCCAACTAATTCCTTATATGTAATAAAAAATAATTTTTAAATACCATTGCGCGTAGGCAAGATGGAATCAGCAGGTCGTAAAAAATATGTATTTCTGCTGAATTTATAAGTACAAGATTTGTTTGTAATAATTGCTAACAAAACTACCTGTAAAGAACTTGATGGAGTAAAATCTTGTTATTTTGAATGGAATGCTACCCTTCGTGTGCTGATGGAAATGAAGTGACTTACAATTAGTATATTAGGGGCGGCCAAAATAAATTTTAGCCAAACTCGAGAAAACTGTCGGGCCGCCCCTGCGTGTCATACGAAACAAGGTAAATGAGCCAAATTGCCGTCGGTTTAACTCAAACTACTGCGGAAGACGTTTGTAACATATTTTTAGCTATGATTTTGGCCCGGATGTCACGGATAATAACTAAAATTTCCATTATATTTGCAAGTTAACACTTTGTGAGACTAGATAGTGTTTTCATCATACTTTCGCTAAGTTGAAAATATCCTGTCAATATATACTCAACTGTTACGCTCTTTACCCCTTTCAACTACGGAGATTCCCAATCATGACGAAAATTAATATAACATGCTAACTAAGAACATTAAAATTGCGCCTTGAAGATTAATTTAGTAAATGTAGCGGAACAGATAATATTTTTTATTTAAATCATGTTTAATGATGATGATCACTTCTTGTTAAATTTTCATTTTCTTTTCAGGATTACTGATTAAATTTGGATATGAGTGTATGTATACTCATAGAAACCTTTCAAGAATTTTTAATAAAAATAAAACCCGAATCTGTTATAATCAGAAGAAATTATTCGTATATACATCCACTCGTTAATAAGTTTTTACTTGAACGCACCCCGACGCGAAATAAAAATAAATAAGGTGTAGAATATTTTAGTAGAATTTTCTGCAAAAGTAATAAAATATGACAGAATATGCGCACGTACACAAGAATATCGCAGTAAAACTGAGTTGCTTACGTATTGAAAGCCGTAACTCACATCACTTCTCGCTACCGAAGCAATTACCATGCTTTAAATGTCACAACAACGTCACGAAAGGCACATAATTTCACCAAAAACATATCAAACTCATAAATATATTAACTAAAGTTCGCCATTTGTTTCACGAGGGCGACGGGACGCTCATTTCGGTCGTCACGCGCTTCCATAAAATGAGAGAATTTAACGACGGAACTGAAATTGGCTATTGGGTCCACGAAGAAATTTGTCTATTGGAACGGACGGATTAGTGGATGGAAGGATTAAAAGAGAGAGGGCAGGTAATTCGATTTATTTCGCGTACCTAAGTTTAAACTATTAAGGGCCCACTAACGCCATAACTAAAGAAGAACGGATGGATTCGCGCAGAGGGAAGGCGAGCAAGGTAAGAGCTATTTCGGTGGCTGGAGAGAGCAAGGGGCGTTCTTAATTCCCTGAGAAGTAGGGGAAAAGTAAGGAAAGATTAAAGCTGAAGAAGGTTATTAGGAAAAGGGTTAAAAGGAGAGGGAGGGAGGGACGGGAAGATGGGAGGAAGTAGCGGAAGAGAGGAGAAGACGAGAGCGAGCGGAGGAATAGGAGAGCAGCAGGAGCGCTTATGTAGGGGGAGGGGAGATTTAGGGGAAGGGAGATGGAAGAAGGGATGGGGAGGGAGAGAGAGGGAGAGAGATGGAGAGAGAGAGGGGGAGAAAGAGGGGGGGAGAGAGAGAGGGGGAGAGAGAGAGGGGGAGAGAGGGGGAAAGGGAGAGAGAGAGAAAGGGAGAGGGAGAGAGAAAGGGAGAGGGAGAGAGAAAGGGAGAGAGAGGGAGAGAGAGAGAGAAAGGGAGAGAGAGAGAGAGCAGCAGGAGTGCATAGAGCATGTCTTTAGTTTTTGTGGCCTCCTTCGAGGGTAGTCTGTGTTGGCGCTTGAAAGCAGTTCCTAATTCGAAGGGAGAGAGAGGGAGAGGCCTGCGAGAGCTAGTAGGAAAAAGGAGGGGGAGAGGTAGGTGGAGGAAGAGAAAGGGAGGTGAAACGGAGTAAAAAAGTTTGCTGCAGCAGTGGGAGCGAAAATGGCTTAGGAACCCGAGGGTTGTTGCCTCCCCTTTCTTTCGAAAAAGTGAGAGATAAACAGAGGTAAGAGACAAAACTGAGGTGTGGAATTGAACGGAAAGCAAGAGAGAGAGAGAGAGAGGGAGAGTTGCAAGTAAAAGGAGCTTTTTATTTCTCTTTTTCTGTCTCTCACTGCTTCTCTCTCTCTGCTTTGGCCGTAATGATCTTATTAAAGAGACCGTGTTCCTTTACTGAGAGTTGCTCGAGTTCCTTTTCATAGGCGGCGGGGCAATGAATTTGAAAGAAAAATACAAATAATGATTTTATATTAGAGATTGATGTGGAATGCGGTGCTATATGAAGATGACTTAACTGCATGAGGTTTTATATGTTTCTACAATAGATATAGCATTTAAAATGTATTCCGTTCCTTGTGTATTTTTTATTTTCCACTCTAGATAATTCTTTCCGTTCCATATCTCAACGAGTTACTTGACGTTTCAATTTATTTTTTAATAATTAATACTCTTGGTTGATTCACGTGTATCTAATCTCCAGCCATCCTAGTTTCACTCATGTTTCGTGATCGTATTTGCTCAATTGAACCGAAGTGAACTTTTGTCAATTTTTTTACTTCTGACACAAATGGGATGTGAATAGCAGCATAAATGGAGCTGAACATATGACCAAAGATTTTTGTATGTATTATATACAGGATTAAATTTGGGCCGGACAAGGAAGCATTCGGCCAAAATGACGAAATTTAAAATCTCGCCTAGGCACGAAGCATTTTGCAACACAATTATAATTAAGCCACTGGAGGTTCTACGAGACAAGTTACGAGGGGTTGAATAAAAACAGCGGTTTTTATAACGAGTACATTAAATAGTAGAGTGATAATTCTTAACTTCGGTCAGACTAACAGTTCGGCTGAATTACAAGAGATTGAAAATCGGAGATAACTAGGCATTTTGGCGGTAAATAATTAATCGAATTACCGCCGAAACGGCGAGGCACTTGGATATTTTCCAGCAGAATCACGTGGAAATCATCTGCAAATCCCATGAAAGAATACCTAAGGGCGAATGACGAAGTAAACGAAGTGTAACGAGTTTCAAGCGAGCGAGGATGTGAAATTTCCATAAATGAGCGTGCGTCAAAGGCTCTTAAGAAATGAAATGAGATACTGTTGAACTCGAGATTTTATTGAAATGTTTCGATAAAATTCTCAGATATAGAGAAAATCGTTTCAACCATCGAAAGAGTAACGTTCGGCTCGGTATCGACTCTTTATTTCAGGCAAATTGTATTAAGTTTTTATGCAAAATAATTTCAAAAGCGTTGATGACTAGGTTTTTGCCAAAGAATTAGTTATTACAACCATAATTTGCATGCAACAGGCGTTGTTAGTTTTTCGCTCATATTAGAAGAACCTAATACTTTTCATTATAAGTCTCATTATAATGTAGATGTATTCATGATATGTTTTTAGTTTTACAAAATTTGAAATACATTACTCTGATGAATTATCGAGTTAAATATTTAAATAAAAAATAACTAAATTTTGGTTGCCTAAAATGACAAAATGATTCTTTTACGATCATGAAATAATTTCTTATAGCAGGCCTCAGTGCATAATATAAAATCGCCCTAAATTTCGACGGACGCAGAACAAATGTTTCTCAAGTTAATGTGTACGTATTGATTAAAAGTTATGAATCTAATTCTTTAGACCATCTCTCTAGGAGCGCGCGACATAATGAGCGGAAAGGACAGCCATGGAATGATAGAGTTTGAGTGAGAAGGAGGGCTGCGGTGAAAGTAATAAGTTAACCGGCAGCCTTTCCCGAAGCTAGAAATTCCTTTTGTTTGTCCGAAGGATGGCGAGGAGGAGGCGGTGAGGGGATAGAGGAGTAGGGAGGAGAGGGAAGAAGGGAGGGGGGTAGGGTCGGGAGAGGGGAGTGGAGTGGGGGGAGAATGGGAGACCTAAGATTGAGGTTGATGCTGTTGTGGCAACGGCAGAGAAGGGCACTCTTGCGACACACCCAGGGGGTTTCCTCGGCTAAAGGAAGTGATGCTGGGCCCCATGGGCCCGGCCCTTATTCCCTTCCTTACCCGTCTCACGGCCTAATGACTGGGCAAAAGGGGCGAGAATTTGTCACCGGGAAACACACACCAACTCCCTCGCTCCTTCAATTCCCAAAACCATTTCCCTCTTTCCTTAGATCCTAATCCCAACGCCTAACTCCCATTGAATTCCCTCACTCCCTCCCCTCCCTACCTTACTCCATAAACCTTCCTCTTCTAATATTATCTCTTCTCCGGCTCCTCCTACCGACCGCATCCTTTACTTCTCCTGCCTCGGCGATATTTCCTCACACCTCTTCCCTCTCTAATCATTTCTTCCGCATTCTCATTCTCCATTGGCCTCCCTTTGTCCCTTACTCTTTCCTATATCACTTCCCCAACTACTTTTCTCGTACCCTCATCGTCTTATAGGAATGTGTATCTTAACTCCTCCTCCCACCCTCCTCTCTCCTGCCCTCGCATCATCCGCTCCCTCGTTTCCTTCCCCTTCCCTTATGTTTACCCTCTAGCTCCTCTTATCTTCAACCTTCTTCGCCACTATATATGCCTCTTCCCCATTTTACTCCATTTACCATTTTATTTCCTCCCTCCCTCTGTATACCACCTTTCCATACGCCTTTCTCTCTTCCTCCTCTTTGTTATGGCATTGCCCTTACCGCTGTGTCCTTTTGTCCCTATCTCTCACGGTCAATTTCCGCTCTTCCCATCAATTTCCTCTCCTTCATTTCCTCTGTACCTCCCAAATTTTTCTTCCGAGCAAATATCGACACTCAATACAAATAACTTCGATATATAAACTCAATATCTAGATAACTGAACTATGCTTTGGATCAAACGGCCACAGAAACTCACGTCTATCGATCTCATGACATGAAATAGAATAGAAAAATAATTTCTTTGGAAGAATGCACTGGTAGTTTCCAAAGTAACTGCTAATAGTTAACCCATCTCTTGAATGGAATCAACGCATGGGGACTCGTGACGGAAGACAGTCACTCTTTAAATGTGTTGCGCACTTGACTTATTGATCGTCAGTACGTTATAGGAGTATATTCATTATTTGAAACATATATCAGTCAACAGAATGAGCAGCGATAAAGAAAATATTGCCCAAGATGGCTAAATTGCAAAGTGTGAAAAGAGTTTAATAGATGTAGTAAGAGCGTAGCAAACTCGATGTCCCACATGCAAAAAATGCCATGAAAGTTACTCTAATGTGATATTGTGACACATTAGAGACACGATATAAATCGCAATAAAAATAAAAAATAGTCACATTCAGCGAGAATGTTTACGTTGACCACTATAATCTTCATTTCAGATATTTTAATTGACTAGAAAGAGAATCGGCTAAATATTAACTTAAGGGAAAATGAATTCCGCTTGTTTCGAAGTGTATACAACCAGCTAGAGGAATGTAAGGGTATTCTACCTCACAGTACGATGATCGTGGTTTCGAATCAGTCCATCAGTCCCTGACCATGAGAGATTGCGCTCGTAACAGATAGGCTGAAGAGAGATTTTGTTTTTGCAACATAAAGTTAGAATCTTAGTATACATATTTCCACCATTTGTGATTCATACGGTAAGAAATATTTCATTAAGCTTATTCCACTTCACTAACCCCTCCCCTCAACCATGACAACGCTCTGTATATTATGAGCGATTTAAAAACAACCACACACAAAACGCGCGCGCACTTTCTCACACACACTTCAAGTCCAGTCGTATTTTTCAGCTCTTCAGTCCTCTCGCCTGTTATTTTAATACTTTAGTCTTCTTCTTCTAAATCTTTATCCGCTACAAGTTAACATATTCATACATAAGGTTTTTTATAAATCCCACTAAGGTTTTTATGAACAAAATTAACAAGTAAGAATTAACTACCATTGCGTTACCCTCGTTGCGTATCACTTACGCATTGATACTTAACTCTTCGTAATTTGAGAATATCTAGTTCTACAGCGCCAAATACGACACTTAATAATGTAATACCAAATTTACAATTTACATTTACAATTGCCACCATTTTCTAATAAAGGTTGGATGGCATCTACATGGGAAAAAATTCGTACGGAAAATTTGAAATGCCATTCCAACATTTATAGGAAACCTAAAAATTGTTTTCTTCTAAATTGTTGAATAAATTATTTAGATTGGTGGCATAAAAAAATTCTTTTATAAATAAGGGTTTTATTTCGACAGAGTAATCAGCATGAATAATAATTTAAAAATATTTAGTAGTAAAGTACATCATATCGCATAGGACTTTTAAATTCCCGTATATAAAATGTATGCGTCAAAAGGCACAAAAAATAGAGAATCGTTGTCATAGTTGTTGTTGAGTCTACAAAGCAATTTCTATTCAGAGGAGAGCTTAGGTCTGTTATCTTTTGTGATTAAATTCTTCAGAAAGAAATGCTGCAAAACATCAATTTCGATTATTCCTGTCCCCGTAGCACTAAAATGGGGACAAATCAGGGCCAAAAATTGTCAATTTCAATATTTAAAAGACGTGAAATGCCAGAGCACCAAACACTATGTCATCGCTCTCCCACTTTACTCTAATTTAGGAGTTTGGATTATAAGAGTCTCCAATTGTTATGATTGCAATTAGCTTAAGATCCAGATAAAAATAGTCCATTAGGGACGTGTATTTTGCCTGATTTAAAAGACAATCTTGATTGAAAATGCGAAGTTAAAAACTAAAGAATATAAAGAAATTATCTTATTATTTCACTAGCCTTAAAACTTGTTCAATAGAGCAGTGCAGCTGCTTACTTTTTATAAGATTTCCATAATTTTGGCAAAGTTTTGACTGTAGAAACATGTACGTTATCACGATATCTTTAGTTGCATGCTTCGTCACTAATTCCAAGCCATCGCTTATATCTAGAAGGCGTTCTCCGGCCACCGTCAGATGTTTACTGCCAGATTGACGGTCACTTACGTGACGAAATCACGTAATTTACCACGATATCAAATTTTAAATTGAGGGTTTCCTGGAAATTTTCACTTTTGCAATTTTCTCGCCCACCGATTTGCCCAAAATGGAAAGATATATAAATATGAAGATAACTTGCTCATTTCTTACTTAGTTCGCCAGATGCAGACAAAATCGTAACACTTGGAGTGACTTCAATTATTTACCTTAAATCAGTCGGAGTAATTACTATTTCGAACCAGGAAGCAGAGAACGTGAGTCAAGCGAAGCATTTCTCGATACTTTCGCGAAACAATCCATATTGCAATTAGTTGAAGAGTCCAAGGATATCGAATAAAACTCTTGATTTACTAGCCCCAAATAACTCCGAGTGCGTAGATGAAACCTCCGTCGAAGAAGAAATAAACGATCACAGGGCTGTATACGCTGAAGTAATAGTAAAGTAATAAAATTAGAGCAAGTAAAGTAATGTCTAATAGTCAGAGTCGATTTCCCCAATTTGAGTTGTACATTCGTACTGAATATCCATGTTTCCGCGAATCGACGATTAACAGGAACTTCGAAGGCAAGTATTTAGACAAGAAATTTAGGCGTGCTACTAAGGAACCTAGGTGACAAAATAATAAGGCAAGGACGGCCCGCAGACTTCAGTGAGGATGTCACTTCTGGATAACTAATACCTAAATCACCAAACGTCGCGAATGAGCAAAGTGAGTTGATCAAGCAACAATGATATAAGGCGTCTCCCAAAGCAAGAGTAGATATCGTTAATGCGCTTAGAGATTTAAAAAATGACCATTGCCTACGTCACAGAAGTTCAAGGAAGAGACCTTAACATATCGTCACTGCGAGGTGAGACTCGATTGATTGCTCAAGTGCGTTTAGAAAGCGAATTTATTAAATAAACCATTTATTGTTTATGTTAAGGAGTTAGAGGCATTCACACCAGCATCGGGATCTTGGGTGGAACACTACGCTTGCCCTGTACGCGGATGATGCGGCGCTCCTGTCGCGGTCTTCCAAAAAGTACGCGGCCGTGGAGACGCTGCAGTGCGCCGTTGACGAACTGGTGTCTTGGTATCGTCGATGGCGCATTGTAGTCAACCCTGGAAAGACCAAGGCTGTCGTCTTCCACCCTGGAAGAGGAGCGCCGCCTGGAGTCGATTTGTCAGTGATGGGGGGGGGGGGGTTATCCCCTGGAGCCCAGAAGTTATATACCTGGGAGTGGTGCTAGGCCGGAGGCTTCTCTGGAAGTCTCAGGTTGAGCGCATCCGCCACAAGGCACTCGGGGCGCTGGCGAGGCTTCGTCCGATCCTGCGCCCGGGTGTCTTGTCGGCTGACACCAAGAGACGCCTCTACCTGAGCTGCGTGAGGCCCATCATGACTTACGCAGCACCGGTCTGGTCTGAAGTGCCCAAGACCACCCTCTACAGGCTGCAATTGGTGCAGAACAGTGCACTCCGGCTGATACTAGGTCGTTGCCGATACGAGAGCGTCAGCCGGTTGCACTTAGACGGAAATGTGGAGTCCCTGGACGTCCTCCTGCTGAGGATGTCCAAGGAATTCTACTGCAAGGCAGCAGCATCGAGGCACAAATAGGTGCAGCAGCTGTGCGATATCAAGGTTAGGTGGTGGGACCGCTATAAGCGACCCATCGCCAGCCTTGATTCGCTGGAAACCCTCCCTAGCAACAAGCGTCCCCGCTTGTAGGGAGGGTTTGGTGCCTCTTTGTAACAAGGGGCTAAAGAAAAGTAAAACGAGCAGAGTGTAAAAAGCCTAGTCCCGCATTTGAAGCAAAGCTGGCAATGCGATTGAGACAACCGCCAGGAGGTTGGAGAGTTCATAGCTGTCCAACGCGGGAGGAGGAGGAAAATGGACCGAATCCAACCCCAAACCACTTAACCTAACCCAGGGGGAAAATTGAACGAATCCAGCCCCCAACCACTTAAACCAACCCAGGGGGAGGGGGAAAATTGAACGAATCCAACCCCCAACCACTTAAACCAACCCGGGAGGATGAGAAAAATGGAACCAATCCAATATTCAGCCAATTAACCTAACCCGGGAGGAGGAAAATGGAACGAATCCAACCCCCAACAACTTAACTTGGATTCGGGTACTAGTGTACAATGAAAATGTCATAGTATTTTTAATAGTGGTCCGGGATAACCCAGTAGTACCGATTTCAGTAACAGGTATAGTGCAGCAACTAGAATCGATCAAGCCAAATAAATTCCAAGGTCCATAGAAAATTTCCACATATCAGAATTAATCTCTCTATAACTTGAGATCTTTTTCCACAAAACTTATCGCAAGGCATCTTACTCAAATGTTGGATGTTAGCGAACGTAACACTCATCCAAAATGGTGGTGACAAAGAGAACCACGATAACAATCGGCCTATGCCCATATCATCATTATCCTGTAAAATGCTTGAGTGTATCATCACCAGATTCACAATGAGTCTTTTAGATAGTCAGTGGCAACCTAATATTTGTCAGTATGGTTTTAGGGAGGGTAAATCATGAGATATCCAGCTGTCTCTTTTGCGGAAGATGCATCAAGTTCTGTCAAGAAAAATACCCTGTTCGACGTTATATTAATAGATTTCATGAAAGTCTTCGACAAGATATCTCATATCAAATTAATCATATAACTCGTAATTATCAGTGTTAATACAAAAGTTGGGAGTTGGGTTAGAAATTGTCTCTCGAACAGAAATAAGAAAGTGGTAATCGACAAAATCAATTCTGATTCTCTAAGATCCACGTCCGGTGTTCCGCAGGGTAGTCTCCTAGATCTGTTGTTATCCTATATTTATGCCAATAATATAAGCTAGACCAATGGTATCCAACGTTTTCGGGCTCGGGGGCTACTGAGCTTGCCCAAAAATCATGGCGGGCTCCCTCCCTCTTACAACTCGGGGGATTTCCCCCGTAATATTCGGTTCAGAGGGGGGGGGATGGGGTGAAGGAGGTTGAGGGGAGGTATTCCGTTGAGCTCATCAAGGTTAAAAACTTTTTTCCTCCTCTAATAACAGCATTGATAGAAATTGGCATGTGATATGGAGCGAAAAGTATAAAATAATATTTGATTCTTACGAGTGAAAGTACTTACCTGCTATATTTAACTTGACGCTGAACGTACCTAATACTGATAAAAAGACGTAACTCACACCAGCAACCACCATCGACTATTGATGCAGTAACCTCCTACTGCGTATACATCGTACATTGTAACCATCAGTCCGCAGACATTCTATCTCTTCGAATCAAAGGGATGCTTTCGATGATATTGCAAAGATTGTTTCCAAACACTTTGTCTCACTAAAACATTTTTTTGAACTTTTTTGAGAGAAATATCGTATTGGCTAACTGAATTATAAAATTAGTGCCACGGGCGCCTGAAAGAAGCTTCACTGGCTACCAGACGCCAGCGAGCCAACGGTTGGAAATCACTTAGCTAGACGGTACGTAGCAAGCAACTTTCATGGAAAGAGTGGTCAGATATAATAAATAAACATTTCGAGAAACATGTCACCTATCTTTGGTAAGGCCGCAGGTCGATTACGCTTCTAGTATACGGGACCCACATGAGGAGGACCACATACTCGAGTTGGAAAACATGCAGCGCAGGGCAGCACGTCTCTTGCAACAAATTTAATATCCAAAGCATAGCGTAACTTCATTATTAAAAAATTTGAATTTTAATTCCTTGAATTAAATTTTTAAGTGCCTACAAATGATTGAAACTTCTAGAGAATTATAAATCAGAAAATTTAGCTGAGGAAGTACTCGGATAATTTTAGCACCCACTTAATTAAAAAGGGACCACCACAATGATAAATACATACTATCGAAATAAGATAGTTATGAAATTTTTTTAGCTATTTTAGGAAGTCTGCTGCGTAGCATCCCCTGCCCATCTCCAATAACTTGTATGTTGACTTGCACGATGTTATGTAGGCATAAATTATACGTGTATACCTTACAGTAGCCCCTCATCCAAACGTAGACATTAGCGTAGGGGGAAACAACCATAAAATAATCCTGCAGGCCTCTCACAGCGTTTATCCTGCACGAATAATATTTGAAGCTAATGAAAAATAAAAAATAGGCATCAGGGTAGAATAAGTGTGCGTGCAAAAAAAAAGAAATTTTGTGGGAGGTGAGGAGAAGGAGGGATAGTGTGTGTATATATATATATATATATATATATATATATATATATATATATATATAGAGAGAGAGAGAGAGAGAGAGAGAGCGAGAGAGAGAGCAAGTTGTGATGGAGAGTGATGGGAGGGATGAGTTTGACTGAGTGAGTTTGAGAGAGTGAGAAAGAGAAGAGGATATAGGCAAAAGAAGGGAGGGGGAGGGGGGAGGCAAATGGATTTCCATCGCGTCGAATAAGTTGGGCAAAGTGAAAGGGAGAAAGAGAGAGACTCTCCGTTTCCAGGGTTTTCCAATTAAGAAAACCATTTCTGTTTCCTCGGCCGAAGAGAGAAAGCAAAGTGTTTTCTCAAAGTTTTTGGATCTTTTCCTTTCTATATTTTGCTCAACGCACTTATTGTGAAAATTCTTGACGGAGAGTAAATTATATTAAAGCATAAGATGTTCCATTAGGTTTTGCTCAGCTTTGTATACGATGGAAAAGTATTCTATTACTTAGAAATTCTGGCCATTTTATCCAATAAACTGAAATTCGATAATCAGTTTCTAGAAAAAAACTAGCAATTGTTATTTAAAATAACCCTAGCTATAAAGAGGTTGAATGAGCTAAAAAGCTGCATTGCTCAATATAGATTTCCGATGATTTTCACCAAATTTCGCAATGTATCACTTTTCAAGCATAGCTTTGCGGACCGCATAAAAATATCGCTCGAGTCGCGTATTTTAACCGTATTACTGGTACCCGTAAAAACTTTTGCGAAGTCAATCAGAAATCTGCACGTTTAAAAGTAATAATAGCAAATTTCTCCTTCTAAAATTAGACAACTGATACTTTGAATGTAATGTTTGTTTTTATAATTTATATGTACAATTTTAAATGTCTCTCTGATACAGAAAAGGCCACATTCCAGTATTGAAATAAAGAAAGATTTTTTTCTTTTGCTCAATCGTTCAAAATGCCCACACGCAGTTTACTGAATAATAATAATCTTCAAATATTAACGTTGCAATCTATTAAGTTAGACATTAGTTCAACTATAATTTCGTTGCATTATAAACAGCGCGAAATGAATAACGCCATTATATTGGCTATCTGAAGGCTTAGTAGAGGCTAATTCAATCGGAGACAATAATGTGGGTCGCCTTAGCAACACTGGGAAAGAGTACGAAACAGCCATAAATTTTCGAAAAGAAAAGCGTGTTTGAGAAATTATGCAACATCAAAACATTGCAAGAATAAGATATTTTATAGTTTTAGCCGTCGAATAAAGCAAAAACGGAGTAATTCGATCCATATTTACGTTTTTAATGAAGGAAAAAAATATACCTTGCACTTTAAAAAATCAAAACTCCTGTGTAAACATACGGAAAAATATAATCGTCTCCCGGAATCTAATCCGGGACACTTCCGTAAACAAAAATAGTTTTCCTGGGTTTTCTAGTTGGCAGAAACAAAACGGCGTTTACAGCATTTCTCTATGACAAACTGTTCAAGAGATAATTGGAGGGACGGATGGACAGACGGACAGACACTGAGTAATTATATATAAAGGTTATGTTCCATATCCCCTTCTTTACGTAGGCTTCTTAGATTTCATATCTTAAGTCGCCTCTTTCTAGGTCTTCCTGTATTTTTAATAAAATGTAAAATAATTTCTGTAATTTCCAGATTTAAGGCATTCCCAGGGGGATTGATGGCCACACTGATCGTTTAATCTGGCGTCCTGGAAGTTCAAAATATTGCTATGAACTACAATACATATATTGTCAATGCGTGTCGAGGCAAACAAAAGACCTAAAACACTTCTACAACAGATTCAAATTTTAAACAATATAAACTCTCTCCGTCTACATACTACTTTTTATCTATTTCAGGGAACATCCGAATCTCAACTTTATGGTCTTGTTACTTTCTCCATATACAAAGCATTGTATAGAGAAAGTGTTGTTTTTATGGAAAAAATCGAATTCGATATTTCAACGGAAATACATGTTTTAAGGTCCCCTGAACACGTTTTAGACTATATTCTCGATGATATCTGTGGGTGTGTGAGAGACCGGGATTTTGTGGTTGCTCTAACTCAAAAACTATTAATCAGATAAACAAAATTTTACATTTGACCTTTCTATTAAAGGAAAAAGAACTGATTAGTTTTTGATAAACATCGCTCAACCGGAAGTGGGCGTTTACTCTTGTCACATCAGTTTTTATGAAATATTTGCTTTAATATTTGATAAATGTAAAAAAGTACTGGAATAAATATAAGAAATTTAAATTTTTACAATGTTTATTCGAAAGATTTCCATATAATGCATTGTTTAAAAGTTATTTTTAAAACAATTTTTTTAGCTTCCACCACCACACCACCTACCGTCGACTATTGAAATTAGTTACGTCTTAGTAACGCTCTTTTTATTTTCGTAATTGTTGGAGTTTTTGGGCTATATCGAATATTAGAAGGCTATTGTTTGAATGTATTTCTGTTCTTCGTTGTCTAAATTTTTGTTGCAGTTCCTTAAAATATTTAATATCATGTAACCTATTTGGAATTTTTAGAAATATGACAGGTATGGAGAAAGCAGGGAATGGAACCGGAACCGAACCGAAAGCCGAATCCGAAATAAAACCGTTATTTTTTCTGGAGTGAAACCGATCCCGAACCGAAAAAAATATTTTTCTGAACCCGAACTGAAACAGAAAACCTTTATTTATTTTGTTCCATTTTTTCGGTTCGCATAAACATTGGGAGCAAAAGAAGGGTTTTTCCTTTTGCTTTAATATGAGTATTTTTTTGAAAGCCTCACTTTTCAACACCGAATAAGTCAAAGGCTATTGGTTTTCTTGAGAACACATGCTCCTAAGTCTTTGGAGAGATGCATCTTTGTGATAATATCTGTCGGTTAAATGGTGGGATTTTTAATGGGTATCTCAATACATAGGGAGAGGATGAAGGATACGTCCTGCTGAGGTTTCCCAGAACCCTGTTAACCCTGCGGTACTCGCGTGGGGTGCTGTGGATAGCCCCGGCATGGATTTTATGACAGGGTTTCATTATTTTGGCCTTTTATGACTCCGACTCTTCAGTAGCTGGAATGATTTGTGTTTGGAACCTTTTCTGCTAAACATTTTCACTTCTCTTTGATATTCTTTTGAGTGTGTACGTTTTTTCTAAGAAAGTGCTGCATTGTACATTACGGAAATCAATTTTTCCTTTGTGCGGACGTTGTTCGTATTTAATTAGGAAATTATTTTTACTATCCACAGAACTTTTATTATTTCACATAATTTGAGGTTGTCTCTCAATAGTTTCGCTTCTTCACTGATTATCAGCATATATGTAATGTGTTATTTCCTGTAATTGGAGATCGCATCTCAACTTTCTTCACCGACTCTGATCCTACATGGTTTGTAGGTTTTTATTATTTCAGTGTTAGGTTTCAGTTTTGAAGCTCCCTGTAGACTCTTTAGGACTGATATTTGGCAGAACTATTATATAAATTATAGATTACACGAATATTCAAACTGAAAAAGTAAAGTATATACAGTTATCAAGATCATGATGCGGACAACGGTTTTTCCTCTCGTGTACAATTATTATTTGTGTTCTATTGTGGGATTTCTGATTTCTTTAATGGAACTGAGGATATTATAAGTATATTCCTAAAAACTGTCAACTGACTCATAAATTGACATCCGAAAATATTCACAAAAGTGTACCTTCAGATTTTTTCTTTTCGAAATAGATAAATATTGAAAAATCATGTGGAACTTCTCAAAATTCACTTATAAACTATTATAAATAGAACAAAATAAAGAATTAATTAAATAATAGTGTTAATTTATTATAACAAACAATCTGTGGGGTTTCAGGAGCACCCCACGCGAGTACTGGCTGTTGAAAATTTTAACCAATTACCGCAGGGATAAACGAGACTAGTGGAAAGGAACTTAGTGATACCTTGAAGACAGCCGCTAATCGTTTTGGTACCCTCCCCCTATCTTGTGGAGTGTCTCTTCTCCATATGCAATGAACGCTTACATTCTGGTAGTCTTTCTCTAAAAGGATCGCTCCGCAGTCATGCTTTTGAGGTATTCTTACTTCTGTTAAATGTTACTGTGCATACATATATGTCGTCTTAAGAAAATTTATGTAATTACAAATTGTATGGTATTTGTAATATTAACATCTAAATTATTGCATTGAAAAAATAGTTAAGTAACTATTCGTTGAACAACTCTTTATGAATTACATTCTACATACAAATGTGAATTAATATTATTATATCTGTTCAAGTACGTGCATGAGTACTGTTGGCATAAATTCATTATGATAATGAGAGTACCTGCTTATATTGGAATGTGAATTGTAAAATCAAATAAAAGTTGACTTTTGAAAGAATAACAACGGTTTTACATAAAATTAATTACTAATAAATAAATAATATTTTTAATGCTTTTATACGCGCTAAAAAGGAAAAAAATAAATATTGAATTCATATCGAACAGTATTCGACGGAGTCGTATAAAATTGAATAACGAAAGACGTAAGAAGAGAATTCATACAATGTTTTACTGTTCGTTACATGGTGGGAGGGGACGCTTGCGCGATGTTACGTGCGGATATCTATTTCTGTCTTCTTGACTTGCGATAGTTAATTCGTATTTGTTTTAAATAAAAATTAACATTAAATAATAAAGATTTTTTGGAATTCTTTGAAATTTTCTCCAAAAAAATTCAAAGTCGAAGCGAAAAAAACCGGTTCGAAGCGGTTCAATGGCGGCGAAACCGGAACCGAAAGTTTCTTTGTTTTGTGTGAACCAACGAAAACCGGAGCGAAAAAAATTTCCGTTCGATACCCTGGGAGAAAGTCATGTGGTGGCCACATCAATTTTTTATATTTGCTTCAATATTGACAAATGTAAAAAAGTACTGAAATAAAAGTTGTAAGAAATTTAATTTTTTACGTTTGTTAAAAACATTTTCCCATGCATGGCATTGTTTAAGAGATATTTTAAAAGGTAATTTTTTATATGCCACCACCAATCCATCTATCTGCGACTATATTAAACTCAATACATATAGTTACGTCTTAGTAACGCTCCTTTTTATTGCTTTTTGTCATTGCTGAAAAGCATTATTATTTTCGTTATGTCCGTACGTACGCATATATCAGGGAAGAGTTGGTTCAACCGATTTCAACCAAATTTTGTGCATAGAATACTCACATGAATGAATGACCATTATGAGAGGTTTATACCGAAGGGGTGCCACAATTGCAAAGTTTATCTTTTCGATAATTGTGAATTTGGAAGGAATTGGCAAAACCGATTTAAACGAAATTTTGTATGGAGGAGCGGACCGCGTCAGCCAAACGGTGGTGCCAAAATTACAAATTAAACTCTTTCAGTAATAATGGATTTCGAGAGAAATGGCTGGACGAATTTCAACTAAATTTTGCATATAAGGTTTGTACAAAATATTATAATGAAATCAAGATGTTTAAAGCGGAGTTAAAGAGCAGGGTCACCACACTAAGAAGTGAAATAATATTTTTTTAACCGTATTTATAGAGAACTCACCCCATGGCTTTTAACCAAAGATCATATAAATATATAACCAAAATGTTAATTAGACTAAACACGGCTACCGCAATATCAAGGTTAGTATTTTCTGTAACTATGAATTTAGAAGGTGCCTGAACGGATTCTAAAGAAATTGCGTTTGTCGGAAGAGTATAGAATGAAATAACGAAATGAATATGTTTATCACGAATCTATAAATCAGGGCTACCACAATATAAGGAAAAATAATATTTTGATTTCAAAGCAAATACATTAGTATACAATTAATTTACGCCGAATTTGACGAAAAGCACTTCTGTACTACGGGAAACCCGTGTGCATCCCTACTTGTTAGTGCTTTTCGTCATTGCTTAAAAGCACCATTATCTTCGTGATGTCCGCCTGTCCGTCCGTACGCATATATCAGGAATGAAATGGCTAAATCGATTTCAAGCAAATTTGGTACATAAAATAATTACATACCAAAATAAAATATTTCGACCAGCTCGACTAAGCAGGGGTGCCACAATTGCAAAATAAAACTTTTCGGTAATAATGAATTTGAGAGGAATTGGCAGGACTTTTAGCATGAAGAAGTTGTACAACATTATTTAAAAAATCAATATTTTTAGCGTAGATACAAATCAAGACGGCTACAATACAAGTAATAAACAAATTACATTTAAAAATATTTGTGTTGAACTGTCCAGATAAATTTAACCATATTTAAAATTTGTATTGTATACATAAACAACATATTTGCACCGCATCAACCAAACAAAGGTGTCATAATTACAAATTAAATTCTTTCAGTAATCACGGATTTGGAAGGATTTACCAGAACGGATTTCAACTAAATTCAGTATATAAGATTTGTACAGCATACCATAAAGAAATCAAGATGTTTAAAGGGGAGATGGAGAGCAGGGCTACCATAATAAAAAGTAAAACGTATTTATAGAGAACTGGCTGCATGAATTTTAATCCAACATGTTACATATAATCTTCATATAAATAAATAACCAAAACCGCATATTTCATTCGTGTCCACTAAACAAGGCTACCAAAATATCAAAGCTAGAATTTTTCTGTAACAATGAGTTTGGAAGTGTTAAGCTGAACCGATTTCAAAAAGAAATTTCGCTTGTATGGCGAGAATAGAATGACAAAATGAAATGAACATGCTTCGAGCGTATCTATAATGCAGGGATACCACCATGTAAGGAAAAATATTTTTATGATTTCGAAGCAAAAAAATTAATTTATGATTACACTACGGCGAAATTGACAAAAAGCACTTATGTACCACTGGAAACCCGTGCGCAACCCTAATTGGTAGTGTTTTTCGTCATTGCTGAAATACTCTATTATCTTCGTGATGTCCGTTTGTCCGTCCGTCCGTACACATATATCAGGGAAGAATTGACTTATCCGATTTCAACCAAATTTGATACACTGAGTACCCGTGAATTAATGAATAAAATGACAGATATGGGCCGAATCCACTCAGCAGGGGTGCCACAACTGCAAAATTAAACTTTCCGCTAGTTATGAATTTGGAAGGACACACCTGATTTCAAAGAAATTTTGTGAAAAAAGAAGGCAACGTATTAAAACAAAACCAAGAAGTTAAGTATAGATACAGAAAACAGGGCTGCCACAATTCAAGTAACAAAAATTCATTTTACACGCACCTATTTGTATTAAATTTTACGCATCAATTTTAACCAAATTTATTATTTATAATGTAAAATTATGTAAAAAACCATAATAGCATACTTTGACCTGACTATCCAAACAGGGGTACCGCAATTACAAATTCAAGACTTTCAGTAATTATAGATTTCGAAGGAATTTGCCGGACGAATCTCATCTAAATTTCATATATAAGATTTTTGGAAAATACCATAATAAAATCGATATGGTTAAACCATAACTAAAGAGCAGGGCTACCAAAGTAAAAAATAAAATAATATTTCTTTCACAGGTATTTATAGAGACCCGACCACAAGTATATAATCCAAATATGATATATATATATATATATATATATATATATATATATATAAAGTAAAGATTATATGGTTGGACAATATGAGTTCTCTCGAGGTATAACAATCCGGAGGTAATATAGTCCCCCAATCGGATCTCCGGGCGGGGACTGCCTTGAGGAAAACATTTGTCGAAAGTAAATTACGAATAGGGACTTGGAACGTAGGAAATATGAGAAAGGCATGAAAGCTAGAGAACTTGAAAGAAGAAATGAGAAGAAATAGAGTTGACATTATAGGGCTAAGCGAAACTAGATGGGAGGGAGAAGGACAGTTCGACTCGGAAGAATTCACGGTAGTTTATTCTGGAGGAAATAGGGGGGAAAGGGGAGTAGCTCTGGTACTTAGGAAAGATATGATGAAAAGCGTGACAAAGATAATAGCAACGAACGATAGACTGATGGCAATAAAGCTAAAAGCAGTCCCAGTGGACATGCTGATAATCCAGGTATATATGCCAACGTCAGCTCATGACGATGAAGAAATAGATGAGATCTATGAGCAAATTAATGAAATTTACGAAGAAGACGGAAGAGGAAAGGTAGCATAGTCGGAGAAGGACAGGAAGAAAATGTTGTCGGGCAATACGGACTTGGGAAGAGAAATCGAGGAGGGGAGAAACTCGTAGAATTCTGCATAAATAATGACCTTGTAGTGACTAATACATGGTTCAAAAACCATAAACGAAGGTTATACACATGGAAAAGCCCAGGAGATAGAATGAGATGCCAAATAGATTACATCCTTGTAAAACAAAGATTCAGGAACAGCATAAAGAACGCCAAGGCATTGCAAGGAGCAGACATTGATTCAGATCACAGCCTTCTAATACTTGACGTGAGTACAAAGCTCAAACAAATAAGAAAAACGAGAAGAGAAAGACAGACCTGGGACCTAGAAAAACTGAAAGAAAGGCAGGATGTAGTCAGCATGAAGTCCGAAGATAACCTAAGGAAGTTGGAAAACAAACCGAAGACCGTTGATATAGAATGGGATGAAATTAAAACCAGTATCAAGGATACCTTGGATAAAGAGATTGGAAAACAAGAGAAGAAAATCAGAAAACCAAGGATCACGAAGGAAATGCTGGAGAAAATGAATGAGAGACGAAAATGGAAAAACGTTAACAGTGAAGAAGGTAGAGCCAACTATAGGCGTATAAACAATGAGTTGAGAAGGGTAACAGATAAAGCTAGAGAAAATTGGATAAAAGGAAAATGTGATGAAATAGATCAAATGGAGAAGTTAGGACGGTACGATATGAAGTACGTTAGGGCACTGGAATTAGAAGATAAGAAGTCTAATGGAATTTGTGGTAAAGGAATTATGAATACGGATGGGAAGATAGCCTCAGAAACAAAGGATGTAGCACAGGTATGGGAAGTATACATTAAGGAATTATACAGCAAACAGGCAGGAGCGGCAAAAATAGAACTGGAAAATGAGGAAAACATTGAAGAAGACAACTTAGGACCAAGTATTATGGAGAGCGAAGTAGAAAAGGCGATAGTGGAACTAAAGAAGGGGAAAGCCACGGGCAGCGATGGAATACCGGCTGAGATACTTAAAGTCATAGGATCAGAAGGACTAAAAGCGATCACGAAATTAATTAATAAGATTTACGACACGGGAGAGTGGCCTCGGGATTTCCTAGAAGTAACAATGATCCCTCTAAAGAAGAAGCCAAAGGCAATGCAGTGTAAAGATTACAGAACGATAAGCCTTCTGTCACACACATCGAAGATCATCACGAGGATTCTTAATAAAAGGCTAGAGAAAAAGGCAGAAGAAATAATAGGGGAAGATCAATTCGGTTTCAGAAAAGGACGAGGAACTAGAGATACTATAGGAGTAGTTAGAATCATATCAGAAAGGGCAATAGAATACAGTCAAGATATCTGCGCATGTTTCTTAGACTGGCAGAAGGCCTTTGATAGAGTAAATTGGGTAAAGTTTATTAAGATATTAAAGGATATAGGTGTAGACTGGAAAGACAGGAGACTGATTAGGAATCTATATGAGAATCAAGTTGTAAAGGTCAGGTTTGAGAATGTGGACACCTGCGGAATAAATATCGGTAGAGGAGTAAGACAAGGCTGCTGCCTATCGCCAACCCTATTCAATATATATGGAGAAAGCCTAATGCAAGAAGCTTTAGAAGGCACAGGGGATTTCAAAATTGGAGGAAGGATTATAAGAACAGTAAAATACGCAGATGATCAAGTACTTCTAGCAAGAAAGGAAGAGGAGCTACAAAAAATGATAAATAGACTAGTGATAACAGGTAGAAATTACGGTATGGAAATAAATACAGAAAAATCCAAGGTCATTCAAATAACGGGTAAAGAAGAGAATCTGAACATAACTATTGGGGGAAAGACATTAGAACAAGTTTCAGAATATAAATACCTTGGAAGTATCATATCACGAGAGGCAAAATGTACGGATGAGATCAAAACTAGAATAGGAAAAGCAAAAGCGGCTTTCAGGAGAAAGAAACAACTACTTACAGGGAATATAAGGGAAGATATCCGCAAGAAGTTGGTAAAATGCTACGTATGGAGTATAGCATTGTATGGGGCAGAAACATGGACGCTATGGAAAAATGACATCAAATACTTGGTAAGCTTTGAAATGTGGACTTGGAGGAGAATGCTGAAGATAAAATGGACAGATAGGATGAAAAACGATGAAGTGCTACGAAGAATAGGAGAGAAGCGAATGATTATACAGACTATCAGAAAGAGGAAGGCTAACTGGGTAGGACATTACCTGAGGAGAGAGAGTATGATTAAAGACGTGTTAGAAGGAAAACTAGATGGGAAAAGGGAAAGAGGTAGGAAAAGGTTTCAGCTGATAGACGATTTGAAAGGGAAAGAGTTATCAAGATATAAAGAGGACAGCGGAAAATAAGAGTATATGGAGAACCAGGTTTAACCAAGAATAATCACGGACCTGTCTACGGACAGACTACCTATGATGATTATATATATATATATATATATATATATATATATATATATATATATATATATATATATAATTACCAATATGGCATATTTTAACCACGGCGACTAAACAGAGCTACCATAATATCAAGGTTAGAATCTTTCTGTAACTATGAGTTTAGAAGGTAATGGCTGAATCGTTTTAACAGAAATTTCCTTTGTAGCGCGAGGATAGAATGGTAAAACAAAACGAACAGGTTTGAAACGAATCTAAAAAGCAGAGCTATCACAATATAAGAAAAATTATCTTTCTGATTTTAAAGCAAATAAATTAGTATAGGATTATACCTTGACGTATTTGACGAAAAGCACTTGCGTACCACGGGAAACCCGTGTACATCCCTACTTGTTAGTGCTTTTCGGCATTGCTTTAAAGCTCTATTATTTTCGTGATGTCCGTCCGTACGCCTATATCAGGGAAGAACTGAATCAACCGATTTCAAACAAATTTGGTGAATAGAAGTTTCACATAAATACATGACTAAAATGAAATATTTGGACCGGATCGATTGAGCAGGGGTGCTACAATTGCAAAATAAAATGTTTCGTTAATTATGCTTTTGGATGGAATTGGCGGAACCAATTCCAACCAAATTTGATTCATAGAATACTCGCGTCAATTTTTGGCCAAAATTGCATGTTTGGACTGAATCGACCGAGCACGAGTGTCACAATTGCAAAGTTCAACTTTTCGGTAATTTGGAATTTGAAAAGAATTGGCTAAACCGATTTAAATTAAATTTTGTATGAAGGAGACGTGCTACATATATACAAAATCAGGATTTTATGTATAGATATAGAAAGCAGGGCTGTCAAAATACAAGGAATAAAATCATTTCTTTTTACACGTATTTGTATTGAACTGACGACAGCGATTTTAACCAAATAATATACATATACAGTCAAACTCGTTTATAACGAGCACGGTTGTAACGAGTTCACGGCTATAGTGAGCAAATGCAACCTCCAAGATAAGTTTACGAGCATTTACATACAAATATTTCACGTATATAACGAGCACGCTTCACGGATATATCGAGCCAACTTTGACCACTTCTTACTGTCTCAAACGCGGTGGCGGTCAGCCCCTTAAATCCTCATAGTGACCCAAAATATGTAACCTTGTGTTCTTGAGTCCAGCCTCTACACCCTATCCATCGGGGAGGTTAAAGACCGCGGCGTTGTTAAAAAATAATCTCTTCGTCCAAACCTAGAATTCCCAACTTGCAGGTACAGTGGCACTCGCGGAGGTCCTTTGTCCTCTCCTCCCAACCCCCAGCTCTTTTACAGCCAGGAGGTTGTGTTTGGAAGGGGGTAAGGGGCTGAGGGCATGTACAATGGCGCCCACCCCCGTCGCTCGGCCTTTCCCACGTAAAGATGGGAAATCCCACGTTTAATCCGTCTCCTCATTAACTCTTCCTGGAATTGGTATGCTCACAGTTTGCAAAGAAAGTTCGTAGCGTTGATCACAAAAATCAGTTGAGATTTTGCCCTTGAACGAGTAACATGTCCGTACATAAAAGGAAGTGTTTGTCTATTCGCGAAAAGGTTGATATTATTCGAGAGTTAGAACTTGGTAAAAAAATGTTGAAGTGTGTAAAAAATTTAATTTATCATCGTCTACGGTTTCAACCTTATGGAAAAACAAAGAAGCGATCTTATATGCACTGGAGAACAACCTAACAACGAACAAGAAAATGAGGAAGTGCGACTTGAGTAGTGATTAAGGATGCAGCTGTGAGTAAATTTTATATGTACGTATGTTTACTTTAAATTTTCTAGTTTATTCTCATTTTTAGGTTTTTTCATAAATTTACTAAATAACCTTTCTGTTTATACATTCACTTTTACTTCTTATGTCTTATTTCACCATACGCATGCATGCTTTTGCCTTCACGGATATTAAGTTTGACGGTTATAACGAGCAAAACTAAACGGTCCCGTGGCGCTCGTTATAGCCGAGTTTGACTGTATATAGCAAATTATATTAGCATAATTAAACCGAATCAGCCAAAACAGGCGTGCCACAATTACAAATTACTCTCTTACAGTTGTTAAGGATTTGGAAGGAATCGGCTGAACGGATTTCAATTACATTTTATAAATAAGATTTGTAATTAAGATTGGATGAGGAGAGCGGAAAACAGGAGTATTTGGAGAACCAGGTTTTACCATGAATAATCACAGACCTGTATATGGTCAGACTACCTATGATGACGATGATAAGATTTGTACAACATACCATAATGAAATCAAGATGTTTAAAGCGGAGCTTAAGAACAGGGCTACCACAATTAAAGGTAAAATAATATTACTTTTACACATATTTCTAGAGAACTGACAGCATGAATTTTAATCCAATATGGTACGTATAATCTTCATATGAATAAGTAACCAAAATATTATATTTCAACCGGATCGGCTTAACAGGGCTACCACAATATCAAAGTTGCAATTTTTCTCTAATTATGAATTTGGAAGGTATTAGCTGAACCGATATCAAATAAATGCTTCTTTGGGCAAGTATAGAATGATGCTATTTTCTGATTTCAAATTATTATTATACTACGGCGAATTTGACGAAAAGTACTTCTGTACCACGGGAAACCCGTGTGTTTCCCTATTTGTTATTTTCTTAGTTGTTGGAGCTTCTTGATTATATCCAATACCAGAAGTTTGAGTTTATTTCTGTTGTTTGAAAAGTCTTTAAATTTTTTTCGAAGTTCCTTAAAATATTTATTATCATTTAACCTATTTGGAAGTTTGAGAAATATTACAGTTGTGGAGAAAGTCATGTAGTGGCCACATCATATTTTATTAATACAGCTTTTATTAGTTTCCGCAATAAATTTGCTGTGGGGCATCAAATCGAAAGCCTTCTTTGCATATTTAAGAAAATGTCGTCAGTGTACGAACATCTATATAAATTGGAAATGAGGCGGAGCGGAGAGATATATCGTAGGTCGAGATAGAGGGTTTGAGAAAGTCACAAAGTGAGAAAAAAGGGGGTTGATGTAGGCGAGAAATGGCCAAAATATGAAAAAGAAGAAGGATGAAAAAGGACGAGGAAATGGATGAAAGGAGGTGCGGTTCGATTTGGGAGTGAATTTGCAAGGACGCGCAAAAAGGTGTTGCGAATGGTATTCTCCCACTTTCTCTTTCGAACTCCACTGAGATTCGAACTACTAGATCGAATTACCCGTCGCAAACCTCTATTTTAAATAGCAAATGTTTAATTGAAGATCATGTTTTTTTCTCTGTACCTTCCTCTGAACTCCTTCAGATTCAATTTCACCGCAATTTACGAGACAGACTCTTGCACCTTCTCTATCTCTGTATTCCTATTCTCCTCTCATGCATATTCAAGGGCCTTTGCGATGAGTGTTATAATAGAAGGATGGTTATAAAATATGAAAATATTTTTGCAACGGAGAACTTCTCGTTATGGCCCGTCAAATTTGCATGGTACGTTTTTCTCGATATATTTTACAATCGGTAAATTGACATTCTAGACCAGGGGTGGGGAACCGGCGGCCTTTTGTGATACTCAGTGCGGCCTTTTGCATACTTGTCTAAACATACTCAAACTCGTATATGATTTTAGCGTGAAAGTTACAGAAAGAACAAATAAAATATATGTATTTTGCATCAGCAGAATCTTTGCGTCAAATCTACTGTTTTAAATGACACATTACATACAGTTATTGGTATTGTGAACTACATTCGAGCAAATGCTTCACGGCATCGCCAGTTTCGCACCATGCTTCAATATGACGATGAAACATTTAGTGCAGATCTTTCATATCATTCTAAAGTGTGCTGGCTGTCTCAAAGTCAAGTGCTAGAAAAACATTTAGCTTTGCGAAAACAAGTCACGAGCTTTTTCAAAGAACAGAACCTTGTGAATTTTCGAAGAAAGATTTCTGCAGAAATGTTGCATTTTTGTGTGATTTAATGTCAAAACAAAATCATTTGAATACTTCTCTATAAGGTAAAACTAAATCCGTATATGAAATGTGGCAGCAAATTCATTCATTTCGGAAGAAATTGAATTTTTCCAAAATTGGCCTTACCAGATCAATTGTTTCAGCCAAGCATTTTCCTAAACTGGCAAAGGTAATTGATAAACACGATATGAATAAAAACTTGCAAAATTGGAATATTAATGAATATATAGGTTTTATAGACTCCTTTATTAAAGAATACAATGACAGATTTAAATATTTTGAGAAACATGATGCCACACTGGGGTTAGCTTTTCAGCCACATCTGGTTGATATCTCGAATGCACCTGAGGATTTGCACATGGAGTTGATTGAGCTCTCAGAAGATAACATTCTGAAGCCACTATTCGACAATAAAAAGGATCCTATTGAAATATGGAAGAATACTGTTGAATACCCACGACTGCGTCAATATGCTCGTCGTTTACACTTGTTTTGGCACAACTTATTGTTGTGAATCAACATTTTCATATATGGCTCAGATCAAGACGTGCCTGAAATCACAGATGACAAACACCCACCTGGATGACCAATTGAAAATAAAAACAACAATGCTGGAACCAAATATCAAATTCTTAGCTCACAACAAAAATTCACAAAAAAGTCATTAAATTGTGTTTGCCTTCTTAATTTTATGAATGTGATTGAATGTAACATTTTATTTACAAGTCCTTAATTTGTTTTAACTTCCTTAAAGTTTATTAATATATTAGTAAATATGAAAAATTGATTTTTTTTTCCTTTAGATTAAAAAGTCATTATATTGTGTTAAAACCTTCAAAGTTTTAAAAGATATTAGTAAATATGAAGAACTGAAATCTGTATTCGTTAAATTAAAAATCCATTAAATTGTGTTTGCCTTTTCATTATATATTTCAATTTTGATATATGTGAATGTATGCAACGTGCATCGCAATGTGCGGCCTGATGAGGTCTCCGTTAAATAGCATTTGGCCTTCCAATGAAAAAAGTTTCCCCACCCCTGCTCTAGACGGATACTTACAGCTTTATTGCACATTTCGTTCATTCCATCGTCTTGATCAAAGATTGATTTCCAACTATAAGATGAGACCAATAATTGATTTTTGAAATATTAATTTTTGAATGATTCGTACTGAATACTCCGATTCACTGAAAAGTATAAAAGTGCTGAAAGCATGGAGGGTACATACAAGGCAATGGGCTTTCTACAAAAATTAAAAGGAACTTAGCCCAACCTAATTCCTTGTTTATTTTTGGTCAATGATGGTTGCTCCCTTTTAGAATATCATTCCAAAATGTATAATGTGATAAATTTACGTGAGAAATGTTACGATGCCGTTTGGAATGGAGGGTCTGTGAGAGAGATCCAACTTTATCCTCGACACAAAAATCAAAAACGAAAATTATATTTATTAATGTACTATTTTTATCTTTTGGTGAGCACAGATTATTTAAAGAATTGTAAAAAAATTATTTGCTGTCGTATGACATATTTTAGATATGGAGGAATTATTTCCATATTAAAAGTAAGCTATCAATCTTTTGAATACGGTCTTTCACATTTTTAATCACTTTCTGTATATACTGTCCATACCAGATTAATGGTCCTCCGGTATGCAGACTCTCTCGCTTAGTGCCAATTAAAGCGTATGAAAAATATTCCATGCGCCGATTACATGTCAGAGGTACTTATTTAAATTTAACACAATTTCATTTATGGCGCTAACATCAATGTAAAAGAAACTCTTTGCTGTAGCTTTGATGTTTTACATTATCTTTTGGATAATCTCCGACACATGAAATCATGATATGCAAAACCATAATTTGAAACAAGAGAGCAACTGGATTATCGATTTAAAGTTTATACGTAACCGGCATGAAATCTGCGTTAAGGTGTCAACATATCTATTCTGATTGTCACGTATAAACTTAGAATAATACTGACTATTTTTAAAGATACGAAATTCGTGTTATTGACAGTTGTTTAACATAAAGAGAGCTCTTCTTTAAATACTATGTTAAGCATTTTCGAGACTGATCCATCTATTAAATTGCATTATTATACACGAATCATACATTTCGAAAATAGGAAATTTAATTCGGCATATTTTCAATGGGTTATTTGAAATAATACTAGCCATGTCTAAAGGATGTTTTTTATTTCTTATACATGAATATCACCAATCACATTTCGATCAAATCCAACATAAGTAATCGAGGATATTTATAGCCTCTTCCAACAATTCTTAATGCGCTTTCGATGAATCGTTATTGAAATATCTTCCTCTTAGAACCAGTGTACCGGTAGAAAGTATATACATAGTATATTTTAGAATTTTTTGCACTTGGTTACTGCTGCAAGCATTTATATTTAAACGTCTTTCTGTCTTTATGTTATGGAAACAAGTTCAGATTTTTATGATTATTTTCTGATACTAATCTCGATTAATGTGTCTCTAAAAGAAAATTGTTGGCCGCTTGAATACACTTTTAAAGTGTCCTCCCTTTTAATCAAAACAACAACAGCATCCGCGTTCAGAAACGAAAAAATTGATCTGCTACGATAGTTCAGTGGTAGAATATCCGCCCGGCAAGTGGAAGGCCCGGGTTCGATTCTCGGTCATAGCAGACTTTATTCTCGTTTTAAAATTATTCCCAAATCAACTCCCGTTAAAATTTTCTCTCTCACTTTTGAAAATTTTGCTTTAAATTTAGGATTGACGTTAAGTTTAAAATGGCATCGAGTCTTTTCGAAATATCTGTTTCAGCTTTGCTCTTTTTAAATATTGTTTAAAAAATATCCTTCATCTCCCATTTTCACCTTTCTACAACTTCAAATTATTTCACCTTATAGCATACAGAATACATTTGAATGACATCAGAACGTCACTAAGCTTTTTAAATATCAATTTCAAATACAGGTTGAAGGTATTTACCATACGTTTTGGGATGAATACTTTCATCAACAAACTTGATTATCGTATTAAATTAGAGCCTAGGAAAAACACAAACATCATATCACATTATAGGATTTTTTACGTCCTGCTGATTCCCTCTGGCCTACGCGCAATGTGTATCGAAGAGGTAGTGCAATGAATAGCTGGTCATTTAAAAAATTTTAGGAAGAAAGGTGACTTCCCAATTAATGGTACTGTTATAGAAATGAAGATATCTCATATTCATCAGATAATCCTTCATCGTACTTAATAGAACTAAATTTTGCGGCGGTTGCTTATTCAATTACCTCATTCCCTGAGACCACTGCAGATTTCGTGGATCGCCTACGTGTTTACCCTAAGTGATTCGATGAAGACAACCAAATCTGTTTGTTTGAGAACGCTCTACTATGGAGTTTCTTCGTATATTGCTTATTGCGAATTTTTTGACAGAGTGACTGCTATCTAACGCCTCTGCCTACATTCTGGAAGATAGAGTTTTTCTAGAAGCGGGCTCACCTTCGTAGAGAATCGAACTTCTTGAAACTGGATAGCCCTCTTCGTATTTCGCGCCTCCATTTCCATTTCGACTCCTGCATCTATTCCTGCGTTCCATTCCTTCTTCTTTCCGTTCTTCGCCGTCCCATTCTCGAAAGGCCACACCCGTCTCATCTTACGCCCCCCTCTTTGTAATACTATTCCCGTACCTCCGCTTCCCCCCCCCACATCCCTCCCTATTCCACCCACTCTCTTTCTCTTTCTCGCTCTGTCAAAACCTCCCTTCCTCCCTCGGGGCTACTCCGTCTCCATCCATTTCACTCTCATTTGCTTTCTCTACCTCACTTCTCTATCTGCGCCTCCCCCTCCCCTCCCCACCATCCCCAAAACCTCCTCCTCCCGCAAGCGCCGCATCTCCCTCGGGCCTCCTTTCTCTTCCTCTGCTTCTCTCTTTGCCTCGTGCTTTCATCCACTTCCCCTATCTTCCGACTCCCCAACCCTCTCCCGCTTTCTTCCCTCCACTAAGCTTTTTCTCTCCATCTCTTTTTAATTCAACAATCTCTTTATCGTGTTCCTTTTTCCCCTTTTCTCTCTCTCTCTTCTTTCGTATCCTTTATCCGCATGTTCCTTTTTTATTCGTTATTCCTGCACCTCGCAAGTTAATTCGTTTACCATTCGCTTACCCTTGCCAAATGGTCAAAGCAACTGAATCTCGGCTTACATAAAGTGGCTTTTTGACAAACTACTTACACGCGCATTTACGAACAAAATTAAGTAAGTGTTAATTCAATAGAGAATTATCGGTTTTAGCTGAGAACAAATTGAAATATTGAAAATATAAATATTTATCATTAGTATATCTAATAATCATAACAAGGTTAGCTGGCTTTCATATCCATAAATTTGGACTCAACTATTTTTTTTTTCAATTTACAATACTTAAGTGCATAATTTTGACTTAACCTTGAGGTTTAACCGCATGAGCACTTCTAGTTGCAATCTTGCAATGTAACTTAAGATTTTTTATTTATATGGTAAATATTATCCTCACAGTTTCCTGGGAGAAATGAGAAAAATAGAATCTGAATAAATTGGTCAATGCATTAGAACATTGATATATCGTATATACTTAATGTTAATATAAGAATAATTTTATTGGTAATTTTAGCGAGAAAGCTGTTGAGTAACACCTACGAAAATTTAAGTTACAAAGTTTTTGCGTTCAATGAGATGTGATAGTAATAATTTGGCGAATCGCCAACAGGAGCCACAGATTTGTTTTTTGAGAAACGCGCACAGCTTCCTCAGTTATATCATAACTGGAAGATTTGAAAATAAAATTTCCTTCATTAATAAATGAGCAATTATAAATGGGAAGTTAGACGGCCAATATTTAAATATCTATTTTCCTCTCATGTAATTTTTACTTTCCTCATACAAAGTATATAGTAAGTATTGTTTTCGCGAAAAAAAATAGAATACGAGATATCCACGGAAATCGGTTATATGAATATGTATTGTGTATGTGTGCCCCAATATGTATGTGTGTTATATAAATATATAGATGTGACTATTTTTTAATTGCTTACTAAAAGATATTGGAATATTATGTGTTAAAGCGAATTTTACCAAGCATTTTCGTTTAACCAGACACTTTGCAAGCATTAATTTATCTTTTTCGGTCGTTTTTTGCTCGCAAAACCTAATATGTAATTTACAAAATAGCATCGTAATGTCTTAGGCGTTTGATCACTTTATTCATTTTTGCGGGTTTATTTGTGTATTTATAAGTGAAACCAAATTCCGTCATAGTGAAGAAATTTTTTCCGAAAATATACCAAAAGTTTTCTGCGAAACTAGTGTTTTCTACATACATTTTAATTGTTTATTACGCTTTTAATATATAATTAATAGTCCTGAACATCCTACTTTTAAGAAATACTTGAAAAATTATCAATAATGTAACAATCTAATAAATAACATTGAAAATTCAATTCAGGCACCTGCAAAAAAGCTCTGGATTTTGGGGCCGCGTTGAAAGGGTTAAAACCGTGTTAAAAAATTTATAAGCAGAAATTTAAACTTCCTATTCGTGTGTCTCTTCGAAAGAACTGTGCCTCTATTGTAAAGCGTTTTTGTTTTATTTTATGGTACCTTTTTAGAGGGGTTTTAATATTTAGATGACGTATTTATTTTTAAAATGGGGCAAAAATAAAATAAAATAATCCATTTGCCGCTGAACTGAAAATCATCTCGCAACTCACGATGAGCAGAAATGAGAGAACAGATCGGCATTAGGTTGATTATTGCAGGTAGACATTTGGGATCATCTCCTCACGCTCCGATGTAAAGACCATTTTAAAGAATACCAGGTTTTGAAATCGAATAGAGAATGTAGTACTTAGTCTATTTTTTGAGGGAATATTCACTTTCATTCGGTTGTAAGCTTAACAGATCAGAAGCAGTTATTGAATCGTCGAAGAAAAATTAACCGAATTTATAATATAAAACTCATAAAACTTAAGTAATCGAGTTTTGCAAATTTATTAGAATTGTTTACGAAAACCGACTAATAAAATCGCCAGTTTTTTGCGTAAAATGAAGGAGCAGTAAATTACGTTTTCCGATTAATTTTTGAGGTTCGGAATTTATTTCTAAACAAACTAATTATTATGGTTCATATATAATTTCGCAATAAATGTGATTATGAACTTTTTTGAGAAGTTTCAACATAATTCAAGTAGAAAAGATTGAAAACTTTTGCAAAAGAAGTTTTCTATCCCTCGTTGCACAATGTCATGTTTTGTATTCGATTGGTATAAAGGTGTCAACTTTTCAAATACGTATTTATATACAATGATGGGAAGAAGCGATTATATAGCTGGAAATTTTATACTACCAGTGATACCAGAAATGTCGAAAAGTAAATTTGAAAACAACCTACTATGAGTATCTTTCATTTTTTCATAAAGGATAATGCGAAGGCACTAAGAAGATGCTGAACGATTGGGCGGTCACCTTCTCAGTTTTTCCGGCTGTGCTGTTTCTGGTGTGAAGATAATTTATCATAAGAAAAGCTTTAATTTTGAAGCATAAAAAATAAACATAGAATAAATTCTTCCTTCATTATTGTGGTTTTTATTTTCCGTAAAATGCTTTACTAATTTGAAAATTATCCTATTAGCTAAATTAATCTGCGGTGCCTTAGGTTTCTCAAGTCAATCATTATACATGAAGGTAATACCAAAAGACTAAAAAAACGAATGTGGTATATTTTGTAATATTTATAATTGGCATTTGTAAGATTTGCGTTAGTGAGGTGAGGATAGAGAACATTTTGTTTTTCGTAGAACTTAAGTTTTCCGTTTTAGTTAACGTAGGGCTTATTAGAAGGTTGAGACATCGAGGCTGGAGCTACGAATAATTATTTGCGTTTTCTTGATCGGTAAGTTTATTGAATAATCTCGACCTCACCGGTATCTGAATTAAGATAAAGCGTCTAGCACAGTGGTGTCCAACAGAATTTTCAGGTTCACTTGTGGAGAACAAATAAGACTTTTCGCCATATAATGCAAAATAGAAATGTTATAAGCAGGACTCGATTTAAATAAAAGGTTACAGTGATACACAATAACGATTTAAATTATTTATTAGTCAAATAAATCATTAAATTCTAACATTAAATTTTAATGTAATACTTGACAGTTCGTTTGTCCAAGTAGTGCACTGAAATTCGACAAAATCCCCACTAACAATAAGTAGCAGCGACATCCGAGGGTGAGAAGGCGCAAATCATAATTGTAAATCACTATAGCCTTGTTTTTGTGTAGTTCTATTTTTTTTAAATAGTATTTTGTATTATGTTGCGAAAAGGGTGTTGTATGCACAATTTACAAAACCAGATATAAACAAATTAAGTATTATATGACTAAATAAACTAATAAAAATAGTAGACTGTGAGCATCAATTCGCCACATATCAATGGCCAATTCTCCACAAGTGGCATATGGCGATGGGGTTGGACATCACTGATGTAGCAAATAGTAAAACAGTGTCGTTAGCACAGAACATTTAAAAATTTTCAGAACCTCAGCTTGCGTCAGTGAAACGGCTTGATAAATAAATATGACAACAGGATATTTAGAAATAACAGTAATGAAGTAAGAAGCAAATAAAAAGGAGTTGGTGGCACTTTTAGCTTTTGAAAGATTTGAAGCTGAAAATCGTCGAAACAATCCATTAAAAGTTGATTCCTTTACCCCAATAAAATAACGCAATAATGTAAACATACCGTCACAATAGAAAATATAATATTCATCGAACTTTAATTGAACTTAATTGCACTATTTCTTACTTTATTTGCAGGGTCTAATATTCAACAAAGGGAAAGACGACTCGAAGCGACCCACTTGCTGGAGAAATGTGACAACCTTGCGCTCCATAAGACCTGCACTGAAATCTTTTTGTGTAACGCGGCATAGATACCGTCTCTTTGCCGGCATCAACTCGCTGGAATCCACTCCGGCTCCCATCCGCTCCATTGCCTCCCTTCCCTTCCCTAAGCCCCTCTTTCTGCATCTCCCTGCCCCATCTACCCCCACCCCTATTCCCTCTCCCTTTATATCTTCCCCATTCTCTTCTGCACCTGTAGCGTACTCCTCCCTCATTCGTCCAATCCAGGAGCATTGTTGCACGGTGTGGCATTCGAGCGAGCAGGGAATGACTAATGACATAGAAATGGCGCTGCGCGACTCAATTCATTACTTATAGGGGTTGCGGTGGCAGTTCCCCACCGTGCTCTACTACCCGTTAATGAGTGCCGCTTCTCTCTCTCTTGGACCATGGTGTTAAATAGGTAATATTTAGGCAATGTCACAATCTGGATCATTTCAAACCAAGTTTTAGGGGCGCCATTACATCTTTCATTCAAATTGCGTCAAGGGAAGATTCCATAACTAGCCTCTCTCCATACCTGAAGGATTGTAACAGAATATACGACGATTTCCACACATTAATTTCTCCCCATTATCCGTCAAAATATGATTCTTGCAACTTTAATGTCATTCGACGTACTTTACAAACGCGGATTTAAAAAAATGATTAACTGTGGTATTCATCTAAAAGATCAGTGGTCGGAAACCTACGGACCGCGGGCCGCACGCGTCTCCCGAAAGCGCCTCACGCGTCCCGCGAATCTAGGCTTAAAAAGTGACCGACAAAATTTAGCAAAGACAATTTCATGTTTTTCAATAAAATTATATCGTTAAAACTCTTTCTGAACACGTTTTAACGACAGTAAATTATTTAGATTTGATTTTCACTACTACGGGACCTCGGAATGCCAAGATAAATTCTGATGAAAACGCTCATTGCAATAAATGATCAAAGTAAACCTGTATTTATGAAACGGTTGAGTAAACCACTTGCACTTTTCATTTGTGAAGCAGCCGCCATCAGTGGCAATTATTATAACGTTGGTTACACCATGACCGCCACTTTTGGCTTAATGAAGCGGTGGTGAATCGTTTTGGGAGAGTATCAGGGACTTAAAAATTATCTCATCAAACTTTTAATAGCATTTATTTCATGTCCATTCTGCGTTAATTTCCTCTGCATTCGGTAACTCATCAAAATATTCTCATTTTCCCACGTGAATATCTCATTATTCTCTTACGAGACGATGCACTTCTCCTATAAAGCGAAAATCATCCCAGTACGAGCATATTGCAGCAATACTTAGAAATGGATCAATTTCTCCGATGCTTCCAGGATGATATGTCCACTACCTATATGTCCACAGTCTCTATGTCCACAGCTTATATTTCCACAGACTTTGTGTCCACTGTTATATATAAGCTGTGGACCACTCCAAACGCCAAAATGGATTTTAATTTGCAGGAGACCCCAAAGAAACTCTGCAATCTATACTTTGTAATGAGTGGCGAATCCGCTTTTCAACACAAGTTGAGCAGAAAGCGCCTTTTGCTTCCGTAATTCTAACTCTTATTTCATCTGTGCATATTTAAATCTATTTATACAATATTTCTAAGGTATTGATAGCTCGATACTTCCTCTACTGGTTTTTCACTATTACTTATGTTCAAGTTATCTTCTTTTCCCGTTAGTCGCATGACCTTAAAATTTTCTGCCTGCTATTACCAGTCCATTTATCGTTTTTTGAAGTTCCTTTTCCATTCTTGCTAGAAGTACTTGGTCATAATCACATTTTACTGCCCCTAAAATTCATCCTCCAGTCTTGAAAACTCCTGTACCATCTAGCCCTTATTACATTAACTTTTCTCCATATATATTGAATGGAGCCGGCGATCGGCAACAACCCCTACACCACTCCAGATATTTACTCTACTGGTATCCGATATCTCGAATCTGACCTTCGCCACTTGATTCATGAAAACTGATATATTAAATTAAAAAAATACTATCGGTTCTTTATGATGGAGACTATTCTGACGCAACATGCGGGACGCATAGGCCGATTGTTATCGTGGTTCTCTTTGTCACCACCATTTTGGATGAGTGTTACGCTCGCTAACATCCAACATTTGAGTAAGATGCCTTTAACATACCATATCCCCTTTCCAGGGAACACTGTTAGTTGGAAAAATAAGGAGAAATAAGACTTTATATTTCTCACGTATACCGTAGCTCTTCTCCTCTAATCTCTTAGGCATTTTTGTGCTTTCGTTGCTTTTCCAATGCCTTGAAGAAAAAAAACATTCTCAGGGAAAAGGAATGCGAAGAGAAAAGTGAGAGGGATCAATTAGGAAGAGAAAGTGAGAGAGAGAAAAAGAGAAGATATTGAGAAAGAAGAGAGAGAAAAAGAGAGGAGAATTCGGAATGAATGAATAGAGAGAGAGAGATAGAGATAGAGACAGATAGAGATATAGAGAGATAGCGATAGCAATATAGATATAGAGAGATGGAGATATAGAAAGATGGAGATGGAGGTAGAGGTAGAGGCAGAGGTGGGGATGGGAATGGGGGTGGAGATGGAGATAGAGATAGAGAGAGAGTAGAGTGTCGAAAGGGAGAAAGAAAGTAGTGGTAGAGAGAAAGGAGAAAAGTAGGATTGACGGAAGATGAGGTGAAGTAATCCTCGCGGTGAGAGAGGCGAAGAGTGTTGAGGAATAATGAAAATTACAAGGATGGAAAAATATGAAAATGAGGTTCGCTAAATTGATGGCTTTATTTTTTGGCTTTCGAGGGACTGCGAGTTACTGCAAAAAAGTCAAATTTAGGGCGAGAAGATGTAGAGCAGATAATTTGTCGGGGCAAACTGAAATATATAGGCAATTTTTGTCCTTTTTTGTAAAGCTTGCATAAAATTAATCTGAAACTAAGCGTTATACTATCGTTAATCTTACAACCTCAATTGATTTAATAATTATGTCACGCCGTAGTTCTTTATTGTAAAGTTTGATCTTGAAATAATAAGGTGAAAGCATAAAAGCATTTGTGTCTCACCAAATACGTAAGAACTTCGGCAGTCGAAGCATAAGAAGCCTAAACTCAGAATGCTAACAAGTATGAAACCATGCATTAAGGGAAACACGGGAAGGAATGGCTTAGCTTAAATAGTAAAAAAGTTGAAATGAAAGTGCGAGCAAACAAATGAATAAACCTCGTCCATAGTAGTAAATATATGAAAAAATTAAGTTAAATTTTTGCATATAAAATGAAATTTTTAATCGATTGAAGAGACAGGGCTAGGATGGAAGATTTACAAAGGAGCTAATCTTTAACAAGCGATAAGGAGATAAAAACCTGGGAAATGCCATAACTGGCCAAAAAAATCTGGATGAAACAGATAAAGAAACACACTATGTAATTAAAACTCAGTCACTTCACGCGGTAAGAAATGTGTTACTTCTGAAACAGTTGCCAAAAAGATTGAAAACAAGAAATACGGAGTGAACATATGAGGCAAATTGTTTGTATCAAAAAGCGTTCGAGAGAGTGAGAGATATTTCAGAAAGGTAATCGTCCAGTTGTGAATAATTTTAGGATAAGCGTTTATGAATGCTTCAACACGTTTTTCTGAACTTTATTATTGGTCCATTTCTGGCATTTATTTCTGATTTTGTATGCGTTTTCTAAACGAGTTCGTAATTCTTAAGCGAAATTCTTACAAAAAGATATGTATCTCGAATTAAAATATTGATTCTTAAAAGGTTAGCAATGCTGTGTTTAAATTTCTTTAACATATAAAAATATTTATTTATCTCAATAATATAAAAATACTTTTCCAGTTTTTATGCCACATAAACACAAAGAAATCGATCACACATTTACAACAAGCTGTTGATCCAACAAAATTATTAATTTTTTCATTGTTTTATTTTGGCATAATTTTAGTTTATATTTTCATAATTAAACGTAAAGCAATTAGTCTTCAAGCACCCAAGATTCTTGAGGTTCTGTATTTATGAGCAAGGTCTGATTTAAACCATAACTAAAAAAATTCTCTTTCCTACGTTAAAATGCAAAAAAATATATTTTCTCTTATTTATCGTGTTCACCGGAAATATTTCTATAAAACTAGTGTTACTTAAATTAGTATTCTGAGATATTGCTTTAGTGAATTTCCCGATGAATCTTATTTAATTTCTAGGAATCGTACACCATCAAATCTACTCTTTCAACCTACAGCGTGAGGGAATATCATTGAGTTTTATTTATAGTATCCCAGCGAATTTTAAATCCATTCCTATTGAACTATAATATTTAATTCAGTTGTTATTATCTGATTTAAAATAAATGCTGCTGATAAACCAATGCTAACAATAGAACGTGACATTATTTCCAGACTAAGCACACACAATGATATTTAAGCTAACATTATATTATTAACAATAATCAGGGCCGTGCAAAGGGGAGGGAGTGCATCGGGTGCGTTGCACCGCCCCCCCCCCCCCCTCACTTTGGGGGCCCCGTAGTGATCTTGCAAAAAAGATTTCCTTGCGTTTCGTTTTTTTTATTATTATCATTCGATGCAATTTTTTGTCTCGCCCTAATCTACAATGCCAACTTTGGAGTTTAGATATCTCTGTAGCTTTCCTCTGAGTGCCAGTATCAGCTCTAGCAGTTGGCCTTCTTACAACTGAACCCCTATCTGTACTCTATTTATCCTTGCCTATGGTCGAGGTGTGTCACATGTTATTTTATGTGGTTGCAGATTTGAAGGTTATGTACTTTTATCGGCGTTATGTTATTCGTTCCGTATTGTATATTTTCTATTCAAATTTAGCAGTATGTCTGAAAAACGAACGTATCTGTCGGGAGCAGCCGAAAGAAAATTAAAAAAAGAAGCAGGAGAAAGAGCGAAAAAAGACAAAGTGATATTTCAGGCTGGTTTAAAACATAAGAAGGTGGACAGAATTGTTCACAGGAGGAAGTGGACAACAATGTTAAAAATTTATTTTAGGATTTTGCATTTGTCGTTACAGTGGGAGAAAATAAAGAATTGTGATGAACTCATATCTGATAATGTCTATACAGGTGATATAATAACAATTAGGTAGTAAAGATCCGGCCATATGGCCTAAAATCATGTATGATGAATCTAGAATAAAGTTGGTAGTCCTAGGACCACAATAAATTACAGGTATATTTTTTCCTAAAATGACGCTATTGACAACAGGATGTTCTCAGCTAGTTATTATAAACATTCATTAAAAAACGGGAAGACAATATCGCGAACATTGTTAATTTATTCAGTGAGCTCAGACGGTGTTAATGCTTCTGCTGCATGTTGTTTAAAAACCCCTAACATTGTTAATATTCGAGAAAGTAAAACACGCATTCGCCATCATCTTTATAATAGATCACAGAATATATTTTTACAAGTTCTTAGTTAAAATTTTTTTAAATAATGTTTAAGCGGCAAAATATTAGTTTACAAATGGATTGAAAACCACATGTTTCTCATAAAGAATATACATCAATTATATTAAAATACGTTCAAATTGATAAAAATTCCAATGAAGTAAAAATTAATGAAAACTTCATAGGGGTGTTTTTGAAGCTTCAGATCATACAGGTGAGGGACTTGCGAATTTGTTGTTAAACACTTGAGAAAAATATAATATAGACATTAACAATTGCAGAGGGCAATGTTTTGATAACGGCTCAAATATGAAAGGACAATACAAAGGAGTCCAAGCCCGAATATTAAAAATTAACCCCAATGCATTTTACATAACATGCATAGCTCATTCTTTCAACCTTTAACTTTGTGACGCAGCTTCAAGTATGGCATGCAAACATTTTTGGCGCTATTCAACGTGTATATGCAATATTTTCCATATTGACCAATAGGTGGGATATATTATGTAAACATTTAAAAATAACATTAAAACCGCTGTGACACAAGATGGGACGCTAGAATTCAGTCAGTTAAAGGCAATAGATTTCAGTTAAAAGAAACTTACCAGACTTTGGAAGAACTAATAAATTCAGCAAAGGATAATGCAATTGTCTCAGCAGCTAATAGTTTACTAAAGCAGATTTAAACATTGCCGTTTATCATTTCTATAGTTGTATGTTGTGAACTGGGTAGAATCTACCACAAATAAATAAATAAGAGTATAGTGTGTACCTGCAATTAGAAATAAGATATATAATTAGGTATATTATATTCAAACTGTACCTTACTTAAAACAGTAATAAAAATTGCCATTATTTATTGTTATCTTTGTATTTTCAAAATAGGAATTTAGAATTACAGATAATTTCATTTTTAATTTAATAATAATTTTTTTAAACAAATCAATTAAAAAACTATAGGTATACAAAAATTTGAGGCAGGAGGATGGAAAGCCCAAAAAGAAGCTTTGCTTTCGGGCCCCAAGATATCATTGCACGTCCCTGACAATAATCAATCATTATTATTAATATTATTGGTTAATAGTTAATGTTCACCAAAAGTAGGAATGTCATTATATTTGTTTCAGCACAACCAGATATATTCCATTTAAAGATTTCAGATCTCGCATAAACCTCTGCAATGAATATTAATGCTCTGATTGCGGGAGAACAGGAACATTCAAAGAGTTTTCCAGATTCCCAAAACTAAGACTCAAGCCTCCATGAACAGTTGCGCGTTGTGAAGAATTATCCATTGGACTGGAAAAGAGATGGAGGCTAAAGGGTTGTTCCGCGGTTTCCAAGGATTCGCAGGCGTGTTTCCAAACGAGGCTTCAAAGTGCCTCTGGCTTCCCAAAAACACGCACGGTTGAATCTTCCCTCTCTCCAACTCTTTATGTCTACCTCCCTCCCAATTTCTCTCCCTCATTCCCTTACTATCTCTCTCTCTTTATTCCTTCCTCCCTCCAACTCCCACTCTCTACCTTCCTCCCGGTTTCTCTTCCTCCGTCCCTCTCTCTCCCTCTCCCCCTCTCTATCTCCCCCCTATCTCTCTCTCCCTCTCTATTTCTTCCTTCCTACAACTCCCTCTCTCTATCTCCCTCCACCTCCCTCTCTCTACCTCCCTCCCGATTTCTCTTACTCCTGCCCTCTCTCTCTCTATTTCTTCCTCCCTCCACGTTTTCCTTCCCTTTCCTGGTTCTCTGTCGATATGTTAACTAAGGTAGGAGCGCCGAGTTAATAGGTTTTCAGTACTGAAAAATTACTGGTATGGCTCATGAATGTAAAATTGGGAACCAAAACTGCCAAAATACATATTGTTACAATGGAAAAGGTATACAGGATAATAAATCCTCAGGAATTGCTACCATTTGTAATAGAAGTAGCAAGGAATGGAAGAGGCAATGCAGTTAAAAGTGTCATCGTTGAATGACGGCGTATGTCCATTGCACTTACACGGTTTTGCATGCATAGGAAATAACAATATATGCAGTTGGAAGGAAGAGGTGAAATGAAACAATAAGTCCAAATCAGGACTAATGCAGGCTGGTTTCCCAAAGTTGACGATCCGAATTGATTACTTATATAGACAGGAAATGTTTCTGTTTGTGTCAGTCATTCCTAGGAATTCTCATACCATAAATACCATTAGTAGTTCATAGTTCATCATTGATAGAGAATAATTGGAAAACGAATTAATAGAGCATTATATGGTTTAAAGTACTAAAAACAATGTCAAAATCTCTTTCTGACATATTTCGAATATAAGTTTTAAAATAAACGAATTTAGAAAATGTTATTGTTTATACGCTAATATGTATGAAACAACTGTCCACTGCTGAAGAGTAATCCAGCGGAAAAGAAAAAAACAAGTAGGGATGAGCACGAGTTTCCCGTGTTACATGGTAAGTGCTTTTCGTCAAATTCGCCGTGGGGTAATAATATATTTATTTAGTTCCTTTGAAATCAGAATTTTTTTTCCTTATATGGTGGAAGCTCTGATTTATAGATGCGCTCGAAACATGTTTCATTTCATTTTGCCATTCTATACTCGCCCTGCAAGCAAAATTTCTTTTTGTAATCGGTTCAGCTAAAAACTTCCAAACTCATAGTTACAGAAAAATTCTAACTTTAATATTGTGGTAGCCTTGTTTAGTAGACCCGATTAAAAAATGCTGTTTTGGTTATTTATTTATATGAAGATTATATGTACCATATTGGGTTAAAATTCATGCTGCCAGTTCTTTTTAAATACGTGTTAAAATAAAATTTTACTTTTTACTGTGGTAGCCCTACACTTTATCTCCGCATTAAACACCTTGATTTCATTATGTTATGTTGTACAAATATTTTATAGAGAATTTAGTTGAAATCGGTTAAGGCGATTCCTTCCAAATCCGTAATTACTGAAAGAATTTAATTTGTAATTGTGGCACCCCTGTTTGGTTGATCCGGTTCAAATATGCCATTTTGGTTTTGTATTTATGCGTACATTATATATTTGAATTTAGTTAAAATTTATATGAATAGTTCAGCACAAATCCTTGTAAAATGTAATTTTTTTATTACTGCATTGTGGCAGGCCTGATATCTATATCTACATTATGAATATTGATTTTGTTTTATAATGTAGCACGTATTCTTCATACTAGAGAGAGAGAGAGAGACATAATTATTTATATATTTTTATATTTTTCCCAAAACTATAACCTATCGTCAATTCATTATAGCATCTGGTTCCGGTATTTTATTGAAATCAACCTCATAGATTTGAGAGTGAAATGGAAAGTAGTGGACCTTATTTTTGAGAGGATGAATGGGATAGAGAGGGGGAGAGAGGGAGTTTCATAGCTCCGATAGCATTGCAATGGCGACGATGGTGCTACAATTGTGGCTTCGCGGTGACACAGCGCTTTAACTCCCCTTCCCCCTTAATATGTCATCCGTTCTCTATCTCTCTCTCCGCAGCAGAAAGAGAGAGAAATAAAGTGTAATCCCATTCCAATTCCCTTTTCTCTCGGACATCTCTTTCTCTCGATTCCATCGTACATCCATCGGAACTCTCCGATTATAACTCCGACTCAGGTCGACGCATTCATATTAGCATATTAATTGAAAACTTAGTTCGGCTCCCAAACACCGTCAAGCGATTATCGCGGCTGAGCCTCCCTCTCGTACAATCTCGCCCACCCTCCTCCACTCTCTCTCTCTTCCTTCACTCTCTCCATACCACAAGTTAATCGCCAAAATTCTCTTCTCCTCTGTCGGCTTCCCAAGCCATCATTCATCGTCTCCCTCCCTCCCCACTACACTCTAAACCTCCTTCCCTTTTCCCCCTGTGTATAACTAACCCCTTTCCTTCTATTGGCAGAGCCCTAAGCCAATCATTCCCTTCGGTAACTACGCCTACTAAACTCTCTTCTTTGTTTCGCTCCCCGCCTCTACCTTGTTTTCTCAACCCTTCCAACCCGTTCCAACTATCTCTTCCGACCTCACCCACTCTTTTCCCGCCATCGCCTATCTGTTCGACGACATCTTCTCGCACCCATGCCAACACCCTCAAAAACCCTCTTCCCCAACCCCATCTCCTTTTCCATATCTAAGGCACAGAGGCTCATCTCGCTTTCCCGTCAATCATCCCGTCTCAGAATTGCTCAGTGCTCATCCACATTTAAAGCTAAAATCTCTTCGGGATTAATGATTTGAAACTGCATAACTCCTTTTTGTTTATGTTTACGTTTCATTCAAGACTGAGCGAAGCTTTCCCTCGAAATGTGTACAAAGTCTAATGAAATGGCGTCCCAAATTTGAACGTCGATCAAGTTTCGAATAATTATTTAAAATTTTATCAAATCCGTCCGCCTTAGTTGACTGAAAGTAAGATAACAGAAATAGATAATACAATGTTTAATTGGCAAAGGGGCTTACTCGCATACAAGATAAATACGAAAATATCCGGTACGCCTTGCGACTTGAAACGAATACAATATGCGAAAGTTTTCTATACTGGTTCTTGATACTGAAAAGATTTACAAAAGTAAAGGGTCAGTGAACTATTATGGAGAACTACTACTTTGTAGCTGAGACGCAAACGAGGTTTACTCAACGGTTGTTATTTATACCCACGTTCCCTATGCGGTAAATCACACGCCCTTCAAATACGCGAATGTTATTCATTGAAGTTGCAGATATCCAGTCGGCCGATTTTTGAGGAACAGAATCTGGTGCATATTGAGCGATACGTGAGCAGCTCCGACATGATCTTGTTAAATATTTGACGGCGCGCAACTCATTAGGAAATTTAAAAAAGTAATTTTGAGTGCGAAAATCAATAAAGCAGCTACATCAAAGCACACACAGGCGAATCGCATGCACTGTTGTTTCTCGTCACATTTGTTCAAGAAATTTTCCCCTTTAATTTTTAATCTGATACTGGCACCGCTAAAAAAACGACGTAATTCATTAAAGGCGAGACGATGATAGGATGAAAAATCATAGCCCGTGGATAAAGGAAAGAAATCTCCTTTGCCATCACTTCATAGGATTTCTATATAATCTATTAAAAAGTATTCCATCTACCAGAATAGTTCACCTCAGTGGCGTAGCGGACACCTCCACAGACCCCGCGCGGCGGGGATGCTCATAACCAAAGCGGGCCCATGTATTTTTCCTGAGGCTCTGAATTTTTTCCGGGACTTCAATTTTGTTTTGGCGGGGGGAGGGAGGGACACATTTTCCGGTACGCCACTGCCCAGGCTTCATAGTTTTGGCGAGAGAATAAATATATATACACACACACGCGCGCACACACACACATATACTTATTTAATTTAATTTAATAATTGCTTCACGGTGAGGGCCATTCGCGCTCTCCCCGATAATGCTTCGGCTCCCCAACTCCGTCAGTGGGAACTTGCACATATCCATCTTTTAAACTCCTTCACTCCCCCTGACCTCAAACTTCGCTAGCATTTCGCTCATTTTCTACCATTCCTCAACCCCATCCATATCCTCCAATCCCCGACTTTTCCGCACTATTCTTCCACCCCCATGCCTCCACCCAGTGTCACCGCCATCAGTTGTCTCTCTGCGATGCTGAAGAAGGGATCGTCCCCGAAAGCTTCCGTGTTTTTGTGTTCGTTTTACGTGTGTCACTTCGGCACCCTCAAAAGCTCGCCAACCTGAAGTCATCTATTGGTGAGTGCTCACTGGACTATCTTATCCCAATAACTTGTTGCCATCCATTTATCCTATTTACCTTTCCTCTTCCGAAGGAATATATATAATTTTACCTTATTCTTTCGTGTCTATGACCTGAAGAGTCGACCTCATGTCCCTCAATATTATCCATTTAACCTTATGCCACTATAAATCACTCTTCAACACGCACTTTGTGAAATGTAAAACTCTCATACACGAACTCAATCGATCTGCAAACTCCACAGTCTTCCGTAAGCATATACAGTCAAACTCGGCTATAACGAGCGCCACGGGACCGTTTAGTTTTGCTCGTTATAGCCGTTAAACTTAATATCCGTGAAGGCAAAAGCATGCATGCGTATGGTGAAATAAGACATAAGAAGTAAAAGTGAATGTATAAACAGAAAGGTTATTTAGTAAATTTATGAAAAAAACCTAAAAATGAGAATAAACTAGAAAATTTAAAGTAAACATACGTACATATAAAATTTACTCACAGCTGCATCCTTAATCACTACTCAAGTCGCACTTCCTCATTTTCTTGTTCGTTGTTAGGTTGTTCTCCAGTGCATATAAAATCGCTTCTTTGTTTTTCCATAAGGTTGAAACCGTAGACGATGATAAATTAAATTTTTTACACACTTCAACATTTTTTTACCACGTTCTAACTCTCGAATAATATCAACCTTTTCGCGAATAGACAAACACTTCCTTTTATGTACGGACATGTTACTCGTTCAAGGGCAAAATCTCAACTGATTTTTGTGATCAACGCTACGAACTTTCTTTGCAAACTGTGAGCATACCAATTCCAGGAAGAGTTAATGAGGAGACGGATTAAACGTGGGATTTCCCATCTTTACGTGGGAAAGGCCGAGCGACGGGGGTGGGCGCCATTGTACATGCCCTTACCCCTTACCCCCTTCCAAACACAACCTCCTGGCTGTAAAAGAGCTGGGGGTTGGGAGGAGAGGACAAAGGACCTCCGCGAGTGCCACTGTACCTGCAAGTTGGGAATTCTTGGTTTGGACGAAGGGATTATTTTTTAACAACAACGCCGCGGTGTTTAACCTCCCCAAGGGATAGGGTGTAGAGGCTGGACTCAAGAACACAAGGTTACATATTTTGGGTCACTATGAGGATTTAAGGGGCTGACCGCCACCGCGTTTGAGACAGTGAGAAGTGGTCAAAGTTGGCTCGATATATCCGTGAAGCGTGCTCGTTATATACGTGAAATATTTGTATGTAAATGCTCGTAAACTTATCTTGGAGGTTGCATTTGCTCACTATAGCCGTGAACTCGTTACAACCGTGCTCGTTATAAACGAGTTTGACTGTATATATATATCTTCGACGCCCCCAGCAGCCTGCCAGCTTGGTCCTCAACTTGGTAAGTGTCCGCTGGGCTTCCCTCAACACCTTGTTGCGGCCCTCATCACTACCTTTTCTTTTCCTTTAGTTAATATATATATATATATATATATATATATATATATATATATATAATATACGATATATCATCATCATAGGTAGTCTGTCCGTAGACAGGTCCGTGATAATTCCTGGTTAAACCTGGTTCTCCATATGCTCCTATTTTCCGCTATCCTCTTCATATCTTGATAACTCTCATTCCCTTTCAAATCGTCTATCAGCTTAAACCTTTTCCTACCTCTTTCCCTTTTTCCATCTAGTATTCCTTGTAACACGTCTTTAACCATACTCTCTCTCTTCTAAGGTAATGTCCAACCCAGTTGGCCCTCCTCTTTCTAACAGTCTGTATAATCATTCGCTTCTCTCCTACTCTTCTTAGCATTTAATTGTTTTTCATCCTATCAGTCCATATAATCTTCAGCATCCAAGTCCACATTTCAATGCTTTCCAAGTATTTGATGTAATTTTTCCTTAGCGTCCATGTTTCTGCACCATACAAAGCTATACTCCATACATAGCATTTTATGAACTTCCCGCGGATATCTTCCCTTATATTCCCAATAACTAGGTGTTTCTTTCTTCTGAAAGCCGCTTTTGCTTTTCCTATTCTAGTCCTGATCTCATCCGTACATTTTACTTCTCTTGTTATGATGCTTCCAAGGTATTTATGGTTATAAGTAGCTGGAACGAGATTTTTCAATAACTTAGTAGCAAATCTTATTCTACATATGGATCAAGTGTTTAATTTATACCGTACTGATCATATATGGGCAAGGATATAGGATTTCCGATCGCTATACGCCATTTTAACGATTATTACGTATTAATAATTTCTATCTCGAAAACTATTAATTGTAAGTGTGTGGTATCCGACTATATTGTAGCAAATTTTGTTCTCTACTAGAATAAAAATTTAAGTTTATACCTTACAGATCATATAAGAGCGATTTATTCATTTAAAGACGTCTCATTTTGTGTTTATCCGTAATCGCGTGGGTAGCAGGGGTGGGAAGCTTGCCGTGCCTTCTGCCCCTTCCACAACCTCCGTAGGTGCGCGCTCCCATCCCCCTCCATCCTCCCCTTCGTTCTTTCCCATTTTCTTCATCCAAGTCCGTACGACGGTTATTCAAGTTGGAATCGAGACTGCGCCAAAGTTGTCCCACTAATCCTTGCTTGAGTGTTTACGAGTCCTGTTCGACAGTTTTTTCCGTTATTCGATAACCATGGTAGGTGATTATTAGAAGTGTTTGTGTTATTTGTCATTGCGCTGTCATTTATTGTTGTGTAATTAGTTGTCGTTGGTTAAGAGGTGCACTTTTTTGTATTAAAAATATACCTAATAATGAAATATTTGCCTGAAAAATTAATGTGTATTCAAAGGAAAATGTAATGCTTGCAGAATTTAAGCACCAACTACTTGTATATATTGATACAAGTAGTTGGTGCTTGCATTCTGCAAGCATTTCATCTCACCTTCAAAAATCAATTTTTCAGAGAGGTGTGTGGCATTAGTACCTCACGATGGATAAAGTATTTTATTCTTAAAATTGCAAATTTTAAAAATTGTTTTAATATAATATCGTTCAATAAGGTAAGTACAAAAATCAGTGTAGAGGTGAAATCATTTGAATGAAAAAAATATTTCTTATAATGATATATCCCTAACAAATTAATATGTTTATCAGGGTGAGATGAAATGCTTGCAGAATGCAAGCACGAAATACTTGTATGTTATATCCTCTGTGTAAAACAACTATATATAATGATACATAGGAGGCTACTAATGTTTAGGCACTTCCAGATCAGCCGGATACTCGAATTTCTTTCCCCAGGTAGGATTATGTAAAAAACCAAATAGAAAAAACGAAAATCCTGAAAATGTTTAACAATGCGGCCGCAATTTTAAAAATAAATTTTCAAGATTTATGTATTTCCAAATAGGCAACGGAGCTGGAATATTTTTTAAAGGTAGAATTTGTAAAAAAACGAGAGGTATTATAGAAATTTTGATGTTATAATTTCTTTGACTGTAATAAATTCATAAAGTTTAAAAAAATAGGTAAATGTTTTGATACTTCGCGGCGAGCTAGGGAGCTGAAAGGTTTGTGATTTTTAGAGGTTAGTGTAAATGCACAAGTAAACATTTGAATATCTCCATGAAGTTGTTATTTCAGCCATTAACAATTTTTAAATTATACACAATTTGATAAATGTTATTTCTGAATGTGCGTTAACTTTAAAATTTGGCAGAAATGTGTGGCATTAGTATTTAACAATGGAAAAAGTATAGTATTCTTAAATTTGCAAATTTTTGTGATTGTTTTACTACAATATTTTTCCATAAGGAAAGAATGAAAACTAGTTCAGAGGTGAAATTTTGAATTAAAAAAATATTTCCAATGGTGAATTATCTCTCTGAAAATTAATATCTTTCATTGTGAGATAAAATGCTTGCAGAAGCAAGCATCAACTACTAGTATGTTGTGTGTGTGTGTAGATATATATATATATATATATATATATATATATATATATATATATATATTAGGGTGGTCCTTATAATGGGGGAAAAAACAAATGTTTTATTTTGAATAGAGGCACCAGCCTATCTTGTTCCAATATTTAAAAAAATTATATTCCCTAAATTTTAGATGAAATTTAGAGGTTGCTACCAAAGTTTGAAACATTGACTTTTCTTTATTTTAAACAAAATGCAATACAGTACAAAGCATATAAAATTTAGAGATGGTAATTTCCATGCTACATTGTCACATGATGAACATAACAATACTGCCACAGTGGTACATTAATTGTTTGTGGCAAGTGTTCCCTTCGCATAGTCCGGATATCTCCTCCGATGATCGCTGACAACCTGCAGAAGAAATTGTTTTTGCTGTTCACCCTGGGTGTGTAATCGACTGTATTCCTCGATCAGGGCAACTCCGCGTTCTGCCGTATCGTTAATGCAATTGATGGACCTGATGCACCTTTCTGTGGCAATGTAGTTACCATCAGAAGCCAAGAGTTCGGGATCCAATTCTGTGAATTTAGAGTTAAGACCAAGTATGTCGAAAAACCTCAAAGTTTTGGCTGACACAAAATAGTCCAAATTTTTCTCCAAGATGCTATCCAGATCGACAGCCACTCTCTTTAAGTGGTCCTCATTACCATCATTTTGGAGAGCTTGAATCAATTTGGCTTTTGTATCTATTGATACTTTTTCATCAAAGAAAGCAAGGGCAACCAGCTCTTCGCCGAGGTAACACAGATGACGAGCAAGCTTCTTCAGAGCAGCGTTGGCAACTATTGAGTTTGTAGTCTTGTACTGTTGGAGGTTCTTCAACAGCATCAGGTCATTTAAAGGCGCAGCAGCTGGAAATGCAGCTTGAAACCACGCCATCAAATAGAATCTCACAACAAAAATTGCCATGTCCCTTATCCCAGCTTCCTCTTTGGTCTTCAATGGAAACTGTCCTTTGAACAACCACAGTTTTATAGTATAAATGGCTTTGGCCATCCAACGAACCTTATGAATTGCACCAGGAGCAAGAAATATAATTCCACGAGAAGGTTCATTTCCAAGAAAGGTGATAGAGATTTCCAGGAGTTCTCTGCAATCATCGCGAGGTTGCTGCTGGTTCAGTTGGTCTGTAGCAAAAGTGATTATTTCGTCTTTAATATCGGCAACAGCACTGACAGTGAACTCATCATCAAGTGCAGTTCTGTATTCGGACATATCCAGTGACACCCAATGAGCTTGAAATCACTTGAAGATTAGTGTTTCTGGGCTCGCTGATGGACTTACGATGACAGAGAAGAGAGCTTCCCGTACCAGCTCCAATATGTGGTGCCTGCAGGGAATGTAGAGAAGGTTCTTGTCTAATTTTTGTTCAATCCAAAGACATGCTCCATTTTTTCTTCCAGTATTTGACGCAATAGTGTCAAAACACATTCCTTTCACTTTCTCTCCTAGATTCCACAGTTCCAATGTTTCAACAACAGCCTTGCCCATTTCCAATCCAGTTCCAGCTGCAATTTTTGGAACACCGAGTAGTTGTTCTACTCCATTACCTGTTACTAAAATAGGAAGACGATCAACTACTTCCTTTCCAGTAAGATCTGGCAGCAGCTTGCCATCCCAATGCACAGACAGCGGAACTGTTGGATTAAATTGAGAGATTATTTGTTTAGCTGTTGCTTCCCTTTGCTGAATGCGACTTACACGAATTGAGAAACGATTTACTGCAAATTTGGACATGTCATGCCCCAGACTTTCTTTAGCAGCATAAATCAACGCAGTGGCTTTTCTGTCACTCACCTATGTACGATCCAGTACAGCTACCAAGCCTGGTGTAATAAATTGCTTCCTTCCTCTTTTTCGAGAAGGCTCTCTAAGAGAAGCGTGTTCCAGTTCAGCAAGTTCACTACTCGGATGACTATCCCGTTTCACTTCCTCAGAATCACATCTGGAGGATGAGGGGCACAAGGTGGTTTCAGTTTTCTTTTTTCTCTTCTCAAGGTGGTCTTGATATTTCTTGGCTCGCTCCCTTCTTCTAGCTTCTTGCTGTTCTAGAGCCTTGTCAACTCCATCCATCTTTCCTCGCCGCCCTTTTTCCTCTGCGCCAGAAGAAACTCTTGATCTTCTTCTATGTTGATCATGGATAGCGCCTCTGCATGTGAAATATCAAAAAGCTCATCGAAGCTGATGCTGAAAGCAGTTTCATTTTCAAACACTGTTTTGGATCTTTTATTCTTGTTTTTTTTTTCGTTTTCTTCAGCTTCTGCCAGTCATGGATGATTTTTTCAACAGCTGCAATTACATGTTTTCGAAGCCGAGTAGGGATCCGTGCTATATCCTAACTCCCAATGGCAGCTTCGGCAGCTACAGTCGCACTTTCTCGAACAGTTTTCTTTCCAGTCAGATGCAAATGAAAAAAATATGCCATTTCCTCTCGCTTCGAAGGTAGCTTATTTCCAGGTATTTCACGTTATTGCAGTCCAATTAGCCAAACATTCGTCATTTTACGGGTAGTAGGACTAACAGTAGCCAGTTTTTCATAAAAGTAAACCTAAAAGTAAAGTGAAAAAATTAGCTAACTTATTTCTGTTGTCATTAGTTTATGTTTTGGCGTTCAGCAGAACGCAGTACAAAACATACAAACTGGGAGTGCACTGTATTGTAATCTACTACGAATCAGGTTCATTTGAATCTCTACACAACAACTTTATAGGAGAAAACTCTTGGCTGAACTGCTCTCTTCAGCTGCCTGATGACAACTGAACTCACTGCACTAGGTGGGCTGCTTATATAGCTTAGGCCATAGATTGTTCCAGAAGGTTCTAGAACGTACTGGAAGGTTTTACATCATTACAGAAGGTTCTAGAACGTTTCAGAAATTCCAAATTGTTCCGCAAGGTTTTAGAACGTTTCAGATTGTTTATGAAAGTTCTATTACGTTCTGGACAGTTCTAGATTGTGCCAAAAGACCTGATATGGACTATTACATAACACAAAGAGTGCTCCTGCAAGTGGACTTACGCAGGATTTATTTTTTTCGTAATGGAACAGATTCAAAACATGCCCCATCCAGTTTTCCGAAACTTAAAAATAAGGACCACCCTAATATATATATATGTAGGGTCTCACCCCTGCAGCAAACCTCGCTGCCTCACTTGCCCTATCTCGAGTCTCTCCACTAACATCACCTACCCCATCACCTCTAGAAGCAACTGCACCACCTGTAACGTCATTTACCTCCTTACCTGCACTCTTTGTCTCGCCTTTTACGTAGGCTTCACCAGCAATCCGTTAAATATCCGCATGAACGGTCACCGGAATAGCGTCTCTCTCAGACGCCCCCTCCCAGTTGCATTAAACGCCAATGCCCACAATGCTCCCTTCAATAGTTGCTACAATGTAAGGGTTATTCGCGCCTTACCCAATGACACTCCTGCCACCCTTCTCAGACACTGGGAACTTGCACATATACATCTTCTTGACTCTTTCTCCCCGCCTGGCCTCAACCTCCGCTAACCCAATTAGTCCCCTTACAATGTCTCCACTGTTACATTGTAGCTATTCGCACTTTACCTCCTTATTGACTATCCAACCTTCCTACTCCCCGCCTCCTCCAATCATCAACCTGCCCACATCACCCTGTCATTCCCCGCCCAGAGTGTCACTCTCAGTTACTCTATCGCTGAAGAAGGGCATAGGCCCGATAAGCTCGTATGTTTTTTTGTTTTTTTGTGTTCGTGTGTTCAACGTGTCTCTTCGACGCCCCCAGCAGTCTGCCAACTTGGTTCCCGACTTCGTAAGTGTCCGCTGGGCTTCCTTCAACATCTTGTGCCCCCCTCATCACTACCTTTTCATTTCCTTAAGTTAATATATGCATATATATATATATATATATACAGTCAAACTCGTTTATAACGAGCACGGTTGTAACGAGTTCACGGCTATAGTGAGCAAATGCTACCTCCAAGATAAGTTTACGAGCATTTACATACAAATATTTCACGTATATAACGAGCACGCTTCACGGATATATCGAGCCAACTTTGACCACTTCTCACTGTCTCAAACGCGGTGGCGGTCAGCCCCTTAAATCCTCATAGTGACCCAAAATATGTAACCTTGTGTTCTTGAGTCCAGCCTCTACACCCTATCCCTTGGGGAGGTTAAAGACCGCGGCGTTGTTGTTAAAAAATAATCCCTTCGTCCAAACCAAGAATTCCCAACTTGCAGGTACAGTGGCACTCGCGGAGGTCCTTTGTCCTCTCCTCCCAACCCCCAGCTCTTTTACAGCCAGGAGGTTGTGTTTGGAAGGGGGTAAGGGGTAAGGGCATGTACAATGGCGCCCACCCCCGTCGCTCGGCCTTTCCCACGTAAAGATGGGAAATCCCACGTTTAATCCGTCTCCTCATTAACTCTTCCTGGAATTGGTATGCTCACAGTTTGCAAAGAAAGTTCGTAGCGTTGATCACAAAAATCAGTTGAGATTTTGCCCTTGAACGAGTAACATGTCCGTACATAAAAGGAAGTGTTTGTCTATTCGCGAAAAGGTTGATATTATTCGAGAGTTAGAACGTGGTAAAAAAATGTTGAAGTGTGTAAAAAATTTAATTTATCATCGTCTACGGTTTCAACCTTATGGAAAAACAAAGAAGCGATTTTATATGCACTGGAGAACAACCTAACAACGAACAAGAAAATGAGGAAGTGCGACTTGAGTAGTGATTAAGGATGCAGCTGTGAGTAAATTTTATATGTACGTATGTTTACTTTAAATTTTCTAGTTTATTCTCATTTTTAGGTTTTTTCATAAATTTACTAAATAACCTTTCTATTTATACATTCACTTTTACTTCTTATGTCTTATTTCACCATACGCATGCATGCTTTTGCCTTCACGGATATTAAGTTTAACGGCTATAACGAGCAAAACTAAACGGTCCCGTGGCGCTCGTTATAGCCGAGTTTGACTGTATAGATACATCCTTCCCATTTGGAATATAATTAGCCCTTTTTAATATATTGACGGATAAAGGCCTCCCCTAGGCTTTTCCAGTTTTCTTTTGCAACTGCCACTCTCCTCCAAGTTGGCCCTAAGAATTTCATATGCTATCGGTCCCATCTATCTTTCGGTCTTCTATTCGGTCTCTGGATGTTTCTTCTAGCAGAATGACCTTCCCACTGCCACTTAAGTGCCTTTACTCTTTTAATTACGTAAAATACTTCGTCTTCTTTCTTACCCAGTCGTTCCTTTTTCGGTGTCTTCGAGTGATCCCAAGCATTCATCTCTCCATGCATATGTTGTTTTCAGGCATTGGACTACTCTGGCGTTCATGGTCCATGCTTCGCATCCATAGGTCACAGCAGGCAGAACACATCGGTCATACAATCTTTTTTCCGAAAGACTGGGATAGTTGATTTAAAGATATTTGCATTCCGGCCAAAAGCACTCCATGCCATCTTTACTCTCCGCTTGATTTCTCCAAGATGTGACCCGTTGGTAATGATGAGTTGACCCAAGTTAACGTAATTTGTTACTTCTTTGAGTTCTGCTCCATTGTTTGATATCTTCTCGGGATTTATGAAGGAGTTGAACATGACCTTTGTTTTATTAAGATTGATTCTAAGCCCTGCTTCTTGGTTTGCCTGCTCCAGTTCCTCAGTTCTTCTACCGAGTTCTTCTGGATTTCCTGTTAACAGCATGATGTCATCAGCAAATCGCAATGACTAAAATATTTTCCATTTTCCTTTATATCCTAATCTTTCCAGCCCAGCGTTTTGAATACATCTTCTTGAGCTGCTGTGAATAATTTAGGAGACATGGTATCTCCTTGCCTCACTCCTTTTTCAGTCTTAAAGTCACTTGTTTTTTCATGCAGCTGAACAGATGATATCTCGTTTTTATATATATTGTTGATTAAAGTAATATACGTTTCTTCTACCCCTTGTTTTTTCAGTGCATTTATCACCGACTAAGTTCGAATAGAGTTTAATGCTTTCTCGTAGTCGATGAAGAACATACAGAGGGGAACTCTTGCACATTAGTCCGACTAATTATCTCTCTGATAACTTGAATGTGGTCCATCATATTATATCCATCGCAAAATTCAGCTAGTTTTCTGGATTGGGCGAAATCAAGATACTTTTGAAGCCGCGTGGTGTGAATCTTTGTGAATATTTTGTAGACTGCCGGGAGCAGGCTGATAGGCCGATATATATTCAAATCTTTCTTTCAACCTTTCTTGTGCAGAAGTATGATGCTTGCGTGGTTCCACGACCTTGGTAATATCCTCTCCTTAAGCAAGATGTAAAAATCTTTTGCCTTGAATATTTCTGCTGTAATGCCATCAATTTTAGATGATTTTCTATTCTTCAGGCTTTTGATTGCATTCCCCACTTCTTCTGGAAGAATATCTGGAACCTCTTCGGTGACAATGTCTCATTCTTAATTTATTTCCTCATTGGTAAAAGGATCTTCATATGGTTTTTGTAGAATTCTTCTACTCGTTTTAGAATTAACTTCCTGCTATGGGTAATCGAGTTATCTTCTAACATTAATACCACCAGGTGTCTCTTACCAATCAAAGGATCCTGCTTCATTTTTTATAACTTCTATTGTTTTCTATAGTTTTCTAGATTAGCTCATAGTTATAATTCTTCACATCTTATTTGATGGACTTCTTTATAGTTTCGTTTAGTTCTGCGAAGTGGATCATCCCCTTAGGGTGATTAGTCATCTTCATTTCCTTTATTTTTACATCAGTAGTGTAGTTTTTAAAATAACTTTTATCTGGCTTAACTTTAACAGTTCCGCCTATTTCTAGTGCAGTTTCTCGGGGTACCTCCGTTAACTTTAATTCCGTTTCTTGGTCTTCTAGTAGATTGAATCGATTGCGGAGTTCAAGCTGACATTCCTCTTTTATCTCTTTTGCGTTGATGATAAGCTTAGGCTTCCTTATCAGCTTCCGTCTTTCCAACTTAAAATTGAATGTTATTCTGCATCGCACTAATCGATAGCCGCTTCCAGTTTTAAACTCGTTGAGAACAGAACAGTCTTCTACCACATGCTTTTAACTGACTATTATGTAGTCAATTTCATTTTTATGCCATTGGATCACTTTAAGATCCATTTTCTGTTAGTGCTCGTCTTAAAGAAGGAGTTCATTATATAGAGGCTGGTACATTCAACAAAGTCTACAAGTCGGTCTCCTCGTTTGGTTCTGTGCCTATAGCCTATTTTCCAACTGCGTTCTCATCTTCCTTTCGTTCTCCTATTTTCGCGTTGAAATCACCCGTGGCCACTTTTAGATGGCAGCTTTCTTTTTCATGCAACTCTCTAATTTCTAGGTAGAAATATTCCACTTCTTCATCCAAGTATGTTGAAGTTGTCGCGTAGACTTATACTATTTGCTGTTGATACCTCTTACTTATTTGAATCACTACTCTTGTTGCTCGCTCGAATGAGCTTTCTATTTCCACAATGTTGCTTTTCAATTTTTTGTTGTCGATGAATCCAACTTCTGCTGTCCTTCCTTTGTCAGTTCCCTTTTAATAGAAAAATTCCACTCTTCAGTTCCAGAAGGTCTTCTTCTTTTCTTCTTTCCTCACTGAGCCCTAAAATATTCCACTTGATCTTCTCCAATTCTTCTTGAAGCTCCTGAATTTGGCCATCGCCGGACAAAGTCCGGCAATTGAAGGTAGTTAGGTTTTGTTTAAATGAATTTTAAAGAATGAAAAAGAGTGGCAGTGGGTGTTTAACCTCCGGGGATTCATAGCACCCTCTGCCTTCATGCCGTAATCATGACCACTGCCAAAGTCAGGGAAAATCCATTCTCCGGAGAATGAGGGCCAATTTTTAAGTTTGTAAATCATAGTGGGTTTCGGTCCGTAAAACACCACGCTAGACCAGAGCGGGATGGCGGGTTCCTTTTTCACTTTGGCCGGAGATGCTGCAGAAAGATTTCACAGAATAGTTGCAACTACTAGTATCCAAGAATACCACTCTAATTTGCCCTTTAGCCTCCGCTGTCACCTTTCCGCCGACTTTGAGGCAGTGAACCGAAGCAGTTGGAAGGGTATATATTGTCTTAAATCGGCAAAAATTGGGTTGTCTTAAGAGAGAAATGTTTTCGACGAAAAAAACTTGAACTTTTATAGTTAAACTTTAAATATTGGTCAAATTAGGTGACTACATTTTTTACATTTTGCCCTGAAAAATAATACAAAACTTTTTTCCTTCCTAGATTGAAGTCTCCAAAACTTACGACGATTTTACATAATTTAAAAATGCAAACGAAAATTATTCTACATCATCTTCCATGATATTTAAATACAAATAATAAAAGGAAAATAAATTTTGAAATTCAAAGTATTAATCAAATCGATTTATATATATATATATATATATATATATATATATACATACACACGTATGTGTGTGTATATATATTTGGCCCAAGATACCTGTTCACCTTGCCCCATGCAAACACCACGCACACGCAAACAAGCAAGCGGAGTAGGCGACCGCATCTCATGTATAGTGTGTTCACGTTCTCCTCCGAGCTAATTACATTCCTGCTAATCACTGCCTGCATATTCGCGATTATACTCCCAGATGAGACGGGCCGGCAGTTATCATTATCCTGATGGCCGACATCCTCAAAGGAGCGCAATCTGTCAGAGGGCGAGCAAAGGGGCAAAGCAGAGCAAAAAAGAAGTTCTCGAATCGGCCATTCGAAATTGGAACGCCGCTCAGAAGCTATTGAAATATTTTGGAGAGTTCCTCCTTGAGTGAGTGAAGGCAGTGTTTTGAATATCTGATATCGAAAGAATTTCCGGGGCTGTCAAGAAGTACATAATTGTTTGATCATACTTCTTGCTAAGACGTTAATCAAAGGTTGTTTAAACGCATTTACAGCACAACTCGTTTTATCAAAAACTCTTGAAATCGGCCATTTTCTTCGTTATAACGTTCCTCCTTATATGAGGCAATGCCTAATAAAACATGACCTGAACGCGACAGTTTCTACATATACGATAAATTATAACATTTTTAATGATATTATTTCAGATTTTAGTGATATTTCCAATTATTCTTCTTGATCTTTAAATTTTATTTTAAATTTCAATTTATTTTGTATCCTGGAGCATCTTTGCAATTATGTATGTACCTCTACAAAGTAATGATGTTACGTTTAACTACATTTATTGATTTTAACGAATCGTAATTCTTGTTAGCTGATTAAAAGAAATACATAGAATCAACAATACATCTTCCACTTCATACAATTTTCGAATGCAAAAATCGCTGAGTTATTCTTTAATATGTGGAAATCATAGACTATGGCAGCTCATGTTTTTTTTACGCAGAGGAGTTTCTTTTGCCATACTCAAGCTCGCGGATAATGCCTACATTCTCGCTCTCGGAAAGAATTTTCTTTTGTCCTGGGCAACTTCCTAACGTACAATGACACGCTATCTACATAAATTAAGCTGTGAATGACGAGTGCATAATATGGAAAGGGAAAAATTGAGGAATTTGGGTGAGTAAACAGTTTTTCTTGAAGCGACTGGCTGACGTTAGTAGATATGAAAGTATGTTAGGAGACACGAGTCAGCGAGAGTGGGTAGAAGAATATCACTACAAGATTATAAAATAACTGCGGAAATACCAAATATTTATTTTCCCTTTACAAAAATGACAATGACTCTTAAATAATTAAAAATTATCATTGGATTATTGTTATTCAAAACATTCGGTCATGGAGTTAATTCTATTTAACATAAAACATTCGAATTAAATAAACTCATTGCGTCTGTGGATATGGCGTTTCGCCGTTCATGTAAGTCCAAGAATATAAATTTTATCATGAACTCTGCAGAAGAAGTAAAGTAATTCTGATGACCAAAGAAAAAATTTTGGAAGAGCAAGACCCAGCAATACGACAATGTTTTGTTGGAAACCTTTTCCGATTCCACAGATTAGTTTTCAAATATTACAGCCAAATTAAGATCTAAAGACCCTGTTATCATCCATCGGTCTTTTCGAACTTATGGAGCGTAATTTTATGCGCCAACTTCGTGAAACCCAGATGGAAATTTTATATCAACATAACGGATCACGTGTTCCGCCAGAGAGTTGGTTGAGCATACCAAAGAGAATAAACAATCTTGGCGCTTTGAGTACTTAGCTATATGAAGACTTTGGAACTACATATGCTCCTTGATATGACTAAACAATAAAATGAGGAGAGAAGGTATATGAAAACGATTTATTCTATTTGTTGATTACAGAGATTAAGCCTTAATTTTAGGAAGATTAGTAATGTCATTGAGGCGTATTAAGTAGATGCGACCTCACTCGGGCGATAAACACACCCTATGAAGAGACATTCCGCTGTAAAATTGGGTAAGAGAGGTTAAACCTGTTAATTTTGATCTCTTGATTTTTATTCGTTACAGACTGCATATCAATATTCGCAAGTGTGTAATGGCTGCAAAATCAGATCGAACAACAAGCTGCAGAAATGACAAAAAGCCTAATTCAAGATAAGCTTATACAATAGAAGTTTAAATAAATTCACACAAGATAAAACGCTAACGTCTCATTCGGCAGATATACAGAAAGTAACTATTTAGATTTACATTAACTACGGTTCTCAAATATTGCATTAAATACTTCCTTACACGGCTTTATTCCAATTAAACTTATTTTATCTATTACTTACAGACGTAGAGCTAAATTTATTATTTTCTATCCTAGAGAGATGATGGGAGTTGTGTAATTTTTCATGTGACCATACGTGCTGCATTTTAGATGTTGTCTCGGCGTCCCGTCCGGTTTAGTATTTGTCTCGGTTAAAAATTTGATATTTTTTATTTCATAAATATGGAATAAATAAATCACATTCCACCAGTTATATGTTTTTACAAAAGCAATTCATTTATTAGGAATTAAAACCTCATCTTTCAATTCTGTTTAAATAAGTACAAACCATAAGGGGTGCCTATAGATGCAAGATGTTCAGCGTACTACAGCCGCGTGCAAGCCGGGCAAATTTAGCTATACGAGTTTCGAAGCTATTATTTATGTTTAATATCATCCCTTTTTACTTTCACGAATTAACTTTATCTGAAACGTTATATTTAACTGTTATCACGCCATAATGTTTTCTTGAATGTTGCCAGGTACGGATATAGCCATAACTAGAAATGACTCGCGACGTGGCCTTTTCTAAATGCTTTGGTGAAGCAAATTACCCTTTTTCTGGAAAATTTTCTAAAAACTTGGGGTGCGTTTTATAGTCCGAAAAATACGGTCAATATGACTCTAAAATATTTGTTCCTACCAATTTTCTGACCAATTATGTAATAATTTTGTGCACATAATGTTAGATTTGAAAAAATTATCGGCTACTTTGTCAAGAAATCATGGACAAGCTACGCAGAATTTATCTGTTTGGCATGTAAGCGACAAAACAACTAAAGATCTTATATTGCCCCGGTTTTGTCCCGGTTTTTCTTCCCCAGAACACGTTGTGTCCCGGTTTTACTTCCTCAGAATCTGGTCATCCTTATTATAAGTCATTAGTATCATGTGGATTAAAAAACTGATATGGGCTCCCATATCATGTCAACCTCCTCAGTGAATTTTAAAATATTAAAGGAATTCTGATACATTTTCAGCGCTTTTATCTAAGTAAATCGCTTATACATTCGGTTTGTCTGTCCTTCCGTCCATCTGTTCCAGTAATATCTCTAGAAACTTGCAACTTGGATTAACCAAATTTTCAGGATATGGCAGTTTGTATGAGAGCTAGGCGTGGCATAAGTTTTGTAGATCTGATATTAGCTGCTCGGGATTAATCGGCGACTTTTCCCAACTCCTTCCTTTCAATTCCACTCCCCATAAGGAAAGCATGAAATTGGTGCTGGGCTTTATAAATTTGCATTTTTTAATTAGTTAAATTTAAGATAGGAGCTCGAGACATAACACTTCCATAGCTGGTGGACTGAGGTTTATATTTTATTGGAAACAAAATTCAAATCCGTGTCGAATGTGAACGATCAATTGCTTATTTATCAAAAAAAGAGGGAAATTTTTTCCAGTTTTTGCAATGGGAAATGAAACTGACATAGCAACGAGTCCGCTACTTTTAACTGGACAGCACATTATTACATGGCATTGACATAAAATGCTTTAAAAGGGAATTCATAGACTATATTCGGATGCCGTCTATCTCAGCCAATTATGTAAACTTATATTGACGGCATACTCCCAAAACGAGAAATAAAGCATCATATGTAATTTGTTCTGCAGTTCTTTCCTTTTTTTAGTCTTATCAATGATTTGAAAAATAAGGAATCCCGAGTATGACGCAAATTTTCAAGAAAAACTTATCCATCTGGCGTTGATGATATTTAAATATTGTTAGACGTCACCTGATGATAATGGATTTCCGCTTAGCCCGGAACATATTCAAATAATCGGATCTGATTAAACAACAATTTATTATTTTTAATTTATGTTTTCAATAGCAAATGTTTTTCACAAACTGATGGGTTTCGTGTATTCAACTTAGTTTTAATTATAATTTTTTAAATAAATAAAAAATAAACTCAAGGATTACTTATTTAAAACCTTTTAGAAAATAAAATATTACTGTACCTCAAAACGTTTCATAATTTTCAATAAACATGATAAATTCCGGACCACTGCCGACGACTCCTCGTTTCAGATAATGCGATCACAATTGATGTTTCCCATATGCGTTCAATTTGCTTAACTTGGTTACCGGTAAGGGCGGTGGAAATTCAATATATGCCTCGTGTTAAGGATATCCTGGAGTATAAACGGATAAGGGAGAAGGATAATGGGACTCCCTTCTATTTAAATAAAATCCTCCGGCCAGCGGAAATTGTTCCGTGATCTTCCCATTCCAGTGCAGCGCCTTCCAGTTCGCGGATAGGCGACGCATTTCACGCCCTCTGCCAAATTGGGTGCGGCCGGATGCAAGCCGCACAAAGGGCTTCCTATATTATTTCTCGACGGAATATAGAAGCACTTCCGTGCGAATCCGTCGCATTAGGTACGACGAGAGGGGTATGGGAGTGGAGGAATGACAAGAGAACATCGCGGGTCGGTCCCGTCATCAGCGACCGAACGGCGGACGGCGCTGACACAAACAACGCGGATTACTTTTTTGCAATTTCGAGTTCCTCGGCAGAGAGGTAAGCATTTGGACCAGCAGCGCACTTTTTCAGGTCGGATTTTCCATTCACTGATTCGAGGTCACAACGGGAGATCCAGCGAATCCCACTGCGAAACATAACCACACTCTTATCGACAGACTTCCACATTAGGGCCTCTATCTCCTTTCGCTCCTTTCCCATCCTTCTCACCTTCCGCTCGCTCCCTAGCATCGCCCAAATATCTATCACCGTCATTCCCATTTTTCTCACCGCTACCACCCCCTTCTGTGTCCCTGTCCTCTTTCGCCATTTCCCTCCCTTCCTTTCACTCCCCTCCAATCCTCTCCCTCCCTCGCTCCATCCTTCTCTTTCCTTTTTCCCCCTCTTATTCATTCATTGTCATTTTATATTAAATATTTTTCTCGTTTATTTATTTATTATTATTTCATATTTTTTAACCTGCTATATTAACATATAACACTGAGGAACAAGGTTTTTGGTTCCAAAAAAAGAATAGATAGTCCTGATGTACTTTGTAATGCAGATTACGAATCTGTTTTTAAAATTTTCCTATCACGTATATATTTTTAGATATGACACTTCAAATTATAGTGAACGAATCCTGGAAAGACCATATTCTAGACAAAAGAAGATTCAATACAAAACATACAAACTCATTTGTTACCTTTTTTTGTTTTTGCAACACATCTTGAACAGCGTCATTCTGTAGCAGCTGAAGGTGTTAAAGGAGGGTGCCAAACAGTATGTCTCCTAATGTGCTAACGCGGCAGACAATTTTTGTTTTGCTTGCAGAGAATTTACTGTGAAACATTAGAGAATGTGCTTTACTCCTCTTATCAAAAAGCTTCTTAATTGCACTTAAGATGCAAGGTAGGAGACCAATATAAACAATGACAGAACAAACCACCATTAGCCTTTTTTTGTAAACGTGAACAGCAATTCGTTGACTTTTATTCTATGGAAGATTGTCTGTGCTATTACAGAGATGGAAATAATTTGATGGCATCACTGAGGCACAAACACAAAACAGAAGAATGGAGGTTGTTCATGGATTCTTTCAAGTTGAGTTTAATAGCAGTTCTGTTGCCTAATGGCAATATATTTCCATCGATTCCTATTGCTCATTCCGTTCCCCTAAAAGAATCAAATGGGAATATGGAATACCTCTTAAACAGGATAGAAAATAACAGATATAAATGGGGCATCTGTGGTGAATTCAAAGTTATAGCCCTTCTTTTGGGATTTCAGTTAGGGCACAAGATACTGCTGTTTTCTTTCTGAGTGGGACAGCCGTGCTAAGCCTCAGCACTACATTGTTTGCGATTGGCCAACTAAACAATTAGTGGAAGTTCAAAATACGTGCATAAAAGCCTTGTTGATCCACAAAATATTTATTTACCCCATTTACATATCAAATTAGGACTCATGAAGAATTTTGCGAAAGGTATGGATCAAAATGGCAGAGGATTTCTACATCTTAAGGAAATATTTACAAAACTCACCTAAGCAAAGATTAAGGAAGGAATATATGTGGGTCTTCAAATACGTAAACTCATGAACGATGACGTATTCGATACAGTGTTAGAAGGAAAAGAAAAAAGGCATGGGAATCTTTCAAAGCAGTTGTCATGAACTTTTTATGAAACAACAAAGCACCAAACGATGAAGATTTGGTTAATAAAATGCTGGAAGCAAACCGTGACATGGGGTGTAACATGTCACTTAAAATACATTTCCTTCACTCTCATCTGGACTTCTTTCCTGAGAATTTTGGAGCTGTGAGTGACGAGCAGGACGAGTTGTTCCATCAGGACATTTCAACGTTGGAAAAACAATACTAAGGCAGATGGAACACTAATATTATTGCTGATTATTGTTGGTTATTAATTAGGAATGCTTCTGGTACATCATACAAAAGAAAATTTTTTGCTTAATCTTTAACCACGCATGTATTTTCATGAATTTGTATGACTAAAACACAATATGTTCTTTTAATATAAAAATACATTTTTCTCCATATCTAGACAGGATACACGGATTCTGGCTACAGTTTCAAACTCAGCGGGCAAAAATCATGTAGGATAACTACATTTTTTGCAAGAACAAGACAAAAAGTTTCAATTTGTTCTCCAGTGTAATTTTGGATTTTTCACTTTCCAATCTGTGTTATTGTATTCTTCATATTTTTCTTATGTATGTATGGTTTTCGTAGGTTTTTTCCACCCCCATTCATTTCGTGGGCGCCTTTCCTGCATGGGTTTTTACTAGGTTGGCCAACCTAGGTCCTTTCTAGGTTTTTCTCACAAATACCTTGTCTTTCTTACAAGGAGCTCGGCCATTCTCGAGCATTTTTCGAAAGGTGATTGGAGTGGTTTTAGAAATAATTCTCCAAAATTTTACAGTCGACATCGAATTTGTTTATGAGTTATTCTGGAAAAACTTTTTCTAATAACTCATAAATCAGGCATAAAAAATCAATTTTTATGAAAATATCATTTCGTTAAATTAAACAAATGGTTCAAATGATTAAACAAAAAAATATTTGTTAATTAATGATTTTATCTATGCATTGCCAAACTGATGAGCGCGCCATGTTTAACGCGTGCGTAATGGTTTCAGCGAAGCCGATCGTGGTGCAGCTGGCTGGTGCGCGCTCCCCAAACTGACACATTCAAATCCTGTTGCTGGTAATTTTTGTTATGTAATTTTTACCCAAACAATTTTGTACATTGATTTGTATTAATAGAAATTAAAATACAATATTAGTTTTGCTAGTTAAAAAGGTCTAAAATGCAATTTTGGATGTTTGAAGGTTTGAAGTCATCCATTATGTATTGAGTGATACCTAAGCTGTTGTGACGGGAGTTCCTGTGACTTGAAGTTAAGAAGTAGTATATAGTGTATAGGAAATGGTATCAAAAAGCTTATATTTTTGTATTAAGTAAACCCAATTTTTATTATGTAATTTGGATATTATGCATTGAGTTGTGATGGGGACCCGCTGCCACCGGGACCTGCTCCCAATTGTAGCGTTTATGTGAATAATAATAATAATAAATGCTGAAAATCGGATTTTCAACGTTTTTAATTAGCAAAACTAATTTTGCATTTTAATTTGTATTAATACAAATTAATGTAAAACATTAGTTGGGTAAAAAAATTACAATAAATACAATTACCAGCAACAGGATTTGGAGGTACGACTCCATTGTTAAGGTTTGGGGAGCACGCACTAGCCAGCTGCACCACGATCGGCTCCGCTGAACCAGTTTCGCACGCGGTATATTAAAAAAGTTATTGCAAAATAACTCGTAAACAAATTCGAAGTGGACCGTCAAATTTTGGGGAAATATTTCTAAAATCAGCCCAATCACCTTTCGAAAAATGGTCTCGAATGGCCGTGCTCCCATATAATATAATGTTCCTTGTTAGAAGTTTTTCTGCATATGTACATATCTCCAAGTCTCTCGCTGTCTCTATTAGTATTTTTTCATCTTCATCGTTTCTGATGTAATTTAATGTATTTTAATATAATGTAACATGTCATTGACGAAGAGTAAAATGTAAGAGTGGACTTGATGGTATAAATTTCGCCCGAATAAAGCCATTTATCTATCTATCTATCTCCCCCTTCCTCCATCTACCTTTCTCTCCCCTCCATCTTTCCCATTAGCCACCATTCCATCCCACGCCACTTTCTCCTCTCACTCCCTCCCCTCCATCTCACTTCCAATCCCCGCCATTGCGTTCACCACTCTTTCATTTAACGGCCGCCTCCGTGCCCCGCCCTTATAGTGATTAGTTTGCGCGTTTTTATTGCCGAGGCCTCCACGGCAGCGCCTCATTCCACCCACGCGTCCAAAAACTGAGGCGGAGAGAGAGAGGTTTGAATGTCCGGCGCGCAATTGGGACTTGGAAACGGCGATTGGATCTAGCGCAAGCAATCCAATTTGCGATCTAAATCCCTGAGATGTGCGGCCCTCGTCCTCCGCTCAGCGCAGCCATTTATCTGATTGATTAAAAAATACCGATTTCCCGAAATCTGTGGAAAAACACGCGTCCACGGAATTTTACTTCATGTTGTACGGCGCTCATGTTTCACGTGCGTAGGGAGACTCACGGAGGGAGTTCATTATGCAAAACGTGTTTATCTAGAAAAAACGAGTCGATAAATTCAAAACTCAGCTATTTTTTATCATTTAAAAGAGTAAATTCACGTGCACAAATGGGTTATCTTCAATGCAAAGGACACGCACGATTTAAAAATCGCCTTCTCAACCGGGCCTTTAAGTTCAAGCACAAATTATGCTTACGAGACCGCAGGGCGGTAGAAAATAAAGTCGGACTTTACGGCGGATTAATTGGTACTTAACGTGCAACTCGAAAATGTTTTCGACATTAAGACTACAGCGCATTAATTCAGAATAGTTGGTCTATTTCTGTTTTCGATTTTTACCCAAAAAATCTACAGTTAGGCTATTGGTCAAGTGCTGAAAAATTAAAAGCACACCTTTCATACAAAAATTCATAAAAAGAGGTATAATTCATCACACTTCGAGTGCAAAGTTTTTAAAGGCCGAGAGAGGCCTTTTCGGCCATCGCATCGATCACCGTGTTCCGAGGTAGCTCACTCTCGACCAAGATATTCCCTACTGCCCGAGCACCGGATTCATCTTCTACTTTTAACGAGGAATTCAGTAATAAAAAACCAAACGGCTAATTCCATTATTAGACGATTAAGAATTTTTGAGAAAGGCTTCAAGATATATTCATCGAATCGGACAATTTTTCATTCTATAGTGCGCAATCCTTGCTCATTAATTATGTGCAAATTCCGCTTTTGCACGCTGAATTTGATCTTAAAATTGATAAAAATATTCTTTTAAGTAATTTATATCAGTCTTTTCGCATCTATTTGACGATTGCTGTGTATATCATATATTTTCCAAAGACATGGAAATATCATTAATCGACTAATCTGCAAAAGATTAAATTTTGGTCCATTCAAGTTAGACACTCTTACAAGGCAGGCCCCCCTCGCATTCATAAACTCCTACTTTGACCCAGTAATCGCCATTATTTGGCGAATTATAACGAATCTGCCCAAATAGTTCACATCAAAATACAATTTGTACGTTCTTAAAATGGAATAATGTCAAAATTATTCTCTAAGCTGTCGACGTTAATTAAAAAAGTCTATGATCGATAAAGTAATTAATTCATTTTTGAAACCTCATTTTATTTTTAAAAAGCCTAAAAACAGTAAACAATTGTATAAATTGCAGAAATTGGGCGTGATTTTTCAACAATAATAAGCCACCACTGAACTGAATTAAAACAAAAGAAAATAAAGGCATTATTTAATTCCATTAATATTAAAGTCTCGGGTTTCCGTCGGACTTGGCTAAAATAACATTGAATTCATTTTTAGAAATATATTTAAAATTTTCAAAAGATGTACATCCCTTGGTCAGTTTATATAAGAATTTTACTCATTTAATTTACGAGAGGAACGGATGAAGCGCGAATATTCGTATATCAATATGGCAATAACCTGTAGTCATCTTTGGAAACATCTTTTTGGAAGAGAAATACTTCTGTGCTATTTATTTAGCTGTAGCCTACGGTTTTCAGTAAATGGAATGGATTATTTGGAATACGTTATTGATTTAAGAACGTCAATGTCTCGAACTAAGAGTGATACTTTCTTCAGAATGTTTCACTTACTGCCTGGATGATACATTTCCGTGTGCATTAAAATGGAGAATTTTTGTCATGGTTTATTTAAAGCATTTATTATTTACAGAAGTATTCCGAGCGATAATCTATGTACACAAACGGGATGCTTTTCAAAAATCGTTCCGAAAAAATACATCCATCGAGTGACCGCACGACGGCCCATCGAGAATCGGTTTGTAGTTTTCGGAAGCGACGTTGAAATATTCATCTGGCTGTTGCGAGTACTCCATCACAAGACCTGCTTTTTGACCCAGTCCATCGACTCATCTCTTCCGATGGCTACCGGCTGCGTGCGCGCAGAGCAAAGGTGGGGAGGAAGGCGAGGAAGGGGGAGGGTATCCAAAGGGCGAGGAGGTGGGCGTGGCAGGGTCCGATCGCCGGCCGGAGATAAACTATTCCCGTCCTACGCCCACCTCTCTAGGGCAAGCGTAAGCAGGAAAGGGCCCTACGCCTTCGGACCTAGTGATCGGAGAAAGGGGCGAGGTTTCCATAGCGAACCAGACGCGCACCCTTGGAATATCCGATGGGGTTAAACGGAGAAGGATAGGGTCCCGAGGGGCACATGTGCGTGGGTAGGGAGAGAAGGAGGGGGCGGGGAGAGGGAGTGAGAAAGAGAGAGAAGGGGTAGGTGTTTGGGAAGAAGAGGGTAGATAGAAGGAGGGTTTAGTGAGGTGTGAGAGAGGAGCTAAAAGAGGAGAGGAAGATAGATTCTCTTTTCTTTCGAAGGACAGAAAGGAAATGCTTTTCCGAAGAAGAAGATAATATCTTAAGATCGGGTGGATCTGCGGGAGTGTTCCTTTTCGCGGCGATAGTTGACATAGCGAGAGTCTTTCATTGTAGGAGCTTTTATTTATACTCATTAAAAGATAAAGAAACATAAATCATGTTTGCCTTTAAAAATAAATTTATTTCAATTATAAAGAAATTGCGGAATGACGCAATCCGCCTCGAGCGTTGAGTTTGTGCTCCGCTCTATTCAAACCCCAATCTTCCATGTCACTTTATATTTTTTTGGCTGTTTGTGGTGTTTTGGATAGATAGTGTAATACTTGCTGATATTATCACGTGTTCAAGGTGATGAAAGACAGAATTCAGTCTGCAGTTAGAACACTTGTCGCCAAAAACATTTCTCAGTACAAATTAATTTTCTCTCGCAATTTTACGCATCCAATCGATTGTGCTATTCTTAGGAATGCCAAAAAACCTTTTGGAATCATCTCTCTTAATTATCCCGTGAGCTCTTTCTAATATTAGTCTCAATAACAGCTTTCCCTTTCATTGTTTGGTCCTTTTTCCCTAACCGAAAATGTAATACTCTCAAGAGAATTTTGCAAAAGAACTTGGAGAAAGAGCGAGAAGGGAGAAAATACACGTTCCGAAAATTCCGCATTCGTAAAAATTTGTTTATCGGAGAGGGAAGCGCTGAAGTTTGAGATACAATGAGATTCATTCGAGGGCACAGATGTCTGCGAACCACGGAAGATGAGAGAAATAGGCTCCCAGAACTCAATCAGAAGAAGACGGAAGCCGCACGGACACACAAGAGTTCGATGCTTCGAGAAAGAACGTAAATTACGATCGAAAGGAGAGGCGTTGGGATGGGTCGAAAGGGTAAAGGGAGCAGGACGCTAGCGGCAGGGGGTGGGGGAAGGGAGGTTGGAGGGGGAGGTTGTTGGAAGAGGCAGGGAGGGGGAGACGGAGGTTAATTCCAAGTGGACCCTCCCTTCCTAGGCCTGAGTGGCAGCGCCTTAAGAGAAGGCTCGGCCGTTTGGAATGATGGGAGACACACCCACTTCCCTCCGACTTCCATAGGGCTCTTTCGCTATGTTAGTCTCCCTCCCTCCCCTCCTCCATCTCTCCATTTCCCCACCCTCTCCTGCCGCACACTTTTCTCCCGCCGATCTCTCTCTCTCTTTCGCGACTGCTTCCAAAGGCGTAAGAGGGATAAAAAGCGAATTGAGCAGGAAACTTTTGATTCATTTTTTATATAATTTCCCATCTCATTTTCCCAATGAGGGAGAAAAAAACAGTAAACAACTCTGAAGTGCCAGATCCAAGAGGCACTAATTACGGCGCTCCTTATATTTGCGCCTTCCATCCCTTCTTCCCCAACTCCCTTCTCGAACGCACCTAATCCCTCCCTCCGCCTCCCTCTCTCCCTCCGCCTCCCTCTCTCCCTCCGCTTACCTCTCTCCCTCCGTCTCCCTCTCTCCCTCCGCCTCCCTCTCTCCCTCCGCCTCCCTCTCTCCCTCCACCTCTCTCCCTCCTCCTCCCTCACCGTCGTCCCCGCCCACCATTCTCCGCGATGGCCCCAGATTGCCTCGTTCCTTGCCTGCCATCTCTTCTCTCTTATTTCCCTCAGCATCGCCCATTTCCCTCAGTCGCATTATCTTAACTCCGTCTCCATCTCATTCTCTGCACAAAAACACTTCCCTCTCCTCCGTTCCCACGACTTCTCTATGTCTCTCTTCTCACCCTCTCTCTCCTCTCTCTTGTGTATACCCATTGCATCGACCCGGGTGGACGAAAAATCGATTCTTCAGCCCTTTCGAGCGAACGCTAAAAAGAGCATAAGCGCAGTGAATGTCTGGCAATAAGTGAAAAGTTCTCGAAAACTCACGTTTTATTGCTGTACCTACTGATTTCTACAATAAAAATGGTTAAAATTCCATTAATTTTTACTTAATCGAGGGTATATTTTTTTAAGCCACGTTGAAAAACGCTTTATTGATTACTGCATTTAATAAAATAATTATTTATCAATAGTTAAGGACACGTTTTAATGAAAAGTTCCCATAATCGAAACCTAAATATACAAAGCGCGCCATGGTGGATTATTTTTACTATATTCACGCGTCGCTTCAGAAGAAATATTCGGATTTTAGTTTCGTTACATACTGTCGAATATTTTTATTATTGTATCGTTATTTTGATATTCACTTTTTTATATAACAACCAATAATTAATTTAGTGAAGTGATGTGAGCCATTTATTCCGAGTCACTGTGCCTTTAACTAAAACATTCATTAACTTATTTAAATTCAACAATGAGTGTTCTTTAATTTTATCTCCAAAACCAAAACACTTTTAGGTGTCGGTAAAATATAATGTCTAATATCTAGCATTAATATAAAAGTTAAAATATACCTTGTATGCTATATGGAATGTATTATTATCCTTCTGCTTCTTTCATCATCAAAATTGCAATATTATTGATGCCTCAACTTTGAAGGGGTAGTAAAGAATTTGTATTCACAAGACTCACTCTTTAAAAATCAACTGGCTCTCAAATTGTTCTTTTATAAATGAATAAATATTTTTTTCATTTTCCCTTCCAAGTATTTCTTCTCAAAACATTTTGCGTGAATAGTTTACAGAGGAAACGGATATCCCGAATTAATTCCTTTCAGAGCTACTAATACCTCTAAAAATTGCGGCATCAGAAAATATTTATCTTCCAGCCACCTTCAATGAAATAAGTGAGGTAAATATTAATTCAGTCGATAACTACCAACAAGTTATTCGCGGATGATACGGTAGTTTACAGAGAGATTAACAGTCCTGCTGATCAAGCATTACTTTCTAACGACCTACACGCAATTCTCGAGTGGTGTAAAGAGTGGCAATTAGAGCTGAACTTAGGTAAGTGTTTCGTCATGAGATTCTGGAGAAACAAAGAAATTGAGGCGATGAATTACAGTATAGAAGGCGTACATCTAAAATTATCCGAATCCGTCAAATACTTAGGTGTCATTTTAACAAGTAACCTCTCGTGGGACACACACATACGAAATATATCCGGGAAAGCTAAGCAAAAACTAGGATTCATCAAACGGATAGTAGGTAAAAGCGAAGAAAAAGTCAAAGAGACATGTTACTTTTCTTTAGTTAGACCGCTGCTAGAGTATGCGTCGAGCATATGGGATCCGTACGAGAAAGGTTTAATCGCCGAGTTAGAGAAAGTGCAGCGAAAAGCTGCTAGATTCGTCAAAAATTGTTATGATAGAAATATAAGCGTTACAGGCTTGATACAGGACTTAGGATGGGAATCACTAGCTGAGCGTCGATCACGTGCTAGGTTAAAACTTCTTGAAAGATTTAGAATGAGTACTTTCTCCAGCGACGTCAAAGAAATAATAAGAACTCCCACCTATATCGGTAGAATGGACCATCCTCGTAATATAAGAGAGATAGCCTGTAGGACAGAGAGATACAAAGGCTCATTTTTCCCTAGAACGATAGATGAGCAGAATAAAACTTGCGATCAAAAGTAACCTCGCGTAGGGGCGTAAACCAAGGCCTAATTTTGGAGTTTTCCCCTTGGTGTTAATACACCCCCTGCCACACACCCTTGCGGTGGCTTGCAGGGTAAACTGTAGATGTAGATGTAGATGAATCACTTTACTAGGCAATTAATAAAAGTTCAATTAATCCGATAAAATTTTTATTCACGCTTTAACTCCTCAGCGAGAGCTCCGTTCAATACCTCGTAAAAACATCTAGATAATCCCATTGGAGAGTTTCATTGCGGCGGAATTCAGCGCGTTCTGCTGGGCAAGTACAAATTTCTTTCAAAAATACTTAGGGTTTTTAATCAGCGAGTCATTTTTGCATAAATAAGACATAAAGGGAAATGAAAATTATCCGTTTTTGTAATTAATGAATGGAATTAAATGGTGAAGGGACAACGCTTCTTGTTTATGATTTAGCATTGTGTTGGGTTTTCGAATTTGCGCTCCAGCACTTTATTGGCTAGAGGTTTTCAACCGGTAAAAGCTGTTTCATAATTTCTTCACAGGATTGAGGTAGAGGTAGAGTTTTCTGAAATATATAGCAAACATTTTCTTTATATAAAAATCACATCAATATTGTCTACTATCTCCTCTGTATGAACTTAGCATTAAAATTGTTCTTCGAAAACCGAAGTAGAAAAATAATCAAAGATGTTTTCCAATGTTGTTTTATAGTCACTAGTAAGTAAAAATATTCTTTGTTTTTGGAATACTGAAATTATACAGCATTTTCTGTTACATAAGTTCTTCTACCTAAGATATGTAATGAAAATACGAGATAAATATCGAATGTAATATGTAAATATATATATAAGATGTTGTTTTGATAGCAAAACTTCACCGGATTAATATTGTCATTAGAAAAAACAAAGGTATAATAATCTTAACCGTATGTTGTTACTAAACATAGATTTATGAATAATTATTAGAAAATACGGAATCACAAAGTTAAAGGCAGCATCAATTTCTAAATGTTAATATTAATTTAGCTAAAAAATTTTCATTGTTTTTTCGATCCCTGAAATTTGTCTACGAGAAAAAAATAAATTTTAATGTTGTAATTTTATTATTGCCTCTTATACTCATGCTCCCCCAATAATTCTGTGTTTCTGAGTATGTAATATCGAATACCGAATTCAATTCTACGAAAACTCTTTCTACTGCAAGGTAGATGTAATTTATTGAAAATTAAAAACCCAAAGGCAGGAATATTCTAATTTTTCCTCCTACGATACGAAATCAGTTGTGACGTAATCCATAAAACTCAAGTCATCCTATAAATTATACATTAAACCCAGTTCTCATTATATCATTTCGTTCATAAGATTTTGTAAATTAAGCAAATAATTCCGGAACTGCTGGTTCGATTTCGATAATTCTTCCAGTTTAGTCGACATGATGCATAAAGAAATTTAAGGCAACCAATGATTGAAATAACGTCTCGAGTTTGATTTCAGGATCGTTTTTTCAATCTGAATAACTTGGGAAGGGGCAGCTTATTTTTTATTTGAATTTTAAAATTACTTAGAATCGTACGAATTTGGAACGTAAAGAACGCCTAAAAAATTAAAATATATATTCCCACCGTTCATTTTTTACATTTGTGTCGAATTGGTACGTTACTCCGAGTTTAACATGAGAATATGAATCATATTGAAATGAAAAATCTTCTGTTGTCAAGATAAATCTCATTGTTGCGGAATTTGCGAAATTGCGTATATTAAATTTAATTAAATGGAAAACGTGAAAATTTTCATGAGAGATCTTTTAAAAGGAATATTCAAGTACTTCGACTTTATGTATTTGCCTTTAAAAGTAAGTTGAAAATGTGGCTATAAGAGAGGTAGAAGATATGGGAAGAGGAAAGAGAAAGGGAGGAGAGAGAGAGGAAGAGATAGAGAGAGAGAGAGAGGGAAAAGAGAGGAGGAAATAGGATAAGGGGGGGAATGAGTGAAGATATAGGGGGTTAGAGAGACTGAAGCAAATAGTAAGTAAATAAATTAAATTTGATTTACAGTCATATTGCGTCTAAGTTTTACCTTTGAATTTATTTTATTTTTGGCTAACCTAAATATTTCGTTTGCACTGTGAATATTTCGTGATTCCGTTTTTAAATTGCTGCATGCAATTTAGTTTTTTTAGCATAGCAAAAAATTAGTGGTCGATTAGATAAACCGTATTTTTCCTGAATTTTCCCCAGTGTAACGGCCATAAAAATTAATTAATTGATGTTTTAAATCGTCAAAGTATAATAATAATGATATAACTGATGAGGTGGATTATAGAAATCGACAACGAGCCTTGGAATTGTCCATTTAATTCATTGTATAAATTCCTTGCTATATTGAATTAACACTTAGTTAAGGTTTATATCTTGAAGTATTTTAAGTTTAATATTTTATTCATTCCCACCCGTATTTTTTTACGGGCAATTACACTAGTAATTTAATACACGCCTCTTTTTCTTTTAACACAAAGACACGAGCACAAATTAATGTGATCGTGCACGAATACAGTTCGATCCCAGATTTTCAAGGATTCCCATGCCGATGATATGGAAAACCAACATTTCAATGTAGAATTTCACAGATATGTATGGGGTCCAATAAATGGATAATCATTTGATGTTATTTGAGTTTCTACTTCAACAGATCTATAGAAGTATCATCTTATATTTTATAAATTGAAAATTTTTATTCGAACATCAATAGTAAATGCACAGAATGTAAAGAATTTTACAACATATCGTAAATATGGTAAGGGTTGCATTTAGAGCACGTATTCATGTCTCCAGGATATAAAGTAAAACATTTTCATTCCCACAGTGATCTTTAATAACCGTGCACAATTGTACTTATTTTTTAATGGGTTAAAAAATAATTGTCGACGATTATTGTGTATTGTTTGGTAATTCTGGATTAATTTCTAAGAGTATTTAATGTTATTTCTGAGAAAACGTAAATTTCCATTTTTAAGGCGCTTAAATATTTTAACAGCGGTTTACAAGAGAGTGTAAACGCATGAAAAATAAAAACATAGGAGAATATGACACGCATAAATTTGACAGTGAATATTTGCTTTGCAGTGTGTTTCGTTGCTGTTTTGTTGCGAAAAATTAATTCTCCTTGGCAACCGTCTCCAAAGAGAGGCGTTAAGTCGAAGAATGGGGACGGCGCTTAAGCCAAGAGGAAGGAAAATATAAATTCGGGGGAAATATTTAGGAGGGATATGACGCGCGTGCGAGAGGCAATTGAAGAGAGCGAGTTGTAAAATATGTGGCGAATATCCGCCTGGGAAAGTGGTGATGGGAGTGGGAAGGAGAAAGGGCCGCACTCAAAAGAGAGCAACGCCATCTACTAATGTAACGTATAACCTTGGTCCTTTCTACTGGAAATGGAATAGTTTCAGCGGAGAATTTTCATCATTGCATACTTGGACTCAGTTGACATTTTTAATATCTACATAGTACTTTGTAATATTGCTTTGCGTTGAGTTGGTCCAGATGTTTGAACGGTAAAATCATTAAGAGAGTTTACATGCAGCACAGAGACACATATTAAGACTTTTTGCACTCTCTTAATGTAAATTAAGAAACATGAATTCGTTTTGATAATGAATATTACTTCAAACAACCAGAGAATGGCGAGAACACCAAATATAGAAATTAGATTTCTTCATTAGTGATTCACTGACCGTTTATTTTCAGAATGAAACTTATCGGTTCGATTGCTTCTCAGGACGGCTACTTTTGGATTTATGCTCGTCGTCACTTACATTCCAGGTAAATCTTACCAATTTGTTTTTGAATGAACTAACTCATAATTCATCCTATTAGATGGCTCTCCAATTACACTTTACATAGAACTCCAGCGCCCGAGAGCCATGGTATACTATAAAATGAAAAAACCGTAACTTGACGAATTATTCTTAGCATCTTAATTTTTTCAATTTTTCACAATAGAATTACCAATGATTTTTTAAACTAAAAATAAGACTTCTATCACGTCATAATGTACTACTTCACCCTAGCTTTTATAGTAGTAATTACAATAAACTTCGTTTATAATACCTTATGATAATAAAATACCATTGCAGTTAGACATGAATTTTTCCAAGTCAAATTTTTTTGTTGTTTTCATACAGTTGGGTTAAAAATATCACTGTTCTTTATTTTTATTATCAAATACTGGTGAACAAGAAAGGCTGCGTTGTAACTGATATAAACATCTATTTACTCGAACATTTTATGCCTATAGAATTAACCAAGATCCCAACTTTAGGTCTCGAAAAATTACAGATAAAAAGACATTCACAAAACTACTTTTACTTGGCAAAATGTTCTTTGCACTTTTCTCGGTAATTACTATTATTATACGTACTTCATCATCATAGGTAGTCTGTCCGTAGACAGGTCCGTGATTATTCATGGTTAAACCTGGTTCTCCATATACTCCTATTTTCCGCTGTCCTCTTCATATCTTGAAAACTCTCTTTCCCTTTCAAATCGTCTATCAGCTTAAACCTTTTCCTACCTCTTTCCCTTTTTCCATCTAGTTTTCCTTCAAACACGTCTTTAATCATACTATCTCTTCTCAGGTAATGTCCAACCCAGTTAGCCTTCCTCTCTCTTATAATCTGTATAATCATTCGCTTCTCTCCTACTCTTCGCAGCACTTCATAGGTTTTCATCCTATCCGTCCATTTTATCTTCAGCATTCTCCTCCAAGTCCACATTTCAATACGTACTTATAAACCAATATTTTCTCCATTTTCATAATGAATTGTAAAGGAAACATATCAATATATGAATTTAAGGTCTTCCCTGCTAAGTTATAAATAACTTAGCAAGGAAGACCTTAAAAAGCTCTACTATTGATCTAGATAGGACTAAGCTTGTTTCTAGTTATAGTATTGATTGGTGGATGTATTGTCCGCAGAATGTTTTATCCGAACTAATCTACCCTATGTGATCGCCATTTCGGTCCATAGCGTTAAACATGTCATGGAACTTCAATTTTCTCATGTCTTTGGAATTCTGGACCAAGTTGCGATTCATAAAGTAACTGCGAAGCAACAAGTGATGTGACTATCTATTCACACCAGTGACTGTGAAACCCTAGGGGACGAAAAGGAGCGCATCTCTGCAATTTTTATTTCCTTCACGGCATGATATCACATAATAAATTATTTTTGTTTTCGAAATGCATACTTTTAACATTGACAACAAGTCAATTGTTTTTAACCCAGGAGTTTCCAAAGTTTATCAGTCCAAGGGCAAGCTCGAATTTAGGAAAACATGTTTCGGCCTGCAACGTTAAGTTGCAGCGTTCCTTTCATACAGGAATACAAATTTACATAAAAGACACAAGTCAAATTACATATTCGCTATTACTGTTCTGATATCCATTTTTTTCGGAATAGTCATAATGATCTTAGTATTATGATATGCAGGAACAGGAATGTGGGCGATAAATCGAGAGCCATAGAGTTGGAAACCCTAGTTCTCTTCGATGCAACGGCTGAAACAGAACCACACTGACGTTCATTTTGATCGTGTATATTTTTTCGACTTGTCAATGGAAGCCAGTGTTAATGTTATAATGCCATTCATCCTTCTTTTTGCTAGCCTTGTACCTAAAATTGTCAATAAAGTGGAACTGCAAAAAAGGATATGTTCAACTTTAAGCCAGTTTTTCAGATGATGAAATTTATTCATCGGTCATTTTTGAGAACATGCAGTTTTATGAGCTCTGAATAAATCTTTATGAAACGATTAAACGAACATTCATAGACAATTTTGATACGAACTTGCTTAATTTTTCATCTTAAAAAATCTCTGCATCTTGAGGAATTTACAACACAAAATATTTATCAATATAATAAGAATATTTTACGATAGTACTAAAGAAGTGGATCTGAATTATATCTTTCAACTTGACCATACTAGAGCTGCCGAGATCCTCTTAATTTTAAAAACTCCACATCAAATAGTTTACGACGTGAAGATTCACTTTTGTCAGAGACATAAATGTTTTAAATATGAATTCCCAATAAATCTGCTTTATCTATATATAGAAGTAATATTAACGCTTGATTGAATTCCTGGCGTATTTCGCAGAAACTAATGTTAAAATGAAGAATGATTCGAGGCTAATATTAAAATGGATGTATATTCCAAAGCACAACATTGTCTGGATACTACCGTTTTAAATATTTCGTAGCAATCTAAGGAATTCCTCGCATCTAGAATTATTTCAACATCATTTTACTTGACTGGCAACAATTATATTATAGATATCACTAGAAAAGAATAATACACTTTTTGTTTTATTCGGCTCTTAATGAAGCAATTTTAAATAACTCTTCTGCTTCAATGATAATATATTCCTGGAAGGAACTCATTTAATTTTGAAATAATATTTTAAAAAACAACAGAACACAGTTAAGCAATGTAGAAAATAAAATGTGCCTTTTTCAATTGTGGTCACAAAAATGAGCTTCGAATAATTTTTCGTAAACTTCTCGGAAAATATATTCTCCTGAAAATTTGTATGGACATGAAGAACAAATAGTGTAATTAATTTTTGTTAATTTGTTTATTAAAGGCCTTCGATATTTAATATTACTTTTATGTATATTTAAAAAAATTGTTTTAAATTATCTAATAACGTATTCAATTTTTCAGTCCTAAATAGAGAACGTTGAACTTTCAAATATTTTCTGAATCAGTAACGTTTTGTAAAAATACAAAGTAGTTGTGAAGGTCGAATAATGTGCTCGTCGCTATGGATCACTTTTTAAACCACCGATAAAAGGCATCATTTTAAGTCTTGGTTTCGCATAATAAGATTCAGCGATGGGAATCGATCATAATGAATTTGTCGTAAACGTTCGTTAGAGCGGATATATATATATATATATATATATATATATATATATATATATATATATATATATATAGAGAGAGAGAGAGAGAGAGAGAGATTGAACGCTAGATGCAGTAGTAACCAGGAATCATCTACCAACAGATCTGCGCACATTCTGCACTACTCTGGGATCTCTGAAAAATACGCGTAAGGTATTAAAAAGGTCAGAGGCTAAGTATACTAAAAGTAATACTCACTAAAGTTGTGGTCGATGCAATGATATGCAAAGCAAAGATAAGTTTAAGTCCTTGATGGTATAAAAAACATTTAAAACTAGTAGGAAGCTATTGGCTAAATGGTAATGTTCACCTTCGGAATCAACATTAAAGGTTTGAAAATGGAGTAGAAGAGGGATACACATATTTTTACATACGCTGACCGCACTTAAGGGTTTTTACTAAATAAAAGACCGCACTATAAAATAGACAAACGATTTAAATTTAACACACTTTGGAATGTTAGGATTCATGTGGCCAAACGTAAAATAGTCTCTGAGTTATTTATAATTCAATGCTTTTCACTAGTACTTTTTCCAGCTGAAGGGACGGAACTGTATCTGCAGATGTTATATCAATGTAGTTCCACAAAAACGAAAAAACTGAAGCACTAAACTCACGTAAACGAAAAAAAACAGAGGAAAATCAGTGATAAAACATGTCTTTACTACACTGTCAGTCAACAACTGCTTCGCTCCGGAGAAGGGTATGACTTGGATTAACCCAAAAAATGTTTGCCGCTTTTCAGAACACCCTCATGACATCTACGGCAACTTTACTGTAGTAACATTTATAAGAAGTAACTACTCTACCTCATTTTTAGGCTGGTTTCCAAAGTAAACATAGCCTTATGAAATGGTCCTTTCTGTGTGTGTGTCCCCTACTGACAACTTTTGCATCAATGGACCGATTTTCATGAAACTTGTGATGAGGCTCGTGCTGCCAGGGCCCACCTCCAGGTTATATTTTATTTGTAGATGATTGAAGTCCCGGGTTCGATTCGCGGAACGTTTTTTTCCTATTTGTTTTATATATGAAGTCTGAAATCCATCGTTTTCTTTAATACTTAATATCTTAAAATTGTGATATCCGAGCAAGGTTTGTACTGTTCTAAGGGGAATAGATTATACATTCTAATTCTTATAACAGAATTTTTACAATTGATCGTATTTTCTTGAATTTTTACTAAAACCGTTTTTGCGTTTTAAATCTCTTTTTATCGGAATATTGCCATGGAGACGATTAGTACCGAAATTGGCTTGAGCACAGACGAATGAAGAAATCTTTTGCATTCGACTACTCTTCAGCAGTGGACAGTTGTTTCATACATATTAACGTATAAACAGTAACATTTATTAAATTAGTTTATTTAAAAAATACATGCAAACTTTAACATCAGAAAGAGAGTTTGACATAGCTTTTATTATTTTAAACCCGATAATGCTCTATTAATTTGTTTTCCAATTTTTCTCTATCAATGATAAACTATGAATTACAAATGGTATTTATTGTATGAGAATTCCTTGGAATGACTAACACATACTGAAACATTTCCCTAATAAATTCGGGACGTCAACTTTGGGAAACCAGCCTATATTAATCCTGATTCTGACTTCTTGCTGTTAATTTTATTTCCGTGTTACTGCACTTTTGTTCTCTTATGTTGTAAAATTCTCTGCGGCCAGGAAGGACTTGGACGGTGGGCCACGCTTTATGCATTCCTGGTGTAGAAGAATTGAAAAAAGTGTTATGATGAAGACCATTTTAAATACATATTATGTAGCCTATTATTGTAAGGTACGCCATTTATATTTTTCTTCCGCATGATAACGCTCACTTAGATACAAATGCCTACTTAGCCTAGCTATAGAGAGAGCAAACGTAGATCTCCATGTCCGGATTCGAACCTACGATCAATGCGTACGTATGTTTTCCCCCTGTAGTCGTTGCCGACCTGAAAAAAGTTTGATATACTGTTTATATATATATATATATATTGTTAGTTTTTCTATTCATTGTACCTCGTTTTCGAGTTACTGTCAACATCTCAGTATTTTTTTCGGTGAAAAGGGATGAAAAACTTTTAAAATTAAATAAATCAAAATTAAAATCACAGGTGTGACGTGGCATGCTACAGCAACACTAATAAAAATTTACATAATATCCATATAACTTTTGAAAGTTTAAAACTATCTACCTTTAAGAGCAAAATATAACCGAAATATATTTTAATACATTTATATAAAAAAATAAAAACACAATGATAAATTGATTTCATAAATTCTCCGCGTTTTCATTTCAGATTCCGGATGGTATACTGCAGGGGTGTCAAACATACGGCCCGCGGGCCGGATCCGGCCCGCGAGGTTGTCCCATCCGGCCCGCGTGAGGTTCCGGCAGGTCTTTCTGATGTTTAAATCTCTCTTGAGTCTCATGAGCACAGGGGGTGTGAGAATGAGAGAATGAAAAATTATAAAGGAGATAAAGGGCAAAGAAACTGGACGTCTGTCACACTCGTGGAAAACCGGGAGCCGTTGTGCAATTTTTCTGGGATTTTTTACATTTATGGTCAATGGGAAGCTACTTATTATATGAATGGCAGATATAAACACTAGTCCAATCATGCATAGTATCACTTCGGGGCCGCTTCACCCGATTAAATTTGATGTACTTTGAGTTGCAACATCGTTGCGGTACAATGGTGCGACAAAAATTTTTCTGGGGACTCGGTCTAAGAAACGTATGTCATATAAAAACTCTGTGAAACCTAAGCGGATAGGTAGGAGCAGGGGTATGAAACTCTCATGGGAGAATAGAGACCCATGTTTTACACATAGTTCGCACGGGTGTCTGTTCTCCTGGGAAGCGCTGCAGTCGCAGCCACAGCCTACAGCGATCTACATTCACTGGTGGCGCAGTCGACTTCCGCCATTTTGAATCATAGAAATCCTCCGTTGCTGTATTGCTGCTTGAGTACGATTCAGGCATTCTGGCATGTACATATAGCAATATGTCTTTAAGACGAGACAAATGTGCAGTGGCTGGCCGTGGTTTAAGACATGACGGAGTGAATTTGTTCTGTTCTCCAATCAACAGGTAAGTCTTAAAAATAGCATATATATATATATATATATATATATATATATATATATATATATATATATATATATGGATGTCAACAAGGTGTTGGGATGAGGAAACCCAGTGAGCACTCACCAATCAGACGACTTCAGGTTGGCGAGGCCCCGGGGATGTCGAAGCGACACACGTAAAATAACACAAAAACACAGAAACATCACAAACGTAAAGCTTTCGGAACTACTCCTTCTTCAGCTACAGAGAGAGAACTGTAGCTGAAGAAGGAGTAGTTCCGAAAGCTTTACGTTTGTGATGTTTCTGTGTTTTTGTGTTATTTTACGTGTGTCGCTTCGACATCCCCGGGGCCTCGCCAACCTGAAGTCGTCTGATTGGTGAGTGCTCACTGGGTTTCCTCATCCCAACACCTTGTTGACATCCATATATTCATTTTACCTTTCCTTTTCCGTAAGTTGTTATATATATATATATATATATGAAAAATTTTCTGACAAGATAGTTCTATGAAGTGTTATGTGATTGCGTTTTGTGAGAATGCTTTTATATTTTCTTAACACGTTCAACGCTCATGATGTACCGTCTACGTCATAGTAGTTCCTAGCGAGGTACTGGAGACGTAGCGTCTACGTCATCGGTCGGCCGATAGTTTGATCGTGCGAAGCGTAGCCAGCTGCTGTCGCCTTCCGGAAACGCTCAGCCCTCAGTAAGACCCCAGCAGTTCATGAGATAGCATTGGTTTCCGTTTTTTGCACGTAGTCTTTTTTACGAAGATTTTCATTTTCAGTTCTGAATTACGTAAGTTTTTATAAGATAAGTTCATCTTATAAAGTGCTGTTACCGCTTTTTTTATGTTCCTTTATTATACTGTAATTTTTAAATGAATAAAATATTGACTTTAATTGTTTTAATTTTTTTAGTTACTTCTGATTGCGAATTTGTGGAGTCACTTGTAAGGATAAATCCAAACATTTCCCCAAATTATTCCCAATTGAACCCAGACAAAACAGACGTAAACAAAAGCGGTGCAGGGTGTGTTTTCAAAACAAAGTTAGGAGGGACACGTCGTATTTCTGCGATGAATGTCCCGAAATACCAGGACTATGTCTGGAAGATTGTTTCCAATTTTTCCACGAAAATATGTATTGTACATAGTATAATTAAGTGTTAATATTAAAAATAGTTAATATGTAATCACTTTTGTATATATCCTAGTTTTAAAATTGTATTTATGTATATATAGGATTAATCTACATATAAAGTAAAATGTAAAGTATAAAATATGTAAAATTTAATATTTAGTTATGTAAAATATAATATTTAGTTATGAAAAACAACAAAAATGTTTTTTTAACATTTTAAATAAAATTATAAAATTTGGCAGCCAAATAATGTTTATTTTTAATATTTACTAATCAACTATATAATTCCGCGTAATTTTCCCGAGTGTATTGCAGGGTAGCATACCCCAAAATCCTTGCGAGTGACTGACGACGTAGGCGCTACGTCATCAACATATATGCAGTTATTTTATTTTGTTTCATCATATTTATCTCATTTGGTTAATAAAATACCTTAATCAAGTCGTAAAAGGCATAAATTAAAAAAATAAAATTTCAGTCACCGGGGTGCTTAAACAAAATATCATGAGCGTTGAACGTGTTAACCGATACCTGCACTGGATATATCTCCTAGGAAGGAAGGAGGGAAATTTCTCTCGTTTTTATGCATGCTAGAAGCATTTTGAGAGGAAGTGTTTCTCTTTTTTAGGTGTAAAACTTCGCTTGCTTTAGCTATGCAGCGTTTCCATCCATAGCACTGGATTTTTATATGGTGCGTGTCGGTTGTTCACAAAATAAGCTGTAATTTTAGATTGAGTAGTTGAAATTTCTATTTTAAACTTCTCGTAGTTATTCGTATATTATAGTGAGTTCTTTGGAAGTTAAACTGCAACGTGGACGTCAGAGAATAGAATTGTGCTTGTAATAGAATGAAATAATTATACCATAGCGATGTCTCATTTTGATTCGCGTATATTATGTTTCATTTTTAAATATTTTGATGGTTTCACAGAGATTGTTCACTTGTTTATTTCTTGTTTTTTATGCGTTTGCCTGTATTGCTTGACGTTATGATAATTCTTCTATTTTTGTATCAAAACGTATTTAGAAGTAAGTATATGATATTCAATCTAGAAATTGAAATTTCCATATCAAAAGTTTTCCTGTTATTTGATTAATACATATAGATCTTAAATGGCCCAATTGCGACTAAGGACACCTGATGGTTAGCAAATACAACTCTGTTTAGAATAAATTACAAATAAACAAAGTATATATTTTGTAGTGCAATGTGATATGATGTGTGTTTCATTTTAGTATTTCTGTAAAAATGTGTCTATGTGTGAAGTGCAAATTCATTATTTGGAATATGTAATTAGCATTTGGACTGATGACTTACATGTCATGATTTGTTACATCAACGGAATAATAAATATATTATTATTATTAATTGCCTGTGTACATATGTAATGCAAAGAGTAATAAATGTAATGGATCTGTTATTTCCCAGTACTGAATTTCTTTTTCTTAGCTGTTTATTTCGTCTTGTTCTGTTTTTGCTTTTTCGCCAACTTTTATATAATCATATATTCCATTTGAATGGCGCAAAAAAGGGTGCAGCATTCTAATGTTTTGCATATTAAAATTACTTAAGATTTCCATACGAACACGGGATTTTTATCGAAGAAAGTCGAAAAAATGAAAAGTCACTTTACCACATTTTCGGTTGGTCGAAAAATTCCTTCTTAACGTGAACGTTCGACGTTTCCCGTCATTCGCGTGAGTTTCCCCGAACACGTTTCTATGCATGTAGAAACGTTATAAAGGTTGGTTAAAATTGTTCATTTTTGAATTTGTTGTATTTTTGTGTTTTGTATTTATGTACGAATACCTCACTGTTCTGTGGTTTGATAATGACTTTGTACTCTCGCAATGTGTGATATATGCTAATAAATTTGATTTATTAAATGCAATTCGACATTCTTTCATTTAAGTCCAATTCTTCTATCCATAAAATTTATAGTATTTGTTACGGTTATCGTATTAAAACGGAAGGGGAAGGGGGTGATGGATATCACGTTGTGACGTCACGATAGCGAGAGCCATCGTGAACACGTAGTTCCAAGTTTTCCCGGTTCACCTACGTATCGCCTTACGTGAAAACCTGGGCATCGATTCATAGCATTAAGTTTCTGATCTTTCCGTAGGGGTAGTCGTCCTTGGGTGAGTATATTGAAGCAACCTAAATGTAACATTCTCGCCAACGATTGGATTGTTTGTCAGCTCACCCCCTTCGACAAAATTTTCATTTCTGAAAATGAGAGTTATAACACCAGTTTCTGTTCTTATCATCGAAATTTGGTAAGTGCCGTTATTTTTTGTTACTCCCTTATTTTTCGTTTTCGTATATTTATTTATTTTATCCATTGTTATTGAACCTCGGAGATTTTTCTATACTACTCAAATTTTTAACTGCCTTATTATTCGATACATTATGCTCTCTCTAGCATACATTGCGTATGAAAGTTAGACAGCGTTGTTTTTACTCTGATATTTATGGATTGTTACTATTGCTGCTGGCATTCTAATCGCATAAAAATACATGAAAATATAGCGCCATTTATTTATTTTTTACTAATCGTATAACACTGTTTTTACTAAGCGTCTTCTTTACTAATTTATTACAGTTACGACTACTGTGATATCAAATAATAATTGCGGAAGTGTTGAGCGATGCCCGACTTGAGAACCATTGTCCGACTCAAGACTGGTTGACCCAAGATCTCAATGATAAAGTAAAAAACATAAAAAGTGCACGTACTTATAAGTTGAAAAATAAACAGCCATTTTTATTCCACGAACAACTTCAGTCTTTAAAAATGTGACTTATCTCGGGTTTTCCTATACTAATTTTTGCATTTCGTTTTGTGATAGACTCAACTCGTATCAGGGGAAGGATGTTATCTTCACTCATTGTCAGTTACACAGTGTATCTCTGAAAACAAAACCTTCCTGTCCGGTCTGGCATATCATTCCAGTGTCTTACTTCAATATTTGATGAACATTACTTGATCTAAAAATAAAAATTTGTAGGCATATATTTTGCGAGAAAAAAGGACAAATGTGTTTTCACCCATGTCTCTCAAGCGGAAAGTAGACAGTGAATGTCGTGCATCATTAATGGAAATTATCGTATTTCTTTGTAGCATCAAGAGGAAGAGCATTGTATTTAATTTGTCATCAAACAATTGCAGTTCTAAAAGAGTAAAACATTAAAAGGCATTACGATTCTCATCATGCTGCTTTATATGCACAACATGTTGGCAAAATTCAGGAAGAAAAACTTGGGGAACTTGAAAAATCCTTAGAAAGGCAACAATCGATATTTAGCAATCCTAAAAATACCAGTGATGCAGCAGTGAAGGCTAGTATTATAATTTCGCAGGAAATAGCGTCTTCTTCAAAACCAATTTCGGAAGGTGAAGTTATAAAAAGGTGCATGATGAAAGCTGCAAATATTATATGTCCTAATGAACAACATTGTTTTCGAAATATTAGTTTGTCGCTAAATACGGTGGTTTACCGAATTTCAGGTTTGGCGCGTGATTTGAATCTTCAGTTACATGCGCGCGTGAAAATCTTTACGTCTTTCTCAATAGCTGTAGATGAGAGCACAGATATTTGCGATACTGCCCAATTAGCAGTATTTATTCGGGGAGCAGACAAAGAATTTAATATAACGGAGGAGTTCGTGGAGTTAATGCCCATAAACGACAGAACTGCAGGGGAAGACATTTATAAAAACATTTTAAGAGCATTTGATAACTTAGATGTAGATTGGTCAAAAGCAGTAAGTATAACAACAGATAGAGCCCGCCCAATGGTAGATCGAAAAGCTGGTGCAGTTTCCAGGCTGAAAAATAAAATTCACAGTTTGAATCAAAATCAAGAGTAAAGACCTTGGCATGGACCATGTAATGGAAGTCGTGGTTAAAACTGTGAATTTTATCAACGTCAATTCAATTTACTAATTAAAGATTGCTAAAAGCTGCCCTACTATGTCGAAGTACGTTGGATAAGTCGTGAAATGGTATTAAAGCGGTTTTTTGATATGAGGATTGATGATTTCATGATAAGTAAAAACAAACCAATCGTGGAGTTCAAAAGTGAAGAGTGGCTCAAGGATCTTGCTTTTTTTGTTGAAATTGTGGGTCATATGAATGATTTAAATACAATTATGCAAGGACGAAACCAAATGGTAACGCAGTTCTATGATGTTTGTGCTTTTGCAAAAAAATTGAATTTTTGGGAAAGACAAGTATCGCTCGGGAAATTAAATCATTTTCCTACATTAAAATCGGTTGCAAAGATTTGCGATGGCTCTGCCAAGTATACAGAGAAATATGTAAAACAAATATCACTGTTAAGAAACGAATTTACGGAAAGATATGCAGATTTCATACAATGCGAGCAGAAATTTAAATTATTCATTAGTCCTTACACTTTTGAGGCAGAAAATGCACCTATAGATCTTCAAATGGAGCTAATTGTTACTCAGTGCAGCTCAGGCTTAAAAGATAAGTTTTTGTCGGTTTATATTCCAGAATTTTATAAATATTTGGTCGAAAACCATTAAAATTAAAAAAAATTGCATAAGATATTAGGTCCATTTTTGGCAGCACACATTTGTGCGAACAACTTTTCTCTGTAATGAATATCAACAAATCAAAACTACGTTCAAAATTGACGAACGAACATATGAATTGTATTTTAAAGGTAGCTACTAATCTAGCGCTGCACTCAAAATGTTGATAGGCTGGTAGAAGATAAACGAACTCAAGTATCTGGCCAGGATTTTAAATATAAGTTTTAATTTTGTGAAACAAAACATTTCAAGATATATGATATTAAAATATTTTACATTTACTGAATTAAACAAAATTTATTAAACTATTTCAATTAATCCACCAATTCAAAAATGTAATTAAATTTAATTAAGCCATTGTAATTTCCAAAATAAATAAATGTATGTACATAATCCTTGTTTTAAAGTTTATTTGAACATTTCGTAGGTTTTTGCCCACGAGGAAATTTGAATTGGCAAACCGGCCCGCGAACTGTTTTGAATTTGACACCACTTGTATATTGCATTAGCCATAAAACAAGCGAGGGTTTTCATTTCATTCGGAAATGGTAGCAAAGATTTACTAAGTACGCCTAAAACTGCTAAAGTAAATCGAAGAAATATCGTGATTTGACATATTTTCCATAATATATTCGCATCAAAATAAAATAAATGCAAGCAAAAATTTTCAAGTGTATGTAATTCGATTGGAATCCTTTATTTTAATCCGAGAGCATTCATTTTCAGGCGTTCCTTAACAGCGAAGCGTTAGTAGCAGAACGTCTCATGGGCACGTCGACTTCGTCCATCCGTACGCATGCTTAATCTCCGAAACTACCGGGCGAATTTTTATGAAATTAAATATTGTTGATTTTTATTAGAATTTGTCGACAAAATATAATTTTCAACTGCATCTGTCAGTTATAACTTCCAATTTATATAATCCAAATAAACGTATATGAGTGTACTCGTAACTCGATAAATAGCTTCCCTCAAGCAACAATTAATTGCCATATTTTCCTCTCCCTAGATCTTTAATTAATCAAATAAAAGATTATTCGGATAGAGGACAACTTTTATCACAAAAACGTCCGCGGAACCACATAATAACGACTTAAGAGTTTCGGAGACAAAAATTCGAGAAAAACATAAGCAAAACTTCGCATATTTGCTTGTATCGTTCGATACGACGATTCTATTGGAAAACAACAATTAAAAAAACATTTTCTCATCCCAGTTCTTATGTGATCTATGAGAGATAAACTAAAAAACTTATTCGAATAGAAGACTACATTAACCACAAAAATGCCTGCGGGCAAATATAATCACGACTCAAAGTTTCGGAGATAAAAACTCAAGAACCGCCCAATCTTTCCATACAGTTTTATATGCTTTTCTAATATACGTAGAACACCTTTGAAATCTCTGTGTACTCTATTTATGGAGCATAATTCTCCTTATGTTTAAACTCGGTGTATAGGCTCTATTTTTTACTTGCTCATATGCGTAGTATACTGATAAAATATTATAATCGTGAAAAAATTCGATTTCAAGATTTTGACGGAAATGCACGTTTTAGGTGTCCATAAATGTGATTTTTGCCGTGCCGTATGTCTGTTCGCCGTCCTAGGGCCCAAACGTGTATATAAAATTGAATGATATCTCATATTTATGCAACATATCATTTTTTTGCAGACATTTTTTTCATAAAAATGATATTGCACAAAAATAAAGAGTAGTTTATTATTGACGATTTTTAGAAAAATTAGATTTTCTCAAAAATGGTTCAAGAGAGTTTGATTAAATCGATCCAATTTTAGGGCTTGTCAAAAATAATAATACGCCAGCCATATGTCTCGAAAAATCACCCTATGGTGTCCAGTGACATTACAATGTACACTATGTTACCTTACCTCAGCCTTATGACGTCACGCCTCCGCCGCGATCCATTTAAAATCTTACTACAGCCTTACGGTTAAACTAAATCGAATGATATCTCATATTTTTGGATAATATTATTCATAAAAGACGTTCTGAAGAGATGAACGATATTGCGCAACAATTAAGGGTACTTTATTCTAGGATATTTTGAAAGTAAATTCGATTTACTCAAAAATAGCTCAAAGGATTTCGATTAAAATCCATCCAACCGTTCAGCCTGATGTCACAAATAATACTAACTAAGCCATATGTCCCAAAAAAGTTACTATATATCGCCCAGTGGCATTATTTCTGCACAAGACGCTAAGCGCACGCGTCATAGGGGAAGGGGAACCCAGGGATTCCCTAATCTAAAATTCCGTACTTTTCTGTTAAAGCCACGCGCTTATTAGTGAGAGGTATTAGATGTGAGAGGTTGATGGTGTCAGTCACTTTGGTTCTGTTGCTACGCATTATTAACGTAATTCGCAGTGAATTGCCAAGGGCAGATTTAATTTCGGGGCAAATAACGTAGTGAGACCTAACGTATATACATACATATATGAGAAAGTTTGTGTAATGTATATTACGCCGTTTATTTAAATATACATTTTGTTCTCTCATTTCTAAGTTTTTTATATAATTGTAAAAAATAGTAGGGGATACAAATCAGTAGTACGGTATATTAACACGTTGAACGCTGCCGTAAATTTTAAAATTTTTTACAGCTGACCGACATTTCTTTACTTTTAATTTATTTTAATTAGTGACGCACCTTTTCTATCTCTGCCTTATCATACCGATATTACCTTCAAAACACGTAAAAGTAGTAACAAGTAAACTCATTGGTATTAAAATGTAAGCGAAGGAAATTCTCCAAAGCCAGTCAAACTGATAAAACCCGGTTACTTTGTAGCCGAAATACGTATTGGGTTTTTTATCCGGTTTTTATCCGGGTTCATCTGTTTTTATCCGGCCTTTTAACCGGGTTTTATCAGTTTGACTGGCTTTGGAGAATTTCCTTCGCTTACATTTTATATATTTGCCAGTGTAGCTCGCTCTCTTTTACTTAACTCATTGGTATTAAATTTTGTAAAATAACTTGTCTGTAATTTTATAGACAAATTATTAACTAAAATAAATTAAGAAAAAATAGTTAACTTAAATCTTAAATTTTTAATGAAGAGTATTGAATACAACGGACACAACTAATAAAAGTGTTAAATTGACGCACGCAAAGCAAATAAAAATATATAAAATTATATGAACTGTGCTTAAAACTGATTGAACAATTCACACATTTAAAAAATGCTGAAAAATGAAGCGGCGAGTTCAAATTCAAAATGGCAGCGATCCGGACGAAGGTCGAGTGCTAACTGACTACTGGAGAGAAAAAGGGAATGCCTTACGCTGGCTTTCCCCATAATATCCCGTTAGGAAAGGCAAGGGACTCAGGCATCAATTGATACCCACCGCGTCCAACGTATTAAAGATTCATTGCTTCGTTCATATTTAAAATTACTTTTGCAAAAACTAACAAAACAATCATTTTATGTAGACTTTCCTTATTAACAGGAACAAAATAATTCCTCTAACATTATTGGAAGTAGAGGATATGCCTTGAACACAAATATTTCTGCATCTCCAGCTTTATGCCGTCCATCAGAATTACCTCATTACTAGTGCTCTATTTGCAGACAGGTCTACGATTGCATGTCAAACCGAGTTCTCCACGTTATTATATTCTCTGTAATCATCTTCAAATCTCAGCAACTCTCGGTGCCTATCCAGTCCTCTGTCACTTGTGACCTTTTCCTTTCTACCTCTCTTGTGTGTATGCGTATCTTCCAGCGAAATTTATATTAGGCTCTACAGCATAATAACAAAGGTGCAAAATGATTGAGATGCGGCGGGGATCTGCTTCGTGAGAATCGTAGAGTTCTTCCTCGCGGGATGCCTGCGTATTCGGTCCTCTCTCGAGAGAGGGCCTCTTAAACCAGAGAAAGATGGTCGCATTTGTTTCCAAAACTCGATATCCTCGGTCCCATCCACGTTGTCGCCCCGGAGTATCGAAAGCGCCAAACCGTTGGCTTATTAAATTCCCAGCGCAGCAAGAGGAGAGACTCGCCGGTGGGGCGTCCTCCCCATCCCCCCCTTTCTCTCCCTTCTCTCTCCCTCCCTCTCACCTTCTCCATCTCTCCCAGGTAGTAGCAGACTTATGGCATCGCAGCGGGGAAAACTTTTTCCCTCTCTCTCGCTTCCTTTTTATTTGTCCTGGGATTGCGAGGGTGCGTGTGTGTTGGCCGACCCACACCACCATATATCACCCGAAAACTTTACCACTCGCTGCTCCCCCCCTTCTCCGCCCCCGCTACACCCTCTATCCCTGCGGACCGCCTTGTCCGGCGTCGCCCCGGCCCACCTCCCGGCGGGATGCGGGGTCCCAAGTTCGCCTCCCTAAGGGCGATGGAATTTGCGCCGCCGCGAAAACACAGAGAAAACCCCTTCCGATGGGAGATTTATACAAGCGGAGTGGAGAGCCGCTCCCTCCGAATCCCTCCGCTCCTCCTTAATTCCCTCCACCCTTCGAACGGTGGGATCGAGTGTAGGAGACGGCGATAGGGAGCTGAGAAGAGGGAGCGAAAAGAGCTACGCCGAATGGTAAATAGTGAAGGGGTCTTTTGTCATATACTATAGGATGACCTTTATTCTTTGCTCTCCTTCCTAAGGACCACAAGAAAGACCTATCGTTGTGTGCACTTCTCCTCGGGACGTCTCACTGTCTAACAAATTTTAAGAACTTTTAAAATTGATCATGTCATCTCTTACTCTGTGCACCCATCTGCTTGTAAAAATTGTATCAACGTATTATACTCCATATTATACAATAAAATCGTTTTTTTGCTAATAGAAAACTAGCACTGTCCCCAAATCAGTCTTACCTGTAATTTTCTGTTCGGGATGAGATTATTAGAAAACTCAATTCAGCGTGTTACACATTTCTCAGTCGATTGACAATACATTTATTACATTATTTAAACTTCTTATGAAATAATAACCATTTAAATAGGATTAAAGGGGAAACTGCTCACATCTTTATCACTAATTTCATTAAATGTGAAATTGTTCTCAGAAGTGGAAGACAGAAAAAACACGTGGCTTCAATTAAGTAAATAATGTTATCATATTAACGAAGAAGGAAATAAAGAACGAAATTTTATAAGTTGGAATTATTGCATCTTTATTAGAATAATATGAAAACAAAAGAGATATGGTAAATAATGTGCCTGGGTTTATATATATATATATATATATATATATATATATATATATATATATATATATATATATATATATATATCAGCCGTTCCCACACTCCCTCCGTATCCTCCAAACCCCGACCTTTCCACTATACACTACCACCCCCATATCTCCACCAAGTGTGACTTCCATCAGTTATCTCTTTTTTTGCAGACGAGGGAATCACCCCCTGCAAACTTTTAATGTTGTAGCATATCTAGAATTGCAATAATATTAATCTAATTGTTTAAATTTTAAAAAATTTTAATTGCCGCAATAACAAATTAATGGAATTTTCAAATGTTAATATTCGCTATTTCACTACGTTATAGATAACTGAAAATTTTTAGACACTTACCTCGCACCTTAGTACCTAAACATTTATCAATTTTTTAAATTTTTTGAATTTTCAACAGCAGAATAAATTATTATATCAAATTTCCATAATCCCTGTTCGGTCATTTTACGAATTCTACCTTTGAAAAAATTAAGCTTCGTAGCACATTCAGAAATACAGAAATCTTACGTATTTGCGTAAACATTTGCGAATTTTTATCGGCCAAATTATTTCATTTTTTCAAAATTTTCGAATTGTTATATCGGTTATACACATAGTCTTACCGACAAAAACTTAAAATCTCTAGCTCATCTGGTAGTACCTAAACATTAGTATCGACCTATTCGTATTATTATATATGATATATGACATCATAAGTAAGAAGCAGCTATATAGTAGCTCTCTCTCAGTCGTGCGTGTTTTTTCTGTTTTTTTGTGTTTTAAGTGTCTCTCCCACACCCCCAGCAGCTCGCCAACTTGGTACTCAACTTGGTAAGTGTCCACTGGGCTTCTTTTATCGCCTTGGTTACACCCTCATCTCTACCTTTAATTTTTATTTTATTTTATTTTTTAAAACATCAAAAATTCTAAAAGTTTCGAGAATTCGAAAAATTCTAAAAATTCGAAATATTTCAAAATATTAAAAAAAATTCAACAATTCCAAAAACTTCAAATATTCTAAAACTTCTAAACATTTCAAATATTGTAAGAATTCAAAAATTCGAAAAAATGTCGAAATTTTGAAAAATTTGGAAATTTTCAAATATTCGAAAATTTTAAAATACCTAAGAGTTGTCGGTGCCGGCATACTGTAAGCGCTTAAGAAAATCACCCTACACCAAGATCAATACTTGTAAATAAACCAACGCGATCTCGGGTGTGGCGTTGGCGGAGTGGTTCGAGTGTTCCACGTAGCGGTCCCAGGTTAAAACCCGGCGGAGGTCGGATTTTTTAACCTGGGATTATCCAGTCCCCTACTTGTGTTTTGTGGACACCGCGCAAGTCAGCGCTCCATCCTTCGGAATGGACGTTAAGCAGTTGGTCCCCTTGGTGCTCTTCTTAAAGAGAAAGCGATTGCCGGCGCGAGGTTTTTTTCTTCTCCCTTGTGTGTGTGTGTTCGGTGTGAAAGGAGTTATGGCTATAATAATCCAAGAGGTTGATTAGCCAGAAATTCCATACAAACAAACAAACCAACGCGCTCTCCATGGCAACAGTACTTCAACCACGTGGAGACCATATGTATTCCATGAAATTTCGCATAATATTTATAATATTCCGCGGCATTAAAGGCAACTATCCGTAATTTCCAAATTCTCTGGCAATAGGCTCGAGTCCAAGTTTTCGTATTTCAGGTTTCATGCCTCAGATCGCCCCGCATGAGCAATAAGAGTAATCATCATAAAGACAATACTCTCTGCGCTAAAATTATGGAAAAACTAGGATATTTTATGTTAAGATTATGGCCTAATCATCTGTGCCTTTAGCAGGTATTTGGATAGAAAAATCGCAAAATAGGTAGGACGCCATTATATTTAACAAATGAAAAGAGTTAAAAATTTTCGTAAAACTATGAAACACAATATTAAAATACCAAACCGGAAAAGCTGATATCTGAATATATCACTAATACATTTTTCTCGTTAAATCGCGCCTCTTATTCAAGAAATCGTGACAATTAAATAACAAAATGAATGTGACGTTAATATAATGCACAACCAAACACATCAATATTTCGAAGAAAAAAGTCTTATGTTGTTGAACTACAAACAATGATGAGTGTACAAAAAAGGACGGAGTACGAACATTGAACAATGCTATAGCACTGCAAGATCAAATAAGCATGGGACTCCCTCACTCGGAGAATGAACTATTGATATGACTAACATAAATAGAAATTTTATGACTGTTTTTGAAAATACGATAGGCAGAAATATACTCGTAGTTTAAAATAATCAACCACGAAATGAGTTTTGGGCGGGTGGATGTTGTCAAACGGGGAGTAAGATTTAGTTATACTTTCGAGAACTGCTATAAGGATATTTGGCGATCAGTATTTATTCAGTATGGAAAACTATTTCTTTTCGCATCTTGGAGGTTGTCGGCAGAAATAAGATTTTGAGTCAAGTGAGTATGGAGGCTGATCATACCGTGTAAGCGACTGTAGGGATTATCAGATCTGGTCTAAATTAAAGACAGAGTGCAATACACCGATTATATTATTTTATTCCGTACTCGTGTCAGCTCAGTATGGATCCTTAAGACATTACGTATCTAAGAAAGGATATGGTATACCGAATGATGTGTGGCTGTCTGTAATGACAAATCTTTAGCAGTGAAAAATCGACACTTATAGACTTCAATTCATTTTCGTCGATTTTGAAATTTTTACGAATTCGATGTTTATCGACATTTATCGGTTTAAATCGAATCCTACCAAGCCTATATACTATGGATTAAAACTTTTTAAAAAATCCTGCGGGACATTATCAAAAAAATTAATATGGCAAATTCACAGGAGAACCATAAGAACATAATTCAATAAAAACTTAAAATTTTTAAACAACAAAATGAATAGCAAAAATTTGAAAATTTTCTCAAAATAGTAAGCAAAAGAATTCAATCGAAATGGATTCCTGTATTAATCAAATTCAAATTGGGTTTATTTAAAGCATAGTAAATTAGAAGTTTTTAAATCACGATGTGATAAGAAAAGTGATGGATATGGGACATGTTTCTTACATTTTTTAAAGATTAAAAGAATATTTTCGATAATATGGATCACAATATAATTTTATGAATACTTTAATACCTATATACTTGATAAGTTCTACAAATCTTTATATTGATATGAAAATATAAACTTGTGAATTGGGACTGAAAATTCAGGTTATTGGGAAATTCTGAATGTAATAAGGCATGAATTTCCCTTATCTCCACATGTATATAATTCAAAATGTATTTATTATTTACGCATAAAATTTATAATAGTAGAAAAATAAGATTAGTAATTCCGATGGTACTGGTATAAACACGTACACATCAACGGTATAAGACAGATCCTGTTGTGCTGGCAGCATCATCAGAAAAAGTCATTTACACTGATAGGAAATCAAATAAACAAGGCAAATGCTAAAATACCATCGGAATTGATTCTAATAGAAAAGGTGGACTTTTAAATTCGAATCTTCTAAATAACAGAAATAAATTAAATTCTATTGTTTACCCCGGGAGTGGTCGCGTGGGGTATTTAAATATGACGTCACGACTGTGAAGCCTCACCGATGCGGCCGCCGACATATTGGTTTGACCAAAACAAACGTATCCGAGGTGTTGTGCATTGTATGTTAACAGCTTCTGAATTGAATTTTCTCTTTATTCTTCTCTTTATTTGCTCTTTATAGTGTTTTAATAAAGATTTGTAATTTGTCATTAGTATTGCATCCTTTGAAGATTTTGCTTTTGCATGGAGATCACATAAATGTCTACATATTTGTTTTAGTACTGGAGTGATCCATTTTTGCACTGCATTATAACTTGTTTTTTAACCACTAATGGAAATGAGCTATTAAAGTGATAGAGAAATATTTCATAAAAATTATTAAATTTTTCATTTACTGTAGTTGCTTCATATACAGTGTGCCAATCAATGTTTGAGAGTCGATAAAAGAAGACGTTAATTTTGGCTGGGGTATATTGTATTTTGTACTAAAAAGTCTTTTTCAATTTGCTATCTTCTATTTGAATTTCAACAAGTTGCTCAAGGCAGTGGCGGTTCCAAGGGAGGGGCGATGGGGGCGATCGCCCTCCCCTTGGAGAACAACATTGCCCTCCACTAGGTGCATTCTAAAATTCATTCCGCACAACCTCAATTGTTTCTACACCGAAGATTAAGTCTGTATGACAAGGGAAAGAAAGATTCTGATGGGGTAGAGATTTTTAAAATGTATGGTCGTCGGCAGAGGAGGAATCAAGACGGGGGAGGGGTAATTGGGGCGATCGCCCCCTCCTTGGGAAGGTTCTGGATCCGCCCTTGGCTCAAGGTGATCTAAGAAGCCTAAGGTTTTACTTGAAAATCTAGTGAAAGAATTCGTGATAAAGATATTATCTATTGTAGTACTTGAGGATGTGGTTAATCTTGTTGGAGAATTAATTGTAGGAATCAAGTTGAAGGAGGATGTTAGATCCAAGAGTAACATTTTGTGTATTTTGTGTTTGCAGATCAATGTTAAAATCACCACATAAAATTACATTAATATCATAAGTCACCATTTCACATAACATTTTTTCAAGGTTATTCAAGAATACATTTACATCACTATTTGAAGATCTATAAACACAAATTGCAAGAAACACTTCTACTTTTGATTTATATATAGCGGCAACACAAAAAACACTTTTTCAATGGAAAGCACTTTCACTGGTTTTATTCCCCTCATTGGTGATTTTGTTAATAACATGACCCCCACCATTTTTGTATGCTTCATGGCAGAAGGAAGAAACAATTTTGTGTCCTGGCACATTAATTATGTCTAATTCACTTATTTTAAAAGAGTGTTCAGAGATGCATACTATGTCTGGGTTTATGTCTGTAAGACCAACTTCTAGTTCATCAAGTTTGTTCTTTGCACACTGCGTTGATAATTTCTTGGATTTACTAATCCCTGCTTTTAATCTCGTGATCATATTGAATTGGGCTTGTTCTTTGTCTTTACCATCAGCTGTTGATTTTGGAGATAGATTTCCTTCTATGTTCTCTTGATTGTTTAGTTATTGTAGTGTTTCTGGAGGTAGGATTGCTGAGCTACTGAACTTTTTGTATTTAAAGCGTTGCACTGATACCCCAAGAGGCCAGTAGGAGCTATCATATAATTTAGATAATAGTGAAAGATCTGCACTTATTTTAAATGACGACATCACTTCATTTGAGTGGACATTTTCACATGTGAATTCATATCCCTTAACTTTATTACTTAAGTAATTGATTACATCACTACATGTCGCAGTATTTTTACACGGCCTAGATGAATCCATGTTTTTTTAGATATTCCAAAGTTTTCCTTTTGTGAGTCATTACTATTTCCATAAATTGTACGTTGAGGTCTTTGTTGTTTTCCTCTCTTTCTAATTACATTTGTAAATCCTTCATTATTATCTATATATACCTTGTTGTCGTGTATTTCATCTATTTTGTTATGTTTATGGTTTATGCCTATTGGTGGCTGGTGATCATTGAAAAGCTGCTGTTTTGAGGTATTTTCATAATTATCACTTTTCTGTTTGATAATATTAATTGCTGTAATAAATGTATTGCTTATGATTAGTGGTACTGAGACAAATTACTGAGTAAGTGTAACCTAATATTAAGTATTCTCAATTGGATAGTGACAAATAGGAGTGGAGCCATTAGTATTAATATGAATCATTCGAGTGGGAAAGGAAGATTGCCACGAATTTCACCTACAAAATCTGGTAACCTTATAGTAATGGCCTACTTGTGAAAAATTAGAGTTAAATTTGAAAGTTCTAAGTAGGAAGTTCCAGGCCTGTTTATTAGTACTTCACATCGAAACCCAATATATCATCTTAGCAGAAGCCTATATGAATATTTCAAGCTCTTGGAATAATCGTGGAAAAATGTGTGACAGAAAACGCAACGTATTTTCACCGGTAAACTAAGAGAAGCGATATATTTATACAACATTTCTTGTGCCGTGAGCATGTAAAGAAGTTTGTTTTGGTCAAACCAATATGGCGGGCAGTCCATGCCCCCTGACTTCACTCTCTGTTACAGCTAGAATAGGGAATGCCATCTCCCGTATATTAGTAGCTCCATGGCTACATCCTCACCATTTGAAAACATTGTGAGACCATCAGTTTAGCTGTGACAAAGGTTGAAAGTAGACTGGGGCATACAAATACCCCACGCGACTACTGGCGTTACAGTTTTGAAAAGTGACTTATGATTCTACTATCCGTTTTCTGAGTATGGTTTATTACTTTTGTTCAGTATGAGCAATAAAACGAGAGCATATGATCTCACGCGGGGCCTTTCAATACTCCAGGCGTCTAATAAGATGTACTGTTTACTACTACAGCGCTGTAGCGTGTTGACCTCTTCTATAACTTCAAGTGGAGCGCTGCTGGTTCGCATCTCCCCTTCCGTGGCCTTGAGCAGTCAGTCAGTTACCGTTAATTAGTTATTTTCCATTTAATTGCTTTTATTTTTAGTAATATTTCATAATTTGCAGCACCTTTAAAAAATAAATGGCAATCTAACTTTGTGAAACAGGTTCAATTTAGCTCGCAAGAAAGTTTACTCAAATGAAACCGAAGTTCCTTTAATACATAGCACATTATGTTTGCATTTCTAAAAATAATATTTTTTGCCTTTTACCCGGTTTTCGTGTTGTTATCACGTTCTAATAAAAAAAATTTTTAAGCCATTTTGATATGATCCCTAATTCCTTCATGCTGCAATTATCAAATTCCTATCTGAATGCAAATAAAGATTTTAATACCAATGTGTCATTTTTTGGTTCAGAGATAATGTAGGAGTCATCTCAGAATATAACTTCAACAAAATATTAATTACAAATTTTACTATAAAAAAATTTGGGGTAATTAAATACCCCACGCGACCATAGGCGGAACAAAAAACAGCGCGACTACTTAAGCGTTAAGATAACTTTTATATTATTCGTAAAAATAAAAAATAAATTTCATATCACAATCAAAATAATTATACAAGTTATAGGGCATAATTTTCTCAAAAGAGTATCAAAAGTTGTTTGACTTTTAAATATAATGCAAATGTTATAATGATTTTGTAAAGTTTAAATTGTATTTTTTTGTGCACAGTGTTTATCTTTCTTAAAAATTAAATTAAATTTTAGCACTTAATAAAAGGAAAAGAACAAACTAAAAATAAAGAAAATTATGTGTATGTTATATCCTACTTATGATATCATTCATTTTAAAATAGTGCACTTGGATGCTGGCATTACAGAATAACCTATAAAGAGATTGATTGTTCATTCATCGGAGAATTTTGACTTCTCGGATTTATTCATGAAAAGATTATATTCATCCAAACATCTTAACGAATAATCTACAGAGGTGCGATAGCTAAGAATATTCCGTGATATTTGGTAGTTTTTGTGGTGATACAATGGAATTTTATAGAAATGTCTCAACTGGATGGTATTACTGTGGCTAAAAACTTAGTTTTTAAAGCGCTATCATGACATTATTAAGTCAAATCAATATCTCGGTAATATTTTTCATACCTGAAGAACGCTTTCTGAAACTCCCAAGGGAACGCAAGGCTAAAAAACTGAACAACGCTTTTAAAATTTTGAAATTTTATGGATCTAAAGAAACTATTGATAATTGGGCCTCTCGATTGATTGAATGCGATCATCATTTCCTTACGCGATTCCTATATATGGTATTGTATTTAGAAAAGATACTTCGATGAAATTTTTCATTCTTCAAGTTATCCAGAAAAGAAGAAAGTTGCGAAGGATTAAAGAATGAGGATAATAAGATGAAACTAATCACGGACAGCGGATAGATTATAATGACGATGAAGTCCTACGAGGTTTAAACAGTTTCACGGAAAGGTCGACTACCCTTCCTCAAACGAAGAGAGGAGACGAGGGAAGCCTTATTTTGTTTTGATTTATACAAAATATCAGTAATGAATCATCCGTAGAAAATTTTTAGCAAACCTATGATAAAGTTTTCGGAATTTCTCATAAATCATTCCAACCCTTACTCCCGCAAGTCATACGATTCGCTATAAGAAATATTTTTAACGCATCAATATCCTGAGAGCACCGCACAAACCTATTTCGTGAATCGATACGTACGGAATACCAAAATCTCGGTGAAGCACCAAAGCACGAGGATTGGAAAAATCAACCCACCATTGGATGTGGCGGACGAAGTCCAGCAAAGAAGCTTTCGGAGATGAAGGTGCCTTCTATGGGAACATCGCAATGCCCACTGAAAACCAAGGAGGCAGTTTCGGCAGAAGATGAGGCAAAAAGTGGAGGCAGGTGGAGGTGGAGGGCGTGCAGGGAGGGTGGACTAGAAAGGAGGGCGTGGGGGAGGAGTGGCGTGGAAGAGGAGAGGGTTACACTTCAGGAAGGAGGTTGTGGGAGAGGCATGTAATCGGGAGCTGCGGAAACGCTATCTCGTTACGACGAACGGGGGAGGTTTCTGCAGGGCGTTGGGTTCAGAGTACACCAGAAGGAGAGAGAGGGGCTCAACTCTTCCGCTTCCTGCCCTCCCTGCTTCTTTCTTACCCTCCCTGCTTCTCTCTCCCCGTTCCTCTTTCTCTCTCTGTCCCTGCTTCTCTCTCCTCTCTCTCCATTCCTGCTTCTCTCTCTCCTCTCTCCCTTCCTGGTCCTTTCTCTCCTCTCTCCCTTCCTTCTTGTTTCTCTCTTCCTACGTATCTCTATCCTCTCAGTCTCTTAACCTTCCTCTTTCCCTCCTCTCACTCTCACCTCTCGTTCTACTTCTCTCTGCTCTCTTTGCCATCCTCCTTCCTTCTCTCTCCCCCTTCCTGCTACTATCTTTCTCTTCTCTTTCTCTCCCTTTCTGCTTCTCTCTCCTCTCTCTCCATTCCCGCTTCTTCCTCCTCTCTCTTCCTGCGTATCTCTTTACTCTCTCCCTTTCTCCTTTCTCTCACCTCTCTCACTCCTTTTCTGCTTCTCTCTCCTTTCTCTACATTCTATCTTCTCTCCTCTCTCCTCTCTCTCCCTCCCTTCCTGATTCTCTCTATTCTCTTTGCCTTCCTCTTTCCCTCCTCTCTCTCTCCCTTCATGATTCAATCTTTCTCCTCTCTTTATCTCCCTTTCTGCTTCTCTCTCCTCTATCCATTCCTGCTTCTCTCCTCTCTCTCCCTCCATTCCTGCTTCCTCATCCTCTCTCTTTCTGCTTATCTCTTTACTCTTTCTCTCTCTCAATTTTTCTCCTTCCCTCTCCTCTCTCTCTCTCTCACCTCTCTCCCTCCCTTCCTGCTTCTCTCTCCTCTCTTCACCTTGCTCCTTCCCTCATCTCTCTCTCTCCCTTCCTGCTTCTATATTTCTTCACTTTCTCTCCATTTTTGCTTCTCTCTCTACATTCTAGTTTCTCTCCTCTCTCTCCTCCCTCCCTGCTTTCCTCCATCCACTGCCCCTTCCTTCTCCCTCCGTGCCCTAAGGGGAAGTGCGCCCTCCCAAGAGCCACCCTTCCTCCCTTCCCGTCCTCTCCTCCTCATCCGATATCTTGCTCACCTCCACCTGCTAACTCCATTCGCACTCTTCCGATTTTCCCAATCATCATAACTTAGTGGTTAATGTCGCCGGGGTCCAGCCGCAGTCGAGTGAGCATTTGGAGTAAGAAGTGTATGTATCGCATATGACATTTCAAATCAAGAGACAGAGTGCACACTTACGCTTTCTAAAATTTTATATTAAAGTAAATGATTTATACCAAATTTTACTGGTTATGCTTAAGTTCAATCAACAAATCAATTCTCATTGTTAATTTAAGGTACAAACACAATCGCTGTACTAGCTCATCAGTCCACATATTTTCGCTATTATATAATGCTATCAATTAATTTTAGTATTGTTTTGAAGTGTGAATGAAAAAAATAAACGATACTCTTTGTAATTTATGAAGAATTTTTTCTACTCGACAACCCTGTTATGGCTTATAACCGATATATCATCCATTATTAATGCTCAACAGTCTAAAAATTAATAAATTTTCAACAACGAAAATAGTATAGATAAAATATTTTCTTATTAAATTACTCTGTTTACAGAAGACATACTGGATATTAATATAATTCGCTTAACATCTTCATTGTACATAAATGATGAGCAAATCCTTGAAAAGGCGATTGCGATAAAGTTTAAACTTTTGTTACATTTATATATCCGTTGTCAGAAGGCTTCGGTTCATTAAAGTGAACACTCAGGCTCGTCATGAAGCAATTATAGTTTGAAAATGTACTTTACAATAAACTGCTTTCTATTAAATGGAGTTATTGATTTTTAGCCGTCAAAAACTGAAATTCTATAAACAGATGTGTCAGAGATTGTGTTAGGGATTTTTTCTTTGCCCCCTCAAATGATGACGATGAGTTACAGGAAAGCATACTCTATCGATATCACGAACTGCATTTGGAACCTAACTAGATATTTCAGAATTCTTATGTCTAACAGAAGACGTGACTAATTTCCTTGGTTTCTTCTATCATAATTTTCTTCTATAAGCTTCGTTGTCATCCTCAATCCTTCTCCGCCACCAGTTGGCGAAGTTAGGTGCTTCTCATTAGCTTTAGGCGTTGCCACAATTAGTTCCTATTCACTCAGTTTTTTTAATGCGACTGTCCTTCCCTCCCCACTCCATTGCGGGTTGACTTGATTTGTCATAGGTAATAGTCAGTAGAAGTTCGTACCTCAATGGAACTCTTACGAAACAAAAACTTGACTATTCTCGCTGCATTCAGTACTTCTATTTTTAAAATATTCCCTTAGTTGGATTAGCATTTTTCAACAAAAAAGCAGTGGGGAAAATAAAAATATTTTCAAGTATTAAAACAATATAAGTAAATATTTGGGTAATAATTTTGAATGACAATTATTATTTGTGCAAAAATATGACTCAATATTTTATTAATTGAAAATCTGGTATTCATCTATCATCATTAGAGAAAAACATTGTGTTCAAAATTTACGTTAGTTCTTAAAAATCTAAAATAGTAAATTTATAATCAAACTCCTGAGAATGGTTTCTGATCTTGGAAACAACTTGGAGACGTACATTTATATGTTCGCGTGTGTTTGTGTAGGTTTTGAAGCTTAAAGGCAAATAATAGCCATGTTATTAGCGTCTGACCAGCAAGCACGTTCCCAATTTAGTTAGTATATCTTGTTCATTTTTTCCCCATTTTATAGTGGTACACAGTTTTAGAATTTAATTTTGGTTAATTGCCATTGGAGAGACGGTATCTAGTTTTTCATAACCTTCTTATGGCTATTAATGATACCTAACAAAAGTACTTATTTTTTCAATGTTGTATTCTCAATTGCCTTCTTTTGCAATGTTTTATGCGTAAGACGTGTTCAATATTTTCCGCATTGGATTTACTAAGTAGCACATAAAATTATACAATTTGTCATTGACGAATGATCATCATGATCTACGCTAAATGGTTTACTTCCACATGGCTTCTATTCCAGGTGATATCCCTCAAACAGTGCGCGAGTTAATCAGAGTCTGTTAACACTAGGTTTACTCGTTAAAGCGGTGAATTTCGGACTTTAAAATGCTCGATCATTTCAGACAGTTTACAGAGAAAAGTAAAATAATTTATTCTTCATTTATAAAGCATAAAACATGTATAGCAACAAGAAATACAGAAACTTTATGCATATTACAAGTAATTATTAGAATATGATTCTTACGGAAAACAGAAAAAATGATACAAGACGCATCTCCTGGACTAATTCCGTCCGAGGCATTGATGAAACCAAAGCATGAAGTAAACATCCGCATTTTATGAAAGTACAATATTACATAAATATACAATAAATTCTGGAAATATAATCATAATCGAAATAAATACAAAAGTTGCAGAAACCTTACAACCTTGGCTCCGTTTCTCAGCTTTCGCTTTTGCTTCCGTTTTTGGCTACATTTTTTCATTTCTCAAAAGCTATTCTGCACACTGAACACAGACGCGTGTCACTTTTGCTGTTCACGTTCCACAGATAACTTTGGTTATTTGACATTTGTCTTTTGTTTTATTCATGTAGCAGCGACCAACCTTGCATTGCTGGCGGCGAGAACTTTCTGCGCCCTCTTCTTGCATAGAGTAGGTAAAGGAGCTGCTAATTTTCGTGATGACTAGTAAGACTTTGTTAGTTCTGTAGCAATCTCCTTAATTAATTTCCTCAGAGAAATTTTTGTAACAGTAAGTTCCTCGTACAGGGTGTAGGCATTGATGCCTGCGAGGTCGAGCACATTGAAAAATACGTGCACAGACCATCTACGACTCATGGATTTCACCGTGTACTTGCGCGCCATTTTGTCTACTATGTCAACACACTTAGTTGCGTTGTAAAATGATATTGTGTCGGGAATTTTCTTTCCGTCCATGCCCACATCAGGATGAAGAGTACTGAGAATGAGGACGGATTTGCTCACTTTACCTTGGTAAGATGTAATCTAATGTCGTTGTGGTTGTACAGGACCGTCGTGTAGAGTGAATTACGCATATACTTCACAGAATAATGGACTTTCCTTCTGCTTCGGTTGACTATGTCTACGAGGCTTGTGCACTTTTCCTTTAACAGTTGTACTAAATTCAGTGAGGTGAAGAAGTTATCAAAAGTAACATTCCTCCTCTGTTTATGTATGGGTTGATAAGACGCAAAACCACGTGCTCAGCAAGAGTCGGTTCGTCGGGTCGCGTCTTGTCTTTCCCAAGGCAAGGAAAGCTATTAACAACAGTCTTGACATCAACAGCTAATCAGTTTTTACGCCAAACTTATCCGGCTTATTTGCCAGGTACTGTGTAAATGGACATCTAGCTTTAGAGGAAAAAGCTGTTCATCCACAGTGATATTATCAGAGGGCTTGTAGCAAAAAATATAATTAGCAATACATTTTTCCCACATGACTGAAGCAAGTGCAAACTTGTCTGTTTGCAGCCGTTCCCGCCGTGTAGGTTTTTCATCAAAGCAAAGGAACCTCATTATTTCCAAATAAATATTTTATGGCATGGTTTGAGTGAAAATCCCAGGAAACCCTTCCCGAGAACACAAATCTAGAATGTTTGTGTTCGCTCCGCAAGACCCACGAGCGTACAGAAGACCGATGAAGGCACTCAGACGCCGTTCAAAGTCTCTCACTGGCATGTACGAACCTCTCTCGCGTGACGTCACAGGCGCATGTGCGTCTGTGGTCAGCTCGAAAATACATCCCTCATTGCGGCAGAAGAGAAACAGAGCACATTAAAAAACATCATACTCTCCGAAATCAGTGTAATCATCGTAACTTACGCAAGCTTTACTTCAGCGGTCAGAATGACCGCTCCGGTAAAAGTAGGTATGACATCCCAGAAGGCCAAAGATGAGTGTGATACATAGATTTTCATCATTTTTACGTAAAGTAGATTAAAAATTAATAAAAGCGACAAAAATTCAGGAATGAGCGATTGGTGATAAGAAAATGGCAGCAGGCGGAAAAGGAAAAGCGGTCAAAATGACCACTTCGGTAAACCTAGTGTTAAACCGTTTAGTCTTTAGAGTCGCGCACATACGACAGACTACATTTTATAGACCAGTGTTTCTAAACCGGGGTAACTCGTCACACTGGGGTGACACGGGAATTGTGTAGGGGTGACGCAAAACTTCCAGGTGGTATACCCTCGATGGCGATAATCTTTTTCCTCATTTCTCCCTTACAGCCGTTTTTTTCCCATTCTCGTTCCAAGAATTTATTCGCGGGATATTATCTCTGATTTTGGAACTTATTAAGTATAATAATGTGTATAAACAGACTTATTGTGTTCATTTTGTCCGAATACTAGCAGAAAACATTTGGTGATGTTCGAACAAGGTGAACACAATTGGTCTGTTTCTGCATAGTATTGCTGTTACTACTTTGTTTTGATATAGAGTGCAACAAAGTTACGACTTCTGGTCGAGTATAGTCTCTGACTTTTCGATACGGGGGTATTTATTTTCACTTCGGGTCGTGGAGTTGTGTTATCCAGCATTGGAACGTTCTGCATAGATTTTCTTCGTGAATCTGAGCCAAGTGTTAAAAGTTGCAGTACAAGACAATTCCAGCTTTATTTCGGCGATAAGTGGCTTTCTTTTTTTAACTTACTGAACATCCGATTCTTAAGAGGATATATCTATTTCGCCGTGAATCAACGTAGGTTTTCGATTTTTTTTAAAGGTAAGGTTATTACATAAAATATGCTTTAATTAACTCCCTTTTCCAATGCGCTTCATTGTCTTATTCGAATTCCAGTGGTATACGTTCAATCTTATTTAACATATTTTTATGTATGCATGTATATAATGTTTTCCGTCACCAATTTTGATTTTCAATCCTTCTTACACCTTCCAGAAGAAATCTCTAACTCAGAATTTATTTGAGAACATTAGAGTAAGTTTTTTGTCGGTAGTTAATGTTTATTAATTTGTAGTATTTAATTTATTGATTTATTCATTGAGTATCACTTTCCATTTTTTCTTGCAGTTTTTCGAGAATTATTGATCTGGGATATATTTTACCCTCATTAAAATGGACAAATTTGTAGTGAAGAAAACGAAATTAAATGAAACAGTGACGACAATACATTCAAATGTGTCTCCTAAGATATCTTCTAAAATCAAACGTAGACAATACAATGACTCTTACCTAGGTTTGGGTTTTACCCGGTGCGGAGATAAGGATAATCCAAGTTATGCAATGACTCTATGGCTCCTAGCAGACTAAAGCGGCATTTCTTATCAAAACATGAGCACTTGCAAGACAAAAGCATAGAATATTTTAAAAGAATTTTGAAAGACAAAAGTAAACAGTCAACAAGTTTTGTGAAAAAAATTTCAACTTCTGATCAAGCCCTAGAAGCAAGTTATATGATGTCCGAATTAATTGCGAAACAAAAAAAGCTCCATACAGTTGGAGATACTTTAATAATTCCTGCCTGTAAAGAAATTGTTAAAATTATGTTAGGTGATGATGCTGCCAAAGAAATAGATAAAATACCTCTTTCTAATGATACGGTTAGGAGACGTATTAGTGATACGTCAAATGATATAGAAAAACATGTCACAGAAATGGTAAGTGATAGACGTTTCGCTATTCAAGTCGACGAGTGTACTGACATAAGCGGTAAATGTTATGTACTGGCTTTTATTCGTTTTGTTAATGAAACTGAAATAATAAAACAATTTCTTTGCTGCAGAGAAATCAAGGGAAGTACAAAGGGACAAGACATTTTCGATGTAATTGATACGTACATAAAAAATGTAATTTATATTGGATTTCATGCGCAGGAATTTGTACAGATGGTGCTCCAAATATGAATGGGACCCAGAAAGGGCTCATTACTCTTAATAAGAAAATTTATCATATAATAACAACCCATTGCTTTCTCCACAGAGAGGCGCTTGTTGCAAAAACATTAGATTCAGAAGTAAAAACTATTCTTGATGATGTCGTTCAGATGGTAAATTTTATCAAAAGTCGGCCATTAAAATTATGCGAAGCAATGGAATCAAAACATGTAACTCTAGTTTTTCATACAGAAATAAGATGGCTCTCAAGAAGTAAGGTTTTTATCCGATTTTATGAACTAAAAGAGGAGTTGTTGACGTTTTTCACCCAGAAAAACTGTTCAAATTTTACTGATAGGTTGAGCAGCGATTATTGGCGTGTCCGAGCAGCTTATCTTGCAGACATTTTTCAACAACTAAACAAACTCAATATGTCAATGCAAGACCTAAATGAAAATCTTTTATCGTCAACAGACAAAATGAATACATTTATTGGTTTATGGAAAATTTTGGAGAAACGACTTAAAAAAGGAGGTCTTGAAATGTTTCCCCTAACAGCAATCTCAAATGGCAAGGAAAAAGTAGTGAATTTGATAATAGACCACTTGCAATCTTTGCAAATCAAAATAAAACATTATTTTCCGAATTTAGAAATTTCCAAATATGACTGGGTTAGAAATCCTTTTGCAGTTAATTCAAGTGTTAGTGGATTCAGCCTTCTGGAAGAGGAGGAGTTTGTTGAAATCCAAAACGATAGAACATTGAAAATGCAATTTTAATCTCTGCCATTAAATAATTTTTGGATCAAAATTTCAAAAGAATATCCAAGCATCTCAAAAAAAAGCGATTGACATTTTACTAAAGTTTTCCACTTCTGATTTATGTGAACTCGGTTTTTCCACACTTAAGTCGCTGAAAAATAACAAGAGAGAACGTCTTTTGTCTTTGGATGAAGAAATTAGAGTTTCTATTTCCTCAATCCGTCCCAGAATCAGCGAAATTTGTAAAGAACATCAGTCACAAATACGGCATTTAAATAGTAAAACTATCCAATTTCTTTGTTTAAAAACATATAATAACTTTTGTTTATTATATAAATGTACTTTTAATTTTTTATTTAAAGTTTGATTTTATAAATAGTAATACTTAATATTATACTATTTTTTCTTTGCTTATCACACACGGTATCTATATTCATATACTTTAAATGTTTCCTTTTGATGCAGTGCCATGTTTTTCTTTGAGAATACTATTTTATGTTGGTATTATTTTCTATTTGTGTTTTTTTTGTTTTCACAATTCTAAATTTAAAAATGGAATAGCATTATTTTTTCTAATTGTTGCATAAATTGTTTGTAGAGGCATAATAATAAGTCATCTACATATGTATTTTAAAGGAATAAATTGTAAGTAGATGTGTATTTTGATGTCTATTTTTATGAGTTTATATATCAGTGAGTGGTTGTAAGATCATACCCTTGGTAAAATATTTTATTTGAAAATGTTTTCTTCTTATACGTGACATAATTATATTACAAATAATTTTATATAGTCAAGAAAATCATTATTTTTTATTTTTCGAGATTGTTTAATCAAGAGATTTTATTTATTATTAACTTCATGAGTTTCGTGGTGCAGATTGATATTACGTCAAAACTCTGCATACCATTCATATTTTTCTCATTATCTTCACTGCATTCTCTTGGTAAACCCTATTACCTGTGCATGTGTTATAAGGGGCGACGCGAAAATTACGACATTGAAGAAAGAGAACCACTGTTATAGACATATGGAATTGCAAAAACCGTTTTTCAGAATCAGAAGCACCTGAACGTGCATAGTCATCAAAATATAGACTTCGATTCTTTCACTGTCACACAACTTTCTCGACATATACTTAGTATATCTATATAAACCCATAAACTGAATAAGTAGGTTGAAATGATTTCGCGAGTAAGCCTTAAAAATTCATAGCCAAAAGTAAAGATTTCTGAGAAGTTATTCACAATTTTCAGACGGGATATTCATTGAATATAGAAAAATACCCAACGTTAGCGTAGAAATAGCGACATAATTTTCAGAGTTTATGCAGGGCTTAATGGTTGCATTTCAAGATTGAGGTAGCCGTGGTAGCCACCGAAAACGAGATTTACATATTAGAATTACAAAAGGATTAATATATCTGGAAGGTCGTATTATATTTGGAGAGTTAGCCCAAAAGGATCAATATGGAAGGGAACCGTAATGGGCGGTTGACTAAAACTTTGGATGGAAAGAAAGAGAGAGAGAGCGAAAGGAATGATAAAGGAGCAAACGAGAGGAGAGAAAGTGTAGAGAAAATGAGACTCAAATGGAGAGGTTATCAGCGTCCTATCTCCGTCTCCTTGTGGTCGACAAGGAAATCCTATTCGGTATGGGAGGCAGTGAGGGACAGGAGGGAGGAGGAGAGAGAGAGAGGGAGAGATTCCGACCTACCGAGTAACAATTCCTCTCCCCTTCCCCCCTCTACCACCCAAACTCCTCCTTCCTTCCCTCCTTCCCTCCCTCCTTCCTTCTCTCCCCTCTCTCTGCTCCACCACCGGACGTCCCCAGAATTTCATTTCTCAAAGGGAGGACGCCTCGAGATGGAGCGAACAAGTGGCCTGACTCCTCCCTCCGATTTCCTCCTCCCACATTCAACCTTCTCCCTTTTGCCTCGTCATGCGCAATACTTTCTCTCCCCTCCCTCCCCCTTTCACCTCCCAAACCCTTTACTCCTTAAAAAATAAGTCGTTATATAGCGAGGCATTGAATAGTATAGACGATCAATTTAAATGGGACTTTCGTCATCTTTTCAATCATCACTCTTTTTACGAATTCTCCGCTTTACTCCCACAATTCGCATTCCCACGCTTTACCGAATTCTCCCTCCCCAACTCTCTCTCTCTCCGATTTCCTCCCTATATCCCCTCGCATCTCCTACATTATCTCGCCCACTTTATTCCGTTCTCATTCTTTCCCTCGATCCCTACCTCGCAGTCCAAATCCTCCAAAGGAAACCTCAATCCCTCCCATATTCCTTGCATTCCGATATTCTTTCTCGAGAGAAATTTCAACACGTTTTTTATCTTAACGTTTTCCAAAGGAAGTTTCCAAAGCACGAGCGAGAGAGATAGAGAGTGATCTGCTCTCTACCTCTCTCTCCCTCTGGATCCCTTTCACCCTCTCCGCCCACATTCCAATTCCCTCTCCAACCAATCGCTCACTCCAACTCCTATAGGATGGCTCTTCGCCCTCATTCGCCCTGACGCCCATTCCACTCTCCCTTCTCACTCTCACGTCCACTCCACATCTACTCTCTCACACTCTTTTTTCTTCTCAGTCTATCCTCTCCCTTTCCCACCTCTTCCTCCCTCTCTCTCTTATTTCCTTCCCCCTCCTGTCTCCTATCACTCTCTTTCCTCGTATCTATCCCCCATCTCTCTCTCACTCTCTCTTCTCACTCTCTATCCTCTCCCTTTCCCACCCTTCCCTCCCTCTCTCTTCTATCCTTCCCCCTCCTCTCTCACTATCTCCATCTTTCTCCTTTCACACTCTATTTCCTCCCCTATTTCCCCATCTCTCTCTCATCATCCTCATATTCTCTCCGCTCTATTCCTTTTTCACTTACTGCCAAAGTCCTTCATTCTCTCTCTTATCAATGCATGCAGATCGATGGAGACGTCTCGTTCAAACACGTTGAAAGGGATTGTTAGCGCCAGACACCCGTCTCCCATTAATGGCCGTTGAAACATTTTCCTGATTTCGATTGAGTTTGCGAGCAATGCCAATGGATTCGAGCTCAGCTTCGAGAGTAGTAATCTCTTTAAAGACTCGTCGCGTCAGAAATAAAAAATATGACTGCATGTAACAATGCTTTATGCTAATTCGCTCATATTTGAAAATCTGACGAACTCTATGAAGAAAATTGCCATACAAATAGCGATTTCCGTTAAAGATCTTATTGGATTATATTAGATAAGAAAAAAACAGAAATTGATATTTAAAGGGTTACGATTGAAATGTTAAATGCAACCTCGTGGAAGTTAAACAAGATTATTTTGAGATGGAATGAATTTATGGAAATTAAATGATAGAATTATCGCTATAGCTATCTGAGAACCATAACAATTCATGTTCCAACTACTTGGCAATTCTTCCATGAAGAGGAGAGACACTAGGACCGTGTTTCGACTATTCCTTCTCAGGAAAAAACCACATTCCTGTTTTCCTCTCCATATTTCGTTTCTTTCTAAGACACTCTTCCCTCTCACTTCCTCCCATTTCTTCTTTCTCTCTCTTTTCCATCACCCTATCCTCCCATTCCTTCATCTGCCATCCTCCCTTTCCCTCCTCTTCGCACTTCTCACCAAGCAACCAACTCAACACTTCTTCCTTCAGTCCCTCTTGCGTTTTTCATCCCTTCTCCATCTATGGCCCTCTTCCTTCACCTTTCCGTTTTCCCGGTTATCTCTCACCTCCCTCCCCCGCCCTCCAATCGCCTTTCGCCTCATCCACAATCGCCTACTTCACCTTCAATCCCGCTCTCTCTCTTTCTCTCTTCTTCTCATTACGCGTCTTTTGGAATGACACCCTCCGCCACTCACCGCGGCTCTCCGACCATACTCTGCCGCCCCCTGCTGCCCCTTTCTGCCCCCTACCGCCCCCTACCGCTTCCCACACCGCCTCTCTCACCATCCGCGCGCCTCCCTCATTCCCACTTGGATCGATTCCTCCCCATTGCCGCCAATATCTATCTCGTCTTTCCATTCTCGCCGAATTTTCCCTTATTCATATTCCACACCCTCCTTCTTCTTTTTCCTCAAAGCGCGGTTGATTCCTTTTTTTATCACCTTCACTCCCATTTATTTATCATTCCACCATTTCCATAGATTTCCACACTCCTATATCACAACCTATCAGATCCTATATTGAATACATATATACCTGCATCTCCACAAATAACACCAAATTTAGTTTTATATATGGCTTCGAGGCAGTCACTACGCATTATAGGGGGTTAATAAAAAGGAAAAAGTAAACCGCGTAGTACGATTTGCTGACGGTTTATCATAAAGCATTTTCGGTGGTTTCCGTTCAACGAGAAATTACAACGGAAATGTAATTTCGCGTTTGCTATATTTGTTTTTGGTGGATAAGTTTCTACACGTTACGAATAATACTTTTTCTTTAACGAGGTAAATTAAGCTGTAAAATTAATGTTTAGAAAATCTCGTGACTATGCCTTTAAATTTCACAGATTAAAAATTTGCGCGCTCCTCTCTCTCGCTGACACTCTCTCTTTTCTTCTTTCCATCACGAATCCCATTGTTTGCTACATTCTTCCCCTCGACTCTTTTTAGTTCAAAATTCCCTTCTGCTCCCTCCCCGCCACGCTCTCAACCAGAACCTTTAGGCTAAAAACTCACAGCCATACTCTTTTCTTCTCCTCCCATCCTATACGTCTTCTTCAAGTCCTCCCTCCTTTCCTCTCTCTCTCTCTCCCTTCACCTTCCTTCACTCCTCCCTCTCCCTTCACCTTCCTTCACTCCTCCCTCCATCCCTCTCTATCAACCTCACTCCAATCCGAACCACCCCTACCTCTCCCAGAGCCCAATTTTTCTTCTCCATCCCTGTGGACTCCATCGCTAAGCCCCTGAGAGTCCGCACGAAGGCGTGGGCCAGCTGTAGGCGAGGCCTTACGGGAGGAAGAGAGCATATGGCCATCTCTCTCTCTCTCGGCGAGAGGGAAATAGAGAGAGAGAGATAGAGAGAATGAGAATGTGTGTGTGTGAGAGAGAGACGAGGATTCGAACGAGAAACCCGACCCATGTCGCCTTATGGTTCCGATTTCTCAGTCTCGGGCCAATGAATTCGGCGCCCTCCAGTGGGAATAAACGGAATCGTGAGGCGCAATCCCTGTAATAAAGGATTCTTTTTTCTGAAGGAATATATGGACGTCAATGCTCTCTTCTCTCTCTCTCTCTCTTTCTCCTACCCCCTCTCTCTCTGTTTCTCATTCAAACCCCATCGTTCCGTTTATTTACCCTTCGCGATCATTTTGTTGCGATGTTCGCTCAGAAGTAAATCGCCTCTCCGCAGGGACAAAGGGGCAATTGCACTGCTTTTAGGCCGACTGTGTATCCAAGTGATTGCCGCATAACTTAATGTACGAGTGCCCCGGAAACTGAGAAATATACTTTTTAGTAAACCAAGTACATATTACCCACGTCTCTGGTTCTTGGATTTGATATAAATCTACCATATGTCTAGAGGCAAACAAAATTTTCTAGACAGTAAAAATGCAATGGCCAAGCAAAATAAAAAGATCACCTAGAAAACTTGATCTTTAAGATAATTACCATATGTGTAGAGCTTATTTATGCTAAAACGCAATAACTGGTCCTGAATAAAACTGCATGCTCTGGATAAACATAGACGCTGGTAAGTTATAAAATATAATAATTTCAAGAGGAAGCAAAATCAATTTATTTCTTCTAAAAAATCTAATGGTATTGTCATAATTATAAGATGTGTTCATAAAATACTATAGAAGAGCATTTTTTACACAATTATGACATTAGATTCTAATTAAATGCAAATGAAAGGAATATTTAATGTGCAAGGTTTGAATTATTTGAAAAATAGTCTAAAAAACATACACTTTTACACGGTTGACTTCCTGTAAATGACAAATCGGTGTATTCTGACAAAATTCTCAATATTTTAGCAAAAAAAGACGACCCCCGATATGTTGGATTGTCTACAAAGAGAAAAATATTGAGCAATGCAACAGAAATCCGAAGTTAATAACACCAGGACATAAAGGCGGTTGATCAGAAATATGTCAGCATAATCTATGATAATGGTGAAACCGCGGATTCTCCGCTATAAAAAATTCTAAATTTTATTTTTGTCTCATTTAGAATATTTTTCGTATATATTTGGGAATTGGCACATAAAAATATCGTCCGACACCGTCATCGTTGGTGATGCCATTCTATCAAATGCAACAGAGGATGTAACTATCTTCCCGACGGCGATCCCCACTTCACCATTTCTCCTCCGCTCCATTTTTTCCTTTAGCGTGTCTAGCTCCCAATGCTAGGCTCGCATTGGTTTTCGTTATCGTTGTTGCGCTCATCGTAGAATGCCTTTAAGTTCCGTATATTAGCTAGTTAAATACTCAAATAAATAAATTTACCAACAGCCCCAGCGGTTTACTCGATCAAATTATTCTGGCTGCTGCGCTAATGGCGGACTCGAAACTTCGTTTGATTTCAATCTGATACGAGTCGATGCGCGCGAATGATCAAAGTCAGCGATTTATTGTACAAGCGTAGTCAAGGAATGATTTCTTTGCATCGAACTAACGTATCGTTTAACAACCGGGCTTTGTCATCTAAAGCTGGAGAATAAGGTATATTAAAAGCTATCATGATGATAATTTATCATTACCATCAAAGCAACACAGATCAATGCCATACTATGACTTCTTTTAGATAGTTTCTAAGGAAATTAAATTGGTTTATGGAGCGGACATTTTGGCGTTACTTGTTGGAAGCGATCCTAGTATGAATGAAATATTTTTTTTAATGTGTAAAAAGTACATAAATTCTTATGACAAAACGAACAAAGATTTCCTCTTATCAAGAGTCAAAAGCATTGATTATTAACATGTGATATGGTATTCTGAAATACAAAGTGGGATATGAATACGCACATAACATAAAAGATTTTCTATGGTGCGATCGAAACTTCGATACGTTCCAGAATAAATTCTTGTGAATATCAGAACACTAGTTATAACTCAGAAAAAGTAAAGAATTTAATTGGTTAACCAGACGTAATAACTCATTACCACTGCGTTTATTGCTGATACATGAGAAACCTCATGTGCTTGCAGTCACTTAGCCTTTGATGCTTTGCGACTGTTGGGAAGGGGATTTGATGGCTATCACCTTCGACCTTTACAATCCAAATTATGCTCTCATACCGATAAATGTTTATTCTCTCACTGAACGATGGCTTGGGATTCGGATTACTAAAATTGCAGAGGAATTGACCTCGCAGATCAGCGTGTTGTTGTTGTTTTTTTAATATCGATGGTTTTTATCGATCTCACAAATTTGGGACGAAAATTGTAGTTTCCCAAATATAGCCAAACATTTATTTCCTGCTGAATGAAGCACTTCTTGATTTCAATCAGACGCTCTAGCCAAACAATGCTTTCGAAATGCTGAATCAAGCTTTTGTCTTTGGCTTGGAGGTTCTCAAACCAGCGAATTCAGCACGATCACTGATTATGCTCTATCTTTCGGAAAATCGAAATATTTTTTTGCAAAAATGAGAATTATTATTCTAATGAGGGTGAAGTAAGGCATTCATTTGTTCTTGCACGAATTCTTTTTCAATTTCGGAAAATATAAATCATATCCTGTTGGTCAGTAATAAAACACATTTTTATAAATGTTGTTTAGCCTCATTGCTATTAAAGTGAATAAAAGTCAAGAGAATAAATTTTTATTCTAGAGAGATTATATTAGTTCACGTCGATTTTTCAATTCCTGTTTTACAGCAAAAAATTTGCGATATTGTGAGTAGAATATTTCCCGTTAGGAAATTATTTGTCGTTACGGAAAAATGCAACGCGATATTAGTTGTATAACAAGAGAACCCCTACAGAGAAGATGCATTTTCAATTTGAAACCCATATCATTTGTACAGCTTGATAAAGAGTTACACATAAGAGAAATTTATCCATAAAAGAGAGTCGATTCTTTGAAACTATTTGGATCAAACCTGAGGTGAGGAATTCACGAGACGGAAACCTAAATGTTAAGATGGCGCCGAAGACCCGTCACCTACCTAGGCACTTAATGCCCAATTTAGCGAGGACAGGGAACATCAATATTAAACCGAAGAGGAAAGGCGAGAATAAAGAAAAAAGAGGAGTAAGGGCAAAATTATAAGGACTAGGAAAACATGGGGCAATTGGAGGGAAAGGTTGAGAAAGGAGAGGAAAGCTGTAATAAGAGAAGAATGATCGAGGGGCGACTTATTAGTGGAATAAGAGGGAGGGGGAAGGATTGGTGGGGGAGATACGCAAGAGAGGAACTAACTATGAAAGAGCTGGTCCAACTGCGAGACGAGTCACCAATGAGGCGGGTTGACGTTAAGAGGCTGTGAGAGGGCGATCGGAGAACCAGGAAAGGGATAGACAAGTGAGAAGGGCATAAAGCGGGAGGAGGGGAGAGAAGGAGGATGAATGAGGGCGGAAAGGAAGGGGTGGAGGGGGAGGGAAGTAGGTAAAGAATTACGTTCTGAAGAGAGACTAATTGAAAGTACGCCGTCGCTAACACGACGAGTACACACATCCAGCCTCTCAGATTAATGGATCTGGAGGGAGGCGAAGGGGGATAGGACCTTCTTTAGGGGAAGACGGCGGAGAAGGGTGAGAGGGGCGGAGGAAAGGGGCTGGGAGAGGAGGGATTCAGGTGAGCGGAATAGAGGGCGTAATGGAGGAGGGATCGGTGTGACAAACCAGAGGTGGCAGCAATTTTGGAAGTCCTGATCTATGTTCCGAATTAACCCAAACCTTCTCTTGTCCTTCCAGATCCCTCTTCCTCGCAATCTCTGTCTTTCCCCACGTAATTCTCTCTCTCTTTCTCTCTTCGAGCTAGCGCAATCTTTCAATCTGTTCCAGCACTCCTCCCCGCCATTACGCTCCGCATCTACTCAATGCCTCCTCCAAATCTTTCTCTTCCCATTTACCTCCCTCTCGCCCCGTTTCTCCGTTTCTTCTTCCTCTTTTTCCCTCTCCCTCAGAGTTTTATGATCTTCTCGGCCTTAAAGTAAAGTTTATCCATCTTTTCCTCTCTTTCCTCACCACCCCCTCTCTCTCCTTCTCTTCATAAATTTATGGGCTATAATGCACTTTACCTCGCAGTCAGTCCTTCTTCGAACAAATACCACTCATTTCCTTCACCCTCTTGATCATCTCCGTTCCCTCGAGAGTTAAAGTAAACAAATATCCGTCTCTCTTTCGAGAAATCGCTACTTTTTCGATCTCCAATGGTTCACGAAATTATATCTTATTATTAGTTATTATTTCACTTGTTCCTTCTGATTCGATTTGCAGATATATATCTTTTTCCGTTTTTGTTTTTCTGGGATGAGCGATGTTGCGTCTGAAAGTGACCTTCATCATCAAAAACCTGCCATCTCCTTAAGAAATAGACAAAATGTACACTTATTAATATTAATAGAAATTAATCTGCCTGCAGGATAAAAACATTGTTAGGTACATTTCTCATGAGCTTTTACGAAAGAACAGACGCGCAATAATTTTATAGGGTATTTAAAAGTAGAATAATTATTTGCGCGCTCTTTCCAAATTTATGTTAGATTGAAATTGATAAAACTCATGTATAATTACTACTAGAGCCTGTATAACTAGGCTCTCGAAGAGTACTCTTAGCCAATAGGGAGCGTTAGATGGCCTTTGTTTAGTCTCCTCACTGGATGTAACGAATCATTGAATGAGCGTACACTTACCTTTATTTCGTTTTTTCGTAATATTAATTCCTCGGTGTTAGTAATCTTATTATATTTACTTGATTATTTTTTGCTTAATATCGAGTTTTAGAAGTTTAGATTATCAGTTAGTTTAGTTTCAGTTTTTTCTACTAGAATTGGAGAATAGGCAAGAGAGAAATCGAGAGGAGAAGATTTCAGGCGTTATTCAACTCTCAACAGTCAGATCAGCGAGATGGCTTTTAATATAGTTTTGGTGAATGGAATAAATAAAGAAAAATCAGGATCTTTGTTGATATTTATAATGCAATAAATATAATGGTAATTAATATTTTAATGGTCAATCTCGAAAGTATGTGCATTTTAACTTAGTAGATAATAATTTCTTTAACTCATGCTGTGTCAGCTAACAACTGCACATTTGGAATTGTAAGAGATTTTTACCCCAGTCCTCCGTAAGATACTTTAGTCACCAATAAATATCATATTTGAGGAAACACCTATGCCTCAAGGAAGAGAACTGACAACAGTTACACTGGTGGTTTCCTCTACCAGCTCAAGGAGTACCTACTTTAGACATTTACTTGGTCGTCACTTATGAAAAGGCGAAGGCGAAGTGGGAGAATTGGCCGAAAACACCATCTGCTAAATACAGGGTCAACAAAAAAAGACTCATCAGTTTAAATTGCTTATATTTTTTTATTTACTCAACGTACAGGAATGAGTTTCGTATTAATTAACACAATAGACTTGGGAGATTAATGGAGAACGTTTTTAATATGTGAACCACCAGAATCACAGACAATTTGTAATCGACATTAAAAATTGACAACTACTCTGCCTAGAACGTCAGGAGTGATTGTGTAGATAACAGATGCAATTTCAGCTTTGATTTCTTCAATTGTGTGGAGATTGTTTCTGTATACATTATCTTTCACATACTCCCATAGAAAGTAGTCGCAGAGATTGAGGTCCAGAGAATACGGTAGCCAAGACCACCCACAGCCAAAACGTCCAAGGAAGCGATTCGGGATAGCACGATGGTCAAAATGCCAATGGAAGAAATCCAAAATTGCATTTGCAGTATGCGGTCGAGCTCCATCCTGTTGGAAAAACGTTTATTCGAAGTTAACACCCATGCCTTGAAGAAACGGGACGAAGTCTTCTTCAAGGAGACGATGATAACTCTCCGATGTCACTGCATTGGTGAGAAAATCTGGCCCAACAATTCCAATAGCTGAAACAGCGCACCATACCGTGCATTTCTGCGGGTGTAATGGCGCCTAAATTATTGTGTTGTGGTTTTCTGAAGTCCATATTCGCATATTCTGCTTGTTGACATAACCGTGAAGGTAAAAATGCGCCCCGTCGGTAAACCAGATGTTTCGAAGAACTCCAGGGTTTTCCTCCAAATATTGCAGAAAAGGACCACAAAATCAACTCGAACATCTCTGGCGCTTTTACTGAGGGTCTGGAGCACTTGAATCTTATACGAAAACACTTCCAGATCTTATGTTAATATCCTATTGATCGATGATCGCAATATAGCTAATTGTTGTGACAGACGTGGGACAGATTTGTAAGGACTTCACGTAATTGCTTCACCAACACGTGCAATGTCACCTTTATTATTGTCGGTCACAACACCCGTATTTTCAAAATCGTCAAACTGTTAATCGCTGATCTGCTTGGACCTTCCCTGCACTTGAATTCATTGCGAAAATCGCGCTGCTGCACTACACTGCCGGTAGAATGAATCATTTTTACTAAAAACACGCATTGCTGTAGAATGTACGCCATCTTGTTTAAACAATGTTTCAGTGATATGCCACTAGGCGAAAACACTTCTCCTATGTATACTTTGTAAATTTACATGGAAATAATTCCTGCACGTTGAGTATATAAAAATATATAAGCAATTTAAACTGAAGCGACTTTTTTGGGTGCCCCTGTACCCTCGAATGATAATGGGATTGGTATTGAGAATTGTATTTTCAGTATTTTTTTATTGCATTCTACCTCCCTCATACAGTCCTGCTTGATTTGAAGACAAAGCATGCTCTCGAAGGAATGTCATGTCCTCTCTTCCTCCTCGATCATTTTTCACGCTCTGTAAAATGGATTGAATCTCCTCGGTATTTTCATATCTAGACCCTCCTAAAATCACAACACGTGATCAGGAGGAATTGAGAGAAATATCTGTCACGATGAAAACCATTCCGGCAGCGGTTCATAAATGGAAAAATTTCTACAACCACTCAAGAAGGCTCGAAATTCTCCCTTATTCCCAGATAAAACCTCTCTATTTTCTGCATGTCAATAAAAGTACTTAATCACTCGAATCCCGATCTTTTATAGCCGCATGGCTGAGAGTGACAGCCATAGGTGCAGTACGATTCTCGCGGATTGGCGAAACGCTGCCTTGGCCTTTTTAGAATAATTCACAACTTCCAACTAAAGCAAGATCTTGAGATTTAGTCTTCTGTTAAAATATTTCCACTATTTGGCCAACATTTCACACGCAGCGTTATTAATATCAATAATACGCGATTTTGTCGGAGAGAGCTCTTTTCAATGGTTCTCCGAAAAATTTTTAAAACACTTTTAATAATTTTTTATCACTCAACTGGCAATGTATAGAATTTACAAAAAATAAACTACGTTGCGAAGAGGAATAAAAAAGGAATACAGTTTAAAATTTTTATTAAATGCAGTCGAACATTTCCTCAAAATCACTTCAGTAATAAAACCGGCAATAAAAATAGTTTTTTGTAAAACATGGAAATCTTAAAATTCAAAATAATTTTGAAGAAAATTTCAAAATAATTTTTAAATGGGCTCTGTTGACAGTTTTACATAAAGCAACCTTTTTTCATGTGAGTCATTTAAAAGTTCGATTTGGCAACAGGAGTGGCGGTGCCGGAGTGGATAGAGTCTTCCACGCAGCGGTCCCAGGTTCGAATCCGGCGGAGGTCGGATTTTTCAACCTGGGATCGTCCCGTCCGCTACTTGTGTGATTTGAGGAGATCGCGCAAATCAGAGCTCTGTCCTTTGGAAGAGACATTAGACAGTTGGCCCGCTTGGTGCTCTTCGTAAAGATTAGGCTAATGCCGGCAACGAGTTTCCTTCCTCACTTGTGTGTCTGAGGTGTATGGAGTAGTGGCTATAATAATCAAAGAGGTTGATTAGCCACAAATACACACAAACAATCAATTTGGCAACACTGCGTCCTCCACGCACTATAATAAGTTTCCTTGCATCGTTATTTTGGCTTTCATACGCGTGAAACCAGAAAATTATTAGTATGCCTACCTTCACGGTTTTTTCTGAACCTTTACGTACGTGGAGGACAAAAAAGACATTTTATTGCTAAAAAGGTTTGAATCCGCCCGATTACATATGCAATTGAAAAAAATGTCGATTTTTTAATACTTGAGAGAGAGAACTAGGAGAGAGATTTGATTACCGATGCCATTGAAGTTGGTATGTGTAACATAAAAACATAAGAGTAAATTTAGATTTACATAAAGTCGACCATAAGGAAATTATCCAATACGGCTGCGAGAAAGAAAACTTTTGTAGGTCGGAAAACATGTTACTTCAATTTAACAACAATTTCAGTAATCAACGTTCGAGACTTCTAGGTTTACTGTATTTACCCAATAGAAGCATTTTACAGGCAAAATGCTAAAGTAATGGCACCCGTATGGTATTATATCTACGCATTTGGCCTCATCTCGCACTGAAACCTATGGTACTTAAATGAAAAAAATTGTCGATTAAAACGTTTTCCATAAAACTTACCAGAAAAAAGCTGTTTGCTAAAAATAACTAAAATATCGCTAAATCTATTAGTAGTGTTAGTTATGACACAGAACCACAAATCAATGCAATTATACACGTCGCTCATAAAAAAGCACCATTTAGTCGTTTATCATACGTTTGCAACAATGGCACTAAATCGCCAAATTTAAAAAAACATATTTTCAAAGTAGACATTTTTAAAACTTAACTAAACAATATTCCCTTTTAATATTTGAGTAATTGGAAATTCAAAATACTTAAAGTGAATTACTTAGATTAAACTTAAAGAAATTATTAGTGTATACTTCATAAAAAATAATAAGTTACAACAATTCGGAGGCTGGTAACACCTGAAATGAATTGATAACAATAACAGATTTCCAAAAATCCATTTCATTGTGACCCTTCTACTTTTTGGTTTATTTGGCCTGATCTTACAGTTCTACACAAATGCTATGAAACAAAATATAAATTTCACTCATCATATTATTGTTCATTGCTATTATATAAAATTCCCTAGAAAGATATAAAAATATATACAAGACTTTACTCGCCCCGTCACACTTTATCATGAACTCTGAATTCTGCGCTAAAATTAATTCACATTGTCCTTGAAGTATAGACAAAATATCTCAAAACATTATTGTTACTTTTCTACTAAATGAAATACAGCTTATTTATAAATCCAACATTTTAAGTACACCTAATAATTCCGTGCATCTAGAAAGGGCTGAGTAAGACATTTCAAGACGTTTCACTTTATAAATGTATCGATAATTTCGGTTCTTGCGCTTCATATTTCCTCAAGAAACGTTTTACAATTTTTTTGTTGAATGTGCTGTGGTGCAGTAATAATGACGTAGTGGTTGTCCCATCGAGAGATGCATCCAATTATGTGCGTGTATCACGTATGGATGATGATTTTGTGAGCATAGGTCGTAGAATAACACCAACTTTGCTTTTTCTCAGTCTAGCATATCGTATGGACGCAACCAAATTAGTCTTTGTCCGCAGCAAACGCTTGCTCAGGAATGGCCTCATTAACTATCTCTTTCTCTCTCCCTCTCTCTCTCTCTCGGTAAATTAGGTCGAGTGGCTCTCGTCGTGTCCACTGGACGGCGATCGCTCCGGCGTATTGAGGGTGGCGGCCACATGCGGCCAAACGCCCAATTCCACCTCACGATGGACTCACCACAATTGAGATGGGTGTGGAATTCCGTAAGCGTTGATCACTCCTTTCGCGAATATTGTCGCTTCAGAATAACGATTGAATTTTAAATATAGTCCAACATGAACTGAGTGAAACAATAACAACTGATGCGTTTGAGAAATAATATTAATTAAAGGGCGTATTATTTTGCGCTCAAAGAACTCTGGTATGGGGTGACGATTTCGAAGAAATTCGACGCTGTTTCATTAGAAGGAGGTCATGGAAAATGCGTATTCATTCACAAAATTTTCATTTGCTAGTTTGCCTGAAGACCAATCAAATTATCGATAAAAATTGTTATTAGTAATTATTTTCGACGTGCCAGATCATTCTCACCATGGGTGACCGTGGAACATTTTGTAGCGAGGGAATTCCTTTTTAATTGAAATTATGGCCAAAGGCACGTAATTAATTAAAAATAACAGCGTCACTTAATCAATCGCTAAATAAAAACAAGTATGCCAACGAGTAATATAATGAAAACTTCGCATATTTAAGCACGTAATTGAATTGAATGTATTCTCCATAAAGGGATAGAAAATTCGTATTGTGTAATTGATTTAAAATTTTTTATATTATCTCTCGATAAAAAAATGTATGCGATGGCAGGGAGTAAATTCAAAACAATCGAGTAATCAACGAAGATAATAAACATCTGCCAATGATGATTCCGAAAAACATATATGAAAGCCTGTCGTCGAGAGAGACTTTGCTACATTTGCGCTGCGTGTGATGTGTAACCTTAACGGAACATTTGCTTTTCGACCGTTTACTCTATTCTCACTGAAGTCATTAAATCTCAATCGCTGTCTTATAAAGTGAGAAAAATTATTTGTGAAAATATTTCTCAATAAATTGCATGGTATACTGCATTAGATACATAGCATTACTACGCGATTTAAAAATTTTAGGAGAAAAACTGCCTCATTAGGTTTGAATATTTAAGATAAAGTAATTAGCGTTTAGCCATCGGTTAAAATTATTCTTACCACCTTAAATATTTGGAAGTAACAATCAGAGTCTTATAATAGGACACACCAATAAGCATATCTGAATTCTCTTCATCCCAAAACAAATCGCCAAAATTTCTTTTAGAAATCTCTTCCGACTAAAAACTTTCCACATTTTAAGAATTAACGATCACAGAACGTCATTACAAAAGTATGAACGAAATCACATATCCTTATCATTCTTAAGCGTCTGTCACGGTATAGGCACCACCGACGGCATAAGGCACAGGGGCACAGGGAGAAAGAGAGAGAGGGAGAAAAGGAGAATTAGAGTGAAAGAGGGGGAAATGGGATAGAGCGAGAGAATTAGTGAGGAAGAATAGGAAGAGTTTTAATTTAATTCTTTAGTTATGCCTACCGGTCATTTTTGACGGGCAGTCCGTCCGATCGGTGAATACTGCTGCGCCATCTGGGAGTCCTTCGAGGAAGTCTCAGCTAGAGATTTCAAAATGGTCCAGCGGAGTGCAACTTCATTTTCAAAAGGTGATTATGGTTACGATACCAGCCTAACAAGACTTCTTGGGAGTCGACTCGGAAGATTGCGAGGCTTAGCAAAATCATGCAAAATTTAAATCTTCGAATAATTTTTTAGCCTCGTTTTCATCGGGACTTTACGATACATAGTCGTATCTATTGCTGATTATGATCGCAGTATTATTACATCACAGTGCACAAGAAATAGTTTGAAATAATTGCTTCAGTAATAAATGATTTCTGAAGATCGATTTTAATTTACTGCCGAAAAATGAAGTAGGGATAATATTTTCGTCTTAGAATAATTATGGAAAAGATGATATGAAAGAATTAAGAACTGATATTTGTATTCGTGTATCAAAAGAAAACCTATGATATTGAACCTAGAATAAGAATTTTGGAGGCAATAAGGGGATTAGGGGTACACGACAACCTAATAAATTGCATAAAAAGGTTGCATGGAAATAATATTCCGTGTATAAAGGATAATGGCATAATAAAAAAGTGGAAATCCTGTCCCAAAATGGATAGAAACGAGGAAGTAGCATTTTCTCAGCCTTGTTTAAAAAATTTTCAATTTATTTTGGAAGGATGAAATTAGAAGTGATAACAATGTAAATACTAATAGTTAAAGATTGAGTAATACCTTCTCTCACTTTTGCATATGACAAGTTGGTATTACCCTCGGAAATGAAGGAAGATATTTATGATGAGAAAACTCACAGAAATTAATTAATAGTTTGTATTGAATGTAAATCTTGAGAAGACGAAACGTGATTATGGGAGAAGGAAAAGAAAATTTGATTCTAGAAAAGGTAGGAACCGTTCAGAAATACAATAATTTTAAATACTTTGGCTCTGAAGGATATAATACAGGGAGGTGCTGAAATAGGATCCAAAATAGATTCACACTGGCTAGAAATAACGCCAAAATCTGAATGGCGTACTGTGAGCTAAAGGTGTTAGGAATGTAACAAAAAAGATGATACTCATTACATTTGTTGAGATTGTATGGATGTGAAAATTTGACCTAAAGGTAGAGGGAGAAAGACATAAACAATGCTATTTTAATGAACTTTTGAAGGAGGAGTTGAAGATTTACACATCTGCAGAGGATGTGAAACAAGGTATTATAGTAAATAAATGAGTCTACGGTGATGATGATGTTAAAATTGTAAAAATCACTCATTGACCGTACAAAATTTGGAACGGTTTTGTGATTTTTACTATTTTAATTTTAATGGGATTATAAAAAGAATGGAGGTTAGAGAAAACACCTTGCCACCATAGTTCCCTCTAATTTTATCCGTCATTGCGCTGAATGAATATTGCTTTGCGCTCCTACATTACGCTGTTGCGCGGATAGTCACCATACAAAAATAATGGATATTACTTTGTAATTTTCACGCGTGAAGTGGAAAAATAAACAACTAAATAACAGTTAATAATAATCATTACATTAAATCAATTTCATTAATATGAAAGTCGCTTTATGGAAAGCATTCTTGACTGTTTTAACAAATTTCTCAAAAGATACGGTCAAAATTCGGAAAATAATTCCTGAATCACACATTAAAAAGCAATTATAGAAAAAAGTACTCAAAGATGATTACTGAGCGACTCGGAGAGATCATTTCCATTTCCAGTAATATAACATGTGTATAGAATTTTATGCCTGTAAGCTGTTTTTATGTTAAAATTAATTTGAAAGATAACTGACCTTAATCCGTCGAACATGGATTGGTTAAAAGAAAAGTGAATTAAAGGTACACTTAATTATATTTTTTAACAAAATAAGAGATAGTCATGGGATTTTAACTACTGCAACCTTTTCGGCATTCAATTTTCCTATCTGTACTAAAGTTACAAAAAAGAAACATCAGAGCACTATGGATAAAAGGAAAATTTAATTGATATAATTATTTGAGGTTATATACAGTTATAATTCTACAATATAAATACGAAACTTTCTTTCTATCAATCTGAAGAATATTTGCACAAGTTTTATTTTACTATAAATCCAATGGTACAGATACATTGTAAATGTACAATAAATATAGATATCCTTGGATTGGAATACAAAATACGACATTGAAATTTACTATGTATATAATTACAAGTTTCCACGCGCTGTTTTCTTATTGCAAAGTTGAGGAATAAAAATAATTTACTTAATTACTATGGAAAAAATAGAATATCATATTATTGTGTGATAAAGAGTTAAAAATTTATTATTTAATTACCATACACAAAATTGTTTATTAAAAGAAAATTATTCATTATTGCTGATATGAAAACTTGAGCAAGATGATACATATTCCCGTTTAAAATCTTTTCTCTCCCGTCTTGAAAAATTTTCCAATGTTCAAAAATTGCGTCGAGATTCAATTCTCCATCACTTGAAGAATGAACTTTCATGCGCATTATAATATCTAAATGAGTCTCCTTTAATCTGCTCCGTGATTTAGCTTTTATGTTATTCATGAGACTGAATCCTCGCTCACAGTCAGTGCTGGAAGTTTGAAATGTTGCACATATATAAACAAGCTGGGAAACAACACTATATCGGTTTCCGTTGTATGGAATTCAATATTTCGTGGATTAGTGATCAACTTGGCTTCATATTTTTCGACAATTAGATATTTGAAGTCAATGTATTGGTTTAAAATGAACTTTTCCTCCAGGATGTTGTTTAAAGATTCTTTCACATGACTAAAGTCTAAAATACTCCTTTAGGTACTTGTCAACTACCTTACTAACATTCTTGATATAAAACAAAGAAAAGAATCGCCTTTGAATATTTCATCACTAGTGGCTGATGAAATTAGGTTTTTAACATTGCTTCTCTAAGATACTGCTGTACCAAGATACTGCCCTCTTATTTTGCGGATCTTTACCTTCGATAGCTGTGCAGCTTCTAATGTCGTAAGGGAATTATTCTGAATGCATTTGGTCAACTATGCTAATTCACACAAGACATCATTTAATACTGGGTATAACTTGGAAACAGAAAAAATTCTGCTATGACCGGGAATCGAACCCGGGTCTTCCACTTGCCAGGCGGATATTCTACCACTGAACTACCTTAGCAGATAATCTTTCCTGTTTCCGTTGGGGCTGGTTGATACTAGCTTGGCTAGCCCGGACCCAACTAAGAAAAACACCCGCGTTCAGAAACAGGAAAGATTATCTGCTAAGGTAGTTCAGTTGTAGAATATCCGCCCGGCAAGTGGAAGACCCGGGTTCGATTCCCAGTCATAGCAGATTTTTTTCTGTTTCAAAGTTATTTCCAATATTACAGTTTATGCCATTCTGCATAGTTTCCTATTATTCCATCATTTAATACATTCAGAGTGATGTGATAACTCTTATCAGAAAGCTTTTTCAAGCAATACTTTGTAATCGGATTATTGTTTTCTAACACTTCACGATCAAAGTATCTCATAAGTGCATCATAATTTCGTTTTAAAGCACTTACAGCAAAATATCTAGAAATCCACCTTATTTCATTTAGAGGCTTAATGAAACAGTTTCATTTTCTGTGGCATTTGCCATTTCCTCAAATTCACCTCTTCGGACTGAAGATCTACAAAAGGTGGTATAAATGGCTCTCAAGTCTCTCAATCTCCTTCATCATTGGCACATCTTTCCAGGCATCGACAAACCCCAGTTCTTCTCGATGAGCCACACAGTGTTATTTTATTAGATGAGGAATGCGCTTTTTAAGCAGTGTGGCAGCACCATTGTTCTTTCCTAGCATGACCGAAGCACCATCTGAAGTAAACATTAACACTTTCACCAATTCCAAATTATTCTGGTTGTAGAAGTCTTTAACTACATCAACTATAGCTTAGAATTACCAGCATTTAATTTTATTAATCGCCAAACGGTGCTTTATAGATATTAGAGGCTGTATTTCTGAATTTAAAGTGTATTATCAGCATCTTATTCAGTGAGATATCAGTACTTTCGTCAATGATTAATGTGTGATATTGAGACTTTCGGAGCTTAGCCATCATGTGTCTGTGAACAACACAATTTATCGATTCCAAAAACTAGAATGCGTAGTTTTTACTTCACCAGCATGCTGGAATATTCAAATACTTAGCTATGTGATCATTAATGTTTTGCACCGAATTCATAGAGCAATTCATTTGCACAGCAAGCAAAACGTTGTCTATAAGAATTTGTATTCTTTCGGGTTTTTAACGCTTTATTTCTGCTAATTCTAGTCTTTTCTGTCTATCACTAGATGATTCTAGTAAAATAACTCGCATGATCAGCTCCAATGGGTGAGAAATTTTACTTCTCAAAATATTTATAGCAGATACATGAATATTTATAGACGTGCCATTTCATGTAATCCAATTTCCATGTATTTTCCCATTGCTTTCCAGAAGGGAAGTCGGGTTATACTTTTGCTTCTGAACAAATTTTGAAAATAAAACCTACTTCAACATCGTACTCAAATATATTTTTCTCTTGAAGACAAAATTCTCCTTTAGACTTATGGAATTCTGTTTCACAAAGTCACTCCCTTTAAAATATTGGCAGCTTTTTTTTATTTCCCCTTCATTCATCGGTTTTATTCGTTTTTACATGGCTTTTGGAATAAAGCACATTTTAAATTAATCGAATAGACAAAAATTTAAAAACAATATTTTAACCTATAAAGTTCTACGCCAAATACCGCCTCTACACTCGACGGCCGAGACGTGTCCACACCCACACCGCTTGAGATATTACTATCTTTATCGCAATTTACAAAGCAATCGATAAATCACGGTTAAACAGTATATCCCAGGAAATATTCGGAATAAAATTTTGAGTGTTAAACAATTTTATTTAAAGATCTAGACATTCGAAGGACAAGTCGGGACACGGTGAACGCGTTAGCAAGTCGGGAATATCCGTCCAAAATCGGGACCTCTGGCAACTCTAGTTAAGAAAGCACAACGGTTAAATCCCTCTTTAAAAATTATAAAAATTTAATAGGTTTTATTGCGGAAAATGATAAATGCATGTTTATATCTAGAATGCAAAAAAATGTGATTTATGAAAACAAACCAAGAAATCTTATTTTCTCAGAGAAATCTAAACTAATGTTATATGACACACATTCTAAAACGAATTTAGACATTAACACTTATCAAACGAGCTCTTCTTCTTCTGGTTGAAGACGATCTCTTTTGGAAAAATCTTTTCCAAAGAATGAAAAAATAAAACTTTCTTTCTTAAAGCTTTAATACACTTCTAATTTACGCACACCTTACAAACAGAACGATCCTCCTTCGATGGAAGGCAAGATAGAACTGATTTAAGACTTGTTCTATGTTTTAAAATGCTGGTTTTCGAAAAAAAATCTCCCAAACCGAATCAGTTATGGAGTTATGCAATTAACAGAGCGGGGACCCTTCCTACTGCCGACTTCTTCGGTAGGCCGGTTTATGACGCCCCCAATACGTATTTAACCGACAGTAGGACAATGCGAGGCGCAGCTCTGTTCGAATGCAAGATACACGCATACAAGAAGATACAGTCGTGCGCGCTCGAAAAATTGAGTACGCGGTACTTCAAAATCTATTGCGCGATAACCCTGCTTGCCACTATGTAAATAGCTTTTATTCGGGCCCATTTGTACCTATTTCATGTAATATCAATGCGTAGATTAATAATATTTTTGGTTGTCTTATTTTGTTTGCCCCATATGTATCTATGGAAAACAGATCATTAATTGCGTTCAAATAAGGAGCATATTGCTCAAATAATTATCAAATAAAAACAGTGTAACCTCTACAATCCGAAGCCACGGTAATCCGAACTCATATAAATCCGAAGTTTCTCAACATCAGGTGTAAAGTGTCAGTTAAGCGAAGTGAGCATCGGAAAGTGAATTTTGAAGCTTTTATTTGTAACAAAGTTGGGCACAGATGTCCACTATTATCGCCTCTTGCTGCTGAATAGATGATTCTTTGAATCATCTTTTTAAAAGGAATGAGCTAAATCGGCCCGGACGGCCGTGCCAATATCGCTCATTCCATTTGCCGCGGCCCACTGTGGAGTACAATTTTCCCGTCCATCAACGTGAATTTCTCATTGTCATTTTAGTGATCTGTAAGTACATTAATTGGTGTTTTATTTACAGAAATTTAATGCATAATAGAAATTTTCCTCGTTATTTTACATGAATCCAGTAATTCGAACACATCGATAATCCGAACACGCCCTTGCAGATTATAGAGGTTGCACTGTATGTGATTTAATTATTTTTCATTTATTTTATTTCTATAAAATAATAACTCGATTTTTAAAACTTGACCACGCCAACGTGGATCTGATTAAAGCAACAACAAATGCTAGCCAAGACCTATTTGAAGCGGGTCACCTTAAAGTATGATTTCATGCCATTCATAATTTTACAATTTCAGAGGCAGGAAAAATCGGCACTTTATCGGATCATAGGCTTAATTTCTAGCTTATTTGAAATAAAATCGAAATCTCTCAAACATCCTAATTATTTCGAAATGGTTGCGCCTAGTCTCCAGCCCGTGACTTCCGGATGAAATATTTCAAGTGTATCATTATTTTTTCTAGACCTTAGCTTTATCGTTAAATCTGTCAAGTATTATAAGACTTGACGAACAAGTAAAAAGCAAACGATGGATTTCGAAGTATGTACTAACAAACGAATACGATACCAACAGTCGGGTACTTTTTACTGCATAGAATATTCTAGGACTAACTGTGCGTCCACCTTGTATTTACCTCTCTGTACTATGTGAAATGCGGCATTTCTACTATTTTCCAAGAGTTCACACGATTTAATTCATAAAAATGCCATTTAAAAGTGATAAATGTATTAAAACATCTTTTTATTTTATCTGATTCCAAATCTTTCTGCATAAAATCAATTCCCAATTTACGTCAAAAGCAAACCTCTACAATAAAGGTTATATTCTCCGAAAATTCATAAATCCATTGTTAATTGTATAAATATAACAGGATAAATTGATGTTATTGATTGTTATCGTTCATAATTTAAAAAAATATTAATTAAATATATAAAATTTTGATTTAAATGAAAATGATCATACCTTTTTTTAGGAGATAACCTCGTACGCTTTTATGCTGGAATATTGGAATATGGCAATTTTTAATGCCAACAAATTTTTGCGGCATTCAACATAAAAATGACAAAAGGCAATGACTGAAACTAAATTGCATCGAAATAACGGAGTACTTTAATGGTATAAACGCAAGCTATTCTTTTACGATACTGCAATACTATATACCTAGATATTTTATCATATTCTAAACTCATGTTTTGCAAATTTTCCACGCATTCGAAATCTCGCTCAAAATAAAATTATCTGCTATTTCGGGCCTACTAAATTTCGTATCCCAATTTCGTTTGTCGACCGTCAAAAATGACGGGACATGAATTTAAATGTTTATGAGTTGAATCATAATGTACTATTTAGTACGTATATTAGGATTGTGAGAAATATAGAAGCTCGAGTTTTAACAAAAACATGGTTGCCAAAGAAGCAAACCGTTAAAAGACACATTTTTTCCAAAATGTGCGATTTAAACGATAAATTTGAGCAATTTAGAAATAATGGCAAAATTCGACTATAAGAATGAGGAACTTGCTTCATTCCTCTTTAAAGAATGAAAGCCTTGTGTCGAAAATTCGCTTTTTACGTGTTGTCCTACAGGAAACAGAAATTATATCCTGGAGTCAAACCCGGGTATTTTTTTGGAGATTTTCTTTCGTCATTGAGTTTTAATGCGTAATTTAAGCATTCCTGCCAAATTTCTGCCTTGTTGGGATCGGGGTATTATTTTTAGAGATGATGGAATTTTTATTTTCTTTACCGTCGTATTGTTTATCGTTACCAGGGTATTGTTTAAACTTCAAAATAAGGTCTATATTTTTAGCCTACTTGTCAGAATGGAAATAGACTTCAACACCTACTGTTTCACAATAATCTTGCACGCACTGCCATAGTTTCATCATGCTCCTAATTCGTAAACACGGCGACTAACTTATTGATAAAAAACCATTAGAATTGAAAGAATGGAATTTGATCCGCTTAACGCTAAACCTATTAGCCTAAATAAATACTCAGAATTTCAGAACGACACTCATTCAACAAAATATTCCTTCTTCATTCAAGCAAATAACATGATACGCGATTAAATGCTACTACGTTTTTGGATTCAAAATCTATGGTGCACCACTCATGATGGCCAACTTTAAATTTGGCGTTCCAAAGTATTTCATGACAAGAGAAATACTGCATATAATTTATGTGAAACTCACCGATGGATAAGCAAAACTTTTCCAATTTATTTAAAGTAGTTCAGAATCAACAAATTTGGGGAATGAGAAAAAGTAGAACAACACAGATTTGCATCATTTCTTTAAAATGTATCATATTTAGATGGAAAAATACACTAATATTTATTTGAAAATTCGATTAGATCGACTAGAGAAAAAGACTTTATAAATTTGGAATGGTAGTATATAATTTCGGGAAAACGGAAAAGTTATGTTAGAAATTGACATCGATCATGTATATCCCGTATTTTTATAGAGCGGGTCTCGGATGTTGCTCTGCACTTTTATCTGCACGATCTAACGCCATTCTGGGACCTCACGTTCGCTCCATTTCTCTCGGCATACATTATACACACGCGAGAACATATGTACGCACGCAGCGTTTTAACGAAATTCTTGCTCCGGCCATAGCGGAGGTCCCGTTATTGATCCAAAAATTGTTATATTGGAGGACACTTGGGACATGGTTCACGCTCTCCCAGTCAGGATTACTGCTTGGCTGTTATTACTAATATTATAATTTAATCAGTTATTTATTTAACAAGTTACAAAGGTGTTGAAATTACATATTATGCATGTTCGCATAAAGCTGAAACTAAATTATGACATTTTAGAAAGAGAAAAATTCTGTACTTGATCGGGAATTGAACCCAGGTTTCCCCCCTTGTTAAGGATTTTTTTCGCGATGCTTCTATGAGGTCCTTTGTGTTGGAGGTTTACTATTTAGTTAGCCCTTCTTCACCATAAAAACCCCTATTCGAAAAATGAGAATCAGGCTGGTTAACCCTCAGACTACCAAGGGGGGTAACGAGATCACCCCAGACGCTAATTATTTTTCGTTTTTTCTTAGAAACATTTTCTGATTTTTATCCTCCTGTGTAATTGTTCTGTAATGTATGAAGAGCATAACTACTACCTGGTTTGGGGATTGTACCTGGCTGTTGAAGTGAACGGACGTGCCTTTCACTTGCTCCTGCGAGCTCCTACGTAGCCTCGAGCGACTAGAGTAGCTGTAGCATTAGAGTAGCTGTAGTGTTAAGTAGAACTAACAATTTACTTTATTATATTGTTATCCTTCCGTAATTTTATTTAACATTCGTTTAAGTTATGTAATTAGTTTTGTTATAACATCCACGTTATAGTTTTTATTTTTCTCTACCGTAATAGTTAACTTTTAAGCCTCGTAGTTTCTTGTTAGAAATTTCATTCTCCCTTTTACAAAATAATATTTATATCACAGTAGTTATTGTGTATTAGCATGTTCTCGTTACATTTGTAAGGTTGTTTTAGTTTTACGCTCCATAGTATTTATATTTTTCGCTGTTGTGTACTATCATCTCCTGTGCGTGATCTAACCTTGTTTGTGTTGTTTACGCCTTTCACTTTATACCTGCGTTTGACCCTTTCTCGTACGCTACACGAAGAGCGCCCCCGCTTTAAAACAGACCAAATTCTTTAGCCTTATCCCATTTCAGCTTTTGTTTTTATATTGTAACTCTTTTGCGTTAGTATATAAATTAGGTAAGTTTAGGATGGCTTCACCGAGGACTCCCGTTTCCTCCTTCTTGTGCGCCGCTGGTTGCGAGGCCATGAGGGCTCGAATCACGGAGCTGGAGAGGGTGGTTGCGGACCTCCTTCAGAGGGTGGAAAGGTCCGAGGCAGCCTTGGTTCGTGTGGGGGGTGCGGGGTCATCCCTGAAAGCTCGCCGCACCAAATTGGCGGCCCGGGATCGCCTGGGTGCGGCAGCCGGTAGAGTGATCGGGGTTGACTCTGACTCCTTACCGCGGGCTGAGGGTCCTCGGGCTGGGAAATCCGATGAGTGGAGAGTGGTGTCCACTCGGGGAGATCGTGGGGTGGTGCTGCGGAGGCAGGGAGTTGGGAATGCTTCGGCGGACTCTCTTCCTGTCAGTAATAGGTTCGAGGTGTTGTCGGAGGACGACTCCACGGCCATTGCGCCCGTACCCACTCCCGTCTCTTCGATGGAGGCCGGGCCCAAGGGGAGTCGGGTTGGGAAGGGAGGGTTGTTAGTGTTAGGTAGCTCTAACGTTCGGCGTGTAATTGCTCCCCTGTTATCAAGTGCCCGCCGGGAGGGAGTTGAAGAGCGGGTCTTCTCCAGATGTATATCAGGAGGCACGGTGCCGCAAGTGACCAACACGGTGAGAGAAGCGGTAGTGGCGACAGGTTGCTCTCGGCTGCGGGTGGTGGTCCATGTTGGGACTAACGACGCCTCGAAGCGCGGGTCCGAGGAGATTTTAAGTTATTTTAAGGACTTGGCCTCTGAGGTTGCTCGTGTCCGAGAGGAGTCGGGTTCCGATGTGCGGCTTACTGTCTGCAGTATAGTCCCTAGGATTGACCGCGGTTCTGAGGTTTGGAGTAGAGTTGAAGGTCTGAACCGAAGGCTGTGGAATTTCTGTTGGGACTTGGGAGTGGACTTCGTCGACCTACGACCGAATATCGAATCGTGCAGGGCACCACTGTATCACTCTGGTGTTCACTACACGCCCGAATCGGCTCAGAGAGTAGCGAGTAGGATTCTTGAGCACAGTAGGGATTTTTTAGGCTAGAGAGTAGGGCAGGGTATAGGTCAGTTTTGGGTCAGGGGATAATCGATGCACTTGTAGAAAATAAGAATCCCGAAAGATTATCTAATGATAGAATACACACCGAGCGTAATATGCAGCACCAATTTCGCGATAGGTCATTGATAGAATGTTCCGTAAAGGGCGCGACGAGTCGCAATTCCAATTTTGATGCGACGCCATACAGTCGTGGGAGTGATTGTGATGGGAGCGCATGTAGTTTTAGAGTGGAAGAGAAAATCAAGGGTCAGATTAGTATGCGAAGTGATAGTGAGAAATTAAACGTCGTCGTACTGAACTGTCGCAGCATCCGTAGGAAAATTGCTGAGTTTGAGCATCTTATTCGCAGTCTGCATGCCGACGTCGTGATAGGCACAGAAAGTTGGTTAACGGATGAGATTCAGAGTCAGGAGATATTTCCTAGAGACTATCGTGTCTATAGAAAAGATCGCGCTAATAGATCGGGCGGGAGAGTTTTCATAGCGGTCAGCGATAAGTACGATAGCAGTGAGATCCCGGTAAGTGACGAGGATATCGAGAGTGTTTGGTGCCGCCTAGGTAAAGATGGCTCCAAAAAGGTGTTCATATGCTCGTTTTACAGGACACCTTACGCTGGTGTAGATTGTATTTTAAGTCTCGAGAAACAATTATCAAAGCTTAGACTGATAAATCAAGATGGTATCGTTATAGTCGGTGGTGACTTTAACTTACACTCAATTGATTGGGAAAATCTATGTTTCCAATCTAGAGGTAAAGAACGCGACTACTGTGAGGCATTAATCGAAACATTCTGCGAGCACTCTCTCCTTCAATTAGTCAGAAAGCCAACGCGATTGGGAAACATATTAGATTTATTAGCAACTAACGTCCCAGAAAGAATAAACAAAGTCACCATTGAAGATGGGATAAGTGATCATCAGGCCATATATGCAGAGTGTAAGTTGAAAATCGATAGGCACCCCAAGCCTCAAAGAAAGTTTTATATATTTGCTAGGGCAAACTTTTCAAGCTTCAGGTCGCGCCTACGAGAAATACTACCTGGCTTCCGTGATATGACCGAACGATCAGGTGCTGAGTCGTCATGGAAACTATTCAAGGATATAATGCTAGAGAGTATCGATAAGTACATTCCAATTAAATTGGAGGTCGACAATAAAGAGCCACGTTGGTACAATAAGCAAGTTAGAAGTGCGCTTAGGCGTCAGAGAATAAGCCACGCAAAAATAAAAAATATGCCGTCTACATCATCCGATGAATATAGAGCAACTAAAGTTAAGACGTATAAGGAATCCCGCGCTAAAGCGAGAACTACTATGCGCGAGGCTTTTACTAACTTCCGGAATAAGGTATTAAATAATTATTTGAAGGAGGACCCTAAAGCGTTTTGGTCCTATGTGAGAGAGGTCCAAGGTAGAGTCCCTACAATACCTTCCCTGCGTAATGACTCGGGTGACGTTATTCATGATAGCGTAGAGAAAGCCAACCTGTTAAACGGTCATTTTGTAAAAGCATTCACAGACGTCAGCGACCATTGCGTACATTATGCACCCGCAATAAGGGGGGAGGGCTGATGGATGTTATAGTATTTTCTGAGGTGGGAATAGCAAAGCAATTAAATTCCATCAGACATAACAAAGCCACTGGCCCCGAAGAAATTCCTGCTCGCGTTTTAAAAGAATTAGCTGAAGAAATAGCACCTTTTCTTCTGATAATCTTCGAGAAATCCATTTCTCGCGCAGAGGTCCCTAGCGACTGGAGGTTAGCGCACGTTACCCCAATTCATAAGGGCGGCGACAAGGAGAACCCAGAAAATTACAGGCCGATTTCTTTATCTTCGATATCGTGTAAGATTCTCGAGCATATACTCGTTAGCAACATAATGCGATTTCTTGATAGTAATTTATTGTTAGATGATTGTCAACACGGCTTCAGGAAAGGTAGGTCAAGTGATACTCAGCTAGGTCTTTTTGTTAATTGTTTACTGAGAAGCGGAGAAAAGAATACGCAGGTCGATGCCACCTTCTTAGATTTTAGGAAAGCCTTTGATAAGGTACCTCACAGGAAGTTAATAACGAAATTAGAAACCTTAGGCGTTAATTCTAAAATCGTTAGTTGGATCCGTGAATTTTTAAATCATAGGAAGCAGATGGTTGTTATAGATGGGAAATCTTCGAACTTAGTGGAGGTTGTCTCTGGCGTTCCACAGGGTAGTGTAATTGGTCCGTTATTATTTCTAATTTATATAAACGATATCAGCTCAGTAGTCAGAAGTAAAATTAGGCTTTTCGCGGACGACACCGTCATCTATAGAGAAATAAGCAATCCGGAAGGCCACCAGTATCTCCAAAATGACCTAGAAGCTATTTCTGCATGGTGTAAGGAATGGCAGTTAGAGATAAACCAAAAGAAAAGCTGCGCCATCAACTTCTGGAGAACCAAGAGTATCTCGTTGAATAATAATTATTCGTTGGACGGAGTAGAGATTCCAGTTTCAGACTCGATTAAATACCTTGGAGTCACGATCCATCGTGATCTCTCGTGGGACACCCACATTCGCCGATTGATAGGTGCCGCTAACAAAAAGCTGGCCTTTATAGGGAGAATAGTTCGTAATAGCTCCGAAAAAGTGAAAGAATTATGTTATTTATCCTTAGTTCGACCGCAGGTCGAATATGCTTCAGCTGTGTGGGATCCCTACGAAAATGGACTCACTAACGAGATAGAAAAGGTTCAGCGCAGGGCAGCTAGATTTGTAAAGAGGAATTACGATAGTAAACAAAGCGTAACATCATTAATAGAAAATCTGAAATTGACATCGTTAGAGGAACGTAGGCTGCAGGCTAGAATTAAACTACTGAAAAAATTTATGTCGAAGAGACTAGCGAATGAGGTAGTAGGACTTATCATAAGCCCGACGTATCTCGGAAGGCAGGACAGTGAGGATAAGATTCGCAAGATCGACTGTAGAACGGAGATATATAGAGGATCGTTTTTCCTAGGACGATAAGAGACCATAATAGAAAAAGATAACGTAGGAAAACTATGGACCCTTGGTGCACTGCACCCTCTTCCATCCACCGAAAAGGTGACTTGCAGGGTATAATGTAGATGTAGATGACTACATTTAAAAATCAGAAAGTATCTATCAATTTCTGAGAAATACAAAAAATTGTCTTGGGGTAACCGAGTTACCCCTATTCATATTATTCGGAACAGTATTCCTCATCAAAGGAAATTAAAAAAATCGCCTCAAAAAGCCAGCAATAGCATTAATATACCTGTTTGACTTTTTATAACCCTATAGTTATCGTCTAAATGGCGTACTTGTTGGTTTTGAATCTACAAAATTCTTATCGTATAGAAACAAAAAAGTAGACAACAGTAATTTAGAATGTGTTACATTACATATTATAACACATTTTCCATGCAGGCGGAGGGGTAACCAAATTATTAGGGTTTGCTGCTAACCACAGACTCAGTGGATCGAATTCGGAAAGGTCTTATCGTGAACCTCCAGACCAACCAAGCAATTAAAAAATAACCAATGATACCTTCAATGAAAAACACATCTGGTTTGCTAATGTATTAATATATTGTAATATTTTTGATTTGATATGCCAAATAAACTGCAAAAATAAAATAATTTCATAGAACAAAACTTTTTCAGTTAACAACATAATTGTTTAAATAAAAATAATTCTTAGTATGGATAGTTGAAATGACTTTAAATTACTAAAAAATTAAAGTAATTACCAATTTTGATGAAAAATGTTTATTTATAATAGAAATTTAGTAGGGTAACTCAGTTACCCCCCTTGGTAAAATTGAGGTGCAAAATATCTTGGTAGTCTGAGGGTTAACCTTTAAACGGGCAAGCGGGGTCATATTTGACCCCACTCAGTTGTTTTGCCTATTATTGTAAAAAGTTTTACTTTATGCAACTTCTCGATTTTGTATGTTTATTTACTACTAAGTTCCTTCTATGTGAATGAAAATTATTATAATTTGTTTCATATAACAAGATAAATAATAAATGTAGGATTGGGGTCATTACTGACCCCACTACTAACTAACTATATGTAAATGACTGTAAGAATTTGAAGCAGTTACAGTATACATGTATAATTGTGGAGGTTATATATATTTTTGTAAGTGAAAAAAATGTTACATCAAAATTGTAATTGTATTTTGTACTTATTTTCATACAATTACATTCAACTTTGCCTCATTGTAAGGAAATACATAAATTATCGAAATCAACAATAAACAAATATAATGTTTAAAATTTTATGTAACAGTAATGTCTTAACCATTTCATTATTAATAAATTTAAAAAATAATCCATACTGATTTAGTTAAGTTGCTAACTATTTAAATACATGGGGTCAAATCTGACCCCACTTGCACGGTTACGGTACAAATTAAGCGTCCTCGTTTAAACGTTAAAGCACACCGGGTTCGATTCCCGGTCAAGTACAGAATTTTTCTCCTTCTAAAATGTCAAAATTTAGATATTTATTTGTTTACATTCGATTCCTTGTGGCGACCCTCGCAATGAGAGCAATGGTGAAGGGCGTAAGATATAGCAAAAGCTCTGCAATTGCTAATCTGCAAATCAAGCTAGATCCCATGGGGCACGCACCGCACTATCTTCTCGAGTCAAGCAAAGAAAATCCCTTTCTATTGGTTAATTCACATCACGCGCAAACGATCTCCATTTGTTAGAGTACTACTAATACTAACACGATTAAGAAAAGAAAATCGTGAATTTTAAAAATGAAGAATGAAAAAACGAAGTTATTTTCAGCTTAAACTACTTTAAGTAAAACCATTTCTACTAAACGAAAAATAAAATTTAGGATGAGGACATTGAAATAATTGAAGTTCATTGTATTATTATTATTCAGACACTTCGTTATTGACCAAGGGAATATTATTTTAAACAGTCATTCAATCAACTCGATCATTTTACAGGATCGCATTTTAACCATTTTGTTCATTTCAGTAAAAACTAAATAGTTATTCCACCTAAATTTAGAATATAAATACACCTAATTTTCGTGTATCAATAAAAAAATTCTGCGAAAATACCTCTCACTATCTCGTCATCTATCTCTTGAGAGGAAAAAAACACGAAATGGAGATGAGGGAGGAGAGAAAGGGAGAGTAGAGGATGGCTTGAAAGGAGAGAGGAAGATCCGGTGACACAGATAAACTGGAAAGGATGAGACGCAAGAATAATGTTTAAAAAATGAAACAGAGCAAAATAAATCGCCCGCCAAACGGCACTTAAAAACCGAGTAACCCAAATTGCATGCGATACTCTTAAAATTCCAAAACCATAAGAATAAGCTATGAAATGTGTAAAAATATCTAAACCTACACCTCGCTAGAACAAGCTCCTTTATAGAAATTGAGTTTATAAACCAAGTAAAATCTGCGAACAAAGAATTTCAAAATGCATAGTAAACATAACAACACAAACATTCCTTTAAATTATATCTCTATGCTTGTTTGTAGACTTATAACCAAAAAGCCTTAAAGGGTGACACACCTTTTTGAAAAGAAATATGAAATTGGGAGAAACAGTTTAAAAATATAGATACATAAATACCATATATGAGAGAAAATTTTTATAAATGCTAAGATACTGAACATATAGCAAAAAAGTCCGTTAATAACAATGAATTGTAACAAGCTAGTAAAAACACACAAGAGCCCAATCAATAACATGTTGCTAAGCAATTCGGCAAAGTGGTTGCGAACACTCATACGACTGAGAAATTAATGAACGTGGAGGAATGGGAGAAAGAGTAAAAATTCAGCATGGATCTATGTAGTTATTTTTGATGGTTTAAATCTTTCCACTTCAGGCCTCCACGTGACTTCGCAAAATATAAATATTCCACGATTCTGTCTCCGTATTCGTCTCTCTTTGAGCTTCTCCACCAGTCCATATTCTCTCTCATCTCCGTCTTATTAGCACTTTTTCCTTTTACAGAGTAAAATGTGGTTTATTTATCGCCAGTTTTATCATCCACGCTTAAATCTAGCCAAATCTCGTAAAGCAGATCAACATGAGTAACGGAGAGGCAAAAACCTCCGTCTCCGAGGAGTAATCAAAACTCGGTAATTAATCTTTTGCGCTTAAAGACAAAGGTAGTCTTTAATTGCCTCTATTATCCGCAATGCTAGATGATATCCTGACAAAACTTCAACTATATCCTTCCATTTTTATGCGTTCTTTGCACGAAGTGAACGCATATAGGGGAGGTCGTTTCCGTCCGTCCGTCCGTCCGTCCGCATGTTAAAACTCGAGAACCACTAGACGAATTTTGATGAAATTCGATATTAGAGAGTTTTGCTAAAATTAGCCGACAGAATAATTTTGGTTAAAATCGGACAACAATTACGACTCCTTTACATAAAGACCTACAGTACTCCTTTTTGTCAACTCAAGAACCGCTGAACGTATTTTGATGAAATTTGGTATCCAGAAGTTTTGCTAAAATTAGTCGACCGATTCCAATTTTGGTTAAAATCGGACAAAAATTATGGCCCCTTCATATGAAGACCTACAATGTGCCTTGGTTTCAACTCGGAAACCGTCGGAAACATTTGATGAAATTTCGTATTGGGGAGTTCTGCTAAAATTGGTTGACTGATTCCAATTTTAGTTAAAATCGGACAATAATAACGACAACTTAACATAAGGACTTACATGTATTTTACGAAGTACCTCGCAAGCTTTTCGTTATATACTCATCTGAGCGATAAATATTGAGAGCATTGTGAAATCTCAAAGAACGCATTTGGAAACTGTGTACTCCGACATGGAGTACACCTTTCCAATCTTGTTTATAGCATTTATGCATACGAGTTCATTTTGATTTCTTGAATTCTATTAACATATAGAATTAATATATTGAGGTAATTGTATGCATTATACAGGTTTCGCAGATTTCTCAGACACGTCTTGTGTGTGATGTTTTCTTAAGATGCATTGATACCTTTTTCTCCAACAAATATCCCTCCCGTTACCATCATAAATAGATTAATTTATATTTTAGATTTATGTTTGAATTAGGAAAAGCTTACACATAAAAAGAATCACAAGTTTCAATCTTAATTAAGGTCGCTAGACATTTATGACTGTCTATCCCTACCTTCTCGATTCTTCTTTTGTTCCCCTCACCATTCTCTCCCTCACTTTCCCTTTCTTTCTCCACCTCCTAACTCTTTCCTCTATACCTCATTGCTCATCTCGAGAATCCTCCATTTCCTCTATCTTCTTGAGGTATCAAAATGTCTACGAATGAAAACATATGGATTTTTGCGGCCTACCCTTTTCTCTTAATCAATGTAGCCCTAATTTCGTCGACATGTCATTCTCCCCTTTCTTAAATTACCTCCAAGACTCATCTTTGTCACTGTCAACCTCTTTAACCTTCTCTCTCAATCCTCATATTTTCCTTCTTCTTCGTTCCCTTCCTCCTCCCACTCCCACCCGGCTGTCATTACGTAATATTGATGAAAAGCGTTTTCTACCTCTCTTCTTCTTGATTTTCTGCACAGTTTATTCTATTCTTACTTTTCTGCTTTTTGTGAATTTTTTTCAAGCCCCTACTAAGCGCGCAATAAACCAAAGCGTGTTTTATATTGTGGGCGAAAAATAGGAATAGTAACCTAGTTTGAAACAAATTATACAATCAACTAACATGTTTTACGACTATAGGAATTACCTATGTCGTCTGAACATAATACAATGGTTGCATAATTCGGGTTTCCAATTTTTTCTGAAGTCTATTTCAAGAGAAATCTGTAATTCGTATTCTGAGCATTTTCTTTGAATCCATTAGATGACGTTAAGTTTTATTCTTGAACATATTATGAACATTAATTAGGCTACGATATGCAACGACTAAGCACATTTCCTCAAATAAATGTATCGCTATGCTGTGACAATCACACATGCTCGAACACACACACACACATATATAAACATTAAAAGCTCGTTAGAATGAATGTTGGAAGGAAAAAGAGAAAGTGGTAGGGGAAGTTTTCAGCAGATAGAACGGAAATAAAGCTACCAAATAAATGAAAAAGACGGCGGAAAGCAGGAGTGTGTGGAGGATCAGGTTTAATTAATAATAATCACGGAACTGTCCATTGACAGACCACCTACGATGATCATTACATAAACCTATTAGAATCTAATATCGGAGAATACGACTGAATTCGCATATAGTATCTTCAATATTTTTATGGTTATTGTAGATAATCCAATGTTAATTTATTATATTTTATTTTTAATGACGCTTTCCTCTATTTAACAAATAAACCTATTTCCTCGATTTAAAAGATAAATTGAAAGGTCTTTTAAGGCTCCGAAGCAAGAATTAATTCCCGCGTAGAATGTTGTCACTGCAAGTTCCAGAATGTACCGCAAAAAGGATATTTTGGTGACGTTATTATTTTATCAATGAAGCGTCACTACACATTTAACTGAAACATCGGTTGTGTCGCAGAGGAGTGTGACCTCTATGGCGTTACGCTTAGCAATAACATACTTCAACACCAATAAGAGCCTATTGAATCGTCCTGTCTGATTTTTCCAAGGAAATAATTAGGATCGCGTCCAAAATTTCGTTAAAACTAGTAAATTCAAGTTTTTACTTTCTTAAGGTCCAGTCAAAATAGCCCTCCACTACCACGAAAATTACTTTAATTTTAACAAATGTATAAATTTTTCTTTTTGGTGGGACTGCAGACAAGAGATGATTCTGTAAAATGTATCGAATTATAAGCAAATTGCCAAAATACAATGTTTCATTACGGACTGGACGTTGTTTATTGCCTAAAATTCAATTTATGTAAACAAATAATTAAAATAGTTACATGAAGATAAACTACATCATAGGTATCACCTTAGTTTAGAAGTTGGTAGAATAGAAAATTTGGCGGATTGTAAGATATCAACGTAAATTTCCTTGTATTTGACTAATTATTCGAAAATTTTAGCGGCCGTTATCACATAGCTCTGATATTAAAATAAAACTCATAAAAGCAAATAAATATTGTTCCAGAGAACTTTTAGTAATCGTCCAACATTTAATAAACGATATCAGCGTCTAAATTGGAGCACATCAATGTTCGATAGCGATTTCTAAATAAGAGACGCGGTGATTTTTTCTAAAACTCTGTAATACTATAAGGAGTTTGGATAAATTGTGTGGTAAGTGATCTTCATATTTTAAAAGTTTGAGACTCCCAAAAATTATTTCATTACGCGACCTGAAGATGCTATGTAAACCTGGTCGTGCAAATAAATAATTTGACGGTGTTTTCTCATTCATAAATATCTATAATACTACGTATTTGTATGAGTGTTGTACGACGTCTTTAGTAATTCTTAATCTTACTATGATATTTATGATATGATGATTGCGGTAAAAACGTTTTCGTATATGGTCCATACATAAGTATATGACAATAATAATTTTAAGTAATTTTGCAATAAATTGGTTATGTTGTGTTTATAGGAAAACATTGTTTTAATATGCAGGTCGGTCAAATATTATGGGAAAATTTTAAAGCAATACTTGCAATTGTTAGAAATGACAAATGTGTATAATGGATAGCGTAAACACTGGGAAACTTGGCAACATATGACACTTGGCATGTGGTAGCGGCAGTTTGAGAAAGAGTTGGTATCGTTTACACATTTTGAAGCTTGCTTACGTGTGTAAACATGAAATGAAATCTATAAAAAAACGTCTCGCTATAAAATTTTGTGTTAGATCGAAGCAAACTGCGATTAAACAATGAAAACGATCCAAGATGATGGAAAGTTTGTCACGTGCTACTGTTTTTCGCTGGCATATGCATTTTCAGACCACAGGAAAACTGCAGATGTTGGACAACGTTACAGAAGACCTTCAACATCTCGAAGGGAAGTTTGGGTAAACACAACATCTTTCATGGCTCGGGAAGACCGTTGTATAACTGTTCGTCAACTTGCCGACGCTTTGTCAATTTCAACTGGTACTGCATATTCAATTTTAAGGAATGACTTGGGAATGGTACGTTTGTGCTGCCGCTGGAATCAACTACTCTTGACGCTATAAGAAATATAGCATAGCATCCGTGCTCGTAAAGAACTGAAAAGAACGTCTTAAACAACTCAGAAATGAATTTCTTCGCAACATTATTACCGTCGACGAATCTTGGGCGGTCCGTTACGATTCGACGAGGAAAAAACAGAGCAGCCAATGGGAAACTCCCAATTTTCCGAATCCCAATAAAACCAAAACCAGGATAAGTGCTCGAAAGGACATGGCGATCGCCTTTTTCGAACACTTGGGTATCGTGTACCAGCATGCATTGCATTCCACTGTGAATGGACCTCACTTCATAAGTTGTACGGATAATTCCTCAAAATGTTGTCAACGACCGATATAACCAGAAAAAGAAATTCTCCTTCATCATGGTAACGTGTGCTCGCACGTTGTTTACGATTTTTGTAGAGGAATGACATAAATATTCGTCCGCTTCCAGCCTCCAGGCCTGATTTAGCACCTTGTGACTTTTGGCTGCTTTCCGATTGAAAAAAAGAGCTTAGAGGACGGCGTTTTAAATCGAACGAGGCCTGCGCAAAAGCAGCGGAGGCGTTTCTGGTGTCACTAAAAAATGGCGATGAACACTTATGGTTGAAATATTCGGGTCAATGCATTGTACTCCAAGGTTGTTGATTTAGAAATTAAATCATACTTTTGTCGTAAGGAAATCAGTTTCATTACATTTTAACAGCTCTTAGAGATTAATACTATCTTAATTAACTGATTAATTAAGAATAAAATGTTGTTGATTGAAGATCTATTGTTAACGATATTCGCGTTTACCTATTTCCTCCTTAAATCAATGCCAGTGTCAATATTGCGTAAATATTAATGGATTTCATTTGTTGCTGTCTGTATTTCACAAGAAAGTTATCGAGCTCGTATAGTACTAGTTGTTTTTATAGATTTTTGAGATATCTAAGATAAGTTCTTCATTTTTCTACTTCTGATGCTTAGGCGGAATTCTCTGTGATCTATAGCATAATCCATGGAACAAAATCTCAAGCGGTATTTTTTGCTTGAACTCCAACGATGCCATTTGTCCTTCTACTTAGTAACGCATTAAAAAAAGGGGTAGAAGTAATTCATTCCGGCTCATACTTCATCCGTTTATGCAACAAAGAATCTCCCAGTTGCTTTGGCACATCTGACCCGCTCCGATTATTCTCTATCTCTCTCTCTCTCTCGCTCTCACTCTCTTTTTCCGTACGTCACAGAAATTTAATTTTCCACGACAAAGGCGCTGATATTTCTCATCGATCACGAAGCCTGTCATTCTCGCACCTTTCGAGAGCTATTCTCATTAGTACAAATCCCAACTGAACTCAGCTAGCAACTCTTGTTTCTAAAAAAACACGCTATATCTCTCTGAAGCTCACGTATGCTCGATATAGGTAGAGCAACGCCAATCTTTTTTCATCCTCTGACACCAAGTTGCACGTGTCTGACTTTATTTGGAATTTTAATTCGCCTATTCTAAATGTAATTACGAAGACCTTAAGCGCCAAGGTATAAATATGCGGGTAGTGCCTGCTTATCGTTTTTTTATCTTTTCTAAGTTTTATGCGGGTTTTGCATAATTAATTCATTACGTTATAATTATTAACGTTATAATGTTGAATTAAAACTTCAATCTAGTTATTGGTCGTGAATGAAAGTTATGTGCCGTATTAACATTTTTTAAGTATATTACTCAATTCGTAATTGAACAATAATAAATATCGAACGATCAGAAAATTTGAGGTACTCAAAATAAACACAGCGGCTCACTGGAAATCCAAACTTTTTTAACGTGCGAGTCAAAAGACAAATAAAAACCAAAAGTAAGTAAAAAACAAAAATACACTATAGATTCTGCCTAAAAATCCTACTAATAGCGATAATAGACTACAGTATACAAGAATACTGTTGGAAGAACAAACTTGACTAAGCTGGCTGCGTATTTAGAGCGTTCGAAAGTTGCGTAATCCATGCGCCTGCGTTTGTATCCTCCAGGCGGAACGAAGCATATCTTTCGTGATGCCAAACGGCATCTCTAGACGTTAAAGGATTAATTCCTTACGCGCAATATTGTAAGATATGGAGACAAAAAATTAGCTAAATTTCAGTTTTGCTATTATTTACCGTCAATGAACACGAACCAGATTTAAATCACTCTCTCTCACGGTCATAATTGGTTTTGAATGAATTCTTCCGGAAATGAAACTATTTCATCTTAGTATTTTTGAATTATTTTTCATTTGCATTGCATTATTTGTGCCTTATCTTTTAATCCTTCGTAAAAGCTTTTTATATTTCCGCTTCTAAAACTTCCAGGTTTCCTCATACTCCTTTCACTGCTATATCCTATTTTTATTTTCCTCCTCTCTTTATAGCATGCTCCTTTCAAAGCCGCTCTCTATCCTTTTGTGCCATTGCTTTTCACATACGTTTTTTTAATTTCACTCTAGCAACTTTCTCTTTTCCCTTACATAGTACTTTTCTTTCGTCTCATTCGGAGATATACGGAAGCGTTCTTTCTCTCGCTTTTCTACTCCGAATTCTTATCTTTATTATACATTCTCTTTCCCTTGCCAATGCTTTTATTACTATTTGTTATCTCCCTCTTGTTCGTTCTTCAACTGGTCAGTTTATGCCATCTTAACAATGAGTACAAGGGAAATGCTTATGGTCATAGTACTGATTTGCTATTTAAGATATCACTGGTAAATATAGAGCTAATTGACTGTAAATGCATTTAATTATCATGAACACAGTGAGTTTAATTCTCTGATTCACGTACAAAAATAATTTTTGTCAATGAATTACTCTCAATCATATGCTGAAGAAAAGGTTGCAAAATCATACTTGTAACTTTTATGCTGTTGATTAAGGAGATCAGAAGCTATAAAACGGTTAAGTAAACGAAGTGCCCATTTCATTAACTATACATATTTCAGTCTTAAATATCTTATATTTTTAGATTCCGCCACTACAATACCTACCGGCGACTATTGCAAACACTTTACGCTTAGTTACGTCTTATCTCAGTAACGCTCCTTTTTATTTTCTTAATTGTTGGAGCTTCGTGATTATATCGAATACCAAAAGGCTAGGGTTTGAATTTATTTCTTTTGTTTGTAAAGTCTAAAATTTTCTTGCAGTTCCTTGAAATATTTATTATCGTTTAACCTATTTGGAATTTTTAGAAATATTACAGGTATGGAGAAAATCATGTGGTGGCCAAGTCAGATTTTTTTCTATTAATTTGTCCAAAAGTTCCGAGACTGATCGGACAGCAACTACCCGCTCACTATTGAAGCTTTACTCCTTCAAAGTAGTCCCCATGCGATTGAATTGCCCGGTTTTATCGATATTGCCAATTCCGGAAGCATGTTTGAAATTCCTCCTTCGCGATGGCCGTCAGTTGTTTCGTCGTATTTGGAATGACGTCTGCCATATAGTCAAATCTCATCTCTTTTATGTTTAGCTTTCATTTTGGGTAAGAGAAAAAGTGACAGGTGGCCAAATCGGGGGAATAAGGAGGATATGACACCACAGGAGTGTTTTGTTTCCGTAGAAATTCAACCGACGCACATTGTCATGGTGAATGAGCCAAGTGCCACTGTCCCAGTTTTATTGATGTTTTCGTCTAAACTTCGTCTGCAATTCCAATTGCAACCTCATGAATTGTCAGACGACGATTAGAATTAATGGAATCCATTGCACGAGTGATTATCGCATCATTCCTGGATGTTGAAGGAGGGCCACTGTGTTCGACATACTCTAATGATGTTAAACTTGATGGAAAGAATTGATTCAACGATTACTATGCTGACAGGCATAAGCTGTAATGTTGGGATAATTTGGAAACAGGATAAATTCTTTGTCATTTACGATTATGAAATGTGGAACTGCACTTAGACACACCCTATTACTAACGTTTGAAAGAAAAGACTGACTTCTGATATTGAGAAGGCGATCTAAGTGTGATGTCACCGATACATTACAGTGTTACCACAACAGCCATAACCTCCGCTCACCTCGATATTTAAAACAAATTAGTCTCAAAACTTGTTGATATTTTGATGTTCTGTTTATAGTAGAATTTTTCGAATTTTTAACATTAAAAAACGTTTCTAGGGTTACTGGCACTGTTGTCCACGGGTTTTAAGTACATTTGCACTTAATTTACAATCAAACAGACGCATGGAAGATAAAATTCGATTTAAAGTTTCCATGAAAACTCTCTTTTTAATATAAAACAAATGATCGACCGCGGTAAGAAACTTGTAATCAAAATAAAGATTAGAGCAACTTAGATAATATCTATTGCCGATAAAATTATTTTATTTTTTATATTATTTGTCTTAAGGAAGTAACATCAAATTATTTTAGTCGTGTAATAATTATATACTACTACGTGTAGTCTGAAGGATAATTATAATGCATGTATTTCATTTATAAATTATGTGTTTAATTAGAGATAAAAGTGTGAAATCATTAAATTGGATTATATTTCCAGTACAATAAGTATTTATATTGTATTCCACAATATAATAATAATGTAAACAATAAATAATTATGACTTGGCAAACTTCCACTGTGGAACAAAAATAAAAAATGGAGGTGTTTCAATTTATGTACACAAAGGTATAACATACAAAATAATTTATGTAAGTAAGTTGTGATGATATTCACTGTGAATTATGTGCCATTCTCTTAGTATATAGTTCGGTAATTGTCGTTCACCCAACCGTGACATGAACACTTTCTTCAATTTGATGGAGAAAGTATTTACATACTTGATTCATTTTAATACCAAGGTATTATATGCGCTGACCTAAATTTAGATATGAGACTAACTAATAATTCTACCATCTATTTTAATAATTTACTTTGCTCTTTCAATATGTTTTGCACTAATTATCAGCCTACAAGACTCTCTGCCTTGAAAATATAATTTCCAATTTAGATAAATGGCTGTACCAGACAAATGTAATTGATCCCTCAATATGTGATTACTCTGCTGTGACAATAATGTTCTTCAAAGAGTGCCCCCAAACGAACTCAAAAGTAAACAAACCCACTAATAAGGAAGTTCCCAGGTGTAGATTTATATATTCTTATAGCATTACAAAATTTAAAAAACAATTACGGAAAATTATATGGGATGATTTATTTAAAATTAGTGATATCAATGAGGAATTTGATGCTTTTAATAACATAATAATGGAATTTTACAACCATAGTTTCCCTCTTAAAGTAAAAAGAAAGACAAAGTCTAACAAAAACCATTTTTCTCAAAAACTATGGGATATAAGAGAGAGGCTATTGTCTCCTCATTCAATCTATAAAACTTATGGAACACAATTAACAAAAGAAAATTACTACAAATATAAGAAACAATATAAATTAGAAATTCAGAATGAGAGGCAAGAGAAGAACAATAACTTCATTAAACAAGCTAGTAATAAATGCAAAGCAGCTTGGAAAATAATAATAAATGAAACAGTGACAAAGCATGTTCAAACGGAAATTAATCTATCACCAGATGAATTCACTGACTATTTTATTAAAGCGGTAGATAACATTAAAACAAATATGCCTCCATCTTCTAATACTGCACTTAACCTGATAGGAGATGAATCTTCTGATAATTCTTATTTTGAATGGAAGGCAGTAGCACCTGCAGAGATCAACAAAATCGTAAAAAAATTTTAAAGTTCAGATAGTAAAGATATTTTTGGTTTAACATATAATTTGATTAAACAAATCATTTATATTATTGCACAACCATTATGTTATTTAATCAATAGATGCTTTGATGAAGGAACATTTCCCAAAATTTTAAAAGTTTCTAAAATTACACCCATCTATAAGAAAGGCTCCAAATCTGAACCTGAAAATTACAGACCAGTAGCAATTGTTCCAATTTTATAAAAAATAATTGAAACAGTTATGAAGAACCAGCTGTTGTTATATTTTGAGACTAATACTTTGTTAATTTCAATTTCAATTTGTTTATAGACATGGAAATTCTACAACCAAAGCCATTGAAACTCTGCTAAATACAATTATTGAGGCCTTTGAAAAGAAAGAATATACTGCTGTTGTATTATATGACCTGACTAAAGCATTCGATACAGTACCTCATAATATCTTGATTGAGAAATTCCAGAGACACGGTTTGAAAGGAAAGGTACTGTCTTGTTTAACTTCATATTTAAATGATAGAAAACAACTTGTATCATTTATGGGGAAAGAATCAAAGCTTTTGGAAATTACGTGTGGGGCATTACAAGGGTCTGTATTAGGTCCTTTTATGTTTATTGTTTTTGTAAATTATATTGGAAGGAATTTAAAATATGATCCAATTCTATATGTCGACGACAGATCCTTCATTGCTTCTCACAAAGAGCATGATATTACTTGCAAAATGGCCAATGATATGGTAAGTATTTCAACTAAATGGTTTACAGCAAATGAATTGTGCTTAAATGATGACAAAATTAATAAATATATTTTTGGTCTACGAGAAACATCAAGTGAATTCAAGTTTGTTAAATTCCTTGGGCTTCATCTGGATAGTAAGCTATCATGGACTTCACACATACAAATGCTAAGTAAAAAACTAAGTAGGGTTCTGTATCTGATAAGGAAACTGAAACTACTAATCTCTACAGCTGTATTAATGAATGCTTATTATGCTTACTTCCATAGTCATATAGAGTACGGTATATTGCACTGGGGACATTCAAGTGCAACTAAAGATATCTTTGTACTGGAAAAGAAAGTTCTAAGGGCAATAAATGGCTTAAAGAGCAATGACCACTGTATTATTTGAATGTGAACTGCTTATATATATTAAGGTCACTATTATACATGAAAGAAAATCTATCTTGCTTTCCTGTTAGATCTTTAGTAAATACGTATAAAACTAGATATAAGGATGAACTAGAGTTGCCATACTGTAGGTCTATTAAAACCATTGAGTATATCACTGTTATGGCAAGGAAACTGTTTAATAAACTGCCAAATGCTGCAAGATCTATGAGCCTGCCTAAATTTAGAAAAGTAATAACTGCTTAATAAAGGTGAAATACTCATTTAGCCAAACAATTTGAGGGTTACAAAACCCAATGCATTTCGCCCACAAGGTGGGCATCGTCAGGGGTAAAACCTGTTTCAACAGTGACTGGGACTGGGAACTGCTGTTGGCAATTGTTTGGCTAAAGGAGTATTTCACCTTTATTAATCTTAGCCAAAGTTATTGAGCTACTATCAATTAATAACTGCTTGGCTAACATCCAAATCATGCTATTCTGTTGAGGAATATATGAGTGATGATTTATGTGATTTAAATATGTAAATGCATATACGTATTAGGTTATGTTATGTGTATGTATTAAGGTTATGTGATTTTGAAAATATGTATATATTTAGATTAGGTGATTTATATTATATGGACTTATTGTGTGATGTGGAAATGTATATGTATTTAGGTGATTATACTGTGCAATATAAAGATGAAAATATATTTTTACTGTTTTTAAATATGTAATATTTGTGTGACTGAACAAAATCTATTCCACATTTAGTTGGTTAATGATGAATAAAATTATTATTATTTTTTACTTTTGTATTTCACAGTTTTTGAGCCGGTTATTTCAATGAGGTATGGGCTTTGCCAAGCACTCTCATTATTCGAAACTTAAAAATTTACGTACTATTCTGGTTGTATTTAGTATGACAGCTTTCTGTAGGATGGTATATTGCAATTTAGGTAAATCTATTATTTTTATACTGTTTTGTAAATCTGTAGGGATAACTCCTGTGGTCGATAAAACTATTGGGACAGTGTGTACAGTATTCATGTTCCACATTCGTTATTATTAGTATTATCATAAAGGATAAGGATTATTTCTTCGATATATTTTTGATGATGAATTGTTTGTATATAAACAAATTATAAAAGGAAACATTGTACTAAGAAGTTCATGATCGTTAAACTTTCAATTTCAGGATGCTCTGGTTAAAAATATAGAGCTATGAGACCCCAGGAAAACTATTTTCATTTTCACCCGCCGTCTTGAAAAAAATGCGTCCGTTTTAAATACTTAAGCTTTTATATTCCAGAAATGATAAGCAGTAGAAAAAAATATGGCGGACAAAAATATGTATTTTTAAAAGAGGGATACTGAAAAATTATTTTCAGCTTGTAACACCGAAGCTCCTGGAGCAAGCGAATCGAGCAGAGGGCGGGGTTGACGCACGTAGTGGCAGGGCCGCGAGTATTAATGAAGCACTACACATCAATAACTCCTATATTTAGTCCACATTGAAGCTTCAAACATAAATAAGCTCATCAAAAAAAACTTTCATTACTATTAGAAATTCATTCCTATCATCGTTGGAAATTTGGAGAGTCAAGGTTTATGCAAAATGAGAAAAAATTTTAAATACCCTTAATATCCGCAGAAAAGTGATCGTAAAGGGTTTCGTATACGTATTTGATGTCCTTTTGCCTCTGTGCTTCACCGAAAAATCAAATTTGCAGGAAACGGAACGATTGCTGCACTCGTGAGCTAAATATTTTAATGAGAAAAACATCTGACGTGAATACCTATTCATCATGCATAGCATAGGCCTGGATTATTTCTTTTGGGAGAAACTCGTCATAAAAGATAGTGATGATCGATTCGGCAAAAGCGAGGATTTACTCTTTCAGAGACAATTGTGACAGACGATGGAAGGATTTGATTGGAGAGAGATGAGAGGGGAATGCAGCTACGAGGAATAAACCTATGGAACAAACTATGTTTTGCGTCAACGTGCCAATCTCTTGCGGCACTAGGGATCAAAAGAGATCGATGTCCAACGAGAAGGTGAAGATTTTCCTGAGGAGCGTGAGAGAAGAAAGAATAAGAAGAGAGAAAGAGAGAGAGATAGGAGGGAGATCACATCTCACGAGAGGTTGTCCTGGGGACGGTCATCGCGTGCGAGGTGTTTTATGGGAACTGGTTTAGTCACGGAGCAAGAGGGAAGGAGGAGAGGATTGAGGCAAAACCAGAGGAAGACGCATGCAGACATCAAGAGGGGTAGAGACAAGTGGTAATAGCTCTAACCCACCCTCCTCCCACCACCTGCGGTGGAGGCCGTGCTCTGCGTTTCATTTCCGGAGGCAGTTAATTGGCAATGGTTTTGGGCGGCGGTTGGTGGAGTGAGAAGGGGCCATTGGGATACATTGGCGAGGTTGAACGTTAAAAGGGCGTCGATATCAAAACGAGGGAAAGTTGGAGTGAGAAGGGTGGGTGGGCGTCCTTGCGAGGGAGACTCGGGCCCTTCCTGAATTCCAAGCCATTGCGCCCCACATTGGTCGAAGAAGCGTGACGCAAATGCGATTCGAATGAGCAATGAATGACATGGCAATGGTATTTTGTTTGAGAGAATCGTGTATATTCTCATGTTATTTGATTGAATCCGAAATGAAATAAGTGTGGTGTTTCGGTATTTTTAGGCAAAATAAAGATGAATATATCATTGTTTTAGGTGCAAAAATCACTTTAAAGTTGATGGACAATTGGAACAATTTCTATGGTTTAGAAGGGAACTATGCCAACAAAACGTGTTCCCTGATTTAACTTCAATGGTTTAAAAATTGAGCTAGTAATTTACGATGCAAGTTATACAGATTACATTTATAATATTTATTACCTACACCTCGCTAAAAATGCGTATCCCGGAGTGGAAATCTTAAAATACCGAGGAACTCACTGGAAATTCCTGAATTCTTCTTATAGTAATATCCGAAATATATCATTCGAAGTATACAATGATTCCTTCAATGGTCTCATCTAATTGCTGGGAACGACCATTATCAATTTTCTAATATATTTCCCCTTTTTCATGAGCCTAAACAATCTTTTCACCTTTACTCGTCATTCTGCTCTCAGCACTGCTCTCGCTACTTTCCATCCGCCCCTACAACCTCATGTTCCTCTTATCCTTCATTATCATCTCTCCTCACCTTCAAAAGTATTATTCTTCCGAGCGAAGTATCTCGTGCCGGGAATAAAGAACCGCTGGAAAGGAGAGGCTTCTTAGCGTGTCGAAACGTAGGAGAAGCGTAAATCATAAAATAAGTAACAGCCTTTTCCTTTCCGTCTTTCCGACATTTCCTTTACTGGACCGATGCATTCACTCCCAGCTCCCTCTTCCCCTTTCTTATCCCTCTTCTTTCCCTTATTCCGTTTTACTCTCTCACCCTCTTCTCCATTTTCCTCCCTTCTATTCTCTTCCTCTTCATGTCCAATCCTTCCACCCTCCCATTCTCTCTCTCCCATTCTCACCCTCCCATTCTCTCTCTCCCATTCTCTCCCTCCCATTTTCTCCAACCCATTCTCTCCCACCCATTCTCTCCCTCGCATTTACTCCCTCCAATTCTCTCCCTCCCATTCTCTCCCTCCCATCCTCTCCCTCCCATCCTTTCCCCCTCATCCTTTCCTTCCCATCCTCTCCCTCCCATCCTCTCCCTCTCATCCTCTCCCTCACATCCTCTCCCTCCCATACCAACCTATTCCCTCCCATTCTCTCCCTTTCCCTCCCTCCATGTTACTCTCTCACACCTCCAGCCCCACTCCGTTTCATCGCTCTGTCAATCGCAGGGTCCCTCGACCTTAAGACCGCTCCTCTCTTCCCTTTCACCGCCTTCTCGCTCCTGCAATCACACGGGAGAGGAATGTAATGGGGTATTCGATCAAAAAATCAATCAATGATTCCCGCTCATCAATCCCACCCCCACCCTTTTTGCCATCGACGCCGCCTCCGAATCAATTTCTCTCCTTCTCGTTCACTCCGTTCCTCTCCCTCCGCCCAGCCCCCATGTCTTCCCTCCGCCTCCCTCGCCGCCTCCCTCGCCGCCTCCCTCGCCGCCTCCCTCGCCGCCTCCCTCGCAGCCTCCCTCGCCGCCTCCCTCGCCGCCTACCTCACCGCCTCCCTCACCGCCCCCAACCCATTTCCCCCATTCTATTCGCGCAATCGTTCGACTCGAGTGACCCGCGCGACGATTCTCAATCACGCTACAGTGTCAGTTTATTAACCCTCGGATTCCAGAACGATCTCATATTCTGGGAAATTTGTTGCGCAGATTAAAAAAATAAGTTTTCTCCTTTTGTACTATTCCATTCGAAGAGAATTTCTTAAAATAGATATTTTATGTTTAGATCTCAAAATATATCCCACGCATGAATTAAGTTTCAGATTCATTATGCTCGATAAAATTTTTGGAAATGAAAAATTAATGAATGAGTGAGATTATAAAAGGCCGTTTTTTCCTTTTTTCTATGGAATCACATACCAATCGAGCACTTCTGATAATGACTGAAAAACCATAAGCTCTGTACTTAATGTGTATTTACGTTTTTCCAATGACAGCACGTTAAGCCAAACTCTTTAATTACTGCGCGACTCCTTATTTTAATTTCAATTTCCACGAATATTCAAATGAGTAGGCTATGAACTCTTTCGCTGAAAGCATCCGCACAAATGAAAAATGGCAATTTTTGCGAACAAAATGACGAATAGAAAGCCATAAAGAAATTACTCGAGTTTGAAAATCGTTAAGCATTTGAAAAATGAATGTCTCTTCGTTCTTTGACCGAACATAAAAGGGACTGAGTACCATTTGTGAGGTGAATATTGTGAAGATCATTAATTTAAAAGTTTGAATGTCGCAGGAGTTCGCATAGATAAGAATAAATACATTATTCTTGCTCCGAGTACTCAGGAGCAATAACAAAAGTGTTTTCAATGACCTCTCTCTCCCTCCCTCGATCGAAACACTCCAACGTGCCACACCTATTCCACCTTTTCCCACCACACATCCCTCCCTCTCTCTCTCCCTCTCTCTCTCTCCAGGAGAGATAAGTTTGCTATGCAGGTCTTCTATACTACCCTCTACGGAGACACTCTAAAGCCTTCCTTCCCCTCCTCCTATCTCGCGAAATTACTCTTCCTCCCTCTCTCCCCTTCCTCCCTCTCCCTTCCTTCCTCCCTCCCCTACCTCCCTCCCCCTCTTCTCCTCTTATCCCTACCGGTCCCAACTTTACCGCACAACTCCCAACTAAAGGACCCAACTTCCGCGGCTCGCCTACCGTCCCAAAACCCAGCGATAAGGGAACATCTCTCTCTCTCTCTCTTTCCCACTTTCGGAGGAGGTATGGAGAGGATCCCCATATCCTCTCTCTCCCTCACTCCCTCTCTCCTTTTCCCCCGCACCTAACGTCGATTGAAAACGCGGTCGCAGTCTATCGCTGGGTTGAATTGAGTGAGGCGGTGGAGCGAAGAGAGGAAGGGAGTGAGGTATTCAAATGAGGAGGGGAGATGAAGGGGGGAGGGAAGCTAATGCCGGATAGGAAACGTGGGAGTGAAGGGGAGGAAGTGGGAGGGGGAGGGAAGGGAGGGGGCGTGTCGGTTGCATGACCAGCGGCGGGTGGGAGGCCGGGTTCACGTTGAGGAGTACACCTGTGCTCGACCTTTTCGGCCGCCCCTCGAATATCGCGCACAGGTGAGCTCGCCGAGTTTGTGAAGGAAAATAAAAAAAATCGTCGTGGAGATAAAGAAGTTTTGCAAATGAAGGGACGGTAAATAAAACAACCTTTCCAGTTCCGTGTGGAAGAAGTTTTTAAAATATTTTTATTAAGTTTGCTTTTAATAACGGATTGGGTTTCATAGCGTTTTCCCCGTGAAAATAGTTCAAAAAGCTTTTAGTTCTACTTAAAATTTAACGATTCTTTCTTTAATTGCTGATTTAATTCAGTTATTTGGATTGCTAGAATTTGTGCGGAAATCGGTTAGCTGATTTTAAAAATTGTAGTTATTCATTTTCCCCTAAATGATAGGAAATTGGCGTAAAATATAATTTTTACATATTTTCTTATACCGAGAGTTATTGAATTTTCCATTTTTAGAAACAATGATATTAGCGATATATTAAAACGTCTAAATTACCAATTCTCTCTCCCCTTTATCTTCACTTTTAGGTCCTTCAGCATTTTCTGAAACCTATTACTGTAAAAATAATGTCGAATCATTAAACCAAATAACTGAAGAAAAAACATATTTCATCCTTAAAAAAGAAAAAATTCTTTTATACATGAGAAGTTTCATCGCTTATGCATTCAGAATTTAAAAAGTTATTTCTCTAAATTATATATCTCATGCAGATCGTTTAAGCCAGTGTTTTTCAAACTTTTTGTCTCACGAGCAAGTAGAACGTCTCGCGATCCAGTGAAAGGGAAGGCAACCGGAAGAAGAAAACGTTCCGAGTTAAATTTCCGTTAACGCACAATAAAAGAATAATATAAATTATAATAATGACATTTATTTAATGTCATTTTCGATATATTTCAGCTGGTTATGCATTGAATGCACAGACTTTCTTTACGCGCCAATATTTTTAAAAACACTCGTTTAAGCACCATTGATTTCCAATTATGAACATATTATCCAACTCTTAGCGCAGAAATATTTGTTTTTATGCCGTTATATATACTTTATCATCTACCGTGAGGTTGAGGGATTTAAACTCATAATGCCTTTCCTTTCCAAGAAAACTTTACTGGATTCCTTATATTGATTCCAATAGATTGTGATATCCCATTGCTTCGAACAAATATATTTTGAAATAATCCGACCATTATTCTCAATGGTGACAAATAATAGATCTATGATAGGAAAAATTAACCCCATTAACAGTTTTATTATTTTTATGCTATTAAGCTGTAGGCATTGCCCTAAATTGCAACTTAAACTTTCGCGATTAACATTGTTTAATATATTCGATTATAAACGGAATGTTATGGCAGTGATAGTTAGTTTTCATGTGACAAGTACCGAGAACGTAACATGTATTACACTACAGTGGCACGAGAGCTGAACGTAATAATATTCCGTCCGAAACCGCGAAGGTTTGCAATCTTTTTGAGGCGCGGCGCCCTTTCAAAGATAAGCACAATTTCGCTGCATACCTCTTTGGAAAGAGGTTTTATATTTATAATTATGGGTACTAAAATAATTTTTTTTGTTAACACCGGGTCATAATGAGTTCAATCGAGGAAAAAGTATTTCCCTAATGACCTACCAAAATTTCCAAATCGTTTATTTACTTAATGAGTGAGTTTTTTCGCGGCACTCCTAAAACTCAGCTTCAGGGACCAAGTTTGGAAATCACTTCATTGGAGGTAAGTATATTATTGGAAACAAGAATTTTAATAAAATTACGATTCTTTAGGATCATTAACTCATTTCTAAGTATCTTGCTTGGCGATTCGTTTCAAATATAGTACGTATAATATCCCTCAACGCATGCGACAAAATTATATAGTTTTCACGTAAACTGAGGCATTTATTATTCTATCGCTTTGACTTAATATATGTGCTTCGGTTAATATTTATCTGATGTGAACCGACACTGTCTCTTCGCTATGTTTTAGTGCTTAGTGTTAGAGGGGTGGAGTGATTAGTGTAAGCATTTTACGCTGACTCTTATAATGTCAATTACCAACAATATGCTAGAGCCCAACAAGGGGGAAAAGATTGGTACCGCAATTATGAAACCACTTATTCCTTGAACAAACTTATTTGGTAAATAATAGTCTTTTACAAAGGAAAACGTTAACAAGCCAAACAACTTAACGCGAGTGATCCTCAGTTAACGGATAACTGGATCAAATTATTTTCTGTATTTTGGCTGAAAGTTCTAAGGAGAAACGCATTTTGAAAGAAAATTCGACCAGTTATGATTCACGAATTTTTCTTCTTGCATTGAATATATAAATTATCACATTTAGCGTCAACGATGTGACTTGCAAGCATCACTTCCGCGAAGATAATAAAGTAACTATCATGTGTCCTAACTGCGACCGAGCGTCTTGCGCCTAAAGTGACATTCGCTTCGTCATCCGTGATAAGGGCGCGACAGGAGAAGGAAGAGAGAGAGATCCTCCCACGCCGCAGTGTGCGACGAGGGAAAGAGGATGCGGGCTGATGGAGAGAGAGAGAGAGGGAGGGAGAGAGAGAAGGAGAGAGACGCATTGGGGAGGGGCATAACGTCAACGGGCGGAAAGCGGATGGGGCGCGTCCATAGCGTTATCTCGTGCAAAGTAGGCGAAGGAAGGTGGATGAGAAGAGAGGACGGGAGAGGAGACAGAGAGAGGAGAGCGTTATAAGAGGGATCAGCACAAAGAAACGAATCATTACCAGAGCCTGTTACGCAATAAAATGCGTGCATTGTACAAAAGGTTTACTAGCCATTAAAAATCAACGAATTTCTCTAATTTCATGCTCTGATTTTGTTTTGTGTGAAGAGGAAGTTAAATTGCGTAGGGGAATTACTGAATTGCAAAGTTCTAAATGACACACGAGTGCAATTTATGCGAAAATTATCCAAAGATATCATATTCTGCTAAATACGGGCAGAGAAGTCATAAAGAAGTATTTGAGGAGTAAAAAGATAAATTCTTCCAATTTATTAATTAAATCACTCAGTTAATATAATTTTAATGAAAGATAGAAAAATACTATAAAGAACTCATTATAAATAATTTATCATTAAAATGTAACGTAATAAATGTAACATAAAATGTAGCTAAGTAGAAGACAGCGGAATAACTGAAGTCAGGATGGATACGAAAGGAAAAGCAAGGAATTTGACAGGGCGAATAAGTGAAGCACTTTGGAAATTTATTTAAATTCTAAGAGAGCGAGTTTGTAATTTAGTGGGAACGAACACGAATTAAATTTACGGGACCCGAAATTGGGTCGTACTTTGAACAGGTTTGATTAGACGAGAATCTAGTTGATAGAAAAGTTAAATGTGTTTGATTAAATTGTTGAAGGGCTAAGTACCACAGTGTTTTATACATTGACTGTTACAAGAAAGAACGATCAGTAGATTACCACTGACGATGATTATTTTGCACTATAGTGAGTTCGCTATATATTTTTATTTTGCTTAATCCTTGAAAACTAGTATTGATTTCGTCGTGAATTTACTCGTTACGAGAACGATTTCATTTGTTTAAAAGAACATTTAATTACCCAAATTTCAAATATTAAAAAAACAAGAATGTCTAAGAGATTTAAACATAACTGAATAGAAAGAGAGTGCGAGGAGAAAGTAAAGTACGGCTGAATGCACGAGTGGATAAGAGGATGCGAAAAATTTAGCGGAGCGAGCAGAGAGGGAGATGGCACGTGGCTGTGTGTTGGAAGTGCGGCGTGTAAAAGCAGGCTGAGTGCAGCGAAAGTTCTTTCTCCCGTAAAATATTCTTTCGCGCTTCCTTCAGGCTCCTCCTTTTACCCTGACCTCGTTCTCCTTCACCACACCCTATCCTCCGCCTCGACTTATAATCGCATCCCATAGCAACTTTGATCGCACCACTCAATCGCATTCCCATCGACGCTTTCTGTTCCTCTCCGCCAATCGTTCCCCGAATACCACTTGTCGGGATAAGGAGAAGGAGGCGCTTAGAGAGTACCTTAGCAACGTAACCACCAAATGGTTAAAGGGCTCCACGGAAAAGAGAGGAAGAGCACACACGGAGGAGATACATGGTAAACCCATGATGGAGAAACGAGAGAGAGATAGGAATGCAAAAGCAGTCAGACATAATATGTGCAAAAGTGAGAGGAAATAAATAAAAACTCCCGAACGGTAAAATAATCCAAGTGAGCAATCACACGTCAATAAGAGAAAAATAGAGGGGGAAGAAAATAAATAAATTTATACTTACCAGTTTGCAGGGCGATGGCTTACAGGGACCTGTTCTCGGAAACTAGCCTAAATAGGAAATAAAAGTACATACAAACGCACAATCACTCTGGAAAAACTCACTAGATACGTATTTCGAGAGCTAAGCTCTCATCTTCAGTAGCTGAAGTCGAATGGATTGTTTTGGTTTTGTCTTGTGTATCTATGTGTTCCGGGTGAAAGGGAAAAGAAGGAAGGGGTGGGAGAATAATACATAATGCTACAGAACAATGAAATTTTAGTTTCTTTCGATGTTTCTTCTCTCTTTACTAGTGTTCCCATCAAAGAAACATTACAATTCCTCCAAGATTGACTCACCGATCAAAACTTACCATCAAAAACAGTAGATGAATTAGTACGACTAACACGCTTATGCATGAACCAAATTTTTTTTCAAGCTAACAACAAGTTCTACCAACAAAACCACGGTAATGGGAAACTCCCTTTCACTTTTCCTAGCCAACCTATTCATGGTTAACTTTGAGAAACAATGCAAAAACACCTTCAACTACTTCCCACGTTTATGGCTGAGATAGGTAGATGATAATTTCGCGATTTTTGATACCTCCAAAAATAACATAACAGATTTTGTACACAAACTAGACGATCAATATTCTTCTATCAAATTTACACATGAAGTAGAAAAACAAAATACATTACCATTTCTTGACCTTCTCTTAAAAAGAGAAAACAACAAAACTAAGTTCGAGATTTACCGCAAACCCACACACACAGACACGTACATTCCCTCTGATTCCAGTCATCATATTTCACATAAATTAGCACCATTCCACTCAATGGTACATAGACTCTTACAAGTTCCTCTTTCTAAAGTTGATTTCCTCACAGAATTAAAACATCAAAAACTGCGCTAAAATCAATGGTTACGACCCTCAGATAATAAAAAATATTCTACGCATTAAAAAACGCATTACCCTCACAAACACGCCACCCAAAAAACAAAATACGTAAAAATCCCCTTCGTCCCTGGTATCACAAACGGCTTATCAAAAATCTTCTCAAAATATAACCTTAAAACAGTACTTGTGAATAAAAACAAACTCTCCAACTTACTACACAATCCAAAAGACACGATCCCGACTCTACAAAAATCCAGCATACACAAAATCGCTTGCTCAGACTGCGAGAAAGTTTACATAGGTCAAACTAAACGATAGCTAGAAACTACGTTCAAAGAACACCTTGCACATTACAAACACAATAGGTTTAACAGGTCTAGTGACGCAATACACATACAAGAAAACAATCATTCTATTAAAATCGAAAACATGGCTCTCTTAAAATAAACACAAACTGACTGGAAGCTAGACGCTTACGAGAGTATTTTCATAAACAAATACCAAGACACGGTTATGAATAACGACCGCGGGCCCATACCTTACTCACCCCTCTACACGTTGACCGTTAAGAATTCCCCCAGCCCCTTTTCTCCTTTTCCTTTCACCCGGAACATATAAATACACAAGACAAAACCAAAACAATCCATACGACTTCAGCTACTGAAGATGAGAGCTTAATTCTCGAAATACGTATCCAGTGAGTTTTTCCAGAGTGATTGTGCGTTTGTGTGTACTTTTATTTCCTATTCAGGCTATTTTCCGACCACAGGTCCCGGTAGGTCATCCATCGCCCTGCAAACTTGTAAGTATACTTTTATTTAATTTTTCTCCCTCTATTTTTCTCTTATTGACGTGTGATTGCTCACTTGGATTATTTCACGGTTCAGGAGTTTTTATTTATTTCCATTTTGTACACCGTAGTCTCTAAATTTCATCTTCAACTTCAAGAGTGAGAAGGGCTGCAGGGATACACTGAAGAAGGCAAGTTAAGATGGGAGAAAGTAAGACGCGAGAGAGTGATAAGAGATTATAACAAAAGGTGAGTGGAGAAGAATCTTCATGTCAGCGAGGAGGAAATATGATTGATTGATTAATATGGTCTTTAAAGACTAACCCCTCGTCGTGAAACACAATGACACATAGAACTATAATAATTTATATAAAAATAACAATAAAAATACAAATTTTCGAAAAGAAAAGATGGAATTGTGTGGAAAAAAGGACTGCTGAATAATGAAACCCACTGTAGGAAAACACCCATACAAGAAGAGGGATGTGAAAAACCTGTGAAACCTACTAAGATTCACTAAAGACAAGAATATGAGGGAGATATCGTGAGGAGAAATGGAGATCAGCAGAGTAAGAGACGGACGTAGATGGCATGTTGATAAATCGCAAAGGATATGCGATTTTGAGAGGAAGGAGAGGTGATGGGGGGATGATGAAAGGAGAGAGAGAGTTGCAGAAGAACGTGAGATGGAGAAAGAAGAAATAAGAGAAGGATGCACAGAGAGGGTGAGGAAGGAGTTGATAGTGAAGTGATAAGAGTGGCAAGCGTATATCTCCTGCACTTTGATGTGCAAAACCAATCCTTAATTGGTCAGGATTCCCCCTTTGCCGCTCACTAAATCGTGAATTCGCTGAGATATGGTCACGCACAAGTGTGAACATAAAGACACGCGCCCGTGGGTCAGAAACATTTAAAAATAGGCTGAACATTATTTACACCAACTAATAATGAAGCACCAAAAATCAAATTATTGGAATGTGATTAGAAAAATAAAAAACTAACAATATTTGCACAAATTCATCGCCTTATTTGCTATGTATATGCATACACACAGGCGCACTCATCGAAGCAATCAAATTACATAGTCATTGTTTAATCACACAGGCATAACAAAACTAGCGTTGCCATAAACTTTTATTTGTCCAGCTACGAAAGATATTGAAATTTCACGCCGGATAATCGAATAAGATAAATATCATCATATATCATATCATCATATCATATCATATCATATGGTTTAATTATCACAACAAACTTTTTTCAGCTATGATATTTCATTTGCAATCAAAAAATAAAAATTATCTCACTAACTCATTCGCACCCAACGAAATGAAATTGTGAATGGGAGAAAAGATCGGAAGGAGAGAGAGAGAGCACTGGAGTGATTCTAAGTGACGAGGAAGAGAGAGAAATTGAGGGAGAGAAACAGGGAAATATGGGAGGGAGTGAACAAGGGGTGGAGGGAATGGCAAAGTAGAGACGGAGGGTGAAGAGATGAATGAGTGAGGGATGGAGAGAAACGGAAGGGAACGAAGGAAAATGGAGATACCAAAAGAGAGAGAGAGGGAGAGAAGAAAAAGGTTAGAGAGAGACTGGCGGATCAATGGAGATGAATAGGGCGTGGGCGACAGATACGGGAGCCGATGAATTCTGCTCCCGCACATCCGAGCTGCCTAATTAACCAGATGGACACGATAGGAGGCGGGCGAAGAGACGGAGGGGGTGGCGAGAGGAGGGGAAGGGGAGAGAGGACGAAGACACGGAAAACCAAGGAGGAGAGTGGGGTAATGAGGTCGGAGCGGGTAAAGGGAGGCAAGGCCAGCAGTGGAGGTTGGGGCGCGCCGGGGCTTTAGTCGTCGCGCCGCATTTTTTTATCCATTTATAACTATCTGCTCTTTCACGCCTTCATCCTTCTATTCGTCTCTTTCCCCCCTCCCACCTCCCCCTCCCGCCTCCCCCTCCCGCCTACCCTCCCGCCTGCCCCCTCCCTAACGCCTCCTCCCCCTCTCTCAGTACCTTCCTCTCCCTAAAACCGTCTCTCATTTCCATACCTACCGTTTCCGCCTCCCTAAATACTCCCTCCAAGCCTCCCCTTCTCCCGCTTTCTCTATTCTTTTTCGTTACGCACGCTCCTGCTCTACGCCCTCCCACCTCCCTCCCCCATTCGCCCCGCCCTCACTCCCCTCCCACCTCTCCTACTCATACGTGATTTGATTTTCCGGACGCTTTCACTCCACGTCCGCTGGATCGAGTGTTACATTCTAGTTCGGGCCTTTGTAATTTGTCGGCAAAACACGTTATCTAATTAATATAAACCTTAATATCGCTTCAAACTCGCATAAAATGGAATAAATACTAAATAATGCTCAACTGAAACATCAATTTATTATTTATTAATTTCTTCTGGAGAGATTTTAGAAATAAAATTCACATCGCCTTTACGTTTTTCAAAGGCCCAAAAATATAAACTAATTTTTATTTATATACATATTCTTAAATTGTCTACCTTTAATACTTTTGAGAGAATATAATTAGCTATGATAAACCAATCGCGATCAAATCTATCACGTCGGTAAATTTAACTTATAGGAAACTGTTATAGCAGATGAAGTCCAACATTCGAAACGATTAATTTGTGTGTTATGCAACCTACCCATGGTAATCTATAACAGCCTAAGCATACAAATTCCCTTGAAACCAATTTCAATGCGTAATTTCGTGCTGTGCAATCGGAAAAACTAATTTCTGTACTTGAAATTGAATCACGCCACATTGCTGGATATATTTTAACACAATGGCATCGAAGTTAGTTAGCAAGTGGAGTCTAGAATTTGCAATGAAAAATCTTTGAAAGGAATGAATAATTCAAAAAGCTGGAAACTCCTATTGAAGTGACGTAAAATAAATTACGGTTTTCAGATCTTTCTTATTTTTCGATAAAGATATTAGAAGAATAAAGCAAATTCAAATAAAATAAAAATAAACGCAGCATATAAAACATCTATCCATATAAGTGATTTTTAAATTAAAAATTTCTGTCTTGCACTTTGCATTGACTCGATGACCATGATGATAATTGCGTAAAACATGCAATCCATTGTATATCATTTTAAAGCCAAAGATCACTTCTACAGGTAATGACAGATTGGGAAAAATACCAAGTTTAAACAAACGCTATACATAATATTCTCAGGGGATTTATTATCTAACTTAAAATTAGTAGGTACTCTGTTTTGACTTTAAACCACCCATTGAGTGGAATATTCTGCGGAACCTCCCTCCTTGTAACAGATACAATACGTTTTGAGCACCGTAAGTGTTTACAACTACAATTCCTTAACTCACAAATTTTTTGCCAGCGATAATATTCGCAACGTTTAATGGTTTAAGGCAGAACTTTTAAAAGTTATTCTTTCGCCTACTAGCACTACAGGGATAATTGGTGCATGCGATTGCGTTGTATCATATCATTACAGCTGATTATAAGCACTCGAACTATAAAAAATGGTGCATTATTGGAGTTTATATATAGCCAGGCATGCCATTTAAAAATTACATGTATAAAAATTTGTCGTAAAACCGCATTACAGTTGATTGGATATTAAATTTACCTTTCAGTAACTTGTCAATGAGAACTGTACTAGTTTTTAAGACACGAGTTTCTCAAATGTTGGAGCAACACTATGTAAAATGTATCATCCTAGCTGGTGACTGTCGTTTCAAAAATTAACATAATATATATACATAATTACCATTACGTTTGCCTAACACCCGATGTCCCAGGGCGTGTATCATCACTTGAGAAATTATTATTTAGAAAGCCAACCTTAATTAACTATTATGCCACCTAAAGTATAATTCTTTGCGTTTTTTTGTCTGTTTTATTGCATACATTTAATAAATAGGGCTTCCAAAAATAAGTGGTTGCTGGTTTCGGAAATTTACTTCTACACAAAGTGCCAAAAATGAAACGTCTGTAAAATATTTATAGAGTTCAGAAAGTGAAACAGAAGGATTAATTCTAATTACTCCAATTACTAGGAAATTGTAACATCAAAATTAATGTTAATTTCGCTTTTTCAAAGGAATGGCATTGATATACTAACGATGCTTCTGAATTTGAATGTAAAAGTATGGTTAATCTTTTGTCTTCATGCGAAAGTCCAGCCGAGTATTTTAAGCATTTTTTGATGATGAGCTCGGATCGTTGATTTTAGGTGCTACAGAGCTTGCAGGACGCCACTTCCCAGAAGAAAACTTCCCTTCATCAAAAAATATGAGTGAGATGAAAAGAGCATTTTTTTGTCGGAGGAAGTCATTCGTAAAAATTGTCCGTGATTGTGAGTGATTTTGATTTCTGTCCCCTAACATGTGTTGAATGATATAATGTGCTCTCAAAAAATGAAGAATAAAAGAAAAATCTGATGTGGCCACCACATGACTTTCTCCATACCAGTAATATTTCTAAAAATTCCAAATAGGTTACATAATATTAAATATTTTAAGAAACCGAGAAAATATTCGACTTTACAAAGAACAAAGCAAGATAAAACCACAGCCTTCTGATATTGGATATAGCCACAAAGCTCCAACAATTAAGAAAAGAAAAAGGAGGGTTACTAAGACGTAACTAAAGTGTCAATTGTAAACAATATTCGTCGGTAGGTGGCATTGTGGTGGCAGCTAAAAATATAAGATATCTCTTAAATTATGTATTATATGGGAAAACATTTCAAACAAATGTTGTAGAAAATTAAATTTTCTACAACATTACTTCCAGTATATTTTTATATTTATCAAATATTGGAGAAAATATTTCAAAATAACGGATGTGACAAGAGTAAACACCCACTTCCTGTTGACCGATTTTTACCAAAAATTAATTAGTTCTTGGGACTTTCATAAAAATGTTAAATATAAAATTTCGCGTTGACCTGATTAATAATTTTTGAGTTAGAGCACCCACAAAAAGCTAAAACATACACACACAGACATCATCGAGAAAATGGTCAAAACGTGTTCAGGGGACCTCAAAACGTGTATTTCCGTTGAAACCTCGAAGTCGATTTTTTTCATGAAAACAATACTTTCCCCTATACTACGTATATGGAGAAAGTAAATATTTATTTAAAACTTGTAAAATCCTAAAATTATTTAGATTTAGTCAACCTTATGCCTTCCTGATTTATGATTTTCAAAATTTTAGTTCAAAAGCGCTCTTATAAATTGAAAAACTATAGAAAATAGTGTCTTTTAAATTAAATACGATTATAATCGCGATGAAACCCAATGATTTTCTCACTACATAATGGCTCGACCGTTAAAACAATATGAATATCATTTAATCATCCGTACTTTAAGATATGACTTTAATATTAGATGAATGGGCCATGTGCCTTTAAATAATTCCAGGCACTTTTAAAACTTGATCAAAACAATTTGGAAATTATAAATAAGATATTTTTGGTAATACCTATATTCAATTCTCACAATGGGCGGCAGAAAATGTGGGAAAATGTTTGTATTTGTTCTCCGATATTATTACAACATTTTGTAGTACTGAATCATTATTTTGCCTAATCTCCCAAACTTTATAGATAAAACACAATGAAGCTCGGAGAATATTTCCCGTTTTTGCTCATTAGAAAAATGGTGGTTCATCATAATCCGATTATATGAAAGATTAAAGGTTGCGGGATTTGTAATTCGCATTTACAATGCGGTTTCGTGCCTTCATAAAGAATATTTATATTAACAATTTAAATTTCAGTGAGTAAATGAAATATTGACACAAAAATAAAATAATGATATAGCTTTTTAGCGTTTGAACTCATATCTAATTGATTTTAAGTCATACCTAATCATTTTAACAACAACGCTACGGTTCAATTATTACAGCAATGAAATTATTTTCTATTTTAACCGCAATTATTCCTATATTCAATCCTGTATTGTTATAAAATAGACTCATTTAAACATTCTTTAGAAATTTTTAATTTAATTTAAATTATTACGTCAAAATTGGAAAATATCATAATTTCTGTGTTCGATTCATTATAGCCCCAGTAAAAGCAGCAAAAATAAACTGGAGGTTAGTTATTTGTATATTAATTTTCCAATATTTAAATTTCGACTAATTTTGTATAAGAATTTTAATGTATACCTGTTATAATTTTTTGAACATATTAAATATTATAAATAATAAAAATTTAATTTATAAAAGTGATGTACTGATTGAATAAACTGTAGAAGGCGTAAGTGTATCAATGTTCCTAGAATTTAGCAAAGTTTATTAACTCTGCTTTCTTGGGCATGAATGTATGACACGTATTTCTTTCAAATATCTCTCCAATTGGTAACAGCCGCTGTATAAATCTACGAACCAATTATACATTTTGTAATTTTTATTGTAAATATAGCTATTTTGCCTATTACTGTGTCATATTAGCAATATGTAGAAGTATTAAAAAACAAATAAAAACATCATAACACATCAATAGCCTCACTATTACAACACGAATATCTAGTAAGGTAAGTGAGCCATATTCCGACACTTGATTTTAAATAATTTTTTGGCTTATTGTAGGAAGATGAGAATTTGTATAACGTAAATATCTGTAAAGAACCATTCAGGAAAAAATATTTCGTTGATACTCTCAATTGAATCAGAGTAACAGGTACTGGGATAAAATTGAGTGTCGGAATTTAGACCCTATGATCCAAATTTCGAGACGGGAGAGGTCCTAATTCTGACACTTGGTAGAACTATTAGGAGACATTGCTTACACAAAAATGAAATAATAAACGTTAATTGTTAAGCATAGTACTACATATTTATAACATTTAGCAAAAAAAATTCAGAACATTTTATTAAAATTGAAACATTTAGGAAAAGAAAAAGTGCTCACAATTTTTTTATGAAAATGTTCGTGAAAATTGAAAGCTAAAAAATTGTGAGGTTAGGCTGGGTTACTTTAGCACTATTCAAAAATCTCAAGAAACAGATCTGATAAAATAATTTTCAAATTATACAGAAATAAATATATTACTCACATACCTTAAATTAATACACTGTCGGAATTAGGGATCCCTTGCTTTTTGTTATTAATTGGTCAGCTACAGGAATAAGATTGATAATTTCTCCAATCTATAAACACTTTGTTAAAGAGAGTTAAATTAGATTTTAAGTGATGTATAGGATGAATTACTTTATTTCAATTTTATATCATAAATTTAGAAAAATATCACACCTTAAAATCGACGCCAAGCTCCAACAAAACCAAGATGTGCTCTGACAGCGACAATGCCCGGAACAGATGAAACAAGCACTGCGTTGCTGTCATTAAAGATAGATTAAGGAAGTACTGCGTTTTACCCGTTACGATCAATACTATAGCCAATAGAGCCGAGTGTCGGAATATGGCTCATTTAGCTAATATAATAGTTGAAAGACATTTTGTCAAAAATGATTTTTGATTTTTCTGGAAAATGCGAAAATAGCAAATTCATCTAATTTTCAAAACTAAATGCGAACATATATTTTTCAAACCATCTCCATCATCGATCTTAAGAGTCGAGGACAGTGTTTCAAAGCATTCGCGATTTGATTTTCATATAACATAAACATAATCTTGACATAATAGGTAAATAGATATTAAGGTTTACACTTCAATCTTTCATCCAGTGAAAGGTTTATGTGCCGAATTCGTGTCTTAATTGTAACTAATTTAAAAAAGCAATTCTATAAAGCCCGGCGCCATTTTCAAAGCTTTTTCTTATGGGTCTTTAGAAATTGGAAAATTGGGGTCTAAAACACCCCTTAATATATACGTTGCTCTGAGATTTCGGATTTTTTTCAGAGATTAAACCACATGACCTATCTTCCTTCCAAATTTCAACTTTGTAGAACTTCTAAAAGTACTTTAGGTTTTGCATAATATATTTTGAAGTGTTACGTGAAAGAAATTTAAAAAAAATTTTTATATAGATAATTTTATTTATTTATTTTGTCATGAATGTTATTGAGTGAAAAAAATGCCATCATCTCAGAACTCTCTCAGTCGGAAGATAATCATTCTCTTAACCAATATATGATGTTAACTTTTAATTGTTCATTTTTTCAATTATTTAAATATACATTTTTATATTTCGAATCATGATTTTATCTGTCTAATTTTCACTCCATTACAAAATATTTGCATATTTCAGGTTTCCCAATAAATAACAAAAAACTCAGTCCTCTAATGTACAAGGGGTCCAATAGGATTGCCAAACTAATAGCCATCATGTCAACATTTTGGCACAAGATGCAATTTTAATAAATAATACAAGCAATTAGGTTTTAATATATATTTAAGTTAGATAATGCACTCAGTAAGTCACATTAACTTGCGTTTCGGAATTTTGACAAAATTAATACACCACCTTTGGGAACTTTGCGTGCTTGCGGCTCGCGAATTTGGATTTCGCGACAAAACTTTTTATGACCATTATTTGTGATTCGCGCATATTACCTGCATTTCGCGTCACGCGTTTACTTTGCCAACAAGCGTGAACTCCCTTTACTTTTTTGTTTCTAAGTTCATTTTAAACTTTAGCACCCTAGAAATGGACATTATTATTATGTTATATTTATAATGCTCGTTATTAACAATTTTCAACGTAAACAAACGTGAAAACCATCGACGTAATTCTTTTGTAGCTCATTGTCAGTTTAAAACTAACTGCCATCGGCGCTATTTTTGATAACAGTCAAAGATACTGGCATCTAGCGGCCAAATTAGAAATCATTGGCTAATGGAAAGGCGTCCTGCGCATTTAGTTTCTCACAACTTTTAAGAGTATGACATTGCAAATATTCGTTCTTCGCGTATGAGTTTGCTGGTTATTGACTGAAATATTTAATGTTTTAATGCTATTATCTTTGTATTTGAAATGTAATTTAAGGAACTGTTGTTTTGTTAGGTTTTCATTGTTTATTACGAATATTTAATGTAAATCTAAGAATTGCTGTCATCTTGTAACGTAAGATTTTCTGCCGCGTATTTTGAACGCGATTACTAAAAGAAATGTTATAACTTTATTACGCTTGGTTTTGATTTTCTGTTATGCCTTTCTAACGTAATTAGTAAAATAAATGGAACCACATTTTAATGCCAGTGTTTTTTTTGCGGCTTGGAAATGTTTGTTGCAGAATCCAGGAAAACATTCGTGCATGATGTACTCAACATTCAATTTCAGTATATCAATTTAAATTAAACCATTTCCTTAGAATGAACAAATGAATATAAAAAATCACATGCTAAATTTTGTGGAGGTAAACTGTACAATTGCGGAAAGAAGTGGAATCGCTTTGTTATGCTGACTGAGTTTTCATTTGCTATTACGCGTTTTGAAGGTAATTAAAAATATTTTTTCACTTTATAATGCTAAGTTATTCATTTGCGGTTAAGTTTTCTATTATTTTCTGTTAAAATGCATTATTTATGATAAAAAAGCAAATTTTTAAGTTGCTAGGAACCACTCTATCGTAATAACATGGCGTCTTATGGAAATATAGGACTTGTACTTCGCGAATTTGCATTTTGCGTCAGTTTTCTGGAACCAAATATTCGCAAAGTTCAAAAATGTGGTGTAGTTTCTATTCCTCCTATCTCCGAAATTCTGGGCAAATTCGAAACATGATTAAATTTAAAGACCAAATTATTTTTTAAAGAAAATGGTTTCTGTTCATAGAAATACGCAAATTTCAAATATTGTTTCAAAAGTAGAAGGAAAATAAAACTGATGAAGAGTATCAATTTGCCTGATGTATCGTATATGGCCGATTCGCCGCGTGGCTAAAGATAACGCACAACTTAGATGGAAGAACCTAACAGATAAAATACCCGCAAATGGTCAGATGTATCACAAAAAAGTCCCATTTCATGTCAATCAACGTTGTTTACTAAGGTCATAGGATATTATTTTGACTAATATTTAATAGCAATTACACTTTTTGTGAATATTTATGTCATATATCGGTGATTAATAAACCTTCTGTTTTTAACTAGAATGAATTAAAAAATAAACAAATCCATAGTAGCGGAAATCTATAAACAATATCATTTTACTTTAAATGATAAGACAAACTGGTTTTGACAAAATGACACAATTTAGCATAAAGCTTTCTATGAAGTAAACACAGAGCACAGATAACATCCATACTAGCCTAAAGAATAATTTTTTAATCATTTTATACGTCAAAATGTTTTAGGCATCGTGCAATGTCAAAGCTAAATGCGAAAAAATCGGAAAAAATAAATCAATTCGTTCTTAAAGAAAAATATGGCGTAATTGACATGAGAAAACGTGATACTTGCATGACAGGTACTATGCATTTATTTATGTTATCGGATATCCTAGGATAGCGACGAGATGACAATGAAATGAGAATTTATATATTGGACAGCAGGGAGTGAAAATGATAAATGGAAAGTAGCGATGGGATGAGGGGAAGGGTGAAGGTTGTGATAGTTGGAGAGCAATGGGGGAAGTAGGAGGAGGAGAAAGGGAGAAAGAGAGGAAGGAATATCGGGAGGGCCGTTGGGAGAGAGAGAGAGAGGGGGGGGGAGGATGAGAAAGCGAGAGAAATCGAGGGATGAAGATAGAGGAACAGAAAGAGCGCGAGAAGGCTGAGCGAGATAAAGAAAAGTCTGAGAGATCGAGAAGAATAGACCGAAACAGAAAGGAAACGGTAGAAACCGAAAAGGAAAAAGTGATACAATGATAAATGTACAGATACGCGGCATTGTTCGAGCGAGATTGAGACCATAAAGTCCTTTTTGCATTTAATCCATAGTTCGGAGGGGAGATAAAAATAGATATGGCAAGGCTGAGAATACGAGAGAGGGAAATGGGAGTGGAATATAAGAGGGAGAAAAGGAGGATGAGGGCGACAAAAGGGGTGAGGACAGGCTGAGAGTCAGAGAGGGTAGAAGGCGAGATTGGGTGGAGAAGAGATTGAGGAATGGGGTCGGGAGGGGTGTGGAATTTTGTAGCGCGTTGGTAAGGAGCTGCTGGAAGACTAATGGTCGACTGGAAACGTGGAAATGACATATTACTAAAGGGAAGCAAGAAGAATGTGTGCTGAATCTATTAGGCGGACTGCGATACTTAGAAATTGTATAAAGTTGCGTAATATGATACGTCGACTTAGATACGATTATTTCATTATTGAAACTCTCAAAAGCGTTATTTATTGTTAATACTTTCATCCGTTACCGTGTTGCCCGCTAAAATAGCTAGTATGAAGATCACAATCAAGATCTTTGACCTAAAATGTAAGATGAATTGATCGCAAAAATACGGTCATAAACCGATATTTACAAAAGAGCGAGGCGTGAATTTTTCCTAATTTTATTTAGATTTGCATACATCCCTGAGATTATATCATGATCATAGATCATTTTTGTTCACTATTGGGTCGTATCTATTTAGTTGAATCGCTAACTTATATCGTACGACCGTCTTATATTATTTCCTCTTTTGTTTATTCTTCTTAAACTAAAATATATTCATGTTTAAACACCATTCATTATCTGAGGTTTTATTAAATTCATTGACAAGAGATTTTTCAAAGCTATATTTGCAACACAAAATAAATTATCCTTTTTGCATAAATCGCTATATCGTGTTTAAGCACAACTAAGATTTGGCTGAATCAATAGGTTGAACTTTCCTTTTAAGAATTCCTCTTAAATGAACTCTTACATATCTAAATACATGTAACGGTATTACCTTCTGTTGATAATAGCATGCTGAGATAACTAATAACGTCCTCTTATTTTTAATGCCATACGTTCCATTAAAAATTGAAATGTCCGAATTTTTACTGGCGTGATCAGGATCCAATTCTACCTTTTTACTTGACCTATTTAAAATATTATTTTAACGAACGGTGAAAATAATTTAACTCGGCGCAATTGAACAACACTTCAGGCTTTAATTGAGTTATAGTCCAAGAATTGAAAGATCGATGACATTTCTCTCTGCGTATAAGTTACACCATCCCATCCTATCGTATAATCATCTCATTTGGTGAATATTAAATTATATGACCATGAATGTCAATCCTAGAAACTCTTCAAGAAGTTAACTATGACTTGCACTACAACGGAATAATTTCATAACTCACACTCTATAATATTCTGCAGCCCAAATTTAACTAACTTTGAAAAAATGCTGGACAAAAATGTAACATCTCGGTTTTCCCAGCCTTGACACTTGGGAGAAAAAATAGTGATTGAACGCATTCAGAAATATCACTGAGTTGTTACTCTTCCGTAGACACGAGATTTTTTTCCTTAGCACTCCAGATAGACAAAATGGATGATTCTGAACCTGTTTTATTTAAGCACCAGTTGTTACTCGCCTTTAAGTACCTTGCCCCATCCAGAATCCTAAAACGTTGCAGTACTTAAACTACCTCCTCTTATCATACAATTTGAGGCAATAAACTTGGAAAATTATAAAGAATACATACTACAAAACATACTGTATATCTAGAATTTACTATTTCCGTTCTCCGTCGATTTTTGTTCTTTTGAAATTGGGTGTGGAAAAATTAAGCGGAAAATTATTCCATTGTGAACGTGAAAATGCGAGAAATTGGGAAACTTGATTTGTCGAAAGAATTATAATCTGTTTGACTATTTTAATGTTACTGTAACTGTTAGTGCACGAGATAGAAATTAAGAGAATATACAACGTCAAAGAGCAAGTTCATCAGTACCTCTGTCACGAAGGTGACTCAGTATTAAGTGCTAGTAAATTCCAGCCTCTTGGGGAATTTAACGACTGCTACATGAGTAATCAGAGATTTAAGCACGGTTTAATTGAAGGCAATAAGATTGCAGTTGCTTCCAAATGCCTGACAACTTTCGTGTATGTGAACGCGATAGAATTACGCGAAAAGTATTCTTCTCAAAATTATCTCATAAAGGTAAAAGAAAACGCGCCGTGAGGGAAATTACGCGAGTAAGGACGGCATGCATAGTTTGTGTTACAAGACTCTAAAAATAAAATAATTGGCTCTAAACATGTAGCTTAACTTTCTTAAAAGGATAATCTGAGCAAAGTTGAATATCTTTGAAAGCAAGAGCACAAATTAATATAGTTTTTGTATCTCATATCTTGTAATTATCAAATTACTACTTATAGAAACTTTAAATGATTTTCCGAAAAAAATTTAGTAGCTAAATAAAATGCAACCCTAACATTACAAGCTCTCTGATAGTGTCTGTGTGTGTATTTCTGGCTAATTAACAACCTCTTGAATAATTATAGCCATGAAACCTTACACATCAGACACTCACAAGGAAGGAGGGAAACCCGGTACCGAGCACTCTCCCATCATGGAGCGCTGTAGAGCAGGGTTTTTCGAAGTATGGGCCGCAATATGTTGAAAATGGACCACAAAGGCCCTTGCCCAAAAAGCTTATAGTGCCTCGGTGGCTAAAATGGATGTTATAAAAAAAGTCGAATATCTTCCTTAAAAAATTCCCAACCCATTCCCACTGTTAGACCACTTGTCATTGTCCCACGCCTTTCTCAAAAACTGACCTACTGCAGCACCCTCGCATAGCAAGGGACCACGATTTGATTCCTAAATAGTTATTTTTCTGGAAAATGTAAAGCAATTTTCTGGAAAATCTTATATCTGAGGATAAATTGCCTTGAAGGTTCATTTTCAGAAACCAATCTTTAATTCAAAGAGAAAGTAATATCAGAGCCCCATGATTAATTACAACTAGTGAAAATCGGACAAACATCCTATTAACCATAAAAATAATAAAAAGGAAGTACATACATGCCGATTTAGGGGAAATCACTCCACGCCAGGAACCTTACAAACGCAACCCCACACATACTCCGGGCTTAGGAAAAACTGCTCCACTCCAGGTACTCTCTTTCTCACAAAGCATACAATCATTTAGTGACCACATGAAACACTTTGATGACATCGATATTATCCATAACCTGTCTCTAGAAACACTTACTAAACAGGAGCTTAATCTCTTGCGCGAAGGACTTAACTTTTGTCTTCCTCACAAAAGTCCTCATTTAGATGATATTATAGGTATTGAATCATCCATTAAAAACCTGAATGACACTATCAAAAATCACGTAAGGGCTGCTTGAAAAATACAACGGGAACATAATATAAAAAACAACATTACAAATTGCCTCCCCAGTCCCGATCACAAACTCATCAAAAATTTCAAATTAAAAGACTTTTTATTTAAAAGCCGAGAAAGGAAATTCCGTTGTCATGATGTCATGAATCAGCAAGGTTATTTTGAGAAAGTTGAACAATTACTTGAAAACGGATCTTACTCACTTCTCACAAGATATTCTTTTAATAAAATGATTTTTTCCACCAAGGACGCCATAAAAAGACTACCCAAAACTCAAAAGAAGTCTTACTCTATAAGATTACGGTTTCAAATCCTTCTATCTCAATATTATGTTTTTTACCTTAAGTCCACAAACCTGGAATTTCTATGAGACCTATTGTGCCATTTACTGATTCCCACACACCTCCTTTCTAAATGGATAGTTGACAAATTTGAAAACCTAATTAAAAATGCTGATTATTTAATTGAAAATCCCAAAAATTTAATACTTACTGATTGCCAAGCCTTAATTTCCTTTGATGTCACGTCTCTCTTTCATAGCATCCCGATAAATACTACACGAAAAGTGGCTCACTAATATAGATGTTTCCTCAGACATATCCTTTGAACAAATTAAGCTTTCTAAACTCTGCATGAAACAATTTTTTTTATTCAATAAAACTGTTATCTACCTATAGTGCTCGGTGCCTGGTATATCGGCATTAGCCTACTCTTAACAAGGATCACCAAGGGGGCCAACTGCTTAACGTCCCTTCCAAAGAACTGACTTGCGCGTCCAAGAGCTTTGACTATAAAGAAGATGGTCTAGTTAAATCTCAAAATTATAGGTATTAATACATGGATTATATCTTTTTCTAGGTTTTATGAAATAAGGATTTTCTATTTATTTTTTCTCGGTGTAAATATATGTAAATAGTTCGTTTAGTGTAATTTCTCTTGAAATTTAAAAAAAACTGAGACTTAAATATATTTAGTAAATAATAAAAAAACCCAATTATACGCAACACAATTATTTTCTCACGTCTTTCATATTTTTATAAATCGTAAGTTTAAATGCATTAGAATAAAAAACAATAGACGCATGAATAATTCATTGATGTAATTCATGCCTGAAAAAGAGCCGTGTGGAAAAAATTAAGATATAAACGAATTTAATGAATAAAAAAAATTCACAGCGGCGAGAAGTGAATTGTATCCGTTTTGAGCCGTTCTCATTTTGTTCTCATTCTGTGGAATTCGCAATATCATATTCCAGGGTAAATTTCCGCGTCGTTTTAAAAATGTCACGCTGGATTATTTTCAGGCAAAACAAACATTGAAAAAGAATGAAACATATTAAAATCCGCGAACGATTTCACAAAAGGCCTAACGAGTTGGTGGAACAGCCAGCTCTCGCGTGAAGACCCGTGTCGCAGTCACATTTTTCGGTTAAGTAATCCTCCGCCGTTTGGGTGGAGAAGGCGGGAGAGAGAGAGAGAGGAAATGTGGGTTGGAGAGGAGAGAAAGGGAGGGAGAAAACAAGAGAGCGCCCCCTCCTCTCTCGCAGCACCCAACCAAACCCAAGCTACCGTCGACATTCCACCCCCGCGATAGTCTCCCGCCCGCCCACCCCCAGCCGCACCATAATTCACACGTTCACCCACCTCTACACCCGCTTCACCCATCTTCATCCCAGCATATACATCCCGCCCTGTCTAATTCTCTATTCCGCAACAACATCGCCAGGTTACCGGATGATTGCACGTCACTCGCAACTTTCAACGATGCGCTTTTGTTTGTCCAGTCACAGACAACCAATGGCGCCCCCAAGACAAGGGGCAAACGCAGGAATGCCTTCTAATGAGAGGGATAGCGAGAGAAAGAGCGTAAATGCAGAATTTTTGAGGTAAAAGAGCGAAAAAATTTAGTAAGGAGAGCGTGGAGAAGAAAAAGAAAGAGGAAATAGAGGGGAGACGGAGATACAGAGGGAGATGATAGATTATTGGTTAGTGGGAGGAGGTGATAGTGAAGTGTACGATATGTTGTTGGAGTTGAGCATTTAGAAAGAACGATGAGCTGTGTATTTGAGGGAGGTTAAGAATGGATCGTGATTGCGGGTGCTGTCTGATTAAATTTCAGGGTCAGGTTGTTTGCGTGTGCGTAAGGTAGAGAGAGATTGAGAGTGTTATGAAGAAAGAAATTGCGGGAGAGAGAGAGAGTAAAGAGAAAAAGAGAGCGAGGAGAAGGGAGCGAAGGAATGCGAGCGGTGGCAGGGGGCGGAGGCAATGGGCGGAGGCAATGGGCGGAGGCAAGGGGCGGAGGAAAAAAGCGGAGGAAAGGGGCAGGGGGCGGTTTGCTCCGAAGTGGAGTGGTTTCTGCTCCCGCGAGGCGTGCGTTCAGGTGTCGCATTCGTGACTGTTGGTTGGTTCACTATCAGAATTCTCCCTTCGTTCGCGCGCATCCACGCGAGTGAGCGAAACGTTTGGGTTTAAAAATCGCTTCGCGTACGTTTCAAGAGCGATCCTCCTCGCGTTTTCTGTTCGCTTCGGAAAAGTATTATAAAGATAGAGAAAAACTCATACCTCCTGATCCTTGGTTACAATATACTATTCAGCATGTTATATATGAATGAACAATGCATGTTGGCTTAGCGGATTGCAATTAATAATATGCCAATTCGTGACGTTGAACAGATTTGTCTTCCGGAGAAATAATGGCACTTAAACGTGAAAATAAACCAAACAAATGTTGTATATAATTCATATATGGTGGTACATAAATTATTGAATTTGATATTTTAAAATCGATCCACATCAGTAAATTAAATAAAAAGAAATTTTTTGTTGCATACTTGAGAATAACCGCTGGGAATATATGAAGATGTCAGTATTCGTCATGATTATAATTACAGCAAAGGGAATCAAACATTGGATGCGGCTACTTGTTTGAGAACAATTTGTTTGATAAATGAACTGAATTTCAAAATTATCCATTATATGGCTCAAAGAAATCAAGCAGAGAAGCATGCATTCTCAAAGATACAAAGGATCTCTTATATGTCTCTAATTAGACATCTCCTTTGTCTTTCTTAAGCTTTTTGAACAAGGCCCGAATACGTAACCACCATTAAGGAGACCAGAGCGACGTTCATATTTTTCAACTTTCTTTTTTCCTCCAAACCGGCACTTCGGCATCACAAGTTCATCAGAGAGAATCGGAGAGAGAAAGAGAGAGAGTCGGCGGAGTTGGCACAATTAGATATTCGAAAAAATCGGCAGAAAAAAGCGTGGATCCCTCGGAGCTAATTACGAAGCTCCGTGGACTGCGATGAACAGATTCCTCCAACCCTTCGACCCGTAAACTAAACTCCACCGACCCACTCCCAAACGCCGCTCTTGCCTTCCCTCCCCTCCCGTGACAATTACTCCTCTCTCCCGCTCACTCCAACCTCCCTCCCTCCCTCTTCTCCCCACAATTCTATCTCTTACCTCCCAAACATCGCCTCTCCAACTTCGTCACTTCCCCTCCTACCACACCCGCACTTCTCTTACATTCCATCCCTCCCTCACCCAATCCCTACTAATACCCATACTCCGTTCCTACTATCGCCTTTATTCCTTATTTTCTCCTCCTCTTTCACCAAAACCTCCTTCCCTCTTCCTATTTTTCTTTCTCCGTTTCACTCGAACTCCTCTTATCCTCTATCTCTCTCTCTTCATCTCCATTGGAGGCATCACTCTAGCTTTTTTCTCGCCAACCGCTCTTCTCCGCATAATATCTCCCTCCATCCCTCTCCTCCCTTTTCTCCTTGGACCCTCTCTCTTTCCCCTCCCCTTCTCCCTTTCTCTCCCGTGCACCCGACCTCTTTCATCGTGGCCTCCGAGGCGCAGGTCATCCATCACTACCAGACACCGCTGCCTCGGCGAATGAAATAAGCGGCAAGTGAAACAAGAGCACAAAAGGAGGGAGAAAAGAGGAAGTGGATAGAGATGGGAGTGGGGAGGGAGGGAAAGAGCGATAATTATAAAATGCGGGAGGTCTGGCACATACTTCCGCATTATTGCATCCGTAATCCAAGCTGGTGGCGGAAAGGGAAAGTGACTACGAGAAATGGCGAACAGCGCGAAAAGAAAGAATAGACGGAGGGATGGAGACAGGCGAAAACTGGACGATAGCATGGCGAGGAAGTGAAATAATGGGATAAAGGGATTGAGGAGAGAAGACGGGAGAGGTAATGATTGGTTGAAAAATAAAGACCAAAGTGACGACTGGAGAAACTGGGTAATATTTTTATTTAAGAGAGTTAATTTTTATTATAATGCATAACTAAGGAGGATAAAATACATGCAGTTAAACGGGCGTCCGCACACTTGTCCTTCACGTCACTTAACGTTCAGACAAATGACGGAAAGCATTCCAACTCGAGAATCCCTTCCGCCAAATCCCAATGCCGAATGCGAAGCCAAGGACAAGTGCGTGGGCCGGCTGGCGTACAGCGCCGTACGTCGACTGAAGCATCTTCGGATGAATTCGTGCTTACTCGCCCTCATTCGGCCGGTCGAGATCTTGGAAGATTTCAGTGCCGTGTCTGACATGAGTGATATTGAAAGTGATCCTACAATCATGGAATAAGAAAAGCTCATTGTATTAATTGAAGAGTACTAAGGACTTAGTGACGTGAGACACCCTGAACACCTTAATCAACAAAGGAGAACAAATATATGGGAAGATATTTCAAAGCAATTGGGAAAACCTGGTAAGAGGTGATTGTTGTTAAAACATTAGTACTCGAATTTTACAAGCACGGACACGCGCGCGCACACTCACGAACATACATGACGAAAATATACATAAAGGATTTATTTATTTAAAAAACGTACCTGAGGTCTATAGAAAGTCTTTCCTCTGCTGTAATCGCACGCCGAAATGTCGTGTTTAGGCATAATATGGTAATGATGATATTCTCCAAGTAAATGACTTTTCCTATCAATTTCGTGAATCAATAGCCGCTTAGTTTTAGTTTCTTCCTCTTCGCATATTAAACTTGAAATTACAAGTAACTCTCCGTCCGAACACGATGACATTTTGATGAAAACTAAAACTTAAATGCAATAATCTGTTCACTTTAAATGAGGCGCGCAATCAACCAACCACTGTACGTCACCGGACGCTGGTGTGTTCTAGCTTCGGTTTTGACGGATCGTGACACGTGGCGACGCAAAGCAACGTGACGAACAAGTGTGCGCGATCCTTAAGGCTTTTGCGTGTCTTTCTAAAACGCCTTTAAGGAGACCATCGCATGTGATCTGCGATGCTCGAATATCTTAATATACTTATCATAACGGTTTTATGACAAATAACCTAATTGTCGATATAGCACACTGCTTCTATATATTTATGTAAAGCCAAAATGAGATATTCGATTTAAATTTTTAGATTTTTAAACAAAGTTTCTATGAACAACCTTCTTTGTAGCGATCAATATTCAAAATATGGCCTGAAATGAACATTCTTATATATAGATCCCGACTTCAATTTATCTTTTGAGTTTAAGATGTATGAATTTTTAAACTTGGCTGTTACTCCAACCGAAAGTCTAATCTCTGGTTCGTTCAAGAGGTTCCTTCGGGCCTTTAGATGTACATAATATATTCTCAACTGAAAAGCGAAAACGAGAGAGATCTTTTGAGAGTATTTCCTTCAGCCTAACTATAAAACATTCCAAATATCGACTAGATTACTATGAAGAGTGACAAGCCCTGGTCACTAGTCCCACCGCTTTCTTTAAACACAGATAATTTGTTGATCTTAAAAGATGACGTCGAAATGTCTCCGATGCTATTGAATATGCTTTATCCTGCTGCAGGCGATCTTTTTATTTATTTGTATTACTATGTCGTCCTTAGTCTCTTTGCAATTTAATTATTTCAATCATGCAATGCATCTCAAAAGGGAAAAGGGCAAGAAGATGAACTTGCAATTATGACTAGACGAAAAAGAAATATATAAATATAATAACTTGTTAAAGTTTTAAAGTTTGTACGGGATCTCCTGAGATTACTGAGTACTATATTTTCAGATAATTTTAGCCTTTAATTTTGGAAAGACATTAAATTAAAGATTAAAAATTCAAAATTAAAATTTGAAATTAATATTTTCTATTTCACCTTTGCATGAAATTTTTTTTGGTGATTATAAAATTTATGGCCATTATGAAATCAACTCATTTTACACTTATTCCATATAAATTTTTAAATAATTTTTCTAAAATTTGCGATTTTTAATTCAGTTTCCCTTTTTAAGAAAATATAAAAGTTGTTATTGATTAATAAAAAACCTTGTAATTTTCCACTATGTTATTTTATTAAGACACGACCTAGGTTTTGACGCTTAGCGTCATCATCAGGTGAATCAGAGAAAATAAAAAGGGGGTATATGCAGGAGAGAAAGATGGAGTGGGAGGTAGAAGAGTGGGGGAGGGAGGAAAGACATTGTACGGCATGACTGCTAGGTGATTGGTTGGTAACTCGGTGGAGGGGAAATGACGGTTACAGTTTTGCGAAGGGAATGGAGAGGAGGGGTGAGTGGGTTGGGAATAATTGTTCATTAAGGAGTAACACTTTCTTGCCAATATGTTGCAATATCTCTAGCTGCTCCAAGGCGTCCAGGCGAGGTCCTTTGTGTTCGAAATGGAGGAAATCGGGGTTGAAATGACATGCATGTGAAGTCTAGAAGAGGTGTTCGGCCAACAGTGAAGAAGCATCTCTCGTCCGATAAAGGCCTATAAATTTCTAGATCGCATTCATTTATCCTAATAAATAAAATGAAATATTTTAATAACAACAACTTTTAATCAACCGTTGAAGGCGTGAGTTGGTGGAATAATTCCATATTGATTAATAAAAAACCTTGTAATTTTCCACTATGTTATTTTATAATAATAACATAATAACAAGCATCATTTTGAAATCTACAGGAAACCAACCTATACAGATCAAGTAATTCCTGCTGATTCTTCCCACCCATTATCCCACAAACTTGCAGCTTTTCATGCCATGCTCCACCGTTTAGTGAACATTCCCCTATCCAGCTCTAATTTTAACAAAGAATTGGAGATCATCAAATATATAGCCAACAAGAATGGATATACCAACCAGTTAATTGAAAAACTGCTTGACAAAAAATTTCGCAAATTAGCCACATCCAACATTGCTCTCTCTCTCCTATTAAATCAATAGCCCCTAAAAGGTGCACATTACCCTTCGTAGGCAAAATCTCTTATAGACTAGCAAATTTTTTACCCAAGGATAAATACCGTACCTTCTTTTATCCCCCCCTAACACTAGCCAAACTCTTGTGTAAATGTAAGGACCAAATTGATTCTTGTCGTAAAAGTGGTGTATATAGGGTTAAGTGCGACAATTGTGAGGCGATGTACATCGGGCAGACAGGGAGGAGTTTCCACATAAGGATTAAAGAACATATGAGGTGTCTAGTCTTTCATTGTTTTATCATGCTCATATGATCATGAACAAATAAAACATTTGATCATGAACTACTTTGACGAGCAGATACACTCGACGTCATTATCTCTTCTACTTTGGCTCTTTCATATTTATGTACACATCATATCGTTTTGAGGAAAATACATATAAAACCAGCGGTGCCTGCTTCTTGTCATAGAATGATATTTTTATTCGAATTATTATTGTATTTTTGTACACATATTGGATAATACAGATTTACTTTGATGTAATTGATTCTATCAGCAAGTGGAAATCGCTATTTATATGAGATGATCTAATATTTATTCATTGAATCGAGTTCTCCTTAATTTAGTTCAAGATAAGTCTTCTCTCTCTTAAATGCAAAAATGCGGCTCGTCTACCATCAATAATTCAATATTTTACTGAGCTGTGACCATGGCTACGTGGTTTAATATACCTGTATGATATAACTGATATTACACGGCAATGTCTAGTAGAAATCCACGTTTTATATATATATATATATATATATATATATATATTCGGCGCGGCCGAACTGCAATAAATCCCTGCGAAAAAATTTTATTTTAAGGGACCTGTTTTCATGGGACATAATTTTAGAGTAAGGGAAAAAACAAAGGAACGGCCAGAGAAACAAAATGAGATACAGATTTTTAGTCTTCGAAACTTTCCGTTGCTAATCCCGAGAGTTTTACAAAGAGCGATAAAAGTTTCTCAACTAAATGACCCGGAGCGGAGGGAGACAGTTCAACCACAAGCATTCAAATGTCACAGGGGTCGCTTAAGGAGGGGGAAGGAAAGGAATGGCAGGAGTTGGGGAGGGAGGCGAGAAGGAGGTAGGAGAAAGGCTGGGAAATGGGGAGGAAAGGGGAAGGCTTAAAGAAATAGAGTAAGAAAGGGAGGGTAGGCAGTGATAGGGGTAAAGAGAGAAATGTGAGTCTGAAGGAGGGAAAGAAATAGAGAGAGGGCGGGGCGGTGAAGGTTGATGCTGCTGTGGCAAGGGTGGTTTGGGGCAATACTCGAGGGACCTCTGATTGAAAGTGGGCAGGAGAGGTGAGCCTAGTGGAGAAGGAAAGAAAGGAAAGTTTGATTCGGAATTCGAGGAGGGGCTGGAGGAGAGGGATCGAGCGAGGGGCCGAAGGTAGCGTGTTTACGGATTCTGCAAAAGTTGGATCGAAACGGGGTTAGTTCTAGAGAAGGCAGGAAGGAAGGGATAGGGAGAAAGATATGTTCTAAAGGTGTTTGAGGTAGAATTGTAAAGAAGGTGAGGAGATCTAGGGGAGGAACTTCGGAAACTTCTCTCGCCAAAGTGAAGGCCGACTCGGCCAGAAGTGTGCTTTATGGCCGAGAGCCCCAAATTAATTCCAAGTTAAAAAATCGGACGCCTTATCCGAACACCTCCTGCTACTCCATATGCTAACTTAAATTCATCTATAATTATTTTCACTCAAAAATATAAATTAAAAACTGAAAACTTTACCCTAGTCTCTGCTTAGTTACAAGATTTTTAACAAGAAGTGGTCTAAGATTGTGGTTTCCTTTGGTGACTTAAAAAAAACAAATTTTTGAAATGGAAGAGATCGTGATGAAGGTGATGTGGTAGCCGCCACACACGACTGGAAACCAATATTAGGCGTCCACTAGAGAAATGTGGTTAATGGTGTGGCTAAATTTCAGCTGTGGTCGGTGTTCATTAACGTTAAAATATCGTGGTTCTCAAACGGTGGGTCGCGACTCCAAAAGGGGGAGGTCGCGAAGATGGAACAGTGCATACGTAAAAGTTTCAATATTTTATTTTTTTGCTGGTATTGATTGCGTAATTTTATTTCGTCATCAGTATTAACAAAAAACCTGATTTTTACAAGTGGCTCAATAACATTACATATTTGTTGGTAGATTGATGAAGTTAAGGGGATTGCGATACAGTTTTCATTACAGGGGGTCACAGATGTGTATTGTTTGAGAACCGCTGGTGTAATTATATTATGAAAAATGTAGAAATAAACGGCGCAATATACATTGCACAACTTTCTCATATACGTATATACGCTTGATCGACTGTGTACGTTTATAAAAGAAAAAAGCTTATAAATAAAAGTTAACCGTAGTTTAGTGTATATTTTAATGCCACTGGTCGATATTTAGCAATTTTTTGGGATATATGGCTTAGTTAGTATTATTTTTTACAACATACTGTAAGATTCGATGAATTTTAATCAAAATCATTACAGAAATTTTTGAGTAAATGGAATTTTGTTTCAAAATATCCAAGAATAAAATATTCTTAAATGTTGCGCAATATCGTCCATCTCTTCAGAGTGTATATTATAAACGATATTATCCACAAATATGATATACAATTCGATTTAGTTTTACCGTTTAGGCTGTAATAATATTTTGAGTGGATCGCGGCGTGACGTAATAGGGCTTAGCGTATATTCTAATGCCACTGGACGCCATATAATGACTTTAAGAGATATATGGCTTACGTAGCATTATTTGTGACATCAGGCTCTACAATTGGATTGATCTTAATCAAATTATCTGTAGCCATTTTTGAGTAAATAATATTTTTCTAAAAATCGCCAAGAATAAACAAACCTTTATTTTTGTGCAATATCATTATTATGAAAAAAGTCTGCAAAAAATGATATATTGCGCAAATACGAGATATCATTTGATTTTATGTACGTTTTGGGACCTAGAACAGTAAACAGACCGATAGACAGACTGACAGACAAACAGACGGTATGGCGAAAAATATTTTTATGGACTCAGGGACACCAAAAACGTGTATTCCCATCAAAATCTTGAAGTCCATTTTTTCACGTTACAATACTTTCTCAATATACTACGTATATGAGAAAGTGATCAAGGACGATCATGTGTCTCATAATCGATGTTTAGGTTCGTCTGAATCTACTTCAATAAAGAGCATGGCTTGGCTTTCAGGGAATTCAGAGGGTATATAAATGAAATGAAGAAAATTGGGGCTGCAAAATGTTGTTAAAATGTCTAACAGTCTCAGAGGATAAGGTAATGTACAAGCTATGACCTAAAACCAAATTACTTTGTCGTTCATTATTGAACTTCTCTCATGTAATTTATATCCTCGATTAATTTCAAGTCCCTCTTTTTAGTCCTTTATCTATTCTTTTACAAAATATTTTTTCCTGTTATTGGAAAACGACGATTTTTAGCTCTTTTTTCTAAAAAGTAAGCGCTATGTATTCGGTTTGTCTGTCCGTTCTTCCGTCCGTTTGCACGGGAAATATCTGTAGAATACTGCAAATTTTTAGAATGGGTTTGTCTATACAAGGGATAGACATGAAAGAAATTTGATTGATCTAGGATCAGCTGCTAGGGAGTAATCGAAAAAAAACCTCAAAAAAGTACCTGCTGTTAAAAATGTAGGCAACCATCATTTCACCGCCTCTGCGATTTTTCACTCAGCTAGAAATTTAAAAAACCCCTTATGTAATTTGATCTACAATTCCTCCATCACTTGTTAAGATTTTAGGACTACCTTTGATAAGGTATCTCGGAGAAAATAAATCGCAAACCTACAAAAACATTAATGATATTAATCATAAACTAATGATTTTTGCAAGAGATTTCTTCTATAATAAAGGAATATAGCATTTTTCGCCTGAAATTGCTTTAGTCTTGTTATATTCAAGCACGTTGTTGCATTTAAATTTTTCTTAAGTCTATAACTATAATTTATATGCGTCGAAAATATCTTCTCGGTGACTGGTTATAGCATAAAACGAAATCGTTGTGTAGAAAGATATAAACTTTTAAGATTACTATCTATTGCTGCCGAATGATATAAAAGTTATCTTCATGTGGAACATAGCATGTTAGCGATTATCATGAATATTTGGTTATAAATTTCTGGAAAGACAATAAGCAAGCGACAGTCCTCACACCTAAAATCGATTGAGTAGGTAATGGCGGCGTCCGTTAAATAACTAGGTATCTAAATTTCTCGCAATCTCTCGTGAGATATGCACATTCGTCGGATATTCGGTGATGACGACTAATTGAGCAAGAGTGCTTGGGAATAATAACAAAAAGTGCGAGATCTTTGAATGGACCGCAGGCCCGAGTACCTTTCGAGTTTATTGGATCTGTCCGGGCAAAATGCACTCAGCACATGGAGGTATAATCGGCGTGGTTCTCTCAGCAATGAAATAATCGAAGAATATTAAATAAGCATCGCCAAAAGAACGCTCCACATTGATTAAATATATAGGATCAATAGGGTAGAGCAATATCAAGATCCGTTTTTCCTTAGAACTGGATGTTCACCTCACAATTGGCAAGACTGCAAGCGATAAATGTTAGGAGCATTTCGGCGAACGGTGCTACCTACCAGGCATTGGTTGTGTGAACTGCAGGGAAATATGTAAGACGTGATATGACTTATGAAGAAATAAAACAAGAAAATATACAATAAACATAGATACGCAACTGTATACTTTGTGAGTGATGTTACGCTAAAAGTATCTTACATATATCAAGTTGCTGTTTTAAATTTTAAGCTGGCTATAGCGTACTGTGAACTAAAACATAATTATAAGTGTCTGTATAGCTAGAAAATTCGTTCTAGGATGTAAAATTAAATCAACGAGAACAGATTATGCAGTTTTCCAAATTATCTGCAATTACGACATGACCGTAAGCAAGAAACCCCAAATATAAGCATTTTTCCGTAAAGTAAGACTTTTTTTCTAAAAGACATAAATAAAGCTTCAGTTAAGTTGCAGCTTGAGAACAAAAGATGTTTTCCAACTTGAAGACATCCTATTGGTGAGTGCTCACTAGGCTTCCTTATCCCAACAACTTGTTGCCATCCATTAATCACATTTACCTTCCGCTTCCGAAGCATATATATATATATATATATATATATATATATATATATATATATATATATGTGTGTGTGTGTGTGTGTGTGTGTGTGTGTTCGTGTGTTTTACGTGTCTCTTCGACGCCCACAGCAGCCTGCCAGCTTGGTCCTCAACTTGGTGAGTGTCCGCTGGGCTTCCCTCAACACCTTGTTGCCACCCTCATCACTACCTTTTCTTTTCCTTTAGTTAATATATATATATATATATATATATATATATATAACGACTCCTGTCATTATATTTTATGCAGAAGACAAACGTACTAAGGGTTTCAAACAATTATTAGATAGATATCTCTCTTAAAATGGTAACTGATGAAATAAAACGTCAATGTTTCTGATAATTTATTGTATTAAATTACCACGCATTAAAAATTACTAAGCCAGTAATCGTGTAGTACGAGAAATGCACCATGGAGCAATGCGAAAAAACAAGTAAAAATATTCATAAAGCAAAAGGTATCCAATAAAGACTTAATTATTTTCAAGAGAGCAAGATTATTCGAATAATAATTAACGGACGACGCAACTAAAGAGAACGGAAGGAAACGAAAAATGATTTCGAGAAAGACTTTAGTTCGATTTGATTTTTAAATAAGCCAGCGCATAGAAGAAGAGATTGGGGAATGTTACACACTAAATTGTTTCATCATTTGCGTAATACTCATAAAAGATTTCTTTGGAGCGTAAGAGTTCATTCCAAAAAATACTATCGCACATACAGCAACAAGCACTTCCCAATCACGCATGCGCTGTATTTAGCGTAAATAATGCATACGATACCAACTTCTAATTTGTTAATCTTATAAACAAATTGAAATAAATAATTAACTTCTTTTAAAGGCTAATCTTTATATTGCCCTGGTTGCTCTTTTCACACATTCCTTTCTTTAACAACTTCTCGTTCCATGTAATAATCACAGGCGAGTGCTTCAACTGAAAAAGTGACCAAAAGAAAGTTGTTCCATTTATTTAATTTGTTCAGCCGACGCTTCAGAATGATATATATAATAAACACCGCTTCAAAAAAGTTATTATTGGATGTGTTTATTCGAGGCTCATCTACCTCCTAGTCTATTTTTAGCGCATATTTTCAAGAGTGAAAACACTTCTCGCGTTCCATAAAAGTGAAAGGCGCTAAAGTCGCACGAGCGCGATACTCAGCTAAGAGCGTAGAGGCTCTTATGCATCGAGAGCGTCCGCTTTCAAAGAAAACGCCGCGGGACGAAGAGAGTAATTTCGTTAAGTCTAAATTTATGAAGTTCTCAAGGATTTTGAGTGGGAGAAGAAGATGCGCGGGTGCTATTAATATGCGTTGGGGATGGGGTCGGCCAATGCGTTGCGAAGACCGAAATACTAACGCTGTAGATGGGGCGGAGGAGGAGGGGAATGGGAGGGATTGGGAATGGGAGAGGAGGGGAGAGGGACAGGTGTTCGATCGGTCTAAAAAAGGAACACCGGAAGTGTGTTCCGCTTACTTGGTGAGAGCGGGTTTGAAAGATTCCTGCTGCGTCTCGAAGAGGGGGAATGGGAGGGGGGCGGGGGCGTAACAAGTGGCGGAGGACTGCGCGAGAGCCGCAATTAGCCCCTGGCGGAAACGACGGAAAAGCAGGGGAAAAGCTAGAACGAGAGCTACCTCCGGGGATAATCAAAAGTAGTCATTAGTAGTGCTGCGGCGAATGTCGGCGATTGCCAAAAATAAAAAAAAATGAAAATGATCCCATCTTAATTTGGTTACAAAACTTAGAGAAATGACCACAAAAAAATATATATAAATATATAAGAACTTTTTCAAACTCCTAGTTAAATCGTTGTGGTTTTCCTAAACTCTTAATGAGAATTTATTTTTTTTAATATCTGTACATGTAGAGATACCCGTTAAATTGTCATAAGAGCAGTTGTTTGTTTTTATTTTAACTACATCATCACTTAATGTCATTTGATATTTTAGGTACATCCTGTAGTTATAGTACAAATTGCCGACACGTTAGCGTACCAAATACAGAAAACATCATCATTTAGCGAGAAGTTAAATCTCCCAGCAATTTAATTTAACTTTTTTATAAAATGATTCTTTAAATCTTCAAGGTTCCAGAAAAAACGTTATCAGTAAAAACAGAAAATTTTCTTCATCATCTTTGATAGAGATATAATCCGTCAAAATTAACCCCGTGGCGCAGTAGTGCATGACGGACAAACACTGAGATAAAAGAAGAAATGTATTCGAAGGAAACTGAAGATATTTCGCGACACGATGAGATGTCTGCGAAACGTCTGGCAAAATGAAATCGTTCTCCGTGCTAAAATAGGAAATCCAGAGGCGGCATCTACTCGTTTATTTTTCTCGACAATGATAAAGAAGCAGACGCCGAAGCTACTTTCACCGCCGCGTTCACGCTCACCCCTTCCCCGTGCACGCTCGATCGATCGTCGGGATACGATAATCGAACGTTGATCATTTTTCCCCGGGTCGGCTCATTAACGGGTGCGGCATAAACGCGTCTCGTCGTCCTCATCTTTTCTCTCTGAATCTGCACCGACGGATGTGAGAGTGGAATGGAGCGCTGATGTTCTGCTCGGCTCGCGTGCTATGGCGCCGCGTTGAAACATTCTTTCTACACGAGCATCCGCCACACACATCAATCCGGAAGGTTTCCTTTCTAGTTGGAAGAATCTGTTTTCAGAACAGATGGCTGCGGAGGACCGTTGCTATTTCCCTCGCAGCTTAAACAACATCGGATACATTTCCAGCTCATAGTGGTCTTTCCACTCTCTTTCGAAGCGCTCGCGTTATTTCAAACCACCCAATGACTCTGCCTTTATCTTTTCTATTCATCTGTAGCACTCGCTCTTTCTATCCATTAGTCTAGCCACTGTATTCGTCCATCTTCCACCACAGGTAGGCGAGGGGGTGGAGAGATTTCGAAATCGATTCTTAATTAACCAAATCGCGTGATCGCACGAGCATGTTAGGACTGACACCTGTAAAGCGCACTCGTACGCAAAATTAGTTGATACGCACTCGATTTAATAGAATTTTTACTTGAACCTGCAAATATCTATAAAAATAAATCAGCATCTGTTTTACTCAGTCCAAATATCAGCTGATTAAGCCATTAATTTCATGAGATTAACCGCAACCAACAGCTAAAGCAAATGTAAAAAATAAGGAAAAACTATTTTTTTATTGGATCAATTTTATTATGGAAATACGAATACAATATTTTGATGAAGAACATTATACCTTCATTTTCGGTAAATATAACTGTGCGTTCAAAGCTTTTGTGGTAATTTTAATTACGTTAGTAGTGTTAAAATGAATAACCACAATACAGTCAACTATATGCTGGCATAAATCTTCAAAAGAATCCACAATATGCTTTAGAAATGAGCAGAACAACGTTTTAAACGACAAAAGCAGTCATTGACAGGAAACCATAATTTAGATCCCACTGCTTACTTTAAAACTCTAATCGCAATCATTATAACAGAAAAGTAAATTTTACTATATGAACTTATGGAATCGATTGTTCTCGGAAAATCAACAAATTCAATTTAACCTTATATATATAGTGCCTAAAAGTACTACACTTAGGCGTTACTAACGTAATTAGATAATTCAATATGCCTAGACACTGGATTTTTCATCGTTGTAATGTTCTCCTTAATCCACAATTTCAATTTTTGTAAGTTCACGAGGGTTAAACACAGATACGGACACAACTGGAAGAAACCGAACGGCATAATAAATGCCACCAGTAAATCAACGAACTCCAAAAAACCCATCTGCCATTTATGTTTCAGCAACCATTTAAATTTGAGTAAGTGCTCAACGGACGAACGGGTGGACGAAAGAGTGAAACCATAAACAAATATTTATGATAAAACATACTGAAGAGGAGCATATGGCTTTTGGTGCGAGAACTGTCTTCGCTTGAAAATAAGCACAACAGTGGCAGCCACTGTATCCGTCGCGAGCTCTATGTATCCCCGTCTTTATTATCCACCCCCTAATGGCCAGGCACCCCCTGCGCATCACCACCCTTTCTCCCTTCTCCTCTTCCATTTCCTTCCTTCGCACAGATCCGCCGGATAGAACCACCTCTCCTCGCGCCGGAACTAGCCTCTCTCTTTCTATCTCCCATTCTTTCGCATTCCTCGCTTTCTCTTACTCTTCCTATTCTTCCCTCACTCTCCATTCACCTCCACCTCTATTGCTTCCCTAGCTCCCTCCTTCCGTCTTCTCCCTCGAAACAATAATCGCCCAAAATTCCATTTCTTCCGACAAACCTGCCTCCATCGCACCGCGCAACCGACATTCCCTTCCAAATAAGGGGACGCGGGAGCAGAAGCGCCATCTCGCCTGCCCCCCTTCCGCCATTTCCATAATGCGTCCTTTCTTCCTCTCCATACCTCGCCCTCTTCCACTCATCTACTCTCTCCGCACCTCAATCCGCCATTCTCCGCTTTCTCCCCATTCACTTCCTTCCCCTTCACTCCCTCCACCCTCACTCCCTCCGTCTCACTTCCTCCCTCTCACTCCTTCCCTCTCACTCCCTCCCTATCACTCCCTCCCCACTCACTCACTCCCCCCTCACTCCCTCCCCCCTCACTCCCTCCCCCATAACTCCCTCTCCCCTCACTCCCTCCCCCTCACTCCTTCCCCCCTCACTCCCTCCCCCCTCACTACCTCCCCCTTCACTCCCTCCCCCTCACTGCCTCCCACTCACTCCCTTTCTCTCAGTCCCTCCCTCTCAGTCCCTGCCTCTCAGTCCCTCCCCCCTCAGTCCCTCCCCCCTCACTACCTCCTGCCTCACTCCCTCCCCCTTCACCCTTACTCCCTCCCCCTTCACTCCCTTCCCCCTCACTCCCTCCCCCTCACTCCCTCTTCCCTCACTCCCTCCCCCTTCACTCCCTCCCCCCTCATTCCTTTCCCCTTCACTGCCTCCCCCTAATTCCCTCCTCACTCTCCCCTCCCTCCCTCCCTCTCACTCCCTATCTCTCACACCCTCCCTCCCTCTCACCCTCCCCCCTCTCATTCCCTCCCACCTCACTCCCTCCCCCTCACTCCCTCCCCCTACCTCCCTCCCTCTCACTCCCTCCCTCTCACTCCTCTACCACTCACTCCCTCCCCCTCACTCCCTCCACCTTCAAACCCTACCCCCTCACTCTCTCCCCCTCACTCTCTCCCCCTCACTCCCTCCCCCTCACTCACTCTCCATTCACTCCCCCCCTCACTCTAGCCCCATCGCTCTCTCCCCAATCACTCAACTATCCGATCTTCCCCTCTCTTCTTCTCGCTCTCTCTCTCCAGAACAGTGACCTCTTCTCCACCGCTTGCCCCTCCGTCCACCCCTTTCGTCGCACATTTCCGCCTCCAACGTCGCTCCCTCCTCACACTCCAACTTCCCCCCTCCCATTCAAACACACCACCGCTTCACCCGTTCGTTCCCTTCTCTTCTTCTCGCACACTCCGTTTGCACATCCACGTTATTCCACGGCGGCCGTGTCACCAACTAAAACACAAAACGCGATGGAGTGGAAAAAAATGAATAGCGGAATGAGCCACCCACTCGACTCGAGTCTCTCCCAAAAACACTCCATCCCTTTCCCTCACAAAACCGACCGCTCTTAACTCCCTACCATGACCCTACCTCCCCCTCTCCACCCTCTCCACTCCCTGCCCCAAATCCTCCCAGACTCTCCTCTCGACCCCACTCACGCTCGCATCTCGCCCAAGACCTTTCCATCCGCTCACACTCCGAAATTCCCCCTCTATCCCACCTTACCATCCCCCCTCGCTTCATCCCCCTAACTCTGCCTCCGCTACCAATTCAGCTCGGGGTCCTTCCTCCTCCTCCATCCTCTCCCCACCCCCGAGTCTCCATCTTCGCCATGCTCACGCACCGCGTTGACATTCCGTACCATCTGCGGCCACAGAGAAAAAGAGAGAGAGGAAGAGGGATAGGAATGAAGAGTTAGAAAGAGAGCGGCAGTTAGAGAAGATGGCGAAGAGGTGTTAGAGTAAGAGGAAAGATTATAGCGGAAGGCGAGAGAGAGGAGAACAGGAGACAATGAGAAAGTGGAGGAGGGTTAGAGAAGGGCAGCGAGTGAAAAGTTATGGGAGACGAGAAAGGGTGTGAGAGAGAGAGAAGGGATGAAAATACAGGAAAGGGAAATGTAGGGAGAGAAGAAATGGAGATGGAAGGAGAGAAGAAACGGTGATGGAGGGAGAGAAGGGAGATGGATGGAGAGAAAGAAGGGAGATGGAGGGAGAGAAGGAAGGGAGACGGCGGGAGAGAAGGATGGGAGATGAATGGAGAGAAAGAAGGGAGACGGAGGGAGAGAAGGAAGGGAGATGGGGGAGAGAAGGAAAGAGAACTGGGAGAGAGAGACGAAATTTAGATGGAAGAGAGAGAGAGGGTGGGAGGAAGGTGGTAGTGGGGGATGATCTGCGACCGATCTTCGGATGCTTCCCCGCACCGGCGTGTTTTTTTAATACAATGGCAGAATGTGTATCCGACTCCCGAGTCCATGCGTGCAGCCATTAATAATAACCCTTACCGGGGAATACAAAGGCTCCAGAGGGGCGGCAGTGGAATTAAAATATGAATCGTTTATCAATTCCAATTTTATTTTGTTCCGGATCATTTCCATTGGAGAAAAATAGCGTCAATCCGCTGAAAATATTTTTACCCGGTTGAGTTTTACTTTTTTGGTAACAGCTTAAATTATTGGCAAAGTTTTTATGCTATATATATATATATATATATATATATATATATATATATATATATATATATATATATATATGTGTGTGTGTGTGTGTGTGTGTGTGTGTATGTCGCTTCTGACGATATTCGTCAATACATAGGGATAACCTTATTTTAACGAGTTTTTAAAAATACGCTCCGCGACTATCATTTAAACTGATTGTCCTGTATTGCGAATGTCAATATTAAAATTAAGGTAGTGGTTGCAGCGAAATGAATGACTTTGCACTGTCATGGACAATTTTATGTCATATTTAATCCTAGATAAGTAATTCTTATAAGAAGTTACCTTAAGGCTAATCTTGGGCCTAAAGAATCCCACCGCGGAAAAATATCTGATATGTCCAACACATGACTTTCCCCGCGCAGAGTAATGAATATGATAGCTCTCGACATATCGTCCTCGAGAATAAACCAAATATCAATGCGTGAATTAAGCTAACCCTGGAAACGTAGGGCGTGCTATCAACAATTAATAAATTTTATCATAGCAGGGAAAATAAAGGTATCAGCGACGTACTCAAATAAATAAACAAAATATCTCTTAAACAATCCATTAAATGAAAAATGTCTCAAACAAACGTTGCAGAAAATTATACTGTCTACAACTTTAATAATAACAAATATTTACATAAATTAAGTCCCAAAGGACATATTTGATAAAGAAGGAAAATTGACTCCAGTTAACCTGCACTCACGTTGAACCAGTTTCAGCCAAAATCTATTCAAATCTTGAATTACTTATAAAAATGTTAAATATAAAGTGTTGTGCTGATCTAATTATCAGTGTTCGAGTTAGAGCGCGCGAAACATTCCTATTAAACAGACAAACACACAGACACCATCGAGAAAATAGTGATAACGTACTCTGGGGACCTTAAAACGTTTCTGCTGAATTCTCGAATTCGATATTTTTCACGAAAGAAGTACCTTCTATATAGCGTATAGAGAAAGTAATAAGCTCTATATAGATATTTCTATGCAGTTTTATAGTATTTTTATTGTATATGTTTTATTTTTGCTTTATCTAACTCTATAACACATGTTTGCGACATTAACATTATATAAAAATGATGGTGAAATGGACTAAAATAAAATATATAACCAAGAAGATTATATTAACCTGAAAGTAGCAGAAAAAAAATATTAGATATTACATAAAGTAATCAATGCTAAAATAAATGCCAATCGTATAATTGTACCTAAATTATTTGCAAATGGTAACCTTCGTGAGCACACCGTTCATTAATAAACACCCTCACCAGGTAATCTGGGGTGGAAGCAACGCAACTGAGAATATACTTAGCCACTACATGATCTGCGCCAAAGCTACTGGAATTCAAAGAAAACACAATATGCGTGTGGTTGTTTAAACTCCATATTACATAACCAAGGTTAAAGCGTAGTAGTAAAGAGGTTCATTGATTGCCGCACTGATATAATGGATTTAGTTAATCTCTTTAAATAATTCATTTTGATCAAAAACTGGCCGTGCCAATATAATTCTATTCACACGTATGATTTAGGGCAAGATTAAGTGAGCGTTATATATCCTAATTGAGCGATCGCATCCACCCACTTATATAAATCGCCAGAAAAGTTTATTTTCACATATGTTTTAAGCATTGAGAGGTAATTATGTGTGTAAAATAACGGAAAATGAGTTCTAATGTTGTATTTAAGAATTGTCGATTCTTAACGGATAAAAAAACTCACAAGTAAATATAAAGTTGCAAATCGGTTTAAGTGGAATTTGGAAGAGCATATTATTCCGATTGAAAATTGCAAATTTGCTCTGTTTTCGAAACAATATTATTGATCAATTTAAATGTACCGCAATGGAGAGACGCCACAGTATGCGAATGGCAGGACGTGTGCTGGAAGTCCCTGGCGCGACATCAGCACGCATGATATAGGAATTCAACGCAAACGACGCCTCCTGTCTCTCCTCGCGCTACAATATGACGAGTAGTGTTCGAAACTTCGCGCAATTACGTGTCCGCAATTTAAGCAGAGGAGCGATCGTCGGAGCCATGCGAGTCGCACGCACTCGCGAGCGGTGGCGCTGTCCGAGGAAGGATTCCCAGGATTCCTCGCAGCGACAGGCGAAAATCCGTCCCTAGGAGTGCTCCCGCCAGTGGTCGATGGTAAACCGCGCGTTCGATACATAAGCTATTCCAGTTTACTTTTGAGATTTGCTTTGTTCACTAACCTGGTTGCGGTACGCGGCGCCATAAAATAAAGGACCCATCGGGCATTTGCATTCCTATACTGAATTGTGACCACCATTATTGACAAATACGACTGCGACGAAATGTTATTCCTACCGACGAAAAAAATTTCCAGTCTGCCGCTTTTCTGGAAGTGCCTAAACATAAGTATCCTCCTATATATATATGTTATCATTATATATACACTGTTATATATTACTCCTCTGTAAGGAACGTCTATATATTATGACTAGTAGATGGTGCTTGCATTCTGCAAGCATTTCATCTCACCTTAAAAAACATTATTTTTTCAGAGAGATAAATTCATCATGGGAAATATTTCTTAAATTCAAAAGATTTCTCCTCTGCATCGATTTTCGTTTTTTCCTTATGGAAGAATAATGGAGTAAAACAATCACTTGTATTTGAAATTTTAGTAATATTATACTTTTTCCATATTGGGATAATAATGCTACACATTTCTACCAAGTTTTGAATTTTTATCATATTTGTAAATGAAATAATATTCATCTAATTGTTTAAAATTAAATAATTTTTAACGGCCGCAATATCAATTTCATGGAGTAATTGAAATGTTTATTTGTTTATATATACTAAGCTCAAATAAATTTAAAATTTCAGCTTCCTAACTTGCGCCGTAGTAACTAAACATTTTGAGTTGAAGGCTTTCGCAGCGTTGCTGAATGCTGGCGGAGGTTTTCGGGTTTCGCTGCGTTGGCGGCATTTCTGGCTCTCGACGTTTCGCAGACATCTACATCTACATCTACAAGTTACCCTGCAATTCACCAAGTTGGTGGGTGGCAGGGGGTGCAATGCACCAAATCCTACCTAAAGATTGCCTAACGCAATTCGAAATTTCCTATTGTGATCTCTTATTGTCCTCGGAAAGAACGAGCCTAGATAACGCTCCGTCCTACAATCGATCTCACGTATTTTATCGTCTCGATCATTTCTACCTATATACGTCGGTGCCACAATTATTCCCACTACCTCCTCTTTTAGACATTCTGACCTATATTTCTCTAGAAGTTTCAACCTTGAGTGCAATCTACGGTCCTCCAGTGATACCCAGTTCAAATCGCTCAATAAAGAGGTGACGCTTTCCTTATGTTCGTACTTTTGTTTTACAAATCTGGCTGCTCTGCGCTGTACTCTTTCTAGTTGAATTATGTGTCCCTTCTCGTACGGATCCCATATGCTCGCTGCGTATTCCACTTGTGGTCTTACCAGTGATAAGTAGCATGTTTCGCGTACTTTCTCTGTAGTGTTCCGTACTATTCTACCTATGAATGCCAGTTTCTTGTTGGCCGCGCCTATAACTCGACGAATGTGCATGTCCCACGAAAGATCTCGACAAATGGTTACTCCTAAATATTTTACATACTCAGCTTGTCGAATACTCATTTCATCTATTTTATATTCGAAACCTAAATCTTTGTTCTTACTTTTCCAGAACGTGACTGCGGCACATTTAGTATAATTAATTTCGATTTGCCATTCTTTGCACCACGCTGAAATGGCTCTTAAGTCTTCACACAGAGACTGATGGTCCTCCTGATTTTTTATTTCTTTATATAGAACGGTGTCATCGGCGAAAAGCCTAATTTTACTACGAACAACCGAGCACATATCATTTACATAGATTAAGAAGAGCAGAGGGCCCAATACACTTCCCTGAGGAACACCCGAAGCAACTTTAACGGGGGACGAGTATTTCCCATCGATGACAACTATCTGTTCCCTATTCGAGAGGAAGTCTCTCACCCAACCGACAACTTTCGAATTGATACCACATTGTCCTAACTTCGCAATTAATTTCCTATGAGATACTTTATCGAACGCCTTCCTGAAATCAATGAATATGGCATTGACCTGAGTATTTTTCTCTCCGCATCGCAACAAATCGTCCACGAACAGGCCGAGCTGCGTTTCGCATGATCTACCTCTCCGGAATCCGTGTTGGCATCCGCTAAGCAATGAATGACTATCTAAATAGCGCATTACAGAGCTAAAGACTATGTGCTCAAGTATCTTGCACGATAATGAAGTTAAGGATATCGGCCTATAATTTTCGGGGTTCTCTCTGTCGCCACTCTTATGGATGGGCGTAACATGTGCCACCTTCCAATCTTTAGGAACTACTCCTTCTCTAATGGATTTCTCGAATATAATTTTCAAATACGGCGCGATTTCAGCAGCTAATTCTTTCATTACACGCGCGGGAATTTCCTCCGGTCCAGGAGATTTATTTGGCTTAATTGAATGAAGTTGGAGCGCGATGCCATTTTCCGAAAATACCAAATCTTCCATCGAATCGCCCTGACGCATAGGAATAGGGGTTTCACATTCATCGTCATCACGAGTAAAAGCTTTCTGAAAGTGATGATTTAATAGGTTTGCTTTATCCATACTATCGTGAACTACGTTTCCCGTTTCCGACCGCAGTGACGCAATAGTGGGGCCCCTACCTTGAACTTCCCTGACGTAAGACCAAAATGCTTTTGGGTTCTCTTTCAAGTTTTCCTGTAAAACCTTCTTTTTATAATTGTTAAACGCATTACGCATTGCTACTCTGGCTATGGAGCGCGCCTCCTTGTATTGATGCCTTATTATTGCAATCTGTTCGACCGTAGCTGTTGAGGATGTGTTATTTACGCGAGAGTGGAGTTTTCTTTGACGTCGGAGAGCGCTTCTTACTTCCTGATTGTACCATCTAGGCTCTGCACTATCACGCTTCAGTTTGCTCGGAATAAATTTATCTGTACACTCTCGCATCATATCTCTGAACATGCACCAGGATTCCTCCGCGTCTGCACTATCGGTTAAATTGCAGAAATTAGTATATTTATTTCGCAGAAAAGACCTAAATCTTGTGAAATCGGCTTTGGCGAATGCATAAAGTTTTCTTTTGGCCTTAACCTGTTTCTCAATAATTAACTGAAATTCCACGTAAACTGCCTTGTGATCGCTTATTCCCTCAGCATCAGATACTCTATTCATACGCTCAGGAAGATTAGTAACAAATAAATCTAATATATTATTAAATCTCGTGGGAAATCTCACTAATTGATACAATGAGTGCTTACCGAAAGTTTCTAGTAACGCCTCGCACGATTCACGCTCTCTACCTCCGGGATAAAAGCAATTATGCCTCCAATCTATTGACGGAAGATTGAAATCGCCCCCGATTATAATGGCTTTATCTTTATTAGACGAATTTAGCGTCGCCACTTGTTTCTCCAGAGAATGAATAGTTTCCACGCTCGCATTTGGGGGTCTATAAAAAGCGCATATATTTATAGCTTTTGAGTCGCTTCCTTTTACACGACACCAAACACTTTCGACTTCGTCGTCGTTAATCTGTATTGGGTAACTTTCGTATTTATTGCTAACTGCTATAAAGACTCCACCTCCCGACCGGATACATCGATCTTTTCTGTATACGCTATAGTCATGAGGAAAGACCTCCTGACTGGCTATGTCTGCCGTAAGCCAACTTTCAGTGCCTATAACTACATCAGCACGCAGACTACGAATAAGATGTTCAAATTCGGCCTCTTTCCTGCGAATGCTGCGACAATTAACCGTAATGATTTTTAATTTCTCGCTATGACTACGTAACGATTCCTCGCGCTCTACTGAGCTATTATTACTGTTATTATTATTAAGATTATAATTATTATTATTTACTGCCTCCTTATCCTTCCTACTATGTCGACTATTTCTACGCTTGGAATGTATTCTACTGTTACTTAACGTCGGGTTTATAGCGCTGTTAAGGTCGCACGCATTATCTACGGAATTGTTGCATGGAAAATCGTTTATCCCCATGCCTTCGATAATTCTGTTACCGCACGGATTTCTTACATTTTCCCCTATTGTGCTCTCAATTAATTCCGTACCGGTAAGCTGCCTACATCCTAACCTACCATCTGATCTACTAATGGCGTGCATCTCAACGCTTGCTAAAAAATTGCAATTGCTTAAATCTAACCTAAAAAAGCCCTAGAATGCTCAAACACCCTACGCGCTACCGCCTCCGCAGCCTCGGCAGTGTAGTGCACACCAGAACCGTTTAGGGATGCCCTACATGAGTCCAGGACCGGCCTCAGGTCAACGAAGTCCACTCCATTGCCCCTACAGAAGTCCCACAGCCTACGGTTCAGCCCGACCACTCGGCTCCAAACCATAGAACCGCAGTCCGTCCGAGGAACGAGACGAGACGAGACGAGACGTTGCAGTCTGCATCTTCAGGAGGTGAAGTGAGATCCGGTCTGACTTTTATATTCACTCGTGCCTTCCTAGTTTAACCGTTGTCCATCGCTGATTGGCTCGTTCGAGTTGCTGTCCCTTTCTCTTTAGAGGTTGCTCCAAAGTATTTTTCCTCCCTTTCACTTTTCCGTTGGAAGAGTCGCTTCCATGTTGCGCTGATGGGCAAACCGTCGTCCCGGTTGAAATTGACCGGATGCTTTTCGATCTCAATAGCTTCGCGAATTAACCTCGGAAAATATCGATCTTCTTTCGCGAGCAATTTCGTTTCTTCGAGCGTGATTTTATGTCCCGGGCCGGAGGTGAAGTGCTCCGCTATGGCCGACTCCCTCCATTTTTTGTTCATCATGGCCCGTTTATGTTCGGCTAAGCGACAGCGAATGGATCGTCCTGTTTGTCCGACGTATACGTGTCCGCAGCTGCATGGAATCCTGTAGACTCCTTCAGATGTTAGTGGGTCGAGTGCATCTTTCGCAGACGGAAGTTCTTCTTTTATTTTCCTTAGCGTGTTAAAACGGACGACGATATTTTCTTTTTGTAGAATCCTGGCTATGCGTTCTGATGTGCCGGCGATGAAGGGAATTTTTGCGTAGGCTGTGGGTTTTGGTCGTTCCACCGAAGGTTTTTGTTTCGGTTTTATATTCCGCCGGATGAATGGGTGACTGTAGCCATTATTCATGAGTGCCCTTCTTATATGCTCTTCTTCGTCTTTTAGGGACTCGGGATCGGAAATCGTCTTTGCTCGGTGCATCAGGGTCTTGATTATTGATGCCTTCTGTTGAGGATGGTGATGAGAGGCAGCATGCAGGTAACGATCAGTGTGCGTCTTTTTCCGAAATACGCTGTGTCCAAGGCTTCCGTCAGGTCTCTTCTTCACCATGACGTCGAGAAATGGTAGGGTGCCGTTCTCTTCGACTTCCATGGCGAACTGGATGGCCGGGTGGACTTGGTTGAGTAGACGGTGACACTCGTGAAGTTTATTTGTCCCATGGGGCCAAATGACGAATGTGCCATCCACGTAACGCAGCCAGCATGAAGGACGAGGACCACATGATGATAGCGCCTTAGACTCGAAACGCTCCATTTACAGATTGGCTATGACGGGGGAGAGAGGGCAGCCCATAGCTGCTCCTTCCTTCTGCTCGTAAAACTGTCCGTTCCACAGGAAGTAGTTGTTGGTGAGGCAGAATTCTGTTAAATCCGGATAGTCTGCCGGAAGTCCATGATGTATAAGCTCCTTCAAGATCTCGATGGAGTCCTTTATGGGAACCTTAGTGAAGAGTGAGGTCACGTCAAAGCTTACTAGAATATCGTTCTCCGATACTTTCATGTCGTTTAGCCTTTCTATGAAATGTGCTGAATTCTTCACGTGCGACTCCGTTCCGCCTACGTACGTCTGTAAGGTGCGTGCGAGGTATTTTGACAGCCGATATGTTGGGGAGCCGATGGCGCTGACGATGGGTCTCAGGGGAACGTCGTTCTTGTGTATTTTTGGTAACCCATACAGTCGTGGAGGCCTGGATGATGACGGCGGTAGGTTCCGTTGGTCTTCAATAGGTATGGAGGATTTCTTAATCAGTTCTCGGATTTTCCTTTCGGTTTTCATCGTCGGGTCGCCTTTGAGTGTGGAGTAAGTTGGATCGTCCAGCAGATTGCGGATCTTCTCGTCGTAATCCTCCTTGGAGATAATTACGGTGGCGTTTCCCTTATCAGCCGGTAAAATCACGATGCTTTTGTTGTTTTTCAAATCATTGATGGCCTGTCTTTCGGCTGTGGAGATGTTGGAGGATGGTGGTCTTGCTTTACGAATAATATGCGCCACCTCTTGGCGTATTTCTTCTGCTTGGTTCGAATTCAGATTTCGGATGGCCGCTTCCACTCCCACGACAATTTCTTCCTTAGGTATTTTGTTGGGAGCGATGGCGAAGTTCAGACATTTCGCTAAGACTGATTTTGCTGCATCGGAGAAAATGATGTCCGTTAGGTTGTAAATCGTCTTGTCGTGGCTCGGCGTCGGATCTGGATGTTGTTTCTTACGGAGATTTTCGAATTTCTTAACCTGCTTATCCGTGAAAGACCGCTGGGTTTTTGTTGAGGAACTGGCGGGGATATGGTCAATCTGGTCCCAGTCTTCGTGAGACATAACGGAGGCGAGCTCTAGGTGGAGCTGGTAGAGATTATGAGCACATTGCAGAAGCGCATATCTCGTGGAGCGGATGCGTTCACGCAGGAGTGCTTGGCTTGTCCGATATAGAATCTTCTTTGCAGCCTGGGATGATATGTGATGTTTCACCTTGACACAAGTTGGTATCGTGTCTGTATCCCGGCACCGTTGAAGAAAGGCGAGTGATGACAAAAGTTTGCACTTCTGTTTGCGGAGACGCTAGAATCTCCTTGTCTTCCTCTGGATGTCCTCCCCGTAGAGGGATATCAATTTGAGTTGAAGGCTTTCGCAGCGTTGCTGAATGCTGGTGGAGGTTTTCGAAACGTCGAGAGCCAGAAATGCCGCCAACGCAGCGAAACCCGAAAACCTCCACCAGTATCTAAACATTTACCTATTTTTTTAAATTTTGAGAGTTTTTAACTGCCAAACAAATTAAAATATCAAAATTTGTATAATCCCTATTTCGTATTATTTCTAATAATGATGTATCTCTCTGAAAAATTAATGTACAAGCGTATTCGGAAAGTAGGTAAGTACCGTTTGGCTACTAAAAAAACGTGATTTTTTTTTAAATTTATATTTATCAGATTTGCCATACATTTCATTACTTTTATACATAGTTTCCACCATTATTGAGGCATTTATCATAACGGGGCACCAGTTTCTGTATCCCCTCCTTGTAGAACGGGGCCGCCTGTGAAGACAGCAACTTCTGCACTGCTTCTTTGACGTCATCGTCGTTGAAGAAACGCTGGCCAGCAAGGAACTTCTTCAGATGCAGGAACATATGAAAGTCACTTGACGCTAAGTCTGGGCTGTAGGGAGGGTGATCCATTTGTTCCCAGCCAAATGACGTGATGAGGGCTTGACTTTGAGCAGCAATGTGTGGCCGAGCATTGTCATGAAGCAACTCAACTCCGCGAGTAAGCACGCCTTTTGTTCTGAATCGCGCGACGCAGATTTTTCAGGGTCTCACAGTAGGCTGCTGAGTTTATTGTTCTGCCTTTACCCAAGAATTCAACAAGCAAAACTCCTTTCCTGTCCCAAAAAACTGTGCGCATGATCTGGCGAGTTGAAATTGTCTGCTTGAATTTCTGCCTTTTCGGGGATGAGGTGTGCTTCCACTCCATGGACTGCTGCTTTGATTCCAGAGTCACATGGGACATCCATGTCTCGTCACCTGTAGCGATATGGCTCAAGAACCCATCACTTTGCTCACTGTATCGCATGAGAAAGGTCAACGCACTGACAGCCCGCTTGTTTTCGTTCTCCTCGATGAGCATCTTCGGCACCCAGCGTGAGCACAATTTCCAAAAGTCCAGACGATCTGTCACAATTTCGTAAAGAACAGTCCTTGTAATTTGCGGGAAATGCAAGGAAAGCGATGAAGTTGTGAACCGTCTGTCCTCGTGAACTTTTGCTTCGACCGCGCGCACCAAATCATCATTTACCACAGACGGCCGGCCGCTCCGCGCCTCGCCATGCACGTTCTCAAGACCTTCGTTGAACTGTCTGACCTACATCCTCATCGTTCCATCACTCATGGCATTTTGACAGTAGGCCTCACTAATCCGACGATGAATGTCGGCCGGTTTCACATTTCTTGCATTAAAAAAACGGATAACAGACCGTATTTCACAGTCGGCGGGCCGCTCGATCGTCTTACAAATGTTGAAAAGCACAGAATAATACTTAAACAGGATCGGATGTTTCCGTAATGGTGTCCCTGGCTTGCCAATAAATGAGGGAAGTCAGCGCGCATGCGCGAAATCACGACCGTAGCTCAGCTCTGCAGCGGAAATATTCGCAAACAGTACTTACTTTCCGAATATGCCTCGTATATATATATAGATATGGATGTCAACAAGGTGTTGGGATGAGGAAACCCAGTGAAAACTCACCAATCAGACGACTTCAGGTTGACGAGGCCCCGGGGATGTCGAAGCGACACACGTAAAAGAACACTAAAACATAGAAACATCACAAACGTAGAAGCTTTCGGAACTACTCCTCCTTCAGCTACCTTCTTCTTCTCTCTGTAGCTGAAGAAGGAGTAGTTCCGAAAGCTTCTACGTTTGTGATGTTTCTGTGTTTTAGTGTTCTTTTACGTGTGTCGCTTCGACATCCCCGGGGCCTCGCCAACCTGAAGTCGTCTGATTGGTGAGTTTTCACTGGGTTTCCTCATCCCAACACCTTGTTGACATCCATATATCTATTTTACCTTTCCTTTTCCGTAAGCTGTTATATATATATATATATATATATATATATATGTATATATATATATATATATATATATATATATATATATATATATACTACTTACAGGGAATATAAGGGAAGATATCCGCAAGAAGTTGATAAAATGCTACGTATGGAGTATAGCATTGTATGGGGCAGAAACATGGACGCTAAGGAAAAATGACATCAAATACTTGGAAAGCTTTGAAATGTGGACTTGGAGGAGAATGTTGAAAATAAAATGGACGGATAGGATGAAAAACGATGAAGTGCTACAAAGAATAGGAGAGAAGCGAATGATTATACAGACTATCAGAAAGAGGAAGGCTAACTGGGTTGGACATTACATGAGGAGAGAGAGTATGATTAAAGATGTGTTAGAAGGAAAACTAGATGGGAAAAGGGAAAGAGGTAGGAAAAGGTATCAGCTAATAGACGATTTGAAAGGGAAAGAGAGTTATCAAGATATGAAGAGGACAGCGGAAAATAGGAGTATATGGAGAACCAGGTTTAACCATGAATAATCACGGACCTGTCTACGGACAGACTACCTATGATGATGATGATATATATATATATATATATATATATATATATATATATATATATATATATATATATATATATATATTAGGGTGGTCCTTATTTTTAAGTTTTGGAAAACTGGAGGGAGCACGTTTTGAATCGGTTCCATTATGAAAAAAAATAATTTTGGTAAAATTAGGTTATTTTTTAATAATATTTTGGGGTCGCTACCAAGATCTGAAAAATCGCAATATATCATAATGCTAAACATAGGTGCACTCATTTTTAAATTAGTTTAAAATTTAAACATATTTGAATTGAATTGTGAATTGTAGATACTTAGTATTGAAAATTGTGATGCAGCACCCATTGGTCAATGTTACGCAATACTGCAATAGATATAACCTTTCAGATGTACCCCTCAGAAATCCTGCGTAAGTCCACTTGCAGGAGCACTCTTTGTGTTATGTAATATCAGGTCTTTTGGAACAATCTAGAACACTCCAGAATGTTATAGAACCTTCATAAACAATCGTAAATCGTTCCTCAATTCATGTAAGTTGCATTCAGCAAAGGGAAGCAACAGCTAACCAAATAATCCCTCAATTTAATCCAACAGTTCCGCTAGTTGTGCATTGGGATGGCAAGCTGCTGCCAGATCTTACTAGAAAAGAAGTAGTTGATCGTCTTCCTATTTTAGTAACAGGTGATGGAGTAGAACAACTGCTCGGTGTTCCAAAAATTGCGGCTGGAACTGGATTGGAAATGGGCAAGGCTGTTGTTGAAACTTTGGAACTGTGGAATCTAGGAGAGAAAGTGAAAGGAATGTGTTTTGACACTACTGCGTCAAATACTGGAAGAAAAAATGGAGTATGTCTTTGGATTGAACAGAAAATAGACAAGAGCCTTCTCATCGAAAACTACCAAACCTATAGTAGTAGTACTTTTAGTAGTAGTTTTAAGAGTCAATATTGGTCAAAATATCTCGGGAAAATGAACGTCGATTTAAATCGTCCATTTAACCAAATAAAAGTCTAATTCTACCAAGCCTAGTTATAAGCCGTATCAAACAGATACTTAAACAATAAGAAAATAAAAATTGACTAGGCAGAGTAAGAAAATCTAAATATTTTATTAGAGCAATAAGTTTCCATGAGCAAGAGGCATGAATAAATGGGTATAAATGACGGGAAAGTAATTTGAAAAAAAAAAAACGGTATGTCGAAATCCGAGCTGTCTCTACGCATAAAAAAGAAAAAGTTCAACGAGGGCACTTTGCCATTTTCATTCTCCGGGTAGAAATGTTGGCACTGAATGCAAATGACTCAAATAATCATGTAGAGATGCATGTTGGGAATCACTCGAAATGATAGAAAAAGAATGGGTCAGAGAACAAACGGAGGTGTGAGAAAGTGGAAAAAAAACTTGAATTGGTAAAGCGGTCGGCCATATTGACACAGTACTAAGGGACAAGACGAGACCAAAAAAAGACCTAACACAGAATTAGAGTACAAAATTAAAAATCGCGAAGGCAGCAATTCTAAGAGACCTGACTAAGATTTAAGAAAACCAGTCATCTGCGCTGTTCATTTTTGAAGACGAATCGTAGATATGACGACGGTGACAAACGTTATCAAAAAACGATTCTTTACTTTTTCGAAGTAACTAGCAGAATGTCGCACTGAAAAGGAATTTTAAAACAGCATTCAGCTGAAAAATCACTACAGGACACCCCCGATGGTCTCTGAATCTTTTTCGCAATGATTAGCATACTATTAACGGAATTAGGCGTGCAATTCGTCGTTGTTTTGCATTCTAACTTAAGGAACGATTGTCATCTGTTTTGGTTGTTCCTCTTCCCGAGCAACGGCTCTCCCTCTCTTTCTCCGCCCCCTCACCCCGAACCCTAGACCCTTGTCGAAGCAGCCGCACCCTCTGCGGGCCCTGCGCGGAACATCGGGTCCCTCTGCGATGGAGCGGGAGGCGCGCGAGAGATAGAAAAACAAAAGACTGTTTGGCAGGAGCCGCTTGTAGAGGGCGGCTTGAGTGCACTCCAAACTCCTGGCTGTGTCGGAATATTCATTTTCTCTCCGTCCCCGTCCTATCTCCCTCCCACTCTCATTCACTCGCGGAATAATCACACTGCGGGAGTGTGTTTTTACCCACAGTTTGCTGTAAAGGTGAGTAGGACAATTGGAGAGGGCGCGAGGGGACAGCGAAGGAGGAGAGGGCAGAGATGGAAGAGGAAGATATGGAAATTGAAGGGAAAGGAGCGAGGGAAATTACGATGGGGTGGGAGGAAGGCATAGGAAAAAAGAGGAGCGTGTAAGTCGTAAAAGGGAGGGAATTTGTGGAATGAAAGGACGATGAGAATGAGGAGGTGAGGGGGAAGGAAGACGGGATGGACGGGGTGATGGACCGAATGGGTGAGCGTGCGTGTGTGCGAGAGAGAATAGGTGACGTCAGTTAGTTATCGTGAAAGCGAGGAATGGCGGATTGGACTGGAAATAAATTAAGCGAATTCGTAAAATTTGAAACGGTAATAACTAGGGAAAAGAAATTAAGCGAGGAAAACGGGATGCGAATCAGACGAAAGAACGGAAGCTGGAACGACTTATTTTCGGAGATGTCCCTGGAACCTGGACATCGACACAATTTTCATGCATTTCCCAAACGCAGAAAAAGTTTTTCATATTTATCATGAGAGTACAGACAAAACTGAAAAAAAATTTCAAGCTGACGCAAGCCGATACTGTTGTCTCCAATTGCCTATATTTTCTCATTTCGTTGTATTAGCAAGAGGCATCTCAAAATAATTTTTTTATTTCATAATAAAACAATTGGCTATTGATGCAAAGAAATCGACTAGAACTGTTGCAAAATTGAATGCATCATTTGGTGAATAACTGCGTATGCAGTTTGGAGAAAAATATTTTCCGCAGAAGCATGAAACAGTATTATTTACATAATACTTCAACGATGCGAGAACCGAATGTTGCATCGATGGGGAGGACAACGGAAATGGAGGATGGCGAGTTAAAGGGAAGTGAGAGAGAGATAGAGGTTTGGAGAGACACAGGAATAGAGATGGAAATAGGAAAGAATAGAGACAGAGAGAGAGAGAATGTGAAGTGGGTCCGAAGTCAATGTGAATGGCCTTCGCGAGCGCTGGGACGCTCGCTCGAGGGCCTACCCCTGTCATAGCCACTCTCACTCCATCTCCCTCCCCTTTCACCCTCTACTCCCTACCTCCACACCTCTCCATTCCAGTTATCCCTGTCTCCCTCTCTTTCCTTCGCCTGTGTGTCTCTCTCACTCGCTCTGCGTGTAATTGGAGAGTAGTGTTTGTAGAGCACAAGAGTGAAACGCGCCGGGGTTGCGGTGGATATGAATTTGGTATTTTGCGCTTATTTATTTTTAACATTCGCAGATTTTGGAGTGGGATTGTCGGTTGAAAAAACGAGCAGGAATGAATTGCACTGCATCGCGACATATGTCGGATTTATTTCCAGCAGAGAAATCCCCGGATGATTCATTTTCGGAAGATATATATCCAATGTACAGAAGCATTTATATATATATATATATATATATATATATATATATATATATATGTTAACACTCAGAAAAGGAAAGCTTCGAAATTTGGGCGTGGAGAAGGATTCTGAAGATAAAATTGACCGATAGGATGGAAACGAGGTAGTATTTGGAAGAATAGGATAAAAGCGAATGAGAGGTAATGAGAGAGGAGAAGGCGAGAATGGATGCAATATAAAATAACCCATTTCGTTTCCTTCTAAAAGAAATCAACTCCCTTTTATATAACCCCGCAGCGCCCTATCACCTACTCTCCGCACCTACTGAACACATCCGGTAGCTTAATATGAAACTGTGCAACCCACACAGTCAACTGTTTATTTTAATTCCAGCTTTACAGTTTGACTCGTCATACACTTTACATCTTAGCAATTTGCGTGCGTCGTAATAATCTCCAACCTCTAAATTTTCTCCGTGCGCTATAAGGAGCGGACATTATTCGTGAACTTTTTCGTGGTGAAGAAGATCCTCTGTGCATAAAAGATTATCATTTTTGATGGTGTGTACACTGTAGAGGAATGGATAATCTGTACTTCCATCATTGGAAATGATTATTAATTGGAAAAAGTTGTGACGAATTCTTTATGGATCAATGTATTTTTAAAATTAAGATTTGCTTGAAGCAATAAATAGAAAAATCTTGCATTTTAAACATGAACTATATTTCTAGATGAAAGAAAAGTTCCTAATTTCTTCAAAATGCAATGGCAATTGTACATTTACTGTATAAAAAGGGGTGAATGTGTGCTTAACACTTTACGTTCTCTAACTGAAGGATTTTACAATGAACGGCTAATAGTTAGGCTTGGTTGGATTCGATTTAAATCGAAAAACGTCAATAAACGTCAATTTTTAAAAATTTCAAAATCGACGAAAAATTATAGTCGTCAATAAGCGTCGATTTTACAACAAAATGGAAAGGCATAAGTCCAAAAACCTACCTTGAAATATAATATTGAAATCGTTTCTGTTTACTTTTTTCGCGATAATATATTCTGCCTATGATTTCGTTCCTTTTCTGGTCTTGCATTAACAGTGGGACTGGAAAAAGGGTATTTTCTTACACTCAAATATGCGTCATTTTGAAAAGCTCACGCTTCTACTCTGAACAATCAGGTAACAGCAAGGCCGAAGGGTAGATTTGAGAACACGTGTTTCTGAGCCCTTTTAAGGTTTTTGAGATTATATTTGCCGACCTAATGGTGGGATATTCCACGAGACTTTCTATACAGATAAGGTCATGGATATGCCCTGCTGTGAATGCCTCGACTCCTGTTAAACAAGGTTCGGAAGAAAGGAATTTCGGTGGCCGTTTGAATACTAGGGTTTTCCTATAAATGACGTTGTATGCACTTTAACCCGTTCTCTCTATGTACAATCCAATCTTTTGGCAGTCTTTTTCTTAAAGTTATTCAGGAAGGATTGTTTCTCTCTCGTGCTTTTGGCTCCTTTTGTTAAAGGTTAGTAAATTTCAATTTATATATATAATGGTTTAAAAAAGTTGCACATAAATTAGCAATCGTTAATAAACATTGAAGATTGATTAAATATTAATATTATTTGCTATTTGTTGTAAAATATTTTGTCGATTAGAAAAACACATTTAAATCAGGATTTTAGGTAAGACTGTTGATCGACCGCTCAATAATATTCTAATTTTTCTCACTATATATTTTATGTTAAATAAAGAGAATACGTAGTTACAAAGTATTAGATAGTTCTTTTTTGGCGTCAATAGTATTATTGTGATAATGATAACGTTAATGTTTTTTCCTTAATAGGCATCAACGAATGTCTAAAAGCCTTTACGCTGAATTGGCAAATTATTTTTTTAAGAATGTTTCTCGGCAAAAGCAACATAATATTGTTCGGATTTCATAGATTAATTGTTTTCTAGTTTTCATTATACAATTTAAAGAGGTAAATCATGATTTACTATCTACATTTGCGATATAATATATTTGTCAACGACGCGATAAGAAATCAAAAATATCTAGATTTGGAAATACCAGCTTATGATATTTGATATTAAGAATATACTATGTTTCAGTGTGGTAAATAACGATAGTATTCTTATGACCGATATGCAAGGTGCTAATTTGGTTTAATCATCAAGATTCAGTTAGTAAAATGCGTAAATTAACTATATATGTTATATATATATATTAACTAAAGGAAAAGAAAAGGTAGTGATGAGGGTGGCAACAAGGTGTTGAGGGAAGCCCAGCGGACACTTACCAAGTTGAGGACCAAGCTGGTAGGCTGCTGGGGGCGTCGAAGAGACACGTAAAACACACGAACACAAAAACACACGCAAGCTTATCGGACCTATGCCCTTCTTCAGCGAAAGAGTAACGTAAAGTGACACACTGGGCGGGGAATGACAGGGTGATGTGGGAAGGTTGATGATTGGAGGAGTAGAAGGGGTGGATAGCCAATAAAGAGGAAGTGTGGTAAGGGAAAGTGCGAATAACTACAAAGTAACAAGGAGACATTGTAAGGGGGCTAATAGGGTTAGCGGATTAATATAAATATAATTAATAATAATATTAATAATTAATATAAATATAAAATTCACAAAATTGAAATAGTTTTGGGCGAATAGAAATTGTACGGCAAAGAAATCCATTACGGTATGCAATTCTTATATGCTCAAAGCAGATTTTAATTCATGGTACATTTAATTTTGTCTCTTACTCCCTCTATCTCCCTTTGTCTCTCTCTCCTTCATTTTCTCCTCTCTCTCCTATGAAAGCATCTTAAACGTATTCCAAAGACAATTGATTTCAATATGAAAAATTAGTAATACTTACTATGATCTGGTTTGGCTTTCATGCACAATCAAATCGCTGTTTTTGAAAGTTATCTTAGTTTTAAATATATTGTTTAAATAATTAGTATCAGAGAGGGGAAATAATTATACAAATAATTCCTGAAAATAAGAGGAAAATCGAAATAGTAAGATATAATGCATAAAGAATTTACAGAAATATACTTGAAATATTTCAGAAAATTATAAGTTATTTAAAACTAAGAGAATTTACCTTAATAATTGAATTATTTTACAGTTATTAGCGCATAAAAACAGGATAAAATGTGAATGAAGACTTAAGGGAATTACTATGCTCAAATAGATAGCCGATGGCAAAAATGCATTATGTTGGCTAAGCGCTACTTTTGCGACAACAACGATAATGACAGCTTCTTTAAATCTCATTGGTTTGAAGCAGTCTCATAGCGGTGGAGTTCGTTTTGTAAGGGCGATCGATGCGGCAAAATCCTTTCTTTCTTTCTCTCACTCTCTCTCTCTCGCACATACACACACACATACACACCCATGTCTGACTCTGCATCCAAAGATTTACTCTTTGTTTCAGGTGGCGCTTTATTTCGTGTGGGTGTGCGAGCAATAAACTCCCCTGGTCACTCTTGGTTGCGTTGTGGAGCGCTAGACCGTAAACGGTTTACAGTAGTACGCAATAGACGACTGGCGACAACGAATTTTCCTCTAAATTTTTGCATCACAAAGACTGATGAAACCGCTTTCCCTTATCCTATAACCTCACACACTTTATGCCAGAAAATTTGTAACTGGATAAGCAAACGCTCGATTACAAACCTCGGGATTCTAGCGAAATGTAATGCATAATTTTTGCTTCTTTTATTACGACATTGAATATGGAACTTAACATTCAGCGCATACAGAACCAGAGAAAAAAAGTCGTTTTCTAATTATTCATTTATGTTTATGCATAATTATCTTGGCCTGTCATTGTAAATAATATATTAGTCGTTGAACCCATTATCTCCTATATTTCTTCTATTTTATATGATGCTATGGCTTAATGCAACCAGTCGAACAAGTAATGTGTGTGTGTGTGTGTGTGTGAGTGAGAGAGAGAGAGAGAGATATAGGAAGATTGTGGGGGCTCTAACTGAAAACTATTAATCAAATCAACGTGAAATTTTATAATTTCATTTTTATTAAAGGGACAAGTGTTGATTAGTTTTTGGTTAAAATCGGTCAAACAAAAGTGACACTCAGGTCCCTTTCCCTTTTTACCAATTTCTTCCATTAAAACTAACCTAATTAATAATAACATTAAATTTAAAAATTGTATTCACTACAACTTGTATCTGAACCATTTTTTCCTAAAATACATTGTTTAAAAGATATTTACTTGGAGGCTATTTATGTAAACATTTTGCGCTTAGTTACGTCTTAGCAACGCTCCTTTTTATTTTTTTAATGATTGGAGCATTGTGGATATATCCAATATCAGAAAGTTACGGTATGAGTTCTGTTCTTTGTAAAGTCTTTGAATTTTTCTCGCAGTTCCATTAAATATTGTATGATTTAACCTATTTGGAAATTTTAGAAATGTTACTAATATAGAGAAAGTCATGTGGTGGTCACATCAGATTTTTCTGTCATTTTAATTGTGAGAGCTAAAACTTCTCTCATAAGTCAAGGGAATAATTTTGAAACGAGAAAAAAGTCTGCTATGGCCGGGAATCGAACCATATTCCCGGTCATAGCATAGCATAGTAGACATAGTTAATCCGTTAACCACTAAAGATTTTAAACAATAAATATAATTCATATTCAATTTGTGTTTTTCGCTCAGAATGGATCTTTGTTAACATTACGTTTTCAGAAATTACATTTTTATTTATTTTTATTCCCTTTGGGCAAATTTTAAACAATGTTTACAGTAACAAAATTTTTTAGAAAAGTAAACTCATCTACCGGAGGGCCGTCGAACTCTCGTATATAAAAGAAAATAAATTTGGAATATTTCCAGGGAGGAAGGAGATATTTATAGTCTACGAATAGAGTATGAAATTTTTATATTCAAATTTACACTATCATCTAGGATTCCTTTCTTTTCTGGCGTTTAAATTGTTCATTGAAAATCATTTATAAAAATTGCAATTTATTTAAAAACCAGGTGGCATAAAAATACAATAAAACCTGACCCCAACAATTCTTCTACATATCTACATTTAGCATAAAGCTACCATAATATAGAAATGTGCAAAATTTCAAAGTTTATAATAGTATTATCCCTTAAGTGTTTGTAGAGGTCATATAACGTAGAAGGCAATCGCCATACATCAACTTCCAAAGCGAACATCTAATTCCTTCAACTACTAATCATACTTCTATTTTATTTATGGCACTTCGGAAAATAATAATGATATAAGTATACATAAGTTTAATGAATTTATTTTGCGCTATCCTATATCTAGCTTCAAACACCTATAGGTATGAGAACATAACAAGTAGTTCTGGAAAGATCTAATCCGCCTACTTTCCTTTCAATCCAAATTTAATATATTACAAGTAGGGGTGTACACAGGTTTCCCGTGGTACAGAAGTGCTTATCGTCAAATTCGCCATAGTAAAATCGTATACTAATGTATTTTCTTTGAAATCAGAAAATTAATTTTCCTTATAATGTGGTATCCCTGCATTTTTTATCCGTTCTATACATATTCATCTCGTTTTCCCATTCTATACCCGCCCTAAAAACAAAATTTCTTTAAAAACCTTTCAGCCAATACCTTCGAAATTCTTAGTTACAGAAAAATTTTAACCCTGATATTGTGGCAGCTCTTTAGTCGACCCGGTTGAAATATAATATTTTGGTTATTTAACTACAGTCAAACTCGTTTATAACGAGCACGGTTGTAACGAGGTCACGGCTATAGTGAGCAAATGCTACCTCCAAGATAAGTTTACGAGCACTTACATACAAATATTTCACGTATATAACGAGCACGCTTCACGGATATATCGAGCAAACTTTGACCACTTCTCACTGTCTCAAACGCGGCGGCGGTCTGCCCCTTCAATCCTCATAGTGACCCAAGATATGTAACCTTGTGTTCTCGAGTCCAGCCTCTATACCCTATCCCTCGGGGAGGTTAAAGACCGCGGCGTTGTTGTTAAAAAATAATCCCTTCGTCCAAACCAAGAATTCCCAACTTGCAGGTACAGTGGCACTCGCGGAGGTCCTTTGTCCTCTCCTCCCAACCACCAGCTCTTTTACAGTCAGAAGGTTGTGATTGGAAGGGGGTAAGGGGCTGAGGGCATGTACAAGGGCGCCCGCCCCCGTCGCTCAGCCGAATGCACCCAACACCCTTTCCCACGTAAAGATGGGAAATCCCACGTTTAATCCGTCTCCTCATTAACTCTTCCTGGAATTGGTATGCTCACAGTTTGCAAAGAAAGTTCGTAGCGTTTATCACAAAAATCAGTTGAGATTTTGCCCTTGAGCGAGTAACATGTCCGTACATAAAAGGAAGTGTTTGTCTATTCGCGAAAAGGTTGATATTATTCGAGAGTTAGAACGTGGTAAAAAAATGTTGAAGTGTGTAAAAAATTTAATTTATCGTCGTCTACGGTTTCAACCTTATGGAAAAACAAAGAAGCGATTTTATCTGCACTAGAGAACAACCTAAAACCGAACAAGAAAATGAGGAAGTGTGACTTGGGTACTGTTGATCAAGCACTTCTGGAGTGGTTTAAGAGGCAGAGAAATGCTGGTTTCCCCATCAAGGTTCAGACAGATAATTTTGCAAAACAGTTAGGACACGAGAACTTCACATGCAATAACGGGTGGCTTGATCGTTTTAAAAATCGGCATAACATTGTTTATGCGAAAGGCCCTGTCAGCAGATTCAAAAACGGCAAGTGAATGGGTGAAAAGTGTTTGGTAGGAGTGTCGAAAAGGTTACAGAGAAGAAGACATCTACAATGCCGACGAAACTGGACTGTTTTACAACATGATGCCTGATGCAACGTTTAAATTCAAAGGTGACAAATGTGTTGGTGGCAAAAGACCTAAGAACCGTTTAACAGTTTTAATGTGCGCAAATATAAATGGGACAGACAAAACAAAACTTTTTGTTATTAGTAAGACACAAAACCCACGTTGTTTCAAAAATGTAAAGAAGCTTCCCGTTGAATATGCAGCTAATAAAAAGGCATGGATGACTTCCAATATTTTTCAGAAATATGTAAGTCAGTGGAACAACTAGTTACGGAGGAAAAATAGAAACATTCTACTCCTTGTCGATAACTGTCCTACGCACCCACATATGCAGGAGTTATCCAATGTAAAACTGGTGTTTTTGCCTCCAAATACGACTTCTATTTTGCAGCCAATGGACATGGGGATAATTAAAAGTTTTAAATGCCATTTCAAGCGATTTTTTGTTCTGCAGTTGATTGAAAGGAGGGAAAGAGGTTTAGATGGCCACGACTCTGTATTGGATGCAATTCATTTGATAACAGATGCATGTTTCACCTACAACGATCATAAACTGTTTTCGGAAGTCTGGTTTAATATCGGGAGAATTTTTGATTGATAACCATAACATTGATGAAGATCAGAATGGCTTAAAGAAAATGGAATTGTGAATTTTGACCATGTAAATGACATTGACAATTTTGTTCATGTTGATGATGATTTGATTACAAGAGGAATTTCCTACGGAGAGTGAAATAATAGAGACAGTAGAAAGCACAGCAGACAGTGATGAAGACAATGTTGAATGTGTCGAAGACACAATCCTGACGAAAGCCGTCCTGACTTACTCAGGATGCCGTGGAAATATTAAATGATTTTTTTTAAACATTGACATTTCCGATGGAGTTTTTAGTGCACTAAGTGTAATAAGAGGAAACTTAAGAGACTTCAAAGTGAAATCTATGAAACAAGCTACTATTCAAAGTTATTTTTGTAAAAAGGGGAGTGATTAAGGATGCAGCTGTGAGTCAATTTTATATTTACGTATGTTTACTTTAAATTTTCTAGTTTATTTTCATTTTTAGGTTTTTTCATAAATTTACTATATGAACTTTCTGTTTATATATTCACTTTTACTTCTTATGTCTTATTTCACCTTACGCATGCATGCTTTTGCCTTCACGGATATTAAGTTTAACGGCTATAACGAGCAAAACTAAACGGTCCCGTGGCGCTCGTTATAGCAGAGTTTGACTGTATATGAAGATTAATTATATTATATTTGATTAAAATCCATTGGGTCAGTTCTCTAGAAATGCGTGTAAAAGAAATATTAATTTAATTTTTATTGTGGCAGCACAGCTCATAATCTCCGCTTTAAACATTATCATTGTATTATGGTGTGTTGTACAAATCTTATATAGAAGATTTAATCTAAATTCGTTCGGCCAATTCCTTTCAAATCCATAGTTACAGAAATAGTTTAATTTGTAATTTTGGTACCCCTGTTTATTTGATCCGGTCCAAACATGATATTATGGCTTTGTATATAATGTGTGCATTATAATTATAATATTTGGTTAAAATTTATGTAAACAGTTCAACACAAATACTTGTAAAATATATTTTTATTACTTGTACTGTGGCAGCCCTGCTTTCTTTAACTATATTTAAAATTATTGATTTTTTTATGTTGCACATTTCTTTCAAACAACATCTAATTCAAATCAGTTGAACCAATTCCTTCCAAATTCATAATTACCGAACAGTTTAACATTGCAATTGTGACACCCCTGCTTAGTCGATCCAGTCCAAATATGTCAATTTGATCATTAATTTATGTGCATATTCTATGTACCAAATTTAGTTGACATCGGTTCATTCATGAAGAAGATGTTAGAGGGGCACACACACGGACCCCTCGCCTCGATCTCATTGGACTACTTTCCATTGTTTGGAAAGTAGGCGCAAAACTAACCTTATGCAAATGAAAAAACAAATATCTGCAAGATGAAAAATAGATCTATGAAAGCATTTATCACAAAGTTTGCAGTGAAATACCAATCAAGTTGTTTTACTATCCATTTGTCTTAAGTCAACGAAGTATGCTCGGTAGAATTTCACTCTTTGTGGGCTGCATATACAGAGAGAAAAAAGATCAAGATGATAATTATTCCATTCAGAGTGATCAAGAAGCATAGTGCACGGAATGACAGCTAAAAATTACCCAGCATAACTGTTCTGTTTTAAATTTCTTCGAAACCAAGAGCAAAGAGATGTGTCTTGCTTATAAAATCTATGGACTTAGCTATATGATCTAAAAGCTCTTTACAGGTGGAAATAATTTTGATAGGTAGAGTCCATCCACGTGGATCTATGGTAATATAGATGTTCCTTTGTAAATTTATGTTAAGGTAAGATTCAAATGAAAGATTCCAAACCTAATATCAATATGCTAAGTATAACATTAGCAGATCCGAAAAATTTCAAGGTATTTACATTTGTTGTGGTCTCTCGTATTCCTCGAAACGTGAAATTCCTTCATGAATGAGTTTATTGGAATTTTCAAAAAATGGGCGATAAATGTGTTAATATATTTTTATATTCGGCAGATCAAATAGCTTCACACATACAGATTCCACGTAGGGTGCCTCATAGCCAGAGTTAGAAACATTCGCAGAAGCTAGATTTGTGAAGCAAATGTATCACCCATTGCAAAGCGTCAATACAATTTTAATAGAATGAATGGGGCATCGTTAGAGTTACACCACTGAGCGCTATGTTGAAGCCTCTGTAGAAATTTGGGTCGAAAATTTCAGATGAGAAATTGTTAATAAGATATAAGTCAAAAGAGACGACCACGATAATAAAATACGTGATATAGACCATAGTGCTGAGCGAAAACGGGGGGCTTTTATCCTGTGACGAACAGCGATCATAATCATCATCATAAGGTGTTCTGCCTCAAGGCAGGTCCCTGGCACCAGCGTTGTCTCCACTCCTTTCTATTCCTTGCCATTTCTGTCATTTCCTGATACCCTCCACTTTTTTTCAGGTCATCAAAGATTTTTATTCTTCTACGTCCCCTTTTCCTTTCACCTTCTACTGATCCTTCCAATACCATCAATAGTAAACCTTCTCCTCTCAAGATATGCCCTAACCAGTTACTTTTCCTCCTCTGAATTGTTTCAAGTAATCTTCTCTTCTCATTCACCCTTGTTAGTATTGCTTCATTCCTTATCCTATCCATCCATTTAACCTTCTCCATCCGCCTCCACACCCATATTTCAAATGCCTCTAGCCTTTCTTTCTCTCTCCTCTTTAGCGTCCATGTTTCACACCCATAAAGCAATACACTCCAAACATAGCACTTCACAAGACGTTTCTTCATATTTAAATCCATTTTACTACATAGTACCCGTTTTTTCCTATTAAATGTTTCTTTTGCCATTGCTATTCTTGTTCTTATTTCTTTTTCACTTCTCCAGTCTTCAGTTAGCATGCTTCCCAAATATCTATACTGTTTTACTTGGAGAAATTTGAATCAGAGGCACATTCTATCATCCTTCAATAAGGTAAATTTCAGAGAAATTAGTAGATATAATTGAAGATTGGCTGGTGAAATATAATTACAGTTTTGTTTTCATGACTTCGAAAGAAATAAGAAAACATAATCAATAGAGTCTGCAATTATCATCTTGGGCAAATCCAGCTCTTCAATTCTCTCTGTGAACATTTGGCCCCGCATTCAACATAATTTATTTTTGCATGGATAGATAATAATTCAATGAATACTTTAATGACCTTTAAAGTAGCATTTAGTAACTTCAATTGATGGGTCCAACATGTCTGCAGTTGTTCAAGATTTATTTTATAGATCTCTTTTTAAACAAATATTACTCACCAAAGAAAATAATGGAATATATCTCTATAAAAATAGTAGATACAATTTTCCACAATAACATTCGTCTGATTCTGTAAAAAGGCTTTTATTATCTTAAATAAACTTTTAATTTTATTTTGAGAATATTTTTTCCATAAAAAATATAAGCAAAATATATTTTATTCATTTTCCGTTTTATGGAAAGAGAAAAGAAAATCAGAGAAAAAATTATTTTAATTAATTAAAGTTAATGGAAAAATAATTAAATAAAACGAATGACGATAAAGCGTCTATTAGTAATTATGAAGCACGACGAAAACATTGATAAACAATATTTTCGAATAAAAATATAATTTCTCCTTTTACGCAATCCGAATCGCAACAGGAATCTACTATCATTGGAGAGCGTGTTAAAAGTCCGCAAACGGCAAGCCGACATTCAAAATGAGTTCAAAGATAATAGATATGTTAAATTACTCCATATCATTAGCCAATAAAAAACAATTTAACAATGTGGAGACATAAAGACTATCTACTTTGTTAAAATAAGGTTTTATCAATTTTAAAAATGGGTAACATAAAACCTGAGGATATATCTTTTTAAGGGGATTGTCATACATGGCTGTGCATAACGGAGTGATTGCGGTTAATAATTCTAAGAGATATAGGGAAAAGCGAAAATGAGGTGTAGCGAGAGGGCCAAAGGTCGTAAATGACTTGGTAGAGGAAGAGAGAGATAATAGATGCTAAGGAGGGCTTGGAAGAACCCGACGATAGGATGGTCGTTCTGGTTAGGGAAGGATTCGGATAGAGTATATATTTCCGGTCCTGGACCACTATTCCTCCTCCCCCACCCCACTCCTGCTCCTCCCCCCTCTCCTCCTTTTCTCCTACTCTTCCCCTTCTACCCGTCTCCTTATCTTCCCCTAACCATTCTTTCTCCTCTTCCTCCGCTCCTTCCCCTTTCTTGCCTCTTCTCCGACGGAGCGCACAATGGGAATTGCTAATCTGTTCCCGGCACTGTATTCTTAAGGTGTACGACCAAAATGCTTATTCATTTACGACACTCCGGACGGGGTATCCATCCTTTCCCCCTTCTGACCCCCCTCTCGTCTCAGTATCACTTCCAGTTCTCTCTCCTCTCTCTCCTTCCTATTTCCGCTACTTCTCTCTCCTCTCTCTTTCTCATATTTAGCACTCTACACTCACATGCCTCTCTCAACTCTCTCCTGTTTCCATCAGTTTTCTCCCATTTCTTCGATATGATAAAGATATCCTGGTCTCCGTTTATAAAAAACAAAATTGTTTTTTGACATTTACTATTAACAGCATATCACCATCTTACCAATAAGGTTATTCATTTCAAAAATTTCATTCTAGTGATATAATCCGTTGACGAGAGCCCTACTTTGTAGAAAGGCTATAGTAAAACATAATAAATTATAAAACTATAATTTCAACCACTTTCTAACCTATGTGTTTCTGAATCTAATGATTAATATGACAATATCCGAGAATCATGTAATGAAAAGCGACGATATTTTCTTTCGATATACAAAATTTGTATCTAATTTGACGTATGTGCGCTTCGGAGAATGAATGAATTTATTTTTAAATAAAATTTGTGTGGAGTAGAATTCTTTCACTCCGCCTTCCGCGTTGGACTTTGATTGTAACAGTAATCACTTTGCATATTTTTTCCAATGCTTGCGTTTTCGCGTGGCGAGAATTCAGAGCATGAAGGATGAGCTATCTAGACAGACATACGTACCATAACGTGAAATGCACTCCTACCCTATCATATTTATTCCCCTCTTTTCTCCTAACAATTCTCTCTCTCTCTCTTCCTTAGCATTCCTCCTCCTAATGTATTCTCCCCTCATCTTCCCTCCACCTCCGCCTCGTGCCTCCCTTTTCGCCGCGCGTCCTCTCCGTCATCTGCTGGGTTCCCTTCCAAACCGTCGCCACGATACCACTCGCTCAACCCACCTTCTGCATATTTAAGGAGAGCTCTTCGTCCCCGTAGGGTACCGGCTTCGCGGCTCTCAAGCAAATAAAGTTTGCGAGAGGAACGAAATCTTTGTCCGAGTATAGAATCGTGGTTTCCTCTTTCTCTTTCTCTCTCTCTCTATCCTTCGCTTGCCGCTTTGTGCCTTATTCATCTCTCTTTCTCGCATTGTGCGTGGATGTGACCCGGAACGGAGACGGGAAATTGCCGCCATCGAATCCAAAGGAATGGCGATAAATTAAGATGGGAGTTGAGAGAGAGGAAGACGAGGGGAAGAGAGTAGAGGAGGGGAAAAAGGAAGAAGAGAAAGGAAGGGGAAAAGAGGGAATATTAGCTGAGCAGGAAAGAGGGAGGAAGACATGAATGGATTGTAGAGGAAGACGAATATATGGAAGGAAAGAGTAACGGAGACGAGAAAGGGGGAAAGATAAAGAGAGAGGTGAAATAAAGATCAGGATAGCGAACAATATTAGGCTAAATTATAACAAATTCTTTAGTGAGGCTTCAGTAATATTGGGTACGACATTCTTCATAGTATTAAAATAAAAATATCGCATTTTAACTTATTAAGTATTTCTCTTGGTATTCGTATATATTTGCAGTACAAATATAAAGAGTTACTTCACCGTCTATTATTTGCTGTTATGCATACAATATTTAAAGAATATAACTTTCCTCTAAAACAGAGCACATAAATAACGTAACATAGAAGATGGAGGAAGAGACCGAAGTTTGTGTGAGAGAGGGAGAGACGAAGAAGTGTTGTGTAATGTTTGGTTGAAATGTGGTATTTGCAGGCGGCGGAAACGTTGACATGAACCTAGGTTGAACTCAAATAATTTAAGTAAGTGAATAGGCGATAGTAAAGTTTGGATGACTATGCGAATTATTGGAAACGAAGCGAGAATAATAGATGCCTTCCTGTGGCCAAAAATTACTTGTTTTATACATTTGAAAATGTGCTTTATTAACATTAGAAGTCTTTTTCTGCCCATATAACTGTACGAAAATATTCCTCATAATAAATTTCATTGATGGATTAATAAATAAAGATGCGATATCGTAGTGCGACCTTACTAATATGATCGTACTAGAAAGATTACCGTGTTGATGTATCAATGACCTTGACTTTCATGCCTCAATAAAAACATATTATCGAGCTCACTTTATGGCTGAAATCCGTATGATAAATTACTTAGCGGCATTAGCAATAAAAATTTTAGTAATTCAGAATAATAGCGGCCGTCAACAGTTGTGATTTCTATAACCTACGTTCGATTAATCTCTGATTAGGGTTGCTTTTTGGTCAAAATATATAGTTTCCCAACTTTTACATGGCAACCGGAGTTATTACGCGCCTTAGGCTTCTTAAACCACAACATAATGATTATAACTAAAATACTAGTTTTAGAATACGCATGTAAGTATAAAAAATTAAAAATATTAGATATATTTAATAGTCATAACAAGGTTATAAGCAAGATAGGAAGGGTGCAGACATCATTCATGCATAGTACATGTACTGCAGAGGCGTTCTTTACGATTTGTGTACTCGGGTCAAAAAATATAAATGTTAATGACTTAAAGTAATGCCTAACCATTCTAAGACGATGTATCCTAAGTGATGACAAGGAAATATTGAACTAACTGATTCGTTTTATAATCAGTCGTAATTTATAAAACAATCAAAAATTATTTTTTAAGTAACTCACTTGAATTGAGTAAGAGCAATGCAATCTTTGCGTCGACATTAATTCATTCGTCGTATATTATACACTTCTTTTCACTTACAAACGCTCTATTAATACGTTAGGAAAATAATGAAATAAAAGTTCATTTATTCGTCATAGATAATACATTCATTTACTATACGATATGCGCGCATGAAAGGAAATAAACGTATTTACGTATTTAAAGCAGATCTTTTTTATCTCAGTCGTATCAAAGATTTTCATTGTTTACAACATTAAAAAACCACAAAAGAAGTTTTCTAAGACTAGTTACGCACGAGTGTCTAAACGACGCCCTCATCACATGACAATTTCCTTAAAAGTTAACGCAACTTCAACGTAGACTCAACGCATGATATTTTAAAACGCCAGCCATCAATTGTCGGCGCACGTTCTAGAATTACATAGGAGATAGTGAGAATTGTCAGATGACTGTTGTTTAACCCTTAAGTAGGCGCACTCTATTTCGTAAGGTAAGTAGGCGCGTGGAGTCCTTAAGTACCACAAAAGAAATTTCAAATTATTTTATGTTTTTTCTTTATCTTTTTAGTTTTTGTTACAAGCTGTATTATACCTTTAAAAACAACATGCAACCATTAGTATTAATATATTAGTGTTTCTATATAGAGAGTGCTATTTTTAGCCTACTTTCCAAAATGGAATTAGGCTTATAGTTTCGTCGTTGTGTCTGTCCGTCCTCTTTTTACTTTTGAACCAATGCAATGGACCGATTTTCATGACACTTGGTGGAAATCTCTTGCTACTTGGACCGAACTCTTGAGGATAGTTTTTGTTGCGAAGATTGAAAGTCGCGGGTTCGATTCCAGGAATTATCCTTCCAATTTGATTTACATGGGAAATCTGAAATCCATCGTGCAGAGTAATTATCTCTTGCACACTAAAATATTTAAAATTGTAATATCAGAGTGGGATTTTTACTATTTACTGGGGAAAGGAATGTAGCGTCTAATTTATAAGTAGAATGATACTTATCAATTGTATTTGTTCGCATTTCGCGTAAATACTGATGTTTAGGCAGTGTTTATCATTCATTACGAGAGTGTTGCCATCGCAACGAATATTGTTGGACTCGGATTCGGTATAGTCTAGTATAATACATACACGCGTTATTTTTGCCTTACAAATGCGCGCGATCAATTTAGTATTCCGTTCGAATGTATGTATTGTAATATTTTATAACGTTAAATTACAAAATTCGGGAACACAAAGAGAAACTCTTCCGCGGTGATTTTAAAGCTATTAAAGCCAATATAAGTATTAAATAAATAATATGAGGAAAGTAGACATCATAAGTTCCGTTTGGATCATCTTGTTTACCTTGTTTACCTTGATTTCTCTTTTCGTGACCCGCTGACAAGTATTTTTGCATAATCGACTCTACAAATACAAAAAAGCTAAATACATAAATTAATCAGTTTATTCATCTTTTTTAAGCAATAACTAATAGTAATTGATTCATTATATTAATTGAACTCTTCAGTAAATAAGTGAATTTTTCTCTTGATTATACACCTTTTTTAATCTTCCAAAAATACGTTCCATCGCATTGGACTCGATTTAACTATCACACAGAATTTGTATTTTACACAAGAATTCGCATGTTTGCTGCAAATAAATTCAACACTGCTTTTAAAATTATAAACGCAATTAAATGTTTCACCCTGGAAAAAAGATAAATTTCCTTTCTCACAAAAGTCTCTCTGCCATTAATTTGTTTTTTGCTGGTAAGGTTTCCCGTACTTGAAGAAAGATTCTTTTTGCTGTTGATTTTTGCCTTCCTTTTGTCCAATGTAATATTCTGTCGACTCGGGGTCTTTCTTCCCGCCCCTCTACCCCGCTGGGAAGAGTGTGCGGCCGGTCATGTCCTTCATTCGAGTCAATCACGCAGCTATTCCAACATACTGATAAAGAATTACTCATTTCGTAAACAAAGAAGTCAGCAGGACATTTTCATAGGTTCCATGCCACTAGAACAGTGATGGCGAACCTTTTCCAGCTCGCGTGCCAAAATTATCTTAATAAGAGAACATTTGCCTCTTTGCATGCCAGTACCATAAAAATCTTGTGTATATTCGTAAAATATAGCATGGATGTTTACACAATCATATAGCAGGTCTGGAGGCCCGTCTGTAGAATGAGAAAAGAGATGGTATGGCTATTTTATAATTTTGGGGGAGGCTTTTTAATCCTTAAAATGAACAAAAGGATGTTAGATAAACTAACCTACGATAATGAAATTGAAAGAACCCGAAATTTGGCATAATTTTGGTGTAGAAAACATAAGAACTTTATGCATAGTTTATGCGATAAAAAAATTCAGATTTATATTTTTTTAATTAAAAGAATTCTCCTTCCAAAATCAAAATATAACCGATAGTAAACGAAGCCACTCTTTCGCATCGTTTCAATACATACATTTATTTAATTTCTGGGGTCATTTCTGCCATGTGAGCGCATGAGTGGCATATTTCTTTCTTATTCAATTTTGTGGCGTGCCAACCAAAATCGTTCCGCGTGCCACCCTTGGCACGCGTGCCATAGGTTCGCCATCACTGCACTAGAACCTAGTGAATTCTAACAATAAAAAAAAGCATTTCTGCCAGCATTCCACCGTAGTCAGTTTTCTCGGAGAGTTTGATGGTTTCCGCGTACGACGTTGACTCTTATACATAATATTTTCTCTTATCTTTGAAAGATGATTTTCCGAATGGTGTAGAAATAGTATACAATTATAGAAATATCTGCAAGTCAATTCAAAAGGATCGCATAAAAAAACTGACGGAAAATGGGATTCTGGGATGAAAATATGGATCAAACATGTTTAACTAAACGGGTACTGATTTTAAAGGTATTTACGTCCGACCACTGTCTCGCACTAAATTGCATAATAGATTAAAAGTAAACCATTCATATTTCAATAAGATACAATAAAAAATAGATACACTTGCCGGAAAGTAGGAGAAAAAAACGAAGTCCGAATTTATTACGTAAATAGGCGCGTCGGTCTTAAATGACCCCAGCGATAAAAAATGCAATATTACATGAACTATTACAAAAATAAAGTCAAAAATTTTAAAAGACTATAAGGAGGGAAATGTTTTAGGAAGGTACTGAAAAAATCAGCTTTGTGCAAATAAGTACAGAAAAATTATAGCATATTTTAAAGATGTGGGGGTCTTTAACCCCTCAAGCCCGGAGTAGATTTATTAAATCCCACCCGTAAGGCCGGATTAGAGCCCTGCATACCCGCAGTTTACCCGACCCGCGGGTACCCGCAACGAAAGTTGCGGGTCGGGTCGTATATAGAGTGCTTCCATGCGGGTACGGGTCGGATTCGGGTAAAGAGCGTGTACGAAAACTAGTTTTAATTCCAATTCAATTTGCTTCGCCAATGTACGCACAGGAACTCTCCACATGCCTTTTACTCCTAGTATGGATGCGATTATATAGCCTCTCCCACTCAAATGTCAACCTCACCTGCACGTGGTGCACCCTGCTTCACAGACGAGGCTCTGGCGTCCGAGTGACTCCCGGGATAAGGAGTCCCCCCTCTACCAAGTGCCAACGGCCTATTTAGGGGCGGATGAGAAGGTGGAGGGGTAGGGCACCCTCTTGCCCTTGGGGTGGGAAACTGCCCCTAAAGGCGGAGGAACTATTTTGATAGTCAACGGCATAGGATGGAGAAGGCAACAGGAAACCACTCCATTAAAGATCCTATTGGATATCCCGAGGGTAGCAACCATGGAAATCATGGTTGCAGCGACAAGGCTTAGCCTTTAGATGAAGAAGAAGAAAGCACACCCTCGTGGTCAAAAGTAGCGTTATATAGGAAGATACAAATTTGAAATTTATGCAGGTCGGCAGATCGCAGGCTTTGTGCATCATGTGTCACGAAAAGTGTCTGACGAAAAAAACGATTCCTTTTATTGTATAAATAGATACAAAGTTGCAATTGGCAAGCGATTGTCGATTACGTTTAGTAGAAGAGAATGTAGGGAGGGGAGTGAGAAAGAGTGAATAGGAGAATTATGTAGTACAATGTAATTATGACGGATTGGTTTGTGCGAGAACTCTCCCTTTTAACCAGTTAGTTTTGCCCATTAATGCAAGTAACATATATTTTCGTGAATTCGCTTTTGAAGAGACGTGGTTGCATATAAGAGTGCCTATCAGCATTCTTTACATGTAATTTAACGTTCAAATATATAATATTTTTTCGTCAAATAATCGCGTGTGAGTTGTATTATTTTATACTTTGTTTGCGAGAGAAAGGAACGACAGTTATTTTATAAAATTACACTGATGAGTTATATGTGATCTCGGCTTTTGTGACAGAATATCAATCACCACATCCTTAAAAGGAACCAATACTAGCTGATTGAACGGTATGTAAAATTCTCAATTATAAGTTAATGCATCATTCTATTATAAATCTCAATTTTAATCGAAATATTACTTTTATCTACCCTTCAGATTTAAACAATGAATACTGATCAGATAAGAAGGAAGCTTTTGAGGTTAGAGTACACCCTAAGAAGAAAAGAAAATACCAAATCAAAAATTTGAGAAGCGTTCTGTGAAAATTAAATGAAAAGGGAAAACTGATTTCGAAGACAATCGCTTGCAGTAGTTATAAAATGTTAATCGTTATGATAATAGGAAGCTGGAAACAACAAGTTTATTGCGACACAAGTGTGAAAATAACAAAGAAGGCGTGTCTAAAATTACAAATTTTCTTGTGCCGAAAAAAAGCAATTTACCAAAATTATCAGTTGAAAAGAAAAAAAAAGTTTTAGATGGCAGTGTCGAACTTGTAGTTAGAGATTTGAGACCTTTTGAGATAGTGTCAGGAGATGGGCTTAAAAATTTATAAAATTTCTGTTTTTCTTCACCCCCTTCTAAAAAGTGTGTAAATGATAAAAACTGAAGAAAATTATGAAATCCATGAGAAAGTTAAAGTATTGATGACATTAGATATAATCCGTGTACGCTTGTAGAGCAACCGATAAAAAGGTATAAAATGTTAGACACATTAATGGATACAGACACAGTAAACGATCATATTTATCCAGACGAATTGACTGCATATATTGACTTAAAACTATCTGACGACATTACTAATAATTTTGATTTGATGAAATGGTGGGATAAGTAAAAGAATTGTTAGCCAAATTTAAGTATTTTAGCGAATCGTATTTTTGCAAAACCAGCGACCAGTGCTCCATCAGAGAGGTGTTTTTAATCGGCGGGGCATGTTGTTAGTGAAAGAAGAAACAGTTTAGGTCCCGCAGACGTGAATGATGTCCTATTTTTAAATAGTCATTTTAAATCTCAGGGTAGATACTATTAATTAATGTTTCCATTTTTCAATTAAATTATTTTGAAAAATTTGTAATTTTTGTAAAAATAAATCTTAGATACTTGAAATACATTTTTTCGATCTTAAAAATGAATGTTAATGTACAATTGCATTTCATTTTAATTTATACAAAATAAATGACTAACTCAGAAATATTTTTATTTTTTCACGATTTCTTGCTACGGATTTGTGTCTCGAGAACCAGACAGTTAAAAAATATGGGTGGGGTGGGACAAGTAGGCCTTCTGTGCGGGTGCGAGCCTGCGGGTACGGGTCGGGTGCGGGTTAACATTCTGCGGGTACGGGTCGGGTACTGGTGAGTAGTCTGCGGGTACGGGTTAGTAGTCTGCGGGTACGGGTGGAAAATATCATACCCGTGCAGGGCTCAAGGCCGGATGAGGTTTTTAAATTTTCACGATTGCGTTGCTAAAACGCTCGAAAATATTAAAATAATCATAACTTTAGAAGTTTTCTCTTGATTTTTCTGATTTTTTTTGTGGATTTATGAAAGACCTGAAATTTGTAAATATCTATTTTGCCTAAAATATTTTACATACAATGATTGTTGGAGTAGAAGAGAATGTAAACCAATCGCTAATTTTCCGGCGTGCATTCGCGCTTTATATATAATATTCAGCACCGGAAAATCTATAAAAGATATTGATGTGCAATCTTAATAAAAAATAGCTTAAATTAGTAACTATTTTATTCTGTAAGTCTACCCATCTAAACCAATTAGGTGAAAAGTTTTACGTATCTCAACTTTTTCATGTCTTGACTGGAAATTTTTAAGTAAATGGAGTATTATTGATTTATTAAAAGATGATTTATTTATAATATAAATGTTTTAGTTATACAGTCATCATTATTAGTCATTACAGAAGTCACATAGAAGAAATGGTTGCATTTCGTTCATTGAAAAGGGAGATATGACGTTGTATAAAACACTGAAAACTTTAGCTTATAGGTCCTTCCCAAATATTTTCAGAAAATTTACGCATGCGTAATTGGATTCAGCAAGAAATGCCTTATAGCTTAGTAAACACTTCTAGTAATCTATTGTGTAAATATATGGAAGAGCTTTTCGTGATTTCTGCTGGCGTGTCCTCTTCTTGCCTACTCGCTTCATCGCTGCTTTGGCCCTGCTATATAGCACAACAGCGAAGCACTTATCTGAAGAGGAAAACAGACCTCGTCTTCTTTCAAGTGTCAAAGAAAAGGAACCCAATTTTGTGGGTTCCCTTTCCTCAGGTATTTATGGGTCAACTTTAGAAACCGAAAATCCGTAGGTCCGTGGTAAAAACTAAAATTCGATCACAAAACTAAACGTATATTATATGTAAACAAATACTTACAATTAGATATACTCAATTCCCCGCAATTTTCGTCGAGATTAAAATAAAATTCTAAAGGTCTTGAAAATTATATGACAGATCCTTCTCACAAAATGCCTCTCTTTGAGGCGTGCCACTAAATTATCGGAAGAATGTCGGCCTTGGATTTTGAAATCAGCTGTTGTGACTTTGGCGCTCTCCTATGAAGCGATGAACGAAGGATCGCGCGGTAATGGAAGGGAATGTTTACAGAAATGTTTTTACTCAACGTAATTCCATTCTTCATCAATTGCATTGTAAACATTTGTAATAAGCTGTGCATAGACAGACATAAGATGTTTTCCTTTCTTTCTTTACATACCGACGAAGACCTTTGTCGCATGACGTAAGCCAAATATCTCCACCAGTAAAAAAGACGAGAAAAAATGTGCTCTCCTTTGAAATGATACACAGTTCCTACATTGCATTTCAAACACCAAGGAAAGGTTTCTCGCTACATTGATAAGCGACTTTTATACGGAGAAACACCATCATAATATAGCAAAATTGAAAATTCTATCGCAAAATTTAACGTTGATTATATATTTTTTTAAAGAAAAAAAAAATACAGGACAGACATAGATAGAAAGTACAAAGCTTCCTCTCTCAAAATATATAGGTTATTTAGATTTAAAGAAGTCTCTAGCGTCAAAAGATAAAATAAATTAGGGCTGCCGCAGGACGTAATAGTACGCCTGGCGGCGTTGAGTGGTTAAAGACCCCACGCGCCAACTTTAAGGGTTAAGCTCGCGAAACTTCATATTTAATTTAACTTTTGTGCTCTGTGAAGGCAACCGCTTGTATTCCGGCTCAATTTTTGACCTGTTTAGAATGGAAATATCAATAGGCGTAATCTTTATTAATTTTTATACTTATGTTCTGTGGTTATATAATTACGGTCTGATCTCACCGTAGAGTTAGAGCGAACATTTCTTCAGGGGAATCGAAAGTCACCTAATTATTCCATGCCGTATTATTTATCCCTTTATTTTGGTGAGAAGACGAAATAGGAATACGAAAATAATTTTTTTAATCTTCACCTCCTCTTCATTACCAGCGAATGAAAGGTTTGAAAAGCACCACATATACGCCTTTCACTGTTTACCGGTTTAACCAGCACTTTCTGTTGCGTTTTTTCTTTGAGCGAAGTTATAAACGACATACAAATGCAAATTCTCCTGATGTCGTTCATCGTTCTACGAGTGGTGATCGATACCGAATAAAATACGATGAAAGACCAAAAATACGCCAAACTAATGCCACTGTGAAAAGCACACAAAACACAGTAACATGGACGTCCGTCAACGGATGTTCCATCGACGGACGTCGTTTCAACGCTCGCGTCAAGTTCAAACTGAATTATGACATTCATGTTTGTTGTTCTTAAAAAAGGCTAATCGATCGATAAAAACGTAAAGAGAAGGAAATATTCTTCTTAACTAGTTTTACAAATTTGGGTTGAATAATTTTTTTATGATTAACATTTTGCGATATATGACGGAAAGTTCATTTTTTTCACCAGTAAAGTGGCACTTATATCATTTTCTAATTTTATTTGCCCTAAAGTCCTTTATACCAAATTTCATGAATATCAGTCCTGAAGTTTTGGGGATGAAACACACGAACGGGCAGACGAACAGACAGACATGACCTGACCATAAAACCTTCATTTTTTAATTTTCGTCAAGAACGATAAATACTATATGTGCATTTAAGCTACAGAAGAGCCGTCTTCATTGGATATTCACCGAAAGTGGATTCTAAAAAAATAACTTTTTTATAGCCTTGTATGGTTACTGGAGACACCTAAGTACTTAATTTTTAAAATTTTTATACTTAAAATGCTCATTCTGGTGTTCAATTTCAGCCATAAGACGTGCTCTATAATTCTTTATGGAATTGCTAGAGAACTGCTCTTCATTGGAATACGGCAGAAAATTATCGACCTCGTCCTATGGCTGAAAAAATTCAAAAAAAGCACTTCAAAAATACTTGTCTCAGGTATCTCCGATGGCCGCATGGTTTTCTATAACCTTTTTGTGGCTATTCCAGATATGTGAGAAAAGAATTTTTTTAAGCGTTTGCTCTTGAATTAGGATACGGTTAAGGACAGTGTTCCGCCTTATACCTGCATCCTTTTCACTCTTCTCCCTTCCATTTCAGAATACAGTCACAAGTTAAGAATAGTAGTGTATATAAAGATTAAAAGTCCTAATTATTAAATATACAGTGGAAAATGTGAAAACATTTTAATAAAATTTATCGAAAAAATTATTAATTGTTTTCTTTTTATTTTGGCAGTTAGGTAGAAGCAATCGGAAAAGTAACAATACCTAGATTCAAAAGAAAATAAACGAACCTATCTTACAAGTAAAATCAAATTGATAAACTATGTGTCTCTATTAGCTTTAAATGAAAATTGGCAATGAAGAAAAAATTTGGCAAATCTGAAATTCGAAAATTGAGTTTACGCTTCACCAAATCTTCGTTTAGGTTGTATTTTATATATGTGAGAAACTCTTCAAGCAAATAGTCAGGAAATGAATTATAATTAGAAATTTATAATGAAATGCCATTATTTAAGTTTAACTTACTAAAAGTCTTTAACATTTGACTCGAAATGAACACTTAATGTTCAGGGTGGTCCAAAACCTACTTGACAACTTTAATCCAAAGTTATGAAAATACAGAGGCATAATGACATGAAACCACTTGCAGAGTATGAGGAATCTTAAAGTTTAAGGCCCCTTTCACATGAGATACTCGGTGTCCAGACACAGTGTGTACTGCGACTACAAGCACATTGAATTGCATTGGGGCGTTCAGACGAGCCACTTGGTGTCTGGACACCAGGCACAGTATCTGACGAGCGTTCCTCCCCTGCAGTGTCTGAGACACTGACATGTGTCCCAGCCACCTGCAGTACACACAGTTGTATGAGTGTGCTCACACGAGACACACAACCTCGCATCAAAGAGGCGATCAACCGAGATATGCTGCAGCGCATATGGGACATCCGCAAGGTAACCAAGGGAGCTCATATCGAACACCTGTAGAAGAAACTTGAAATATTTCCTCATACTCTGCAAGTATGTTCCTGTCACTATGACTTTCTGAATTTCCATAATTTTTGATTAAGGTTGTCAAGTAAGTTTTGGCCCGCCCTGTATTTAAATCTGTTTTATTTCTGCGTTGAAATTTTTTTCTCTAAAAAATTATGTAAAGACTAAAAATTCGGAGAGATGCTGGTGGTGTAGTGGTTAGGACGCTGGCTGCTACTTGCCTGCTTCTCGAAGGCACAGCGGGCACAAACCCTACGAAAGTGGGACTTTTTCCGAGGTCGCTCCTTTTTGCGTGGTTTGAGAAGACCGCGCAAAGTCAGCTTGGTGCCTTTCGTAAAGAGTAGGCTAATGCCGGCACCGGGCTTCCCTCCTCCCCTCTGTGTGTGTGTGTCCAGTTGATGACAGTGCAAAATGACTACGGCAGTCGACGCACTAAAAATCAATTAGTACTACTACTATAAAAATGCTTAATGGATATTTTTACAAAAATGTGTTCTGGAGTGTTTTGATGATTGGGCCGTAGGTACTAACAAGGAACACCTATCGATTCTGTAAGATTTACATAACATTATGCAAATAAGCCTTACAAGCAAAATAGGTATGGATTTCCACTAAGATAATCATATTTATACGTATACGCTTGGAAATTAATTCGAGTAAAAATTATACGATGTAATTTTTGCAGTTTGATCGAATGAGCCACGTCGTAATATCAGGTCAATACTTTTAATCTTTATTGATTAAGTTCAAAGCTTCATTGACAAAGGATTCTTCTGCGTTCAAAATAGCTACCGAGTGGTTTCCGTGTGCAAGATTGACTTTTACTTTTTCGTTTTGCGCCCCTTTTCTTAATCAGATTTCACTCGCCATTAAAGCGGATCTCGTTCGAAGCAGACTGAAAAGGTCGTGCAGAAAATAGGCGGCCAGTGATTTGACTTATATTTTAAACCTCTCTCTGCCATTTATTTCACACCGAAAATAAAAGACGTTTTAAAATCTTTATCATAACACAATATTAAATAATAATTGCGGTATTAAGTTATCTACAAATTCAAATCCGCACTTGATGTGCACATCTGTTTTTGCAAATCAGAGTCAATACACGTTCATTAAAAAATATTTTCTTTCTCAAAAACTTTCAGGGTGTAATAACAGCCATGCATTTATAAAAGGTGCTCAATCGCCATTGCGCTATGCCAATTAAGATAAAAAAAACTCTCGCGTTTGCTAGATTTTTCGAAAGTTCTTTCTGTTTGAGACGCTATTAATGAAGGTAAATATTGGTAGCACTGTATTAAGCTGGCGAGATTGAGAATCGATAAAGCAAATGTAGTAAGAAGCTGGTCATAATCTGATATTGGAAACCCGAAAGAAGCAAGGGATATTATATTTTACGTTTATTATACCCTATTAAATCTCCGTATAACGCTCTCTCGCAATTTTCCCGCATATAGAGGTCATTTTTATGGGGCCATATAAATAATATATTTATAACCCCGTTTCAATGTTATCTTTTAGTACATCTTGGCCCTTATAAAGTTTTACGCCCCTTCCTACCTAATTTCTTCGATATTGTATTTTCTATAAAAAATTATATTTATTTTGACGACGAATCTCAGCTGCGGCTATCACATGTTTATCTACATTCAAACGACTGCGTAATAAATATCCTCCAAACGAAACCTCAAATAAAGTTCAATCGATGTTTTCTCGGATCGCTGCGATCTTTGTAACCGTGTCGAACGAGTTTATAGTAGATATTGCTTCATATATATCGAATGCGATAATTGAGCGTTTTGCTGACAAAAACTCACTAAATGGATAGTTCCAAGCGAGGGCATCCATCTAACCTATAGTTAAGCAAAAGATTAATTTCCATGCTTTTTCATGATGTATGGCTCAAAGAATCATTCTTTCGCGTTTAATATTTTCAGATAACATTATGTACCCTCACCAAGTCAAAACACGACTAATCTTTCTTCAATAGTCTTGCAAGTACGAACGATAGACGGATTAATTCTGAAGGCAGTTTTTTGTTTCTGAGATGTGCTTCTCGTTCACTCAACCTTCTATAGTTCAAATGTTTACCTATATATTATTTGATAACAAAGAAAAATTTTTCCCAAGCTCGAGCAAGTTACCGCGTTCCACCAGTTGCATGGGTGAGCGGTGACATTGATCGAGAGCCACGAGAAAATGTTTTTTAAGTCAAACTTAATTTCAACTTTTAATTCTGTAAATTTTCAAGGATATGTGTCCCTATTTTTTACTTATGCGGAAGTTAATTTGGAAAAAATGAATGATCACTGTTTACTGCACAATTTAATCGTCCACCTTGATTTAAACTAAAAGATATAGAATCTTTTAAATATGCAAATGAAGGATAATGCGTCCACATGCCCTGACCTATTTCTATAAATTGATGGCGGAATTATGAATGTGAAAAATGGCCTTGATCTCTCTACATGGCTGGCCATAATTGGTGATGAAACGGGCTTCAAAGACCTTTATATACCTGCCATAAAACCATATTATGGAGTAGAAAATTATGAATTGTATGAGGCACGCACTTAAGTAACGGCAACAAAGATTAGGTAAACATAAGATTAATATTAGGAAGCGGAGTCTCAGGAAAAAGCGATTTCACTCAAAACACTCCATTTGTAACCAGGGAACATATGTCCAAAACAGTAAACTGGTGAACAGTTTTTGGATAATTTGGTACAACTGATTAAATCAGAATGATATCACATGAAAAACAGGGTTGTCTTGAAGTATATATGAATTTTACCACATCAAAAAAAAAACATTGAGAAAACTAATTTAGAGAAATCCGCGAATGCCAAAAACGACAGAATAGATGACAATGAATTAGAAAAAACGGAAAATGACTTTAGGAATTTGTTTTCAACTGAGGGAAAATTGCCAAAGAAGATAACTCACAAGAAGAGAAATTAAAATAAGAAACTTTAAGTGTGTATTTTAAGTGTAAGAGATCGAGCGCGCACAGATGTGACAGGAAAAGTCTATGAGAGGCATCAGATCACTAGCTGAAAGGAAATAACAAACACAAACGAACACGCCGTGGGTGGATTTCAGAAACGATTACCATGGTAGAAAGGTTTGTGACAGGAGCGGGGATTGGAGGAGTGAAGGAGGCGATGGAGAGCCGATAGGGAATGGCGAGGTAGGGAGTAAGGGGTGTGTTAGGTACATACATACGATGGGTTGGAAGAGAGGGTGGTAAAAGTGGGAGACGTGATTGGAAATCGGAGTCGAAGGTGTTTGGACGAAGGATTGGTTGCAAGACATTAGAGAGGTGCAGGAGATAGCAAGATTGGAGAGAGAGAGAGGCAAGTTGTGAACGTTTGGAGGGAAGGTGGTGGAGGAAATGAGGTGAGGGAGAAAGGCGAGAGAGAGACTGGGTTGTTTCCCTCGGCCACAATCCTCCTTAACACGTGTACTTCAGCCTTTCCATTTCGTCCTTCTCTCTCTCTCTCTCTCCTTCTAGCCCACTCCCCTTATCCACTCCACTTTCCACTCTTCTCTCTCTCTTTCTCCCCTGTCTTCAACTGCTTCCCTTAAGTCATATTTGAGAAGCGCTTAGGTTGCTCGGGCGTTGGTTAACCGAGTTGGGCAGCTGACGTCTCATCCTGAGCCGCTTACAGTGTTTTTGCGGCATTTTTTGTGTTGACAGAAACCGACTTAATGACGGAACGGGTTTAAAGATTAGAGTTGCAGGATTGTGATAAAGAATGATTAATGATTGGAAACAAAAAATTTGTCCTAACCACCAGACTACCATTTGCGGCGTTATAATTTCGCTATTTATTACTCTTAAAATGCGGACACATAATAACTTGGAGTAAATACAAAATATAATAAATATTAATACCTGTGTTATAATCCATATAAAAACTTTTTCGCTACAGTTCGTTAATAAAATAAATACCTTTATGTATCTGGCACGTTAAATCATTATGAGGCTTACAATTTTAAACGCTAATAATCATTGATGGAATAAATCGATCTGTAGATCCTATGCAGACAGGCATAAGCTGTAATGTTTGGAATATTGGAAAACCCGGGTTCGATTCCCGGTCATAGCAGACTTCTTTCTCGTTTAAAAAATATTCCCAACACTAATACTCATCCTTAGAGATTTTTGTAATATTTTACAAAAATTATTTAAACTGATTTCCAAATGATAAATATTAATCAGTCTGATTTTACTATACGGGTGAATAAAAATACTAATCAATGTTTTATTTTGTATAAAAGATGAATAACGTAATTTTTGATAAAGCTACGAATTCCGAACGGTTTTATATTTCTTGGTTTACGCAACTATTAGACTTGTGGATATTTTCTATATCAGACCTAAATGCTAACGAGTAACCATGAATCTTTGAAGTTCCTATTAATTACTTGTATTTTACCAAATCGATGCAGCAGTTACTGAACTATAAAATTTGTTTTTCTCATTAGCTCACTTAGGTTAAACGACATACCTGGTCTAAGCGAAATTGAGCTTATAGTTCCCTGGTGTCAGAAAGGCCATCGTATCATGCAAAAGGAAAACAGCGGCAGACGGAGCAATTTTCACTGTTATTCAGCCACTCGAGAATGAAAATCACTTCCGCTATGAAGAAAAACAAGCATTTTATAAGATCGTTCTTCATCCAGTAAAAATTGAGAGTCAAGAAAGGTTGGCCTTAAGCGTAGTGTTCGGAGGAAACCGTGGAAGATTTAACTAAAGCTCAACTAATCTGAAAGTCATATGAGCATGGTGCTTCCACAATATCATGCGTAATAGACATTTTAAGGGTTACGTCTAAATAAACTATCGGCCAATTATTAAAGATGATTTCGTCATCGCTCTGATAAATTACTCGTTAAAAAGGTTGGTTACAATCCTAGAAGGCGAACATGCCAGTTTAACGAATACCTGTTGTCCTGACAACATCAGGCTCTATTTTACATAGAGAAACTCAAGTTTGAACTATAATTGGAGGTCAGTCTATAATAAGCGACGTCGGACTACTCCTAGAGTAGTGTTTTAAAAACTTGGGCTGGGTTCCATCGGTGTACCGTGAGACATAAGGGCCTCTCTTTGCAGAGACACTCAAAGAACTTTTGCGGCACTATTTGCATTAAGATGCTGTCTAGAATATAAATATCACAAAACCAGATTTAAATGAACCATATATTATTTTACAAATGAAATTGGGTGAAACAAATAAATAAATGAACAATAAAGAAAATTTAAACAGTATGCAAAGCAGTTACATCAAATAGCACGTTTGCTTAAAATAGCCTGATGTTCCAAAAACATTTTGTAATATAAAAATTAAGGAAATATATTTTTAAGGCTTTTTATAAAATTTCTTTGATGATTTAGAACAGGAAAAAATAACGAGTCGGTTGACTATTTGTGTAGGAAACTATTTCAAACTTGAGAGATGTAACTTGTAATTTATGAGGAATAACTTCAGCTCTGGTATGCCAGTGATTAAAAAAAGTGAAAATGTGAGCATTTTTAATAATCGATCTCACCTGATGGATTGTGTCGGATACTTGAAGATAGTCACAAATAGAAAAGAGAAACGATTCGACTTACAAGTGGAGTTATCACCGGTAGTGAAGAGAGAAACACAAATAAATATTTCACCTGGACGCAATGTTAGTTTGAAGGAGAATCTCAAAAGAAAAACGGTTCTTTACGTTTTTCGTTACAGGCAAAAAAGCGATTTCATTTTTCGTTAAGTTTTTCGTTACGCTTAAATCTACATTTCGTTTTCCGTTGCGTTTAACCTTATAAGGAAATAATTCTGTAAAAATAATGAAGTGTAGTTACACTTATATATATATTTTTTTAGAGGTTACGTCTCCACCTAAAATACGTGCTTCTCATTTGGAATACTAATTTATAGGCACTTCAAAATATACGCTGCAGATCAGGAACGTTTTTAAGATTTCAAAGTATTCAGCACATTTTTCGTTTTTGATGATCATGTATGAAAATTCGGATTTTCATATTCAAAATATTATATTCAAGATAATAAACTCAACACATATTTAAGAGTAAAATATTAGTGGTGTAACGGTTATGCTCTGTATTTGAATTTTTAATAGGCAACACAAAAAGTGCACTGAGAAACCAGGGGCCCGCAATTAAAGATAATTAAAGGAACCCGTAGGTCGGTTGCATTGATTGTAACTCGGGGTACATGCTTCTGCTACAGACCTAAAATATGATAGAATGATCGGTCATCAGAAAACTATAGAGAATTATCCAAATTGCAATGTTTGCCCTCTTTAGGGCTCATTTTTGATGTTGTTCTTTCTTTTCATATCCTCCATAAGAAATACATGGAAATCATGCATGGGTTTAAAATATTACATTTCAAGATTTGTTAGATTTGAAATATTAACCCCGGAAATAACTTAATTTTGTATATGAAGGAATAGAGTAAATTATTTGTAAGACGAAATTTGAAACCACTCCAAATTTTTCGGATAAAATTGAAAAATTTGGAATCTTTAACAATGCGAGTATTCAATTGCTGTCTTGACGAAATGAATACTATTAAATTTTAATTAATAGCAAAATTATTGTGAAATCTTTAATTTAATGCTTTCAGTGGGATCTGACTACGTCCATATGAATTTTTTATTTTGTAGTCTATTTCCTCCGCAGTTGATAAAAATGAAGAACCAATTTTAAAAATTAAAAATAGCTAGTTTCTACTTGCGCTTGCTTACGTGGAATTTAAATAAATACGTTCGATAAGCAAAATTCTATGATAAAAATTGAAATCTTTATTTCTTTTCGTAGAAAATAGTACAAATTCCGCGCTAATAGAATGATTCGCTTCATTTAACACTTAAATAAAAAGGCACTGCATGGTGGATTTTGAATTTCTTATGTAAACTGAATGAGAGGAAAATTTCTGGAATCTAACCCGCGCCTTCAAATATCGGAAAAAACTTTCCTCGACTGGTCGTTTTCAGGGGTCAAAGATATACTTCAAATATTATGAAAATCGGTCAATCGGTTCAAAAGTGAATAGGAGGTCAGAAAGACTGAACGACGAAAATATAATCCGATATTTCATTCTGGAAAGTACGGTAAAATGCACGATTCAATGCTTTTTCACAGCATTATTTCGATTCAAGCTTTGAAAACTATAATGATAAAAAATATTCGTATTTTCAATTCTGGAGATGGAGGAATGGGAAGAATGATAGAGGAAATAAGGAAAGAGAAAGGGGGAAAGGGAGAGTATGGGGAGGGAAGCAGAAAAGTGTAAAGTAAACTGAGGGAGGAGTAAGACTTCAGGAGGAAGACGTGTGGGTTAGAGCGAAATGGAAAACGAGCAGAAGCGTAAAAGTTTAGACATTGTATGAGGATTCATAAAATACAATTAAATTTAAAAAAATATTAAAATATATGAGCACTAGTTTGCAAATAAGGGATAAGAAAGTAAAATAACATTCCATTAGGCTCTGCTGAGTTTATCCTAATTCATTATAAAATCAGATACTCCCTTCTTATGCAGATGGTGGACATTGCTGTCTTAAGAATCGAACGGAGTACCTAATGGTATATAAAACGGCATTTTTTAATATGACGAAGAAAGCCGCCACACTAAATTACTTCACCTTAATTAATACTATACAAAATATAAACTTAAAACATGCAGGAAAATGGGACTTACTTCTTCAACTCTGAATGAACTTCGTTTCTCTTACGGCTGTCATAAAGACTCCCTGTGACCGTCTTCGGTAACTTGAAATAAACTGAAATTATTAATTAGTCTTCATTTACAGGGAACAATAACTATCCACTGTTACAATAAACGTCTAATAATATTAATAGATATGAAGCACTATTGACCTCTAACGAAAGATGAAAACACGCTCAAATTGTAGATTCACTTCGACCTTTCTCAAATACCTTGTTAAGTTAGACTGACGAACAGTGGATAGTGTTCGATATTGGAGAGGATGATGGGATTGGAACTTGCAAAGCATCGAACTTTAAAGGAGGAAAAACCCACTCCGGTGTAATATCTAAAAGAATGTTTTCAAAGTACGAGGCACTGTGGCGGAGGATAGGGAATGGTAGAGGTCCTTAACTACAAGCTGCACATTTATTGAAGCTTCCTTCCTCATCCTCCACGCTCCTTATCTCGTGCTTCCTGGAGAAGGATTAACACCAGAGAACCATTCCTTTCAGAAATTTAAGGAAAACCCAAAAAACAATCGGTAGTGGTCAGGATAGCGTTTCTTTCGTGACAAGGCGGCAAAACTGGAGCAGCAGGGGGCAAACAAAACCGGGGAAAGGGATTTTAGGCCACTTTTCCTTGCTCAAGACACGCCGCCTGGGATGAATGCCACTAGAACATAACCCTTAACCGTCTGTTAACAAAAAAGTAATTTTATTTTTTCGTTTTCGTTACGTTTTCCGTTACAGCTATTTGAAAAATTTCGTTAAAGTTTTTCGTTACGTTAATCCAAAATAATTCCGATATTTCGTACGCGTAAAGTTTTCCAGCACTAATATAAACATTTATTTTAAAAAAGTTTTTAATGGAAAGATATCAAACTCGCGGTCTGCGAAGTAAACTATTTTATATTACATGACTCAAACTTAAATGCATTTCTTATAAAATATTTTACGCAAATCTGTGTATACAATCTAATAAATTTAAGAAGTGTATTAAACTTTCACTTTTAAAATACTCCCGGTTTATTTGTAATTTCCATTTATAAAAACATTGCACAGCTCTGTTGACGTGTTTCTTGGATGCCCGATGGACCTAACCTCAGATGCCAAATCTAGTAGTTCTATTACAAACGACCGGAATTACCCGTTGAACACCAACGGGACTTTGTAGTGTGATTAAAATATAACTTCTGAGGTGTGTGTAAAAATTTATATATATATATATATATACTAAATGTAATTGTTTGATTAATTAATAAATTCCTGAAAATCATTTGAATTCTCCCAGAAAATGAAGCGCTTGATATTTATTACATTCTGGCATCAATATACTACTTGATTTGCCAATCTTTGGCTCCGTTATTTTTCCTCTTTGTATGTTTACTGAATAATAATATTCTTCGATTATTAACGCTGCAATCTATTAAGTTTGACATTGCGCGAAGCGAATAACGCAATTATTTCGTCCATTTGAAGGCTTAATAGGTGCTAATTCAATCGGAGGCAACAATGCGGGTCGCCTTGGCAACACCCGGAAAGAGTACGAAAAAGCCATAAAATTTCAAAAAGAAATGCGTGTTTCTGACAAATTCTTCCGTGTAACATCTAAAAATCGCAAGAATGAGATATTTTGTAGTTTTATCCGTTGAATAAAATAAAAATGGAGAAATTCGGTCCATATTTACATATTTTAATGAATGAAGAAGGAAATTGACCTTGCACCTTGAAAAATCGAAAATCCCGTGTAAACCTATGGAAAAATGTAATTGTCTCCCGGAATCGAATCCGGGACTTTTTCCGCGATGTTTGATTTTTCTAGAGACCAACTAATAGGGTTTTAACTATTGTGAAAGTTTCAGCTCTTAATTCTATTGAAAAATGTCCAAAAATACCGGACAGACAGACGAACACTTGAGAATTATTATATAAGGCTTGGTTTAATAGAGTATCGAAGGATGGGGACGATCTCCACCATTGGCGGAAGGACAAACTGTGTGGCCGAAGAATACGAAATAAGTTTGGAATGCGGCCCAATGCTTTGGTACCTTGCCTTAATGCGGCCCGTGGATTTGATGGAGTGCCTTCATGCGGTCTATGCACCGATCCGAGTTTGAGATCTCTGCTGTAATGAGCAGTTAAAGAATAGATTCGAGGCACAAAAAGCTGTTAAATATTATCAAGGTCTAATATTTTGAAAATATAGTGAAAAAGGAGGGTAGGTGTACTTAGTACAATTTTAAATATTACTGAGAAAAATATTCAACAAAATGAATTGACAAAATATATAAATTATATAAAAAAGGAAAAACTAATAGAAAATCTTTCGAAATCCGGTCACGATTGGCAGCAAATATCAACAGTATATAAAGGTGTTGATAATCATATTCAAAACAAATTTGGCAACCCAAACAACTTGTCTCCTTCACTAAGGGAACCGAGGAATACTAACTTGAAAAAAGCATCTAGTTTCAAGAGAGTACAATGACTAATGAGAGAGTTCACCAAAACTTGTGGGAGAATCTCTAGCGCCAATACGAAATCAGATAACGTTAATGCGAGGCTACTAAATGGCAAACAAGGTCATTTTATATAGCGAGATCTATTTCATTTGTGCAATAAACAACATTCACAATTGTAAGACAATAATTCAAAATAATGGACAAGGATTATTTCAGCATCTTTGGCCATTATTACTGCGGCGATTTCTCCCTTTTCGAATGAAGACAATTGATTTTGGTGCACAATCAATGACCCCCCCGAATACTGATCCGACACCAGCACCCACGAATCGAGCAGTTTGCACCGCGACCGCAAAAGTCTCACCTACACATGGGTGATGAACACGAAATCACACATTCCCTACACTCACACACACACACACACACACACACACACACACACACAGACACACAAGCCTCTCAAAACTACTTTCGCCCTCTCTCCCTCTTATATGCTCCACCATAACCACAGCTCTGCCGACCCTATCTCAAAACAGGCCATTGGAATCGGCCGACCATTTGCCCTCTGCGCACCTTCTCTCCCTACATTTTTCCCTCTCTCTCTTAGTCGATCCTTCTCCAGCCCTCCCGCTCCTGCGCCGCACATATCCAATTCATTTCCCCTTATACACTCCTTCTTCTATATCCCTCTCTCACTCGTTTCCACCACCACGCCCCTCTCACTTCTTTTTTCCTTCCTCTCCGCTACCTTCGCCACTCCATCTCCACCTCCCCCTCTCTCTCTCTCTCTCTCTCTCTCCTAGACACACTCGCTTAAATTCCACCCGTGAACGCACATTGGCTCCATAACCCCCTTCTCTCCCTATCCGCATGGAGTGGATATGACCCAGGGCTTCTCACTCCACCCCCTCACCGCCCCCCTTCCACCCCATCTCAACCCCCTCTCCACCCACCCCTTTTCTCTTCCCAGCCTCCTTTTCAATGATAAATGCTTCGCCAAACTGCCTCCATTTGTGCTTCTTGTCCTACTTCCGGACGCAGCACCCCGACACATTGTTTGCTAATAGCATTGCGTGCCGCCCAATGCGGAATACCTCCGCATCCATTTCACTCCTCTGACGCGCACTAAGAAAGACTATTCCCTCACTCGCTGTCACTCCTATTCTCCACCGTATACTCCCGCGGCTAACTCACGCCCTCTATCCCCAATCCCAGAAACGATCCCCTTTATCTCACTACGGACACCATCCTTCCACCTTAGGCCACTCCCGCTCCCCGAAACAGTTTCCCTTCCCCGCCACTGTTCTCTCTAAACCCACCGTGCCGCCACCCGCAAATGGACCGTCTCTGCTAAAATGGCAGCGGGACTATAAAAATGGAGGCCGTAGATGGCCGTGGCATCCATTGGGATCCGCCGAAGCAGCCGCCGCGCCCCACATAGAGGGGGGAAGTAGAAGTGGTGGCGAGAGGGCGGAGGTGGGGAAGGGGGGAAAATGAGGAGGGGAGAAAGTGGGGGAGAGAAGAGGGTGATGGAGGGGAGACGGTGGGGGAGTGGAGAGGGTGGGGAGGAGAAACAACCTGGGAGGGTAAAGATGATGGAGGGAGCTGTGTTCGATCACGTTGAAAGTGGGATGGTTGAACGAGATAGGCAGAGCAGGCGCATTTCGCCAAAAATAATTATATAATGATTTCCGATGGGATGGAAGCGTCAGCAGAGCCAATAGAATTTATCGTTGCATTAATTCAAGATGCATTACATGGGGTGATGTCCTTTTTATGCGGGGCTTTTTGCGACCGTTGTTCTTTCTTGCCCATTATTTTTTTTTTAAATAAACCCGAACTTAAAAGATTAACAGGAAATGTTTATGTTAGAAACCACGATGTGTAGCATAGAAACACCCATTATTCGGCCGGTTATACATAATAGCGCGTTAATAAACAAGTGTGCGAGGGAGATCATAGAGGCGAAGGCTTGAGTGACAGACTTGAATTGCACTGAAGAGGGATTCGCATTAAATACGACCACGAGAGGAATGCTTATCAGTTGATGGCTCGGTAAAACACAGCGAACCATTTTCTTTCCAAAATTCCATGTTATTTTTTAAGCTCGAGGGTATTGGATCACTCCGTATGTAATAAAAACGGCGATTTCTCTCGGGAAATTATTTATGAAACTTTAATCTTCTGTTTTGTATTGACCTTTAACATAAGAAGTACCTAGTTCAACATGTGCCTCGAATTATAACTATAGAATCATTAATTTGACTAAGGTAATGAAAATGTATGTAACTTACAATTTAGTTGAGTTTAAAAACGTTGCTTCAAAATCGCTATTTATGTATAAAATCAATTTTGATGAAGGTTGTGAGATTATTTAAGAAATGAGGAAATCATAACCTTTTTCTATCTTGGATAACTTACATCTACTTAGACTGTATTTTATCTAATAGCATGTAGCTAAAAGAGAATATATAAAAATACATATATCTATGTTTTTACTACACCACTTACCCATTTTAGTCCGTGATTTAGTTCAATTTGGCATTCATTTCCTTGTTGTATAAAATGCAAATTCCACACTTAAAACGCTTTGGCATAAAAGCTGTTAATTATGCAAAAATCAAAATTTCAAGTGGTTTTTGAGTTATTTTGTTCTTGGGATTTATTTTTTACTGTATAATTTTATTACTTGGATAGATTAGTAAGACTAATAATGGAAACTTTCGTGCAATTGCGGTAAAAATGTTTTCAATAGACTTTCATCACATAAATAATTTCGCTTGCATATAGCTTAATATTTTAAGTAATCAGAAATCTTGTAAAATAATACCAAGTATGCTTCATACAGAAACAACAATTGTGTTACGCAATATTATTCCCGCTCTCCCGCCAACTAATACAAAATTTGTATATCTACAAAAACCGCATATATGATAAAAATTGAGCATTTTTTTTTTAGCAAAAATTAGCCGACGAGAGAAATCACTTGAGATTTTTATAAACATAACGAGTGAAAGAGTTAGTTCTAACCGCAGAATTCTTTCACATTTTAAAATTCGCGACTCCCATGTCGCGCGATTCACTCATTCCGAACTGCATTTTAAGTCACAGTTACAAAATGGCGCATAATTAGGGAAATGAAATGCTAAAGTTCAGGGATAGGTTTCGTACAGGATACAAGGGATCGCGTAACCAGCGGCGGTGGCAGGGAACGATACGATGTGGCGGGTCGGGCGGTGGTGCATTAGCCGCGCTTCTCCTTCCCTCTCTCCCAATCCTACTCCTTCTACTCCCCTTCCCCTCCCCACCCCTCTCTCCTATCCCTATCTCCCACCCCTATCCCCCACCCCTCTTCCCCACCCACCTTTCCTTCACCCCTTTCTCGGCATCCCTCGCTACGCGCGTTTATTCCCTCGCGACTAATGAAAAGCTCGCGTCCCGTTATTTCTTTTGAATGACGGCGCTCCGAATTCCGCTGACAACGTCGCCACCTGTTTACTCGTAATTATACATCGGACCGATATTTCTGGTCTCTCTCTCTCAATCCCTTTCTCCATTTTCCCTCTTTACCCTCGCATTCTGCTAACCGAGCGGAGGTAAGTGAGGAGGGCAGAGAGAGAGAGAAGTGTAGTAGGGAGGTAGCGAGCGCGACAGCGGTGGCGGGAATGAGGTGGTTGAGGGAGTAAGAGGGCGGAGTTGGAATGATGCGGCAAGAGGTGGAGATTGGGGGGGGGAGGGGGAGGCGTTGCAGTGGGGTGCTGATGCTGCGAGAGAGAGAGTGAGAGGGAGAAACCCAGACGATGAGATTGCTGCTTTGGATAAGGGAAGAGGCGCTGAAGAGAGTGGTAGTTCTATACATTTTAGGTGCCGTGTTCTCGCGTAATCTTTCTCTGTCACTCTTATTTGGACGTTTCGCTCCATTGTATCCTCACCTTCCACTATGTGTCTCTCTCCTTTCCTCTTCTCCTTCTTCTCCTAAATTATAACTCCACTCAATCCTATTGTCGCCTGCTTCCATAGTATCACCTCATGACCCATTCTGCGACTCATCTTCCTAATCTCCTTGCTCTATTTCCCACCATGGACTTACAACCAACACTCCTCCCGCACCCTCTCCACAGATACCTTATTTTCCATTTCTCTATCTAATGCACATTAGTTTCATTGAAACGGTAAGAAATTTTGGATGTTTATTCAAACTTCTCAATCCGCATTTGGTGCCTCCTATAAATCGCGATGTATTCTTCCTATGCGTTTCTTCGTGGTATTACATAATGGGAGATTGAATTTTGGATAATAAGAGGAGTCGGCCATTCGATTCGCATGTCACCCTTTTTACGATCGCGGAGAATTTTGAAATAAGAGCAAAAAATGTATTTTATATTTCGTTTTTATATTCGCTAAAATTCGATATTTCTTTATTTATTAACGCTGTTTCCAAATTTCATCCAGAATGATCATCATGTATTCTCTATAATAGCATAACTTACGTAGGCACCAGTTTCACTATGGTACCGCAAGATATATTTTGTTAACAATTGACAATTTATTTTAAATTTCCAATGACTATATCGAATCATAAATTTTCCGAATTAATAATACCGGTCGACTTCCTTCGGCGTAATGTGAGGTATAATCATTGAAAGGAATAGACTCCAAAATGACCGCGCCAAAAGATGGCGAGAAACGAAAACATTGATTAGCCGTAAATTAATTTTCTTAGCTGTTGTAGGCTTTTAGGTGATTTTCTTCAAAGAAAAAAGTTGATATATACATTTATTCATTTATTAGGTGCTTTATTCATTTTCATTAAATTTAATATTTTTAAAAGTAAAATACAAAAATGACTAGAAGATTAAAATGACTACGGAATCAGGGCTACAACTTTACTGTAGGAACTGAAACTTTTATATAACCCGTAAAAGATTCATCCAAGAAGATAGATCTTTCTCATAGATCATATTGGATGATATTATGTGATTATTTTCCTATTAATTTTTTATAGAATACTTACTTTTTGAAGTCTTCTATCGCATATTGACATTGCACGTATGTATTCATTTAAGCAGTTTACATATATTTCAGGTTATTATTAAAATAGAAGAGAAAATGGCATATCTGTAAAAGACCACTCAATCAGGGCTTTCAATATTCATTATGATTATATTGCGGGGTGAATATTTCTGCGGTAACACCACTCCATCGGGAATGCTAAATCATCTGAGAAAAATAAATTTCATCTCATCCCTAGGACTGAAGTTCATTAAATTTGTATTTCACTGGCTAATTCTCTTTAGAGAAGCGATATTAATCTATGCCACGCTTCTATTATGCATTACTACTACTTGTTGGAATTCGCTTCTGTATATATACAGGGTGGATGAGATGTGCAAACAAAATTAAAACACTACAGAATTTGGTTTCCATCTATTATTCACTTAATATGACTTCCTTAACTTGAGCTAGATTTACCTTAGTTGACTGTAGATTTTTGAAATTTTTTTAACATTTCATTTGTTCCAAATTCATCATTTTTAATGTAGCCAGTAACAGTCTAAATCATGGGTCTACAACCTGCAATCCCTCGGCCATTACTAGCATAAACACATCCGGCCAGCGCAGTGATTTCATTCATATACCTACTTACATTTGCCAGCAGGAGGTGTCATCATATATCATTTATGAAATCTAAACGACATTTTTCGAACACTTGGATGGAATATATTTTTAATATAGGCGTATGGCACATAACATAATAAAAATTTCTTAAAGCTACCTCTTTGTTATTTACACACGTTCCGATCCATCATTTGTAAGGTCGAGTGCTGTCCAAGACGTGGTATATAAAGTCACATGTGGCTCTTTTGGTAAAGTTTGGTTAACCTTGCTCTATATGGTGGTTAAATGATCGCCTGAAACACGACCGTTTTATTTTCTTGGTCTATAAAACCTATTTCTATATAAATCCTTCCATAATAAAACATTTCCTTAATACATTCACTTTTGAGGACTTTATCTTTAGTTTTAATTTTGCAGTGTGCGTGCGTGTTACACGCCTGGGCCAAAAGGAATAAAGTGTGCATACGCAGATAACGCCCACCGAATTGACCAAAGTTTAGTTACATTTTATTCGTATTTTCAAGTTGAAAGGCAAAAAGGTGCCTTTTTATAAAGAGCACCTATGTTTGAGTTCTAGAGCAATTTTTCCTTCACTTATGGAAAATGCGTGTCAAAATGTCTCGGGATTTAACCAAAATCTTATCTCGAAAACAAACTCAGAATTTCGTGCTCTTACTGACTACTATTTTCCTTTATCCAAATAAATTATTTTGATTCCTCATGAATTACATATAAGCTAGGGGGGGATATTTTTTCATCGTTATTCACTAAAATAATTTTTTTACAATCGATATAAACAAAAGAACTGTTATCTTAAATCGTTTTCGCAAGAACATCTCCGCCATGTTTTTATTTCCTCACTTTCATTCTTTTTTCTTCTATTTTATCCATATTTTTTCTTTTCTTTCAGGCAGAGCTGCAATGGACAGAAGCCTAGTAGTCTTTCTGTAATGAACGCTGATTTAACTATAATAACTGAAGAGTAAACATAAAATATTTCTATTTTCAGATAAATTTAAAATTCTGGAACTTATCAAATGAGTAAACTCTGGATGCCCAAATGTCCTTTTACATGTTCATCAAAAAATACCACTATTTTTTAGTTGACTCAAAAATATATGATAAAATTAATTACGCCAATTCATTGATGTGGATAAGACATTGGGTTATTTCATGTGTAAGGGAAAAGCATCTTTGCTTTAGTATCTAACTCGTCTGAACGCTACCATTCTCCCCTTGTTTTGAAATCTAAAGGTTTGATTTGTTTTTTGGAAGAGAATAATTCTCCTCTAAACCTTTGTCTTGCGTAACAATCTCGGTTTCTCGTTCTTATCGAATTACAGGAAGTTTTTTGAGGCGTTGTGATGAATACAGAATCACGTCCATTACATTAAAGAGTTCTACCACAATCTCAAAATAGAATGGAATGAATTTTTGCACATTTCCGAAAGCGCTCTTGGTATGTTTCCCTAACATATATTTAACGAATGTTATGAGTGGACATAAAATTTGCGACTGGCAGAGCGAAACGAAAGTGAAAAGAGAGGAGGTGAATACAGAAAGAGAGAAGAAGGGAATCAATGGATGAAGGAAGATAGGAGAGAAAAAGAGAAAAGAAAGGGATAGAGAAGGAAATAGAGAGAGAGAGAGGAAGAGGATGAAAAGGAGGCCGAAAGTGTGCGGCGTGAATTGGCGCGTTTATGAGGTGTAAAAGCAGTAGTGTGGCAGTAAACGCGGGGGCAGAGGTGTATATAAACTCCCGAAACGATCCCGGATGCCTGGCGATAGGCAAGTAAGACTCGAGACCCTTCCAGGCTTGTGCAGGGAGCAGGAAAGTGGTGGAGAAGGGAGGTGGAAGAGCAAAATTGCCCAGAAGTCGTGACATTTTAAGCGCTGTTATCATAATATCGCTCTGGTTCGGAACAGATGGAGCATTAACGAAGAAAAATTAGAGCCAAAGTGACGCTATAAATGTTTTATGAAGGAAATATGGATAATTAATCTTGTAAAGGGGAAATTTTTGGTATATAATAAATATAGAGGTTTTAATATCGAAAGAGCATCGATATCGGAATCAGCGGTAACTATGACAGTGACTGCGATATTGATAGATGTCGATATAACCTTAAAGAAATGACAGCTATGAAAAGGGAGAGGTAGTCAGTGGTGAAGAGGAGTTGAAAGGGGAGGAAGGGGGGAGTGGAAAAGAAGAGAGGATGATAGGGGAGGTGGGATGGGATAAAGGGGAGAAACAAAGGAGAGAGAATGAACGGAGAAATGGGAAAGAAAACATGGGATATGCGCTGGGAGTATCTTTAGGAATGGAGTAGAGCGAAGGGGGAAAGTTATAAAGAGAAAGTAGACAGTATTGATGTATGTATTGATGTAGATGCACAGTGTTCAAGATCTAAAAAAAACAATATGTACATGTACAAATGAAATATTATGAAGAGATAAAAAGGAAAACAGCGACGAATAAAATTCGGAGAGGTGAAAGATCTCACGTGAAAAGGTTTACAAAACTTACGAGCTCTAAAAAGGAATGTCGAAAAACGGAAGGTGCTCAAAACGATTTAAGTGCAGCGGAAGCTTAACCGTAATGAAGAAAAATTAGCAAATCGCTTAAGGTAAGCGATGGGTGAAGAATAAAAGGGTGCAAGTGAGTATTTTGGGCAAGAGGGGGCGGACGAGTGAGTGTGATCGAGTAAGGGTGATTAGAAAGGAGAGGATGCAAAAGGACGAGGTGGAGTGAGAGAGAGAGAGAGAAGAGCAGAATAAAATGGCGATTGGATGAGAGAGTGAGATCCAGAGAAGGACGTGCTACGAAATAAAAGCGGCAGAGAGGGATGAAGGAGATCAGAGAACTTCAGAGAAGTGGAAAGGAAGAGAGGTCAAGAACACGAGAGAAGAAGAGGATGTAATGTCAGGGAAAAGTAGAGAGAGAGAGGGAGAGAAGGATGCAGAGAGAGAGAGGGATGTAGATTGGGGGAGGTAGAAAAGGAGAGAAGTGGGAGGCGTTAAAGGCAAAAAGAGCAGAGAGAGAGAGAGTTTTTGAGAGGTATTGGGAAGTAAGGAGAGGGCGGAAAGCGCGGCGGATTGTGTTGATGGGATGTCTTTTCGAGTAGTGAAGTTGCCCGGATGAAAGGGAGATAAGAGTGGAGAGAGAGAGAGAGGTGAGGTCGATCGTTTTGAGGAGGAAGATGAGTATTGCGCGCAGGTCGTGAAGAGTGAGGGATATTTGGGTGTGGTCGTGAGAGAGAGATAAAGAGAGAGAGACTCCAATGGGTGTGCGGAAGTGGAAAGGGCGATGTGATGGGGACGGCGGGAGATGAGAGGGAGGAGGAGGGGGAATATGAGGGGGAGGAGGAGGAGAGGGTGGCGCCTGGGAGGCGAACGCGATAGGGAGAGATGGGAGCGAGAGAGAGACTCTAGGCGTCCGCCGCTTTGCCCTCTGCGTTTCTATGGAAAGGGAAAAGGGTTGGTTGGAGTGCCGTTTATGGCATAACCTGTTTCACAGAGATAACGACGCCGCGGGGGCATATTCGACAGAAAGGTCGGGGATTGAGGTAGGGAGGGGAGGATTGGTGGGTAGGGGCCGGCCGGGGGCGGGCGGGGACAGACGGGTGGGTGGGGCGTATGTGATCTTACGGGAGAAATGATGGGGTCGTGCAGATGAGAAGAATGGCTGGATGTGGAAGATGTTAGGGTCACACCTCGCGCATCGTCTGGGCGACGGGTAAAGGATGGGGAACAGGACTCGGGGGGTAGATTTACTGGGCGGGGATTATTGTATCTGCTTCTCGCTCCTCACTTCCCTTTTCGTCTCGCGCCCGTGAGACCGCTGTTTTGATCCGACCTACAAATGCGCAGTAATCTAATGATTTGGTGAATATATGAAAGCGGGTGACGAGTTGTGCGTATTCCGATCAATGCACCAGGCCACAGAGCTAACTTGTTGTAGCCCAATAACGTTTGTCTTAAAATCTCTAATGCCATAGTACAGCCCATGGAATTTATAGTGGAAACATAACTCAAATATATTCATGCCATCATTGTATTAGTTCTTAACCCCAAATGACCGGTACTTCGCTTATCTACGATCGAACCTCCGTATCTACCATGATCTATCTCAGGGCATTTTAACCGTTTATCTTCACACAAAACATCTTAAGGTTTATGTAATTAAATTTCCCCATTAGGCACCTTTTAAACTTCATCATAGCTATAATTGAATACACGATAAAACAGCTTTGATTGTAGTAGAAATAGCAACATGGGTTTTCATACCATTTAAATAATACACTACCGTGTGAATGCAGGAAGAAACGATATTTAATCATATTTAGTTGATACCAAATTCATTTTTCAAGAGAGTCTTCATGTTGCTTTTTCAGGAATGAACCTCTCAATTCTCGGAGAATTACTGTTGGAAGAAAAAAACGTCTGATTCTGGCAGCTGGCAGTCTTTTCAAAAGAAAAGAAAAGAAAGTTGTAGAATAATTTTAGGAAAGTAAAGGGTTTAGATGTGCGTCAGTATTACTTCATTTGTTTTAAAAGTATCTACCTAGTGTGAGAATATAGGTGTAAAGACAATATTTGTTGTTTTTGTAATTTTGTATTACCATTATTTGTGCGTAAGAAGCTTTTATCGGTCGAATAGCAAGTTATGTTTTGCACAAGTAAAGCAAACGAACATATAATGCATATACGACGTCATTTTAATTCAAATTTCTTTAATTTTCAGTGGTATATGAGGCACCGACTTGAGAATCTTAATATCTCGTCAAGTGCGATTCTTGATTTTTAAAACTCATTATAATCCAAGTGAATATAATACACTTGGTGGCTTGTCTTTCGCAAAGTAAAGAGAGTATACTTGGAGCTGTGTTCATCTGGTATTTTAACAGAAAAATGGTTAAAATCTCTTGGAGGAATTGGATAGGGATCAAGAACGATGAAGACAGTGAATAGCACAAAGTGCAATAAATACCATAGCCAATTGAGAGGCCTTCGACACCGGTTACACGCTGGCGACCGCAGTGGCGCCGCAGTTTGTATCTTTGTGCTTTTATCTAAGGCAGAGGTGTCCAAAAGGATAACGATGCTCGCTAAACTTGCAGCTTCATATTTTCCATAAGACATGAATTAGATTCCAAATTGTTTGTTTTCCACGCGCCGAGGAAACGTAAATTTCGAATAATGCTTAGAAATTCGAAGAAAAATATAACTTATAAAGAGTATCGATTCGCCACATGTGGCTAGTTGCGAACGTAATGGACACGTCTGGTCTAAGGCTTCCTTCCTCGTATCCTATCTTATTCTTCCTGAACCACCACGTGAAGCCTAAAATTTAACCGTTAACATTATTTTAAACACCATATCATTAACTTTCACTCTAATTTATGCATAATCTTTTGTACAATGATACATAATTTCAATCTTCCGTCAATAGATTGGAGGCATAATTGCTTTTATCCCGGAGGTAGAGAGCGTGAATCGTGCGAGGCGTTACTAGAAACTTTCGGTAAGCACTCATTGTATCAATTAGTGAGATTTCCCACGAGATTTAATAATATATTAGATTTATTTGTTACTAATCTTCCTGAGCGTATGAATAGAGTATCTGATGCTGAGGGAATAAGCGATCACAAGGCAGTGTACGTGGAATTTCAGTTAATTATTGAGAAACAGGTTAAGGCCAAAAGAAAACTTTATGTATTCGCCAAAGCCGATTTCACAAGATTTAGGTCTTTTCTGCGAAATAAATATACTAATTTCTGCAATTTAACCGATAGTGCAGACGCGGAGGAATCCTGGTGCATGTTCAGAGATATGATGCGAGAGTGTACAGATAAATTTATTCCGAGCAAACTGAAGCGTGATAGTGCAGAGCCTAGATGGTACAATCAGGAAGTAAGAAGCGCTCTCCGACGTCAAAGAAAACTCCACTCTCGCGTAAATAACACATCCTCAACAGCTACGGTCGAACAGATTGCAATAATAAGGCATCAATACAAGGAGGCGCGCTCCATAGCCAGAGTAGCAATGCGTAATGCGTTTAACAATTATAAAAAGAAGGTTTTACAGGAAAACTTGATAGAGAACCCAAAAGCATTTTGGTCTTACGTCAGGGAAGTTCAAGGTAGGGGCCCCACTATTGCGTCACTGCGGTCGGAAACGGGAAACGTAGTTCACGATAGTATGGAAAAGCAAACCTATTAAATCATCACTTTCAGAAAGCTTTTACTCGTGATGACGACGAATGTGAAACCCCTATTCCTATGCGTCAGGGCGATTCGATGGAAGATTTGGTATTTTCGGAAAATGGCATCGCGCTCCAACTTCATTCAATTAAGCCAAATAAATCTCCTGGACCGGAGGAAATTCCCGCTCGTGTAATGAAAGAATTAGCTGCTGAAATCGCGCCGTATTTGAAAATTATATTCGAGAAATCCATTAGAGAAGGAGTAGTTCCTAAAGATTGGAAGGTGGCACATGTTACGCCCATCCATAAGAGTGGCGACAGAGAGAACCCCGAAAATTATAGGCCGATATCCTTAACTTCATTATCGTGCAAGATACTTGAGCACATAGTCTTTAGCTCTGTAATGCGCTATTTAGATAGTCATTCATTGCTTAGCGGATGCCAACACGGATTCCGGAGAGGTAGATCATGCGAAACGCAGCTCGGCCTGTTCGTGGACGATTTGTTGCGATGCGGAGAAAAAAATACTCAGGTCAATGCCATATTCATTGATTTCAGGAAGGCGTTCGATAAAGTATCTCATAGGAAATTAATTGCGAAGTTAGGACAATGTGGTATCAATTCGAAAGTTGTCGGTTGGGTGAGAGACTTCCTCTCGAATAGGGAACAGATAGTTGTCATCGATGGGAAATACTCGTCCCCCGTTAAAGTTGCTTCGGGTGTTCCTCAGGGAAGTGTATTGGGCCCTCTGCTCTTCTTAATCTATGTAAATGATATGTGCTCGGTTGTTCGTAGTAAAATTAGGCTTTTCGCCGATGACACCGTTCTATATAAAGAAATAAAAAATCAGGAGGACCATCAGTCTCTGCGTGAAGACTTAAGAGCCATTTCAGCGTGGTGCAAAGAATGGCAAATCGAAATTAATTATACTAAATGTGCCGCAGTCACGTTCTGGAAAAGTAAGAACAAAGATTTAGGTTTCGAATATAAAATAGATGAAATGAGTATTCGACAAGCTGAGTATGTAAAATATTTAGGAGTAACCATTTGTCGAGATCTTTCGTGGGACATGCACATTCGTCGAGTTATAGGCGCGGCCAACAAGAAACTGGCATTCATAGGTAGAATAGTACGGAACACTACAGAGAAAGTACGCGAAACATGCTACTTATCACTGGTAAGACCACAAGTGGAATACGCAGCGAGCATATGGGATCCGTACGAGAAGGGACACATAATTCAACTAGAAAGAGTACAGCGCAGAGCAGCCAGATTTGTAAAACAAAAGTACGAACATAAGGAAAGCGTCACCTCTTTATTGAGCGATTTGAACTGGGTATCACTGGAGGACCGCAGATTGCACTCAAGGTTGAAACTTCTAGAGAAATATAGGTCAGAATGTCTAAAAGAGGAGGTAGTGGGAATAATTGTGGCACCGACGTATATAGGTAGAAATGATCGAGACGATAAAATACGTGAGATCGATTGTAGGACGGAGCGTTATCTAGGCTCGTTCTTTCCGAGGACAATAAGAGATCACAATAGGAAATTTCGAATTGCGTTAGACAATCTTTAGGTAGGATTTGGTGCATTGCACCCCCTGCCACCCACCAACTTGGTGAATTGCAGGGTAACTTGTAGATGTAGATGTAGATAATTATTTTCAATCTGCTTCATTATTTATAAATTTTCAATATAACGCAGATAAGAGAAACATATAGAATGGATGCGTACAAATTGTTAGGTTAAGACAGCATCAGTATACTTAAAAACAATTGAATTTTAACAAAAAGGTGCGAGGTCGATAGTTCATCTGTTATGTGAAAAAAACTCGGAGACGTAACGTTAACTGTGGGACCATGCTAAGGGAACTTCTACTGAATTAGGAGTTTTTTTGCCTTCGTGATAAAATTCACCGTCATGGTACGATTCCCTCTAAATATAAATTGAATCTGAGATGGAGACTATATCGTAGGAGTAGGGAATGTTTATCAATACTTATGTAAATGCAAATGATGTCAACCCTAAAAATTTTTACCGCGGTGTGTTAATTATGCTAAATGCAGTGAGTTTTACTTTACAAATCTTTTTAAATACCACTCCCAAGATAGTTATATAAAAAATAACGTGGTTCGTATAAATTTCGAGAAAAAACAAAATACTGATAGCAGTCATACTTACTCGGGCAACTTTAATTCGAATTACCGGTGTCTATAGGAAGAAGGTCGGGAAAAAGATGGAGGGAGGAAGGGGTAGCTCATTTGAGGATTGGAAGTTTGGCTGGTGTTGAATTAAGGGCCCAAAAGTTTCGGGGATCAGAGGATGGAGTCGGACGTTTACTTCGTGATTGGTCAGCGTGGTCGAAGCGGAGGAAATTAGTTTAGGACTATCAGAGAATTTTGGAGGGAGAGAGGCAGGAGTTTGGCAGTTCGGTTCAATTGGAAAAGGGAAGAATGAACGCCCCGGGCAAGATGCGAGGAGAAAAGGGATCTGAAAGACAACGGATCGCGCAAATATCTTCTATTTAGGTAATTAAGAAACCCCTAATCAAATTCTGAAGTCCAGATTGAAAATGTATCACGGGTATTGACTCCCCTAAACTAAGGATTCGGCCTCCAATGGTTATGGCGTAACTGTCGAGGTGCAATGAGCGCAGGTCCAATCGGAACAGTAGATATGGTCTAACTAGCAGAAGACGCCATATAGGAAAAATATGTGAGAGATATAACTATAATGACATTGCTGCATAATTGAAGTTGTTAAAAAATGTTGCCAAAATTATGTATTACTAGCAAATCGTGAATACATTCTGCAAGAATTTTAGATCCCATTGTTTATTTTAGAATATGAAATCTCATGCAAAATTTGGGTTTATAACCTAGCCTGCTCAATAAAAAATATCTTTACAATCTTTAAATAACTCGATAATTTTCTTCTGCAAGATTTTAATATTTTTCATATTTTAGTCTTAAATTTTAAATTCGTCACGCATCTGTCCACATATTCAGGAATTTTTTAAAAGTTTAAACAATAACTTGGTTACGATAAATAATGCAACGGTAACTAAAGTAGACAAATATTATATGAGATTGTGTCAATGAAGTCAGACAAATTAAAATTGATGAATATTTGAAGTTTTACGAGGACTTTTTCTGCGAGAGCTAAATTTTTAAACTTGGACTACAACAGAAAAATGAAATTCATAAAAATTTATTTTAATGAAATCACGTTGTGTATGCACTATAAAGTAAAACATGAATCTAATATTCAAATAATTATATATTCAAGTAAGTAAATAGTTTTTGGCACATAAATGTTATGTAGCATATTGATTAACAAATAAATTTTCATTTATATTACTTTTTCACATAATTCTTACGCGGGTATTCAAGACTATTTTTACTTTCTGGAATATTCAATTATGTGAATTTTCTAAGCATTATTTACTTTTTACCGCATATGAAAGTTGGTTTCCTTAATTTTTATTTTTATTTTAACTTAATACTTAACGTACGCATACTCGTCATTTTTGGCAGATAATTACAATATTCTACACTAGATAATTACCCGGACTTTTCCCCGGGTTTAGAGTCTCGATTTTTTCATGCTCGTATCATTCACTAATATTTGTATTCAAACTCACGATGCTCTCAAGGTAAGTGCCCAATATTCCCCTTTAATTGCTATGAACGGATTAAATATAGACTCAAATTTGATACCTCCCTCCCACTCCTCCCCCAAGAAATCAAAGTTCTGGCACTGAGGTGCATATCCTCAACGTCTCTTTAGTATGTGTATCAAGGTTTAAGTCTCTACGTTTCTTGGTTCAACATTGATATTGGTGGAGGATTCAACAAAATCGGTCAATTGATTGCTGAGATATTTTCAGAAAACCAAAATTTGTACCGACACACTTTGGTCGATTTATATTCTATTTGACACTGCAACTCTCATGATCAAACTGAAGCTGCATAGTAGTTCTGAAGATAATATGGAAGATCTATTTAGAATATTGGAAACATATATTAAATTGTGAAAAAGGATAAAATTCTAATTATCATTCGATGAATGATAAAAAGTAAAATTCGTTCACTCCTTTTATTTACGGCTCGAAAATTTATCTACCCAAAACATTGATATTAGTGTAGGTATCATCGAAGTCGGTCAATTCGTTGCCGAGATATGTTAAAAAACCGAAATTTGGACCGTCCCTTACATTATGATCTTTCGATCCTGTGAACCGATATTGTCCATTTTCGGCTCAAAAATGTCTCATCTAAATTTTTTTATTGGAGGAGCATTCATCAATATCGGTTATTTGGTTTCTGAGATATATTTTTAAAAAACTGAAATTTTGATCGACCGTTTCATTGGTACTCCTCGACCCCATGAAATTTGGATTGGCCCATAAGCTACCCATTTACTTGGCGAGCCCGACCACAGACTCAGTCGCGAGTGCGGCATCCGACAGGCTCACCTCTATCCGTTCACATGGCGAGCCGGTCTAGGGACCCGACGCCCGACAACCTCGCCTACACTTCACGAGCCGGTCAGTGTTCAGACGACAAGTTGTTTCCCCAATCATGGCTCTATCTTTAAATAAAAACTCCAAAGTTGCTATTTCTGCCGGTATAATGTTGTGTTTAGCGGAAGAAAAGAAAACAAGTTGGGTTGTTTCCCGTGGTACATAAGTACTTTTCGCCAAATTTGCTGTTGTGTAATAATATATTAATGTATTTGCTTCGAAATCAGAAAATTATTTTTCCTTATGTGGTGGAAGCCCTGCTTTATAGATACGCTCGAAACATGTTCATTTCATTTTGCCATTATATACTCGCTCTACAAGAAAAATTTCTTTTTGAAACCAGTTCAGCTAAAAACTTCAAAACTCATAGTTACGGAAAAATTCTAATCTTTATACTGTGGTAGCCCTGCTTAGTCGACCCGGTTGAAATATGCGGTTTTGGTCATTTATTTATAGAAAGATTATATGTACCATATTGAATTAAAATTCATGCTTCCAATTCTCTATAAATACGTGTAAAAATATAATTTGTTGTGGTAGCCCTGCTCTTTATCTGCACTTTAAACACCTTGATTTTATTATGTTATGTTGTAAAAATCTTTTATAAAGAATTTAATTTAAATCCGTTCAGGCAATTCCTTCCAAATCCTTAATTACTGTAAGAGTTTAATTTGTAATTGTGGCATCCATGTTTTGCTGATTCGGTCTTAATATGCTAATATGGTTTTGGATGTATGTTTACAATATAAATATTAAATTATGTTGACAATTCAACACAGGCACTTTTAAAAAAGAAATTTTTTATTACATGTATTGTGGCAGACCTGATTTCTATATCTACATTTTAAATATTTATTTTGTTTATTAATGTTCCACACCCTCTTCATACTAAATATCGTTGAAATCGGTTCTGCCAATTCCTTCCAAATTTATAATTACCGAATAGTTTAACTTTGCAATTTTGGCACCCCTGCTTAGTCGATTCGGTCGAAATATGTCATTTTGGTCATGTATTTATGTCAAAATTCTATGTACCAAATTTGGTTTAAATCGGTTAAGCCCAATTCTTCCCTGATATATGCGTATGGACGGACATCACAAAGATAATAGTGCTTGACGAAAAGCACTAAAAAGCTGATATGGATGAAAGATAGATTTAAACAAGTAAGGATGTACACGGGTTTCCCGTGGTGCAGTAGTGCTTTTCGTCAAATTCGCCGTAGTATAATCGTATACTAATATATTCGCTTTGAAATCAGAAAATTATTTTTCCTTATATTGTGGCAACCCTGCTTTTTAGATCAGTTTTAAACATGTTTATTTCGTTTTGCCATTCTATACTCTCCCTGCTAACGAAATTTCTTTGAAATCCATTCAGCAAATACCTTCAAAATGAATACAGACAAATTGTAACATTGATATTGCGGTAGCCCTTTTTTGTCGACCCGGAGTGAATATAATGCTTTTGTTACTTATTTATATATAGATTATATAATCACATTTGGTTGAAATCCATGTCTTAGTTCTCTAGATTTACGTCTAAAAGAAATATTATTTTCCTTTTTACTGTGGTAGCCATGCTCATTAGCTCCGCTTTAAACATCTTGATTTCATTATGGTATGTTGTATAAATCTTAAATAAAAAATTTAATTTAAATCCGTTGGGCCAATTCCTTCTAACTCCATAATTAGTGAGAGTTTAATTTGTAATTGTGGCACCCCTGATTGGCTGATTCAGTTTAAATTTGCTAATATGGTTTTCTATATATGTGTGAATCATAAATATTATAATTTGGTTAAAAGTGATGCAGACATTTGAACACAAATATGTGTAAAAAGAATGTTTTTTATTTCTAATATTGTGGCAGCCCTGACATCTATATCTTTACTAAGCATCTTGTTTTGTTTTTTTATGTTACACGCTTTCTTCCTACAAAATTTCATTTAAATCGGTTAAGCCAATTTCTTCCAAATTTATAATTACTGAAAAGTTTAACTTTGTAATTGTGGCACCCCTGCTGAATCGATCCTGTCCAAATACGGTCAGTAATTTATGTGAATATTATATATACCAAATTTGGTTGAAGTCGGTTGAGCCAATTCTTCCCTGATATATGCGGACGGACGGACGGACATCACGAAGATAATAGTGCTTTTCAGCAATGACGAAAAGCGCTAAAAACGAACAGAATTTTCTCATTTGAATTTATTGCGTGAACTGGAAGTTAATGAACCTGCGGATTATAAAAATTATTTACAAATGAATCACGCTGCCTTTTCGGAATTGTTGCAATTGATAAGACCAAATATTGAAAAGCTTAAGAGAATCTGTTAGTGCAGAAGGACGTTTAATTGTTACATTACGGTTTTTAGCGATAGGAAGAAACTACGAGAACATGAAATTTAGCTGTGCCATTTCTCCTCAATTACTCGGTAAAATAAATCCAGAAACTTGCTGGCAATATTCCATGTATTGTAGGAAGACTACCTACACCTAAGTATTAACTCTCTAAAAAAACTCACTGGCTTGTTGCTAATTCATTTGGAAATAGCTTTCGACACTGTCTGGAATTCTAGTTTTCTGTACAGAATGATTGCTACACTTCCCAAAATACATACCCCAATTACAGACTTATAAGAAATATATTGCATAAATGATATAATTGAGATAAATGATTGTGAACTCCTATCGATTGACTATCTCATGTTCTTGCCAAATATTTTGTTGCAGTAGAGATGCTTGATTGTTCCACACAAACGAGAAGAATATTAACACATTAGACGACTTTAATATACTACTCTGATTCAATCAGGCTCGTAACTTTGAATGGTCTTAATTAATTTTTTCAACGTTTAGGAGTAATTGGTTCGATTAAGCTTCTTGTTAGTTCTCACGTATGGCTAAGGCTTTAGTGATCGGTATTTGCAAGTTTCATTTTCCGGCAGCCCGCGGACCACCTGAAAGACCCTCGCGGCTCACCAGTGGTCCGAGGACCACACTTTGCGAATCACTGACTTAGACCACAACACCACAAATTATGCTTTTGTAAAACAACTAGCATAAGGGCAAAAACATTTTATCATTAAAACCTCGTCTCCACCCGTGTCTGCACTATCATTTGTCATAATGGATGACACCGCTGGTCGAACTGCACCTTCATCCAATAAGAACATTAGGAGATCATAGTACCATAGCGTGGGCTCCGGTACAGCATCACCGGCACTTCCCGTATTTGAGTCCCCATTATTTTTCTATATTGACGGCGGAAAGAAGCTCTTAAAGAACTAATTTTTTAATGACATACAAGTCTCTTTATTTTAATGGCATACTGTTTGTCCGCTTGGCGAAATATTACTTTGCCTTTTAAAACTAAAGCTTCGTAAGCAGCATTTTAAAAATGTTTGTTGCAATAGACTTTACTTTTTATATCCCACAAACATGGCTATTCTTTATATAACATAATGAATTTCTTCAAAAGTCATCGTTAAAAGTCAGTCAAGAAAAGAAGGCTTGACGAGCCGGTCGGGACGTGCACACAAACTTGTAAACTATGGTCGTGGTTCGGCGTGAGGTTCGTCTGCCAGCGCGGCGAGCCCCCAACCCAAAGACTTTCTAAATAGTAACCCCAAACCCGAGCCCCCAACCCCAACACGAGCCTACCCATTCACTTACGAACCGGTCGGCGGCCCGGTCCATAAGGAATGGGGGACTTTACATTGCGATCCTTGACCCCGTCGACTGATTTTATCCGTTTTCGGCTCGGAAATCTGTCTCATCAAAACATTGATATTGGTGAGGGATTCATCAAAATCGGTGAATTGGTTGCTGAGATAGTATATTATTAAAAAACCTAAATTTTGACCGAACGTTCCATGGGACCCCTCGGGCTCCCGTTGGCCGATTTAAATTATTTTTGGCAATAAAAATCTCGTGATCAACTTAAAGCTGCTGCCAAATTTTAAAAATCCTTCGTTTATTTTCTGAAGAGTTACGACACACACACTTAGACAGCTTCTTTTATTATTATAGATTATAAAAACGTTTGTCTCATTCTCTGTGCTCAAAGATTATTAGGCGTTTGTGCAAGTTCGATCATTTTTTCCGCATTACACTGGAATTTGTCTACTGCTCCTTCGTCTATTATATGGTCACGTCACGGGTTCGACCCCAGGAGCGTCAAAAGCGGCCACAATTGAGTTGCCATGCCAGCCTATTTTCCCATTGTTAAAGATCAGAAAAAATGGCTTACTGAATTTTCATCAAACAATAACTATAATAACCCTGCAACCTTTCTTCACGAAAGTTAATTGGTATGTACCTGTGACTTGTCGAGACACAATGTCATTGGTCCCTGGGACATTTTGTCGCAAAAGATAATGTGCATACGGCTTTTCGTCAGAAAATAACTATTATAACTATACTTTGTTCACAAAAAAGAATGATTACTGAAACTTTTATTAATGAAATAGAATATTGCGAGAATTTTTGTGTTAATTAAATTATATATTATTAGTAATTGTCAAATATTAATAATTTGTCAATTGCTAATGCATGTTACGACATTAAAGAGAAATTGTTACCTAAGGCATTTAAACAAGATGGAAAAGTATACTTCATAAATGGAATACAAAGAGATTTCAAAGGCGTTCTCAATGGGAAATACGTATGAAACGATATCGAAAGATTGGGCGATTCTCGAATTTTTATCCTCGAAACTATAGTCTCGGGGACTATCTTTTAGTAAACGTTGTCTCTATCCAAATAAATTTTTTAATCTATACCTTACAGATAATATAAGAGAATGGGAGAGTAATATATGGATTTCTTATTGTTGTTTACTGAGAGAACCGTCTTCGCAATCGATGTAAACACAATATCCGATGTTTTGCTCGGGATTTTCTCAAATTTTTCTCTCAAAAACTAAAAATCGTAATTATGTGATCCCTAGACCATCTTGTATTAAATGTTGTTCTCTATCCAAATAATTTTTTAATCTACACCTTACAGATTAAATAAGAGCTAGAGAGAAAAAAGTTTGATATTTCATTGTTGCTTGACGGATGCCATTTAACGAGATACGAGTATAAGTTTATTAAAGTATTTATGTAAAGTGGAAGTTCTAATTGACGAATTCAGTTGAAAATCACAATTGGGCGATAAATTTAAATAAGGATCACTCATACTTATTTAATTAAGCAGTTTAGGAGATGAAAGATACGACGGACGGACCAGACGTGCCCATAAGGCGTTCCGCTATTACCGCTTCGCTGGTAAAGACCGCCTGATAATATAAAGTACCCCTTTTTCCTTCCCTGTATTCAAGATACTTTCCAAAAATTCTTCCAATTCTTTGATATAGGTTAATGCACTTCCTTTTTTACCTTTGTAAGAGACACATAATTTCTAATTTTCATAGTTCTATTTTAATTACTCCAGCCTCGTTCTGGAACATATTCAAAATCAAGAATGATGAGGATGGCGTTTTCCTAGGAGAGCATTCTGTCGCGTGTTCCATGTTTCACACGTATTGGAAGCTCTTAGTTACAGTTACAGTTACAGTTCCAAATTGGAACTCTTATTTAAAGTCAATATCGTCTAGGATTGGAAGTAGATCATCTACCATGCTATTGTGAAGCTAAGCAAATTCATCCTCAACGCCGTCCATGCACCACGTACAAATGATCCTAGGTGACGATAAGTCGCAAATACGGGCAGTTTTATGTGACAAAAAGTTGCAGTTGAACCAAAATTTCGCAGTATTTATTCTTGTTCATATTTCGCGTATAAATCATTTTTTGTGACGAAATGTCGCGGTATTAATGGTTTTATGTGACAAAGAGATGCATTTACAAATTTGTTTTTGTGACCAAATTTTTGCGAGGAGAAATCGCAGGCACGAATTTTCTGGAATGAAAAGTAAGGATTACAAAAAATCACGTTTTTTTCTGGTTCTATGTGCATTTATTCGCCAATTCAACATGGATTAGAATTCTCTTCAAGAAAAATGAACTTTAATCTTTGGAGCATAAAAAAGTCTAAACCTTAGGTTCGTATCATGCTCCTAAGTAATATTACAATGGTAATGATTAATATGCTACATAGAGTTAAATGTAAAAAGTAAACGCTCCCCTGAACCACGATTTCTCACTACACATGACTTAACTCGAGAACGGTTAGGTTTAATATTGACGACTTTTCGCTAAACCCTGGGATCTAACCTGAGCGCTATTTTGGCAAACCATCGTCTATTATAAGATATTGGATTCGATTCCAGGAGAATGAAAATTAATCTATCATGATAGATCAATTTCGCCAGAATTGAGTCTCCAACGCGTTTATAAGGGGAATTTTCTGTTCGTGGTTTGTGGTTAGTACACAACTACCTGCCATTATATAGTTTTTTATGCATCACATCTTGTGTATCTATACTTACTCTGTGAGTGCATTTTCCTTTCGTCGTTAGCTTTTCTAATGAAATTCTGTATGCAATATTTTATGTTTAAAAATAACAAATTCACTGTTATATTAGACTAAGGATATATTGAATAAAATAACCTTAAAATTGTTATTTTCAGCAAATTAAAAAATAATATTATATATTATATATATATATATATATATATATATATATATATATATATATATATAGCTATAAAATGTCATCGCGGATATGTTGCTCTTTGTGTTCCCAAATTTCATAATTTATCGTTATAAAATTCTACAAATACATTCGAACGGAATATTAAATTGATCACGCGTATTTGTGCGGCAAAAATAACGCGTTTACGTAATAAAATATAACGAATCTGAGTCCAACAATAGTTGTTGCTATGGCAACACACTCGTAATGGGTGATAAAAACTGCTAAGTCGCCGGTATTTAGGCGAAATTCTAAAAAATACAATCGATAAGCAAAATTCTACGAAAAAAATTAAAATCTTTATTCCTTCCCTCAGAGAAAAGTACAAAACTCCCTCCGATATTACAATTCTAAGATATTTTAATGTTGCAAGATAAAATTACCCTGCACGATGGATTTCATATTTCCATGTAAATCAAATAGGAAGGATAATTCCTGGAATCGAACCCGGGACTTCAATCATCTCAACAAAAACTATCCTCGGGAGCTCGGCCCATGTAGCAAGAGATTTCCACCAAGTTTCATGAAAATCGGTTCACTGGTTCAAAAGATAATAGGGTGGGACAGACAGACAGACGGACGAACAGACACAACGGCAAAACTATAATCCTATTTCCATTCTGGAATGTAGGCTAAAAATTTAAAGAAATATATAAAAGATAATATAACCTATTTTATCAGTTATGATTAAAATCGTGTGTCTATGAGAATAAATATTCTTTATTAAGTTCGATTTTCAAACACCTGGCTTATCATCTCCATTGTTGCTAATGTAAACACTAAAGTTTCTCCAGCTTTTTCAGAAATATTCAACTCCAGCACATGTCCATCTGCATACAAACTTCACCAACACCTTCATATGTGTTTAAATTGATGTGTTCCAATTGATGTTTAACTATAAACTGCCCTTGTTCATAGAATCAACAATGATAGAGCTTTTAATTTAACAATTAGTGAATGATATACCTTTATTTATTACTAAAAGATATACCCGGCTTCTCACAAGTTGCTGTCTAAATGAAATATAGAACATATTTTATTATTAAAATTTATGTACTTTATTTAAAAAATTTTATATTGATTTTTAAAATACAATTAATTTTATTCCAATGCTTTTTTATTGACAATATTTCTTGTTTTCTATCTTTTGCTAAAACATGAAGATATCGAGCACTTCCCACCCTTGAGGTCGCGACGTATAACTGACCGTGAGTGAAGCAGTCTGATCTTAAATGTTAAATTCAAATTTAAATTGTATAATTATATACATAATATCGTTATTCTATCCGTCCGTTCGTCCGCCGGAACTCTGCTTTGATTCGTATTGAGTGAAATCTTAAACTCGATCGCGATAACTTTAACGTGTTTTGACAAATTTTCCGACTAGGTAGAAAATTGAAATGTATTAGGAATGTTTCATTCTTATAGCAAAAAACGAAAAAATCCCCAAAAAAGATCTGAGTTCAACTCTAGGAGATAATTTCTGTTTCCCATAAGATAACTCGTAAAAATCGATTTTTCGACTTGCAGGATTTTACTCTTTTGCAAATTAATATTGGAAGAAATTGACCTACGATCTTTGGACCTGGACCGTTTTAAAGAAAAATAAATATCATTTTTTATTCATACTGTCACATTCCGCCTACGATTCGAAATCGTTCAAGTTATACGTTAAAATTACATTTATTAGAAAAATTTCTGCTTCTGAAAGACATGTGGCCTTGCCGACCGTGTCATTGTTAAATCTCGAGGTTGTATAGTCGTCCTTATACTATATGCATAAGGAAAGCGTGCTTTGAATGATTTAGTACAAGAGAGAGATAGAGAAGGCGCCCGAATGTTCTGTAATCAATATCGTCTTTTTCATTAATTTCTGTTCAGTTAACTTCAAATTGAAATATTTTGTAATTAACTATTTTTATTTTCATAGTTATCTTATAGTGCATTGTGCATCTTATAATTTATCGGAGTTATAAAATCGCATCGCATATATGAAACATGCAGACCTTTTTCTTTTACATTATAAAATATTTCAAAGATGAGGCATTTAGCTTAGTTATGCGAAAAAAAGGTAAATCTCATTCGTAAATTTCCAAAAATTATGTTTTAATACGATTTTTCACGTTTCACGCATTTTATTTATATTGGGCCATTATTAACCCAATTGTTGAATTCTTTTCTTAGCCTCATATTCACGCTTAATAAATGCACCATTTTAGCACTTTATATGGATCAGACTTTTATACACTGGTACAACACATATACTGAATCTATTGAATAAGATGGAGGAAAGAAAAGGGAATATAAATTAGCAGAAGTGGAGAAAGAAGACGTAGTATTTGTATAGGAGCTGCAGTACAAAAATAACAATAGTAAATTATAATTGATTATAAATATTTTATACGGCCGAATCATGCGCCATTGCCAAATGGTGGGAATTCATAAACTTAAATATAACGTTATTTGCAATAGATTTCTTTAAATTATAATACAGCAAATATTTCGAGCCGAATTTCTATTAAGATTGAAAAAATAACATTTTATGAATTTATTTAAATTTCTGTAAATAAACACAATTTTCTGAAAACATTCAACAATATTATAGATAAAAGAAAAGTACGAATCTAAAATATAGTTACAACTCATTGCAATTCATGTATTTAATTAATAGTAAGTTTAATTGTAAATTGACTTCATTCACGGTTTATCCTGTTTTTACGCCTTCAAAAGAGTTAATAAAGTAATTCAATTATTAGGTTAGATCCTATAATTTTTAAATAACATCATTTTCTCAAATATTTCAAGTAAATTTCTTTTGATTTTTCATACATTACATATTATTATTTCGATTTTCCTCTTATTCTCAGGAAATACGTTGATAATCATTTAGCCTCGCTGATAATAATTATTCAAAAAATATAATTAAAACAAAGATAGCTTTAAAAAATATTGATTTAATTTTACTGATTTTTCATATCGAAAACAAACATATTGAGAATACTTTTATGATGCTTTAATAGGAAAGAAAGAGAGAGAGAGAAAATTAAATGTTCCACAAATTAAAAATAGTTTTGGTCATATAAGAATTGTATAGCATAATGTATTTCTTTGTCATACAATTTCTATTAACCCAAAACTATTTTTACTCTCTGAAATACTCAATTATGTGAATTTTATATTTATTGTTTACTTTTAGTCCATCTAAAAGTTGGTTTCATTAATTTTTTATTTACCTTTATACGTAATTCACGCTTATCCGTCATCTTACACGGGCAATTACGCTAGTATACTATATTATTACACCACGTTTTAGCACGATTCACTAAATAAGAATAATAAATAAATAAACCGAAACAACATTAAGTCCTTGGACTTTAACAATGTCATTGTTCTCAGAGTATTTATCGTTAAAAATGCAAATTTAGTCTAATTAATGGAAATAAACGTAAAATGTGTGCAATTTAGAGTCAAAGACGAAAAATGACGATATGAATATGAAACTATGATTATTCTTCTTAAATAGTGCACAAATACGAAGTCCTTAAGTCAATTTTTCTAATTTATATACGCAAATGATTGAAAACCTGCACTTATAAAAGTCAATTTTTACGTGTTATCTTACGGGGAACAAAAAAATGCGAATAACTTTTCTATGGGAAATCTGTAGGGAATTCTAACTATCCCATGACCTTTCCTTTGGTGTCCCCAATAATCGTGCCAAGTTTCGTTGCGATACGTTTGAAGCTGTGGATTTGTATAGCATAACATGCATACATCCAAACATTTGAAATTATAGTATAGATTTAATGGTTTATTTGTCGCTTATTTTTGGTAGATTAGTCTTATAAATGTTGATACATAAAGGTATACATAAACACTATCGAATCGTGATTAACTATTCAAAAATAGTAACAGAGACTTAATTTTGAAAATAAACGCGACCTATACGCAGGAGATATGCCTCATTTGTCTTCGTGGATTACGTCTATATTGTTTTTTATTACGCTCACGGCTTTTCTCATAAAATTTAACAACTATAATTTGTACGCGCAGTGATAGTAAATCAACCGAACATTTTCTGAAGAAACCTATATTCTAAAAAAAATAAATTAGTGTTCCATTAATATTAATATTTTGTATCGGGATTAACGTACCGGAAAATTATATGAATATTTTTGTTATTAAAACCAAAAATCCGTATTATCATCTCGATAGCTATATGAAATTTGGGAAAGCTATTTAACGATTTTGGATTTTGGAAGGGAAATCTGATTAACAGGATATACAATCTAATCAAGTGGTTTTCGGCATAAGCAAGCGAGGAAATATTAAAGCGGGCATTGCGGAGTGCGCTCGCGTTAATTCTTGTGTTTCCAACGGATTCCATGCGAATTTTATGCCGGCGAGGGTGGAAAATTATATATTAAGTTCGGGTATGGGTAATTCGAGAGATATCAACATGACTGTCAGTTTTTTTCATTTAAAATTCCAGTTATTGACGCGATAAAGTGCAGAATATAAAATTGACGCGGTAACGTATATTTTAATTTTGAACGAGGAATTTTAAATGGCGACCAAGTAACACACCCAATTCAGGAATGGAAATAGGCGAAGAATTTTCGACCGTTTATATTATTTTCCGCACAAATTTCTCGAGAAGAGGAGTGAAGAACGAGAGGATGAATTAAAGATGAGTTTAAGAGCTAAGAGTGAGTTGAGAGGGCATGGGATGGAGGAAAAAATAGAGCGAGCGAAGAAAAATGTGTGAAGAGTTAAGCAGATGGAGAGAGGTTTCGTGCACCTGATACGAAGGCGCTTTGAGGATGTGTATGAAGAGTTTTGCGGGAGAAGGGGAGGAGGAAATGGGAGGAGGAGGGCGAAGGGGGTTTGGAGAAAGGGGAGGTTGGGAGAGGGAATGTGGGTAGAAGGGGAGGAGGAGGGAGGAATGGGAGGAGGAGGGGGAAGGGGGGTTGGAGAAAGTGGAGGTTGGGGGAGGGGAAGTGGGAGGAAGGGGGGAGGTGGGGAAAATGAGAGGGTGATGGAGGAAAAGGGGGGAGGGTGGGAGAAATTCCATCTCTGTTCGATATCGGCGGTAGAAGAGACTTCATCCCACTCTCTTCCCTCTTAAAGCCCTTTACACTTAGAAGCATAAAAGAAGGTAGAACTAAAAAAATAGGAGTACAAAAATCGAATTATCGAGTTCAAATTATCGCAGTAATGCAATAAGTGGTTTAGATAAACCCCTGTTGCTTTTAGGAAAGCTGACTAATGATTTGTCGCCGAGGATGGCTACTTTTTGGAAGAAATGTGCACACGCTTCTCTATACCGTTTTAATATCTACAAGAGTAACTTTGATCGGTGATTCTCAAATTATTTGGAATCAAGACACGTAAATTTTATACAGACAGCATCGCCTCAACACGATTTATAACTTTTTGCTATTTGGCACTTCTGAATGAGGCATTTTATTTTTGTTTTTCTAATCAGTCCCTGCCTGCCTGCGTCTGAAGCCTCGAGTGACGTTACATTCCGACATGAACGCAAATAAACCGAGAAATGTATGCTCGATTTCGACAAACCTTTCTCCTGAATACTCGGCGCGAACTCCTACTGGTTTTAAGTGGGTAGTCATCCCCCAGAAAGGCATGGATTTGATACCAGGATAGTTTTCGTTTTTGCATTTGATTAACACGTAATCGGCTAGAATACGATGTGTAGACCTTTTGTCTTTAACATTTTATAATAATTTACGATGGAGACTTTCACTCGAGATTTACACTATTTCACGTAGAAAGAAATGATGATTCTTATTCTTGCTTTCTATTTTGTTGTTTAATTTGCGTTTTATCATATTTTAAGTTTATATGTCATTTTTCAACATTTCAATTGTTGATCTCGGATTTTTGCATTACAGACTCGGACTTTTCAAGTGCATTTGCACTAAGGTTAGAATGAAAGAAACGCATCAAGGCCAATAATTGATTAAGAATTTATGCGAAAAGTTTCGTGTAAATATAAAACAAATGAAACACGTAGTGATGAAAAGAAACTGTTTCAATTCATTGTAATAATGGACAACTTAACATTTCAAATAGAAAGATATTTCACGCATACACTGAAAAAATCGTTTCGTTTGCAAGTTTTATTGTGCGGTTTAAGCAAAATACTATATCGATAATGTTTTTGATTAATTTCTTTCGATATTGACGCCGGGGCATTGATTACTTAATATTAAACAAACCACAGAATATATGTACGATATTCTGTACCATCAGAAATAGTGAACAAAACAAAAAATATTGTGTACCGGTAGTCTAAATCACGTAGGTATGTGCTCTTGGATATGAAAATGGTATGAGCTATATAATAATTTTAATTGACAAAATTCCAGGCCGAAAGAACAGAGATAATATTTAGTATGATTATGAGGACCAGTTACTTCCATTACAATCTCTTGCTGAATATAAAAATCGGTTCTTATCAGCGTAATTATAGTGGGAAATTAAGATATTAATGTCGTTAAAAACAAAGCTGCGTGACAAAATGTCACATCTCTTCTAAAAGTTTTTCGCATTTCATAGATTTAAAAACCCTTATATTGATCATCTATTAGAAAGAATAAGAGCGGGAAAACTACCAGATAAAAATATAATTTGATCTTATTTGTATGTTTTTTAAATTCCAACACGGAATTTGCCTAGCAGTAAAGCACATAAATATCAACGTTTTCAATAATATTTTAGTTGAAATTGATTCCTTATTGTAAAGTTAGTTGTGTAAAAATTTACTTTGTTAGAAAGACTAGAAGGTGGTCAAAGACAAATACTAAGCAAATTGAACGGATGTAATACTAGTAATGTAAAATCTATGAAACAAAAAAATCTCTTGGTTAAGTAATATATCTTTCTAAAGAATATATGGCAGAAATTGAGAGCTTTATCCGTAGTTACGCAATAAAAAATGGGTTCATACAGTTGTTAAATTTGAATAACTAAAGAATAAAATTTAAAAACTGGTATTAATTTCAGTAGTTTAACAATGAAAGCTGGTGCCCGGTTTTGGGATAGTGAGGGAATGTTTTTAAAGAAAGAGAGCAAAATTGTTGAGGGAGAGAGAAAGGAGTAGTTGAAAGTGGAAAGTGAAAGCAGAAGATTGGATAAGGAGATGTTGTTGGTGAGCCAGAGGCATTTATTAATGCCTGCTCTAGAGTTTCTCTCACAACCGTGGATTGTTGATATTACTTCAATAACATCTACTCAGCAATGGAATGTGGAGAATCACAATAACTTCACCATAAATCCTTGAGAACTCCAACTTGTATCTAACTTTTGCAACTGACACGTAATTCTGTTCACAATTGAAACAATTTTAACAGTCCAATGACTCAGATTTAATTAAACGAAAATTTTTGGTTTTGTAACTGGATTAAACTTTCTTTGCCTTAATTCAGTCTGACGAACCTGACGATATTCCACTTCTACGCCTCGGCGCATTTGGTTGGAAAAAATAATTATGCTTAAGTATTGAAAGAATAATTTTTCTGAAAATAAATTAAACCAGATTTAAAAATTTTATTCCGATAATAGAGCTCCAAAGTTTTATTTTTCCCATGGAATAAGAATCCATTTCGGTTTCAAAAGATATTATATTATTTTGTTTATAAAATTCTTATTTTGGATGCGCCTTAAGATGGTTCACTATATTTTAGAAATATATTTCTTGTAGAATATGTACACATGCTATGATTTGTTTTACTTCAAGTCTATAGCAATTACATACTCATCTCTAGGCTAATTCTGAGTAATACAGAAATTGTGGCATCACTAAAATAATGGAAACAGTTAAAAGATGGATTATCACATACTTTGTAAACTATATGGGATAAATATATGGCATGTGGCAAATGTCTGCTGTTTGAAAATATATATTATCGCATTATACCAAAGATTCACAGTTTTCTTTAATTATGAATGAAATCTTCACTATTTTACTCAGACAGCATATTATCGCGTAGTGTTTTTTTGTTAGTTTTTTAGAGCCAAATTGACCTTCATTGTACCTCCAAGTCAAGCACCAGGACTTCCGCTCCCGGCGCGTGGAAATAACGTTTTAAATGACGAATGCAATAACCAGTCAAATTTTAATATCTAAGCCGGCGTGGCTTATTTGAATAATGTATGTCCGCGGTTTGCTGGCGACCTTTTCCTTCCTCGACTACCTTGACGTAATTCTAAAGTCAGAAGAAATAATTCAGCACTTTTACCTCTCCAAATTATTAAGCTTTCGCGAGTACAAGAGAAAAGTAAGAGGTTTTGCGGAAACTGAAGTATTTATATCCGTACATAAAAAATTCTTTTCGGCGTCCAAGAGGTTTTCAATGGATGAGGCGGGAACAAATGGAGCCTATTACTTTTTTAAATGACAAAAGAAACATTTACGGAGCAGACCGCGTTTTAAGGACTGGTTTCCTTTCTTCTCCGCATTCGGAAGGAGGAGAGAGAGAACGGAGCGCCCTCCTCTCGGCGAGATAGCGTACTATCCCAGCTATTCAAAGAATACGCGACCCAAGAGAGAAAGAGGGAAAAAAGAGAGCATCGCTCTCAACTCCCCCGCGTCCATTGAGACTGCCTCTTAAACTTGGTTTCAATGGATGGAGGAGAGGAGGGGAGGGCAGGCGATTAGCCGGCAAGAATGGGGCTATGAATACTGCAGCGGGAGCGGAGTGGGAGAGAGGAGAGAGGGGCGGGAGGAGGAGGAGAGCGTGGAGTAGGATTTAGATACGAGCTGGAAAGGGAGAGAGGAGGAAAAAAGAGGATTTGGAGATGTTCGGGAAAAGGAGGGCTCGGAGGGGGGGGGAAGTAGCGGAGGCGGAACAAGGCGATTACGGAGGAGAGGTGCGCTTCCCACGTGGGGGAGAGGATGTATGGGATCGGAGCGGCTGTGAGGCGCTTTATAGGGTGGGGTACCCTCTTACACAGAGACTTACTCATTGCGAATGCATCCGCTTCCTTTTACGCAATAAGATTTGGGAGTTATTGGGACGTTTTAAATCATATAAGCAAAATCCTGTACATTCGCAGTTTCTTTCATGCATTCGCATTATATGTTTTAATATATACAAAGATCTTAGCCATTCACGCAGAGAAAAAGTGGTCTTTCATTAACTTATATGCGGCTGATTAATTTCAAACTGTCTGGCTGATGCCCATTGCATTCCTCTCGGTCGCTCTATGGCTTCATTATGAAGAGTTACTTATTGATAGGCTACTAGGAAAGATGTCTGTTTGTAATGGACGCTAAAATTCGATGGGAACACTAAATGGCGGATGGAATTTAAAGTCTGCTACTGGGACTTGGTGCTATTGAGGTAAAAATGTATTTAGTTTCCCGAAAGCAGCACCTGTTAGCAACGTTCGCATTTTAATGGGAATAGGAAATGGAATAGATCTCCCCTTTGGCGAAGGGAAGAAAGCAACCCTCGCAGCTTCAGGTCATTCAACCGCTGATAATCCAGCCGTTACGCAACCTCTTCCCTTCGAGGGGTGCGGATGGACGGGCGGGCGAGTAGCTGAGTTAGCTGGATCGAGCAGCCCTTTGGCGGGCCCAGATGCCCAATGGGCCAGAGGGATAACGAGGGGCGAAACTTGCGGGACATCTTCAGGTTTAGAATCGAGAATGCGATGTTGATATGATGAGGATGTGGGAGGAGATTGCGGATGAGGGATGGAGCAGGATTGGGAGGGGAAGAGAGCAATTGGAAGGGGAACTATGGTAGAGATGGGAAGAGCGGAAGTTGAACGCGGGAGGTAAGAGTGAAACTCTACGAAAACAATAGTAGGACCGCAGGGAGGGGAGGTAGGAAACAAGGGAATATAGAGGAAAGAGGAAAAAGGAATGGAATAGAGAGGGAAAGAATGGGGAAGGATAAGGAGAAAGACTGGTGCAGGTGGGATGCTGGCTGAGGGGGAGAGCTAAGGAGCAGAGGGAATAGTGAGGGGGAGAAAATGGAGAGCTAAAGGAAAAGATGGCTTTGGGGAAGAGGTGGATGGGAGAAGAGATATGAGAGGCCGATATGGTCTCAATGCCTAGAAAGAGCATACGAAGACCGAGCTGAATAGAGTGGCGAGGAAAACAAATTTATCCGAACGAGATTATATCGCATCAACAAACAAACAGAAATAGACATGAGAGAGGGAGAGGGAAATCGAGAGAGATTTAAAAGGGAAGATGGAATCGGTTTTGGTAACAAAGGGGATGACATTTTTTTATTCTATTACGGCCGCTGCTAGCCAAAATAAAAAGTTTCTCGTCAACCAATATGAGCAATATTTGAATCGCGGCCAAGGTTAAGGAAGACATCCGGTGGTGTAAACTTTTTTCAAAAATGAATTCTAAAAGCATTAATACGCATATCGTATTAGATATAAAGTTCTCCTTTAGCCAAACAATTAAAGCTTCAATCCCCTCTAATTGTTTGGCTAAAGGAGTACTTTATATCTAATAATCTGTAGCCAAAATTATTGTGAGCTATCAACGACATATGTATATCGTATGTTTCGGTACATTCGGTTTGGCTGCACTTCATTACGACACCGGAGAGAACGCCGAGCTATGAATCAAAGATGTTCATATGTAACAACCATTCAACAAACCGTATAACTACAAAAAGCTTTAATATTTATTCAATTTTCCGCCGAAACTTTTTAGTTTTTACAAAATAAATAATTTTTCATTAAACGCAAGTAAATCAGTTCCTTAATTCGGTAACCGTAAAATGGATAAAAAGGATTTCATACTGAAGTGAACTCTCGCTAGTTTATACCAAGAAAAGTGATGGAAAATTAACTTTATAAATGCCAGATGAGGAAAGAAGTGAAATAAGTGGCTAAATACTTTTATGAAAATAATTGCAGGATAACCAACAAATTTTACAGTTATTGTACCGTAAATTAGAGAAATGTGATTTTGTGTTATTCGTCCTTAAAATTTCACAGGTGTTCGATGTTTACAGTTAAAGAAAATTATCATGATAAATAAAACTGTATGATTAGAGGTTGGTCTTCCATTATCACGTAAGTTTCAGAAAGGCTGCCTTATCTAAACGGGCAAAAAGGACGGATTGCAGATACCTGTTTTTCTATAAATGAATCCTAAGTATTTTCTTGCACATTGTAGTCGGGCGTAACAATTTGAAAACTATATCTTCCCCAAAACAATTGCTTTCCGAATTTGCTAATAATGTGACCGTTTTATTGAATTGGCCAATATGCGTGTCGATAAAAATTAAGAAAACCAAAGCAGCAAAATTAAAGAGTATCAACCTCCACGTTATTATTTCCGTTTTTTTCATATATATCACTGGTAATTCACAAACAACTCGATGCCAGGCATAGGCAATGCTGCGAAGAGATATGATGTAAGATGTAAGATCTATTAAAACTCACGGTGATTCTGTCGTTTTCTTGCGAATTTTTGGACGAGAAGGCATATGCAAGAGTAAGAGCTCGCAATTAAAACAAGTATGGAAAAGTGTACTCCATGTCGGAGTACACAATTTCCAAATGCGTTCTTTGAGATTGACAAATTTTATAATTATTTATATTATATTATTATTTTCTTCAATATGAATTTAGTTCATATGCGAGGATTGTAATCACTGCTACCCTTGGCTGAAACAGTTGCTCCGATCGAGGAAATGCAGTTTTGCCTCAGAGTCGAAGTCATAACCGGCCTCAAAAATTCACACACCCATTTTAAACACACCTATTGCAATGGTATTCTGTTCACATACAATTTCATTTATCTTAAATTTCTTTATTGTAACCGAAATTTCGATAATTGCCATCGCGGGAGAAATTTCGGAGGACAAAATTTGACAGATCAAGAATAAAACATGCTGTCTCTAAAACTTTATTTTAATTGGAACAACTTTTTAATTAAAGCTGCACTTTATAGTTTCCTACACCGATATTGTATTTCCAGCTAGGAGAGTCTAATCCAGAGCGCCCCGACTGGGGCAACTGGCACCCTCACGCCTTCTTCATTGCCACAGGGCGCAACTGACGCAACTATTCCCGGGCTCAAACCTGTTGTGATATACGCTCGAACTGCTCGTGCGTTCGAGGTCGATGTTCACCTGGGCGGAACCAAGAGATCCCTGCATTGACAACTTCAGCACTCGCTTTTAAATTTGGTCTTAACACGCAATTAATCGGACGCCTTTGTTTGGAACAGACATGAGAGGGCGATAAGGAAGGGAAACTCGAGCTCAACACTTCATGGTCGATTAGCAGAAATATCACTCGTGAGTTGAATAAATTCCCTCCCTTAGAAGGCAAGGGCCTAACCCAGTGATAGAAAGGAGCAAGCAGACTGAAACCATATAATGAGAGGCGAGGTGCAGAAGAGAACCCGGTATCCAATTACTCATATCAGGATTTTCGATGCTATTTGAGTTCGCGTCTCGTTCGTTTAAAACGAACTCTCTTTTGAAAAGTAATACATCGCGAATTAAACTGCATGCCAAACGCTCCCTGTGGGTTCGGCCTCACCCCATCTCACGGACTGTATAATGTGACAATTTAATGTCTTAGTGATTCAGACCACTGCTGTCTAAAGATAAAATTCTAGGACTTTTTAGGTTTCAGCTTTCTATGAGTTCTTGAAATGCAAACATTCACCTTATTTTTTGGGTATAATTTACAGTAAAAAAGGAACCTTTACTGCTATGATCTTTCCAACCTCCTGACGGTTGGCTCCGTTGCATTACCAGCTAGGCTTCTAATGCGGGACTAGACTGTTTTCACTATTCTCATTATTCTCTTCTTTAGCCCCTTGTACAAAGAGGCATCAACCCCTCCCTACAAGCGGGGACGCTTGTTGCTAGGGAGGGTTTCCAGCGAAACAAGGCTGGCTATGGGTCGCTTATAGCGGTCCCACCACCTAACCTTGATATCGCCCAGCTGTTGCACCTCTTTGTGCCTCGATGCTGCTGCCTTGCAGTAGAATTCCTTGGACATCCTCGGTAGGAGGACGTCCAGGGATTCTCCATTTCCATCTAAGTGCAACCGGCTGACGCTCTCGTATCGGCAACGACCGAGTATCAGCCGGAGTGCACTGTTCTGCACCAGTTGCAGCCTGTAACGGGTGGTCTTGGGCACTCCAGACCAGACCGGTGCTGCGTAAGTGATGATGGGCCTCACGCAGCTCAGGTAAAGGTGTCTCTTGCTGCTAGCCGACAAGACACCCGGGCGCAAAATCGGACAAAGCCTCGCCAGCGCCCCGAGTGCCTTGTGGCGGACGCGCTCAACCTGAGGCTTCCAGAGAAGCCTCCGGTCTAGCACCACTCCCAGGTAAGTAACTTCTGGGCTCCAGATGATAACCCCCCCATCACTGACAAATCGACTCCAGGCGGCGCTCCTCTTCCAGGGTGGGTTGACTACAATGCGCCATCGACGATACCAGGACACCAGTTCGTTGACGGCACACTGCAGCGTCTCCAAGGCCGCGTACTTTTTGGAAGACCGCGACAGGAGCACCGCATCATCCGCGTACAGGGCAAGCGTAGTGTTCCACCCAAGATCCCGAGGTGGGTCTTGGGTGAAGATGTTAAAGAGTATTGGCCCCAGGACGGATCTCTGCGGGACACCGGCGCAGATTCGCCGCAGTCCCGATCCGACCTGGAGCCAGAACACCCTGAACGTCCTGCCCCTTAGGTACGACTCAATGAGCCGCACTACCCACGCAGGAAACTGGGGTCGATGCAACTTTAACAGGAGTGCTGGGTGCCACACGCAGTCGAAGGCCTTCGAGATGTCGAAGAAAGCCCCTGCGACCGCGTGGTTCCTGTTGAAGGCGTCAGTGATAAAGTGGGTCACCCTTCCCAGTTGCTGGGTAGTGGAGTGCCCTTCCCGAAAGCCAAACTGCTCGTCCGTCTTCCGGACAAGACGCTCAAAGATCTTCCCGAAGCCCACCAGGAGAGAGATTGGCCGGATGTCCCCGGGACCAACCTCCGTCCCCGGCGTCTGCGGGAGACAGATGATCTTTTCCATCTTCCAGGTAGTCGCAGGACGATGTTGGGGATGGCATCATCCCCGGGAGCCCTCCTCATTCCAAGGCGACGGATCACTGCAACGATCTCGCACACCACGAAGCGAGGAGCTCCGCAGCATCGAGCAAGTAAGCAAGGTTTTCAAGCTTTTATATAGAAAACAAAATGCAATCTAAATTAAAGCGAAAATTATCTTCATTCAAATTTTTTATAAAAAATGCAAAAAAGTCATAAAAAAGCTTTACACTGCAATCTAAATTGAACCGGAGATTTGAGCCACTCAGCCGGAGTCTTACCTTATATCCTGATTAAAATGGTTTTCCAATGGGCAAATTACTTTACAACAAATAACAAATAGATATATATCCTTAATCCCTCTTCAGTTTTAAGTATTGATCGCTAATTAACTGCATTTTTTAAAACAATTATATATAAATTGAAATTTACTAACCTGTAGCAATGGATGAAGGAGCCAAAGGCAAGAGAGCGGAACGATCTTTTCTTGTTAACTTTTAAAGAAAGACTGCCAAAGTGTGCGTTCATCGCATACGAAGAGGTGAAAGTGCATACAACAACGTTCATCTATAGGAAAAACCCTAGCAAGGAATCGAGGAACATTTGTTCTAGGAATACACTCAACGGGGAGATGCGTGGAAGGGGTAGCAAAACGCTTAGTGGCCGGTCTTCAAATGACCACCGAAATTTTTTTCTTTCGAACCTCGTTTAACAGTAGTCGAGCAAGTCTTAGCAGGACATATACATGACCTTATCTCTATAGAGAAGCGCGTAGAATATCCCACCATTTGGTCGGTAAATATAATCACACAAACCTCAAAAAGGTCTAAGAAACACGTGTTCTCAAAACTACCACTAGGACCTTGCGGTTAACTTATTGTTCCGAGTAGAAGCGTGAGAATTTCAAAAACTCGCATATATGAGTGTAAAGAAATTCCCCTCTTTCAGTCCCACTGCTAATGTAAGCCCAGAAAAGTGACGAAATCGTAGGTAGCAAATAATATTTCAAAAAAAGTAAACAGAAACGGCTTTGATATTATAATTCAGAATAGGTTTTTAGACGTATACTTTTCCAACATGTTCGAAAATTGACGCTTATCGACGACTATTCATTTTCGTCGATTTTGAAATTTAAAAAAATCGACGTTTATCTTCGTTTTTCGATTTAAATCCAATCCTACGAACTCTATATATATATATATTTATTTATTTATATATATGGATGTCAACAAGGTGTTGGGATGAGGAAACCCAGTGAACACTCACTAATCGGACGACTTCAGGTTGGCGAGGCCCCGGGGATGTCGATGCGACACACGTAAAAGAACACTAAAACACAGAACCATCACAAACGTTCTCTCTCTGTAGCTGATGAAGGAATAACTCCGAAAGCTTCTACGTTTGTGATGTTTCTGTGTTTTAGTGTTCTTTTACGTGTGTCGCTTCGACATCCCCGGGGCCTCGCCAACCTGATGTCGTCCGATTGGTGAGTGTTCACTGGGTTTCCTCATCCCAACACCTTGTTGCCATCCATATATCCATTTTACCTTTCCTTTTCCGTAAGCTGTTATATATATATATAGGAATATAGGAGGATACTAATGTCCAGCCCAAATTACAAGAGATAGAGTGCTGAAAGTTTCTGTGTTTGTAGATATTATAGAGAAACGACCATGCAGAATGAGACTTAAGTGACATGGGGTCGATTCCATTCCCCATAAGAAAAGCACTGCGCCATTTTTAAGTTAATTTCGGGCACTTGCCGATAAGTTGGGAAAACTTTCCAGTATGTAACCCAATCTAAGCGGTACAGGGAGCTGAAATTTTTCGTGATTATAGGATTTTGCCCACAAAAAACAATAAAAATGAAAAATTCAAAATTGTTAATTTTTAGGGGTTGTTGTTACCCCATTTATACATTAAAGTTTAATAATTTTTATCTAGGAAACTGTAAGACATAGGTACGAGTAATTGCAAAGATTTTGTATCAAATTCTTCATAGAATTGGAGAAAATTCTGAACAAGTTCAACAATGTGGCCGCTAAAAATTCGCAATTGTTTGAACAAATTTTCAAAGTTTATCGATTTCCGAATGTGCTACGTAATTGAAAAATTTTTTATAGGTAGAATTTGTAAAAAAACGAATTATGGATTACAAATTTTGATACTTTAATTTGGTTGGGCAGTTAAAAATTCTTAAAGTTTAAACAAATGTTTAGATACTACGGGCCGAGTTATGGGTCTGAAAATTTTAAGTTATTTAGAATTTTTTTTATGTAAACGAATAAATATTTTAAGGCAACAATTAAACTTTTATTGCGGCCGTTAAAAATTATTTAATTTTAAACAATTAGATGAATATTATTTCACTTCTAAATTTGCTACAAATTTAAAATTTGGCAGAAATGTGTCGCATTAATGCACCATAATGTAAAAATTATAATATTCTTAAAATTACAAATTGTTTTGCTCCATTATTGTTCCATAAGAGGAAAAATAAATTCGGTGCAGAGGAGAAATATTTGAATTAAAAAAATATTTCCAATATGCTGCGTGTTTTTCGGTAGTTCACCGCGATGATCAGCTGTTTCACAGCCGATCAACGCGGTGAACTATCTAAAAACATGCAGCCTACAGCCGAACGCCGCGAAAGCCTTCGCACCAAATATTTCCAATGATCAAATATATCTCTGAAAAATGAATGTTTTTTCAAGGTGAGAAGAAATGCTTGCTGTATGCGAGCACCTTCTACTAGTATCATTATATATAGATGTTCCTTAAAGAAGAGGAGTAACGTATAACTTATAGGGTGTCCCAGGAGAAAAGGTCAATATTCTGGGAGCTGATAGTATCGGTCATTCTAAGAAAAAAGTTTGTATAGACATGAGTCCTATTCCCAACAGTTTCCGAGATAGAGCTGTTTGAATGTACAGTTACAAAATTATTGATAAGAAAGAGATATTACGTACTATTGCTAATATTTATTGTTCAAGTGACAAATTTGGTACAGTTTATAATAAATTTTCAAAAATTTCACCGTCAACATTAATGCACTTTTCAACTCTTGTGAGAACATGGCGTGTTGCTCGTCTGAGTTCATCTTGACGTTCCTTTACGCGGGCAATAGCACCCATTTTGCGATCGAGCAGTTCGTCTCGTGTATCCACTTTTCTTGTGTACACTTCACTCTTCATCCGACCCCATTAACAAAAATCTAACGGGGTTAGGTCTGGAGATCTTGGTGGCCAGTGAATGGTACTGCCACGACCAATCCATCGATTAGGGAAAGAGTCATTTAGATGTTGCACCACAATTCGGGTATAATGAGGAGGGGCTCCGTCATGCTAAAAGTACATGTTAATCAGTGTAGCCAAAGGAACATCCTCTAGTTGTTCTGGTTATTCATTTTGCAGAAATTCTAGGTAATTTCGTCCTGTCATACGATCTTCTAAAATAATCGAAGTTATAAGCATGGGCATTTGCAATCGTTTTTCGAGAATTCTATCTTCCGTTTAGGTACATTTTTAAATCTATACCTCTCAGAACATATATGGGCAACGGATTAGAATTTCCGATTACTGTACCTATTTGTAACGATTATTATGGTTATTATAAAAAGTGTGTTATTTGTCCTTTTGTTGTTATTTGTTGTTGTGATATTAGTTGTCCTTAATTCAGAGATGCAAACTTTTGTATTAAAAATATATCTTATAATGAAATATGTCTGAAAATTTAATGTTATCATGGTGAGATGAAATGCTTGGAGAATGCAAGCACCAAACAACATGCATATAATATACTAGTAAAAGGTTCTTTCATTCTGCAAGAATTTCATCACACCTTGGACATTAATTTTTTAGAGAGTTATTTCATCATTGGAAATGTTTTTTAAATTCAAATGATTTCTCCTCTGCACTGATATTTGTTATGTCCTTATGGAACAATAGTGGACTAAAACAATCCCTAAAATTTGCAATTTTAAGAATCATATAGTTTTTCACATTGGGTTAATAATGCCACACATTTCTGCGAAGTTTTAAAGATGTAGCACATTTAGAAGTTAAATAACATTTATCTAATTTTTTTAAATTTTAAAATTTATAAAGTCCCTAATAAAAATTTCATGGAGATATCGAAATGTTTGTTCGTTCATTTACACTAAGCTCTAAATAACTTTAAAATTTTAGTTCCCTAGCTCGCCCCGTAGTATCTAATCATTTACCTCTTTTTTTTATTTTAAGAATTTTTAACTGCAAACAAATTAAAATATCAAATTTTCTATAATTCTTATTTAATTTTTTTTACAAATTCTATCTATAAAATAATTTCAGCTCCGTAGCACATACGGATATACATAAACCTAGAAAATATGTTTAAACAATTGCAAATTTTTAGCGGCCGCATTGTTCAACTATTTTAAGATTTTCATTTTTCCTATTCGGTTTTGCACAACATCCTACTGGCATAAAATATTTCGAATCTCCTGCTCCTCTGGAAGTGCCTAAACATTAGTATCCTCCTATATCTTACACAAGTATTTGGTGCTTACATTTGTTCTTTACTTATGGAAGAATATTATACTAAAACAGTCTTTAAGATTTGGAATTTTTAGAATATTATACTTTTTCATTGTGAGGTACTTATGCCACACATCTCTGCCAAAGTTTGTAGTTATAGCACATCTGGAAGGGAAATAATATACTATATTTAATTATTAAAAATTCAAGAATTTTTAACGGCCGCAATCACCTCATGGATATTTTCCAATTTTTATTTGTGCATTTTTACTAAGCTCTAAATAATTTCAAAAATTCATCTCTCTAGCTCACCCTGTAGTACCTAAACATTTATCTATTTGTTTAAATTTTAGAATTTTTAACAGCCAAACAAATTAAAATGTCAAAATTTCTATAATTCCTATTTCGTTTTTTTTTAATTCTACCTTTTAAAAAATCTCAGCTTCGTAGCACATTCGGAAATGCATAAACCTAAAAATATTATTTAATCATTTGTTAATTTTTACCCGCATTGATGAACTATTTCAAGATTTCCTTTTTTCTATATAGAACCTGATACAGAATTTTTGCAAAAGCCCGAACCGACGGCTTATAATTTCCAAGATAAAAATTATTACACTTTAATGTACAACTGGAGTAAAAACAACCTCTAAAAATTAACAATTTTAAAAATTTCGACATTTTTTGGTTGAATTATTGCAAAATCCTGTAAAGTTTTAACTTCCTATTCCTCTTACTGTGGTCTATACACTGGAATACCTGTTTCTTATGCTAAACTATGGGAGATTTTCTGGGGAATCTGGAGTCGAACCCAGGATACTGTAAACAAAATCGATACCAATTCCTAATATGTATTGCAGCCATCTAATAAAATTTCATTTATCTAGCTTAATGGCGAGTGCCCGAAATTAATTTACAAAAATGCTTTTCTTATGGAAAAAATCGCAAAATTCGGATTTTCTGGAGTAGAACCTATGCTACTTAAGTGATAGGTCCCAGTTTTTCTTCAGATTTCTCCATGACCCCACTAACGTTGAAACATTCAGCTGTCTAATTCTTGTAGTTTGGGCTGGGCATTAGTATCCTCCTATTTAATACCTCCTCTGTAATGAACGTCTATATATAATAACTAGTAAAAGCTGCTCGCATTCGGCAAGCATTTCATCTCACCTTGTAAAACATATTAAATTTTCAGAGAGATATTTCTTTATTGGAAATATAATTTTTATTCAAAAGATTTCACCTCTGAACCTATTTTCGTTCACTCCTTATGGAACAATAATATTGCTAATCATTCCCTCAATTTACAATTTTAAGAATGTTATACTTTTTTCATTGCGATGCATTAATGGCGCACATTACTTCCAAATTTTAAAGTTGTAGCTGTTCTAGAATAGAAATAACATTTATCTAACTGTTTAAAATTAAACATTTTTAAAGACAGCAATAACAATTTCATGGAGAGTTTCAAATGTTTATTCGTGGTACCTAAACATTTACCTATTTATTTATACTTTAAGGATTTTTAACAGCCAAACAAATTAAAATATTAAAATTTCTATGATCCTATTTCGTTATTTTACAAATTCTACACAGGACATTGAGTTTGATATCCCTCGTGGCCAAAATCTTATTAAGAACAATGAATAGAAGATTGTATGGAAAGCTTAACAATATAATTGGAGAGGAACAATATGGATTCAGACAAGGAGTGGGGACGAGAGATGCGATAGGTCTACTGAGGGTGATTGGAGAGAGAGATATATAGAGAATAATAGGAAAGTGTATGCTGTATTCATCGACTTAGAGAAGGCATTTGACCGAGTGAGATGGGACAAACTCATACTGATATTGAAAAAATATGGAATTGACTGGAGAGGGAGGAAACTGAAAAAAGACCTATATCTGAACCAGAGAGCAAGGGTGAGAATAGGAGGAGAGGTGACTGAGGAGATTGGATTATGAAGAGGGGTTAGGCAGGGATGCTGCCTGTCACCCACTCTATTTAACATATATTTGGAAGAAATAATCGAAGAATGTTTTGATGGAAGGAGAGGAGTGAGTATGGGTGGAAGAAATGTGGAGTGCATTAGGTTTGCAGATGATATGGCTGTGCTGGCTGATAATAAGAAAAAGTAATTGAGATGTTAGAGGATCTTAATAGAAAATGTGAGGAATATGGAATGAGAATGAATAAGAGAAAGACAAAGAGTATGATACTATGAGGGAAAGGGGAAAGAATTAACATCAGATTGGATGGTGAAGCGATTGAACAGGTAGGATGGATCAGGTATCTAGGGAGCATTATCTCTGAAGACATGCTTTTCTCCAAGGAAATAAAATCGAGAATAGCCATGGCGAAGGAAGGATTTAATAGGCAAAGGAAATTATTGTGCGGGCCGCTGAATAAAAAATTGAGGAAGAGATTGGCGAAGTGTTATGTCTGGAGTGTAGTAATGTATGGTGCAGAGACGTAGACACTCAGGAAAGAAGATGGAAGAAGGTTAGAAGCGCTAGAAATGTGGATTGGGAGATAAATAGAAGGAGTAAACTGGGAGGATAAAGTCAGGAACGAGGAAGTGTTGAGAAGAATTGGTGAAGAAAGACAGATGTTAGGAAAAATTAGGAAAATAAAGATGAATTGGCTTGGACACTGTATGAGAAGAGAATGCCTGCTGAAGACTGCAAATGAAGGAATGTTAAATGGAAAGAGAGGAAGAAGAAGGTACCAGATGCTGGATGCAATTAAGGTTGGAGGCAGGTATGATAATACCAAGATACTGGCCCAGGATCGAGAAGCTTGGAGGGCTGCCATGACTGGACCTGCCGAGAGGCAGAATTACCCATGATGATGATGATGAAATTTAAAAATAATTTCTGCTTCGTAGCATATTTGAAGATTTTAGTTTTTTCGAGTAAGTTTTTCACATAATTCTACCTACATAAAAAACTTCGAGTCTCCTGCTTATCTGGAAGTACCTAAGTACCTAAACATTAGTATCCTCCTATATATATATATACATATATATATATATGTTATCATTATATATAGACGTTTCTTACATAGGAGGAGTAACATATAACACACAGCACATAACATATAACATACTAATATACATATAACATCATTATATATAGACGTTTCTTACAGAGGAGTAACATATAACGTATATATAACTACCAAGTAGTTGGTCTGCAAGCATGTCATCTCACCCAGATATCAGGTATATAACATTATTAAAAATATTTATTCAATTCAAAAGGTTTCACCTATACACCTAATTTCGATCATTTCTTATGGAATAATATTTGATTAAAACAATGCCTTAAATTCTCATTTATAATAATATTATACCTTATCCAAGTAAAGGAAGTAATTCCACACATTTCTGTAAAATTTTGAAGTTGTAGCACATATAAAAGTGAAATAATATTGTTTTAATTGTATAAATTTTAAAAGTTTTAACGGACGCAATAACAATTTTATGAATACACTGAAATGTTTATTCATTTATATAGACTAAACTATGAATAATTTAAATATTTCAGAACCCTAACTTGCCCCGTAGTACCTAAACATTTACCTATTTGCTTAAAGTTTAAGAATTTTTAACAGTCAAAGAAATTAAAATATTAAAACTTCAATAATCCCAATTTCGTTTTTTTTTTAATTCTACCTTTTAAAAACATTTCAGCTGTGTAGAACATTTGGAAATACATAAACATGGAAAATTTGTTTTTAAAATTGCGAATTTTTAGCGGCGGAATTGTACTTTTTAAAGATTTTCTTATTTTCTAACATTTTCTAACCTAGGTAAAAAATTTAGAATCTCCAGCTCTTGTGCAAGTGTCTACACATTACTATCCTCCTATCCTGCAATTTTAGGAATATTATGATTTTTTCATATTGGGTTAATAATGCCACACATTTCTACCAAATTTTAACGTCGTGCCACATTTAGAAGTGAAATAACATTTATCTGATTGTTTAAATTAAAATAATTTTAACGGCTGCAATAACAATATCATGGATACACTGAAATGTTTATTCGTTTGCATAGACTAATCTCTAAATAACTAAAAACTTAAAATTTTCAAGGATTGTGTATTTCCGGATGTCCTACGGAGCTGAATTTTATTTTGTGTAGAAATTAAAAAAAATAAATAGGGATTATACAAAATTTGATATTTAAACTTGTTTGACAGCTAAAAATTCTTAAAATTTAAACAAATAGGTAAATGTTTAGATACTACGGGGCGAGTTAGGCAGTGGAAATTTTTTTGTTGTTTAGATCTTAGTCTCTGAAAGCGATTAACTTTACAGTATATCCATGCGGCCGTGAAAAATAGTTCAATTTAAACCATTAGATAAATAGTATTTCACTTCTAAATCTGATACAAATTTAAAATTTGGCAGAAGTGTGTGCCATTATTAACCAAACGTGGAAAAATTATAATATTTATAAAATTGCAAATATTAGCGATTGTTTCACTCCATTATTTTTCCATGCGGAAAAAAAGATAATCGGTGCAGAGGAGAAATCTTTTGAATCAAAGAAATATTTCCCATGATGAAATCTCTCTTGCAGAATACAAGAATCTTCTACTAATTTTTTTACGGTATGATTATCTGCTAAGCCGACTAGAAAAAACGAAAATCTTTAAATAGTTCAACAAAGCGGCCGATAAAAACTGCGGATTATGAGCGGCCGATTTGTTGCACTTTTTCAAGATTTTCGTTTTTTCTAGTCGGTTTTGCAAAAAACCCTACCTAGGAAATAAATTTCGAATATGAAGCTCATCTGAAAGTGCCTAAACATTAGTATCCTCCTATCATTATATATAGACGTTTCTTACATAGGAGGAGGAGGATATAGGAGGATACAAATGTTTAGGCACTTCCAGATGAGCTGTAGACTCGAAATTTTTTTCTTTGCTAGGATTTTGTGCAAAACCGACTAGAAAAAACGAAAAGCTTGAAAAAGCGCAAAAATGCGGCCGCTAAAAATTCGCAATTGTTTAAACAAATTTTAAAGGTTTATGTATTTCCGAATGTGCTATGCAGCTGAATTTTTTTAGAGGTAGGAAATGTAAAAAACGAAATAGGGATAATACAAGTTTTGATTTAATTTGTTTGGCAGTTAAAAATTCTTAAAATTTAAACAAATAGGTAAATGTTTAGATACTACAGGGCAAGTTAGAGAGCTGAAATATTCATGGTAATTAGAGTTTACTCTATTTAAAGGAATAAACATTTCATTGTATCTATAAAATTCTTATTGCGGCCGTTAAAAATTATTTAAATTTAAAAAATTAGATAAATGTTATTTCACTTCTAAATGTGCTACAAATTTAAACTTTGGCATAAATCTGTGGCATTATTAACCCAATGTGGAAAACGTATAATATTCATAAAATTGCAAAAATTAGCAATTGTTTTATTCCATTATTGTTCTATAAGGAAAAAAAGAAATTTGGTCCCTAGGAGAAATCTTTTGAATTAAAGAAATATTTCCCATGATGAAATATCTCTCTGAAAAATTAATGTTTTTTCAAGGTGAGATGAAATTCTTGCAGTATGCAAGCACCTTCTACTAGTATGTTATCCTCCACCTCCTCCTCTGTAAGAAACGTCTATATATAATGATATATATTCCACGCTCCCTCCAGATCTTATATTTAAATGCTCAAAGCCTAACAGCACATATCGAAGAACTCCGTGGTATACTACCTAACAATAAAGTACACATCATCGCTATTGCTGAGACCTGGTTGAAACCATCTATGTCTTCCTCTACTGTTAACATTGACGGTTTTAAACTTTACCGCAACGATCGCGTTGGCAAAGGCGGCGGCGGTGTCGGAGTATATGTAAGAAACGATATTTCAACTAAATTTATTGAAAGTATCGAATGTAATTACAGCAAAAGACCCGAATTTCTCTTTCTTGAATTGAAAATCTATTCACAGAAAATACTTTTCGGTATTTTCTACCGTCCACCCAAAATTGGTCATCTATCCGATATTGATGAAGTCATCTCTAATCACATTAACGATTACAATCATTTAATAATTACTGGCGATTTTAATGCCAATATACTCGCACCAAACCCTGATTCGACATATTTATATAACTCCTTCAACTCTCTAGGCCTTAGTATTCTACCTCTAAATGCTACTCACCATACTCCTACTTCCTCTACCCTAATTGATTTAGCCGTTACCGCCAATCCTGACAAGGTTCTCGCGCATGGCCAACTCTCTGCTCCGGGAATCTCCGCACATGACATAATATACATTGCATATTCAATAAGGAGCCCAACTCACAAGCCGAAATATATCACCTATAGGGACTTCAAAAACATCAACAATGAGAAGTTAATTGCTGACGCGTCTGCCATGCCTTGGTATTCTATTGAGTACATGGACGACATTAACGACAAGGTTGAGACTTTCAACAATTTTGCACAGTCATTAATCAACACTCACGCTCCACTAAAGACTAAAAGAGTCTCTAAGCCCCATGCACCATGGCTCACAACAGACATCAAACTGATAATGAAGAGACGTGACAATGCCTTCCGCATTTTCAAAAATACAAAAACACAGATCTCATTCAACCAATTTAAAAAACTAAGAAATAAAACTAAGCAACTTATCAGAAACTCTAAAACTCGGTACATTCATTCACTGTCCCGTCCAAATTCTTCACAATCTGCTCTATGGAGTAACTTAAAATTATTTGGTATTGGAAAATCTAAGGATACACAACTTCCTCCTCATATTTGCCTTGATACACTTAACACTCTATTCACCACTCCCCCAACTCCTGATGACAACGAAATAAAACAGAATCACATACACCACCTACTTCAACACACTCCTCCCACCACAGCATCACCACCATTCCAATTTTCTTCTGTAACTCAGCTGGAAGTACTGAATTGTTTACGTAAAATCAAGTCCAGAGCACAAGGTGCTGACGAAATTCCAAAAGTTTTCCTTCATAAGATTATTCATCTAGTGCTACCCGTCATCACTCATATATTCAATTGGTCGCTTATGCAAAACAAATTCCCATCGCAATGGAAACTCGCCATAGTCCGTCCCATACCTAGGAAAAGTCTTACTTCTGACATAACCGACTTTCGGCCCATCAGTTTACTTCCTGTATTATCAAAGGCATTTGAAAAGGTTTTACATGAACAAATCACATATTTTCTAATTAGTAATAATATCCTCGATTCTCTACAGTCAGGATTCCGAAAATCACACAGCACTACCACAGCACTCCTCAAAATCACTGACGATATCAGATTAGCAATGGACAAAAGAGAAGTCACTATTATGACTCTTCTTGACTTTAGTAAAGCTTTTGACTCTGTAGATGTAAACATACTTCTAACCAAACTGCGCCTCATGAACTTCTCCTCAGATTCCCTAAACTTAATTAGTTCTTACCTGAATGATCGCTATCAAAAGGTCGTAACTGACAATCATTCCTCAAGATGGATTAAAGTGTCACGTGGCGTACCACAAGGTTCCACCCTCGGGCCACTGCTCTTCTCTCTGTACATTAATGATATATCTTCTCAGCTTGCTCACTGTAAATACCACCTTTATGCTGATGATCTCCAAATCTATATGCACTCTCGCTCTATTGATCTCCATCTTATCATTGATAAAATGAACCATGACCTCACTTCTTTATCCAAATGGAGCAATGTAAATTTCCTCAAAATTAATCCTTTAAAAAGTCAGTCTATTATTATTGGGTATCCCAAACTTCTCTCGTCACTAAACTTCTCAGAACTTCCCCCAATTCTGCTCAATAACTCTGTCATTCGTTTCCAAAAAACTGCAACCAATCTCGGGTTAGTATTCAATGACACATTGACCTGGACTGATCATATAACTAAAATATGTAATACTGTTAACAGTTCACTTCACTCACTTAAAAGAATTAAAAGCATTACCCATTTCTCCCTTCGCAAGCGACTTATCACCGCTCTTGTCCTTCCTCACCTTGATTACTGCGATACGGTCTATCAAGATCTATCTAACGAGCTATCTCTAAAATTGCAGCGTGCACAAAATTCCTGCGTAAGATTCATTTGTGATCTCCAAAAGAGAGACCATGTCACTCAACCTCTATATACGTTAGGCTGGCTTCGCACTGAAGCTCGTAGACGTCTTCACCTCCTCTCGTTATTTTACCGAATTATAACTCTTCAAAACCCACAGTATCTGAACTCCAAATTTTCCCAAATGAACTCTGTACACAACGCCAACACTAGGGGCACCAATCTCTTCCAGATCCCACATCACAGGACGGAAATTTATAATAAATCCTTCCATGTTACAGCTTGTAGACTTTGGAACGCCCTACCTACTGACCTCCAAAACGCAACATCTCTCCACATATTCAAACATAAATACTTTAAATTGCTGTTCTCTGCCCAAAATTCAGGTCAGCTTTAACATTTTCTTCTTACCAATTGCAAGACGGCTTCCTTCACTCTTCCTTACTTAATTAACATTAATTATTTTTTTTGCAGGTTATCGAGTTCGCAAAGTGTACGCCTCCTTCGACTGTTACCTTTTCATTGTCTAGTGTCTACTATGTTATAGTGTTTATACTAATTCTCATTGTATTATATCATTCTGTATTGTTTCATACTATTTTATACTGATTTATATCATTTTGTATTGTTTTATACTATTTTATACTGTTTTATATCATTTTGTATTGTTTTATACTATTTCGTATTACTTTATTTTATTATGTATTGTTTTATATCATATGTGTAATTTTATATAATTTCCTTCTTTCTTATGTTATGCATGATCCAACAACAATCTCCATATTCATTGTATATATTTCAAGTATATTTCATCTTATTCTGCCTAATTATTGTATTATATTTCTTGGTTTGCATTACGTTAATACCTATATATGTATTTTTTATGACGGTATACAACGATGCTGTATATACGAAGACTTACTGTACATACTCCTTTCTATTTAATGTTGTATTACTATATCATTATATGTACACTATCTAGGGTTTTCGCAGGTTTTTCACACCCCTCTTCTCAGTGGGTGTTTTCCTGCGTGGGTTTTACTAGGGAGGACATGCCTGTTTTACCTAGGTTTTCCCCACAATCTCTAATCTGTCTTCAATTTTATATATATATATTTTTTTACTCTGTATGATTTAGGTATATACTGTTTATGTTATGCGTATTGTATATATATATATATATATATATATATATATATATATATATATATATATATATATATATATATCTCTTACTTTACCATTTTTTTATATTTTTTATATTGACGAAGGGTTAAATGTAAGAATGGACCTTATGGTCTAAATTTCGCCCGAATAAAGACGATTATCTATCTATCTATCTATCTATATAGGAGGATACAAATGTTTAGTGAGGTGAATTAGAGAAGGAAATGTCATGGAGTGAGCTCAAAAATTGCAAGTGGACGATCCGATGCCATAAAACGAATAGAATGGCAATAGGTTGTCATGTACAATTGCTACCAGAGTGTGAAGAAATCGTCGGAGAGTTTTCTCCCGGTTTAAGTTCGACTAAAACGCTTACTAAAAGTTTAATTCCAGAATGAGGATCTAAATAATAACGATTATTTTATAGTTCAATGGTGTGCAACTAATTAGTCATCTGGTATATATGAATTCTATTTCTAATAAACTTTAAATTTGACTTTTTTCTTATTCTCGTTCTTAAATTATCATTTTACTTTTAGCGCGAAATAACATTTATCATAAAAATGTTCTCTTATAGTTTGTCTTCGGCTGTAGTTAAAGAGTGAAGTTGTATTAACTTATATTTTTATATCATCATCATCATGCTTCTGTCCGAAGACAGGTTTTAACTGAATCGCTGCCTCCATTTCTCTCTCTCCCTAGAAGCCTCTTTTATATCTCTATAAGTATTATATCCCTGCTTTATATTATCTAATATTCCTATTCTTTTTCTCCCTCTTCCTCTTCTTCCACTAATTTTTCCTTCTAAGATCGTCCTTTGTAAACACTGTCTTCTCAATATGTGCCCTATCCAATTTGCTTTTCTTTTCCTGATTGTTTTTATTAGCGTCCTTTCTTCTCCTACCGTTTCTAATACTTCTTCGTTTCTCTTCCTCTCTGTCCATTTCACTTTCATCATTCTTCTCCATACCCACATCTCAAAACTTTCTAAATATTTTTCCTCCTTTCTCCTTACCGTCCACGTCTCTGCACCATAAAGAGCTATGCTCCATATGTAGCATTTTGCTAATTTCTTCCTTGTTTCTAGATTTATTTTCTTGCTTGTGAGAAGCTCCTTCTTCTCGTTAAATGCTGCTTTTGCCATTGCAATCCTACTTCTGATGTCCTGTGTACTACTTCCATCCTGTGCTAAAATACTGCCGAGATATTTGAAACTACTTACTTGTTCCAATTTTTGGCCATTTACCATTATATTTAATTCTTTATGTTCCTTTGAAACCACCATGACTTTCGTTTTTTCAGCATTGATCTTCATTCCATATTGTTGGCCAACCTCCACTAGTCTGTCTGTCATCCTCTGAAGCTCTTTCTCGCCTTCTGCTATTAAGCCCTGATCATCTGCGTATTTAATGGTGGTAATACTTTCACCTCCTATCTTAAATCCTTTCTCTTCCATCAACGCTTCTTCTGTTATTGTTTCTGCATAAATATTAAATATCGCTGGTGAAATAGGACAACCCTGCCTCACTCCCCTCCCTATTGAAGTACTTTCTGTTTCTTCTCCTTCAACCCTGACTCTAATCTTTTGATCAAAGTAAAGGTTTTTAAGCAGTCTTTTATCTTTCCAATCTATTCCTATTTTGTTTAAAATACCCAGCATTTTATCCCATTTCACTCGGTCAAAAGCTTTCTCCCAATCTACAAAACAAAAATACATATCTTTATTGACTTCTAGCGCTCTTTCTATCATCATCCTCATACATCCTATAGCATCTCTAGTCCCCCTTCCTCTTCTAAAACCAAACTGATTATCTTGCAGCTCCTTTTCTATTTTACATTCAATTCTTTTGGTTATTATTCTGGTTAGAACTTTAGCTGTATGAGAAATTAAACTAATAGTTCTGTAATCCTTGCAACATTTTGCAATGTTCTTTTTCTCCAGTGGTACCATCACAACATCTAAAAAATCTTCAGGCCATATGCCAGTATCATATACTTGGTTAAAAAATTTTGTGAGTTGCTTTACTGCATTTTTGTAAACCATTAATATTATATTTTTTTACGATTAAATAAATCGTAAAGAACGCCTTTGCCTTGCACGTATGAACGCATGATGCGTGAATCTTTTCTCTTTTGTTTAATTGTATTCTGCTTATAGGTTCTAGCCACAATGATTAAATGCTCTTACGTTGGTCATAATATAAATGCTTAGTAAAAAAACTCTATTTTTATAGCTTCCACACATATTTCACAAATTAACGCGAAGGTTAATTTATTCAACTATTAATCATTTTATTTATATTTCAATGGAATCATATTTACAAATAAAATTACACTTGTGTCGTTATAATCCAGTTAAATTTATACTGGTCAATGCAGCATTATTAAACATATTTGACATTGACTGAAAAACCTCTTCTTAACAATAAATAATTTGTTTATTTGTCGAAACCAATTAGAAAGGAGTTTGCTGCGCCATCCCAAACGAGATTATTATGTTCATCCAAGTCATGATGAATAAAATTTATGTCGAAAGAATGAAAAATAGCGTATTTATGCGCAAAAGCAACTCCTCGGCTGATTTGAAAAATATTTGAATTGCCGCGACAAGCAAATTAAACTATTATTTCAAGCGTTCATATGTTAAATTTTCAAGCTCGTATCTCGAATTCCACCACTTTTAAAATTCACTTTTATAACGTCCTCGACCGTCTCTAGTTGTTAGGAATTTGAGTGCACACCCAAAAGCCAAGCCAACCACTCTGAAACTAGTTAATATAAAGGTTGTATAGTAGAATTATTTCACTAAAGTATTCTAAAAATTAAGCTTAGCAGAGTTGAAAAACATTTTTCCTTTTCTACGCTAGGAAACCTTCGACTGTGAGAGAGCAAATCTGAATCCTTAGTTTCCTTGCAGTTTCCCAAGAAACGCAAATGTTTGGACTCTCTACTACGAAAACACTTCAATACTTTGTGTTCCAGACATATTCTTTGGGTAATTTTTGAAAATTACTTTCTCGAAATATCTTAGAGTTTTATTGAAAGGCGGCTATCAAAGTTAAAACTTGTCGTTCATTTTCTCCCGTAGTCGTATGCACGTGAAGGAGTTCACACAAAGAAGTACTTGCGATCGTTCTCATTTTAGGATATCTAATGGAATCACAGATGATTACTTTCAAGCTAAAATACCCTGTCTGAATACAGTTTCATATAGGTACTTAATACGCCAGACTAGAGGCCTGTCCGAGATAACATTTACCAGTATTACTATGCAATTTGTTTCGCAGTTAATTCGTCAATATAATAGAGTGATTGTTGTTGCATCAAATGCCATCAAACCTTCATCTCTCTCCTGATGGTTATTTAATCTTGAGACATTTTCTTCTGCTTCTAAATCTGATATTAAACCCATTACAGAGCGCCAGTCGTGATTATATCTGCTCGTATGACACCTATATTTTTCCTTGGCGCGCATCAGATGTTAGGCGATCGAAAAAGTCTTCTGATTCACATCAAAATATATATTTCAAGACAGCTTTTTCTGGAAAATGTTAAGTTAATGAGTAATTTTAATTATCGTTAAAGAATGTTTATTCATTAAAAAAAATTATAGTTACTATCAACATCCATGACACTGTAGACCGAATTTGGGCCTCATGAAGTTCCTAGGCATCTTGTGTCTTACATGTCTTACAGTATTCAGCACATCACACGACTATATTTTCAGGTGGATAACACCACATACACAGAAGAGAGGAGGGAAACCCGGTGCCGGCAATAGCCTACTCTTTCGAATATCACCAAGGGGCACACTGCTTAATGTTCCATCCAAAGGGTGGAGTGCCATTCATGTCCTCACAATAATAAAGTCGGAGCGGAGGAAGCTAAGGAAGGCCAGTACTCAACCCACTCCACTACCACTATCCATAGAAAAAATATAAAAATGTTTAAATAAAATGAGGGAAGATATATGCTGCGGAATTCAACATTCGCATCCGAAATGTATGAAATATTATCCATTATTTAAAGTTAGGAACGAAACTGGTAATGGAGCGGATTCTTTGGAAAAAAGATTTTAAATAAATGCGGGGCAGAATATTTCTATCGATTCTTATAAGGTTATCGAGTATTAATTTTCACTAATTCTATATTTGAGAGGTTATTGTGAAAATGAATAAATATACTAGATCTGTTAAAAAGCAAATAGTTAAAATACCCGCAAGTCGTTTTGTTACTCCTGTTACAACAGAAAATTCACACCTACCTATATAAAATACGTCTCTAACATTACTATACACTTTTTTTGCGTTTATTGTTTGTGGTTCGTCTGCTTGTCTGTATAGCTGGGTTAAACGTCTGGAATCACATTAAAAAAGAAATTGAGCACGGAAATCAACCTTATCCACTCCATATTGAAAATAAAATTTAAATTTCCCTAGGTTTCTTTTTGCTATTCAAGGCTACACTATTCCAAACTTTATATCGAATCTCATCAACTCATCCGTCAAACCTTTCCCACTCTATCTCTGCACACAACACTTCCTCTCGCATAATACTGGAGGCGGTTATTTTCACCATTATTCTTTTGCCGTTGGAGGATTCCTTCAGTCATTCGAGCGAGAAAACTGGAACAATTCCAAAGACGAATGGCCTCCAAAAATTTCCGATTCTTAGCGAAATTAATGAAAAAGAAAGGGAAAATATGTAAGAATAGAGAGAGGGAGAGGCAACGGTTCCGTATTTCCAAAAGAGGTATCAACTCATAAAGTAAACACTTGCTTGTTTCCCTTTTTCTCGCCTTTTACTCCTTCCCCTCTACGCCCCCTTTCTCTCCCCTCCACTCCCCCTCCACTTCCTCCTCAACACCCCCTTCCACTCGCCCCTCCACTCTCCTCTTTCCTTTCACTCTTCTGCGCTCTCTTATTTCTCTTGTGAGGTCCTATTTACTCGCGCCTTGGGCGCCGATCCTCCTTTCTCTCTCTCTTTTGCTTCGGCTTGCCTTCTGCTAGCTTTAGAAGTCGTTCGCCCTCCGGTCCTCAGCAAACCCAAGGTGGCCTCCAGCTCCCCCTCCCGCCTCCTTATTCCGTTCCCTAGGTAGAAAGTTACACACAGGACCTTCTCTGGAAGGAAATGACTTAACTCTTCAAATCGCGAAGGCCTAAGTGACTTACCGGTTAAACTCAAACTTAAATGACCTCAGAGGAGAAATTCAGATGGAATAGAGAAAGAGAGAGGGAGAGAGAGCGGTGTGATGCAGGAAGAGATTTGATCACGATGTGACTATTTCATTTAGAGACCGCAAAAAAACTTTACTGGTATTTATCGATGAACTATTAGTTCGTGTACCAAATCAAAAAGTGAAATAAATATATTTTTTAATCCTAATTCTTAAAATAGATATCGTCGAAGAAAGAAAAGCCGAATATCGTATTATAGTTCACTAGGGAATTATTGAGCTCGTCTTATGGCTGAAAAGAAATTACAAAATGAGCACTTAATTATAAAAAATTGGAAAATAAAGTATTTGTCCTTGGTATTTCCAAAAGCCACATTTTTATTATAACATTGTCCTTGCTATTGGAGACGCATGAGACAAGTACATAATTTTTCATGCTTAAGTGCTTATTCTAGAACCAATAATCAGGGCCATATATTGTATCGGAAAACGTTTGAGGAAAACACATAAGAGTGTCAGTTACAATTCCGCTGGCCTCGGCATTTATCCACCGATCTTTGATTCTTAAGCAATGATCTGTGAAGAAACACTGATTGCGGCTACCTTGCAAATAAAATGCGCATACTCAATTCGATTTAAGTCATAATATAAGCTGGGTTATTCATTTCGGTGCGTATAAAATTTTGGGGAATTTAAAAAGAAGACCATTTCGGGGCAGTGAAGACTTCAAATGGTTAAAGGTTGACCGGTAAGGGAAACGCGATGCGAAATTTGTATATAATGGATTTATTTGAGTCGCCTCCTTGCTCACTGGGGCGAACAGGCCCCGGGAGCACGAACGCATTCGCATTATGGGCGGTGGCGCCGGGCAGAAAATGGATGGACTAGGTCTGGTCTCGCGCTTCAGATATTCTTCCAAATCCGAAAGAGAACTCTCGCATGGACGCAGAGGAATGGCTAATTTAAGCATAGTGTATTGTGGGAAAAGTGAGGAGCGGACACAAGGAGAAGGGGGAGAGTCGCTGGATCAAAGATAAAGCCGACGGTACCCTTGGCTCATGGAAGCGGATTTTACGACGCGGAAAAATCACGACGGCACCGCTATTTTTTAAATCTATACCGATAATAAGAAAACACACGGAGCACGGCAGTAAGAAACATTCTCCATAAAAAGAGGAATTATTTTGTTATTGAGAACCTGGACTCATTTCGCCTATGCCTTGTCGATGGTGTAAATGCGCGGCAAACAGTGACAAAACGTGTTCATGTGCAGAAAACGCGGTTGAGGATGAGGTGAGTGCGTGAGGAGGGTGGCGAGAGTGGGTATAGCTGGAAGTTACATTAGGGCTTGGTTGTGGGTCTAGGTTTTGGAGCGAGGTGGTGGGCTGTTGTAAGGATAAATGTCCTATTACAGAAGGGGAGGAAGATTTGCAAGAGGTGACCAGAGGAGGGATGTAAAACATCCGGACTGGACCTATGCCTGGCATCGATTCGGGTAACCCAGATGCGATGACGCCAGGACGAGAAGTAAACAGCCATAAGAAGAGAGGCTTATGAGGTGCATCGCCTCACGAGGAAGTTGCGCGTTTGAGCGTAGGCGATGCAAAGAAAAGAGACCGATGCGCGAAGCGAGGAAAGTAAGGGGGAGGGTGGAGGGAGTCAAGGGTGGGGAGGAGGCTTGGAGTGAGTCAGGGAAGGGAAGTAGGGAGGCAGAGGATGGGAGGATGGAGGCAGAGGAAGGGTGGAGGTAAGCAGTGGAAGGGAGTGGGAGGAATGGGAAGGGAGGCAGAGTAGGGGAGGGGAGAGGCAGTGGAGCGGAGAAGGGAGTCAGGAGAGTGGAGGAGGGATCAGGAGAGGGGTGGAGGAGGGATCAGGAGAGGGATGGAGGGAGGCAGGGGAAGGGAGGCAGAGGAGGGGAGGTGGAGGTAGGGGATAGTATAGGAGGGGAAAGGGTGGCGAACAGAATTAAATTTACCATCAGGTTACAACCTTAGTAAATTAAACTCCGACTTGGCGAGATATATAGTATTGATAAACTATGCATCTCCTAGAACTATGATATGGTTGAGAAATCTAAACTCCGTATTTCACCAATAAAACAATCGTCATCAGTGCGGACTCATAGATAAAGGATTCTAAATAACAATGTCTGTGAATCATCAGTGATGACTGCTGCGTTGCAGTCAAAATTTTAAGTATATTTTTCATATTTTTGTCTATTGGTGGTACATTAATTTTCGATATAACCGCAGCCATTAGGCAAGCCGGATAATTTTCTTTCGAATTTAGATACATTGATATGTTTTCTGTAATCTTGGGTCAGTTAAGTGATAGGAAGTGCTACAAATAAGTTAAACGGATATACTATTGGGAAGTAGAGAGAAGAAAGATCGAATAGTCTAGGGTCTAGGAGGATAAAATTTTTCGCGGTTGCCATTTTAATCAGAAGGAAGCTATTGAGAGATCAGGCTTTAATCGCCATTAGAAAGGCTTTCAATTATACACCAAAATAGCACTTTCGCATCAACACAATTAGAAAAAATCAGCAACATTTTAAAAATGGGTAACACTCATTTAATCTTATTAAGCTGCTAGCTTATTTTATTTTTTACAATTGCAATAATATTTTTGAAATGTACGTTCAAACTGTATAGAATTGTTTCTCATCTCAGGTCGTAAAATTATAGATGCACAAAAAATACTACATAATATCAAGAAGTGTAGAAAACTTAGATCACCATTCTGGCAATACTACATTAAATATTTGTAAAATTAACATAAATCTAGACAATCTTAAGGCAAAAGCAAAGGAAGAAGAATTTTTCATATTCAACTTCTACACTTAGTTAGCCCTAAATCCTAACTTCGTCTGGAGATTATTATAAAAATACTTCGACGCAAAGGTAATAAAATTGATCTTGATCTTCAATCCTATAGCTAGAGGGTTCTCATTTACCAGCATTTAGAATTAATTTCACAGTTGTTTCAATAACGAAATATTACATACATGCACTTGGTAATAGAAAAAATTTTACCCGGCATTGATTTGACGTTCTCTCCGTCACAGACACAACGCAGTTTGCAGTCACCGTCCGTCAATGGAGGACTTCAGTGCCACCATTCCTTAGATCTTGTACTTCATCCTTAAAGATGTGAACAGTGAATAAATGCATAGAAACCTTTCTTTTTCTGTTCTAAAAAAATTTACGCTTCTCGATCAATTTTTTGATTAATTTTGAGAGAATTATAAATATTTTTGAGAAAAAATAATACCGGTGACTATGTGCCTTATTTGACAAAGTCATTGAGTAGATTTATGTTCATAATTGTGTTGTCTTTGTGAAACTATGTCTTTAGCTGTATTATTTCCACAGTTCTATATTTGTTAAACTTATGTTCTCACGCATTGAGACCTAAAACATCTTATCCTTCACACATATATCTTGATGTTTTTTGTCAAGAAGCAAACATCGGCTGGTAACACGGCTGATCAACACCTGCTCACTGGACCAGAGGATGCACTACGTAAAGGATGAGGGAAGAAGAGAAAGAGGGAGGAAGAGGGAGAGAGAGAGAGGGAAGAAGAGAGTGAGGGGCAGTGGCGGAACTAGGCCGGGGCAGTGCCTCGGGGGGACCCATGGAGGCGCTCGGCCTGCTACCCACTTGATAGTTTATAATTAGTAGCTAATGAAATAGCTTTGAGAATCATTACACGTATCATTTACTCGTATCCGGCGCAGTGGTGGCGCCGTGGCGTCTGGAAACAGAGAGTGCCCGTACCGTACTTTCAGATATCGTCGGCAACGATATTTTTCAAGTTTTCACGGCCATGGTGACGACACTGACACGGACAGTATTGTTGCCGTCGGACCGGCAATGTCTGTGGCATCCACCAACGGTAATAAGGTCACTGTTCGGATGCGGCACGGCTGATGTGCGAACGTGTAAATACTTGTGTCGGCACTGGTACCACACGGGCCCTTATTTGCCTTCAACGGTTTATTCAATTCATTCATATGTATAAACGAATAAACATAATTCAAGGTTAAACATTGTTTTTAATCCTTAGGGAGATTTTATACCAAGGTAACTCGTGACTGTGATTTGATTTTGATATGATAGCAACTTAAGTTACTAGAAAGTTATCGTCAGCTGAACTTCCATTCCAAAGTGATCCAATTTTGACATGATGCGATATTTAATTCGCGCCAGTTTGAAAGATGTGTTGATGATTTGCTATAAATGGGCCGGTTGCTAACCAAAGTTGAAGTTCGGGCAAACAAAAATATTTGCAGAAATACGTTAAGAAGTACTGCCAAAACGTAATTCTTTCACTTTAACCCTCTGTGAATGTAAGTTCAATCATAAAATAAATAAATATGTATCGTTTTAACTTTCAGTTGCCACGTCACATCGCCAGCGCGTTGCCGTCAACTTGGTATGAAAGATTACATTTAAAAGCATGTGCCACGGAAAGCAGCTAAAGTTGCCCTCACGTCAAAATTACCGTATTTAGGTACTCATGTACCGCGTGCCCTCGTGTACCACGTGCACCCCTGTTTTTGGGCCAGTTCGGAGGAAAAGAAATAAATTCGTACCCGAATAAGTTGAATTCTGGGATTTAAAAAAAGTCGGGCTCTTCACCGATTCCCCTTCTATGAAACAAGGCCCGCGCGTATACTTCGTAGAATTCTTCATCTTTTGTATGTATAAATGTAGACGCAAGCGTGTGGCAGTGGATTTATTATCGAAAGTCACAATTTATATAGCCTGCTCAGAAATCCTCATGTAAGGCGCGCAGTCCCTTTTTCTTACCGACATTTTGGGAAAAAAGCTGCGCGCGGTAGACGGTAGTAATTATGGTAAATCACAGTCGCCAGTCACCTTGGTATAAAACTCCCCTTATTGCAGCAGCGTCTATTAGATTGACTCTGCATATACACCTGTTAAAAATCCGAACAGAAAGAAATCATTGCAAAAAGTTAAACAGTCCAAAGTCATGAAAATCAGTACCTACGGTTGGTCAGTTGAGGGGGCCCGCTAAACTTTCTTGCCCCAGGACTCGTTGCTTACTTGTTCCGCCACTGGTGAGCGGGAGGAGGAAGACGGAGAGGGAGGGAAACGGAGAGAGAGGGAGACGGAGAGAGAGGGAGACGGAGAGAGGGAGACGGAGAAAGAGGGGCACTAATTAGGAGTATAAATACAATTACGCGCTCCCGCGTTTTAAAATTGACCATGAATGTGTAATGCTTAAAAGTTTAAAATTGCACAACAATAACCGTTAAAGGTTCAGAGATATAAATACAAATTAACAAAGAATAATTATACCATTCTAGAAAATAATGTGAACATTTTCAACTCCTTTTAAAAAAATAATACATAATCTTAAAATGGATGCCTTAATATATTAATGTACGCCACACTTACAATGAAAATTTTTGAGCTAATTATAACAAACTAATATCATTATAGAAATAAAAATAAATGAAAGAGAGGAAAAACTTGAGTTTTCCCGTTAGGTGTGACAACAGAATGTGGTTAACGATTTTTTAATGGTACCTTAATTTTGGTGCGAAACCGGATGGGTTGTGAGGGAAAATGTGTTCATTCGGAAGAACCATTGGAGTCTTGTTATCTCGGGATGCAGGAGAGGCGAGAGAGAGGGAGGGAAGGAGATAGGAAGGGAGGGAAAGAGGGAAAGGGGTAGAGGAAGACGGAAGAGGAGGAGGAGGGCTATCGGATATCGATTCCTCGTAACGAAGATCCATATCGATCGATTTACGGACCCTAGCATCGAAGGCCTGAGGTGAAATGAGTAGACGGGAAGCTGCGCGTTGCCTTGCCACCAAGCGGCATTTCTCTCTCTCTCTCTCTCTTTCTCGACCCTTAGAGGTCAAAATAGTTTACCACCTCTCTCATCACTCCCTGCACTTACTCCTTCCATCATATTTCTCTCTCTTTCTCTACTTTCTCACTCCTTCCCATTTCCTCTTCTCTTTCTCTCTTTGCCTTCGTCTTTCCGCTCTATCTCTCCATCTCCATTCTCTCCCACATGTGACGGGGCAAAGGAAGCCGACTTGTGTTCCATTTTCTTACTCTGAAAGGGCAACTTCGTTTCCACGTCTCACTTTCCACTCACCATAGACTCCCTCTCATGTGGATCGACACCGCTAAGAGCACACACGCCCTCCTCCACTCCGTTTGCCGCCATCTCCCGCTCTCTTCCGCACTTGATCCGCTCCTCCTCACCCCCTTCTCCCTCTTTGATTCGGACTATCCTCTCGCGTTTCTTTCTTTGTTTTATCGCTTTTTCCTTTAACTTTAATCAAGCAATTAGCCATCTCTGTCTCCCTACTCGTTTAAGTAATCTACTTTCAACCTTTGATTTTATCTTTAAGTTTAACTGTGAGATTCTTAATGAATCCATTGAATTTTTTTAACCAACTACAAAGTATGCCATAGCGAGTGTGAGTGTTCGTGTGACTGTATGCACATGCGTGGTACTCCGATGTCAGCAAAAAATTTTATGTAAACAAATGTATAGTATACCTATGCTGTATGCTGTGTGCCTGCTAAAATATAAGATGCAATCCGCAGAGAATTATAATTTCTCCAGAATGATACGATAGGCAGAGGTCTATGAAATGATTACAACATTGGAAACATTCTCTTCCGTTGACATTCTCCTTCAATCTCCATTTCGGTTTCCTCTCCCTCCACCTCCTCCTCTACGCCTCCTCCTCTCCTCCACCTCCTCCCCTCCTCCAAATCCTCCTCTCCTCCAACTCCTCCTCTCCTCCAACTCCTCCTCTCCTCCAACTCCTCTCCTCCAACTCCTCCTCTCCTCCAACTCCTCTTCCTCCCCCTCAGCCCCTCCTCCTCTCCTCCACCCATCCCCCTCTCCTGCACGCCCTCCCCCTCTCCTGCCCCCTTCCCTTCTCCTGCACCCCTCCCCCTCTCCTGCACCCCTCCCCCTCTCCTGCACCCTCTCCCCCTCTCCTTCACCCCCTTCCCCTCTCCTGCACCCCTCCCCCTCTCCTTCACCCCCTTCTCCCATCCTCACACCTTCCCCTCCTTCTCCCCCTCCTCCAAACCCTCCTCCAACCCCTCCTCTTCTCCTCCACCCCCTCCTCCTCTCCTACACCCCTCCTCCTCTCCTCCACCTCCTATTCTTCCCACTCCACCTCCTCTTCCTTTCCATCCTCCCCATCCACCCCTCCACCCCCTCCAACTCCTCTTCCTTTCCTCATCCTATCCTCATTCTCTCCACTTTCTCCTTCTCTTCACCATCTCCCTTTACATTTCCTGCTTCCTACCTCTTCTACACTTTCTCTTTCTCTTTGCCCTCTTTTTATCATTCGCTACTCTCCAGGTGGTTATTCCGATTTCTTTCCTTCGATGCTTTTCCGCATTTCCTTATTTGATTCTATTCACTTATCATCGTTCTTTACTTTCTATCGCTCTTCCACTTCACCCTTGTTTTCCTCTCTTCCTCTTTGCGGTCTTTGTAATTTCCCCATTCCTCTTTGTATCTTCTCCCATTCCCTCCAATTCTTCCTATCTATCTTTCCACCTTTCCTTTCTTCCTTCACCAGCCCACAACGTATCACTTGCACCAGCGCCGCCATATTGCGCCTTCCTCTTCCTAATGGTCTTTCTTTCTTTTTTTATCGAAACACTTCTTGCGAGACAGAGGCTGATTCCCTTTCGAAAGCAATTTAGAAAAAATCAAACATCGATCAGCGCCGCTTTTTCTTAAGGTAAGATCTAAGAAAAGATATGGAGGAAATATCTGCCAAAGATCGAAGGCTTGTATGAGTTTCAGAAAAAATATTTTGGACCGATTGCAACACTTTAATAAAGACTTTTCTTATATCTTAAATATTTAAGATATCAAATAATAGATTTTCTAATTGATAACCACATTAAAATTGATCAAACTAAGAGGATTTGTAATTTTTGTGGTGTTGTGTGGAAGTACAAGGAATATATTTAAGAAAAAATATATTGATGATTGATTCTAAAACACATAAGTAATGTATTGCTCCTAGGATTGCTAGAAGCTCAGAAGCAATTTAATTGTATTAGGAGGTTACTATATATTTTCCTTTTAACAATAACTGGATAGTTTAATGGTCAAAATTCGTTATTATTTTAATTCAATTGTGCTCCTTTTCGCCTTCTTATATATATTCACTTTCACATAGCTAATTTCCTGTATTCTACACTCAACAGCTTCCATTATATATTTCTTGAGGGAACGCCTTCATATAGCAAACTAATAAAGCATCAGAAAATAGAAGATATTTATAGACTTCACAGGAAACATTCCTGCTGAAATTTCATATTGCCAGAGAGAATGCTTCGATTTGAAAAATGAAGTTGACAGTATACTGACCAGTTCCTAAACTTTTTACTATAAAAATACTATGTGCATATATTTAGAGAAATATTCATTGGTAGACATGATTTATCCCATGGCCTTCTGTTTTCAAGTGTAATAGAGCTAATAATGAAATTAATAAGGATTTTCAAGATCTTTTTCTATTTTGATCACCTATCACGTCTACATTTCCGCAATATTCAACAAAGTAGCATTATTCTCTCCAAACACTTTTCAAGACCCTATTTTTCTCTTTAGATCTTTCTTACACCTTTGCGTTCTTCCCACGACATTGCCATTCAAAAATAATTCATATACAGGGTGATATGGAAATACCTCCAAAAACTTCAGGAGCTTGTTAAGCGGTTCAAAATAAAGAGAAAAGTTCATATGATTATATATCGATAAACGAGATACAGCTCCATTTGGTCCATGCCGCTTAGTGGAAGTTGGGGTCATAGAAGGAATAAAAGGAGCAGCATTGTAGTTCGTAACTTTATTAATGTTCTCAACAAAACTATGAAGTACTTAAAAATCATAATAAATGTTCAAAAATCTCTCCTTCCGAACGTATGCACGCTTTGGTCCTTCGCCTTAAGGACTTCCTGATACGTTCAAAGAGTACAAGTTGTGCTGCAACGGTTTGCCAAGTATTTTGAATCCTCTGCCCAAGCTCATCTCTTGTGTTGACATATTCTTCGTAAACCATGGTCATAAGGGTCCCTCAAAGGCAGAAATCATACGGATTCTTGGCAGAAGTTCCGCGTATTTTCCTTTTGATCGTCTGTCAGATTTTTGGGTAGCATTTTTGTACAAACTTTTCGCATGTCTAACGGCATTTTTATTAATGTTCAGTTCATTTGCAACAAATCTAACCGACAACCGTCGGTCAGTAGCAATGAAAGACCTCAACCCGCTCCACATTCTCATCTGATTACACGGTGGAAGGTCTTCCCGAGCGATGATCATTTTCCACATTTTCTACTCCTTCCTTAAATGTCTTGTGCCACCGAAAAATTTCTGCTTTGGATAAAACTTCATCGCCATACGCTCTTTTTAACTTTTCAAACATTAACGTAGCAGTTTCGTTCAATTTTACGCAAAATTTAATGGCGTACCGTTGCTTGATATTCCGCTCCATTTTTACCGTTACGAGATGCACAAAAAGGACCTCGAATATTTAACAAATACACGGCCGCAATCAACGGAACAAGTAACAACTGTTGTCATTGTTTAAACAATGGTAAGGGGTAGGAAGGGGCAGTGTTGTCACATCGAGCATAAGAATTTCAGTCTCATTACTTTAGGGATAGTCCTCGTACTTTCGTGAACTCTTTCAGAGAAGGGTCCTCGTTATGGATTATTCTTTTGAAGATTATGCAGACATGCACTTACTGTACGGTGAAATGGAGGCAAATGCATCAGCCGCATTTTGCCGATATCGTGAGAAATTTCCAAATCGCCGTACGCCTTCTAACAAAGGGTTTTTGTCAGTGGATCGCCGATTGCGAGAGACGGGTACACTAGCTCAGAGAAACATTGACAAGGGGCGAGCCAGTAATCGTGCTCCCGAAATGGAGGGACGAGTTTTGAAAAGAATTGAAGACGATCCTGAGACCAGCATCACACGAATAGCAGCCGCTGTTGATGCATCGTACTTCACGGTCTGGTCAGTTCTTCATGAGCAGCAGCTTTATCCGTACCACTTTCAGCGAGTTCACGGTTTGCTCTAAGCTGATCTTCAGCCGTGTAAAGTTTTTGTCAGTGGTTACTTCTAGAGAACGCGACGGATCTGGACTTTCTATCGGGAGTGCTATTCATCGATGAAGCAACTTTTACCAGGGATGGCATCGTCAACTCCCATAATGCTCACGTATGGAGTGACGAGAATTCCCACGCATCTTGACACGCTCACCGTCAGTACCAATTTTCAGTCAATGTATGGATAGGAGTTGTAGGCGATCATTTAATCGGTCCATATCAATTGACTGTACGTCTTAGTGGACAAAGTTACCGTGAGTTTTTACAGGATGCATTGCCAACTCTCATAGAAAACATTCCACTTGCACTGAGAATCACAATGAGGTTTATGCATGTTGGCACTACAGCACATTACACCCACATTTTAGGAGGACTTCTTAATGAAATCTTCGGAGTTCGGTAGATTGGTCAAGGGGGCTCAACGCACTGGCCAGCTAGATTTCCAGAAAATCAACCTCTTGGATTATTATAGCCATATCTCCTTTCACACCGAACACACAAGGGAGGAGGGAAACCCGCTACCGGCATTAGCCTATTCTTAACGAAGAGCACCATGGGGGCAAATCTCTTCCGAAAGACGGAGCGCTGACTTTGCGCGGTCTGCTTAAACCACAAAAGCAGGGGGCCAAGCGACCTTGGAATAAAACCTACTTTCGCAGGATTTGTGCCCGCTGCCCTTTCGTGCAGCAGGCAAAGAGAAAAACTTCTGAGTTACCCAGCTTCGATTTATCGGATTTCGACCGTGTGCGTTTGGATATGCATGTATATACGTATATTTGCGTACACATACATACATACATACACACACACATACACATATATATATATATACATATACACACACACATACAAATGCACGCTAACACATACATATACATGCATGTAATATCTATGTATGTATGTGAATGTGGAGAGAGAGAGAATGGGGGAGTTTATAAGGGTGGTAGGAGAGATTAAGGCCGAGGTGGGTGATAAAAGAGTGGTAGCGATACGGGCAGTGACTGGAATGGCCGAGGAGGGAGAACGTTGGAAGCTGTGGTGGTGTCGGTGTGGTACGGTTGGAATGGGAAACGGAGTAAGAGGGGGTGGTGCTCTGTTGAGTGGCTGCGGCGTGGAGGTGGGAGAATGAGAGGGATGGTTTGTTCGGTGCAGGGACAGAGCGAACGGGAAGACCCCCCACTCTCTTTCTCTCTCTATCTATCCTTCTTTCCCCTTCCCCGCCGCAGTAATTGGGCTTATGGGTGGAATATCGAGGGAAGACGGCGTGGGGGAGTGGGCGAAGTGGGGATGGCGGCAGTGGGTGTGGCGGCGGACCCAAATCCTGCGGGAGATGGCCTCCTGCCGTCCACGGGCGAGGAAGAGAGAACGAGAGATAGATACAGAGACGACGTCCGATCCAATTTTCATTTTATCTCTTGGCTTTTCCCGCGCTCTCGCCTCTTTATCTACCCTTTTCTCCATCTCGCCCTCATGCTGCGGAGCCACGTTCTACACGGCTCGACCCTTTCATCTCCCTCCTCCTCCCCCCATCGACGCCTCTCCCCATCAACGGCTATACCCTCTCCCGGTAGCTACCCACACGCCTCTCTCAAGCTCCCCAAAGCATCCCTCTCTCTCTACCTCCCCAGACCCATAAACCTACAGTCTTCACTCTCTTCTCTTTCTCCATCAATTTTCTCTCTCTCTCTCTTTCCCACTCTTTTCCTCTCCATCTTCTGTCTCCCTCTCTCTCTCTCTGTCTCACTCTTATTTTCGGGAGAGCTTTTGCTTGAGGAACTCTTTTGAGGTGCGTCCTGTAGGGATGGTAGGGAACTCTTTTCTAAAGGCGACGACACGTTCCTCTTTACCATGACATCACGTCACATGCTTACCATAAGTGGGGTGGGAGCCACTCCATCGTTCCCCTGTGCAATTACACATCGCCAATGCGGAGGATATGTTGTTTCCATGGCTACCTACGGATTGTTATGGCGATTGAAGGATTGCCTATTAGTGAATATAGTAGAATTCCGCTTTTTTCATAACTTGAATAATATTTTTTTTCTCTCTACCCAATTAAAATGATGTCCATTATAATGGGTCTTCGGATCAAGTGTTTTCTATTTTACAATGAAATATTTATTTGATACATGCTATGACAGAAAAGAAAACAAAAAATGTTCATATTCTGCTACTAATTAATAATTTTACAACTCTGCGAAATGTTTTGTTTAATTTACAACTTAATGGCTTTTATATGCGTTTTTCATACTTTTGACAAAAGCTTAGGATGGTCAATTAAAATTATCCATTTAAAGAAATATATATATATATATATATATATATATATATATATATATATATATATATATATATAGACTTAAGGAAATGAAAAGGTAGTGATGAGGGTGGCAACAAGGTGTTGAAGGAAGCCCAAGTCGGAGACCAAGTTGGCAGGCTGCTGGGGGCGTCGAAGAGACACGTTGAACACACGAACACAAAAACAAAAAACACGCAAGCATGAGAGTGACCTATATATATATATATATATATATATATATATATATATATATACATATAAATTTTACGCACGTAACATTAATGATACGCCTAACTGAAAAATGTTTACTCCAAATGGTGCATAACTAAATAAAAAATATTGTATCGTACAGTTTTTAATTATCGTGATATTAAAAGTTATCGAGAACTAGCTGAAACGTCCGGCGCCGCTCGGAAAAGAGTTTTCTTTTAAGTTGCAAACGATTTTCATTATTTTTATAGATATATCACTTTTGATGTTATATTACAATAAAAATAATACAATAAAATTTGAAATTTACTTGCTTTTGGGTGCCCCAAGTTTTGGATTGTTGGTTCATGGGTTTTGGGGCGCAGCCCCCACAATAAAAGAGCCAAACTTTACCAAGCGTTCCCCATTCCTTAATTACGCAAGTGATGCTTACATTAACATTTAATATTTTATGTATTGTATTGTAAAGTTTTACCAAATATAATTACGCAATAACGTCTTACTTAATATTCACATGGTTAGATGCACCGAAACCGTTAAAGCAGCAATAAAATTATATGTATTATGTCAATACTATTAACCATAAAGTAAAAAGTAATTAACATCTTGGTTACCGAATAAATGTAAGTAAATGTATAAATTTATGTTGCGATAAATCTTTCTATGTTAATGGTAAAAGATAACAATGTTCTAATTCCTTGAAAATCATTTGACTCATATTAAAAGTATTCATAGACTATATTTAGGCATGAACCCATTTGTACTCTTTATCTTTTCTTTGGCAATTCTTCCTCTACGGTGCGCCATGGCGTGGATTTTCCTAGCAGTAATATTTACGTGACTATCTTCCTTTGAAGAGGACATCAATTAAGAAATTTAGCTTTGTTGCTGCCTGGAAAATGATCATCTAAACCGACAATTAATGTAATAATAAAGAATATGCTGTGCCAATCAGGGTTATCATATCATTAAGAATTCACTTAATTTTGTTTTTTACTTTCGCCCCTTTTTTTCGCCACATTTGTTTTTGCCCTTTGGACGCTCGCCCTCATTGTGTTGCTCTTTTGACGTGTAACTATTTGCTTCCAGAGTTTGCTATGTTTGCATATACTCATGAAAAATCAAAGGCAATAATACATCAAATTCACAATTTTCGTGGTCAAATTTCGAAAAAAAATTATTTATGCTCTTCGTAATGCTTAAAGTTTCGCTCTATATAATCTTAAATTAAGCACCCTAATGAGAGATTGCGTATATTTCTATATGAATTTGAACAAACAATTCAAGAGTAATCGAATCAAATTACGCGGAAGGACGAAACTCACTCTTTCGATTTGGAATGAATGCTCGCTTTGTCTTATTCGCGATAGAAATTCTGTATTTTCCTCGTCTTCCCTCTTTATCATTCTATCTCCACTCGAACGTCTTCTTCTATTTCCATCCAAACACACGTCACCTGGAGCCCTACTAGCACATCTCTCCCTCACCACTCTCCTCCTCCCCCCACCTCCTCCTCCATCCCCTCGCACATCCGAACTCTTCCCCTCCCCACTCCTCTTCCTCCCACGTATAGAGGCGCGGAGAAACGTAGAGGAAGAGAGGAATGGCGAGATAGTGAGAGAAGGAGCCTCTCTCTATCCTTCCTACTTCCGGTCCCTCACTGTTCCGTTCCCTCAGAACTACACTCTTTCTATTCCTTCGCCACTAAACTCCCTTCCTTCTTCTCTCGTTCCCTACCTCACCTTCTATCTCCCTTCCTCCTATTTCTCTCTCTCCTCTCTCTTTTGCTCTCTCTCTCTTTCGCTCTTCCTTTCTCTATCTTGACACCAGCTGCCGCCATATGAGTCACTGCAACTTTATCTCTCGTTCACCCTCTCTCTCTTTCCGCGAAAATATTCCCCTCCCAAAAGTGTGTTTCTCTTACCCGCCTGAGTAGGAAGTCAGCGAGAGAGAGAGGTAGCTGGTTGAGGAAGAGGGCGGGGGACGCAGGTTGAGGAGGGCGCAGAGGACGCCGATGTCTTGGTTTCATTAGGTTTCCATTCCCCGCCCCACCCGATACCTCCCTCTTTAACTCCACACTCCCTCTCTTCAACCATATCACTCCTCCACCGCCTATTCTTTCCCGTTTTTCCTCCTCCATCTCTCCTTCTCCTTTCATTCTTCCGCCCCCGTCCATTCTTATCATTCTTTCCATCACCTTCCTCCTCTCCGTTCTCCACCCTTCCATCGTCTTCATCCTTATCCCTCACTTCCTCCTCCCTCTCCCTCTTACTTTCCAGTTTCCCTTTACTCTCCGTGCCGTCCTTTCCTCCGGCGCAACCTCCCTCCCACAAACTCTAACCCCACTCCATCCCCCAACTCCTTTTTTCCCCTAAGCGCATATTCACCTATTCCTCAAACTCTAGAACTCAACTTTTAATAGCCCGAACTTTTTCATACATCTCGCATCGTATCCTCGAAACAATTGCGAATAATCGCCATTCAAATCGGATTCGGTCGCATTTTTCAAACAAGTTTTGAACAAGCAAGTTGAAAAAATCGTTTTCCGTTTTGGTGGATGGAAGTGTTCGATTCGTTAGGGAGTCCAACGATATTTCATTAAAAATTGTGACAGACATCTGTAAAGCATTCCGATATTTTTACAAGCAATGCCATAAAATGAGAAAATAAAATTGTATATGTGTTATAATATATGGCCATAAATGAAACGATTATTGAGTTAAAACCGATCAAGCGTTTTTATGAGAAATTTTTTAATCGTACAGGAACTGTGTGACTAGTGATAAATGATTTGTAAATAATGCTGTAGAAATTACAGAGAAAGCAACTATTTAATTTCTGTTTAAAATAATTTCAAAATGTCGTTTTATTTGTTTAAAAGTTTGAAGATATTGGTGACATAGTACTTAAAATTATAACTTATAGTCATAAGCATGGTGCGAATACATTTATATTTTTGCCCTATTTATTTTTAGATCTACTGAGTCTATTATAATTTAAATTATTAATAACAACGCAATCACAAGCACTTACTAAATTATTGCTATGGCAAAATATTTCCATTCCCCTACTGTTTAACCTTACAACTTAGAGTATAATGTTCATTTGTTTTCTAACCGAATACTATTTTATCAAAATGTTGCCTTTACGCATCATTAGCTTGACAAAGTTCAGTAATTTGTATATTTTAGATTGCGCACAGACCACTTTATTATATAGTATAATATCCATGAGCAAACATGTGGGAGGTGTTTTCATTTACATTTAGTAATTCTTTCATGCATACCCGTCATTTTTGACGAAAAATACGCTGACAAAATACAGCTTTCGATAGTTCCGTGCATTCATGTTATGCATCATAAATAAAATGCATTCTTAAGTCATTGATGCCATAAAAGAAGTGACTTTGTGCATTTATTCAACAGAACATTTTTTCAGCCTTTCTGATTCGAGATTTTCTCACTGTAAACTTAGGAAAATATATTGTGAAACTTTGTTGTTTTATCATACACTAGAATAAAGCCTGCAAATTATGATACTATTGCTTCCTATCACATATGATAGCACATTTCTCCCATCCCCTCAGAAACAATAGAGAGCGTTGCACTCGTCCTCCCTCGCACTGAGCAGAAATACACTCTATTGGGAATGTATAAAGAATGAAATCAGATTCGCTTTTATTTTTGTTTACTTATCGGTTCAAAATATAAAAGATTATCTTGGACGAATTTTTATTTAACTTACAGGTGGCCTACATACTTCGGTTGATTCTCAATACGCAAACCTGCCAGTAGGCAGTCAATCCGATGTTTAGTGCTTTTTTGAAACGAGAGATATAGGAAACAGTTTCGTAAAAACATTTTAAATTCGATCTTTATTAGATTCGATTTTTAAGGTTTGCAATAAGAGAATATGGAAGCCGAAATGTGTTGAATTTATATTTGATCGACCTTCGGAATCCATTTCCTGCAGATTTTTTTCTGAATTCCGCTGATTTTAATGGCTACGAGTTGAATACGTAACGGAATCAATAAATGCGAGTTTTTCAAATCTGCGCAAAAATTCCATATGCTCGGGTTGTTTCGTTTGATGAAAACATTTTAAACCGAGATTAAAGGGGAAGTAAAACTAATTGGCATTTTTAATGGCTCAATTCCACAGCTCACACTCTAAAAAGCAGGTTCGGGGAAAACACAAAATATTCCCTGTAGCATCAATAGAGAATACGACGTGAGGTGAACAATGGTAAGGAAAAAAATTAATTGCTGATATTGAACCTCATTAGCACTTGAGCTAATCCTATCAATTCCAGAGAAAAATAACTGATCAATATAAACGGTTAGGTAACATTTTGCAAATTGCTGTTCATTCGTGTTCATTAGCTGGTCTAGAATTATTCAGCTACTCGACTCTTCATACTACTAATATAGCCAACAAAAGCATTAAAGACTAAATTCACATCATTTAGCGCTTTTCTGCCTAAATGCTATTTTTCACGTTCATGAGAAGTTTGAACATTAAAATAATATTATTTCTAATTAGACTGTAAGTGCTGTATAATGTACAAAAGGAATGACAGCTGGAGAAATATACAACTCGTCGTTTGTTCATGGCTGGATGGTTTTAATTCATTTAGTATTAATTTATCATAGATATTTTTATTAGAATGAAGTGTTCTTCATAATATTCCATTATCATACAATAAATATTGCGAATCGGTAAAACGGAAAACATTTTAAGAAACATGTAATCATGCATCAATAATCAGTAAACATTTTACTTTATAGGGAGCCATATAATTTATAATGAAGCTCAGTTTCCATTCAGTCATTATCACTGCCTAAATAGGAATTAATTAACTGTGAATATATAATTCGAAGTTAAATTTCGTCACCTTTACTCATTGATTTTTTGCCATTGTATTAGTTATACAAAGTCATTAATTTTCCTGGAATGATTCTTCTTCATTATACATGCGTTTATTTTTATAATAAAATTACTGTAATTTTCCGATTAAAATACGCACCCAACATAATACGCAACCATGTTTTTCCGAATGAAATGTGAAAATTTTCTTATCACCATACATATATACATAAGTACCTAATTTTTTTATAAAGACTAGTGTAACTTTTGACTAGATTATTAGCAGTATCGATACAGTTCTCGCTTTGCCGCCAAGTGATAAACGTGCGAGAGAGTTTACGAGGATGTCACGTTACGTTCTGACTCATTTATTAAAGATCGACACAATGTATTAAAATATGTACGCCATGGATGGTTCCGAAGACGACATCGTATGGGATGTTGATTTTGGTGAAGTGGATAACGCGGATGAAGACGACGTTCTCGGCGATGCCATTTATGCAGACGATGAGAGTGAACACAAGATCGCGGATGAACTATTTGAAAAGTGATGGCAGTGATTGTGAATTCGGAGATTTTGATGATTAGGGAAGCTATAAATAAATAAATAATTATTCTGTTTTGTTTTGAAATTTTTTTAAATAAATGCTATCAAAATGCAACGAAAAGTAAAATTTATTTAGAAAGTCATATTCGAAAATACAATTATTTCCCTACTTATCATCATCATATGTAGTCTGTCCATAGACAGGTCCGTGATAATTCTTGGTTAAACCTGGTTCTCCATATTCTCCTATTTTCCGCTGTCCTCTTCATATCTTGATAACTCTCTTTCCCTTTCAAATCGTCTATCAGCTGAAATATTTTCCTACCTCTTTCCCTTTTCCCATCTAGTTTTCCTTCTAACAGATCTTTAATCATACTCCCTCTCCTCAGGTAATGTCCAACCCAGTTAGCCTTCCTCTTTCTGATAGTCTTTATAATCATTCGCTTCTACCCTATTCTTCGAAGCACTTCATCGTTTTTCATCCTATCTGTCCATTTTAAATTCAACATTCTCCTAGCCCACATTTTAAAGCTATCCAAGTATTTGATGTCATTTTTCTTAGCGTCCATGTTTCTACCCCATACAATGCCATACTCCATACTTAGCATTTTATCAACTTCTTGCGGATATCTTCCCTTATATTCTCTGTAATTAGTTGTTTCTTTCTCCTGAAAGCCGCTTTTGCTTTTCCTATTCTAGTTCTGATCTCATCCGTACATTTTGCTGCTCGTGTTATGATGCTTTCAAGGTATTTATATTCTGAAACTTGATCTAAAGGCTTCCCTACAATACTTATGTTCAGATTCTCTTCTTTACCCGATATTCGAATGACCTTGGATTTTTCTGTATTCATTTCCATATCGTATTTTCTAACTGTTATCGCTAGTCTATTTATCATTTTTTGTAGCTCCTCTTCCTTTCTTGCTAGAAGTACTTGATCATCTGCGTATTTTACTGTTCTTATAATCCTTCCTCCAATTTTGAAATTTCCTGTGCCTTCTAAAGCTTCTTGCATTAGACTTTCTCCATGCATATTGAATTGGGTTGGCGATAGGCAGCAGCCTTGTCTTACTCCTCTACCGATATTTATTCCGCAGGTGTCCATATTCTCAAACCTGACCTTTACAATTTGATTCACATATAGATTCCTAATCAGTCTCCTGTCTTTCCAGTCTTCATCAACTTTACCCAATTTACTCTATAAAAGGCCTTCTGCCAGTCTACGAAACATGCGCAGATATCTTGACTGTACTTAATTGACCTTTCTGATATGATTCTAACTACTCCTATAGGTTCTCAAGTTCCTCGTCCTTTTCTGAAACCGAATTTATCTTCCCCTAGTATTTCTTCTGCCTTTTTCTCCAGCTTTTTATTAAGAACCCTCGTGGTGATCTTCGATGTGTGTGACAGAAGGCTTATCGTTCTGTAATCTTTACACTGCATTGCCTTTGGCTTCTTCTTCAGAGGGATCATTGTTACTTCTTGGATATCACGACCACTCTCCCGTGTCGTAAATCTTATTAATTAATTTCGTGATCGCTTTTAGTCCTTCTGATCCTATGACTTTAAGTATCTCAGCCGGTATTCCATCGCTGCCCGTGGCTTTCCCCTTCTTTAGTTCCACTATCGCTTTTTCTATTTCGCTCCTTACTAGAAAAAGTTATATGCGTTTGTTACCATGCATAATACGCACCCTAAGTTTTTTCCAGTATTTTGAGGAAATAATGCGTATAATAATCGGAAAAGTACAGTATATCAAAGAATAACTGACAATTGAGTTGTTATGTCACAATAATAATGCATTAATATGCATTCAATTAAAAATGCAATTAGTTTTGCATAATAATTTCTGAATATTATATGGTTTTCTGAAAAGATTAATAACATTTTCTACGATTTAAATACAAATAACGGTTATAAATGGGGGAAATATGATAAATCTGTTGGTAAGAGAATGGGACAATGAATTGGATTCAAAATTCGATGGATATGAATGAAAAATTGCTGAGTAAAATTTAAATTCGGTCAACAAAGACCAAAGTTGAGAAATAGAAGCAAGGAACGTAAAGACATAAAAATGCAAAAGCCATGATCCGAACACTCCGGTATAACAATAATGTTTGGACGGTTGGGCGATTACGTCAAGGAGAGTCACTTGAAATGTACACCGTAGCAATATAATGTGTCGTTAACTGGAATCACAGGAATAACAATATATTTTAAAGCATTTTTGAGGTAAAAATAAAATTTATCGCTCAAATTTTCCGACCCGCTATTGATTGACACCTTCTACGATAAATTGCGTGCAAGAGATGATCTGAGGATATCCCGTTGGAAAGAAATCAAATAGCATCTTTGGATTTAATTAATGATTAAATTAACATTGTATAGCGATTATAAATGACGGCATGGCTTTCTAGGAAAGAGGTCCGTCAAACCAAACTTAGAATACTATTTTGCATATACAAATTAGCGCATAATACAAAATTTGTACAATTAGCGATCCATTGATGGACATACCCCTAAAGCAGGGATGTACAACACACGGCCCGCGGGCCGAATTTGGCCCGCCGACACATTTTGTGTGGCCCGGCAGGATTTGACTCAGCTGGTAATTTCCTTTTCCGTAAAAAAAAACAAGTAAAATTTGTTATGGATATTTATCACATGTGTGAACAAACATTCTCTCTCATGAAATTAAACAAAGCTCCATTACGTTCAGCGCTGACAGCTCAGCGTTTAAGAGACATTCTAAGAACAGCAACTACCAGAATTACTCCGGATATAAGTGGAATGGCGACAGAAAAACTGCGTACCATCTCCCATTGAGTAAGTTATATTTGTTTGTCACCTTATTTTTGTCGCATATAAATTGCATGTAAAAGTTGTTGCGGTAATTACTGAATCTGCAATAATGTACTTAAAATTTTTATTTACAAAACTTTCATAATGTGGCCCGACTAGATCCAATCAAGGTCGATTTTGACCCGTGTCAACTTTTGTGTTGTGCACCTCTGCCCTGAAGCGATATGTGCTGCTATTGGATTAGATAATGTATGCTTTAAATTCAAACAAAGATAAGCTTAATTTGTAAACAAAATACACAACGCTTTATTTGGCGATTTAAATGAATTAGAATCCCATTCACGCTGCGATTTCACCACACTATCCAAAAATAACTCGGTAACTTTTTGAAAAAGTGACATTTATTTTTTTGTTTATGATGGGATTTCCTAAAAACGGAAATTTTGAGTGGATAAGAGAAGCATGTAATTTTTAGCCTACTTTCCAAAATGAAAATAAGCTTATAGTTTCTTTGCTGTGCTCTGTAACTCTATTAACTTTTGAACCAATTGACGGATTTTTATGACACTTGGTGGAAATCTCTTGCTACTGGGGCTGAACTCCCGACGATAGCTTTTGTTGGTAAGATTGAAAGTCTCGGGTTAGATTACTGAAGCTATCATTTCCGTTTGATTTACATGAGAAATCTGAAATCCATCGTGCAGGGTAATTTTCTTTTGCACATTAAAATACCTTAAAATTGTAATATCGTAGCGGGATATGTAATATTTACTGAAGAAAGGAATGAAAATTGCAACTAATATCGTATAGTTTTGATTATTGAATTTATTTTCTCAAATTTCGTGTCAATACTGATTTTTATGCAGTTTTTATCACTCATTACGAGAGTGTTGCCATTGCAACGACTATTATTGGACTCGGATTCGGTATAGCCTAATATAATACATACAGGCGTTATTTGTGCACACATATACGAGTGACCAATTTAGCTTTCCGTTCGAATTGATTTGTAATATTTTGTAATGCGAAATGACGAAAGTTGGGAACACAAAGAGCAACTCATCCGCGGTGATTTTATAGCTGTTAAAGCCAACATAAGTATTAAATAAATAATTATGTTGAAAGTAGGAATCATAAGTTCCATATGGGTCATCTTGTTCTAAACAGTTAAGAGAAGTTATTCCAGACTCTCTGGAAGCGAGAGGATTGTGATAAGTTAAGGGAAACGTTTACATGTGTTATGAAGACGTAGTGACAATGCGTCGGAAATTTTTAAGTTATAATAGACTTTTTTAAACCAGAAACCATATGAAGAAAGAGTTTCGGGAAAAATCCTTTATGCTTAAATAAAAATTCAAAAGAGTGAGTAAATTGATGATAAAGAGAAAGTGCTAGGAAAAAAGTGCGCTAAAAAATATTCCATCGTGCTGATGGTAAAGCCTTTTCAAGTGGTTTCAACATATGGGAAAGGAAAATTTTCACCGAGTATATAATGGCTTGATCGTTTTAGGGTGCACCAGAATTTATATTTACAATCTATCAAAAGTTTGGCTGGAAGTGTGACTTATATTACATAAAGTGTGATTACAGCAATCACCATTATTTGGCGAAAGGTTATGTGACTAAGAAAATTATCAGCGTGGACGATTGTGTTCTATTTTTAGATGTTTCTATCTAGATCTGAGCGATGTCAGGTACAACTGTTGACTGAGGCTTTATGTTCTAACAAAAGATATATCGAACTCATCTAATGCTCATGATATTGATTCTCAAGAAAACTCCAAAAATCACACAATATTTGAGAAGACAAACAGGAAAATACGGCTAAAAATTAGTCTTACTCAGTGAGTCTCTGTCGTATATTGTATAATAATTATTCGTTTCTAGAGTCCAAGGTCTGCGTAACGACGCTGAGGACGGCTGACATGTGCCCAAAATGCTTGTATGGTTTTCACCATCATTTGTGTTAATGGGAGGCACCTTGATCATCACTGTGTATTACTGTGCTAATTTTTCTGAATGATTTTCACCGATAATAGAAAATCTTTGTAGCTGGAGAATAAGAAAAACGGCATGTCGTAGCTTGAATTTTGCCAACATGTAAACGAGCAATTAATAGCGGCTTCTCTGATTTTGGAAAATTAGCTGTCAGTTCCCCACACAGAGATGGGAAGTCAGCTTCGAAAAGTAATATTTACTCCTCTTTTGTTCGATTATCACTAGAGTAAAAAGCACATGATAGAGTCAAAAAAGGTTGGAGTTCAATTTTTGCCACCGAATGCGAAATCCACGATGCAGTTTATGCCTGAGACATCACTCGAGAGAACGTGCTTCAATATCACATTTATTTCTTGCATAAGCGCGAACTTCTGTTTTATCTAGCTTTCACTTAAGGGGTCATTTAATTTCAGAATTTTCCGTTGCCTAAAACATACCAACAGAATGAAGTGAATAAATCAAAGCCTGAATAAAAAGGCTGAGTAGTTGACATAATTGACACGGTGAATAAAAAGACAAAGTAACGCACCGAATGACTTTAAAGAAGAACCGGTCATTGATGGGAAAATTAATTCCAGTTAGGGTTTCAAAGAATAAAATACGAACCAAAAGCCAAGTTGTAGACAGAAAGGAACAATTGAAATGTTTCTGTTCAAATATGAAAGTAGCTTACATTTTTGCTCTGCCTGATTGATTTAATCAGAGTAATTCTTCCGGCCATAGACCGAAATATTGTATTATCACATTTTCAACTTACAAAATACGCCCCTCATGATGATTAAAAAATAAATTCATAAATGTTGATAAAATTTAATGTTTAAATGCACCAAATAAAGCGGAAAAAATCTCTCTTTGAAATAAATATGTTGAAAACCGAAGCATAAAACACGAATGTTACATGACAATGATAATCACCACTACATATTATTTCAAAATATTTTAATTATTTTAAATGAGAAAAAATATAACAGCTTTGGAATTATATATAATTTTGTCTTTTCATATATCGTCAAATTTAATACGAAACGTTAATTCCAGAACACATGTACAAAGTAGATGTGACAATTTCTACGCGATAATTACTTTTTCCCGTACTTCTTGACTATTACTTTTAAATATTTTCTGTCAATTAACGAGTGATACGACAGATACGTCATTTCTGAAACACTCCAGAAGATGCTACTTCTATAGCAGTTCGAATATCACTTTTAGAACTACCGAAGTGTAGCAAGAGTAGACGGGCCCTACAAATAAGAAATTTGATAATGAATTTTTGAGATCGCCTAATACCTTTAATCCAGTAGGTTAGTGGTTCCCAATATTTTCGAGAGCGCGAACTCCTTTTCAGTCTTCAAACATTTCTCAGACCACATCATGCTGGTAGTTGTTTCTTACACTCCATCAGAGCCGAGACAAGATATTTTTGCGCCATAGGCAAGGTTTGAAAATTGTGTCCACTCCTAATGAAAGTATGCAGAACACAATTTTACCTCTCAAAAATGTTGTTTATTAACAACCTAGAGTTAAAATAAAATATATTTTATGATACAAAACGTTACAATTAAAAGACAAAATTGTGAATCGTTGCGCCCCTAAGCGTGCGGCGCCCTGGGCGAGTGCATCCCCTCGCCTAGCCCTTTATGTCCTGTCTCAGCACTCTATTATATATGGAAATGTAACGCAATAAAAAGGAACAATATGCACTCAGCAATCGTTTGTAATGTTCACACGTTAAGTTTTGTCATATTCCTATTCATTACTTCCACAAATACATTTGCGAAGCATAGCAGTGAGGAAGTTATTTTTCCTTGGGCCCCCTGTAGTAGCCCCGCGGACCATCAGAAGTCCGCGGATCACAGTTTGGGAACCGCTGCGGTATGTGATATATGTAACCTCAGTGGCCGTATAGAGTGTGAAACCGCTTTTTAGATACAGGAATTAGAAGTGCCGCTCGCCGATTTGGCTTGATTGTTGTTTTTTTTTTCAAAAGAACAAATCGTAAAACGACGCAGAAGAGATTTTGAATTCATTCGTACTTTGGAAGCAATAAAATGGCTCACTTTTTGATTTCCAAAGGAATTGGTCCACATTAGAATAATTTCCATTCTTATTATGAAATTTTTAAGCAAAGCTACAGTACCTTAGTTCGAATGGCTTAACATTTTATAGAAAAATACAATCACAATTTATCAAGATTGCATGACAGCAGGTGAGATAATTTATGCAAAAAATTATATAGAACATGTCGAGATGAGCCTATCAAATGTCGAACGCCAATATCCATCAGGCGATTCCAAAAAATCAACGTTATTTTTAGCTGTCATATGGAACGCCATGTGAGAACCAAAGCATTTTTCAGTCTTCTATTGAAATCACTTTTCAATTAGCGCCAAACCAAAATTAAACCAACTCGGTAAGTGCCTGTCTTACATATTTCGTCAATAAAAGTAAATGACACAAATAAAATTCACTCTACCAATCCATAAGGCGCAAAAATTAAACGCAATCGTACCCATCAGGCCTAATTCATGTATTGAGTTTTGCCAATTATTTAGCATGTCTTTAAAATTTGCGTTTGCGTTGCGTTGAACGCACACAATCATTAAATAAATATAAACTCATAATTTTATCAATGGCCGTTGAAAAGACATGTGGTTTCAAGAACAAGCACTTAAAAACACTTGCCTCAGGTATCTCCAATAGCCACAACATACATACATAATAATTCTATCTTTCGGGAGGTTTTAGGCACCCCTGACCCAATCTATGCCATCCGAAGCTTCTCTTCAAGTTCTAATACCCAATTCGCTCTTTTAGTTCATCTAATATACTTCTTTGCCACTTTCCTAACATTCTTCCCCTTATGACTTCTTTCAATAAACCGTTTCCTTTCAAATTTTGACCAGCCCAAGCTTCTCTCTGCCCCTTATTACTAGGTCCAACATCAATTCGTCGCAGGCAATTCGTCGCACGGCTGTCGTCGCGCGACAATTCGCGTGTGTCTAATTCGTCGCAAGACAAATTCGTCGAAAATTCAGGAACCGCTGAGGAAATAGGAAATATTTTTCTTTTATTTTCGATATCACGATTTGCATAGTGAAATCTCGAGTTGTGCATTGGCGGTGAAATGTCCCGCCATCAAAGACAGCCAAATTTTCGTCCGATTTGCCTTGCGACAAATTTACCATGCGACATATGTATGTCTTGCTACAAACTGCCTGCGATTAATTGACGCGCGACAAATTGACCGCGACCAATTTACGGTACACCTTATTACTCTAATTAAGGTCCTCTCTTCCCCTACTGCATTCAAAACTCTCTCTGTCCAATTAGTTTTCTCTAGTCTACTCTATACCCACCTCTCAAACGCCTCTAATCTATTCACATCTTCTCTCTTCATTGTCCATGTCTCACAAAGTTATAAAAACCCAGATGCGCATTTCGGTTAAAAGACAGCTTTCTCCATTGCCAATTTTTCGAAAATAGATTCCAAAAGAACTTTGGATTTTTTATAAGTTGTTGTGGCTATTGGAGATACCAGAGACAAGTATTTTTTAAGTGCTTCTTGAGTTTTTTCAGCCATAATACGAGATCGATAATTCCGTTGAATTAGGCATGAGCTTACTATAACCCAAGAGCCGGATCCAATACCCGAGGTCATTCAATCCAGCCCTTGAAGCTATTGTGAGAAATCGACTCAAATTTTAATCTCAAATATTGATTTTCAATCATGTTTTCGTACCATCGCTTCTAAAATTCACATCCTCTGCTCTCCATATCTCTTACCCATATCTCTTAACCATAGGCTTTGTAAACATATCTAAAACTACTAGGCGAGATTACTCCAATAACATCCACCAGCCAATATATTTTTTCAGATTTATAGGAAATCTTCATTTATCTTTGCGGTACAAAACTTTCGATTGTTAGAAATAGGCTTAACACGCTGCTCACGGACGGACGAGTTCAAAGACAATTGCTGGTAAATGTAACGTATTTTGGCTAATATAATGCGCGAGTTTGGACTCGACCAGGAGGATGTGAGATGGAGGTGGAGGGAGAGGCACGGAGATAGGGAACGAGAAGGGACGAGAGAGAGAGAGGGAGAGAGAAAAAGGGAGAGAGAAGGGAGTGGAGAAGAGAGCTAGAGAAGGCGCGCGGAGGTGGCGCTAGTGCGCCCGCGCGATCGGAAAGGCGGAAGGGGCGAGGAGACGTGGGGCGGGAGAGTGGGGGTGGTCGCGTGGGCGCCGGGGGGAGGAGGGGGCGGGAAGGAGGGAGGGCCTCCAGGAGGGAAGGGGGAAGTCGGATGGTATTTTTGCGAAGGGGGAGGCGCGGGCGACCGGCGTTCGCGTCTCCGCTTCCAGTGAGCTTTCGGATCTCGCGGCGGTCGGAGCGAGTGGGAGAGCGACAGTGACATCTGGCGGTCAGAGAGAGAGAGAGAGAGAGCGGCGCGCAAAAAGGGAAGGAACTATCTCTCTCGTTTCCGGAAGGGAGAAGGGGGAAAAGCGCACCTGCCGAGAGGAAATACTCCCCTCTCACTTCCTCCCACCCCAGCCCCCGCCCTTCGGCCTCCTTACCGCCCCCCGAGCCCTTCACGGTATTTCTGTCACCGGCCGTTGACACCTCCCTCGCGCATTTGGGCCAACCGTCGTCGCTTCCGAGATTTTTGGCGGCGGAGCCCCAGCTATCGCTCAAGGCTACTCGTGCTCGCGCAGATTCGCCACATCGGATTACTCCCAAAGTCGTCCTCACGTGATCGACAAACCGCGGAAAGTGGAAACCCCTCTCGAGGCGCTCGTCGAGGGATTCTGGAGGGCGTGAGGACGCGTGCGAGCATGGTGCCCAAGAATGAAATCCGACGGCCTGGAAGCGCAGGTAGCCCTCCGAGGGTAGCCGCACCCGGAGACACCGGCGCACCAGCAACTGTCTGCAGACCACCGATGTGATCGCCCTCTCTGCCTTAGGGAAAGAGAACCAGAGTGAGAGAAAGAGCGCGAGATAAAGTGAACGGTCGCTAATAAGGAGTTCCCGGAGGACGAATTCCCGTTTGGAGGGATATTCGGAAAAAGCGAAAGGGGAAAATAAAGGGGCAAAAGGAAGGAGAGTGGCACGCGCGCCCACAAACACGACCATGATAGGAAATTAATCGCATCGGTTTGATCCCTCGGAGGCCGCTCCCCCAGCGCTTGCGGCGAGGAAGAAGAAGAAGAGGTCCGAAGGGAAAAGAGACAAAAGAGAAGCGAAGTAGGTAGTGCCACGAATGGGATTAGTCGGAAAGGTTTCTTCGGAATCTACTCTGTAAACTCGTGCACTGCGGGAAAGTAAGGATTCTCTGTCGGCGGTGGCGGAGAAACACAGCCGCGCGGGAGACTGCGTCTTAGCGGAGAGCGGCCGCAGGCAACAAACAAAGAGAGTTTTGCGGGTGGTATCCTGCAAGAGGAAAGGGGACTGAGGGAGACCACTCCCAATTTTGTAGGTCTCTCTCCGTTTAAAACAGCGGCTAAACTCTCTTGTGACCGAGGAGTAATCGCCCGTGTTCCTTCCAGTCGTCACCGAAGCAAATTAAAGGGCAGTTGGGTTGTGGCTGGGGGTTCCGACCAACCGCTGCAACGCTCTTCTGAGAAAGGACCCGAGGACCCAAAAGGCCGATTGGAGGATGGCGGAAAGTACGAAGGAATCGCGACGAGGGCCGTCGGGGGCCGCGGCGGCGGAGAAGAAGCGGCGCGGGGGCGTGTGGAGGGGCGCCTTGATGTGGGCCGCCTGCGCTCTCTTGCACACTCACCTCACAGGTGAGTCGAATTTGCACAGCAATTAACATTTCCGTCACAAATGAAATTTTTTCGCAAAGACAACCTAAAGTGATGAATTTCTTCCATGCCTTGAATTTCAACCTGAGATAATGATAATTTTTTTAAGTTTAGTAATTGTGAATGTCTACGCGTTGACGCTAAATGCGTAGATTTGCAAAGTGATCTTTGTCTACTTCCTTATTCAAATTAGATAGTGAAGAACGACAAACTAGTCGGTGAGGTATTTTTATTCACTGGCTTGCTAAAATAATTCTCCAGATTAGTTTTTTTTTAGACTGTTACGCTTTTCGAAGAAATAACGAAAATATAATTTCTGTGCTTCGGAGCATTCAGCCCTTCTATCAAGAGAGTTTGAAGATAATATATTTTTAAAATAAATGGGGCGTTCAAGGCATTAAACATCTTGTTTAGCAGCTAAAAAAAATTGAATTAGAAAAAAATGTTTCTTCTTAATCATTCGACGTCTATTAAAGATAGTTCAAACTCCTGACTTCAGTTCTAAAATACCATTCTCAGAATGAACTATTAGTACTGATGGTGCTTAGGTTGAGTTTAGAATTAGGATAAAGAGATTAGTTTCATATATGTAAGCATGTGTAGCTATTAGAATTTCATCAAGCATTTAAATTAGATTGGTCATACTAGAGAAATTATTGAACTTTACGTTGTACTTTGACTCATACCTCATACTTCGTAAGAATGCTTTTCATTATCAATAACTGCTTCTTACATATAAAGGATATATATATATATATATATATATATATATATATATATATATATATATATATATATATATATATATATATATATATATATATATCATATAAAACCTAAGGTACTTCTAGAAGTACTACAGAGCTGAAATTTGACATGATGATACGTCATTGGGCACATCTTCTGGAAAAAATCCGAAATTCCAGAAAATATTATATTTAAGGAGTGTTTTTGACCTCAATATCAAATTTTCAAAACCCATAAGAATAGCATTGAAAACGGTGCAGGGCTAATTAAATCGCTTTTTTAAATTATTTACAATTAATTTACATAATTGTGACATGCACCATACTGTGGACGGAAGAAGTTTTTATCTTGAAAACAAAACTCAAATCCATGCTGAATTTGCGTAAAAATTTGATTTTAATTATAAAATTATGCAATTATTTCTGTATTCAACAATGAAAAATATGAACTACCATAGCAACGACTCCAATGCCTTTCGATGGGAATTGATTTTCCATACTTCAAGAGCATTGATTTAATGCTTAGATTGTATTTTAATTCATTTGATTTCAGCCAACGACGTATACATATGATGACGTGACAATTTTAAATTATTCTTTTATCTGAATATGTACTAAAACAGAAAATTTCCTAATTTTTACATAACTTTTAGTGTAACATATAGGTTACTGTCTTAATGATGGTTAAAGTTATTGCTTGAAAAGGGCGATCGGAGCCCTGAAACTATTATCTTATTTAAATGGGTAGTTCAAATGCTGTCGCGTTGGTTACGAGTTAAGATCTTGGTGTATGGTGATTTTTTAATTGCTTGCAGTGTGCAAGCACCGACAGCTCGTAAAATATATCGCTGCAATTTAATGTGCGTGCTAAAATCTGAGACAAGGAGAGTAAGCGGAGGATTAAAAGAAGTTTTAATCAAGTTCCTGATAATCTTTCGCTGATTTTTGGAAAGGCGTTATTTAGTCTCTACTTTATCTTCCTGTCGCTTCGCATTCCCCTTCCCTTTTAAAGTTTCGTTTATATATATTTTCAAATACGTTCTGTAGGGTCTTATTCTGCTGCATACATGGCAGTGCTGATGTATAATTCTCATTTTCGCCATGCTAGAAAATTCAAAACTATTTAGTTATATATTTATAATATTTTGCCCTAATGCTATCGATTCCGTTTTCCAAACGGAGCGTGAGTAACATTATAAACTCAATCATTTTTTGTAAACGATTTTCGCAAAATAATAACTTCTATTTTTGACAAGACAGTAAAAAGTGAACTGGATTGGGTATTTCTAGAGAATAGACTACATATTCACGAAGAGATAAGAAATAAAAATCAGGATGGAACGAGGTTGAGAAACAGGTTTAACCAATATTCACGTCTCTGGATAAACTACTAATAAATATTATGAGAAATAACCATTTTCAACTTTATAGATTTTTAGGATTTTTCACAGACAATTGGAAATCGCAGTTTCCTCAGGCAAAGGTCATCAAGGAATTTCAATTTCGCTTTTATGCAAAGATTCCCATCACTTTCCCTCAACAATTTGGTTATTCTCTCAATAATTGTCTTCCACATAAACATCCGCGCTCGTCACCTCTCCTCCTCTGTCTTCTCATGACTCTCTTAATCCTTCCAGACCACAATTCCCCTCTCCATCACTTCATCAACACTTCTCTACTTTTTTATCTACTCCCTCTCCCACTCCATTCCTATCTTTCGCCGCACTCTTTCCCCCCTCAACCTCCTCCCTCTTTTACACTTGCGTCTTATACACTGTCACCCCATTTCTCCCTCATCCACCCTCCTCCTCCTCCCACCCTACCTCTCGTCTCTCCCCCTCCCTCCTTCACACGCTTCGGCCCGTTCTCCTCTTCTCTCATCTCCCCCCTTCCTCCCCTCCTAACTCCCTTTTCCCCCCACACGCTGCCACTCCTTGCATCTGAGCGTTTTTATCCTCCTATGGTCTCCTTCCTTCCTTCCTCCCTCCCTTCCTCCTCCTCTCTGACACCTCCTCCACCTTCTCTCCCTAGTCCCCGATAAAAGCGTCTCACACAGTGGGCGACAAATCACGGTGGCACATTCCTCTCTCTCTCTTTCCTCCCTCGCTCTCCCTCTGCATCTCTCTACCCTCCTCTCTCTCTCCCTACCTACCTCTCTCTCCCTCACTCTCCCCCACTCTCCCTCACTCTCCCTACCTACCTCTCTCTCCCTCACTCTCCCTCTCTCTCCCTCTCCCTCTCTTTCTCTCTCCCTCTCCGTCCTCATATTCTCCGATCATTTTCACCCCAACCACCTCTCTCCCTCCTGAGTCGTTACCCTAGTGGCTCTGGAATGATTCATGTGTGGCCATAGTGCGTCGTCGACCCAAATGTCCGAGACAGCGTTATTGTTTCGATAAATATGCCCTCGCGACGGCGATTCGACGCCAAGAACGAATAATCTCGACTCTATCCCATACCGCCTTCTCTTCCCCCTGCAAGGCGACACCGGGCGTCGCATGAATCAACCTAACGGCAGGGATTCCTCCCTCCCTATCTACCTCTCCTTCTTCCTGTTCTACCCTCTCCTCCTCTTCCTTCTCCCCTTAAAGCGATTTCCCCTCTGCGGCCATCCCCCTCTCTCCCTCTTGCCTTCTATGATATGCACACCCAGCCGGCGTGCATTGGCAGTCTTCTAAACTTGGTCCAGCGACGGGACTGGAACACTCTTGGCACTCGTCCCACGCATTAGCCGTGGCCGACATAGTATACCAATCATTGCTTCCAGATCTATCTAAATTTTCACTCGGCCTCGCCGAATGCGTTAAGGCTTAGGTCTGCCAGATCAAGAAAGCCGCTTTTACGGAAACGTGGATAATTTTCTTTCAAATAATTTTTCGGTTGATCGATTCGTGGTTAAAACAAAAGACTTGACGTTTTCAAACCGCATCAACAGTTATTAGATTAGATACTGATACTTAAAAGCACAATCAAGAACTACGCATAGCTCTAAATAAAACTCATAACTCCTGAGACACGGGAAAATGAATCACAATATTTAAAAAATAAAATGCCTTTAAGGAGATCTTGCTTCTATCTCCACCTTCAAATTAAAATCGAATAGGGTTGGCAGGTTACTTTGGCTTGATTGGTTGTTTAGATGGTTTAAGTTTTTGCGAGGTTTGTAAAACGTTTGAAGAAAAATCGATATTATCTGCCAAGAACTAGTTCTGCCCGTCTACATTGTCAGCCAATTAGTTTACACCAGGCCAATTAAGAACCTTCGTTACTTTTTCCCCTTTGGGAATGATCGACCTTTTGACCCAATCCAATTTCGCCCAGTCAGTAACAGTGAAAACTGTTATTATTGGTGATACGAATAAATCTGTCTTATAGCGTAGATGCTCTCTTTGAGATAACTTGAAAATATATAAACGTGCTAAATAGATGAAAGAAATGCTTACGGTTAGCCTAGCTAGTTATGATTTCACATGTGAGACAGGAGTGAAATGATATCGATAAGCAGCAGCAAAATTCAATTTGAGTAAATGTGATATAAATCAAATTGTACTTATTCGCGATTCATTCGCGATAAATGTGACTTTAGTCCTCCCGTGAATGAAATAATAATGTTTTTTTCTTTTTCTACGCTTTTCTCCTTACATGAATTTTCATTAATTCTCATGAAATGTCTCCCGCGCAATATAAGTTCTTTCAATTGTAAGTTGAGACGTAAAATATCTCTATCACTATTCTTTTTTATCTTCTCCTCCTCTCTCTCTTTCCTTTACCTTCTTTCTCCTATATTATTTTTATAACTTCCTCTTTCTTTAACCGCTCCATTTTTCAATTGTTCTTCAGATCCTTCTCATCTGTATCTATTCTCTCTCTTCAAAATTCTCCAGCTTTCTTTCATCTTTGCGTTTCTTTCGCCGCTTTCTTCTTCTTCGAGTCTCTGTCCACATTCCCGTTCTTCGTTCCCTTTACCTCCCTCTCTTCCTCTTTCCTTCGAATTTCACCTTCCTTTTCCTTATATTTTCATTCTCTTCCTATCGATGCGATTATTATGCGTTCTTTGCACAAAGTGAACGCATATAGAGGAGGTAGTTTCCGTCCGTCCTAATGTTAAAACTCAGAAACCGCTGGACGTATTATGATGAAATTTGGTATTTTGAAGTTTTGCTAAAATTGCTCGACCGATATCAATTTCGGTCAAAATCTGGCAACAATGCTGACCACTTTACATGAAGACCTACAATGATTCTTTGTTTCAACTCGAGAGCCGCTGGACGTATTTTGATGAAATTTGGTATGGGGGAGTTTTGCAAACATTGGTTGACCGATTCCAATTTTGGTTAAAATCGGATAATAATTACGACCACATTACATGACCTAAAAATAGTGGCAATGTTCCTTTGTTTCAACTCGGGAACCGCTTGATGTATTTTGATGACATTTGGTATTGGGGAGTTTTGCTAAAATTGGTCGACTGATTCCAATTTTGGTTAAAATCGGATAACAATGACGACCACTTTAAATGAAGACATACATGTAGTTTACAATGTTCTTTTGTTTCAACTTGGGAACCACTCGACGTATTTTGATGAAATTTGGCATTGGGGAGTTTTTTTTAAATTAATCGACCGCTTCCAATTTTGGTTAAAATCGGACAACAACGATGACCACTTTATATGAAGACCTACATGTAGTTTACAATTTTCCTTTGTTTCATCTCGGGAACCGCTTGGCATATTGTGATGAAATTTGGTATTGGGGAGTTTTAGTAAAATGAATTTTCCGATTCGAATTTCGGTCAAAATGGGATAATAATTAAGACTACTTTACATAAAGACGTACATGTATTTTACAACGTACCTCGCTTTCTTCTCGTTAAATTCTTATCTGAGCGAAAATATCGAGAACATTGTGAAATCTCAAAGAACACATTTGGAAACTCTGTGTTCTCCGACATGAGATACACCTTTCCATTCTTGTTGTGATCCGTACGAGTTAATTCCGCAAACACTATTAATCCAACTTGTAAACCATCTTATTTCTACCAATTGAAATTTAAAACATACATTCCTTTAGGTAATTCATAGTATATAACTAAAACAAGTTTGAGCCGATTCTAGGCAGACAAATTTTCTCGCCACACTGTTGTAAATTAAGTATGTTAATCATGTCGTCGTACTAGGAAGTACATTTTATCCTGTTGTCCTTTAATTTGTAGCACCATCCCTCAGTATCTCTCTCTTCTCATCCCTACTATTCTATTAGCTATTTATTCTTATTGCTGTTGTTTGCGTCGAATTTTATTTTGTTTTGGCGTTTTAGTTTGACGAACTTGGTAAAAATAATACAACGGTCTCTCTAGTAATCGGAACTCCAGTTTAAAAGCCTATTTTACAAAATAAACTCCTCCTCTCTCAAACGAAAGCGTCTTTGACTAGAAAATTAAGCGAAAATGTATATAACATAGTAATAGTTTTAATTCTACAATAAAGCGATACTACGGAGTCATGGTAAATATTCTTCTAATGTTTGATTGCCTCTCTTTTTCTTGTGTTGAAAATGACTCATCGGTCTTGTATCTGATTTATATTGGTACAGGGGTTTATTTCACACTGTTGACATCTGCTGACATTAAGTGCAGTTTTAATTTATTTCTTGTCCAAGCCAATATCGTACCTCCGGATTTTCTGGAGTCTCAGTTAACCGGCTCATCCATCGGTTCCGTTTCTGCTAGTTAAGCAGGCCTCATAATTTAATTGGCAAAGATTATTCGTGCGATTATCAAGATTTTTTATTTCTATACTATAAGGATCCAATGGAATAATGAGATTTTATCGAAAAAAAGTAAATTAAAATTCGAACCAAATAAATCACTTTTTTAAATATGGTAATTATCTGGATGAATGAGTGCTGTTAGATAAACTTCGTTAAACTAAATATAAAAATTAAACATTCCTTTTTTACTGTCTCGATTTAGTTATTCCAAGCACGATTTCTCCAAAATCTTTAAATACACACCAGAATTTGATTCCAAAGGTTACTTACATCCTACGATTCCTTTCTCAGATGAGGTCAAACTTGCAGGTATACTCCAGTTGAGTACTCGGGGTCTCTCTACTCTCTCATGTTATATACTAGTCCCTTTAGGGAATATGTGTTCTAGTGGCACGGCAATGTCGCTAGACCTCTTCCCCCTTTCTCCCTCCCTTCTTCTTCTTCCACCCCTCCTCCCCCTCCCCCGATAACCTCTTCTTCTCTAACATCTCTCCCTTATTTTCCCCTTCCCCCCTCTCTCCGTGTGAACCCTGAGGGGCAAGATCCAGTAAGGCGACCCATTAATCATCGTCCTTTTGTGGACAGGGACAACGCTTTCTCATCGCTGCAGAGAGTGGAGTTCGGAAGACTGAAAACGGTCTCTAACGGCCAAAAAAATGAAACACATGACTGCTCCATTTCGTGTCTATCGAATACATTTGTAATTGTCGGCCTTGGAGATGGAATTAGCTAAAAATAACATATTTACTTAATGGCACATAAATCGGTTGCAAGCAAAATATGGTACAAAAATTTTCCGCGGCGTATACTCAGCGTTGCAGTTGAATGATGAACGTAATTTAACAATCGAAGAAACAATATTTCATTAAGTTCATTCTTAACCCTACAGCAACTGGATTCCTGAATAGGCTTTCACTTATATATATTTTATATTGCTGGAAAAAATGGGTAATAAGGACTTCTGCATAATGCTTACATTTAGAAGATATTGATTCTAGAGAGAATCAAATTTGAATGGCTCGGATTCCAGGCCAGAAATTCCAATCATATCTAGAGCATGAGGAAGTCATTTTGATATTTATATTACTATTTATAATAGATATGTAGGGCAATAACAATTAATAGAAAAAATGTGATTCATGCAAATGCGTCTAAGAGTGGGTATATCTCAAAATTTATGATTGCGGCGCTGCGTAAATACATTTATTATGTCCCCAGTGAAAATGTTCTACAGGTTAATAGAAACGACTCTGAAATTCTATTCTGTAAATATAAAGATATTTGTCGTAGCAAAGAAGGATATGTATTAAATTCACCGACCTTTGAAAAGTAACCAAATTTTATTAGTTCAACTTTGAAATCGTTATATAATGTATGCCCGTTTACGCGAAGCATAACATGTGTAACTCATCGATTTTCCATTAATCTTCGCTCAGAGTTTTTCCGCCTTTTCTATCAATTTTATTCTGTGAAATACCAAGATGTCTTACATAACAGCGATGCAGTCAATCCATTGTAGTACAGAATTGCTAACCTATATCACTGAGTCATATATACAAAATATGATTTACCGCGAGTGAAACTTTGGAAAACTTTTCATACCTGAGACATAAAGTTTAAGCAGGTAGATGTTCGGGACCATATCTAGGACAGCGAATTTTTTATATACCTTTCGAGGATAGAATAATACGCAGGTATGCGGTTAAAATGGAATAGTTTCTATTCATTTTGCTACAGAATTTAATTAATTATTTCTTTTTGTGATGCGACAACAAATGATCGATTTAAAAATATCGTATTGTTTGAATGTCCTTCACATACGGACTCAATTCCCTCGACAAGTCACGACGTAAAGCCGCTTCTGTTTTTCCTCAATGCATCATATAACGAATGATTCGAATAAAAAATCGAGAAGCGCAATTCACTAACGGAAGGACTCTTTCTTTACGATTCGTTTCGGAGGAGAAAATATTCTAGAAACTCATTTTAACGGCACATTTATGACTACAGCGAGTAAGGTGAAAGCAGACAATTTTACCTTTTAATATGGAAAAGCAAGAAATGCTCTTATACTCTTTTAATGATTGATACTTAATGATTTAACTGTAAGAATCAATAAAATTTCGATAATTTTTATCAGCCCATTAAGAAAGTGTATGAGCATTAATTTTTTAATAGAGTATTCTTCTATTTAGATATAGCCTTGATAGATTACGGTGATTGCAGAGAAAATTTTAGCTTAATGATTTTGTCTGGTGATTACAATATATTATACTTTATTATATTCGTGATGAAATTTGGTTTGATATCTATACTGAGCAGGGAAAAGTCGATTTTTAATATAAATTGTATTTTTGTAGACAATTCAATGAACATCATTTATAAGAAAATTTTTTAATATGGTTATCTTTTTGTAAAAAAGGATACAGGTCCGCTTAATCCCATGACTCGGACATATTCTTTCCTCAAAATATGATGTTAAATCTTGAAAATGACCTTATGCATGCAATTACCTGTTGCCTTTGAAAGTTCTGTTGGGATGTTATCAAGCCTAGAAGATAGGTCATTTATCACCCGGGACGGTTGCATGACTCATTTTTTCTGTAGAAAAGTTTTGAACAGTTTTACTATGCAAATTTCCATTATCAAACGTGTGAGGTGTCTCTTAGTAATCACGATACATTGCTTCATATTTCATCTCCCCTATTTATATTCATTGCTAGATTGATTAACTGAATGAGAATGTAAAATAGTATATTATTCAAAATGAATTGCCTTTGAATTTTTTCAACGCTCATGCTTTTAACTTATCCATAAACTTCTTTATATAGCGTCATTTGTAGCTTTTATTCTACTTGCTACTGATGAACGCTTTCAGAATTTCACTAAATGACTATATACCTATCTTTCTTGACGGCGTAGTTAATTTCAATTTTAATATCCCTGAGTTATTTATAAGTACCATTTTCTCTTGGTGTCTTCTAAAAGTAGCTCGCTGTGTATATTGTTTCTTTCATCTAACTCTGGGCAACGGTCTCTTTGTTCATTTTTTCTCCAAATCAGCTGCTGTCATCCTGCAGTTGTCATTCCGCGTTTCATTTGAAATAAATTGTTATTAATTTTGAATAAGATATTTCTATGCCGTTCGGTACTCTTATTTCTTAAAATAAACTGTCCATTTCTACAATAAAATAATTTGCAGCTGATTGACGGAATGTTTTTATTAAATATTAATCCTTAATTTCAGCAAAGGTATTGTCTTTTTTAGCGTTTAAGTTACTTGTTTCAGGTCTAACCCCAATTCATTCATTGCGGTCGAATTCACACTATATTTCAAGGATACTCTTATAATATTTTGTTAATAGTGATTTCTGCTGAATCTTAATTTAAGTGACACGTAAGAGATTACCTCTTCATTTATATCAGTCCTTTATTATCAAAAGAGATCTACTGCTCTTAAATATGTTGAAGTTTTGCTTCTGTGGACTAAGTCCTGGAATCAAATATTTTAAGCTTCATTTAAAGTAATGTTGCAAAGAAAAAAAATTTTCAATTATTTCTGACTTCCGAAAACTCGGAGCCGTCTCTAATTTTATACCATTTACCCAACCATTGCCAGAGGAAATCGTAGTTACATCTTGAGAATAAGGAAGAGTTATCTATTAATCTTGAATTCATCTAAGAGTGATAAAATAACAGGCCGACAATGCAACCGGGTTGAAGGGCACTTCTTTCACATTGGCCGGAGGTAAACTGAATTTGTCACAACAAATTGGAGATACGAGCTTCCGAAAACACTGCGCTTTGTCTCTAGATATTATTTAAACCATTTTTCGCATACTTCAATTGAATAAAAAATGATATAGTACATGAAACCTGAGAAAAAATCCACTCCAGATTTTTCGCAGATAAAAAAGTGATCAGCGCAAATAAATTCCTGGACTCTTTGTGTTGAATCCAAATCCGACTTAAATAATCCGATTCTCGCCTTCTAATTCCACATTTGCAAGAGAGTCGTGCATTCAAAGCGACATAAATTGTCTTCTAAGGCTCTTCCACTCATCATCTACTCTCCTCGCTTTCCCCCCTCCCTGCCGCCACCTCCTCCCCTCTACCGCCACCACCCCTCCTCCGTTTGGGGTTCAAGAGGTGAGCCCGGCCGACAGGAGGTGAGCCCGGCACCAACACTCGCAACTGCCCGCCTCTACTCCTCTCTCTGCTTTGCGATGGTGCCGGTAATCCCAACCCCCTAATTAAAACAATGGCAGTAATCCCGCCACTTCCCATTTTCTCTCCCGGACCCTGGAGTGGGCGGGGGAAATCCAGAGGCGCTTCGGGAGATACCGTATCGGGGCCTGAAAGAGGAGAAGAGAGGGAGGCAGGGGGCGTAGATTAAGAGGGGGACAGAGGCTAGGCGGCCGGGTAGGGCCCGATCCGACCGCCGACGCAGCAGGAGGGCCTCCTGGAAATAACACACTTATTCACTTAAATTCCCTTCCTCCGGTTTTCGCCCTCGCGGAAAATTGCGAGGCAGCCTGCTCCAGTGGAGGATGAGGGGGAACGTCAGATTGCCGGAGGCCCATTATCCAATTAGCACCGCGAAAACAAAACACTGCAGGACGGAGGGAAACAATAAAAAGGCCATTTTCGGGATTCGCGCAGGAACGGCCATACTATGTGGCAGAATATACTGGGTGTCGGGGTGGGGCGGATAAGGGACGGGGCGGATAAAGGCGGTGGAGGAGAAAACCGCCCTCTTTCGCCCCTCTTGAACGCTCGCCGATAATAGTGATAATCGCGCGTCGCGGTGAGACCGCCAGCCGTTTGTCGACTGGGCATACAGCGCCGCCCTCGCTGCAGTAGCGAAATGGTGAATTAAAGACAATGCCGCTGGAGGTTTGAATTTCATAATTTATGATGGATTAGGAGAAAGACCAATGGGTTATTATTTTATCGCGTCCACTTAGTTTTTTTAAAGTTAAGAGTGTTAATCGGAGTCGATCGTTTCAGGTCAAAAAGATGTTACTGATGAAACATTGATCTCATATGCAACTTTCGCTTGGAGCATAACTATTGATACAACAGACTTAACAGAAAATTTCAATAATATCTCACAATGCTGAAATGTTAAAATTATTACTTTAATTTGGAATTCTCAATTTCAAAACTAATAATATATGCCTCTCCATTATAAATAAATGTTGTAATCCTTATAAGACTGTTAGAGAGATAGTTTTTCAATATAATTTTAGCCACAAGACGATCTCCATCATTCTCGGTTGAACTGATTTTTAAAAAATCAACGTAATTAGCTTTATAAATGACAAAAATAATAGTACTTATATGTGACCACAAACGCTCTTACCTTTGTTTATACTTTGAATCCTAAAAAAATAAAGCAATCTGGTCAAAATTACAATTTGAGTAAAGCAACCAAGAGAACGATGTTCCAGTAATCTCGAAAGAATGCGGAAGATTGAAAAGGAATTCCAGGAGTGGATGAATGGCAGAGGGTGAAGGGACATGAAGGCGCTGAGAAGAAGGTAGGGAAGTGGTAAATAGGTTGGGAATGATGGGATACGTTCGAGGGTGAACGAAGAACCGGGAATGCGGAGGAGGTAGGGAGGGAGGAGGAGAGAGGAAGAAGAAGTGGGAGGAGGTAAGTGGGCGGGAGGTAGGGAGGAGAAGGGGTGGTGGGGAGGAGCCCTTTATGGAGGAAAGGGTTTAGGAGGGAAAGATTCTGGTAAAAGGAAGCAGGGGCTGAGTCGACGACATTCTACTGACCTGGGTTTCCGAGTATCTGCTCCGGAATTATGCATAAAATTGTAGAGAGGCTGAGTGATATTGACGCGGGTTATTCACGTCGTCCAGTCTGAGATCGGCTCAAGAGTGGAAGCGATAGCGCGAATGAGGCTGTGAAAGAAAGAGGGAGGAGATAGGCGGGAGAGAAGAGAGAAAAGAGAGGCGTCGTACGAGAGGAAAGGGACCCGCAGGCCGTGCCCGGAGGATGTGTTTAACGCGGACTATTTTCTGAAATTTTCTCTTTAACAAACATTCCTAAATGTTTTCCTTGATGCTTCCTCGGCGATCCCTTCTTTTCTCCCTCTTCCTCCTCCTCCTTTCCTCCATTCCCCCCTTTCCATCGCCCTCTTCAGCCCATTTCCCTTCCCTCCCACTCGCGTGTTTGTGTTCTCACCTCCCCTCCCATCAATCCTGAGACCTCCTTCCCCTCTCTCGCCCCTCCCGGACGGCTTACAGAAACTCGTTCACATGATATCCTTCCTCACCTCTTTTGTTCCCACGTTATTTCCTCTCTCTCTCTCTTTTCCATCCCTCCCACTCTCCTATCTTTTCCGTCGTATTTCTCCCGTTCGGAAAACTATTCGTCTTCATCCGTTTCTATCTCTCCCTTTCCCTTTGCAAACCTCCTCTCTCGTTCTCTTTCCATTTACCCTCTTCCAGATCCCATTATATTCGACCCATCTCCCCCTCTTATCTCCTCACAAAATCCCTCTTTCTCGACTGATTTTCTCTTCTATTTTGCTCTTAAACCGCAAGACTTTCGTCCACTTCTTCCATCGACCTGCCTTTTTCTGCTTCGCCGTTATGTATTATTAGCCATCGATGGGCAAAAGGATATTATGTATTTAAAATTAAAAATGGATATGTATAGCCAAGATTTATGAAACGCCTATATAAAATTAATCTTCCAAATTAACATTTTTAAAGGGAATATTTAGGCTCACTTTTTCATTTATCCTGCTATTCAAGAGAACCGCTCTGGAAATATGCTAGAAGTCTATATTTTCAATATTTTCGCACCATCATTATCTCGTCCTTTAGTCTGCTGTCGTTATTGAATAACAACCCATTCTCCTCTAAATAAAGGACTTTCGATGTTCTAAATGTCGTATGAAAACAAAGTCGCCTTGGGTGCTCTTCTTTGTCGTGGCGTCTTGCGCTCCCTTTATGCTCCGAGGCTCCAGAAAGTAGAACATTTCCATCAAATTCTTGGTAAAATCGTATTTATTCGCAAAATACGCTTCAATCTGAATCCTCCTTGTAGCCGCTACATGAGAAGAAGTGGAATTTCTCGGAATGCCTTATGTTTCCTTGAATTGAGAAATGCCTTCTATTCAGTTGAAATCAACATGCATCCGGAAACGGACTTCGAATCGATCCAGCATCGCGACAAACGCTGTTGGTGACACTTTTCATGAGGGCCAGCCATTGGAATAAAATCACGACAACTCTCTAAAACTTTCTGAAGTCATGAATCTGTACCAACCACGTGTATACGATCTTACATGACTCCCGACCTTCACAAAATTCTTAACGAGTGGTTGAATGTGTAGCTAATTTTGATTCTTTCTTCATAATTTACATTCCATTTTAATAAATATGAGCCAATCGCCTTTGACCTTTACAACTCCAAGGACAAAATTCACAATATATCTAAAGTCTCTTCCAATTACATAGTTATTACCTTCTTCCATCTATTTTATGCCATTTTATGCGTTCTTTGCACGAAGGACCGCAGGATATATTTTGATGAAATTTGGTATCGGGGACTTTTACTAAAAATTTGTCGATCTCATTTGGAAACTCTTGTGTACTCCGACATGTAGTACACCGTTCCATATTTTTTAGAAATAAGGAAAATAAGTTTCAATACGGACGATTTATCGACCGGTTACTGTTTCGCGCATCTCTCCGACACAAAAGCATTTATCTCTATTAAGCTAATTCTATTCTATACCAGCTAAGTAGAATATTATATAAATTTTCATTGAAAGCTTTGTTACTTACTGGTTTCCGCAAACTTGAATTTAACGATATATACGGTTCAGCAACGCATGTGGCACTTTTCCTGTCGGCAACTGAGCGTGATGCTGCAACTGTGATTTTCTTGGATGTAGAGGAAGTAAGTTGAAATAAATGGAAATGGAGGGATTGAAAGATAAGAATAGAGGAAGATATGGCAGAAGGAAAACAGGCGAAGGAGCGAGAGCGGTCCTCAAGACACGTCAATGGGAGGCAAAGGAGGAATTGAGAGGAGGAGGAAGAATAAGAGGGTGGGAAGAGGCGCTAACTGAGGTCGCGATTGCGTATGGGAGGGCGTGTGTTCGTGCGCTCCGAGTTTCCATGGAGATGAGGTACGCGTCAGGATAACTCCATTACCCGCTCTGAGACACGTGACAAATGAAGCCCACTTAGCGCCGACGCAGTGTCACTGCCATCCATCATTTATTTTTGGACCTCGCGTGTTTTTTTATTTCGGATCAACGCCAACTTTATGACAGCCACGGCGCGAAATGGGACGAAAGGCCCTTGATTATTGGGGGAGAAGGGGGAATTATGCGCGCTTAATAATAGATAGCGAGTCTCCAAATCAGAACTCCGCTTCGAGCTTTGAGCGATGTATGTTCGGTGTAATTGGAAACTAAAGGGAGTTGTCGAAATTCAAGCTTCAGTCTTTTCATGGAATGCGTAATACGACTGTGCCGTCGAATGTCGGCGAAAGAAAACCCACAGTATGTGTCGCCACGACTTGGTTCTTTCTTTAAATTTCTAAAATATTAAAAGCTGCATTTCACTCATGAAATTTTCCTTTTTTTGAAGACTACACGCAAATTGATTTCCGCGAGAGATTCTGTTTTCCGCAGAGATTTATTTATCTTTTCTGTATGAAATGAGAGAATATTTTGGAATATTTATGAAAGATATTCGTCTCAGATGACAATGTAGTGGCATCCAAAAATGTAATATACAACTCGCGTTAGGGTTGGTAACGAAATGATGGCGAAAGTGATTAAGAAAGCCTCAAAACGAAAGAATAAAACTCGATATGCGATTCGGTTGCAAAGAATTTATTCTCAATGGTGATCAACCATTCAAAAATCCTAAAGAGAAAGAAAGATTCAACCAGAAACTACGGTCTGCTTCTTATTCGAAATCCACCTCTGGTTTTATCAATCGATCTGTGGCTATGGGAGTTATCTTAATCATCATGTCATTGTAGTATTTATATACCCATCATACTATAAATTATTATGTACGCATTTCATTAAACGTGCTACGACTCTAAAGAAATATTAAGCTCACTTATTTAGCTATAATATTCTTGAGGGACATTTAGTTCGGGTATCAACCGGTAAAATTTTATTTGTGTTAGGTTTCTTATTCAATGTTATACTTACAGGAAAAAATTTCGTAGAAGAATTTCAAATTCCGGTTCCTTTCTTCCAGCTTACTTGTTTCTTTTCAGCAATCAAATACGCGAGTGGCAGAGGAATCCTAATGGGCCCACAAAATAAATAGACCACTATAGCGAACGTTGCGACTCCATGGATTTCACCCGACAGCGACATTTTCCTAGGGACTGACCCCGATCTTTACCAGCAGAAAATCAGCGACTAACAACCGTTTACTATAAAAAGGAAAACTAATGTTTAGTTATCCTGGTTTCCTGATATATTTAGATAAAATAAATATAATTGGTGTCAGACAAGTACAAGTATATTTCGGAGTATATTAGGTCTTCCCTAGATTTAAATAATTCAAACTTGCCAACGAGTGGCATTGTGATTGAATTAATATTATGTCCGAAATTCTCAAGAAGATTTGGGAAATAATTTTATTTCAGAATAAAAATTAATTTAATACGCCCGCCATCTGGCGGAATAGAAACGTAATTTTCAGCTAACATTTCCCCTTCTCATGTTTCCAGGAAATACAGCGTTAACTCATTATTATTATCATGTATATTTGTAGCTTCAATCTTTTTCCAGAAATATTATTTCTCAAGTAATTTTGACAATAATATTAAGATAAATTTCCGTAATAATTAATAATAAAATACCAATTCGAAACAATCTTCACTTAAGATGGATTCTGAATGTAAACTAAAAAAATATTTGATCAATTAATAAAACTGAAATATCTCCAAGTAAACTACATTAATGTTCAAATTTTCACCGCGACACTAAGGCCTGGCGCACATTGAGACGCAGGCGGCATAGGTGAGGCAGCGCAGGGCAGGGCAGGTTTTTGTGTTTCCTAACTTTCAATAGGAAACCGCGCATTGCAACGCAGCGCAAGACAACACAGGCACGGACCTGTACCGCCCCGCGTGGGTTTGTACTCGAAGAAAAGTTTCCTGCGTCTGCTCGGCAGGTTGAGTCGTTGGTTTTCTATCTGTTGCGTGCAGCTATCTCCTGCAATGGGTAAATAATTGATCGAAAAGGTTTCTGTACGATATCTCGCCCGAAGATTATATGAAGACGATGAAATTACGTGCTTCATCAAACTGTTCTCTACTCAGTCGGAAATAATTACAAAATCCATCATCCGAAAATTCCGATGTTATGACGAATTCACCGTGTAAGCAACGTTTCTCCATGTTCTCACTTCTCCAAAAGGACTTCTTCCTTTTAACTGCGCTGAATACCAGAATTAATTGTTCTACATACTTTAAAATAAGAGTCAGGTTCCGAACTGAGATAACGTGCTTTCCAGAAAAATTGAAGATATGACAAAAAAGTTGCAGGACCACTCTAAAAAGGAATCTCCTTCCTAACTGATAAAACCTGCCTCTCAATATGCGCTTCCTCTGCTTTTCTTGCCCTACGTCACCTCTGTCTCGCAGTACTGCCCTGATCTGCGCTGCGCTGCCCTGCGTTTCAATGTGCGCCGGGCCTAACAGTGCAAGTGTGTCTGTAACACCGGAAATTTGAATTAAACGCTTCTAAACAAATATTTTGCGCGTGAATTTTCGTTTTTTTGTCGATGCCCCTTTAGTTAACTTTGAATCTCACCACACCGCCGCTGCTTACTCTCACTGCCGCAATAGTCTTTTTGGTCTCCATCAGAAGCCTTAATGGATTTCGGCACCGAACGCGTATGACGATGAAGCACGCGAGGGAGCAGAGAAACCCTCATTTCCGCCACATTAATCCACTAATATCGCGAAAAGCGCCAAGAAAGGCAAATTGGAGCGCATAAGCTTTCCCTCCCGCGGATTGTGTGACGTAATGGCTACAGTGAGACGAGAGAGATCTCCGATCCGCCATTGCCGCGATTTGACGATGGACCCGCTTCTTGAACAGATGGCGCTCCAATAGCAAGCAGCACGCTGTCAATTCCATTGCGCTTGTTTCTGCATCCTTGCTGAATTTAATTAAGAGTGTTCGATTGACCAGGCTATATATTCACATCTAGTTTCATGATTAATACCACACGCGGATTGGCGCAATTTCGTGGTGTACGTATATTAAGAAAAAATGCATATGATAAAAATGAAAAGAGTTAAGCCGGATTAGAGCAATAAGACACTACGCACAATTTAAACACATACTGTGAATTATAAGAAATAGAGTGCTCGCCGGTTATCACCCCGTCGCTTAAACTGCGGATTTGGAAATAAAACGACTCTCCCTTACTCACTCTACATTCCACGGTGAACTTGAAATAAATTTCTGTGACTGACTAGAGAATGATTCCAGCGCCGTTTGATCTATTTCATTCTTTGAATCATTCATGAATGATAAAAAGTGAAAAATTTAAACAACGTATTCAATCAAAGAGAACATATCCTCGGTATAATGCTGGAGATATAATAAGACTGTTCGTCTCGCCGCCTCCAAAATCCGCAATATAACCGAGGAGCGCTGTATTTCTTTTTTCCTGCTATAAATAGCAATATCCAAAAAAATAATAAATGCGCAGGAAATGTTTTTATGTTAACTGGAAAATTCCAGAGTTCCGAGAGAATCACTCTTGTTTGAGAGGTTTTGCATATTACCATTCGAATTTTAAATGACCCGCCTTTACGACGAGGTAGCTTTAATCTAGTTTTTAATCTTTGAATAATGGCAAGTGGAGTTCACAACTTCCTTCTTAAAAAGCAACAGAAATTTTTGTGATCATTCCTGACATTTTATTTTTATACATCTTTTCGATTAATTTGATACTTAGACTTTCATTAACATCGCTTAAAGGCTTTAAAAAAAGAACGGAGCCCTTTTATTTTATATATACGATTCCAAGAACCTGGATGAAACGGCTAGGATATGCCCACTGCCTGTTTCAAAGCAAAGCAGCTCAGGCACACAATCTAATTTCTCCATCTCGAGACACTCTGCGTGAGATAGCGGAGGGAGAGCTGGGAAATTACCCGCGTATGTTTGTGTGTGGAGGGGGAGAGAGAGAAAAGAAGGAGAGGGAGAGAGTGGGAGTTAAGGAGAGACGGGGTGAGGAAGGAAAGGTAGAGGAAGGCGATGGAGAGAGGAGATAGCGAGATGGAGCGAGAGGAAGGAGGGAGGCGAGAGAGACAAGAATGAATAAGGTAGATGTGTCGCTTTGGGCGTTTGCAAGAGAAGAGGGACTCGTCCTGCTCGTCGCGGAAGCAAAGGGAAAGAAGGCAAAAACAAATCCATTACTGCGGTGAATAAGAGAGGACGCTCGCAGCGCCTTAGAAAGAGCATTAGTTCACCGTTTGACGCGCCGCGAGAGGTATCCCGGGTAATGGATTCCTCCAAGGCATCACTCCATTTTCATCCGAGATGTGACGCCACGGGCAGCTCCAAAATGGAGTTTATTATAAATGCGGAGAGAAAGAATCGAATGTAAAGGCGCGGGAGGAAATGAGTGAAGAGGGCAAACAAAAGCAGCTTAAAGAGCTCGAATTTTAATGGAACCATATTTAATAATTGCCGCGAAAGAAAGAAGCTAAAAAGTAAGAAGTGAGTTTCAGACGATCACTGACAAGGGAGTTATACTTTGATCTTTGCAATAATGATGACGTGGCGTTCCCTGAATAAAGGGGATGAGCGCAAAATAGTAGATTTCGGGCCTCGGAGATGGCGCGCGCGAGGGAAGACATTTTGGTCGGAGAAGAGAGTAAATAGACGAAGCTCAGAAACGCCTAATCAACCTACAGAAAGGAATATAAATAGGGAAAGGGATGTTAAATAAGGTTATTGGTGGATGAATGCTAGAGAAGAGACAAACAGAAAGGGATTTCAAACTATCTGAAGTAACTGAGAAAATGAAGGACCCCGAAATCTGGAAAACTGTTTAGGTACTACCGGGTGAGTTAGTGAGCTGAAATTTTCAAGTTATATAAAGTTTAGTCTTTGAAAAGAAATAAACATCTCAGAGTAGTTATAAAATTCTTATTGCGGCCGTTAAAAATTATTTAAATTTAAACAATTAGATAAATATCATTTCACTTCTCATTGTGCTACAATTTTATAATTCGGCATAAATGTGTGGCATTATTAACCCAATGTGGAAAACGTATAGTATTCCTATAATTGCAAAAATTAGCAATTGTTTTACTCCATTATTGTTCCATAAGGAAAAAACGAAAATCCGAGGAGAAATATTTTGAATTAAAGAAATATTTCTCATGATGAAATATCTCTCTGAAAAATTAATGTATTTTCAAGGTGAGATGATATGCTTGCAGAATGCAAGCGCCTTTTACTAGTATGTTATATCCTCCTCTGTAAGAAACGTCGATATATAATGATAACATATAACATACTAGTAATTGGTGCTTGCATACTGCAAGCATTTCATATCACCTTGAAAAACCATTAATTTTTCATTAAAAATATTCTTTCAATTCTAAAGATTTCACCTCCGCAGCGATTTCCGTTATTCCCACATGTAAAAATAATAGTTTAAACAATCCCCAAATGTTGCAATTTTAAAATTTTTACACTATCTTCATTATGGGGTACTAATGTTACACATTTTAGCCAAATTTTAAAGTTGTAGCACTTCTAGAAGTAAAATAATATTTTTCTAATTGTTTAAATTTAAATAATTTTTAACGGCCGCCGCATTTCATATATGGTAAAATTGAAATGTAAATTTGTGCAAATTTATTAATCTGTATATAATTTGAAAATTTCAGCTTCCTAGCTCATCCCGTAGTACCTAAACAGTTATCTATTTGTTTAAATTTTAAGAATTTTTAACTACCAAACAAATTGAAATATCAAAATTTGTATAATACTTATTTCGTTTTTTTAAGAATTCTACTTATAAAAAAATTTTCAGCTCCGTAGCACTTGCGGAAATACATAAACCTTGAAAATTTGTTTAAACAATTGCGAATTTTTAGCGGCCGCATTGTTGCACTTTTTCATGATTTTCGTTTTTTCTAGTCAATTTTGCACAATATCCTACCTAATAAAAAACTTTCGAATCTCCAGCACATCTGGAAGTGCCTAACATTAGTATCCTCCTATATGTTATATGTATGTTACTAGTAGAAGGTGCTTGCATACTGCAAGCATTTCATCTCACCTTGAAAAAAACATTAATTATTCAGACAGATATTTCATCATTACAAATATTATATTAATTCTAAAGATTTCACCTCCGCAGCGATTTTCGTTTTTCGCACATGTAAAAATAATAGTTTAAAACAATCCCCAAATGTTGCAATTTTAAACATTTTACACTTTTCCATGATGGGGTACTAATGCTACACATTTGAGCCAAATTTTAAAGTTGTAGTACTTCTAGAAGTAAAATAATATTTTTCTAATTGTTTAAAATTTAAACATTTTTAAAGGCCGCCGTAATATATATATGGAAAGATTAAAATGTTTATTTGTGCAAATGCAATGTTCTGTAAATAATTTGAAAACTGCAGCTTCCTAGCTCATCCCGTAGTACCTAAAAATTATTAAACTTTAATGTTCAAATGGGGTTAAAACAACCCCTAAAATTTACAATTTAAAAGTTTTCGATTTTTATAGTTGGTTATGAGAAAAGTTCTATAATCTTGCAAAATTTCAGCTTCCTAAACTTATTAGATTGGTCTACACTGGATTGCGTTTTCCCATGCTATCTTAAGGGAGATATTCCGGGGTCTCTGGAGTCGAACCCAAGACACTATAAGAAATCTAGTAACAGTGAAAATTTCATCTTTCTAGCTTACCGGCAAGTGCCCATAATTAATTACAAAAATGGCGCAATGCTTTTCTTATGGAAAAAAACGCAATTTTCGGAATTTTTGGAGTCGAACTCATGTCACTTAGGTAAGAAGTCTCATTTTATCTGAAGATTTCTGCATCATATCTACAAAAACTAAAATTTTCAACTCTCTAGCCTTTGTAGTTTGGGCTGGACATCAGTATCCTCCTGTTATATGTTATATCTATCCTCCTCTGTAAGAGTCGTCGATATATAATGACTAATAGAAGGTGCTTGCATACTGCAAGCATTTCATCTCACCTTGAAAAAACATTAATTTTTCAGACAGATATTACATCATTACAAATATTCTATTAATTCTAATTATTTTACCTACGCAGCGATTTTCGTTTTTCCACATTTCCCCAAATGTTGCAATTTTAAACATTTTACACTTTCTCCATTATGGGGTACTGATGCTATACATTTGAGCAAAATTTTAAAGTTGTAGCACTTCTAGAAGTAAAATAATCTTTTTCTAATTGTTGTTTTAACCCCATTTGAACATTAAAGTTTAATAATTTTTTAGGTACTACGGGATGAGCTAGGAAGCTACAATTTTCAAATTATTTACAGAACAGTGCATTTACACAAATAAACAATTCAATCTCTCCATATATATATTGCGGTAACCGGTAAAAATGTTTAAATTTTAAACAATTAGAAAAATATTATTTTACTTCTAGAAGTGCTACAACTTTAAAATTTGGCTGAAATGTGTAGCATTAGTACCACATAATGATAAAAGTTGAAAAAATTTTAAATTGCAACATTTGGGGATTGTTTTAAACTATTATTTTTACATGTGGGAAAAACGAAAATCGTTGCGCAGGTGAAATCTTTAGAATTAATATAACATTTGTAATGATGAAATATCTGTCTGGAAAATTAATGTTTTTTCAAGGTGAGATGAAATGCTTGCAGTATGCAAGCACCAACTACTAGTATGTTATATCCTCCTCCTCCTCCTATGTAAGAGTCGTAGATATATAATGAAATATGGGAGGATACTAATGTTTAGGTCCTTCCAGATGAGCTGCAGATTCGAAATTTTTTTCTTAGGTAGGATTTAATGCAAAACCGACTAGAAAAATCGAAAATCATGAAAAAGTGCAACAATGCGGCCGCTAAAAATTCGCAATTGTTTAAACAAATTTTCAGGGTTTATGTATTTTTGCATGTGCTACTGAGTTGAAATTTTTTCTATAAATAGAATTCGTAAAAAAACGAAATTTGGATTATTAGTTTGGCAATTAAAAATTCTTAAAATTTAAACAAATAAATAGATGCCTAGACACTACGCCGCAAGTTAGGGAGCTGAAATTTTTAAATTATTTAGAGTTTAATCTACATAAACGAAAAAATATTTCAATTCATCCATGAAATTGTTATTGCGGCCTTTAAAAATTATTAAATTTTAAACAATTAGATCAATGTTATTTCACTTATTGTACTATAAAGTTAAATTTTCGCAGAAATGTGTGGCATTATTAACTCAATGTGGAAAAAGTATAATGTTTCGAAAATTTCAAAAATTAGTGTTTGTTTTACTCCATTATTGTTTTTATAATGAAAAAACGAAAACCCGTCCACAGGAGAAAACTTTCGAATTAAAGAAATATTTCTCATGATGAAATATCTCTCTGAAAAATTAATGTTCTTTCAAGGTGAGATTAAATGCTTGCAGTATGCAAGAACCTTCTACTAGTATATGTATATATATATATATATATATATATATATATATATATATATATATATATATATATATATATTTCTAGATATTCTACCAAGCTGAAATTTGGAGGGAACCTTGGTGTTGGTCCAAAACCATCAGGAAAAATGGAAAATTCCAAAATTTCCCCTTTCACACCCTTTTACACCCCAAAACGTTCATTTTCAAGTCCCATTAGAAAACCATTTAAATCCGTGCAAGCCTTTTTATAATTACATTTTTAAATTACTTTTAATTAAGGTACAAACTCCGGACTTAAATTAGAAGACGGGAAAACAAACGAAAATTATTTTTCTTGAAAGTACAACACGAATCCGTGCCGAATTAGTCCAATTATTCGATTTTTACTGCATAAAAACAGGATTTTATATAATTTATAGCAACGGCCCAATATTTCTGTCATGACTACGAGACAATGCTTTTCTTCGTGAATTTATTTTACGCGTTAATATAACTGAAGGAGAGCTTAGTGCCACGAACTGAAAAGTAGCTTAGTGTCATGACGTCACTCTCAGACCGTGACATTTAAAAGCAAAGGGAAAACATATTTTGGTGCGCAGACAATACTAAGAGGAATATTGCACTGAAATGTTCAGGGTTTGTAGATGCCATGAATAGACTAGCAAATAATATGAAACCACTCCTGTAGCATTCCTCGGTTCGACTCCAGGTGCTCCAAATTTGAGTTTTTCCTGTGTAAATATCATTACGGAATATTTTGCAATTAATTTACGGTAATTCTCATCAAGTAGGAGGAATTAAATTTGGTGTGGTGATTATAGGGCACCAATGCTTGCAGTATGCAAGCACCGATTACTAGTAAAATAATATAGCTACTTATGCCTCACTCACTGACACAAACTATAAGGTACTTCTAGAAGGGCAAGAAATATGAAATTTGGCATGTTGGTAAGTCGAGTGGCACAACCGACGAGAAAAATAGAAAATCTCAAAAAAGCTTATATTTAAGGGGTCTTTTTAACACCAGTATTCCATCTCAATACCCTATAAGAAAAGCATGGGGTTCAGTTCAAGACTTTCTAAAAATGCATTTTAAATTTACTTAAAATTAGGATACGAATTTGGGAAAAGAACAGTTGTCTATTTGAAAGAACGGAGTTCATAATTTTTGAAAACAGAATTCAAATACCTACCGAATTAGCGTGAATATCTGCTTTAAATCGGGAATAAGTGTGAATTTATTGTTCTTTTCAACAACGAAAATCTTTAAATACTATGGCAACGACCCCAATGCTTTTAAAGGGATCTGATATTGTACGTTACGATTGCAGTGATTTAATGCTTTTAATGAAAATTAATGTCGTCATAACGAATTATAGTTGAACTTCCATAGCTCGAATCTCAAGGGAAAAACAAAATTTATTCGAGTTATAGAAAATTCAAGTTACAGAAATATATTTTTCATTTTTCTTTAATTGAATTAACATCAATTTTATCCCCATAAGCATATAAGCTAACTTACTCTTAATTTCAATATAATGCATATTATGAAAATATCACCAACATTTTCTTCCGATTATGTGTAAGATTTTACTCTATCCAAACACTAATTGCATTACGCACTGTGATTAAGGGTATTATAGATAATTGCAATTCTCACGTACTACTGAAAGCACAAACATGACGATTAAATTTGGGTTATCGACTTTAGGAAGGAGCGAATAGGTTTCTTTTTCTCGAGGGCTATAAGGGATCACAATAGAAGCAACCCTGATAGCAGTGACGGTAAAACGGGAAAAGTATTTTAATGTTGTGTTTCGTAGTTTTTTCAATTGTTAAATATAATGGCGTCATACTTGTTTCGCGATTATTTTATCCAAATATGCGCTAAAGGCATGGATGATAGCATAATATTAACAGAAAATATCCTAATTTGTCCATAATTTTTAATGTATAGGATATTGTCTTAATGATGATTATTCTCATTGATCATGCAGTGCGATCTGAATCACTAAACTTGAAGTACTTGGACTTGGACACGAACCGATTGCCAGAAAATTTGGAAATTACGGTTAGTTACCTAAATTTCACGGAATATTATAAATATACTGCTATTACTAATGGAATTTATCATTTAATACATATAGGCTCCACTTGACTGAAATTCTGTTGCCCTGGAGATCGCGTTGGTTTATTTACGAGTTTAGATCTTGGTGTATGGTGATTTTTTGAAGGTCTTGCAGTTGGCAAGCACTGACTACTCGTATATATATATATATATATATATATATATATATATATATATATATATAAATGTTGGTAAATTAAATATAAAAATGAATAATTATATGATGGAAGACACTTTTAGCGCTTTTATTCTAAGAATAATCGCTTATGTATTCGGTTTGTCTGTCCGTAGGTTCACTCGTCCGTTTATCTTTCTAGGCAATATCTCTAAATTGCTACAATTAAGAGGATCCAAATTTTCAAGATAGAGTGGTATATAATTGTGCTAAACATGGTTCAAATTTGGATTAGCTAGTGGAGAGTAATCAACATCTTTTTCCGACACCTTTGTTTCATTTCTATCCCCTTAATAATAAAAACATGATATCGGTGGAGGGCACTATAAATTAGTGTTTTTAAATTAATTAAAATTAAGAAATGAGCTTGAGACATGAATAGTTCCCAAGTTGATAGACTGAAGTTCATATATTTTTTAAATAGAATTCAAATTTGTGTCGAATGTGAGCGAAAAATAGCTTTTAATCCAAAAAACGGAACATTTAACAGTTTTTAACAATGGTAAATATCAACTGCTATAGCAACGAGTCCACTGTTTTTAAATTGGAAACATTATCATATAGCATTGATATGATGATTTTGAAAAGAATTTATACACTATATTGTGAGGCCGTCGACTATAACCAACGATGTGATCTCATGATGACGTCATAATCTTAAAACAAGAAAATAAGCTCCTTATGTAATTCGCTCTGTAACTTTTCTCTCGCTTGTTTGAATCACGTGTTTGCTATTAATTTGCTACAAATACTTTTTATTTTAAAATGTTTGATTGGGTGGATCTCTTCCGTCTGTCTGCGTTGAGTAATTATCCATAAAGATTATTTAATATTTATTTATTTTCTTTTCAGATAATTATTTTAGTTCAACATATTTTCTCTTTACCCTTTCAAAATTTTCAACCTCCTTTGCATAAAGGAAATTTTAAAGCGCGACTTCTATACCTTTCGCTTGTGCATCCTCCTTTGATATTTCATAGCCTCAAAAATGTCATCTACTACCCAGAAATTGCTCACCCAATTTTTTCATAAGTTTTTTTAACTAACTTTTCCATTTCACCGCATGCTACTATAGATATGTTGGAATAATGCTCTATTTGTACAAGGTTCTAACTAATAAAGTTTCAAGGAAAATGCTGTAATTAACTACACACATTATCTTTATTATCAAAGGCTTTTCAATCAACTTTCGAGATTTTTACATAAAAAAATTGAATACAATTAATTGAAATTCACAATTACAAATAATTTTAAGGGCCTGTAAACGTTTAAACTCGTACACACTTTCGGATATTCTACGTAAATATGCCTTTCCTTTAATTGAAAGGTGAAATCCAACGTTAAATAGCCTAGGCTTTGTGGTTGATACACTGATTTTGGTTTTGGGCATCATGAAATAATTAATACGATGTCTACTTGAAAATGTACCGAATGCGAACAATAACAACACATGTGTAAATAAACACGAATTTGTTGAAAACATTTACTGGGGAAAACTGTCGGGCTTAACAACCTTTCTACCTCCCATCCCTCTCCTCAAATTGTCCACGCTCCTCCCCTTACATAGGGATGGGCAAACATTTTACGTTGACGGGCCACATTAAAAGTTTTAGCTTCTTACGAGGACCGCATAAACAGATGAAAATGCTTAGGCGAGCCACGTTAGGGTTCACATTGGAAGTGATTTGAGATAATGCGAGGGACCCTGTTAGTAAAAATCGATAATAAATAATATTATGTTATCCCCATAGCATCACTGGAAAGGTTTTTCGGCAAGGGCGGATCAACCTATGGGGCATTCGGGCAGGCCCCGATGCGCCGTTCGCATTTACGCTAAAAGTAGCAAAATTTAAAATGCATAAAAACATATGTCGAAATATTTACGCCGCGACATGGAATAACAATAAAATAATGTTAATTCCTATGCGAATAATGTTTTGATTTTTGTGTGAGTGTACATTAATATTTAAATAAAATATCATGTAGCGATAAAGGCCGGTTCAGATTAAAACCCCAGGGCCGATATCCTCCCTCGTCCACCAGTTTTCCTGCCATACTACAAATAGGAAATTACCTTCATTTTATATTGCGGTGCGCTTTCATAATGGCGTCGCGAGTCGCATAAAATGCCCTCGCCGGCCACATGCGTCCCGCGGGAGATGGTTTGCCCACCCCTGCCTTACATTCATTCCCTCGTAGCTCTTTCACCTGACACGCCCTCACCTCCAAAAGGAACCCTGAGATCAGAGCAACAACCATGAAGTTCCTTTCCGGCGAAAATGCCCAATTCACAATTCGCAGGGGCATATCCATCCCTTACTTAAAAGCAAAGACTACTTGCTGATGGAATTGAAAGACCTCAGAGCGGCCACTCTTTAAATCTGAATCTATAGTCGCGAATCGCCAAACGGACCGACCTCGCTGTCGGAATGGCCGCGCCTCCAGATAGAAGAGGCGTCTCTCGGTGCTTCGTTCTCCCTTCTTCCCTTCGATTCATTCAGCTCTCCTTTCCATGGATTTCCATCATTCACCCATTCCTCTTTCATTCCCTATTCCTCCTTTAATGTCTTCGATAAAAAAACGGAGACCTACAGTCTCCGCTTACTCGCAGTAATCTGAAGATACACAAACACAACTCCAACGGACAAGAGATAAGGAATGCTTTAGGGAGAAGAGAGAGAGAGACACACACACACACAGAAGAGCGCTGGGACGACGCTTTTGAAGGCAGTGAGTTTGAGAATAAAATAAAAAGAGGAAGCGAAGGGATACGCCGAGAAAAGAGGAAAAGTGGGCGCATTTGAGACGGCGTGACGTCCCCAGCGAGGAAAGAGTCGAGCGTTGAGGGTGGGAGGGGAGGAGGGGAAGATGGAGGGGAGGAGAGGGAGAGGAAGATGAGGAGGGGGAGAGGGAGGGCGGGCGTGGGCGGAGAAGGGGAGGGGAGGCGGTGTGGAAGAGAGTGTGTTTTGCAGGAGACGCACTTCGGCGGAGGAGATGTATGAAGTGAGATAGCAGCAGCTGTGGAGGGAGAACGTGGAAAAAGGGTTTAACCTTTCTCCTGCTTTATACGTTTGCCGGGTAGCGAGTAAAAGGTACGGGACAAAACGGGGATGAGTTTCGTGAAAGAGAGTCGGGTTAAGAGGGAGAGAGAGAGAAAGGAAGAGGAAGAAGGGAGAGACGAGGTTTGGCGTGAAAAGAGGGTGAGTTTGAGTGATAAAAGAGGGTTTGCGCGAGAAGCGGTGGCGTCGGTGTTTTCAAAAAGGGATCGGTACGCGGAGGGTAGGATGGAGAGGTTGGGGTTGAAGGGGTTGGGGGCGGGGTGGAGGGGGTGGGAGATGGGGGTCGAGGATGATGCGAACATGCAATATTCACAATAAGAAATGGCCAAACATAAAGGTCGTCCCTTTCATCGCCTAGTAACCACGTATATCCTCAGACGGAGGACAAAAACATGACCAACATCGCATCCAGCATTTCGCTACCTCCCACTCTCTCTTTAAAGCTTCGTGCGCCGTTCTTATCTCATTCAACTGTTTTTTACATTGCGTTTTTCCTATCATTCTTAAACATCTTCAGTCACTTTATTTTGCATCACCAATGACTATGCTAGTTAGCCTCGGACTAAACGTATCTCATAGATACAAATCTTCTTCTCTCTGTCTTCTCTCCTCTTTCTCCGTATGTAGACTATTATCTTTTTCCCTTTCAAGATTTACATTTCTGCTTCCCTTATTCTCATTCACCAATTACTTTTACACCCTCTGCTCTCTGCATTCCCACCTTGATATCATGCATAAATTTTAATTCTTTTTTTAACGAGTTTATTAAATTAGTCTCCGAAGCTTTAGCATTCATTTCGATTTCAAATAGCAACGTAAGATTCTATTCGAATCATAGAATAAATATTCATGCTTATTGAATATGTCCAGTTCTGACATTAAGTTTAAGTGAGTGCGACGCTGGCCATGGCCACTGGACGCTCGTAAAGGAATAATTCTAACATAAATGCATGCCTTTGAATTACGACTGCATGCCACAAGACAGAAAATATTAACGCTTCTATTCTAATAACGGATTTTTAAAATAGCTTTTGTGGACATTTTTTCCGTGATAATCCCTTTCGTCCCGCAAAATGTGTTCTTGAATTAGCTGCGCTTTTGCTCTTGCTATAATTTTTATGCTTTGCAAAAGTTTCATTGATATCTTTTTGTTTTCTACACTCAAATTCAGTTTGAGCTTCGTAAATAATTTTATGATAAAAAGGTCCTTGTTTCTAATAAGTTTGCTACTTCTTGAGAAGTTCATTTTGACCCCCTAGAAGTTCGCTACACTCCTTTTGAGACACACTGCCAGAAAATATTTTTTATGAAAACTTTAAACCTGTAACAAGATTACTCAAACGTTCATGTTGCACCTCAGTTTATATAATTAAGTAAATCACAAACTAATCGCAATCGAAGAAGACCTCAAAAACACAGGCATACGAACAGAAAAAGAAATACCAGTAAACAAAATGTTGACTTCTTTTCATAATACAATTGAATAATTCTAGTAATAGTTATTTTTTAGTTGTTAACGGTTGCCTTAAAACTATTTCCCAAAAAGAGATGTATACTTTCCAAATATCAGTTTAAAAAAACCTCAGTGCTTAGATTTTGATGTGAATTTTCGTAACAATTTAAGTAGACATAATAGTTTCGACAGTCCAAACTATTGGGGGAATTATTTAATGAGCATTACGTATGTATGCACTATTAAGACAACTTCCCCATAATTAAGAATTAAAATTAACTTTGTAAATTCCTAAAATATTTTTATTTAGAGAGACCATCTAGATTTCGACGCTTTGCGTCATCATCAAGACACCTGATGATGACGTAAAGCGTCGAAATCTAGATAATCTAAATCAGGGCCGGCGTGATATCTTTGGGGGACCCAATACAAGTACGATTTTAAGGGCCCCCTTTCTTTTCCTACAAGGTGTTCCAACCATGGCCGTCACGTGACCTGGACTTGTGCGGCAGGCGAAACTTTATCTAGAATCGACACTGTCTATTCCGTATGAATTTGTTTATATGTTGATTTCTGCGAGACGGAATTCTCTTTAAATGCTTCAGACGGTGAATTTTTACCCTACGGTCCTTGTTCCAACTTTGAATATTATGCGACTTGAAGTTACTGAAATAGCTCTGTAAAATATTAAATTAACTAATGTAATGGCCAGTTAAAATAATGATGGTATTTTAGTTATGTCTATTTGCAGTAGTACTACTTTGTAATCTTATTTTACGAAGAAATCACTAATCGGATAAATTCTTGCTAGCTAGACGATGAATGCATGAAGAAATAACAGAATATTATTGATACTTCTTCGATGAAAGGGCAAACAAAGCTAAGAGCAAGGAAATTTTAACCTCTGCCGTTCAAAACGTCTCGGAACGTCCGAATCTAAATCTTTTCCTGCCGCTCAAAAATTTCAGAACGTCCGAAGCTGGACGCTTCCAGTTTTGCCCCGCGACACATCACTTGACAAAGCTCAGCCGTAGGAAAATGTAAAAATTGACGTCACATTATTGCTGCCTCTCTTAACAGCAGAGAATTTAGTTTGTTGCCACTAGATACTGATTTTCGTATTTTTATCTGACCCCTTAACGCAACTCATTTATCTGAATCAATGTGTATAAATATATTGTGCCAGTCATCGACGACGATGAATTGTAGTCCAAACACAATTTGGGGCGCCCTCATTTGGGAGGCCATATGCGTAGCGTACCTTGCATATCCCATCACGCCGGCCCTGATCTAAATATAGACTGCACTTTAGGTAAATTTTAGTCATTTTTCCATCTACATACCCTATGACATAAGGCATATACATATGTTATGCATTGCAGAATTCGACTCAAGATTCGATTCAAGATTAGGTCAATTCGATTCGAAATACGATTTGACATGCTATTAGAATATTGATTTGACTTTAGAGAGAACTTGAGATTCTCAAGGACATGATTTCATAGTAGAATTTAATTGCGTCGCAAAAAATGGACGTTTTATTCAGTTAAATGCAGGAAATATTTATCTCATTTTAATGTCTTACGAAATTGATATAAAAATTCTCATAGACATTTAAAATTAATAATCTATATTTGTGATTAGGTTATAAATGTTTTCATTCAATTACGTTGCGCTTCTTGGTGAAGATGTATTTGCTACGAATTTGACAAGAGTTTCCTTCGGCAAGAAAAATCAGCGGCTATATCTCACGCGGTGTTATGAAATGAGGGAATGACCAACGACAGAGGAAAACGGAACGGACACTTTGACTACCGATCGATAGTTGATTTTTGAACTATCCCGGTATCAAACCATGTCACACAACTCTACCCATTGAATTGATCGTGACGTAGAAACGCTGATTACGCTAAGGAAGCAATTGATTCATGAGTCACGATATGTGTTCACAACAGCGCTTTGATTCGAAGTAATGCAGAGAGGGAGAGAGTGGGAGAGCGACTGACAAACAGAGAAAGAGAGAGCTATATGGATGGTTTGAAGCGTTCGACGATCCAAATCGCGGCAGTGTGTCACCGTTGGGGGATGCGAGAGACAGGGAGAGGGAGCTGTGAGTGAGGGAGGAAGAGGGGAGGGTCGGTGGAGCGAAAGAGGGCGCGAGGAGAGAGGAGCTGTGGAGACATGCAGGGCTAGTTGCAGTGGGGAGGTCCCACACTAAGTAAACCTCCTAGCTTAACATTGGGAAGAAAATAGAGATGAAAAGAGTGTGCGAGGCAAGAGAAGGATTGGTTAACGATTTTCAATGGGTTGTGAAATCAGAAATTGAAATTGAAAAATTGAAAAACATTTTTCGATTTTTTAAAAATATATTTTAAAATCCCATTTAATGAATTTCGGACAGAATTTGAAGAACTTTTAATACTTTTTCACCATTTGTGCATTATTTTCACTGCATAATTAAAATGGGTACATTCGTAATTAAATGACGAGTACTAGTTCTCCTAGCATTATTCTATATTAAGAGTTACCTGCAAGACAGCAAACCATAGCCTTATTTTAATTTTTAAGTAACCGTGCCCGGAGGCAATTCATAAAACGTTATTTCTAAAATAAATTATTGCTGTTTTCGGAGTCGTATACCAGGAAATTAAAACCGAGTCTGTAGCTGAAACGCGAGTTTGAACTTCTCAAACGTTCCGTTGCGAGTGGCCGTCATTTATCAGCCGGAAGCCTCAATCTGTGCTCAATAATTCCCTTTGAGATCAACGCCAACTTCATCGTAACGGCATTTTCTCTGCCCGTCTCTAAAATGTGAGGAAGGGAGAAAATTGAGCAAGTTTTAATTCGCGCTTCCATTCAAAGATCGAAGGGAAAGGATTCAATCCGAAGATATGATTCGCCCGGCAGAGCGTTCGATAATACTCCCGCGTAGAAGCGGCTGGAAATGATCCAAGGTCGAGCTTACAAGTGCATCGTCCGACTTATCCCGAAGGAGACGGAATCAATCGCCGAGTATTAACCGGAATCCTTTAAATGAAAAGATCAAAAACCGTCCAATTGAAACAACACGAGCAGCTAAAAAGGAAGAAAAAACTTTCCCGTTTTGAAGGAATTTGCATGGAATGGGGCCATGTATGCTACGACATTATAACAAACACGAACGTGGTTTCCGCGATGAATTAATTCCGTTCTACAGTGCGGACGACGAAGATCGGCCAAAAAAGTCAGTAAAGACAGAATCGGGAGAGCTTTGTCTGTCAGAAAGTTGGGATAAAAAGGAAGTTGGGTTGGGCGTGGACGTGTACACGCCTCCGAAGTGTAGTCGCGCAACCTATAAGGAGCTAAGGGATGGCGCGTGAGTGGGGGAGGCCGCATCTGTGATGGGGAGGCGAAGGGTGGAGGGGCGGTTTGGGTTGGAGCGTAGGTGACTCGGGCCTTCATCCCCGCGGAGAAAGTTTTATGGTCGCCCGGGAGAAATAAACTCGAGGGAAATGAAACTGCGTGTGTGCTAAGGGTGAAGGAAATAAGATGGAGGGGTGCGGGTGGTCCGCGCCACGAGTAGGTGCTGATTTAAAGGTGTGGGCCGCCCGTAAAGGGGGATGCATGGGAAAGGGGAAGAAGGAGGCCGTTAAACGCTGCGGGGAGGAAAGAGGGGGAGGGAGGTAGGAGAGGTGGGGTGGAGGAGGGACTAAGGAAGGGTGTTGCGGTGTTGTCACCGAAGGGTGCGGAAGTGAGGGGGGGGGTGAGTCGGGAAGGGCAAGAAAATGTGCGGAAAGAGATGGAGGGGGAGAGAGGGATGGAGAGATACGGAGGGAGAGATACGGAGGGAGAGATACGGAGGGAGAGATAAGGAAGGAGAGATACGGAGGGAGAGATACGGAGGGAGAGATACGGAGGTAGAGATACGGAGGGAGAAATACGGAGGGAGGGAGAGAGAGAAGCGAGGGAGTGAGAGGAGGGAGAGAGAGAGGGAGAGAGAGAGAGAGGGAAGGACAGAGTGAGAGGGAAGGAGAGAGAGAGGGAGGGAGAGAGAAGGAGGGAGAGAGAAGGAAGGAGAGAGAGGGAGGGAGGGAGAGGGAGGACGGGGTGGAGGGAGAGATGAAGAAAGCTAAAGGGAGAGAGAGGGTGGGCGAGTTGGAGGGAGAGAGAGAGAGGGAAGGGAAAGGTGGAGGGAGAGAGAGATGAAGGGGGAGAGAGGGAGGGCGAGTTGAAGGGAGAGAGAGAGGGCGAGGTGTAGAGAGGGAGAGAGAGAGGGAGGGCGAGATGGAGGGAAGGAGAGAGAGGGAGGGCGAGGTTGAAGGAGTGAGGGAGAGAGAGGGGTGGTAATGGTAGTGGAGGGAATTTACGGCGGAGCGGACAGGGTGGAAGAGAAGAGAAATGGGAGGTGCGGGAAAGACTGAGAGGGGCGTGATGGAAAGGAAAGGGCAGGAGGGAGAAGGAAGGGGAGGAGAAATGAAAAGAGGAGGGAGGTGGAGGGAGAGAGTGAAGCGAGAATGATGTTCGGGAAAGAAAGAAGGGAGGAGGATGGGGAGAGAGAGAGAGCCGCTGAAAGGAAGACGCAGAGCCGATGCGGAAGGGGAGTGGGTGTGGGATAGAGAGCTTGTTGTGTGGAAGCGTGCTTTGGCGAGAATTATACTGCAGCTGGAAAGAAGCTGGCTCTAGGAGGAGGGCCGGGGGGTGGGGCGAGTGTGGGGGAAGGAGGCGCTCGGTTGTAAAAGGCGGTATTTCTCTGGTTGAAGAAAATCGGTGCGTTGATGGCGACGCTATGAATAAGGATGTTGGCGATAAAAGGAATGCGAATGGATTTCTCCTGTGCGGTGGCGAATGTGAAAGTTATATTGCGCAGAGAACGAGGTGTTAAAGATGAAGATTTCGAAGGGAGATATCGAACGTCAAAGAAAAAGAGGGGAAAGTGGAGTGGCGTCATGGAAAATTGTAACGTTTTTGGGGATTTAATGGATTTAAGATAACGGGGGTGAGGTGCATGAGCGAGGTGGTGCTGGATGTGTCGTTTGCGGAATTGAGGGAGGGAGATGCTAGTGTAATGGAAGTGGAAAACTAGTATATTCGATTGGGAGAAAAAATGGGGACGGTATTAGAGGGGAGAGATGGAGATACTGAGTAGAGACGGTGTTTAAAGAAAGTGAATGAGATAAATACTAAGAAAATTCAGTTGGACAAGTTTGAGTTGGGTCAAGTACTATTCGCCGACGTATTATATTAAAGAATTACATATAATATTCGGAGGCGAAGCAAACATAAATTCTTCGATAGAACCGATGCATGCGACATGAATACCATTCACGCTAAAGATGCCCTTCTTGGCGAAACTTCATATCCTTGGACTAAGTATAAATTATAGTAAAGATTGTCCTACCAATTTCATACAGACTGAGTCAAAGACATCATCCAAACAAACCCTACTGGTTTAAAACTAACTCAACTCTCTCCTACCCCAAATTCAGTCCTGGATGTGCTATCCTACTATCTACACAACGTATTTTAATATACTTGCCGTTACAGCCGACATAGTCAGGGGATTTGATTATTCCTGAGATCTCCACGATCGGAGTCTATGGCCCTTTTTTCTATAACTTGTGGCTGTACAAATATACCATGGACTTCATCGGTAAAATGTATCATTTCGTTCATGTTTTCAGAAGATAATGACTGAGCATTTATTCTCATCCATATATAGTTGTCTTTTTACCGCAAATCGATTGGTTTGTGATGGTTTCACAGAGACTTATCACACTCACTACTGAGTGCGCTGTATATATGGAGTTTTGTCTCAAAATAGATAAAATTCGGCAAAAACGCTTCTCAGTGGAATTCCAGATGCAAACTTTGCTCAATTAGAATTACACTAATCGACAACTAAGCACTAAGACCGGTTTTTTATATTTAGAGATTAATTATTTGTGACGTACCTGTTAAGAATTAGATTGATGTAAACCTGTATATTTTCTCTCCAAATCACGTTAAATGGCTATCAAGAAATCTAAATTGAGTTTCGGACTTCCAGATATCGAGCTGGCACTCATGTGATAAAATCGCTTTAAAGAGCTCATAATAAGATGCTTAATTATACAAAAGAGAAAAGTTAGTTATTATTAGGATTTTTTAAGTTTCTTGGATTTCACAGATATTATTCTAATCGTAAGATATGGTACGATTTTGAAGACTGACACTATTCTTAGAAATTTCTTCATGGGGTACTCTAGGCATGATCGGTTCGAGTTTCAGCCGTATAACTCTCGTTGAATATAATATATGTATCTCTAGGACCCAAGTTAATATTCAATATAAAAATAATTTCCATTAATCTTCCCGGGTCTGGAATCCAAATGTTGGTTAATAAAAAATGAAATTAAAAAATGTTGTTTTGGGGAAGAGGACAGACGTGGTAACAAGAAAGGTAGGGATTAGACTCTCGATGAATAAGTCAGAATAAGCGAGGGAAAGGGGAAGGCGGAGGGACAGGAGGAGAGAAGAAAAGGGGGAAGAGGAGAAGAGGAGGAGGAGAGAAGGAGAGGAGGAGGAGAGAAGGAGAGGAGGAGGGGAGGAGGAGGAGGAGAGGAGGAGGAGGAGAGGAGAGCAGGAGGAGAGGAGGAGGAGAGTAGGAGAAGGAGAGGAGGAGGAGAGTAGGAGGAGGAGATTGATTGATTGATTGATATGGTCTTTATTTGGGGCGAGATTGAGACTAAGAAGTCCCATATTCCAGAAGGAGAGGAGGAGAAGAGTAGGCGAGTAGGATAGGAGTAGGCGAGTAGGAGAGGAGGAGGAGAGGAAGAAGAGAGGAGGAGGAGAGGAGGAATAAAGGTGGAGGAGGAAAGGAGAAGGAGGAGAGGAGCAGGAGGAGAGGAGGAGGAGGAAAGGAGGAGGAAAGAAGTAGGAAAGGAGGAGGAAAGGAGGAGGAGAGGAGCAGGAGGAGAAGAGGAGGAGGAAAGGAGGAGGAAAGGAGGAGGAAAGAAGGAGGAAAGGAGGAGGAAAGGAGGAGGAGAGGAGGAGGAGAGGAGGAGGAGAGGAGGAGAGGAGGAGGAGAGGAAGAGAGGAGGAGAGGAGGAGGAGAGGAGGAGGAGAGGAGGGGGAGGAGGAGGAGGAGAAGAAAAGGAGAAGAGGAGGAGGAGAAGAGAAGGAGGAGGAGAAGAAGAGGATGAGAGGAGGAGGAGAGGAGGAGCAGGAGGAAAACAGGAGGAGAAGGAAGAGAGTAGGAGGAGAGAAGGAGGAGGAAGAGGAGGCGGAGGAAGAGAGGAGGAGGAGAATAGGAGTAGAAGAGGAGGATGGGAGGAGGAGAAGAGAAGGAGGTGGAGAGGAGGAAAAGGAGTGGAGGAGTAGAGGAGGAGGAGGAGAGGAGGAGGAGGAGAAGAGGAGCAGCAGAGGAGTAGGAGAGTAGAAGGAGAGGAGGAGGAGAGGAGGAGGAGAGGAGGAGTATGAGAGGAGGAGGAGGAGAGGAGGACGAGAGTGTCATAAGGGGGAAGGAGAGGGAAATAAAAGGGATTAGAGGAACCGGGAACGGAGGGAGTAATCGGCGAGGGGAATGCGAATGCGTGGAAATGAAGGTAGATAGGGAGGGAGAGAGAGTGGGAGGGGGGTGAAAAGGGCGAGGGAAGGAGTGAAGACAAAAATAGAGAGAAGGAAAAAAGGAAGAGGGAGGATGAAAGAGAAAAGGGAAAGAACGCAGAAGATGATTTTGAAACCACAGCCCGAGTCCGTTTATATTTCAGAGAAAAGCGGAGAGAAGGAGAGAGAGGGAGAGAGAGAGAGGGGGAGATACGCGTGGGCTGGAGGGACTATGATAATCTCCAAATGACGTCCGTGGAGTCGGGTAGGGAAGGTTTGTAAGGTGGAAGGAAGGGTATCGCGGGAGGATGAGATGGAGATTTTGGGTTGCGGGAGAGGAGGGAAGGGGGATTAAGCAGGAGGATGCGTTGAAGAGGGTCCTGTTGTTGCTGAGTAGAAGAGGCGAGGTGGGATTCGAAGGGAGTGGCGGAGTGTGGAGAGATATTTGGGAATCGGAGATCGATTGAGGGAGAGCGGGACGTCGAGTGGGCGCTCGGGGAGAAGAAACTTAATAACAGGGTACGCAAGGGAACCAGAGGTTGGAGAAGGTAATGTTCAATTCTTTAAATGCGGAACGGTCCGTGGATTCGATCGAAAGAGAATCTATGGTCTATTACAGGGATTCTCAAGATTATCAATGCGGTTTTTTCTAGGATATCAAGCGTGCAACGCTATACTTTTGCAAAAATGGTAATGATTATAAATAAAAAATGCAATCGAAATAAGTTACTGGTGTTGTGGAAAGCAATTTTAAGTATAGTGGAAGAGCACGATCGGACTGTCATAGAGCACGGCGGTGCTCGTGAGCACCAGTTTGATAACTATTGCTCTTGGATGTGAACCATCGGATTTCAGTTGTGATCAGCTGAATGGTGGAACCAGCGCGATGTATTGACTCTGATTACGGTTTTCTCGAGTTAGGAATGTCTCGAGCGGCTGTTCTTGTCGACCCTGCGTGGGAACCATGCCTCCGGGAGGCTGCGGTTGAAGATTCGGTGAGCCGCTAAAGGCCGTATTTGTAGCAAGGCAAGGAGTGGATGGAGGCCAAAAAGTGCCGATCCCGGTCTTTTCATTCTTCGTCGAATCGTGCGGTGCAGCGGAAAATGCAGCTCCTATAATGCCACACCCGCCGCGATGCTTCAGCGGCGCCTCTCCGAATAGAAGTGAACAATAAGTCTATTTCGAGGATGATTATATTGCGCATTCATTTATTTAGCGTATTACGAAATCAGGTCATTTATATGAACCCATTAAAATTATTAATTACTAACTGGCGTGCCAAAATCAAATGAAGGGATAGTAGTTTTTCAACACATTCAGGTTATTAAATTAATCAAACGTTTTGATAATTTCAATTTTTTTTAAGTAATTGGCGAGTAGGCGAGAGAAATTTGGCAGCGCTCGATCGATATAGCGACAGACTCGTTCCGAGTCATGGTGAGATGGGAAGAAGAATCGCTCCGAGCACCTCCCATAAAGCTCCTTCTCTTGTAGTCGAATAATTACGGTTAAAGACAGAAGGTGTCGCTAGGAATGGAGTCGAAGGGCTTCCCACTTATGCTGGAGACGTGTTCACGGTGGGATGCATTATTTTGGCTTTTCCGCCCTCCGCGAATTGGTCCCACGGGGATTTCCCGCGTTGGACCTATAGGGAATCTCGGCTCTTAAGACAGGCTTCGGTCATCAGCGCGAGTAAACCGCAGCTTACACATCAGTAGAAGAGTCTTAGTGCAAAATGGAGGATTAAGAAGGAGAGGGAGAGAGGAGAGAGAGTAGTGAGAGGATTGTAGGAGAAGGTGGCGTGGGAGGAGAGCGGGAGAAAAGGAAGAAGAGAAGAGACAGGAAAGGGAAGGCGAGATGAGAGAGGTTTCAGCGATAGCAGAAGTAGTAAGAGGAGCACCCTAATAAACTCCACCCTCTCTACATCGAGGCCTCGGCTCAACTTGTTCTGAGATGCGGTCGGGTACGTGCTAGAGATAGAAAGCGAGAAAGAAATGTAAGAAGAGAGGGAGGGAGAGAGAGTGAGAGGCAATTATGACGGGGGATGTTTGCTCTGAGGATAAGAGCTAGGTGTGGTCGCGAAAAGAGAAAGCGAATGCTTTAGATATAAGAAAAGAGTGAGAGAATACAGGGAAGAGAAGGAGAGTGGGTCCAAAAAGAGAAGATCAGAGGTAGTAAGTGCGAAACTGACGCCAAAAAGCTTGATTTTTACTGTTCTGCGAAAGAGATCGTAATTTTCTTTGTGATTCTATTGTAAGGTTGAGTCACGGGTATTTACTAATAAAACGCTATACAAAAAACAACATTCAGATTGTTCACACAGAAATGTTTTTAAAAGATTTTAATACCTTTCTCGCTTTGTGAGTAACTTATGTTACTGTTCAAACAGAAGATCTTCTCGTCATTTTGAGTTTGGAATCTTTTGCCTGGGAATTATACGTTTGGGAATTGTAATGAAATATTTTCAAAACTCCAATATTATAAACTTTTCTATCCAAAGTTAATGATTGAAAATTATATTCAGAAATATTTAAATATATTTTCTACTTAAAGTTCAATGTTAAAAAATTGAATAGTATAACCCTGATGACATGGATGGGTAAAATATCCTTAATCAGCAGAATCGATTGCCCCTGATATAAAAAAGTAATAAATTTTTGGCAAGGTGTTTTACGTCGAAGGAAACAACATGCAAAGTGGATGTGCAAATACACACTGACATTTAAGAAATGTTGTTACATTTTTAGTAGCAATGTATTTTTCTTTAATTTATTCATATGTTTATGGTTTATTTAATATATCAGTATTTCTAGCTCGGAACATTTGGGTTCATCCTGTAAGTAATGATATTACTTTTATTTAAAATTTTGAAGGCATTAATATTTTAACACAAAAATAAAGACATCTAGCCATTCAGAGGAAATTATCTCATAACGATAATAAGTATTAGTTAGAACCGGAATGATTGAATAGTCTTCAAAATAAAAATAATTTTGAATAAGGTTAAACGAGAGAAGGAAAGAGGGAGAGGAGAGGGCACGACGGAAAGATGAAAGGTTGAAAGAAGAGAGATAAAAAAGTAGAGCAAAGGGAAAAGGGAAAGAACGGGGCATGGAGAAAGAATAAATGCGGAGAAAGGGAGATGACAAGAAATGGACGAATGGAAGGAAAAAGAAAGGAAAAGGGAAAGTGTAAAAAACAGGTCGACTAAAGGAGCGAAGAAGATGGAGAAAGAGAAAAAAGAAAGGGAACAAAAGAAGTGTGGGAAACTTGAATATTGCATTTGCATGAACTTCCAAAAGTGCACAAAAGCGCCGGAAGGGGCGTGGAGGTGGCGTTCGCCTCTCACCCTCCGTATCTTTCTCTCTCTCTTTACCTAAAAACTTCGTGGGAGTGGCGTCGGTCTGACGGAGGTGGGAGATTTCATAGGAAAGAATAGGTGATTTCGACAGAGGGAAGAAGGATATAAACGAAGGAGCGGATTGGCTGACAGGAGGGAGGGAGCGAATGGAATACAAGAGAGAGGGCGGCGAGAGGTCAAGGGCGAGAAGGGTTGAAGCGGGAAAGGGGATTGTCGTAACCTCTGGCGGCGGGACCATCAGATGCTGTTGCACGGGGCAGGGAGAGCAGACGGAGGAAGATTTTAGAGCGGGGGTTCGGAACGCTGCGGGTGTCTGCAGAGAGGGGGCGGAGATGCTGGGGAGGCGTATGGAGAGGTGCGAGGGCAGATTGAGGGGCAAAAGGTTTTAAAAGAGGTTGCTTGGAGACTATGTTGGGGAAGCAGTTTGAAAAGAACTTGAAAGGGGGGGGGGAGAGAATCGCATGCAAACTTAATGCGCCGCTCCCCTTTCACCCTTTAAGGACGCGGTGCCCGGATAGTAAAGAGAAGGAGCAGAGGGGGAGGAAGCGGAAGAGGAGGGAGAAAGGTGAAGGAGGGAGGAAGTGGAAGAGAAGGGAGGAAGGGGAAGGAGGGAGGAAGTGGAAGGGGAAGGAAGGGGAAGGAGGGAGGAAGGGGAAGGAGTGAGGAAGGGGAGGAAGGGGAAGGAGGGAGGAAGTGGAAGGAGGGAAGAAGGGGAAGGAGGGAGGAAGGAGGAGAAATGGGAAGGAGGGAGGAAGAGGAAGGAGGGAGAAAGTGGAAGAGAAGGAAGGAAGGAGAAGGAGGGAGGAAGGGGAAGGTGGGTGGAAGTAGAAGAGAAGGGAGGAAGGGGAAGGAGGGAGGAAAGGGAAGGAGGGAGGAAGGAAAAGGAGGGAGGAAGGAAAAGGAGGGAGGAAGGGGAAGGAGGGAGGAAGGGGGAGGAATGGGAAGGAGGGAGGAAGGGGAAGGAGAGAGGAAGGGGGAGGAATGGGAAGGAGGGAGGAAGGGGAAAGAGGGAGGAAGGGGAAGGAGGGAGAAAGGGGAAGGAAAGAAGAAAGGGGAAGGAAAGAAGAAAGGGAACGAGGGAGGAAGGGAAAGGAAGGAGGATGGGGAAAGAGGGAGGATGGGGAAGGAGGGAGAATGGAGAAGGAGGGAGGAAGGGGAAGGAGGGAGAAAGGGGAAGGAAAGAAGAAAGGGGAAGGAAAGAAGAAAGGGAACGAGGGAGGAAGGGAAAGGAAGGAGGATGGGGAAAGAGGGAGGATGGGGAAGGAGGGAGGATGGAGAAGGAGGGAGGAAGGGGAAGGAGAGTGGAAGGGAAAGAAGGGAGGAAGGGAAAGGAGGGAGGAAGCAGAAGAGAGGGAGAATAAAGTGGAGAGTGGGGAGTAATCTCTCCATCAAATTCGAGCGAAACGATGGCGAAATGTTAAAAGATGTTTCTCGGGACCGATTGAGAGGGACGATTTAACGAGAACATTCGATGGCAGATAAGATTTTAATACGTTGCTCGATGAAGCAGTACATATCTCCTTTGGAGAGGAGTAATTTCACGGCACCATGGGAGTTTTATCTTGATTCATTTTGAGGCGCCACTCTTAAAAGAAAAAGCGCCTATTGTATTTGGTATTTGGTTGGCTCTTTTGTTCGTCTGCACATATTAATCAGACGCTTTGATGCCGGATGAATTTCGACTGTTTTCTATTTTGCATTTATATCATCCAAGGTGAAAATGAAACTCTCTGACCAAATCACACGGAATGCAGCTTCACTGAAAAAAAGTAGTTATCTTTTTATTTAAACTCAAAAATATTCATCCAATTTATTTTCAGCAGTCCTAGCGCAGATTAACATAAATATTTCTTGAGATATATTTTTCGATAAGATTCCTAATTTAAAAAAAAATGCGACCAGAAGTATTATATTGCATATGTTTAACATACTGGAGCATCTGTTTTAGTAATGTAATCTTGAGCCCTTTATTGAAGTGCAATACAAAATCGATGAATATGGGTCATATAATTCAACCAAAGCTGAAACAATACCAGAAATAAAACACTAAATTTTACTCCGTTACCCTATGATTATTCATTAAAGTTTATATTTAGAAAAATTTTAAATACGAAGGATAAATCAGTATTTGAGCTATTTCTTGCAGTCAGTACTCCAACCCTACTATATGGCTGGAATCAAATTAAAAATCAATCATATAGCTCCAATAAAGTTAATTAAATTAAGAAAAGGTTCAGTCTAGATAGCAGCCGTCATAAGTAGCGAATCACCGATAATAATACATTCCATAAAAGTAAATTCATTGTAATATATTTAAAGTTTTTTCTCTCAGATTATGTTGTTATGCAGCACAGATCGCCACAACGTAATGGAGGATGGTGCACGATTCTCGGAAGCTGCAAGCGTTGTTAAGGGAACGATTTTCACACTATGACGTCGACGCCACCGGTAAAGTCATCCGAGAGGTACTACACCAGCAGAGGTAAAAGAAGTGCAAAAGGGAAAAAATATAAAGCGCCCGAACTAATAGCTTTGAGAAATGGGGTCGAACAAAAGAAAATCTGTGACGACGCTCGCGGGACTGTAAACGCATTTGGACACGAACGAGGCGAAACCTTACGCGACGGTTGTATCGCCCTTTTCCTGTTACACGCTAGCGTAGAGCTGCCTTTCATTAGAGCGTTCTTTCATAAGTCAAAAACCTTCCCCTTCCACGTGCACACCTTTTTTTGAAAAGCTGAAAACCTGATTGTTTTCTTTCCCTCTGACGAAAGAGGCAGTCACACAGGAGATTTTCTTGACGCCGCTTTGCGCCTAATAGTGATAAATTAAGGACGAAATTGGACTGACATGGAGAATTTTTCGGGGGTGTTTTTATGTTTGAAGGTTTTGTATTCAGTTACAGTACTGGATTTCTTTAATATACTGGAGAAGAATTGAATATAATCTCCAGTTACAATGATATCTTAGAATGTTTTTTATCTAAAACAGTCCAGAAAATTATTGTAAAAAATATGCCAAATAACAAGTAATATTTTAAATACGTTAATATTCACAAACAACGGTTTTTATTAATAGCAGAGAGTAGTCTGGTGGCACAACGGAATGTATACCAATTTGAAAAGAAAATTAATAGGCAGAGTTATATTTTATTATAGGCTGTGAAGTTTTCTGTTGCCTGACGAAGAATTTTTTAGAGATTAAATCGGAATTGAATTTGAAGATTCCAGAAGTTATAACGCTGAATTGATTTTAAGCCACTGAAATAGTTACGGATATTTAAGCGGACAATAGGCTACTGACCAATTATTTTTGGCAGAGAATATGATCGAGCTAACTAATATTGTGTTAGTGTAAAATTCTATTCAGAGCATTACTTTCAACCATGATTGACTGTTTTATATTGAAAAGGCTATGAAAATTTATATTGTGCGATTCACGTCGTTCGCGCACTAAGTGTTCTTATGGAATAATCCAATACGTGCGCCAATCCCATATTATTTCCCTATGCTGCTATTTCTCGGCGTTGCCAATACGTGTAAAATCCAGATTTTAGTCGTTTTTGGCATAATTACTCACCTAAAAACCTAAAGAAGGATGGAAAATTAACTAAATGAGTAATAAAATAAACTAAATACTTTTTAAACAGAAAAATTGCCATTTGGGCATGGTTAAACAATAGTTCCCCGTTTTCATCGAAACTTCCGAGTTTATTCCGCCGCGTTCATATTTGAACGGCCAAATCTCGCAGTCTATTGGCTAAACTCACACGAACATTTTTCTGTAGCTTTTACAAGTGTTCCATAAGCCTCACGACGTACCATTAAAGGGCACATGTAATGCAATTCATTGTTGTTAAGAATTAAATAATACCGAACGAGGCTCTCACATCAGTGCACGAAATATTCACTCTCTTGCTAACTTACGTACTATTAGGAATAGGTGAGTAATATATGTACATGAAATGGTGAGAAAAGATTAAAGTTATTTTTGAAAGTGGAATGAACTCAATATCTTCATTGGTTTTTGAGATATGGGATTTTATATTGGAGCGCGAGAACTTCTTCGCGTGCCACGAAACGTAGGCCAAAGAGACCATCTCATTTCTCAGGGCAGTTCCTTCACTGAACTTTTCCTTACAATCTCAGCTTGGATGAGTGATTTTCCAAGGGTAAATATAAAACCACGCCTAGGAATGGACGGTAAGTTCTTTATGCAACTTTGAAGCACGTGAGCATTGATTGCAGCCATATCTAACATGGCAAAAATAATACCATTTGCCATCTTCTTGTTCTCCTAGAAGTGGAGTAAACCGATGCATTTTGATCACGTGAGTCTACTCCACCTTTCGTCATGTTGTAAAACAATAATTTCTGGTTCTTGAGTTTCATCATCAACATATTGCGAATGATGCATGGTGTACACAAGTATGACTTATTTGTTCTTCTTGGGCACAAATAATACAAGAGTTGTTTCCCCACTAAATACCAACATCGACGATCTCACTTGCTTCTCTTTATGTGGGAGGAATTTTTGAGATATTTGCCTTTTAATCTTCCTCAAGGTTCCAACATATGTCAGCCCTCTGTTTTGAAGCACATTAGTAAGTACAATAGAGCTGAACCAATTGTCTTCTGTGATATTCCTATTTGTATGTTCAACTGCAGTTAAATGTCGCAGAACATGATGCGTTGGAACAGAAAACATCTTCAAGCCTATGAAAACCTTCCTTGCCACAATACACGCGGCCATTCACCATGTACTGCGTTCTTGCATCTGCCAAAATCATTATTTTTATGTCGTACTTGTTCGGCTTTTTGGGAATATACATTTTAAAGGGACATCTTCCTCGGAAGGCTACGAGCATTTCGTCAACTGTCAGGTATTCACTTGGACTGTTGTTTGTTTGGCAGTTCAAAACTAACGTATTATAAATTTCAGATGCAGCTGCAAGCTTATTTCTTTTCTGCCTATAATCTCTGGTCCCCTTATCGCCGAACCTTAGGCACACGAGTAAAAACAATAGCCTATTCAGAGTCATTGTCGCTGGAAAGACATCTCTACCTGTGCCATCACGTGCGTTTAATCCTTTGAGGTCCTCGTGAGCACTCTTGAAAACCCCCATTTAATACAAAAGACCTATGAATGCTTTTATCTCCTGTATGTTTGTGTTATTCAAAAACGTTGCTTTTTCAGGATATGAATATTTATCCTTTTTCTTGTCTATTTCTTCATTGGTGAAAGGTACAATGGCCTCCAATATTTCGTCTGTAAACAGCAGTTCCCACGCAGCATCTGGATTACTTCGAGAATTACGCTTGGTTGGCCCACGCAGTCCAGGTAGATGTGTAATGAAATTATGTCGCGGGGTGGGACCCCGAATACCTGGAAGCGTTCTCCACTTGAATCCATCTTTTCCATACATAAAGTTTGCGTTAGCGGGGCTACTGGTGTTATCTTCATCTGAGGAATCACTGCTTTGTTCGCTCTCTGTATCATGTTCGCTTTCGATGACAAATTATTCATCAACATCACTTTCGTCTTCCGCATTAATTTTATCTAAAAGCCTCTCAATAGCCTCGTCATCTAACTGCCCAATCATGACGCACCTAATTAGTTAATGTAAACAGAACGTACGTTTTGCAAACGCACTTGGCAAAATAAAAAGCAAGCATCGGAACGATGTGGCTCAAGTCAGTATACATATGATGTAACTTTTACACACATTTTGAGAGAAATAATGAGGAAAACAATTACGGCAACTTATAAAAACTTACCTCTAGGGTAGGATGGGGTCAGTATGACCCACAGGAGAAACAAAAGTTGTTACCGACAACAACACAAGAGTACCGATAACACGACCACTTCCCTCAACGTTCGGGAACCAACTGGTGATACACTAGAGGAAGTACCAGAGAGATGGCAGCACTAGCTACTTCATTTTACAAGTGTGAAAAATTACCGAGGGTCATTTTGACCTCACCCCACCAGTTGATGGTTAATATGCGTTAATTTTGGAATATCAAATTCATTTGTGAAAAATTGCATAAAATTGGAGAATATTGATAAACGCAAACGATACTTTTCAGGAGTCAAAATTTATACCTTTCCGGGAATTCGTTCACTATTATGTACATTTCAGCGTTGCTGCGTTTCCTATAGCTAAGAAAGTGAAATATTTTCGGTATGAAGCAGGCTTCGTTAAGAGAACTCCGTAATTTTTTGGATAAAAGGGAAATTGCGTAGGAAAGTAAATTTGCTGACGTGTGAGCAATGAATAAGGGATTGAAGAGGGCAGAAGGGTTGGAGGTCGAGTAATCCAGACGGGGAGGGCAGCGCGAAAAGCGAGATGGGAAGGTCGAATTGGGAAAATGGGAGAAGGAAGGAGGAGAATGGAAAGGAGGAGAATGGGGGGAGAATGGAAAGGGGAAGAAGCATAGGAAAAGATTGGAAAGGGGAAGAAGAATAGGAGGAGAACGGAAAGGGGAAGAAGAATAGGAGAATGGAAAGAGCGATGGTGGCGAGGAGATCTGGAGAAGAGGTGGGGAGGAGGGCTTGCGGCTGGTCCAGAGGCAGAAGGCATCCACGTGAAAGCAAGCAAAAAGAGAATGGGGGAAGAAGAGAGAGTGAGAGAGAGAGAAAGGTGAGAGCAGGAATAACAATTAGGCCGAACCGATGGCGGAGAGCAGAATAATGAATGTGAGGCTTGGTGGGCGGCGTGAGAGGTTAGGGACCACAGGGAGGGATATAGATGGCGTGAAGAGGGTGACGGAGGCGGAGAGTTGAACATAGGGTATAGAAGCAAAAAGTGAAAACGTGGATGATTTAGGCCAAGGTAACTTCGCATGTGATATGGTTAGGGGATTGGGGCGAAAAAAGTGATGATTCTAACATGCAATCTGGAATACCCCCATTGCATGACGATCGGCGCAGAATTTGTATGATTCCTACCCAACGTTCGAACCATAAGATCCTCGGCTCAAAATATAAACTGTTGTTGGATCTCACTCCATCGCGAGAAAGGGATAATCATGTCAAGGATAAACTGTACCCGAAACATTGGACTGAGAGCGCATTTTTACAAGAGTTCCAGAAAGAACAAGAGTACCATATTGTCCCGAATATAAAGCGACCTCGAATATAACGCGACCATAAGATTTTTGGAAAGTTTATCAAGAAAAAACTAAACCTCGAATATAACGCGACCCCAAACAACCTTCAGCCAGTCTATGACAAATGTCTTGTTCATCCACCCCTTCTCCTGCGCGTGAGGGATTACAGCTGACGATAACTTTTCCTTTGGCATCCTTTCACGATTTTTAATTACGAAGGGAGTCGGTTTTCGCCCGTCGGCCGTGACTGCAAGCATAACACCTTGATTTCTCATTTCCAGTGGGTTTTAACAACAATGATTTAGCTACGGCTATGTATTTTAAAATTCATGTGATAACTTTGTCGAATTCCTCTGTTAACCTGGGATTTGGAAGAACCCTTTTTGTCACCTATTGTTGAAATAATGGATGGCTAAAAACTCGCTAAGGTAGTTACAAATAATAAGCCGACGCACTTATAGCTACAATGCAATAATTATCGAGGGGTTTAGCCGCTGATTTAACTCGATCTATTCTCACCTCGGATGCTTTTCAAATACAATGTAACGCACGTCTAATGTGTCTACAATGTAACAAGTATCCTGTATTTCGTAAACAGAATTGCGGAATGTGCGATGATTTTTTGAAACAAGATTTTACGATCTTTTAAAATCACTAGTACTCGGTTACAACGCGGAGACTACTTTTAAAATTTTATTTTTGGGAAAAAACATCGCGTTTTATTCGGGACAATACGGTAATATGCAAATTTCGAAATGCCCAAAGCGACATCCGAAGTCGCTTAATGGAAATCGTGTCTTTTTAATCCCCTTGAAATTCCTTGCTAAACATGGGATATTCACGAATAGATTCATTTATGATTTTATTTTTATCATCCCTGTAGTATTGCTTATTCTTCATACAACGGAGGATACATTCGATAGCACGGCTATTTGCTTGGTTAAGTTGAGCTGTGATCGAATTTATCTGTTTGGTTGGTTTATGTTTCTAACCCAATCTGAATGAAATGATTTCGATTTAGTTTATATAAGTCTTATATATATACAGAGTAATTTTGAATAAGGCTGTGACGGTGTTTCAACATGTTTAAACATCTGACATCATTTTCACGTTCTATCTCTACACTATACAATCAGAATTTTTCAGAGTTCTTTGACCTTGTATTTCAACTAGACTTCCCGCCGCATAAGACATCTTTATGGAAAAATCAGCTATTTTTCAGATATCTGTGAAAATTTTCGCTGAACCTTCTCATTTAAACACATCACTATTGTTAATCTTCACCGTGTTTTACACATAATTTAAACTGGAACGGTCAGAGTCAGCAAGCCGCACGCCATGTTAAGTGAATGTTTCCAGTTAATGAAAATAGAAGGTAAAGAAGTTTCGCTTAGGGGTAGGAAGCGCAGAGAGGCGGTGGAGATGAGGAAGCTCCACGGAGGGAATGCGGGGAACAGAGAGTGCGGGGTGTCATGCCCCCATGTCCATTTTCCCCGACGCAGCTCCATGCGTCGAGTGAAGATGCGATAACTGTCACGCGTCCCCTAAAGCAATAGTGATTCCGCTTCGCCAGTGTGGTCAGTATCTCCGCGTGGCGACGCCGAGTGCCCTGATGACGTAGGCACGCGTGGCACGAGTGCGTCAGCAAATTCGAGAGGGCGAGGATGATGAATGGGGAGCGGCGCCCCCCAGAAAACACGGATTTGCGATTTGAAAGTGAAAAGTGTCACTTCCACGGAAATAAAAAAGAACCGCAGATAGGGACGACGATGTACTGGTCTTCACGAATCGCCGCGTGATGCAATCGACGGCCGGCGATCGCGCGTGAATCCGCACTCGGCAAGAGACATCATCTTCCCTCGACATTTGCACTCAATTTCATTTATTGCGCTGATTTCATCAATCGGCTGAATCGGTCCATTCCGGAGAACAGAAATGGACTACCGAAGATTTCAATAATTTCTAAAATTCTGTCCAAATGCATTTCCACCAAAGCCTTTAAATTATATTAATGTTACAAATGTATGCGTTTATTGTTTTGATCCAGTGTTGCAGAACTCCAAAACGGACCAAAATCGAAAATTAGAGCTGTTAGGGGTTCACACCTGTACCAATAGAATTATGCTCAGAAACAAAATGCAAAAAAATAATAACTAACGATCCGGCACTTCACACTTGGATAAGAGGTGTTATATTTTAAAAACACACTTCTACATGTAATTACGACAAACTTAACAAAGAAGGAAGAGACTCGAAGAGGTGTCAGTATTAGACACAGTAACGACTACGCAACTGATGAAGGGAGCGGCAATTATCTTTGCTGGGCAATTTACATTACTCGGTTTTCCTTTGCAGCCTTAGAATATTTCAATTTTACTTTTTGAAAACTGTCTGTAATATATCTTAAGAACTCGACCAGAAAGTGCTTCCATTTTTAAACACATCTTTCTGGCTGGAAAAATTATCTAACATGAAAAATTGAAAATAATAAGATAAGAGTGCCATTCGCTCCAGTTGCAGGAACAACATCATATCGTATGACGTTTGGTGCATATAATCGATTCACGAATCCACGACAGGGTGACATCCGCCTTGTCGTACGTCTCCCTTTCTACACCTGTATCCCCGACACGAACTGTTAGTTGACGCTTACTCGAGGGTGGAAGATGAGCTCCGTCGAGCGCAACCCACTGAGCAGGGATGCTGGGCAGGATGGGGTTGGAGCAGTGGGGGGAGGAGATCCATTGTTGTGTGCAGCCAGTCATCCGAGGGAGTAATTTCGAGGGCTACTTTAAGGACAACCGCCCTCGTGAGTTTGCATCGAGGAGAAGGAAGGAAGGGGAAAACACGAAGAATACGTCAGGGAAAAGGGTAATCGAGGTGACGGGCATCTGAGAGGGCGCGATAACATGAGGGGGTGTAATGGAAGAGGGTAGAGGTTGAGTGGGAAGGGGAGAAGAGAGGGAGATAGAAAGTTAAGAGAAGGAAGGGGAGGAAAGGGAGAAGAGGCGTGAGTTAGAAAGAACGATGAGAATTTAGATGGAAGAGGGAAGGGAACTGAAGGGAAATGGGTTGAAGAAATGGTTTGTTTGCCATCCGTGAGAGGCGCCACTAACCTACCCAAAATGCCCCGAGGCGCCACGAACAAATTCTGTTTGGGGAGTTCAGTGTGAGGGAAAGAGGAACAAGGGTGGAGAGGAGTGAACACAGAGCAGAGGTGGGAAGTGTTCTAAGGGGGGTAACGGTAGAGAAAGAGGAATGAGAAAGGAAGGAATAGGAAGAAAGGCGAAAGGATCTACTGAGGCGCATAAGAGGGAAACGGATGCACATAAAGCGGAAGGGAAAAGTTATAGTATCCACGGAACATTGAGGGAAGGCTTATAAAAATAAAAGTTCTGCATTTCGTATTTTTATCGGCGTGTCATACTGTTACAGTAACCAATGGATATTTTTATAGAAAAAATAGCAATGGCAATTCTCTCACATCGTCCAATTTTAGAGAGTGACTCAACGCTAGCATGCGTGATAATAATACTCTCAAACAGGTGACTTGTGTTCCAAATTGTCAAAGAACTTATCGAGCCCATTGAAGAAAGCGGTGACTCTCCAAGTGGCTTTTTAACGCTGGAGAACCTACAATTTCTAAAGCCATTATCTCCGAAATTGGATGTGCGTTTCACTACCTTTATGTAACCAGGTAAACAGCTTACAATATCCACTCGGTCATTTGAGCTTTAAATCTCAACTCCAAATAAAACCATTCGCTCCGTAAAAGTCCGATGACCGCCTCGATGTTCCCAAAAAATGATCTCTGAATGCACTATGTATATATCTTTAAAGCACTTCATTTCTTTAAGCCGCACCTTATGGCCATCACTCCCTGTTGCCCCACATTCTCTCCGCAGCCATTCCGCTGCCCTTCCCTCCAAACCACTCCTCCCTGAAATCCTTCAAACCGACCCAATTGCTCAGCGCAAACCTCTCCCTAAATTCTTCTTTCCCTTACTCTTTCATTAGCTTCCGCTACGTCGCTCCCTATCTCCATCCAACCTCTCTCTATTTCCATCTTTCACCCACACTTCCTTCATTCCCAGCCATCGCTCTCTCACTCTCCTTTCCCCTCCCGCTCTTCTCTCTTTCTCTCTCTACCTCTTCTCTATTCGCGCCCCTTCGCCCCTTTTTTCCGCTCGCTACTCAAAGAGAAAATTAGATGAGACTTCGTACCCGACCCGCGGCCTTCTCCCTCTCCCCCCTCTCCTCTTGCCTTCCTTCCACCCTCCCCCTCCCCTCCCTCCCCATCTCTCTCTCTCTCTCTCTATCCCTCTCCTGCAAGCCCCTTTACCGTCTCCAGCCGCACGCTCCTGCCAACCCGCAACCCTTTGCCTCTCTGATGTCGTGGTTTCTGGCAGAGGGCGCTGGAGTAGGCGGGCATATTGAAGTGGGAAAAACATCCTTCCAACCTAAACCCCATCTGCCTTCCCTTCCTATCTCTCTCTCTCTCTTTCTCCTCATTCACTATCTCCCTTCTCCTCCTATGTAACCATTCCAATCTCTTCCTACGTATGATCTACATTCCCTTCCTTCCCATTCCTATTTGATACCTCATAAAAATTTCTTCTCATTTTGAAGTATTTCGGTTCAAGCGCTCCCTTTAAGAAGATCAAAGTGAGGTCGCACACGTTCACTGACCATACATGTCGCGAATTCATCCTGTAATAGTGTAAAGGCAGTATTGAACCATTTATTTATTTTTTTGAAGTTGCAGTCATTTTGTAGAGGCTTAAGCTTGTATTGATACGAAGCACATTAATAAAAGAAAAACGATTTTATTTCTCCTTTGTCAAATGCAGGTAATCAGATACAATAGTGTTATATTTTCTGGTGAAATACAAATTCGTATTAGGAGATGCTCTAAATAAGGGGTATGAGACATATGGCTCTTGAAGCAATGAGAAAGTGATAGAAAAATTTGAGATGATTTCATATTTGTAAATGAAAACTGCAATCTTGATGTCTTTTATAAATATTTTACTGTTAAAAACTTTACTATATTTTCACTTAGGAGATAACTCATAACATTGCAAGTAGCTTCCTATGTAAACTCTTATGTGTCCCGCAGAAACACTCGAATTATGAATGAATCTCGTAAAGCAAAGGTTGTACGGCTCTAGGGAAATTACTTTCAAATTTTAAAATATAAATATTTTAGGTTTTATCAAAATTATTTCTTTAAGAAGAAAATCAATCCATAAAACACCACCGTAGAAAACGTCAATATTAGAATATGTCATTTAAAGGATTGATTATCAAATAAAATCTATTGAAAAACAGCAATAAATATCCTTCTTAGCCAAACCATATAATACTCTGAAGACTGAAATAAACAGTTATCTAAAATGATAGAATTAAAATTACAGGTGATGAAGAGATTATAATTTCAAGGCGAATTGTTTTAAAACAGGAATGAATCAATAAATTGATAAATGGTGGCAAATAAAACAAAATAAGACAAAGCCCTATTTTGAGACAACGAGAAATTCCTTGAAAGTAATCTTCTGGATAACTATAAAATAACTTTGCTCCGAACCGTGGATTTAAGCGTGCTTTGCTAAGCGTTCATTGTTACGTCCATAAAATGAAATTTCGTCGCTAGTATCTCTTGAATGCTCGATTTGGCGTCGGTTAGAAGATGCATCCGAGTCATAATACACAACTGCTTCCTGGATCACATTCTAGGCGGGTGGCTTCCCATGAACATCGACTGCCAGAGCTTCTTTTTGGAGCCAATTTCAAATTGCAATTCGTAAAAAATTGATCGGCTACCAGGAGTATATGAATTAGAGATGGCCAAATTTGGTCACTGAGTTGATTCGAATTGGATGTTTCAATTCCGATTAACAATCAAGTCTTTTGAATCGATTCCGATTAATAATCAAATGAATCGATTCCGATTAATAATCAAATCAATCGATTCCATTCATCTTATGAAAGCATTAAAACGAAATATTTAACTTAAAAATAGTGCATTCCTTATTAAGATGATATGTATAATAAAGTGAATTTAAGAATCTTTCAGTGAAATGGATATATTTGATTTTTATAAAACTTTTATAACGAAATAATCCGGTTAAAATTGTTAAATGTTATTAATATTACACGTAACTTAAATTAAAATAAAACTAAAAGAAATATTCAATGCTGTCTTTCATTGCCAGAACTTACAACAGGTTTTAACAAAGACTATTATAAATAAAATACAGCCAGTAAAATAACAGAAAAATAGAATTTATTCTATTCAAAACTTTCTACGAAGTAAAAATAGCATCGCATAAAAATTAGTGGCTATGTAAACAAAATTACAGATTTGATTCAAAATTGATTGGTCGTATCGTATCGAATCAGAAGCAAATGAGTTTCTACAGTATTTTATAAATATGTTCTTAATTGAGATTCGGAAAAACCTATAAATGGAATCATAACAAACTATCATACAGTTGCTTCTTTCAAGTGAATCGATAGAACTTTTACGATTAATTGAAATGAATGAATCGGTTCATCCATGAATCGAATCGAAATTGGCCACCGCCACCTAAGATAATTTAATAGCTAATTGCGCTCAACATCTTTAGGTTACCCAATGTGAAATGAGGTATTAAGACAGTAGAAACCGTTGCAATAAAAAGTGAATATGTTTTAATGTCAAACAGAAAATCCGCGAACCAGCCATATGCTGCGACTGGTTAGCGTTTCCTGGGCTCTCCAGGGAACTCCGTCTCTCCGATTTTTCAATAGGTTTACCACTTGCAATTCAAAATTAACATTCTTCACTTGTCACTACAAATTTAGGACCTTATATTATACTTGGCCTTCCCTAAGGACTGCATAACCTTACAGAGGTGGGAGGGTTTGTGTACTCTTACGAACCAAAAAGCTATGCCGGCGTGAGATAACTCTCCTGGTAGGACCATCCAAGCCGAAAATGTCTGAGGGGAAGAGTCAGACTAAGAAGCAGTCTTAGGGGTTTGACATCCCCCTGTGCAAGGGCAGCAGCTTGCACAGTACCTCTGTAGGTGGTGATCATGTGGATCTGAAGAGCTACAGATGGGTAATCACTCTGTGAAACTGCGATGAGGAAAGCAAGGGGAAACTACCTCATTATATTTCCCATGATAAGCTGAAAAGCTGCAAATACCTCTATGGATCTTTCTGGGATAAAATATTCCGGAGGTAAAATAGTCCCCCAATCGGATCTCCGGGTGGGGACTACCCTAGGGGATGCACAGAAGAAATGTAACGTTAATAAGAAAGCAAGTAGTGAGAAATTAAAAATAGGCACATGGAATGTTAGGACTATGAATTCAGGGGGTAAACTAGAGAACTTAAAAAGGGAAATGAGAAGGAATAATGTAGGTATAGTAGGTCTTAGTGAAGTTCGGTGGGAAGGAGAAGGCGAGATAAATTCAGATGAATTTAAGATTATTTACTCGGGAGGAGAGAAAAAGGAAAGGGAAGTGGGGGTTATAATGAGAAAAGAGATAGCTGAAAGAATTAGCAAGGTAGTGATAGTTAATGATAGATTAATAGTCGTTAAACTTCAGATGGAGCCAGTGGAAATGCTTATAATTCAAGTGTATATGACAACAACTAATGCTGGTGATGACGAAGTAGATGAAATTCATGAACAGATTATGGAGATATTGGAGGAGGAGGGAAAAGGAAGGATCACCACCATAGTAATGGGAGATTTGAACAGTGTAGTCGGAGAGGGACAGGAAGATAACATAGTGGGAAAATATGGACTAGGGAAGAGAAATGAAAGAGGGGATAAACTTGTTTGCCATAGAAATAGATTGATTGTAACTAATACATGGTTTAAGCATAACCAGCGGAGACTTTACACATGTAGAAGCCCAGGAGACCAGAGACGATACCAGATAGATTACATACTAGTCAATGAAAGATTTAGAAATAGCATTAAAAATGTGAAAACACTACCAGGGGCAGATGTCGATTCTGACCACAACCTTTTGGTGGCAAATACACAATATAGACTGAAGAGCGTTAAGAGAAGCATAAGAGTTAACAAGAAATGGAACTTAGAGGAACTCCTTAAAAACAAGGAGGCTATCATGACTGAGCTGGAGGAAAGGTTGGGGGAGAGAGCTGAAAAAATAGGAAGAATGTAGATGAGGAGTGGAGATACATCCATAGCAACATTAAAGATGTAATGGAAAAGAAGGTAGGAAAGATAACGGGTGAAAGAAACAAAAAACCCTGGATCACAGCAGCCATGCTGCAAAAAATGGAAGAGCGGAGAAAGTGGAAGAACATAAACACTGAAGAAGGCCAAAGAAAGTACAAAGAGTTAAATAATGCTTTAAGAAGGGAAACAGATAAAGCCTGAGAACATTGGATAAATGAGAAATGCGAGGAGATTGTCGAGTGTGAAAGAATTTGTAGAACAGACCTCATGTATAGCAAAACAAGGGAACTATTCAAGAAAAAAGCAAGAAAGATAGGACGTAAAGGAATCATGAACAAAAGTGGTAAAATAGTATCGGAACCAGACAATGCAAAGAATGTCTGGAAAGAATATATTGAGGTGCTGTATGACAAAGAAGGAAAGCCAAGAAATATTGAATTAAATGAAAAAGAGGATGTGGAAAAAGATCAGCTAGGACCAAGTATTCTCGAGTCTGAAGTTAAAAGAGCAATTGATGACATGAAAAGAAGGAAGGCTGTTGGGAGTGATGATATACCCGTGGACGTTCTTAAGGTTTTGGGGTCTAAAGCAGTTAAGCAACTCACAAAATTTTTTAAACAAGTATATGATACTGGCATATGGCCTGAAGATTTTTTAGATGTTGTGATGGTACCACTGGAAAAAAAGAACAATGCAAAATCTTGTAAGGATTACAGAACTATTAGTTTAAATTCTCATACAGCTAAAGTTCTAACCAGAATAATAACCAAAAGAATTGAATGTAAAATACAAAAGGAGCTGCAAGTTAATCAGTTTGGTTTTAGAAGAGGAAGGGGGACTAGAGATGCTATAGGATGTATGAGGATCATGATAGAAAGAGCGCTAGAAGTCAATAAAGATATGCATTTTTGTTTTGTAGATTGAGGGAAAGCTTTTGACCGAGTGAAATGGGATAAAATGTTGGGTATTTTAAACAAAATAGGAATAGATTGGAAAGATAAAAGACTGCTTAAAAACCTTTACTTTGATCAAAAGATTAGAGTCGGGGTTGAAGGAGAAGAAACAGAAGGTACTTCAATAGGGAGGAGAGTGAGGCAGGGATGTCCTATTTTACCAGCGATATTTAATATTTATGCGGGAACAATAACAGAAGAAGCGTTAATGGAAAAGAAAGGATTTAAGATAGGAGGTGAATGTATTACCACCATTAAATACGCAGATGATCAGGGCTTAATAGCAGAAGGCGAGAAAGAGCTTCAGAGGATGACAGACAGACTAGTTGAGGTTGGCCAACAATATGGAATGAAGATCAATACAGAAAAAACGAAAGTCATGGTGGTTTCAAAGGAACATAAAGAATTAAATATAATGGTAAATGGCCAAAAATTGGAACAAGTAAGTAGTTTCAAATATCTTGGCAGTATTTTAGCGCAGGATGGAAGTAGTACACAGGACATCAGAAGTAGGATTGCAATGGCAAAAGCAGCATTTAACGAGAAGAAGGAGCTTCTCACAAGCAAGAAAATAAATTTAGAAACAATGAAGAAATTAGCAAAATGCTACATATGGAGCATAGCTCTTTATGGCGCAGAGACGTGGACGGTAAGGAGAAAGGAGGAAAAATATTTAGAAAGTTTTGAGATGTGGGTATGGAGGAGAATGATGAAAGTGAAATGGACAGAGAGGAAGAGAAATGAAGAAGTATTAGAAATTGTGGGAGAAGAAAGGATGGTAATAAAAACAATCAGGAAAAGAAAAGCAAATTGGATAGGGCACATATTGAGAAGACAGTGTTTACAAAGGACGATCTTAGAAGGAAAAATTAGTGGAAGAAGAGGAAGAGTGAGAAAAAGAATAGGAATATTAGATAATATAAAGCAGGGATATAATACTTATAGAGGTATAAAAGAGGCTTCTAGGGAGAGAGAGAAATGGAGACAGCGATTCAGTTAAAACCTGTCTTTGGACAGAAGCATGATGATGATGATTTTACTTGGGATCGGCTAATGAAATTATCCTCCAACATTTCTGCAATTAGACACTGGTGAACCTGAACCGAATTCATTGACGCAGCTTACGGCTATTTTAATCTTATCACTACTTTTGCTGATAAGTCAACCAATGAAAAACTATATTGAGCGCAAAAAAATCCAAAAGAAAATTTTGAAGTGGAAATTATTCTTCTTTTAAAAGTAAAGTGCTCAAGATTATCGAGTCAAAAATTGCAGTTATAGAAGAAGTGGTCATGAGATCCCGATATTAATAAACGGGTAATTTTTATGTATTTTTTGAATTCCATGCTTAACTTTGCGCAAGTTCGAAATGGCTTTGAGTTATCAAAATAATAGTCGTATACGCGACAGGCGTTCAAGAGGTTTAAGTCTTATTTTAACTCAAATAAAACAAACGTTATCATTTTTATCAAATGGATAAACGATTCAGTGCTGTAACCTAACATCCCTGAAGCGTGAAAATCCAAGCTGAGTAATTGATAAAAGGATGAAATGAGATCAGACTGAATGTTCTCGACTTATCCAAAATATTCAGAGAGGCACAAAAATATATTATACAGTAATTTTCAGGTATGAGCTCATGTTATCACTTAATTTCGGAATTTGTACGTTTGTGAAAAGTTAAAGGCGGCAATACAGAGATTCCAACCATAATAAAGCTGTGGTTTTCATTATTTCTCTATAATTATTGGTTTAGATGACGTGACGTTAGCAGATATTTTAAATTGCAAAAACAAGAACAATTTAGTCTTGCCCATGCTTTTGTTCTTTTAAGAATATTTAGTAAAGTGTGACTCTTGTCGTCTTTACATTAATATTATATTTATGTAATTATTAAGTTGAATTGAAGACATACGCGCAAAAACGAGCTAAGCCACACTTTTTTAAATGGAGAAAAATTGAGTTAAAGGAAGTTTCAGAAATAACAGCAAGAATTTAAATGGCTGTATTACATTATCAAGAGCTTCCGTGATGTTAGCTCAGTTAGGGATAGTTGGTATACGTAGTATTCAACAGATAGCAGCACTTAACATATTTTTTTCGGTTCGAGGGTTAGCCCGTATTTGCGCGCATGTCCTCAATTATTCTATGCAGCTAAATTAATTTTGAAACGATAATGTATAGCATTGACGCGGCATAAATAAGCATGCGTAACGTAAGATATCATAAAATATCTATCAGGAACGTGACATCTTTTTCAATCATTATATATATGAATAAAATGGAATTCCCATCTCACTCGACTCTCAAATCTCCTGAGAATGAACAGCCCTCTCCCCCCTTGTGCCGCCAGTCTCACCTCCAGACAACGACACGCGTATCAATTGTATCCACGAGAAACCGTCACGACGATATGTACATGGCAGAAGTAGATAGACAGATAGGGAGACAGAGAGAGAGCAATGCCTTGCAGGCATCAGTGGGACTCGGAAAGGGTTAAAGGTGACGCGATGCGGGCGCAGGTGGGCGTTGTGGCGCGTACGAACCAGGAGTGGGAGTGGTTAGTGAGCGATGAACATGCGGTCGGACAGGAGAAAGAGTTCCCCGTGGCGACGGACGGTTAATCACGTGACATCTTAAACTACCGTTCCCCGCTCTCTTCCGACGTCTCAACGTTTTCTCGTGACGCAAATCCACATTTTATGAATCTCCCGCTCTTCATAATTTAACCGCAGACCATAGGTCTCATGACTGGGGTCCGCGGGTCCCTCTTGCTCTGCTTCCTTGTAATATGAAAAAGCTTCCGCATCCAGAGTAATCAGAAGCTTTGATTAGAAGAAGCTGTTGTTAGTAATTTAGTTGCATTTGCCTATTACTTTCTACATATACGATAGAGAAAGTACTTATTGTTTTTCTGAAAAAAATCGAATTCGAGATTACAACGGAAATACATGTTTTAAGCCCCCCTGATCACATTTTGACTATTTTCTCAATGACTCCTGTGTGTGTCCTTATGGATGTGTCTGTGACCGGGATATTGAATTTTTAGAAATATTACAGGTATGGGAAAAGTTATGTGTTCGCCAAATTAGATTATTTTAGTTTTGTAGTTTGACTATATATTTCTTTAATTTGCCGAACAAAGTTTTCGTCCATGACACTCAGTATTTCGAAACACTTTAATGATTTCAAAGCAAGTGAGAGAGTCACTGCTGTGTTCTTTATAAAAATACTGGATGCAACAACCCTATCTTAAGTAGAAAAATCTGATGTGGCCACCACATGACTTTCTTCATAACTTTAATATTTCTAAAAATTCCAAATGATAATGAATATTTTAAGGAGCTGAGAAAATTTTGAAGACTTTAAAAAGAACAGAAATAGACTCATAGCCGTAGCCTTCTCATATTAGATACCTATAGCCAGGAATCTCCAACAATTAAGAAAATAAAAAGGAGCGTTACTAAGACGTAACTAAGCGACAATTGTTAACAATAGTCTCCGGCAGCTAAAAAAAATTAGTCTTAAAATATCTCTTAAACAATGCATTACATGGGAAAATATTTCAAACAAAGGTTGTAGAAAATTAAATTTCCTACAAAATGTATTCCAATATTATTTTATATCAATCAAATAGTAAAGCAAATATTTAAAAAATCTGATGTGGCCACCACATGACTTTCTCCATATCTGGAATATTTCTAAAAATTCCAAATAGGTTACATAATAACAAATATTTTAAGAAACTGCGAGAAAATTTTATACTTTACAAAGAACAGAAATAAACTCAAACCATAGCCTTCAGATATTGGATATAGCCACAAAGCTCCATCAATTAAGAAAAAAGGAGGGTTACTAAGACGTAACTAAGAGTCAATTTTTAACAATAGTCGTCGGTAGGTGGCGTGGTGGTGGCAGCTAAAATTATAAAATATCTCTTAAAATGCATTATATGGGAAGATGTTTCAAACAAAGGTTGTAGAACAATAACTTTCCTACAAATTTTATTCTAATACATTTTTACATATATCAAATATTAAAGCAAATATTTTGAAACAATGGATAAGTGACAGAGGTAAACACCCACTTCAGTTTGACCGACTTTTACCAAAAACTAATCAGATCTTCTAACTTTTATAAAAATGTCAAATATAAAATTTCGCATTGACCTGATTAATAGTTTTTGAGTTAGAGCACCCACAAAAAAGCTATCACATACACGCACTCACACACACACACAGACATCATCGAGAAAATGGTCAAAACGTGTTCAGGGGACCTCAAAAAGCATATTTCCGTTGAAATCTCGAAGTCGATTTTTTTCATGAATGCAATACTTTCCCCTATACTACGTATATGGAGAAAGTAAAAAACGGATAAGTGACAAGAGTAAACGCCCACTTTCGGTTGACCAATCTTTACCAAGAACTAATCAGTTCTTGTGAGAGTCATAAAAATGTTAAATACAAAATTTCATGTTGACCTGATTAATAGTTTTTGAGTTAGAGCACCCACAAAAAAACTGTCACACACACAGACATCATCGAGATAACGGTCAAAATGTGTTCAGGGGACCTCAAAACGTGTTATGTATTTGTAAAAACTGTGTGACATCTTCGTCAAAAACCACCACAAATTCTGAATTTCGTGAATGACCAAACAGATTGAAAATTTTTAGGAATACGAAAAATATTTTTTTCTTACTAGGTAACTTTCATGAGATTAAGTCACGATAGTTCAAATACATTATGAAATGCAAAAATTAGAATATCCCAGGGATTAAAAAGTACCTCAAATAGGTTTGAAGTGCTGCATTAATTTAAATTTGAGTTTTTTCACAATGGCTGTGTGGAATGTAAACGAAATTCATTTGTGCACTAGGACGGGAGGTATTGAAGTGGCCGAATGGCATATACCAGTTAAATTCAGAGAACCTTCTTAATTCAGAATAAAGGCAGTAATACGATCGTAACACGTATATATTCCGAGGCTGCACATACTTCTGGGTTCTCATTTTAGAATGACGACATCCGTTGTAATAAAACCAACAGGTAATTCCTCAAATATGTAGTTTTTAGTGCTTTTCGTCATTGCTGAATAGCAATGACGAAAATAGCAATAGCAATTTCAACCTTCGCGATACGCAGTGAAGAATTAGCTTGACCAATTTCAACAAAATTAGATACATATAATCTTCACATAATTATATGACCAAAATGACTTAGTTCGACCGGATCAACAGAGCAGGGGTACCACAATTGCAAAATAAAATATATTCGTAATTATGAATTTGGAAGGAATTGGCTAAACCGATTTCAACGAAATGTTGTTTGAAGGAGGTGTGTAACATAAAAAAACAAAATCAAGATTTTTAGTATACATATATAAATCAGGGCTGCCACAAAACAAGAAAAAAAATCTATTTATTCGTATTTGTATTGAACTATCTGCATCAATTTTAACCAAATTTAATACTTACAATGTAGACATACATACAAAATCAAAATTGCGTATTTAAACTGAATCAACAAAACAGGGGTGCCACAATTATAAATTAAACTCTTTCCGTAATTAAAAATTTGGTAGTAATGTGCTGAACGGATTTCAATTAAATTTTGTATATAAGATTTATACGACATACCATAATAAAATGAAGATGTTTACAGCGTAGTTAAAGAGCAGGGCTACCAGAGTAAAAAGTTAAATATTATTTCTTTTACATGTATTTCTAGAGAACTGACTTCATGGATTTTAACCAAGTATATTATATATAATCTACATATAAATAAATAACCAAGATGTCACATTTCAACCACGTCGGCTAAACAGGGCTACCACAATATCAAGATTAGAACTTTTCTGTAACTATGAATTTGGAGAGTAGAGGCTGAACGGATTTAAAAGAAATTTTGTTTGTAGGGCGAATATAGAATGGCAGAACGAAATGATCATGTTTAGAACGGATTTAAAAAGCAGAGTCACCACAATATAAAAAAAGTCAGATTTCAAAGCAATTACATTATTATACTATTATATTATGGCTAATTTGACGAAAATCACTTCTGTTGCAGATGCAAGGTAGGAGACCAATATAAACAATGGCAGAGCATACCACCATTAGCCTTTTTTGTAAATGTGAACAGAAATTCGTTGACTTTTATTCTATGGTAGATTATCTGTGTTATTCCAATGATGTAAATGCTTTGATGGCATCACTGAGGCACAAACACAAAACAGAAGAATTGCGGTTGCTCATGGATTCTTCCAAGTTGAGTATAAAAGCAGTCCTGTTGCATAATGGCAATATATTTCCATCGATTCCCATTTTTTATTCAGTTCCCCTAAAAGAATCACACGGGAATATGGAATACCTCTTAAACAGGATAGAAAATAACAAGTATAAGTGGAACATCTGTGGTGACCTCAAAGTTATAGCTCTTCTTTTGGGATTGCAGCTTGGGCACAAAAAAATGCTGTTTTCCTTCTGAGTGGGACAGCCATGCTATCTCTCAGCACTACATTGTTTGCGCTTGGTCAACTAAACAATTAGTGGAGGGTCAAAAACGTACATAAAAGCCTTGTTACACCAAAGGATATTAATTTACTCTCTTTACATATCAAATTAGGACTCATGAAGAATTTTGTAAAAGGTACGGATCAAAATAGCATAGGATTTCTACATCTTGAGGGAAATTTTACAAAAATCACCTAAGAAAAGATTAAGGAAGGATCACATGTGGGTCTCCAAATACGTAAACTCATGAAAGATGACGGATTGGATACAGTGTTAGAAGGAAAAGAAGAAAGGCATGGGCATGTTTCAAAGCAGTTATCGTGAACTTTTTAGGAAACAACAAAGCTATGAAGATTTGGTTAATAAAGTGCTGGAAGCAAACCGTGACATGGGGTGTAACATGTCACTTAAAATACATTTCCTTCACTCTCATCTGGACTTCTTTCCTGAGAATTTTGGAGCTGTGAGTGACGAGCAGGACGAGTTGTTCCATCAGGACATTCCAATGTTGGAAAAACAATACAAAGGCTGATTGGACACTAATATTATTGGTGATTATTGTTGTTAATTGAGGAAGCTCCTGGTACATAATACAAAAGAAAATTGTTTGCTAAATCTTTAACCTAGCATGAATTTGCATGTATTTTGTTGACTTTGTATGAAAGAAACACAATATGATCTTCTAATATAAAAATAGGGTTTTCTCTATATCTAGATATGTTACACTAATTCTGACTACAGATTAAATCTCAGCTGGCCAAAATAATTTAGGATAACCTCATTTCTCATGTGTACGCTGTATAGAAATATTTATACACGTGGCAAAATTTAAAATGCGTAGTTTTATTGCAAATTCTAAAAATTAAAGATCATAAATCAAATAAGCACAAAAAAATAAATAGTATTTGAAAATATTGACGAGAAAATATAATTTAGTTTAAATTGCGAAATTGACTTATACGAGAGAAAATACATTAAAGCACATATTAATCCAATGCGTTCCGAGAGAGAAATTTAAAGCTTAAAAGATGATCACATTAAATTAATTAAGAAATATACTTGTAGATATTAAGAGATATTTAATTCTTAATAGCTGTAATAAATATCGGTGCAGTGAGAAGACGAATGTCTCCGTCTTAGATATACCAAAATATTGTAGTTATTATCGCGATTTAAATGAAATTGTATAATTCGTATCTATTTGAGAACATTAGATGAAGAGGTAAAAAGGTTGGAATATTGTGCTATGGGACGGAGAAACTTAGTATGGTTTAACTTTCCAAATCTAGAGTAAAATTTTGAAAGCAGTATTACTTTAATTTAACCAAAATATTCCCGTCATGTTTTTTGACGAGCATTAACGTTAGAATATATACGTTGAGAGAATGACAGTATTTTGGAAGTGAATCAACGGATACTTGGGAAATGAAGTCTCAGATGAGTGGAAGGCGAACGTCTTTCGACCATCTCCGAAAAAATGACCCAACCTCCTCCGGAAATAATCTTGCGATGGAACAAGATGGGAAGCCACGCCTCTCCAATTCCATTTTCTCGGATCAAAACAACATTAAGCCTCTTACTGATCAATTTTATTCCTGCGATCTCTCTGTGTCCTCTCTCTTGTTGTAAACTTATATTAGATTATTTAATTTTAACCACCCCAAATCTCCAAGTCCAGCATTGTTTTAGATATATTATTTAAGATAGTATTGTTTGCAGAACATCGGAAAATTGTATTCCCTTTGCCAGAAAAAAATGTTTGGCTAAGATCTATAGTTAAATTTTATTAATTTATGAATCTAACATTTAGAAACTGTATAGGTTGGGGGTTATAATTTTAGTAGATATTTTAACAGAAAAGTTATTTTGCTACATTTAATAAAAGGAATAACTGAAAGCAAATACCTTTGTTCAAAAATCTCTGATTAGCCTGTTTTTTAATTCTTCAAGGTGTAGTTTTTGGCCTAATTTGCTGAGCTTAATCCCTTTTATGTATAAAAATATTTACGAAGGGAAAGGATTTTTCTTTCCTCACAGTCTTGCGCTCATCGTTTGTTGGCGGTCTGCAGTAATTCCAAAGAGAGAGAGTACACATATTTTCAACGCTCTTCTGTTAAGTTTGGTAATATAGTGTTGCGTCGGGCAGTGGCAAACGATAAACGTTAGTCATAAGTATTTTTAACGATCAACGGAATAAATACTCCTCTAAGTGCAACGATGAAGCGTATGGTATTCATTAATTTTCGTTAAAAAATTAAATCGCCCCTATTTTTTTAAGTTCTTGCGTTAATTAAAATATTTACCGAAGAGGGTGTCAATTTCAGTAGAGATAATTGAATAATAGAGTGGTACTTTGTTTCACAGTTGCGTCCCGTTATCACATAATTCGTACGGCATTAATAACTCGCGAAGCAAAATTAATTATTCATGCCATTAAGGTCACGCGACACCTAGAAAATAATGAACGTTGATTGGTCTTTCCGATGAATGTCGCATTTTGCGAATTCCAAAACACGCTGGATTCAACGCAATATATTTTGCTTTTTGAATTGTAAAAAGAAGATTTTAATGACAATAAAACGAGACAAATTCTTTATAAATCTCCTGTTACGATCGAATTAACTTTTATCATAATCTAGCGTCGCAATGGATTTAATATGCAGCGGAATAGAGCTATGTTCTGATAATTCTCTGATCTTACCTCGTATTAATTTACATTGAGAAATATAGGTGAAGATAGTTTTTTGATAGTCAAAAAGGCATCAATGAACGAAAAAGGTATAGAACAGCAATGAAGTAACGATGGCACAACGGTCAGAAATGAGAAACGTTCGGCCCATGAGAGGGTGACGTTATGATGAAGATAAGGAAAAATGTGAGGAAGGAGAATGGACAAGAGGGAAAGAGAATTGATAAGAGGGAAAAAGGATTCGACAGGATGTGGAACGTTTGGAGAGATTATAGGAGAACAGAAGTGGGAAAATAGAGGGAGTGTAGAAGGAGAAATTAAAGGAAATATTTAGAGGTGAACCGGGAGAAAAAGAAAAAAAAGAGTTTAGGTATCGACAGAGTAACATTGGTTGAGTAACGAGTGGAAGGGAAAGAAGGTGAGGAGCCTGACCTTATTATTGATAAGGTTTGAAGGGAGGAGAGACGGAAGAGTTTAAAAAGGAAATGGAAATAAGGAGAAGGGGGAATAAATGATCAAAGAACCTCCCGTAGCCACAAAACGGCTGAGAAAATATATTGGATTCAAGCCATAAGATGCGCTCAGTAATTCAATTGGAATTAATTTTGAAGGAAAAGGGAGAGTGAAGAAGAGGTGAAGAGGGATAAAGATAGAAAACGGAAGGAAGAAGCAGAAAAAAGGCGTTGGCGGTCACGTCGAAAGAGGAAGGGAAGGGAATAGAAGGAGGGCAGGGGAGGGAGAGGGAAGGGAGAAGGAGGGATGGGGAGGTGGAGGAGGATGGAGATACAGTTAAGTGGAAGGGGAACGGGGAAAAGGGAAATGAGGAATGTGAGGTGGCGCCCGGAAGTAAGAAAGGGGATCAGTAAAATATTCTCCAACACACTTTCGAACCAAAGAGGCAAATGAGAGCGGATGCAAAGTTCGCACTTCAATTGTCCACCGACACTCCGAAAGGCAGAGGGACAGGCAAAAGAATGAAAAGTCCATTTTATAAAAATCTATATATGCTAAGTTTCCGAGAGAAAGCCCGCGAGATTTGCAAGAGGGCTTCGGGAGAGCGCGGTTTTGCCGCTCACGTCTCCGAGGACCGCGTGAGGACGGCGCGGAGAGGGTGAGGAGCGGCGGTGACGGAGGTGCCGCCGGCTAGGGAGTGAGAAGTTTGAGGGAGGGCGCGGCGGGGACGTCGCGGCCGCGAGGTTTCCCGGGTGAGGACGACCGACGAGAACGTGTACGCGTTGCTATGCGAGAGAAGGGTGGGGAAGGCGGGGGCGAGCGAAGGCGGGGGCGAGCGAAGGCTGGGGCGAGCGAAGGCGGGGGCGAGCGAAGGCGGGGCGGCCGAGGAGGAGGTGGCGGCTGCGGAAGATGGGAGAGAGAGATCCTGGTTCGGCCACGCCCCGCTGCGCCCCACCCCGCCCTCCTCCCCTCCTCCATCGCCCTCCCGCCCCCGGGGATCGCTCACCCGGAGCGAAGGCGACCCGATATCGCGACGTCCACCCGAAGGGCCCCCCGCCCCTTCCTTTCCGCCCAACCCACTCTTTCACCGACATTTCGGACGCCGGAATCCCCTCCTTCTCCCCCGGGCGCCAGTTTCATCGCAGGGAGCTGTTGGCCGAGCGGAAATATCGGTGTATGGCAGGGGGTACCCCGTAGGGGAAAGAGAGAAAAAGGGGAGCTCCCTCCCCTCCTCCCAGCCCATTTCCATCCACCCTCCACCTTTCCCGCGCTCTCAAGGGCAGGGAATAAAATTCACCCCAACAACAACACCTTTCCCCTTATCTCGCCGGCGTCGGTTGTAAACGCTGAAATTAGTCGTCGCTGACAAAAGTTTTGAAACTGTATCGCCCTCCGCCCTGACTCGCTTCCACCCTCGCCCCTCACTCAACTCTTTTCCTCGCTTATCATTTCCCCTTCTCTCTCTCTCCTCCTTCCCTCCCATTTCTCCTAAATTTCTTCTTTTCGTCCTCCTCCGTTATCCTATCCCTTCGTCCCTCAACCGCTAAATCCCTTTCCCTTGTAATTTATTCGGCATTATGAAAATTAATTTGAAGGTAAAATAACTCAATTCATTCATTATGTTTTTGTGGTTTGCTTCGGCTTTTCATTTCGTATCATTATGCGCTCTTTTCAGTGAATGGAGTGCATTTAAATGCAACTCTACTTACTCCTCCAACGCTGCCCTAGCATTCATGATGAATAGACTGTTAAAGAGGCAGAAGGTGATTCGCGAGCATGGTGTAAAAATACGTGAAAATTTAATTAATTATAGCAGTCGTGCTCGCGGACGATGAAGCGTAATGGGGCCTGTAAATTTTTGCAGCAGCTAGTAAAGTTCGTTGAATGAAGAGCAAAGGAATTATTCGTGAAAATTAAATGGATCAAAACATAATTCTACGAGGTGCTCAAGAGGATAAAAGCAAATGCTAAAGAAGATGGCGGAGCGCCTAAAAAGTAGAGAGCCTTACATAAATAGTCAACATCACGCGCACCGTGATATGAAGTGCTTACGAGATTATGTCCAGAAATAATGAACGAAAGAGATGCTGAGATGGAGATTAAGGGTTGAGTGAAACTTTTATGTAGATTTAAATATAAGGAAATATGAGCGAAAGCTGACTTAGAGATTTTTAGATGATAATATAACTCAAAATACTAAAGAAAATCTGCCAAATAAATGATCACGTAAATGGAAAGGTCGAAGGATATAAACGATAGATGTGTGTTTGTATATAGGCTAAATGTATAACATAAGAGACATGTTAGTATACGGTAAAATAGCATTGATTACTTGAAAGAACTTTACATGGATGGGTGCAGAATCTCACGAAATGTAAAATAGATAGAGAGGTCGATGAGGCAGATAGAATAATATAGACGACAGAATTGGAAAAAAAGGATTACCTAATGAGAAAATGGATATTAACTCAGAATAATTCTCGTTTACATATTGAATTATTCAGAAATTTTGTGAGGTCGTCGAACGAAGGAAATTGCTGAAATGAATATTTAATAATATTAATCCATAAAAAATTAAATGCAGTCCCAGATATATTAGGTGTCACTGTAAAAGCACGGTACAGAAAACTTTCTATTAAAATTTATGTAGAATTTATTTTTATCTTTTAATGATGATTTTGTGGCCGCGGCACGGTTTAATGAATGCTGAGTCCTATTATTAGCTGACAACATCAGTTTTAAAAAGAATTAATAATATCGTGAATAAACAATTAATTCAGTTTCATTAATTTCACCTTCCTTACTTTCCCTCATCAAATCATTGCTGAAGTATCATTTCACTACGATTTTCGGTCCCAAACTCAATTTTTTTGGGCACATCAAAAACATTTCATCCAAAGCCATGTTCTTCGTTGGTCTTCTGTACAATTCCACGGAGATAACTTCTTCGCTTGCTCTTAAATCCTTTTATTCTGGTTGTATCTTATTATATAATAAGCTGCGTTTATCCCTCACGTTCGAATGTGGCGCATCTCTTAAATAGGCTTTATAAAATAGCGGGAGAATCGAGAACTATTTACGACTGATTGTAATGGTATTTTCAGAAATAGGTAGAAAATTTGGTAAGAATGCCTTATTCTTAAAGTAAAAGCCATTTTCGATAAAAATCTTTAAAAAAAGACCTGGGTTCGACCAAAGTAGATAATTTGTAAAAATCGATTTTTCGACTAACAGGCTTTTACTCTTTTGCAAATTAAAATTATAAGTAATTGACCCACGATCTTCGGAGCTAAACCGTTTAAAGAATAAAGAATTGTTTCTTATTATTATTGTGACATTTTGCCTAAGATTCTAATTTGCTAAAGTTATACGTTTAAATCATATTTATTTGAAAAATTTAAGCGTTTTAACGGTATGCTGCCTTGCCGACCGTGTCATTGTTAATCCTCGAGATTTTATTGTCTCCTCAATATTTATACGGTACTATATGCTTAAGTAATGCGAGCTTGAATGCGTTAATATGATAGAGAGAAGGAGAGGAACATAGAAAGGACAGCCAGGAAGAAAGACAAAATTAAATATTCCATAAATTAAAAATAATTTTAGGCGTATAAGAATTATATATCGTAATTTATTTCTTGGTCATACAATTTCTCTTCTCCCAAAACTATTTTTACTCTCTGGCTCACTCAATTATATGAATTTTATATTTATTGTTTACTTTTTTGTGCATATAAAAGTTGATTTCATTAATTTTTTTTCAATTTTATTGTAAATTAATACTTAATTCACACATCCCCGTCATATTTGACTGTAAATTACGCTAGTCCATATAATAGACTATTTGCTCACTCGTGTGGATCCTTACCTCACTCTCTAACTTGATGCATCTATCAATTTTTAACTCTTCATAATCCATAATCGTGTTCCCATCTTCCGTAATTCAACTCAAGAGCATATATCATCATTATTTGGAAACTCTTCTCTCTCTTTTCGGCGTAATATATATTGATCTTATCTTCTTATGTTCAGTAATGAATGTTAGACTTCAAACAATGACCTGTTATCATACTTCTCTCTCCCTGTCTCCCAACGCCTAACTCAATATCATAGTATTTTGCATCTACCGAAATCCTGCCAACATTCAAACACATGTTTTACCACCCACAGTTCCTTATGAGTCCCTCGTATTCCAAACCTCCTCAACTTTCCGATCCTCAATTGTCAAATCCTAATATATGTGCTTTTTCCTTTCTTTTCTCACACCTACTATACCAGTTAATCACTCTTTTGACCGTTTTTTTCTCCCCCTCTTCACAATGATGCGCATTTTGTTTAGTTTTAATTTTGTTTGTATTCGTTGTTTAGACCGCCTCTTTTTAGTACGGTAAAAAATACGCTTCGAGTTTCACTCTGAAGTCGATCTGTCCGTCTGTCTGCGCGCTTGCTTAAATTTAAAATGTGGCGAAACCGTAAAAATTATATAGATAAAATTTGGAGTGTAGATTTCTGTAATGCTGCCATTTGTTTTTTTTTTAGATTTTTGTTTTTAAAAAAATACATGTTCGGATAGGGGTCCATTGATTGTTTTAATACCTACGAAGGCATACTAGTTGGAAAGCTGAAATTTTGAGCTTACATTTTCACATTAATGCCACTTAAAAACGAGGCTCTACTGCCTGAATATGTGGCGGTAAAACCGCATAGAAAATATATTAATATAACCCAAATTTGCGCGTATAACAAGTAATAAAATTTCAAATTCTCTTCGGTTCGTTAATTAGGTCAATGGGAGAAATATAAAACACCGAATTTCATAATAGAAGATAAAATTTGCAATTTTTAACCATGTTCATGGATAACACTGTACTTGTTTTAATAACATATTTTATTTAGTAAACCCAATGTAATAGCTCTGATGTTGACTCTTTGTAGATTTAACTTAAATAAATTTATAAAGAATGAAATCATACATGGAAGCGACTGTACATTACAAAACATATTTGCAAATCTGTCATATTTTTAGTTTCAATAGTTAGTAGATTGAAATTTTCTCTGAGTTTAACTGCAAAGAGTATCTGTAAAAATTTGTTCAATCGAAACCCAAATCTCTCATAAGTGACGTGGATCATTTCTATTGGCGAAAACTATTAGAACGAGACGACAGGAAGAAAACTTTAATGGATTTGCTATGGCAATGAATGACAGGATGGACGGGAGATGGAGGAATCCTTTAAATACGCCTAAAATAGGTTGGGGTTATGGAAGGGATAAGGGAGAGAGAAAAAGGTCGAAATTAGGAGTAGCTGGAGAAGAGAAGGAGAAGAGGAGAAGGAGAAGCGGAAGAAAGAGAGGGATGTTGGCGGCGTCAAAGGAGCGGTCTAGATGGCGTGGTGCGGTGAACGAGTTTATTTAGCCTTTGCCCGTTTTTATCAGCGCTCCACGCCTCGAGAGAGAGAGAGAGAGAGGGAGAGAGAGAGAGAGAGAGAGAGAGAGAGTCGACTGCAGGTGGGCGGATTTGGACGTGGAAGTGAGGGAAGGGGACATCTTACTCCTCGGAACATTATCTCCCGTCATAAATCATGAGAGACAAGGCGGGGGAGGGGAACGCCTTGTTACCTCAAAGGGAGAGGTGCCGCCGCCATTTGAATGCGGGCAATGGAAGGGGGACAACTAGCTTATATATTGCCCTTTTAATTTTGTTCATACAACCGGATCGAGGACCTATTAACTCCTTAAACTTCATTTAAAATATGTCGGAATGAATGTTGTTTTAATATAATTTTTAAAAGTTTCCGTTTACAACTTTTACATTTAATAGGTCGTTTTCATGCCGAAAGACATTCCCCATATTGGCTTTGAAACTGATTTTCAAGTCTTTTCTAAACATGAGAGGCATATTTAATTTTTAAAAAGTCCGTTCCTATGATTTTAACATTCGATCGTGCTTCTGAATTCGCTTAAATTTTCTCGGCGTGGGTCCGAATGGTGTTTGGAAATCTTTCCATTTATCTGTACTTCACTCTTCCTCTCTCTCTCTTTCTCTCAACCGTCTCTCCACCACTCATTGTCAGATATAAACCCACACACACACACATTCTGTAGCGGAGCTCTCATTGGGTTACATGTTTGGATTTCCCTTCCCTCTTTTTTCATTGCTTTTCATTTGGAAAACTGGGAAGAATCATTTGTAATGCGGTTGGCCATGCAATTGCGAAAGCCTTGGCTAGACTTAATGCATTAACAAAGTGAATAAATAAAAACCAGCGAGAGAGAGAGAGAGAAGAATATTCCCTCCGGCTGGGTGGAGATTCGAGAGAGTAGCTGAGGAGATCCAAGAGAGAGAGGAGAGCGATAAAGAGAGAGAAAAGGAGAGCGGGTGTACTCATAGAGGGAGAGGAAATGCGAGAGAGAGAAGCGACGCAGGCAGTTTTGGTATTCGGATGCTAAAAATCGGAGTTAAACCCGCATTGTCCATCAACTGGTCCGTTTGCATTCCATGCAAACCGGGCGAAGCGAGGCGCTGGTGCTGCAATCTGTCATCAAACGCATGAAATGCCTGGAATGCAGCGCGATATTCCTCCCCGAGCCCATATTTCACTCTCTCCGCTCATTCCGGCCCTTCTGACCCCTTCTCATTCTCATTCCCGAACAATCTTTCTTCCCAAAACGCGCTCATCCCTCTATTACAACTCGCAAGCTATTTCTACTGCAATTCTCCCTTCCTGCTGTTATACCTTGATTATTTTTTCCAATTATTTCTGAACCGTTCTCTTTCCACTTATTGTGTGGCTTTTCTCTATAACTCCATGTCCTTTATCCTCATCTGTTTGACATTTATGCCCTTCAAAACGTATTATTTCTAAAATACAAGTTATAGCATCACCGAGATTTTGGTTATTCACAAGGTATAATATAAAAAAATATTACATCAATCACATGTATTACTGTGCTATCGATATTTATTTATCTATATGCGCTCTTATTAGATGCATAAATAATCAATTTAAAATGAGATTCTGCAATTACATCGGCTATTGCACGAAAAATAGAACCTTAATTGCTAAACTCAATTGCTAACTCACAAATTTTATATTTAGTTTTGCTATTATTACTTTTCTCCATAAATAATATATAAAATGGGCATTGCAGAAAACTAAGTTAAATACATTTTATCTACAAAATATAAACAAGCTTTGCATTCTTCTACATAAACTTTTTATTGCAACGGGTTTTGCTAAATAGCAATGTTAACGGGTTTTAAAAAAGATATGAGGGGAAGTTAATTAAATATATTTTTTACACCCGAAAAAGCAATTCCATCAAGATGAGCCTAAACATAGATATAAATAAAATCAAAACAAAGAAAATGGATGTGTAAAATACAAAAAAGAATTTATATCGGACGACATTACTGAGTGGAATTAGGTCATGGGAGCTCAAATTATTTGCACAAAATTCGAACCAGAACTCATTAAAGTTCTCCCGTAGAGATATTATAAAGTACTTTAATACGGTGATAAGTTTATGCGATGAGAAAAGAATAAGCGATAAACCGGCAACCGATGGCGATGAGCGACGTCCTTCAAGGTGTCTGATTATTTCTCAAAATTTAAAGAGGCGTAGAAAGGGTGCATAATAACGAGAAAAGGTGAGCGAGCAGGAAGCGGAAGAAGGATAAGGATCGCCATATTAAAAGTCATTCGTGAGGAAGGGAAGAGAGACGTGGGCAAGGAGGGATATTGACTGTCAATCTTTCTAGGAACAGGGAAGAAAAGCAGGTGGCTCGAAATGGCGTCTCGAAAGGAGGAAAAAAGAGAGAATGAAGGGAGAAAAAAGGAAAAGGAAGGATAGAAAGAGAGAAAAGTGTGGGGCTGCGGGGTGGAGGGTGCGCAGGGGACGAAGGTTGGGAAGTAGAGAGGCTGCAGAAATAAGAGGGAGAAAGGGCGAGCGAGAAAAGGATGAAGAGGTGCGGATTCCATGGGAACCTCTCCGGTGTCGAATGCCCTGAAAATGGGAGCGGAGAAGAGCGCGTAACGATGTGGGCAGAGAGAGGATTCCGCAAGAGGGCGGCGAATTGGCAGGGTGGAAAGTTTTTGGAAGTAGGAAGCGGGAGAGAAGGGATAACAACACGATACACGCTGTTCGGTCTTTATTCGCATGTAAAAGGAAGGAAAGATTTACAATATAACAAGAGTAAAATAACAAGTTACGATTTGTTCACTATTTTGCCCGATGCTCAAAGAAACAATAGTAAATAAGCAAAAACTCCTTCGCCGTAAACAGGAAGAAAATTCATTCACATTGCAGGATGCTGTTAAACACCGTCGCAGGGCCTAAGTCAAAAGGAGGCACACGCAGAAACATACAAATTCTTTAAAAGGCACTCATACAGTATACTTTAACCAAAACTTAAATTAGACACCGATGTTTCGACAGCTAAGCTGCTATATTCACTAGTGCGGGGTGTGGGAGGGAGAAAGAGGAGCCTACATGTAAAGAGTGAAAGTTGGGGAGAGGGGGGAAGAATAGTGAAAGGAATGGGAACGGTTAACTGAGTAACTAAACTGAACTGTCAACGAAAATAAATTACCAACCTACTGACAAACCCGAAAGATAAAATTCCCAATCACGAAAAAACAGGCATTTACAAATGCAATTGCAGTTCGTGTGACGAAATTAACATAGGACAATCTAGACGCCTACTGGAAACCCGGTTTTAAAACATAGCACACTTCGAAAACAACAAATAAACAAATTAAGGATTGCAAATCATATTTTTGACTCTCTCTATTCCATCTCACAGAACACTTATCCTTACTCAAATCAATTGACCAATACAATAAACTCGATGCATACGAAAGTATTTACATACATAAAAATAAAAACACGGTTATGAACGACTTACGTCCCATCCTCCACTCCCCCCTTTTTCAGTTACTCAGTTAACCGTTCCCATTCCTTTCACTATATATAGTTATAGTTAGGGTGACCAGATTCTGAGGAAGGAAAACCGGGACACAACCTGTTCTGGGGAAGAAAAACCGGGACATAACCGGGGCAATATATTGATCTTTAGTTTTTTGTCGCTTACATGCCAAATAGATAAATTCTGCGTAGCTTGGCCATGATTTTCTTGACAAAATAGCCCATATTTTTTTAAATTCTAACATTATGTGCACAAAATTACGGCAGGATTGGTCAAAAAATTGATGGAAACAAATATTTTAGAGTCATATTTACCGTATTTTTTGGGCTATAAAACGCACCCCAAGTTTCTAGAAAATTTTCCAAAAAAATAAATTTTGCGTCAGCCATGGTTAAATCCGTATCTGGCAACATTCAAGAGAATATTATGGCGTGATAACCGTTAAATATAACGTTTGAGACAAACTTAATTCGTTAAAGTAAATAGGGATGATCTAAAACAAATAATTGCGTCGGAACTCATATAACTAAATATGCCCTGCCTGCAATCGACTGCCGGAGTGCTCTGCAAACCTCGAACCTATAGGCACCCCTTACAGATTGTACTAATTTAAACTTAATTGAAAGATAAGATTTTAATTCCAAATAAATGGCTTGCATGTGTAATAACATATAACTGGTGGAATGTGATTTATTTATTCCATATTTATGAAATAAAAAATAAAAATGATTTTTAATCTGGACAAATACTAAACCGGACGGGACGCCTGGAAAACATCTAAAATCCGGGACTGTTCCGGCTAAACCGGGACGTATGGTCACCTTATATATACTTCTCTTTCCTCCTCCCACACCCCAAATTATAATAGTACCGCGTTGAAAACGACCATCGCGGATTGCCGCCGCGCACGGAGGGGAAGTTTCCCTCCATCACCATGACGACCTCCACCCCACCACTAACGCAGTCTTTTCATAACTGTTGTCAGTTCTCAATGTTTACAGTTGACTCTCTCCACAAGGCAGCGTCCCTATCCCTGCCGACTCCCACGGCGCGCCGGTCTGTCTCAGCGCTGCACTGCGCTTTTGTTTAAATGTCCGTATCATTAGAACTACAAATGTTATTGGATTGGAGTCTTTTTCAAAAATAAATTTCAACATTCTAGCACATTTTGTTCAATCACTATATCCCTTTAAATCAATTAGGGAAAAAGTTCCCCGCAGACCGACTTTTTCATGTCCAAAAAAAAACATTTTGAAGAAAGAATAAGATTATTAAATTTATAAAGGCGTCTGATTAATATTATATATTTAAAACTTATATAATAGTCATAAAAAGTCTTTCAAGAGGCATGACAAAAGAAACTGCCCTTATTGGATAAGTAGAAGCCGAGATATGACGTGGTAAGTTTAAAGATTGGTAAAAAACTTACCAAGTGCACTTTTCTAGTTTCTCTCTATTTTAATAATGTTACAAAAATTTTTAAGAAAATTAACCTAATCAGATTCAGCGTAAAATTTACTACAATTGAACATCTTAATTTCACTTAAACGACAATATCACCATAGTCAGGATAAATATGGCAACTGAGAGGAGGGTAACAAGTGGTGTGGGTGACCTTAACATATTCCCGCTAAAGCTTAAGCCACGCCCATAGTACACCCAAAAGTTCGTTTTGAGCGAAGCACAACTATAGTAAAGATGACAGCTTAGCTGTCAAAACATTGGTGTCTAGTTTAAAATTTGGGTGAGTGCCTTTCGAAGGATTTGTACGTTTCTGCGTGTCTATTAACTTAGGTACTGCGACGGTGTTTACCAGTAACCTGCTGCGTAAATGTTAGTATTTTCTTCTTGTTTACGGTGGAGTTTTTGTTTATTTACTATTGTATTATTTCACCGTGTCTCGCAACCCTCCCTTTTCACTCAAAGAATCAGTTTATGTATATTATATTAAAGTAAAATTTACGACAACCAAGAATATGAAATGAATGAAGAAACGTTTATATAAACAAATTCATAAGTCTATATGCTGGTATTAATTAAACAGTCAATGCGCCCAATAAATAGATTATTACGTAATTTTTAAGATATTTATGTTTTAAAGCATATTCTAAGACGGTTTTGTAAAAACTACACTAAAACTACAACTGTTACACTAATGAGATGAAATATAGCATGATTCTGTAGGAAAAAATCACACCGTGGTTTGCATCAAATATTTGTCAACCCGAAAAACACAAATGTATCCATCCATAGCAGTAGTGAAGTTCGAACAAATAAGAAAAAACAGTTAAAAGTGTTATGTGAACTTAAGACTGCAGGAAACTAATTTGAAAATAAAATGACCAGAAACAAAAGTAAAAGCAAATGCAACGGATAATGCCTATGCGGGTTAGTTAATTATGAGATTAAGCAAGACGTTAATTTAATATGTAACCATGAAAGAGAAGGTAGCAAGAGACGGAAAGATGGTGCAAATGAAAAGAGGAAGAGGAAATAAAAAAATGAAAGGAAGTAATGCCGGGGGAGAGAGGGTTAGAGTCGGGAGGGAGACGAATAAAAAAGGCGGTGGCACGAGGAAAAAAGCGAAGAGAGGATGGATATGAAGACAGAGAATGGGCATAAACATGAGAGATAACTCGCGGTGAAAAGGGAAAGAGACCTGTTTTTTAAAGCCTTTGAGAGCGCGCAGCGGAAAGCGAGGAGAAGGAACAGGCGGCGTAGGGAGTGAAAACCCGCAAATTCGGAGTGAAAGGAAAGTAATTGCAGTTTACATTCCATGGCGCATCCGCACAACCGTCCCTTTTCTTCTTTTTCACGGATCTCTTCCGCGATCCTTCTGAAAAACGTACACTGTTGCACTCGCCGTATCATCCACATTCGGAGGAGCCATCTTCCCTTTCACGCCATTCCGCCACGCAGTTTCCTTGCCTCGCAGTCATTCGTCGCGCGCTTTTGTGACGGCATCGTCTCTCCCGTGCCTTCCCCATTGTGCCTTCTTTTCAATTCATTTCGCGCCATCCCTCATTCTTTTCATTCTCTCACGGGGCATCTCTCTCGCCTTCTCACGCCCTTTCGCTCTCAGGCTGCCTCTCTTCCGCTACGCGAAACACGCATATTTTTAACTCCGCCAACGTGCGCAGCCTCCAACTCAGCCATACACTCATTCCTCGGCTGCAATTAAAACTTTATTCCGACATTTCGTCTCGCAGATCCCATTCTTATCCCTTCCCTTGGGTTTTCCCTTCAACCGCTTCGTTCACTCTCTCTCACTCTCCTATTATGAAGTTAATTGATAATACGTGAGCTGAGGCCTTTGCAATTCAAATGTAATTATTGCAAAAGCTGCTGTACACTTTATTTATTTTGCGAGGAAAAAGCTAGTTAAACTGGATGACAACGGGCTATTTCCCTTTAAAGAGTGCATCAGTAACGGCGGAGCTTTTCGAGAAATAGCCTTTTGGTGGAAGCTACAAAAGTTGAGAGGAAGATTAGAAAGGTAAGTGAGGACGTTGGAAAAGGGAGATCTCTAAACTGAAAATACGAGCGAAAGAAGAGGGCTCTGAGCAAAGAAAAAGAGAGAATATGGCGGCCGAGAAAAGGAAATGAGAGGACAAACAGTGAAAAAAATAAAAATAAAACTTTATATATTGCAGAGAGAAAGTTCCTATTACATGACACAGGCGCTGACGTTGCGTCTAAAAAGAATAGTAATTGCTTCTGAAAACCACGCTCTATACCTCAGTTTGCCATATTTGTAGAAATAGGTAGTGAAGTCATTATATTCTGGTCTTTTTGCATTCGCAGAACGAACAGACAACCAAAAACATACGATTTACTATCATATATGTTGGAACCTTGAAAGTTAAAGTTACGGATGTGGTTTTTACTAGCCTCTTCCCAACAGACTTATTTTACACCTAAACGTATATTCAAATTCTTTTGACGTAAGGTTATCGTCCCAGCGAGTACATTGCAGAGTGCTTCCCCCGTTTACGCTTTCATTTCCCGCAATTCCAGAAGACTACGGCCCATGAATGCCGAAGTGGGTCTCTTTTCCGCTGCTTATGCACTCTCTTGAGAAAGGCAAACAAAAGAGGAACGCAGAAGAGCTATGCGCAAGCAGTTCTCCTTTGTTGAGTAATAAAGACGAACAGGTGAAGGAATGGGAGAAAGAAAATATCAAGGAAAGGAGAAAAGAAACTCAAACAAGTAGTTCTGGAAAGAACTAATCTGCCTACTTTCCTTTCAATGCAATTTTAATATATAACGATTAGGGGTGTACACTGGTTTCCCGTGGTACTTTTCGTCAAATTCGTCGCAGTATATTCGTATATTAATGTATTAGCTTCGACATCAGAAAATAATTTTTCCTTATATTGTGGTAGCCCTGCTAATTAGATCTGTACTAAACATGTTAATTTCGTTTTCCCATTCTATACTCGCCCTACAAACGAAATATCTTTTTTTTATATATGTTCAGCCAATAACTTCGAAATTCATAGTTATAGAAAAATTCTAATCTAGATATTGAGGTAGCCCTGTTTAGTTGACCCGGTTAAAATATAATATATTGGTTATTTATTTATATGAAGATTAAATATACTATATTTGGTTAAAATCCATTAGTTCAGTTCTCTACAAATACCTGTAAAAGAAATATTATTAAAATTTTTAATGTGGTATCCCTGCTCCTTAACTCCGCTTTAAACATCTTAATTTCATAATGATATGTTATACAAACCTTATATACACAATTCGTTGAAATCCGTTCAGCCAAACCCTTAAGTACTGAAAGAGTTTCAATTGTAATTGTAGCATCCCTATTTTACTGATTCGGTTTAAATATGCTAATATGGTTTTGTATATAAGTGTACATTATAATTATTAAATTTGGTTAAAATTAATGTAGACAGTTCAACACAAATACGTGTAAAAATATTTTTATTCCTTGTATTGTGGCAACCTTGCGCTCTATATCTATATAAAAATCCTGATTTTGTTATTTAATGTTGCATTCCTACTTCACACAAAATTTCGTTGAAATCGGTTTGGTCAATTCCTTCCAAATTCATAATTACCGAAAAGATTAACCTTTCAATTGTGGCACTCCTACCGTGTTGATTCGGTCCAAATATGTAAATTTGGTCATTAATTTATGTGTATATTCTATGTACTAAATTTAGTTAAATCAGTTCATTCATGAAGAAGATATTAGGGGGACACACACACGGACACCCGGGCGATCTCATAAGACTTACTTTCAATTTTTGGAAAGTAGGCTAAAAAGGAAGGTTAGTTATCTCAAGATGCAAACGTCAACGGTAACAGGAGTGAGTTACGGTGATACATTTACATGTGTGCAGTAGCGCAGTCAAGGGAGTGATCCGTCGCCTTGAGACGAGGAGGGCTCCCGGAGATGATGCCATCCCCAACATCGTCCTGCGACAGCTTCCTGTCGCAGCAGTAGAATTCCTGGCCGCCATTTACAACGGTTGTGTCGGGATTCCATATTTTCCGTCTGCTTGGAAGAGGGCAAAGATCATCTGTCTCCCGAAGCTGCCAGGGATGGAGGTTGGTCCCGGAGACATCCGGCGGGCTTTGGGAAGATCTTTGAGCGTCATGTCCGGAAGCCGCTGCAAGATATCGTCCGGGAGAAGAACATTCTTCCGGACGAGCAGTTTGGCTTTCGGGAGGGGCACTCCACTGCCCAACAACTGGGTAGGGTGACCCACTTTATCACTGACGCCTTCAACTGGAACCACGCGGTCGCAGGGGCTTTCTTCGACATCTCGAAAGCCTTCGACCGCGTGTGGCATCCAGCTCTCCTGTTGAAGTTGCATCGACTTTAGTTTCCTGCGTGGTTAGTGCGGCTCATCGAGTCGTACTTACAGGGCAGGACGTTCAGGGTGTTTTGGCTCCAGGTCGGATCGGGACTGCGGCGAATATGCGCCGGTATCCCGCAGGGGTCCGTCCTGGGGCCAATCCTCTTTAACATCTTCACCCAAGATCCACCTCGGGATCTTGGGTGGAACACTACGCTTGCCCTGTATGATGATGCGGCGCTCCTGTCGCGGTCTTCCAAGAAGTACGCGGCTGTGGAGACGCTGCAGTGCGCCGTCGACGAACTGGTGTCCTGGTATCGTCGATGGCGCATTGTAGTAAACACAGGAAAGACCAAGGCCATCATCTTCCACCCTGGAAGAGGAGCGCCGCCTGGAGTCGATTTGTCAGTGATGGGGGGGTTATCCCCTGGAGCCCAGAAGTCACATACCTGGGAGTGGTGCTAGAACGGAGGCTTCTCTGGAAGCCTCAGGTTGAGCGCGTCCGCCACAAGGCACTCGGGGCGCTGGCGAGGCTTCGTCCGATCCTACGCCCAGGTGTCTTGTCGGCTGACACCAAGAGACGCCTCTACCTGAGCTGCGTGAGGCCCATCATGACTTACGCAGCACCGGTCTGGTCTGGAGTGCCCAAGACCACCCTCTACAGGCTGCAATTGGTGCAGAACAGTGCACTCCGGCTGATACTCGGTCGTTGCCGATACGAGAGCGTCAGCCGGTTGCACTTGGACGGAAATGTGGAGTCCCTGGACGTCCTCCTTCCGAGGATGTCCAAGGAATTCTACTGCAAGGCAGCAGCATCGAGGCACAAAGAGGTTCAGCCGCTGGGCGATATCACGATTAGGTGGTGGGACCGCTACAAGCGACCCATCGCCAGCCTTGATTCGCTGGAAACCCTCCCTAGCAACAAGCGTCCCCGCTTGTAGGGAGGGGTTGGTGCCTCTTTGTAACAAGGGGCTAAAGAAGAGAAAAACGAGATGAGTGTAAATAGCCTAGTACCGCATTTGTAGCAAAGCTGGCAATGCGATTAAGCCAACCGCCAGGAGGTTGGAGAGTTCTTAGCTATCAGTCAAGGGGAGGGAGCCGGGTATATGCCTCCAACTCACCAGCACCACAAACAATTTGAGCTGCGAATACTATCACATTAATTTTAAATTGAAAATAAAAATATTTTTTAGATGACAAAATTTTTTAATTTTATAGCGCCGTTTATGAGTTGTTATTGGAAATTATCAAAGGAAAACAAGAAGTTTATCTTCTTATGAAAAAAGCCTTTCATTATGGGCCACGCCAAAAGCAAATCTCTGGCTGCGCCAATGCATGTGTGTGTGAATGCGCACGTGTTTATGTACAAGTGTGTGCACGTATGCTTAGGTTTATGCATGTTAGCGAGAACACATGGTTGCGTACAATGGAGAATTAATCAAACAGAGAATATAGCAATCGAGTGGAAAGATTTTAAATAAGGGAAAATGAAAGGAAATGGAGATATATAGGAAGAAAGGAAATAATGGAATAGAAAAAGCGGCGCGTTGTGATTTTATCAAAGAAAGACAAGAATCAAGCAAAACAACGATGGATTAGACACACCATCACCTGACTCGAGAATGTATTAGTGCGAAAATGGGCTAAACATAATTGTCGAGTTTTCAGTGTAACCAACAAGAAATATGCTTACATCGGAAGAGTGACATGGACTACTAGCAAAGAAACAAGGTACTACCAAGAAACAAGTTTACTATCGTAGGTTATATTGCATGCCATATGTGCTTCAAAGTTAAAAGAGAAACGCCACATACTCTAGATCGAAAAAGCTCTGTGCAAGGCAGCTAGAATTTCGAAAGAAATTTACCACTCAAAACATAGCGCTGCTTCATTATTGGTTAATTATCAACAAGAGCCGTTATATAAACGCCGATTGAACGAAAGATTGAAGATCATAGAAAAGTATGGAAGATTTATTAGCGGACATCATAGGAATAGTTGAAGCTCTCACATATATTGAAAGATAGGAACACGGTGATTAAATGCGTGAGAACTACCAGGAAAGGAGGAATTTAGTGATTCATTTTTACCTAGGATAATCAGGGAAAGTGATTGGGTAATCAAGCCTATCAGTGAAAATTGTTTAAGAGATTTTGGTGAATCGTACATTCTATCACCCACCGCCTTGGTGAATAGCAGACTAATACACTGATGTAAACATAGTCGGAAAAGTGATTCTAAAGCAAAAAACCGAGACTTTGAAGAACGATTGGATAAAAATTACGAATGCGGCAACGAGAAGAGGGTGTGTTTGTGGTATAGCTGCGTAAGGTTTTGTAGAGCTGTTTAAGAATAGCTGTACTTTTAGTGTTTACGATGTTTGGATTTAAGAAACGACGAGATATGAAGGCGTCGCCTCGGCGTGCCACTTTGGCGAATGGCAGCAATTTAAGAGCGTTGTTTCGCAGAAAACATAGCAAGACAGCTAGCAAAGAGGCGCCGTAGCGGTCATAACAGCTCCAATGCGTCCGGCCGAGATTGCAAGAGGGCCGAGATTCCCATCTATCGACATTCCAAAATTACGCATAAAATCTAATGTTTGCGCGATGGCTCTCGTATGGCCGGTTTCTCGAACGAGATATATCGCTATTGAATACATAAATCGCCAATTTTGGTTTATTGAAAGTTTCATAAGCCTATTGGTCCGATAAATCGTTCTATAAGTTATCTGACCCACCACAGGCAGTTATTGAACAGTTTCGATGTATATAGCGACGTTGAATTTAAACAATGTTACCGCTTATCGAAAAGAACAGTTTATATCTTATCGCAAATTATAGGTGACAAAATAAAGGTGAAGAGATTAGTGACTTCCGAAAAAATTGTTTGGAGTTTTTCATTGAAACTGCTTCGCAAATTTATAAAAGATATTCGATCAGAAGCTTTAAAATCTTTAGAAATGTTAAATCCTAAAGTGGTTTTTGAAAAAAAAATTCTTCTTTAGTTAATTACTTTCATCTTTTGAACATTTGGCAAATTAAAAAAATTGATAGTGAATGGAGGCTATTAAGAAACTCTTTGTAGAGCCTAGAAGTCCATTCCGGTATGAGCTCAGAAGAATTTTGGTGTAAGGTGAGGGAAATTAAGCAAATGGATGATGAAACGTTGTTTGCAAACCTTGTAAAATTCATGCAAACATTATTATGTTTGCCACACTCTAGTGCTGCATTTGAGAGAGTTTTCTCTGTCATAAACAGAATGAAAAATTAAACCAGGACAGATTATTAACTGAAACCATTACAGGCTTAATATTTAAAAGCAATTTAATACAAAATGAATATTGTTATAATTTTAATGTCAGCAAGTCACTGCTAAATAGAGGAAGGCATAGCAGGAGAGCAGAAAAATAAATCCCTTATATAGTTAGGGTTACAAGATGTCGGTATTGATTCAGGAGAAAAAGTCCTTACTACTATTTACTGGCCTTTCTAGTTTTTCATGGTGCTCTTATTTTTGCTGGAAGTGTAAATTAATAATATTGTAAAGAATGTCTGTCTGTTTAAGATACTACAAAGATTTTTTTTTAATCTCATGCCTGAATTAAATGCCTAATTAGTTTTATTTTCATGTATAAACTTTTATAAGGTACCTATATGGAACAAGAATATATTTTTAGTTTTATGTATATGTTATCATCTGTTTATATATATTTGAATACATTTGTTTCTATATAATTGTGATATAAGTTTGAAGACAATATCAGAAAAGTCGTGACTTTGTTAGGCTTAAATATATAATATTTTTTAATATGAAAGAGGAATTTGTAAATTTTTTTGTTACATTTGTAAGATTGCATATGTATACATGTAATTAATTGCAGTATTTTTAAACAAGATACTATGACATTTTTTAGTTCCTTTGTTTTTTTTAAATTAAATTTTTTTGCGTATATAATATTTTTGGGTTATTTATCACACAAGTAAGTCAATTTATTGATCAGAAATATATATAAACAAATTAATATGTATTATTAAGTGATATTTTGCTATGAATTTACATTTGTGTATCATTATACGCCATTCAATCTATAAACAAATTTGTTGTTAAAGTAATATTTTGTGTTTCGGTAAGCTTATCCAAGTAATGAATATGTAAATGCAATTAATTTTTATGCAATACCTTGGAATTAAATGTTTCACAAGATCATTCTAAGGCTGCAGTGAGGAATTACTTATCTTCAAGTTATATAACGGTTTGCAAATTTCCATTTAATGCAATATGTGATTAGATATTTGTTTTCCTTTATATTTAGTCCAAGATTTTGCATATTTTCGATTTAAAAACGTCACATGCACAACGTTTATAACATTTTCCTATTATGATTTATTCAAATTAAATTGTATGAAAGAAAAAAGAGTGATTACTTCAACTTTATTAAATATCGTATTCATATGAAAGCACCAATGATTAAATATTCATTTTCTTTAAATACTTCATCTGATTGATAATAACAAATACTTCATTAAAATGGTGTTTTCCAAACGGGGAGTCTAATTACCATTATTTAATCCTTATATAGCTCCTTTGGTTTGCGTTAATAAATTTTTACTATTTTCAAAAAATCTAAAATTCTATCATTTCGTTTAGAAAATAGAATTACTATTTCTAATATATCTTGAATATGAATAGTTGAAACAGAATTTAGCATGCAAATATGCCTTGTACAGATATTTCTAAAGATTCCATAACTAGTCTACAGATTTTCATAATTTTTAAACGGCAACATTGCTACCAACATCTAGAGGTTAGCTTGTAGTACCAGGACGAGAATAGGTATAGATTCGATAGTTAGCCAACAATAAGTTATGGAACAGATAGTTTAGAGAAACGCGTTAATGACTTATGGATTCAATAACGCCATGGGAGCAATAGCTATTGAATTCATATCTGCTCGTTCGAGAAAATTGCCAGTAGACAGATAAGTCCAGGGAATTTTATTATCCTTGATTATTGTTGAATGTTATGGATTGCTGTTTTCGGGCCTTTCCTCGGTGCGCGTCAATGTATGTTTTATTCTAAATACTTCAGTAATGTTTAAATGAATTTAACTTTACAAATTTAGTAAGCAAACAATTTTAGAGAATAGTCTTCCGATCATAAAGTACACATTATTTGCGTTATGAACCAAGTTGATTAGTAGAATATTACATTTTTATCAGTGCGGTGTTAGCAAACATATTCTTCTGTAGAAAAAACCCAAGCTATACTCCTCTTGGGAGCCTTTGCATAACGGATCTTTTATAGCGAGCTCCAAAATATGCTGAAGGTTGTGTCATGATTTTCAATTACAAATTGATTCCATAAATCTATAGGCTATTGTGCAGTTTAAAAAGTTAATAAATCTGTAAGATGGTTCTGTTATTTCCGGCTCACAAGGGTAGTCTTTGGTTCTAACTATGTCTTTTCGAAAAAGGACATCTACTTTTATGCGTAGCTAGGAGGATATGGATATGGTATCACCCCGGCGGAGAAGAATGCAGCGGAATTTCTTTATTCATAATTCGGTTGTTTAAGGATTTGAGGGCATGGCCTCCATGTGAGCATCAAGTACTTACGCTCTGAGACTATTATGGATGCGATGCTTCCCTCATGTTTTAAGGGTTAGCTGCATGTGTTTTCTGTATCTCGAACCATTTCATGTCTGCAGAATGAGTAAACGTCAATATTTTGTTGGAGAACTTATTGTTCTGTCTTCATTGACGGATTCGAGCAATATCTTTTTCAATCTCATCTGTATTGTATGTTTAATTGAATGCGAAGGTTCAAAAAGCGGAAAAAATGCCACCGACACTTAATAAAATTTATTTTTGTGTTCATGATTGCCATTGTTAGGCAGCTTTGTAAGCTCAAATTTGGCAACAACGTAGATAGATAAATTTGCATTGCTTCACTTCTCATTGAAAAGTAATTAAATGTCCGATATTCCGTTGCTCCTACCACATTGTCATGGAGGAAGGAATGGGCGGTCTTTAGCTCTAATTAATAACAGATTCCTATCAAATGTTATACAAATTGTGTAATGTGAAGCAGCACCTAATATAAGTAGCGACCAATACGTCCCGGACTGCATATCTTTAATTTCCAAAGCAGGGAATAATTATGAGTTTCTAATAGTTAGAAAAACAGTCAGGTAACATCATTTCCGACATATTTTGCATCCTATCCAATATTTCTAGCCGTATATACAAACCCTAGTGATCTAATCACGCCTCATATCAAAATTGGATCATGTTCTAGTAATAGAAATATGATGACTACGATATATGTTGGATGCCTCCTCACTTAACTGTAGTGGAGCAGGAATATTTGGAATTAGGTCATAAAATCAGCTCCTGTGGCAAAATAAACGTTTGCTCTATCAATTTTGACGATTTTCTACGATACACGCTTTATCAACAAAATGTAATCGAAAATTTCGGTTCAAAAATAAACAAGGAGCTCGGAAGCTTTTTCTTAAAATTCTCGGTGGGATTATCCCAAGTCATGCCGCTGCAACTTTACTGAAATATTTCATACAAATAGGTCTTATAAAGGAAGGAAACAACTACTATGCCGTAATTCATTAAATAGTGTGACGCACAAAGGTACATAGAGGGTGATTACGTCTATAACCTGTGTTGAGGTCAGGAGGCGCTTCACTTTTGTGTTGGTGTGTGTCGGAAGTGGGTTCCTGGGCTCCCTAAAAACTGTGATTGTTAATTTATTTGCTTTATTTTTATTCAACTTTCTTTTTACTTTTTCCTCTCCCTCTTAACTTTGTGCGACACTCTATTTGTTAAATTACGGCATAGGAGTTGTTTCCTTCCATTATATTATCCTCGCCGTAATCTCCACTCATTAATATTTCAAGTAGGTTTTAACGATGAACTCCATTTGACAGCACATCATCATAGAAAAACCAAGTAGCCTTCGATACCAGCAACGTTTCTCCGGCAGAAAGGAACGCAAGTAGCGATCGATGCAAAACGGGATGAGATGGTGTCGGTATTTAAAGCCTCTCCAGTTTCTCTTCGAACTGCATATCAACAGGTGCAGTCACAGGTATTTTTGATTCCACAGATTTCCCCAGCTAAGGACATGGGCGGTTGAGAACCGACCTTGGAAATGAGCTTTCTTATAGCTAAATAAACTACTTATCTTTATTCATAAATTCCATTTAAAGCAATAGAATGTTAGATTTTGTCAATCCAACCTGACAGTGGCACATCCATTGACGTGTTGTATTCTATCACGTCATGAGCATGGCAATTACCTAAACACATAAACAAATATGTTTATTTAGCCATAGGAACGTAATGTAAATCAGCCACACTTTCTTTAAAAGATTCAAGAATTGGAATTACGAATTTCGTTTCTAATCTATTCTTCGCTAAACATGAAATTTAATCATGTTCTATCATAGTTAACCTATGATAGAACATGATTAAATTTATTTTCAGTAATGAGTAATGCGTCATATGGCAGGTGAATCTTATTTTCACTTCGAAATTTTATATATCTTTGAGAATATTGGCAAACCACAGTAAATAATGTAATTTAGATATGCCAATTTTGTCTTTCAATACAAGCCTAAATTATAAAATGTTCAAGTGGATGTGTGCATACGATACAGATATGAAAATTATTTAAGGCCAACATCTCAAAACTGCGCACCCTATCTCAATACAAAATAAAAGTCTATGATGGCCGGTTGGTTACTAAGTTGGCTCATCACACTCATAGGCTAATTCAGACCGGGAAGAACGGATGTGCATAGATGTTTTCACTATATAAACAAAGGAGTTTGAACAGCACACGCTCATTTTTTTGCTAAGCATTACATCGAGAAATAAAGGATATTTTCTGCTTTAGATTTGTGCATTTTCGGTTGTATTTTGTGTAGTTATTATTTTGTTTTCTAAGAAAGCACCATGGAGAAAGTGACTGGACAATTTAGAAAAGTATTTTCTTTCTCAAATGAACTGCTCGGCTAAAAAATTGACAACGGAGAATGCAAACACTTGTGTTTAAAAGATGAAAACACTCGCAAACGGTCGTTCCTCCCGGTATACATTTTTGTAGTAAGGATTTAGGGCAATCAGTGTGCAACAACAACCCGAGTTAGATTCCAGAAGTGATTCATTAATCCGATTAAATAACATGGGGATGATCGGAGAGAACTTTTTTGTTTGCAGTTTTAGAATTGGGTACTTATAAACACCGTACAAATTCGGGACTTGAACCAAAAAGAATGGAAATTCATTTTCCTATAGTCAATACACATAGAATCGTACTATACATTTGTTTTGTGCAGAAAATTTTTCTGAGACATGTTCTATATATATATATAATTATATACACATACAAGTCTGATTTTGGAATTTGCTTTAAAGAATTAAAAAATTTGTAAATTTCATTTTCTAAGATGAAAATCTTTTGTCGAAAGGGCACCAGCATTGCTGCAGATTTCGCAAAATTGTCTACATTCAATTCCATTAAACGAAAAACGACAATGAATTTGTTGCCAAAACGATTATTTCTAAATTAACTTTTGAAATCGCACATACATTTAGTCGAAATTATAGGGAGCAGAGGGAACCAAACCATAAAATGGATAAACATACAAAATATGATGCCCCGTCATTGATGACGGATATTTATTTATATATCTGATATGAAACGTTAATTCAATATTGCTCTACAACGAATGAAATTAATATTATGTCAGATGATAATTTAACATTTGTACAGTATACCTCGCCACTCTCTTGGGTCACTCTCTTGAAAAACCCAGTGAAACGAAGCACAGCGAACGGAAAGTAAATAAATGAATGCGGTAAATGGTGTTCGGTTCGCATATCTGAGAGAAAGGACCGTAACACGAGTTTTTCAACCGTGCTAACAGCCGCACGGTGTAGTAAACAATAGATAGAGAAAGTAAAATAGATCAGGAGAAGAAAACGCAAGTCTAAGGGAGAAAAAAATAAGAGAAAATATCGTTTTGTTATATGTGAATGACAAATTTCTATATCGGAAGCTAGAGTAGAAATTGATTCTCTTCAATTTGATGGTCCTTTTGATGAATGGATTAATCTATAATAATTTTTATGCGTTCTTTGCGTGAAGTGAACGCATATAGGGGAGGTCGTTTCCGTCTGTCCGTCCGTCCGCATGTTAAAACTCGGAAACCGCTGGACGTATTTAGAGGAAATTTGGTATTGGGGAGTTTTGCTAAATTGGTCGATGGATTCCAATTTTGGTTAAAATCGGACAAAAGTTGCGACCACTTTACATGAAGACCTAATGTAGTTTACAATGTTGTTTCAACTCGGGAACCGCTGGACGTATTTTCATGAAATTTGATATAGGAGAGTTTTGCTAAAATTGGTCGAAAGATTCCAATTTTAGTTAAAATCGGACAATAATTACGACTATTTTACATGAAGACCTAATGTAGTTTACAATGTTGTTTCAACTCGGGAACCGCTGGACGTATTTTCATGAAATTTGGTATTAAGAAATTTTACTAAAATTTGTCGACAGATTCCAATTTTGGTTAAAATTCAAACAATAATAATGACAACTTTACATAAGGACTTACATGTACTTTACAACGTACCTCGCTAGCGTCTCTTTAAATACTAATCTGAGCGAAAAATATTGAGAACATTGTGAATTCCCAAAGAACGCATTTGGAAAATCTGTGTACTCCGACATAGAGTACAGCTTTCCAATCTTGTTTCTTTTAGTTCGTTTGCTTCTGGAAATCTCTTTGCTGTTAATTGTGGCTCTATACATTCAACTTTGCGCAATAATCGGCAAAAAATACTTTCAGCTGATTCCTGTCCAAACCCTGCCTCGCTATTCAACGGAGACACCAAAATTCACACAAAGAAAGAATATTTTTCGTCGATCTGGCTTACTATGATCCTATCGTTGGTATATATTGACCTACAACGGCTTCCTCCGTTATTTTTTACAGCGAAACACTGAAAAATGATCCTGAGTAAAAACTAAACTGGTGACTACTGGGTTCGCTGCGTATAAGATAATGCCAAGAACGGCAAAACGTTTTTCGTTTTCGTATACCAAACTTCATCAAAATACGCCCAGCGATTTATGTGTTTAGACGGCAATCCAAATACAATACATATTCACCTATAAAGTGAAATCTCAAATAAAAATCATAGCTGCTTATCCTCGTCTGCTTTCACTTTCTCATACCGATCTCCATTGCTCTCTCTCTTTCTCTATCCTGATTTCACCCTCCCTGTATACATTCCAACTCCTTCCCTCTAAACAGTTCTCCTTCCTTTCACTATTTATTCATCTCCCTTCCACGTCAAAAATCATAGAATCGAAGAAAAGGGTTTAGAAGCTTTTCTACAGAGTCCTGTGAGTGTGAAGATATCGCCAATCCGTCCACTCCTTGAATAGTCTTGGGCTGTCCGAGAATACTTCAAAAAGAGCATACATAGAGAAGCCGAAAAGTCCGGTGTAGTGCGACTTGTAAAGGATTTGTATCGATACGATATGAAAACTTTAAAAGATTGAGATTGTATAACAAAGAGCGCAGCAGGATCATGTGTAAGCAAAAGTTCTCGGAAAAGTTTAATAATATCGAATTCATTTAAGGATGCACGTGGCATATTTGTACCCACTGGTGCTAACAGATTACAGTTTTCACTGAAATACGTTCAAATGATCGCTCTAGCCAAAAAATAGTTGATTACCAGATGAGACAGGCCTATTGAGATTTTAATTAGAATGTAAGCATGGTAAGAGGAGCTCACAGCGAATACAGAATACAAGGTGAAACCCTTCAAGAAATTCAACTGCCCCGAGTTTATTGTGGACGTAAATAATATAGCGGTCCTATTGAGAGCAGGAATAAACCAGTATTTCAGAAATTATGTTGAAATAATTGCAAGACGTGAGGGATTAATATTGGTCCTATTTCCTTGTGTAAGAAAGATTACTAAAGATTTAATTAGAGTGTAGCTATGGTACACCTGTAATTCACGGTTTTCAGAGTAAAAAGTGTAAATTTAAATGAAAAACATTTCTAAATTTCCATCGAAAATTGTTAAAGCCGACGTCTATTGTGATTTTCTTCAACGGTTGCAGGCAAGAAAACTTTCCATATTCAATTTTCAATTTTTAGCTCTTCGTGGAAACAATGTATATTAATGGAACTAAAATTAGCGACAAAAGTATTTTGAAACCTTCTCTGTCAGCCATACCCCTCTCATACATCTCAAACATTCCTGTATTCTCTATTTTTTCTCCTCTCGCTCGTCCTGTTCGCTATACTTGCGCCGTTCTTTACCTCTTTTTTGGTTAAAATTATTGCCTCTCTTCAGGAAAATTTAGTATGATATGGAGTTTTAAATATAGAGTTGAACCATATATATTATTCCATATGGGTGTTCATTGTTTAAGCAGAAAATGGAAAAAATTCAGTTTTATTCAGGTATATCTATAATGTAAAATTTGAATTAAAACAAATTTGATGCACTATACTTGCGCATTAAAAATGTTGTAAGAAATCATTCTTTCTTTCAAATAATATTAGAATCAGTAAATAAGGAATGAGAAAATATTTGCATGTAGAAAATCTCCTGCCCATAATGCCCAGGGGCAAAACAGATCGGGCATCGCTGTAAGCGCCTCCAACAGATGGATGCGGAAACACGGTCGTTCAATTTTTACCTGTTGTTATCCCGTGGAAGCGGAACATGGGAAAAGAATGCGAATCCAGCAGTCGAGAGGGTCGAAGTAAAAGTGAGAATAGGAGGGGAGGCGAAATCGATTTCAAACTCGTCCGTTCTCCTCGTTAAAATCCTATCCAGTATGGATACAGCTCCCTCGACCCCGTAATTCCATGTTCCCATAATTCTACTGCCCCCTGCGCTCGCATAATCCTCATAACCCCTGATTATCTCTCTTTCCATCATCCATATATTCTTCTCCTTCTCTCCTATTTCTCTCTCTCTTCCACTCTTCATGTCTTTCCTCTCTCGCTCGTCAAAACGAATTCCTCTCCGTCCCAATATTAACTAGATTCATTCGACTAATTACTTTTTATTGCACATAACACTCGAAAGTAATCGTCATTCAACTCTTTAACAACGGTAGACTTCTCTCAAATCTCATTGAACCTCAAGTGAAGCACAGAGTATCCACCCTCATTTTTTATATTGCGCATGATATATTCAAACCGTGACTGAACTTCGGCGGGAACACGTTTAGAGCGTTATGCTGGCTTTATTCCACAGCAACACTATTCTCATAAATTTTCCCAAAGAAGGACTTATTACCTAATTAATTAATTAAATCCTGTATTTTACAGAATTTTCCGTAAGAAAATCACTGGCATAAATAGGTCAGAAGGATATTCGAAAAAGAATAACGAGCAAGACCTAAGGAAATAGGATTAGTTACATTAACCTTCGAGGACGAGAGATAAAATCTATAAGGCCATTGAAATACATCAGTCTAAAACGTCAAAATCACTTATGTAAATTTAAATTTATGAATACTTTACTCTAATGTCTTTTACTTGGTGGTATTCCATCTTAAAAATCGCAAAAATTACATATAGTACTATATCACAAATACTGTTGTGGTATAGTAGTACATGTATGTCATTTTTATGATATTTTAAATTTATGGAATTCAACTTGCAAAGATAAATAAATAAGCAATAACCAGTGTTCCACAAAACTTACAAAAACCTTTCTCAAGATTGAAGAGGCATATTTAAGCCATTTTAAAATTAGTAACGTGGTTTAAAAAATCCAGACTAATAATATAACTATCTCTTAAACAATACGTATTATGGAAAAATGATTTTTACAGAACTTGTAGAAAATTATATTTTTTATTACTTCAATAATAATAAATTTTATATAAATTAAGTTTTAAAGGAGGTAATAAAAAACGAAAAAATGTGAAGCGTAAACCTCCACTTCGGGTTGATCAATTTTAGCCAGAATCTAATCAGATCTTGACTTGATAATTAAAATACGAATTATGTATTTTCGTGTTGATTTGATAAGGAGTTTTGAGTTATAGCGCGCACAAAATTCCCATCACATACGAACACAGACATATTGAGAAATTAGTGAAAGCGTACTCAGGGGACCTTAAAACTTGTATTTCCGTTAAAATCTCGAATTCGGTTTTTGTCATGAAAACAAGTATAAATAAAATTGCGCATTTTTAGAATTTTCACGAAATTATAAGTTACTCGAAGCCTATAAAATTGATCTGTGCAATCATTAGAGATTGTCCAGTTGAATTCATCTCTCAACCGATCTAAATATTATATTTAATGGTGGGGCTGAAATTTATTAATTGATGATCTCACACTCGCCCTCCCAGCTCATCCTTAAACAGTAAATCATAATATAGCATAAAAAGTAATGGTCCTCTTTTGTTACAGCATAAATAGGATTTCATTTGTAGTTTGCCAGTACTAAAAAATTTACTGGCAGAGACTACAGTTTAAAAAGTCAAGCAACCACAAAGCTCGTAATATATAGAATCATCAGCTTTCCATGGAAAATCGGAATTGGAAATTACAGGAATTATGGTAGATTCAAGGTTTATGCTGACCACTGACAATGAGACAAAAATAGCGAATCTTTTGCTCAGGAAGAGCGCCGTTATTTCGATCGATAAAAGACAGGATCGTAATTAATAATATGTAATCCAAAAAACTTTCAAGAGAGGCGAATGCTACTCGTAAGAGGACGTTGTCCAACGAATTCCACTAATTTCAACGCCAAAAAGTGAAAAATGGTTTCGTTCCAATATAAGACTGCTCATCAAAATGAAATGGACCACCTACACATTCCCTGTGGAAACCATAATCTATGAAGAGTAAACACACAACATTAAAAAGAACTGGCCGTAACTCCGGCTAAATGAATTTCGTAAAAGACTGTCATGGTGCGGCGGCTTCCGGAAGTTCATTCACTCAATTCTTAACCAGTAGAACACCCTCCACCTTAGTTTCAAAATTTCTTCCATATTCCAGGAATAAAATGTTCAACGAAAAATTCCCATGCTCTCTTTCTCTTTACGCGCTCGCTTTAGGTCGAATCAAAACTCACTTCCTCATCGTCTGATCCAATCTCATCTCCTTACATTTCATCTCTCTCCTTAACGACAAGCAAAACTTGCCGCTCTCAAGATAGGAGCTTTTTCTTATGCAATCTTACTTTCTCGTAGACTCGAGTACTCATTCACGCCCTCTCCCGAATCCCTCCCATCTTCGAAATCATAGTTCGCATTTGCCAACTTATTCTCTCATTTGACGCCCTCTTGTCATTAACTGTACTGACTCACTAATTCAGTGGTTCTCAAACTTTTGGTGCTCGCGGCACACTTTGGATACTCACTTTTTTGCGCAGTACACTGAAAATAGATTTGAATAAATAACTAGGATTTATCATAAAAATACATATATTTTTTATATTATGTCGTATATATAATCAACCAATTTAAGTTATTATATCGTAAAACAACAACTGATGAAGTTTTGTTAAAAATCTATTTTAAAATCTTACCTAATGTGACACTTGAGCTTGGCGTTTTCTAACGATTGCACTGATATTAGGACTTATCTGTGATAAACAGACTCTTATTTCATTTTCAGCACAGTTGATCCGTTCCCTTTTTTTGCATTTAATGTTTGTAAGTGTCGAGAACCCCAACTCACACAGGATGTAGAAAACTGCCAAAGCTTTTTTCGCAATCTCTGAATATTCTTCTCTAACAGAAATCTAGAACATATCCAGAGACAATTCGGCGTACTTGATTTTCAGAGTGCGATCAATTGAAAGAGAAGCTAACTCTTCTTCTTCGGTGAGAGTAAAAACGCATAAGTCAGTTTTCACTGGTGTGAATGGGTTCCTTACCCAGTCGTCAAGGATGGAAAATAACGCTCGATATTGTCCTCTAGAATTGCTAATGCTCTACCACGGAAGCAACATCTTCTTTCGTTTGGGTTTTTGAAATCAGAGTAAGCATTTCAAGAATACCTTCTCTAGCTCTCTTTTTCCAGATGACAAGCACGCCTTCACTGAAATGCTAGTAGCTTATCCGTAGAAGACAGGATGTTTTCATTCCGCTCTTGCATGCTGGTGTTCACACTATTCAGATACCTAAATACATCTGCCAAATATGCTAAATTGGCTCATCAAAGTTCACAGCTAAGATATTCACAAAAATCGCTGTTTCCCTCTGTTTCAAAAAATAGTAAATTTCTTCTTTAAGTTCACACACAGGAGCCAACACACTTCCCTTTGACAGCCATCCTATTTCTGTGTGTAAAATTAATATTTTTACTGCGAATCTACAGCATTATAAAACTGTTTGAATAGGCGGATCTTGAGAGGTCTTGATTTTACAAAATTAACCATTCCGACAACATGGCCTAATACAAACTTCAAGTCAACTCCTAATGTCTTTTCAACAAGAGCTTTCCTATGCAAAAACGGTTGTTATTTTAGTTGTATTCTGTTGTTTAACAAGTGAGACAAAGCCTTTGGTAGATCCCAACATGGGTGGAGCACCGCCGATACAAATTCCTGCACGTAACTTCCATGAAATTTCCAAACGTTATTAGTAAGAAGTCAAAATATCGAATATCGAAATACCTCTTGTGTGTTCTGGGAGTTTTCTGCAGCACAAAAATTGGCTAATTATTTCATTTTCATTAATAAAGAGAATAAATGCTAGTAGTTGTGCTTTTCCGCTAATATCGATTGACTTGTCAACTTGCAAAGCAAAGTCTCACATTTTAAGCTTATTAGAAACATTTTCCTCTATGTTACATGACACCTTTTGACCTTCAAATTGCATCATTAGATAGCAAATTTTGGCAGTTTCTTGTCCGGCTTCATAACTGAGCATTGTCCTAATTATCGCACGGCACGCAGGCAAAATAAGTGACTCAGCTATAGTGTGGGGCTTCAACCTGATAATAAGCAACTTGAGCTCTATCAGACATTTTAACGTTTTTTTCGAAGTAACTCGCTTGTTTAGAATGCAGTTCCATCAACCTTTTGAAATGGTTCAAATCTTTTCCTTCAATGCGTGCATGTTTTGTGGTGAAATGTCGCTCCAATTTGCTAGAAACCATGGCTTCGTTTGATAGTTTCTCACCGCACACACAACACATTGGAACAGGACAATCTTTATCTCCACACCACGAAAAGCCCAGACTCAAAATACTGTCCATATACATGCGATAAACCTTAGAAATCTTACTTGCTAGGTCCCGCTGGTACTGGGTTTTTCTTTAATATGTTATTCATATTTTTCACCGTTACGTTTTCTTGAAATATTTCTGTCCATTTCTAGAGGCGCAATTTTTATAATTATTAGCCATGATAATTGGACGAAATCACAAATATCACACAGTTTACTACCAACGGTATTACACAAAACACTTAATACAAATTATTTATACAGAATAAACTCACGAAACACATTCACAGACAAAAAATTGTAATATAAGCCAGCCACGAATCTAGGCTAGTACTGATTTGATAAAGGAATGCGCCAGAGTCGCGGACAGCCAGGAAGGTTACCGCAGGCGGAGCATGCTACATACATCATCGTAGAGACATAGAGAACAACGAGAACCAATCAGTTGTCAATGACTCATGCACAAAGGATTCTGTTACTATGACAATGCTGACAACGTTCTTGTCTGGTTTACTGTTTATGCACCTTCCAAAGCAGTGATACTTTTGAACTGGACTCAACTAGTCTTAATACTGCGTTAGTTTCTTTGTTAAAACTGTGTATGTAATCGGTGGAAGACGCGCAGATGAACAATTTCTCTTCAATGTCTCGTGACACACTTGAGAAATGTTCGCGGCACACCGGTTGAGAACCATTGCTCTAATTACTAATTCTGAGATGACCTCAGAGCAATTTCGAATACAAAGGAGAGTAATAGGGTAATTATCCCTCTTAAGGGAGATGATCAATCTTCATTAAAATTTTATTTAAATTAATTTATTTTATATTATAGGCAGTATACAAATATTTTGCTAATATCCCAGCAGTGTATAATATACACGCTAGATTAATTATATTGAAACGTTATTATTTTGCATAAAGAGGTGTCAGTAAATATATATCTTTTCCTATTACCCTCCCTAAGCTATGCAACTAGATCTCCTCCTGCCTCAGAGTACAGGTTGGCCTCTCCAAATTTCTCCAATCCACTCCCTCATTCTATTTCAATCTCTCTCGTATTCTTCTCTCTCTCTCTCTTCCCTATTCCCTCTCTCTCTCTCTCTCTCTCTTGTTGCATACTCCTTTCCCACTTTCACCTCTCAAACAAACTCCTCCACCCTTCATTCCCCCTTCATTCCTCCCTTAGTCTGTGCTTTCTCCCTCTCTCTTCCCTTCCAACCCTTCATCTCGCGCTCTTCCTCCCCTCCCCTTCAACTCCCTTCTCCCGCACTTGCATTTCCGAAAGGAAATTCTGAGTCGCTTTCTAACTGTTCCCGCCATATAATGCGAAGCATGAATCTCTTTATTTGTCCTCACAACTCGCAAGTTAAAATAATGAGACACATAATTATTTCGGCTGCGGCAAAATGGAGGGAGCAGAAAGGGCGCAGAGATAACGAGTGCGGTAAATCGGCTTGGGATGCGTCCCCCGCTTGCACCGATGTTACATTCCGCCGAAAAAAAGATTTTGTCTCGCCGCTCCTTCTTACAAATTCATAAATATTGATAGTACGGTTTGTGCTCGAGGAGTAAACTACTAGGACGATTAAGAGGAATGAATAGATTTAAAACAATCCACAGAAACATTTACCCAACTATAAACACAAAGAACAAAGTTTTAATTATATAACTGCAGATATATACAGGGAGCGTTTTTTGCGCTTTCGTTTCTAATGATTAATTTCCATTTAGAGATTTAACTTGAAACTCTAACCTGACGCTTATTAGCCTGTAATTTTTTTTAAATACAGTTCCACAGCGTATCTGTTTTTTGAATGAGGCACGAAGTCGGCCACGATAATTTAAGGGAAGCCCTATAAATATGGTGTGCAGCATATCACGAACAGTGGTATTAGTGCGGTGCTGAAAATATAAATTTATTAATACTAGTAAAAGGTGCTTGCATTCTGCAAGCATTTCATCTCAACTTGAAAAAACATACATTTTTCAGAGAGATATTTCATCATTGGAAATATTTTTTTAATTCTATGGATTTCACCTCTGCACCGATTTAATGGAGTAAAAAAATCCCTAAAATTTGAAACTTTAAGAATATTATACTTTTTTACATTAGAGTACTAAAAGCCACAAATTTCTGCGAAATTTTAAAATAGTAGCTTATCTAGAAGTGAAATAATATTTATCGAATTGTTTAAGTTTTAAAAAATTTTAACGGCCGCAACAACATATTCATTGAGATTTTCAAATGTTTATTTGGGTATGTGCACTAAGCTCTAAATAATTTTAAAATTTCAGCCATAACACGACTTTACTTTTTCACAATTCTCTAATATTTCCTGTTTTTGGATTTTGACGTCGTTATAAGTTTATGCCGTAGTTTTAAATCAATTCCATTTTAATACAATCCACTGATTCTCTTTAGACGCACTAAACTAAAGTTATTATTATATACAGTTCATCAACCCCAACAATTGAAAGGAGAAACGTTATTTTGTTTAATAAAATATATCACGTTTTAAAATTATGACGTCATCATATTTATACGTCCTTGGTTGAAATCAATGGGAGAATAAAAATTTTCCTATTAAAAAGAATTAAATCTATGCTATTATAACACGAATTGCCAATTCCCATCGAAAAGCATTATCCTGGTTGCTATGGTACTTAGCTGAAGTTCTTTATTGTTGAGCATTTGCTTTCTTCCGATTAAAAACATATTTTTTCTTCAATTCGGCACCAATTTGAATTATTCTTCAAAAATAAGAAACCTCATTCTTTTAGCTATAGATATGTATTGTCACAAGATTCCATCTAAATTATAACTAATTTAAAAAAGCAAATTTATGAAACTCTGCACAAATTTCCTTGTTTTTTTTATGGAATATCGAAATGAAATATTGAGGTCAACAATACCCCACTAAAAATTAAAAAAATTGGAATTTTCGATTTTTTTGGTTGATTATACCTAATAACCTATCAACCTGCCAAATTTCAGGTCCGTGGCATATTTAGAAGTTCCTTAGGTTTTAAATTATATATATATATATATATATATATATATATATATATATATATATATATATATAACAGCTTACGGAAAAGGAAAGGTAAAGTGGATATATGGATGGCAACAAGGTGTTGGGATGAGGAAACCCAGTGAACACTCACCAATCGGACGACTTCAGGTTGGCGAGGCCCCGGGGATGTCGAAGCGACACACGTAAAAGAACACTAAAACACAGAAACATCAATATATATATATATATATATATATATATATATACGAGTTGTTGGTGCTTGCATACTGCAAGTGCTTAAAAAATCGCCATACACCAACGTCTAAACTCGTAAATAAACCAACGCCATAGCATTTGAATTACCCGTTTAAATAAGATAATAGCTTTCATTTTCTGCGAAATTAAGGCATCTATCCGGAATTTCTAAACTCTCTGGCAATCGGCTCGCGTACAAGTTTTCCAATTTCAAGTTTCATAGCTCAGATCGCCCTTTTTAAGAAATAACTATAATCATCATTAAGATAATACCTTATATGTTACATTAAAATTTATCTAAAAATTAGGATATTTTGTGTATTATGATTATGGTGCCATCATCCGTGCCATTTAGTACGTATCCGGATAAAAAATTAATTTAAAATTATCACGTCATCATATGAATACGTCGTTGGCTGAAATCAAATTTATTATAATGCAGTATAAGCAATAAATCAATGTTCTTGAAGTATGGAAATTGAATTTTCATTGAAATGCATTGGAGTCGTTACTATAGTAGTTTATAGTAAATAAAGTAAAACTCCTCTAACCAAAAAAAGGATTAAAAAACCCGATGCATTTCACCCACGATGTGGGCATCTTCAGGAGTGATCTGATCTTGACAGTGACAAGTAGTCAACTGTGAGGATAACGGGAGATTTTTAATTGAAGAAAAAGCGAAAACAGCTGAAATACGAAACAAGTATTTGACGTGTGTTTATTTTAGTCCGTCAGTTTGTATAAGGTCTTATTGAAGTCATTATCGCTATTCGTTAAATTTTCACGGTTTTTGTATGTGTAAATTTTCTAAGAAGTTAAGTGAATTGTTGGAAGAGATTAGTAATTTTATATCATTTAAGTTGATACTATGTCCCGTTTCGAAGATGTGATTAGCTACACTGGATTTATCAAACCGGTTATATTTGTAGTGTGCTAAATGCTCCTTAAACTTCCTTTCGGTTTGACCTATATATTATTTATCACAATGTGAACATTGTATTTGGTAAATCCCCGATTTGTCTAAATTTTCAATTTTATCTTTTGTAGTCCCTAATAAATTTTTAAAATTTTGTGGATTCGTGTATGATATAGAGTATTTCTTCTGTTTGAAAATCTTATCCAAGCCTCTATTGAGTGGTGGGAAATAAGGCAGTTTTATATATTTGGTCTTGTTCCTATTTTCAGCTGTGAGAGTGGTGGAATTTATCAATGTTTTTTAAGGCTGTGTCTTTTAACTAATTTATTAATTAAATTATTGTTGAGCCCAGTTTTGTGGCTATATCTTTTATATATTTTAGTTCTTTTTCGTATCTAAATTTGTTTAGAGGTAAATTACAGAGTCTTTGTACAAGGTGGTGGAAGACAAATGTTTTTTGACTAGTGGGGTGAAAGGAATTTTTGGGAATAAAAATGTTGGTGTGAGTGGGTTTTCTAAAAATATCAAACTCGATTTGCTGTCTATTGTTAATGATTAAGAGGCCGAGGAAAGGCAAGGTAATGATTTGTTGAATTTCGTATGTGAACTTAATGGTAGGATATATGTCGTTAGGTTAGGTCAAAGATTGCAAATATATCATCTACATATCTGAACCAGATATCTGGGAAGTAGTTTAATTTTTCTTTACAATTATTTTCAAAAGATGACATAAAAATATTGGCCACGAATGGTGATAAAGGTTTTCCCATAGAGGTGCCTTGGGCTTGTTTATAAAATTCATGTTTAAATTGAAATACGTTTTGTGCCATGCACAGGTTGGTAAGCAATAAATATTCAGTAATAATTTCATTGGGGATATTTTGTTTTTGTAACAAGCTTTTTAGTATTTGAGATGTTTCTTCAATTGGCACACTAGGGAAAAGGCTGCAGACGTCAAAAGAGACCGTTATCTCTGATTCTTTTAATGTTGAATTTTTCAATATATTAATTAATTCAATGGGGTTTTTTATGGAATGTTTGTCAGGAAATGACATTTTTTGAAATTAACCATTTAACCATTTAGCTAAGTTGTAAGTGGAACTATTTATCCCTGAGGCTATGGGTCTCATCGGATTATCTTTTTTGTGTATTTTGGGGAGACAAAATTTGGAGGATTGGGAATTTGGGAATGGTTGGGTTCGAGATATTTAGCTTGAAGCTGAGTTTCTTGTCGATAATGTTGTTACATCATTTAATAATTTCTTTGGTTTTCTGTATCATAGAGTTTAGAGGGTTCTTATTTAGTTTAATGTAAGGACCATTGTTTAGCATTAATTGGACCAAATGAAAGTATTGTGTTTTGTCCATGATTACTATTTCGCTGCCTTTGTCGGCTTTAATATAGAAACAGTCTTTCTCTTTAAGTTGTTTCATTGCCTTTTAGTATTGTTTAGGATAACTCTTAGTTAACTTGTTAATATTGTCCTTCAATTGTATGGAGCAAGCTTGTCGGATGTAATTCTTGGAGTTTTAATCAAAAAACTCAATACATCTTTCGATGTCAGTAACTATTTCATCTAAGGGTGGCTTTTTGGGGAAAGCAAACTTCGAGCACAAATTTAAGAGTGATAATTCTTCATTCGAGAAGGATTTGTTGGATAAATGTTCTGTGAATTCCGACTTATGTGGGATATTGTTAGATTTATTTATTATATTATGTGTTTTAACATAACATTTTTTGATCAGAGTATGTAATTTTATTGCTTACCAACCTGTGCATGGCACAAAACGTATTTCAATTTAAACATGAATTTTTTAAACAAGCCCAAGGCACCTCTATGGGAAAGCCTTTATCACCATTCGTGGCCAATATTTTTATGTCATCTTTTGAAAATAATTGTAAAGAAAAATTAAACTACTTCCCAGATATCTGGTTCAGATATGTAGATGACATATTTGCAATCTTTGACCTAAATAAACAGAAACTAGGTTATTTTTTAACCTTCTCAACGACATATATCCTACCATTAAGTTCACATACGAAATTCAACAAAACAATACCTTGGATCTCCGGACTTATTATCTTAATTGTAAATAATTTAAAAAGCGATTTTATATAGTCCTGCACAGTTATCAATGCTTTTCTTATGGGTGTTTAAAATTGAACTTTGGGGTCAAAATAGGGATTATAGAAATTTTGATATTTTAATTTGTTTGGCAGTTTAAAAATTCTTAAAGTTTAAACAATTAGATAAGTGTTTAGGCACTACGGGATGAGCTATGAAGCTGAAAATTTCAAGTTATTTACAAAGTAGTGCATTTGCACAAATAAACATTTGAATCTCTCCATAAATATATTGCGGCGGCCGTTAAAAATGTTTAAATTTTAAACAATTAGAAAAATATTATTTCACTTCTAGAAGTGCTACAACTTAAAATTTGGCAGAAATGTGTATCATTAGTACCCCATAATGGAGAAAGTATAAAATTCTTAAAATTGCAAAGTTTTCGGATTGTTTTAATCTATTATTTTTACATAAGGAAAAAACGAAAATCGCTCCGGAGGTGAAATATTTAGAATTAAAAAAATATTTCTAAGGATGAAATATGAAAAATTAATGTTTTTTTATGTTGAGATGATATGCTTGCAGAATGTAATGCACATTTAAATGTGACTGTACCGTATTACGAAGGATATTATCATATGCCCAGTCAAGTAGCCAAGAAAAAGGACTGGAAAACCTTTCAACATCTGTAAGTACACTTTCCAGAATTTCGAATGATCAAAATCCTCTGCTAAGAACATTTCCTCGATAACACGGAGCTCTATTATTTATCGAAACACATTGTTGGATATTATTGACATTTTAATTACGAAAAATTCACTTTAATATCTTTTAAAAATTAAGATAATACCACGCAATAATGCTTCTACATTTTAGTAATACCTTAACTAATCTAGACTATATTTGTAATGTTTCCTTTATCATCTGAAATTCGCTTCATTATAATCAATGGAGCTTTGAGGGTTCTTGTGTTGGCGACGGTATTTTTTAATGTAAAAGTTAACTATTATCGATAGACTTAAGCCTTCTAAAGTTACAAAAATTAAAGTTAAAAAATGTCGTTTATTAGACCTGTTTTCCACCGCAAGAGGAGTTCTGCAGCTAGTTTTACTGAGCGGCGTGTATGCACGAAGGCCTTCTTACTAGGTCGTGCTACGACCCTTAGATATATAGTTACTTATGCCTCTTGAGTTTCCCTGTGCATTTTTTCTGTACTGGTGTGCGGTGACATTATATGTTCCTATATATTTTATAATACCCTTAAAAATATGGAAAGCAAGCGTAAAAGTAGTGATACGAGTGGTGCTTCATCTATGAGTAGTAAAAAATGTCGAGTGCTATCGATAGAAACTAAAATGGACATAATAAAGCGATCTGAAAGAGGTGAGTCTTTTGCTTCCATTGGACGTATTTATGATGTCAATCGTTCGACAATTGGAACCATTTTAAAAGACAAACAAAAAATTGTTGATGACATTCGCAACACAGGCTCACTTCAATCTGTGATTGTCAGTAAAAAACGAAGTGTCAACGTTGAAGAAATAGAACGGTGTTTAACAATTTGGATTAAGAATAAAAATAGAAAAAAACAAGTATTGAGTGCTGAATTGCTTCAAGATAAGGCTAGAAGCCTTTTTCGGGATATTTAATCGCGTATGGGGGAAACGCGGAGTGATCCTGCTGAATTTATGGCCAATGCTGGATGGTTTGCAAAATTAAAGCGTAGGATAAATATGAAAGACCTTTCATTATCTGGTAAATCTGTAAGTGCCGATCACGAGGCAGCAAAAAAATTTCCTGAGGTATTGACAACAATAATTAAAGATGGGGGCTACTGATCTCGACAAGTTTTCAATGTTGACGAGACAGGTCTTTTCTGGAAAAAGATGCCTTCAAGGACCTTTATTGCAACTGAAGAGAAGAAAGTTCCTGGATTCAAAATTTCTAAAGATCGCCTAACACTCCTGGGTGGAAATGCCGCAAGAGATTTTAAATTGAATCCACTTTTTATTTATCACTATGAAAATCTGAGGGCTTTCAAGGGCATAGTCAAGGCAACGTTTCCCGTGATTTGGACTTCGAATAAGAAAGCATGGGTAACATCCTTGCTATTTCAGCAGTGATTTCTTGATCACTTTGTTCTAGCTGTCAAAAATTATTGTTGGGAGAGTAATTTAGCCTTTAAAATTTTATTGGTCATTGATAATGCCCCAGGTCATCCTGTAACTTTAGTTAACTTGGACTCAAAGTTCCAAGTTGTCTTTTTGCCTCCCAACACCACTTCCTTACTGAAACCGATGGACCAGACGGTAATCGTGACCTTCAAATGGTTTTACTTAGGTCGAACTATCGATCAAACTATTGTGGCTACCAACGCAGAAGATTCTTTAACCCTAAAAGACTTTTGGAAAGGGTACAGCATCCTTGATGCAGTTAAAAACATTGGTCATTGTTGGAAGGAAATCAAATAAACGACGATGAATCGCTGTTGGAGCAAGCTGTGCCACAGTTTGTTTATGATTAACGGGATTCTGAACAAACCGAAGAGCAAATCACCCATGAAGTTGTAGAAATGGGGAAAAGTATAAATTTAGAAATGGATGCCTTAGATGTGGGCGAGTTAGTGGACTTTCATTCGATTGAACTTACATATGATGAGCTGATAATAATGCAGAAGGAAGTCAAAGAACAGGAATATGACAGCAATGATGACAACACTCCTTGTCCTCCCTCAAAAGTCTTGTCTGCAAAAGTCCTCTGCGATTCGTTAAAGATAATCGATGAGACTTTGAAGGTATTAAAAGATATTGACCCAAATGCAGAAAGAAGGTCTACAGTTTATAAAGGTGTTCACAGAGAGCAATCCAGCTATAAACTCCTTTATGAAGAGAAGGAAAGAACGTCTTCAATTAAACTTTCGTCGAACACATTCTTCAAAAAGGTAGATAACAGCACATCTTCTCTAGCATCAACTTCTCAGACATCAGAAAAATATCCTGCACACTCACCTACAAATAGCCTTACTGAACCAAATATTTCCTCCCCTAATTCTTCAGAATAATAATCATGATTCCCTCGCGTCAATAGATGTCTTTGAAAGCATTGAATGTTATCTACACGTCTAACTTTGTACAAGGAAATTAAGGATTTTATTGAAAATAAATTAATTTATCCTAAACGTTCATTATTAATTCTCTTTATAAGGAAAAAACTGATATTTTTTATAAATATTCAGGAACGGATTAAAGAATGTAACATTGTTTCTTATAGAAAAAGTCAATTGAAATTACGAACATTCAGCTTATGAACGCATTTTCAGATACTCATTAATCTCATAAGTGGAGGTTCGCCTGTATACGTATGTAAGGAGCAGCTATTTATAATGATAGCTATAATAAATAGCCGCTTATTAGGGAGTATATATATATACATATATATATATATATATATATATATATATATATATATATATATATAACAACTTACGGAAAAGGAAAGGTAAAATGGATATATGTATGGCAACAAGATGTTGGGATGAGGAAACCCAGTGAGCACTCACCAATCAGACGACTTCAGGTTGGCGAGGCCCCGGGGATGTCGAAGCGACACACGTAAAAGAACACTAAAACAACACAGAAACATTACAAACGTAGAAGCTTTCGGAGTTATTCCTTCGTCAGCTACAGAGAGAGAGGCTTCCTCATTCCAACATCTTTTTGCCATCCATATATATATATATATATATATATATATATATATATATATATATACATATATATATATAATATCTAGAAGTACCTTAGGTTTTATATTATATATTATATTATATATATATATATATATATATATATATATATAATATATGATATAAAACCTAAGGTACTTCTAGATATTCTACAGAGCTGAAATTCGGAGGAACCTTTGGTGTTGGTCCAAAACCATCAGAAAAAAATCGAAAATTTCATAATTTCCCCTTACAACGTGGTTTTCTACACCCCATAACGTTCATTTTCAAGTCGCATTAGAAAACCATTTAAATCCGTACAAGCCTTTTTATAATTGCAGTTTTAAATTACTTATAATTAAGATACAAACTTTGAACCTAAATTAGATGACGCAAAAAAGAACGAAGAATATTTTTCCTGAAAGTAGAACACGAATCCGTGCCGAATTAGTCCAATTATTCGATTTTAACTGCATAAAAACGGGATTTTATACAATTTATAACAATGGACCAATATTTCTGTCATGACTACGAGACAACGGGAATTTATTTTAGGTGTTAATAAATCTGAACGAGAACTCAGTGTCACGAACTGAAAAGTTTCTTAGTGCCATGACGTCACTCTCAGACCGTGACATTTAAAAGCAAAGGGAAAACATATTTGGGTGCGCAGACAATACTAAGAGGAGTATTGCGCCGCAATTTTCAGGGTTTGTAGATGTCATGAGTAGGCCTTCGGATAATATGAGACATCTTATGTAGATGTCCGCGGTTCAACTCTAGGCGTTTTCAATGCTTTCAAGGTGCAAGCACCGATTACTAGTGTGTGTGTGTATATATATATATATATATATATATATATATATATATATAGACTTAAGGAAATGAAAAGGTAGTGATGAGGGTGGCAACAAGGTGTTGAAGGAAGCCCAGCGGACACTTACCAAGTCGGAGACCAAGTTGGCAGGCTGCTGGGGGCGTCGAAGAGACACGTTGAACACACGAACACAAAAACAAAAAACACGCAAGCATATCGGGCCTATGCCCTTCTTCAGCAGTAGAGTAAATGAGAGTGATATGATATATATATATATATAATATAAAACCTAAGGTACTTCTAGATGTGTCATGGACCTGAAATTTGGCAGGATGATAGGTTATTAGGTACGAACAACCAGAAAAATCGAAAATTCCAAAGTTTTAAATTTTTAGTGGCGTATTTTTTTACCCCAATGTTCCATTTCGATACTCCATAAGAAAAACATGGAAATCTGTACAGAGTTTCATAAATTTGCATTTTTAAATTAGTTATAATTAAGATAGAAACTTGTGATAAAAACAATTCTATAGATAAAAGAATGAGGTTTTTTATTTGGGAAGATTAATTCAAATTGGTGCCGAATTGACGAAGAAATAAATTTTTAATCGGAAAAAATCAGATGCTCAACAATAAAGAACTTCAGCTACCATAGCAACCTGTAATGGGAATTGGCAATCCGTATTATAATAGCATCGCTTTAATGCTTTTTAATAGGGAAATTCTTATTGTCTCATTTATTTCAACCAAAGACGAATACATATGATGACGTCATAATTTTAAAAAGTGATATATTTTATTAAACAAAATAACGTTTCTCCTTTCAAATATTGGGGTTGATGAACTGTATATAATAATAGCTTTTATTTAGTGTTTCTAAAGAGAATCAGTGGATTGTATTAAAATGGAATTGATTTAACACTACGGCGTAAACCTATAACGACGTCAAAATCAAAAAACAGGAAATACTAAAGAAAAATCTGCCATAAGTTAACATGGGCAAAAGGAATTATAATGTGTAGACCAATTTAAAAAGAATACGGAGTTTGAATTTTGCACGATAAAAGGATTTTGCTATAACAAATTAGAAAAATCGAAAATCTCAAAATTGTTCATTTTTAGGGGTTGTTTTAGCCCATTTGTACATTAAAGTTGAATAATTTTTATCACGGTAACTATAAATCGTGGGCTACGAGTTTTTACAAACATTTTGTAGAAAATTCTATATAGAAAAAAGCAAAAACCTTAAAATTTGTCAACAATGTAGCCGCTAAAAATTCGCAATTGTTTAAACAAATTTTCAAGAATTATTCATTTCCAAATATGCTACAGAGCTGAAGTTTTTCTTAAAGGTAGAATTTGTCAAACAAACAAAGTAGGATGCATAGAACTTATAATATTTTAATGTTTTTGGCTGTTGAAAATTCTTAAAATTTAAACAAATAGGTAAATGTTTAGGTACAACGGAGCGAACTACGGAGCTGAAATATTAAAGTTATTAAGAGCTTAGCGCAAATGCACAAATAAATATTTTAATATATCCATGAAGGTTATTGCGGCCATTAACAATATTTAAAATTTTAACCATTAGATAAATATTATTTCACTTCCAGATATACTATAACTTTAAAATTTGGCGCAATATTGTGGCATTAGTACCCCATAATGGGAAATGTATAATATTCTTAAAATTACAAATTTTAGTTAATGTTTTACGCTAATATTTTTCCATAAGGAAAGAACGAAAATTGGTGCAGAGGCGAAATCACTTGAATTAAAAATGATCTTTCTAATAATGAAATATTAATTATTATTATTATGAAAAATTAATGTTTTTCAATGTGAGATGAAATGCTTGCAGAATGCAAGCACCTTCTACTTTTATATATATATATATATATATATATATATATATATATATGTATATATATATATATATATATATATATATATATATATATATATATATATGTATGAACGGTCACCGGAATAGCGTTATTCTCAGACGCCCCTTCCAAGTTGCATTACACGTCAATGCCCACAATGTCCCCTTCTATAGTTGTTACAATGTAAGGGTTATTCGCGCCTTACCCAATGACACTCCTGCCCCCTTCTGCGACAATGGGAACTAGCCCATATACACATCTTCTTGATTCATTCTCCCTCCCTGACCTCAACCTCCGCTAACCCTATTGGCCATCTTACAATGTCTCCTATAGTTACATTGTAGCTATTCACGCTTTACCTTACCACACTCCATCCTTATTGGTTATCCACCCTTCCCACTCCCCGTATCCTCCAATCATCAACCTTCTCACATCACCCTGATATTCCCCACCCAGTGTGTCACCATCAGTTACTCTCTCTCCATCGATGATGAAGGGAATATATCAGAAAAGCTTTCGTGTTTTTGTGTGCGTGTTTTGTACGTATACCTTCGACGCCCCCAGCAGCCTGCCAACTTGATTCTCAACTTGGTAAGTGACCGCTGGGCTTCCTTCAACACCTTGTTGCCACCCTCATCACTACCTTTTCTTTTCCTTAAGTCAAATATATATATATATATATATATATATATATATATATATATATATATATATATATATATATATATATATATATATATTCCGAATGTGTAGCACATTCGGAAATACATAAACCTGAAATTTTTTTAGAGGTAGGATTTGTGAAAAAACGAAATAGGGATTATACAAATTTTGATATTTTAATTTGTTTGGCAGTTAAAAATACTTAAAATTTAAACAAATAGGTAAATGTTTATATACAACGGGGCGAGATAGAGAGCTGAAATTTTAAAGTTATTTAGAGTTTACTCTATATAAACGAATAAACATTTTAGTGTATCAATGAAATTGTAATTGCGGCCGTTAAAATTATTTAAATTTATATAATTAGATAAATGTTATTTCACTTCTAAATGTGCTACAAATTTAAAATTTGGCAGGAATGTTTGGCATTATTAACCCAATGTGGAAAAAGTATAATATTACACAAATTAGAGATTGTTTTACTTCATTATTGTTCCATAATGAAAAAACTAAAATCGGTCCAGAGGAGAAATCCTATGAATTAAAGAAACATTTCCAATCATTAAATATCTCTCTGAAAATTAATATTTGGTCTAGGTGAGATGAAATGCTTGCATTATGCAAGCACCTTCTACTAGTTTATAATAGATGTAGGAAAATAAAGTTGGTTTGAGCAAACGATAAATTTTTAAGTTCAGCGTTTGAGCAATATTAGGTTGACTTCAAACACTTCGTATCGAAGAAAATGTAACAAAACGGAGAGTAAATAAGGGTGTGAAAGATGATAAAAATATGAATAAAAGGAGAAAGAGAAGGTGAAGCGAAGGAGAGAGGAATTGGGAGGATAGATGGAGAACGATGAATGTGAATACGAGAGAGCTGGGAAGGAAGATGGACATCAGGTGAAAGCGGAAGGAAAGCTATGGGGCTGATAAGAGAAGACTAATAGATCAGAAGGAGAAACCTGTGAGATAGTAGAGAATTTAATGGAACGGTGCGAGGATGAGTTAGGAGTTCGACGGTTGATTAGTAAATCAAAAATTTCAAAGCTTGACGCCATCATCGGACGATTTTATTTGGGTATCACTGGAGTAATGCCGACGGAATGCTGGATGGAAGTTTCTAGAAATGTGTCGGTCGGAAGTCCTATCTAGCGAGTTTTTGGGAATATTCGGATTCCCGCCTATAACGGTGGAAACACCAACGATTATGAAGCACACAAGGTCGATTGTAGGTCAAAACGACACAGATGTCCATTTTATCCATCGAATTCCCAGGAAAAGGTAAGGAAGAGAATTAAATAGGAACTTGGGCAGTGTTTTATGCACAACTAGCTGGAGTACTTGGCGTTGCCCGAGACCATTTTAAGCCACCGACAATTTATAAAATACTGTGAATAAGTACTTCAATCATCGCTAAGTTTTATCAATAAATATTGCTTCAGAAGCTTAATGTTTTTATATTGAAGGTGTTGCAAAGTTTTCTCGTACCCTATCCCCAGTCGAATTTTTTCCAATTGTTCTAAAATGTAATTTATTGAATACACTAAAAATCAATAATCTAATACATTTCATTATGAAGTTTCTAAACTTATGAGATTATTCTGACATAAATAACAATTTTCTCAATGATGGATGGAAAATAGCATTTATTTAATTAATCACCCCCAAATAGTTTCATCGCCATATAGCTTATGTTACTCGCAGGATAAAATTATATGCCTCTTCGAAGTTTCGTGACGATATCTTCCAAGGATATATATATATATATATATATATATATATATATATATATATATATATATATATATAGCGGACAAACTAACAAGTAGAATTTCAGATATATATATACATTCCGCCATTATACAGTCTATCTAGTGAACTTGTAGTACACATAAAGAAATGGAAGAAAGGAGGAAGGAAAACCGAAGATTTGAGACTTTTGGCGGAATGGAAAAGAATAATAAATGTCAGGGAATATGTGGTGAAGTAAGGACGGAATGATCCTGGAAGGGGGTTGCAACAGTCCACAAGTGCGCACAGAATGAGAATGGGAAGAAATGACAGGGAGTGGCAATGGATCGGATTTCAGAGAGACAGAATGGAAAGGAGTGAAAGAGGCGCAGAGGAAAAAGAAGCGGGAACAAAGATGCAGAGAGAGGAGGGAGGGAGCGAGGGGGAGGGAGGAGGTAGAGAGAGGGAGATAGAGGGAGATAGATGGGGGAGGGAGTGAGAGGGGGGGGCAGGTAAAAGAAAGGAAGGCTAAATGAGAGGTGAAGGGTATCCGCTTCGCACGAGTTATTTGTGGTTTGGCGTAACGAATGGCCTTCAGCGTACGAGCTCCCGGTTCGCGCCCCACCACATCTGCCTCCTCTCCCATTCTCTCTCTCTCTCTCTCTCACTCTCCGCGGAGAAGAGCTTCCCGTGGACCGCAATCCGCACAGGACCACTTTCGCCTTAGCGCGTAGAGGAGAAAAGGCAGGAGGAGAGAGAAAGAGAGCCAAGTGTGGGAAGTGTCGTGTGAAAATGCCGCGGCTGAGAAAGATACCTTCGCGAGGAGGTAAAACCAACGGCGATTCGTTGCGATGACTCTGCTCGAGGAAGGTGTGTTATGCAGGATGGCTATCGCGCTGCAATTGTTTTCTGCCTTGGTTATTATAGATGAATCGGAATAGATGCCGGCTTATATTTTCTTATGTTGTTGAAAAAATAGCGCAGAATATTTAGCTCGAGAAATTTTGATATCTTTCATTGCTAACAGAAAATTTGTTTTCTTTCTGGGAAGGGACGACTCGGAGAGATTGGCTGAGGAGAAATAATGAAATCTCTTGACTATACCGTAAGCGAGTTACGAGAGATCCATTTTAGGATGAAATGAAACTGGTCCCTTGCAGGGTTTCACACAGATGTTTAAAGTGGCGTAGCAAGAGGGGGGATTGAGGACATCGTCCCAGCCGCCAAAGCGAATGAGCAGAATCGGAAGTCGCGCATGTATATTTTGCGATAAATATTTAGAAACTTTTCGTCGTTAGACCGAATTTATGTACGTATGGCATTAATGCGATTCTTTATTTGGCACGCATTTCAATTTTTTTATAATTACGAGAGCTTAGGGACAGTGATTTTCGGTCTTGCTTCGAGCATCAAACATCCCCCCTACGGTATTGGAAGGAAAACTCTGCTTTGACGACAACTAATTCTGTAACACGGCTTATTTCCAGATAGCTCGCGGTAAATGTGTTCCTCGAGTACAAATTGTTAATGATGCAACTCAGTATTTTAATTTAAAAAATCTTAACTTAAAAAAATCGATCTAAAGAAATACTTTTCCTGAATTTCTCTTCCTATCCCTCTCATCTGTCTCTTTCTGTCCCATATTGCTCTCGATTCATCTTTATGTCTGCTTCCCTATCTTCATTTCGCTCTTCCTATGAGTGGATCACTCTGTACGAGCCTAAAAAGGAAATAAATGCTTCATTCTAACTAACTTACGTGGCCATTGAATTTTTACTTATTTTAGCTATCCCTAAACATATAGCATAATAACGCTTCTCATTTATAAAACGAAATAAAAACCATACATGATGTTACAGCTCCATTGTCCACTTATTTTTCCATAAACAATGAATGAACCCCACTTTTTTTCTCTTTCACCTGTATCGAGTGTCGCAAGAAATGAGATTTTGGTTGGTGGTTGTGAATCACGGAAAATTGAACGAGCATTTTCCAACGTATTTATAAAAACCGATTCAGATATTATCCCGTTTTCCATATCCACGTCATGTTCCGCGTCTACCATTTGTCTCAATCCCATGCCAACGGCGTATGCGTGTTTGCGGGCAACGCTAGTGTCCCTCTGGCGCTCACCGAGTCCATTAGCGGCCGAAGGGCATTGAGTGGTAGCGTAGGAACTCCCTCTCTCCTCAGATGGGTGGCGTTGGTGCGGGAGGCGGCGCCTTCTCCCCCTCCGCAACACTTCGGATAATTACCGAGAGGGCCCCTCAGTCCCTGGGGGCGAAGGGGATCGAGGAGGCGGCCTCGGAGGGTGTTAACTAATGAGTTGCGGGAGGCTGAAGTAACGGTTGTTGGGCAACTGTGGGGCTCCTTGGCGGCGCCCTGGGACCTCCACACACTGTCTCCTCCGCCCACTTCCTCTTCAAGTTTGGTCGTGCGCTGACGCCGTGGCGACGCCATTGGGTGGAAAGGAGCGGGACTAGAGGCGAGAAAGACGGAGCATATTGCTGCGGAAAAGGAAAGGGAGGGGAGTAAAAAGTCTTAGGGAGATTTTAGGACCAGTGTGGAAACTGAGTGGATTGGCAAGATTGCGAGAGGATTGGGAGGATGAAAGAGACAGTTTTGTGGGCAGTAGAGTGATTGGGGACGAAGGAGGCGGTGAAGGAAGAGAGAAGAATTAGAGAAAAGAGAGAGAGAGAAAATGGGTAGGAATGAAGAGCGGGGTGTGAGAGATTCACATCTTCCGAGCAATCGAAGGTCTTAAGGGTGTGGTTTTTGGCCATTACAAATCAAGGTCTTTCTCTCCTTGGAACTTCAATACTTTTTATAACTATATTAAAAAGCTAGTATTTTTTAATGCGCGTATTTGTTACGAATCCTTCAGCTACTCCCAAATCATGGGAAATAGCAGCAAATTCTCTGTTACTTTGATTAGCTAATTGCGGTATTTTTCTCTCATTTTTGACTCGGACGTTTTTACGAAAGAATGGACCAATTTTTTAATTATGGAGAATTTTCAAAAAATTAAAAATATAAGAAAGAAAAATTTTGAAACTTTGTTAATTCCTGATAATTATTTTTCAAAAGTGAGTAAGATCAACGGGAACCCGTCAACATCAGGCGTATAACTGGACTAACTCAATAAACACGAACAAGTTTATGAAAATTACTTGGAGAGAGAGAGAGAGGAAAGGAGGGTGAAGTTAAGGATTAAGCGGAGGAAGAGCGGAGGGAGAGTGGAGGGAGGGTGAATTAGTAGTGGCTGGGGAAGAGGTACTCAGCAACGAAATGTTAATTATTGTTGCGTAAATGGATCTGCATTTACAATTGTTGTCAATAATGTAACATTTGGCCTTTCTCTGCAAACGTCGCACTTCACATTAATACGCGTTTACCCATTCTACGCTACCTTAGCATTCCCATTTTCCACTTGCAATTTCGTATAGGAGTTTAATACTTCTAAATCCATTTCAGTATTTGCTAATTCTCATTTATAATCTCTTCAGGAAAAGCAAAATAAGGTAATTTTAGATCAAAGTTTAGACTCTCTACCTCTTACAACAAGTAATTGAATAATGATGGTTTCAGTTGCTATCCTGGATAGTATTTTAAGCAGAAAAGTTAACCACCAATTTCGAAAGGTAAAATTAACCCTATCATTTATTAATTCAAAATACCTTAATATGTATTTATTGAAATTTTGAAAATTCTATGAATTTAAATGCAACGAATGTGATTTATTTAAGGCGGTGAGAGAGAAGTTTCGGAAATCGCGCTAAATACTGACGAAGAATAAAATCCAACTTTCACGATCTTTTGATAATTCAATTATCCTTGATCACTCCCCTAATTTAATTTTCTTAACTATTCTCAATCAGGAGGGAAGGACAAAGGTCAAATTATTCAATAACTGGAAATTTAAATCCACCTACAAAACAATAATTACACATTAGTTAGGGAACGCCCATTTCCCCTCTCCACTCTCCATTCGCGCTTCTTGTTCCGTTTCCCGAACTTCCCATTTGCCGATTCTTAATCATTTTTCCATTGCTTAAGCGTATTCTTTCCACCCCACTGACCTCCACTCCCAATGTAATTTTAATTCGTTTGTACGTGCTTATCGAGTTTGTTCAATTACGAAGCTGATGATGACGGTTTTCCGTTGAAACCCGGGTCGTTTTAAAACAAGTCTGCTGATTTAACAAAATCAGAAAACTTTTAGTCTTTAGTTAAAAAAATGGATACCCTCAATATGTCGGTTGCAACTGTCAAGTTTTTTTAGATATAATGTTTTACCTTTCTACATAAAAAGCATAAAAAACCATGCCTTGAAGAATAGTAAATTCTTAATGAAATGAACCCTGTGAATATTATTCTTCCGTATTAACATCTGCTTTCAAAAGTCGGAAAATTTGTCTCTAGATGTTTATTGTGTCTTTAAAATGGCAGTGGCAATGGCAACTCATAATCATGTATATTTATTTTATTAAAACAAAAATCCAGTAGTTTTGTAAATTAAGAATAAATAAATACAGTGCTTCTCTAATAACTTCAAATTATATATGATATAGGTAAAGGCATTAGCCTTAGGAAAGATCTGTGTGCACGAGAGCCTACTAGATCCGATATTGTCCAATTGCGCGAATGTTCAGTTTTTACCCTTTTCCATAGGGTCGTATTGCGCGGACGGTTGTACGCGAACATATTTTACGGTGTCTAATTGCGCGGATGGTCAGTTTTGACCCTTTTCTATAGTGTCGTATTGTGTATTACTCAAATAACATTTATATTTTAAGGTGATTCAGTTCTGCTTCATGAAGCAAATGGAGCACACCGCAATTTCACTTGTTCCTGGAAAATATTGACGTCAGCATATTTTCCATGTGCAGCGAGAAAGATGCTAAACATTGTGAACGCAGGATGCAAATTTCGCAAAGATTAGGAGTCGCATTTGGAAATTAGAAGAAAGAAGAAGACTTGCAAAGCATTCATACATATTTACAGACGAATCTGGTAATGTGATGCTTAGAAGTGGAGGCTCTCATGAGCATGAAAGGTGTGCCAATCTTCACAGACCATACGTTTAGAATAATTCAAAACGGAAGGCGTTCGGCGATATTAGTGAAAGACCAAGCAAGATCATTCGCAAAAAAATAATCTTAACCACAAGTAATTCCGCGCAATTCCACCCTATTCCTTACGATACCAGAGGAGAACCCAAGCATTTCTCTTGACTATTCAGCGCAACACGTACTCACCAACTAGACCATCTATCCACTTATGGTTTGCACATTGGAATTAATCAATATTGGAAATTACTTCGCTACGGTGAATTTGGAGCTAGACTGGGGGATCCGCGGAATTTTCGGCCTCGCTCAGACAATTTAGGGCTGTTGAGGGTTAATCGCATGTTCAATATTATTATCGTCTTCATAGTTCTCATGCAATTTGTGCAGTGGGGATGTAAAATTTGAATAGAATTGAAAGCTCTACCCTCAGTATAAGAGAAATGTCAATCTAAGAAACGAACCAAATAAGGAACTAATGGAAAATGAACCTGAGCCCTGTCTCCTCGTTGAAACAGCAGTTATAGTAGAACAGACAAACAAATAAACAGACCAAGTGCACAGTGACTCAACAGAAGAGAACGCGCGATCGCAAATTGCGCGCCTCGGGGAGGCTCCATGTGCATTTTAGAGAAATTTTTATTTGACGTTTTCTTCATCGGATGATCATTTCCGTATGTATGCTAAATTTCGTTTTGATTGGATAAGATTTGGAAATTAGCGCAATGCGCTAACGCAAATTGCGTAGGAACTATAAGGGTGGTGTCCTAGAAAAACTATAGCCAGTCGACTCTAAGTTATTTATACATTATCACGAAGTTTGGTAAAAATCGGAAAACCGAGACAGCAGTTATTGTAGAACAAACAAGCAGACAAAGTGCAAAGTGGCTCAACAGAAGAGACCTCGCTTCGCTTGGCCAAATATTCATACTATGAAAAATATCAAGTGTAATATTATGTGAACTGCCGAAGCCACACAGCCGCAGAAGAATTATTGTTTTAAGAAGATTGTTGAGAGAAGTGGAGAGAGCTGGGCGTAAAAATCGATATAATATCTCTGTACGTTATATAGTTATCATTTTAGATATGTAGCTTTCCCAATATTGTTAATCAAGCTCTATAAATGAGTGATTGTTGATCAAAATCAGTAGAGCTATTTTTGAATAAATCAACATTTTATGAAAATCCGCACGAATAAACTTTTCTTTGTTTTACTTAATATCGTTTCTTCATAAGTTTTATACTGGATAATATCATGTGATTTGGTTAAACCGTTTAGGCTCTGGGGCTCCGCACAGACAAACTGACAAGCGGCGTGGCGAAAACCACTTTTCTGGACTCAGGGACACCTAAAACGCGTATTTCCGTCAAAATCTCGAGGTCGATTTTTTCACCGTGGCAATTCTCTCTATATACTGCGTGTATGAGAAAGTAAAAATAGGAAGCGAGAGCTTCTGGATTATAGCCAGCGAAACGAATACAAAACTGCTTTTTTAGGAAACTCTCCGGTACGAATTAATATTAGTATGTATATATAAAATCGTGAAAATTAGAACTAAAAAAATGTGAGTGAGTGAATAGTTTTAAGATAAACCGTAAAAAGCTAACATCCACTGCTTTGAAAACAATCACTTTAGGATCAGAAATCAAAACAGTTAGCATAATCGTGATATCAACAGGAAGTTATGGGCGGAAGTATACGCATATTTAAAGTCAACAAGTACAATCAACTTTCATTTTAATTCTTTTTACATCTCAAAAAAGTGGATGATAGACAATTAGAAAGATCTTATTAATAATTATTTAAACATTGGTACTGTTTTAAAATACATTTCCATGTTGCGAGTTTATGATTGACGAAAATCACTGGAAGAACTCGTATGTAATGCAATCAGATCATCGCACGAATTACAACGACCAAAAATTCGGATCAGTTCGCGTCTAACGTAACATCAGCCTTATTCCTTTTAATTGTGGGGATTTTTAATCTATATATTATAATAGCACTGATTTAGTGCTTTTAATGAGAATCAGTGAAATATATTATACTGCCATTGAACTTAGACAAACCTATGATTACGTCATAACCATAAAACACGAAATATTAGTTAAACGTGAAAAATATTTTAATCTTTTGTTTAGTGGTTTTTGGAGAAATATTTTACTCTTTTCAATTATTGAACGAAATTAACGAGAGAATTTAAATAAGGTTAGACTAAATTATCGAAACAATTATGCGAAAAAATATAATGATGTCATACCTATTTCGCGATTCATTTATAAGGATACTCACAATCAATTAAAAGGCAACACAAAGATATCTTAATTTTACCATACATTTTAGTGTAACACATAGGTTAACACAGGGCAATCTGAGCACGAAACTTAAATTACAAAAACTTGGACGCGAGCCGATTGCCAGAAAAATTCGAAAATCCGGATTGGTTCGTTAATTTCGAAGGAAATGAGAAATATTCTGCGAGAACTCTTGCAATTTATTATCTTATAGACCTGAGTTTCGCGTGGAGATCGCATTGGTTTTATTTCCATGTCTTATTTTGCGCATTTATTTCAAATGAAATGCGCCTTTTCAGTTACATTAATGATGAGTTTTAAGGACTGAGCTGTGACAATAATAAAATTATGTCATAAATGTCAATGTCCACCTATTGAAAGAACTGTTTGAAATCCCGTTTTACGAATATGACAATAAATTTTAGCAAAAGAATCTTGTAATGCGTAAGATGTCTATTGAGAATTTATAATTTCTTTCACTTAAGAATTAAATGATTCTGATGATTTTACGAGGAAGGCAAAACCACCCTTCACATTTTTCACCATAAGGATAACAATGTTTCCGCATTTTCTTTAGTTTAACTATTCTCCTTTTTGCATTTTAGTGGCGCAAAGTAAGCAAAGTGAACTCACGCTTCGAAATTCTAGCCTTCAATACCTGCTTTGTGGCAGGGATCACGACATTTGTTACCTGAGAAGATGTTGTGCAGTGATGATACAATGCATGTTTAAATTAAGCTATCGATGATCTTAAGCAAAAATGCTTGTGCCATCGCTGCCCATGAGTAAGATTTCAAGACGGTTCTTCAGTCAAATCAGCTCGTATAATTTTTTCATCTCATAGTAAACCTCTTTATTGCACTCAGTAATTAATGAGGTCTTGAATGAACTTGCTTCCTCACTGTAATTTAATATACAAAAATTTTAATCTTAGAATAAATGTAAAAACTCCAGCGTAAAGTTTGTCATTATACAAGCATAACAATTTGGTGATTACAATTTAAAATGTAATGTATTGCAATTTACATTAAAGTTAAACAAACACAAAAAGGTAAAATTAATAGGATAAAAATATTTTCCCACGGTAGATTACGAGAAACTTGTACGCTGAAATAATATATCTAGCTTCAGGAATAAACTCACGAACTTATGATCATCACATCATAGGAGACATCTAAAAATGACATATACAATATCAACAAAAGACACTCGTTACAGCTACGTATGAGAACGTTAGGAAGAAAATCTGCAAGTATTTCAGCTTTTCTTTTTGTCATTGATATTGGAATTTGTAACCAATAATAGGGTGTTGAAAGGGAGAATAAGAAGGTTAACTGTTGACTGGATTAGCTAATTTTCAAGAAACGTTTTAGAAAAATCTTTTTATAGCTAAATGTTACTAGATCTAAATTTTATTGATTTACATTAACAGACTACTTAATTCGCCAGCGAATTCGGCAGATGATATATACGTAAAAATATTTTTTAATCCAATTTTTTTTGTTTTTTTTAATGTATTTAGGCTAACTACGTCTTAAATTTTGACATTTGAGAAGGAGAAAAAAATCTTGTACCCGACCGGGAATCGAACCCGGGTCTTCCTGTTTGCCGGATAGTTGCTTTAATTAACTAACTATTACTATTAGCTAACTATTAACTAACTATTCTTCAATCTCGGATTGGGGTAATTACGGCGAAGAAGGGCTAACTGAGTAGTAAACCTCCAACACTAAACGTTCTCAAAGAGGCTTCGTGGAAAAAACTCCAACTTTAACTCAAGAAACATGCATAACATGTCATTTCAACACCTTTGTTTCTTGATAATTGTAATATATTTCCATTCATAGGCTACAACATTTTCTGACCGCTGAAAAAATAGAAACGATTATTTTAAATGATGCTCTGATTGCACTTAAACTTTTATTATATTATATTTGAAGATATTTTAATTTTAGAAGGCTAATTGCTTAAAACCAATTCAAAGTCCGAATTCAATTTAGACAGTGGATTGGACAATAAATGGATAAACTGGCACTTTCAAATTAAATATTAACAAATTATATTGTAATATTCTAGATAAATGTTTTATTCTTTTATTTTTCTTTACAGGTATGCGGCTTCATGGCTGATAAAACTTGACGGTAATTTAACATTGTTAATTTATTAGTATGTAATTCAACCACGGAATATACTTTTAAAAACGTTTAATAGGATAGTTGTATTGCTTAATTTTTGGAAAATGCTCTCAAGTTGACTTATGAAAAAAAAGTTATTTTGAAAGTCTAAGTCAATTATATACCGAGTTACAATGAATTAATAGTGTATGTTGAAAGAGAATGTTTATGATATAACATTTCATGTAATTAAGTGATAAATCATTCGCTATAATTTTCATATCACTCGAGTTAATTGTAGTTGAACTATTTATGAGATGATCTATATGAGCTCAGTATATGTAAAATAAATCAATAGTTGGAGAAAATAAACATTAGATTTGATCCAAAAATATATCGTGGCATGTAAAACCACTTGTAAAGAAATATCGATTCGGCAAATTATATGTATATGATGAAAATGAGAGTCAGTAAGATAGCGAGACCAACCGTCCCAAATTCGGAGAGAAAATCCTTCGTTTTCATAACTTTGTTAAATTTCCCAACCATTGCACCCCGTTTTGAAAATCATGATTTATATCCAAAATTCTCATTTAAACTCCCCAGAACAACATCACTGGTCACACCGAGCTATCTGATATGTATTAAATGTGCATAACTAAGGATGATCCACCGATAAATGCACACCACTGTAACATTTCCTTCTGTCTCTCCTTATAGCCTGTACCTATTAGAAAATGCCTCCCCTTAACTTTCTAAAAAGTTAGTCACTTTACATGTAGAAAATAACGTTCTAAACGCTTCGAGGAAATCTACACGTCTATATATGGACGATATGTTGCGTTAATTCATTTGCTGGTGCAAAATTTCGGAATCTTCCAGAGAGGGATGGAATAGAGCAAAGGAGACCCTTCATAAAAATTCACCTGGAGAAAAAAATTGGTTCGTAGAGAGGGCAGCAGGGTCGCGTCAGACGCCCGCCCCCGCTCTCATTCTGTCCTCGCAGGCCATTAGGTGGTCGTTCGAGGGTCATGGGACCAGGGAAGGGGGACACAAGAGATAAGGTCACTCGGCTCGATTTTCGAGCAATCGGTCACGCCAACGATCCAAATGGCCCGCTCCCGCCGAAAATGTCCTCCTCCGACCCTCCAAAAGTCGCACTCCTCCTCCAGAAATATCACCTCTCCCTTTCCCCACATTCCCCAAATTCTCCCCTTTTATACCTTGCCCAAACCTCCTTAGTTTCCGATAACATCTTCGGCAAACACAGTCTACTTCTTGCCATCTCCTGCAAATCCTAATTCCGCTCTCCGAATTTCACCCTTCTAATCCTAAATCTCTCCGTATCACACAAGATGTGACGACGGGAAAGGGAGGCGCCGTAGAATTCCCAAGAAAAGTAGCTCTCAATAATAATTCCCTGGATGTGATTTGATGTTTTTAGTTTCGTACCATCACTAAAGCTAGTAGGAATTCCACCTGAAATTAAGAACTGTAACTCTGAAATGAATATGGGAGACCAATTTTCATGACTTGAGAAGTAAATAAGGATTAGATTGAACGTGGGTAATACATAAGAGCAAATATGTGAATGAATTTTCACTTATCCTTAGCATTTCCTCAGTATATAAAGTATTGAAATGCCAATGGTGTTGATTCCTCGCTCGGACGCAAGGATATGGACAGCGGCCGGAGGGTGTGTGCATTGGAGACAGAGTTGGTTGGGGGACAGAGCGGAAATGGAGCGCGAAGGAGGGATATGTGTGATGCTGTCCGTGGGCCGGGGGAGATTAGTGGGCAGGGAAGTGGAATTTTGGGGCAGAGGGGTGGAATTTGGGGGGCAGGGAAGGAGATAATGGCGAGGAGGAGGAAATTGACCAAGAGGGATGGAGGCAAGGTGAGCGAGGATCAAGTAATCTCTGTGCAACCGTTGATTAAGACCAACGGAAAGTCAATTCTTTTGCGATTGTTTCCGATGACATGGAAACAAATTTTGGGAGAGGTATAGAGAAGTGTAAATAAAAAATGGATCCTATACAATGCAAGCGTCTTTTAATCCTGTGAAACTAACTGAAAGACTTACTACAATGGAAACGTAAAATATCCATGCATAAAATGTATTTTAATTGATTAAATTTAATAGTAGATAAGTTACTTGTGTGAGAATGTACTTATTTGATGTATTTTGGAGCGAAATTTAACTTAATTTTATAAACATCGGTGAGACAACTCCTTCAGCCATAAAAATTTATTAAAAACCCGATGCACTTTGCCCACTAAGTGGGCAGCTTCAAGGGCGAACTTGTATCGACAGTGACTGAATTTTATAAAGTTCAAGTGTCTTCTTATTGTTTCGGATGCCATTATAAGGAATTAAGAGAGACATTTCATCGACCAATGGTTACTTATGCTACGAAAACATTGATTCAGCATGCTGCTCATGGTCTTCAAAATGCGGTAAGAAAAAATGTCCGTAGAAATTTTATTTCTTCGAGAGCGATGATCAGCAATCTAACTAGTTTCAGTAAGACCTCGCTATCCGCGACAAAAATTTTGGCAGTATGTAAGCAACTGGCATGGTACATAAGTATAACAGCTGAACTGGATCTTTATTTTTTAAATGTATTTTTAAGTATTTAATTTACAATATTAAAACGATCCAGTTATTCTATTATAGATAATTAAAGCCATGTAGTCACTTTCTACAATTTATGAATATATTGTTTGCATCTAAATTCTGAAATTCAATTACATCACTATTTTCTAAAAAAGCCGCAATTCCGTTTTGGTGTAGTCGCATATACTGACAGTCAGTAAGTTATTTAATGCAGGCTATTCATATCGTTGGATAACACGAAAGGAATTATGTTTTGAATGAAAGAAAATTATGTTGAAAAAATATCGTTTACGTTTAGGAATGGGTTGTTGATAAATGAATTTTAATTCCAAAGTTATAGGAAAAAAGGCGAATAAGCATAAAGAAGGGGATAATATGCTATACCCTTAATGTGTACATCATTTCCTTATTTTAATATGGTTCATAAACTTCCCAATTACGCGCTCTAACTGTTAATAACAATTGTCGTCCTTTGGCGAGGGACTCATTATAACGATCTGATCTGTATCGGACCTCCAAAATGTCATTCATATCTAATCACATATCTCTCCCGTGGCCCACCCATTCGTCCAATCCAAACATCATACTCCAAATCTCTCGCCTCGCCCTCATGGAATTTCTTGTCTCCAAAGAGATCCAAAAGGGCTCCGAAATCCTATCAGCAACTTTCATCACGGCAAGGTGTTTACAGAAAGAGATGCGGTGGAAGACCAGTTCTTCTTCACTTTGGGCAAACATTCCCCGATTAATATCTACCCAACAAAAAACCATGCTGCAAGTGGTTTACCTCAGCGATCCTAAATCAACAAACTAATCAATCCACTCCCATCACAAGATTTGCGCGCCACTCTCCTACTCTCTCTCACACTTCTCCTCCACTCTATCTCCTATCCTTATCTCAGCACCTCCCCTCTCGCACTTCCCTCATTTATTTTTCGCCTGTTTTCATCTCCACCCTTTCTATTTCCCTCCCACTTCTATCTCACTCTGTTGCTCCCTCTCCTTCCTTTCTCGTCTCTCTCCCCTTTCTCCCCCCCCCTCTCTCTCTCCCTCCTACTCTAATTTCGATCTTTATGTATACCCCTTCCAAAAGCTCTTTTCCCCTACAATCTCCCCTAAACTACTCTGATATTTCCTCTCCTCCATTTCCGCCATCGCTTTTCTCGCTTCGCCCTCACGTCACTTCCCCTCTCTAGTCGCCACACCACTGCTAATGAACCCTTTACTCCTCTCTCTCTTTCCCTTGAAAGTGAAGGAGCGTTACGTGTCCTCCCTCTCATGCTCCTCCCATATTCCAAACCCTCTCCTTCTCTCTCCACTCCCCTCCACTTTTTCCCTCCAGTTCCCCCATCACCTTCCCACCTCCACTTCCCCCATCACTTCCCCCCTCCACTTCCCTCCCTCCACTTCACCCCTCCACTTCCCTCCCTCCACTTCCCCCCTCCACTTCCCTCCCTCCACTTCCCCCCTCCACATCCTCTCATTCTCGACGTTCCCTCCGGCTTCATCCATTCATACTTCAAACCTCGTTCTTCCCTCGTCCATTACAAAATCCATATTCTCATCTCCGCATTAATCAATCCGTTTACAAAAAAGAAACTCTCCACTCTGGTTTAAACTTTCCTTTTCACTTTTCGTGATATTCATTCCTCTTATTTCTCAACTTCCTCTCGTTCCGAAAATTAAATTTGGTTCTTAGATGCGAATCCATCCTCGAGCAAAGCGGTCATTTGTTCCCAGCACACCTTTTGTTCTCTCACTTTTAGAACATCTGATATTAAATAATACAAACAAATTTTCTACATAAGTAAGCTCTCTTTAAATGTTTTATTATCTACTTTTCCTTTGTGACCAGTTTTTTCCAGCCAGTAATATTTTTTACAGTTTTTCCGGGCTGGTGCAAGGGCTACCATGTTATTTCATCATCATCATCATCATGCTTCTGTCCGAAGACAGGTTTTAACTGAATCGCTGCCTCCATTTCTCTCTCTCCCTAGAAGCCTCTTTTATACCTCTATAAGTAGTATATCCCTGCTTTATATTATCTAATATTCCTATTCTTTTTCTCCCTCTTCCTCTTTTTCCACTAATTTTTCCTTCTAAGATCGTCCTTTGTAAACACTGTCTTCTCAATATGTGCCCTATCCAATTTGCTTTTTTTTCCTGATTGTTTTTATTAGCATCCTATCTTCTCCCACCATTTCTAATACTTCTTCGTTTCTCTTCCTCTCTGTCCATTTCACTTTCATCATTATTCTCCATACCCACATCTGAAAACTTTCTAAATATTTTTCCTCCTTTCTCCTTATCGTCCACGTCCCTGCACCATAAAGAGCTATGCTCCATATGTAGCATTTTGCTAATTTCTTCCTTGTTTCTAGATTTATTTTCTTGCTTGTGAGAAGCTCCTTCTTCTCGTTAAATGCTGCTTTTGCCATTGCAATCCTACTTCTGATGTCCTGTGTACTACTTCCATCCTGTGCTAAAATACTGCCGAGATATTTGAAACTACTTACTTGTTCCAATTTTTGGCCATTTACCATTATATTTAATTCTTTATGTTCCTTTGAAACCACCATGACTTTCGTTTTTTCTGTATTGATCTTCATTCCATATTGTTGGCCAACCTCAACTAGTCTGTCTGTCATCCTCTGAAGCTCTTTCTCGCCTTCTGCTATTAAGCCCTGATCATCTGCGTATTTAATGGTGGTAATACTTTCACCTCCTATCTTAAATCCTTTCTCTTCCATCAACGCTTCTTCTGTTATTGTTTCTGCATACATATTAAATATCGCTGGTGAAATAGGACAACCCTGCCTCACTCCCCTCCCTATTGAAGTACTTTCTGTTTCTTCTCCTTCAACCCTGACTCTAATCTTTTGATCAAAGTAAAGGTTTTTAAGCAGTCTTTTATCTTTCCAATCTATTCCTATTTTGTTTAAAATACCCAGCATCTTATCCCATTTCACTCGGTCAAAAGCTTTCTCCCAATCTACAAAACAAAAATACATATCTTTATTGACTTCTAGCGCTCTTTCTATCATCATCCTCATACATCCTATAGCATCTCTAGTCCCCCTTCCTCTTCTAAAACCAAACTGATTATCTTGCAGCTCCTTTTCTATTTTACATTCAATTCTTTTGGTTATTATTCTGCTTAGAATTTTAGCTGTATGAGAAATTAAACTAATAGTTCTGTAATCCTTACAACATTTTGCATTGTTCTTTTTCTCCAGTGGTACCATCACAACATCTAAAAAATCTTCAGGCCATACACCAGTATCATATACTTGGTTAAAAAATTTTGTGAGTTGCTTAACTGCTTTAGACCCCAAAACCTTAAGAACGTCCACGGGTATATCATCACTCCCAACTGCCTTTCTTCTTTTCATGTCATCAATTGCTCTTTTAACTTCAGACTCGAGAATACTTGGTCCTAGCTGATCTTCTTCCACATCCTCTTCTTCATTTAATTCAATATTTCTTGGCTTTCCTTCTTTGTCATACAGAACCTCAATGTATTCTTTCCAGACATTCTTTACATTGTCTGGCTCCGATACTATTTTACCACTTTTGTTCATGATTCCTTTACGTCCTATCTTTCTTGCTTTTTTCTTGAATAGTTCCCTTGCTTTGCTATACATGAGGTCTGTTCTACAAATTCTTTCACATTCGACAATCTCCTCGCATTTCTCATTTATCCACTGTTCTCTGGCTTTATCTGTTTCCCTTCTTAAAGCATTATTTAACTCTTTGTACTTTCTTTGGCCTTCTTCAGTGTTTATGTTCTTCCACTTTCTCCGCTCTTCCATTTTTTGCAGCATGGCTGCTGTGATCCAGGGTTTTTTGTTTCTTTCACCCGTTATCTTTCCTACCTTCTTTTCCATTACATCTTTAATGTTGCTATGGATGTATCTCCACTCCTCATCTACATTCTTCCTATTTTCTTCATCTCTCTCCCCCAACCTTTCCTCCAGCTCAGTCATGATAGCCTCCTTGTTTTTAAGGAGTTCCTCTAAGTTCCATTTCTTGTTAACTCTTACGTTTCTCTTAACGCTCTTCAGTCTACATTGTATATTTGCCACCAAAAGGTTGTGGTCAGAATCGATATCTGCCCCTGGTAGTGTTTTCACATTTTTAATGCTATTTCTAAATCTTTCATTGACTAGTATGTAATCTATCTGGTATCGTCTCTGGTCTCCTGGGCTTCTCCATGTGTAAAGTCTCCGCTGGTGATGCTTAAACCATGTATTAGTAACAATTAATCTATTTCTATGGCAGAATTCCACAAGTTTATCCCCTCTTTCATTTCTCTTCCCTAGTCCATATTTTCCCACTATGTTATCTTCCTGTCCCTCTCCGACTACACTGTTCCAATCTCCCATTACTATGGTGGTGATCCTTCCTTTTCCCTCCTCCTCCAATATCTCCATAATCTGTTCATAGATTTCATCTACTTCGTCGTCGCCAGCATTAGTTGTTGGCATATACACTTGAATTATAAGCATTTCCACTGGCTCCATCTGAAGTTTTACGGCTATTAATCTATCATTAACTGTCACTACCTTGCTAATTCTTTCAGCTATCTCTTTTCTCATTATAATCCCCACTCCTCTTTCCTTTTTCTCCCCTCCTGAGTAAATAATCTTAAATTCGTCTGAATTTATCTCGCCTTCTCCTTCCCACCGAACTTCACTAAGACCTACTATACCTACATTATTCCTTCTCATTTCCCTTTTTATGTTCTCTAGTTTACCCCCTGAATTCATAGTCCTAACATTCCATGTGCCTATTCTTAATTTCTCACCACTTGCTTTCCTATTAATGTTAAATTTCCTCTGTGCATCCCCTAGGGTAGTCCCCACCCGGAGATCCGATTGGGGGACTATTTTACCTCCGGAATATTTTACCCCAGAAAGATCCATAGAGGTATTTCAGCTTTTCAGCCTATCATGGGAAATATAATGAGGTAGTTTCCCCTTGCTTTCCTCATCGCAGTTTCACAGAGTGATTACCCATCTGTAGCTGTTCAGATCCACATGATCACCACCTACAGAGGTACTGTGCAAGCTGCTGCCCTTGCACAGGGGGATGTAAAACCCCCAAGACTGCTTCTTAGTCTGACTCTTCCCCTCAGATCTTTCCGGCTTGGATGGTCCTACCAGGAGAATTATCTCCCGCCGGCATAGCTCTTTGGTTCGTAAGAGTACACAAACCCTCCCACCTCTGTAAGGTTATGCAGTCCTTAGGGAGGGACCATGTTATTTATAGACCTTATATATCACGTTATTCATAGACTACAAATTCCAAGCATCACTTAATTATTGTAACGTGCCTTTTGTTTTTTACTTTCTCCATATACGAAGTATAGAGAGAATTGTTTTCATGAAAAATATGGATTTTGATATTTCAACGGAAATACGTTTTAAGGTCCTCTGAGCACGTTTTGACTATTTCTCGATGATGTCTGTGGGTGTGTCTGTGACCGGAATTTTGTGGGTGCATTAACTCAAAAACTATTTATGGGATCAACGCAAAATTTTTTATTTGACGTTTTTGTTCAACGCACAAGATATTGTTAGTTTTTGGTAAAAACCGGTCTACCGAAAGTAGGTCTTGTCACTCATCCGTTTTTGCCAGGTTCTATATATATTTCGAACCACCCCACCTGAGATAATCATCGCTTAATACGAGTGATTGAGTAACCTCGGCCACTTGATCAACACGTAGGCGCCGCGATAAATGTTAATTTGAATTCGCGTGGAAAGATATATAAAGTATTAGTGATATTTTTCATATATATTTAGTTTTTTAATTGTTTTCTTTTTAGTTGTTTATTTTTATAATTTCATTATTGTGACAACAGTTATCACATTATTTGTACTATATAACCTTAGCTTTCCTTTTCTGTATTTATACTGTTGAAGTGAATCTGAACAAATTACAAGCGTCAATCATAGCAACTAGATTAAACAAACTATTGTCATTGTTCGTGGTGTAATAGAAGTCTCTTTATTTTAATGTGTATTTGTATTGATACGAGCATTCCTACGTTTTTGAAGGGATATTTCTGCTAATAATTGTAATTTTTTATTTATCGTAATTATTATTGATAATAAGTTTTTATTTATCTAGAAAACCTTTTACCTTTATTCATTTAAGATTATACTGAAAACTGTTTTCTCTATGAAAAGGCCATTGAAAACCTCGTTGATGATCAACAGTTTCACTCCTACTAGTACCTAAAGCTGAATTACACTGATCTAGCAATATATTTTCGTTGATTTTAAGCAATACGAATGGATAAGTCAGTATTTTCATTAATGAAACAAAAGATACTATCAAACTTCCTATTACTTATATGCCATACATTCTTACGTTTGCCACTGAGTTCTCTACTTCTGTCTGCCATTCTCTAAACTGTAAAAAGATGAAAGGTTAAATATAGAGAGCCCCATATCCCTCAACAGCTGGTAGACACTTTTGCAACTTTTTACGCCCATGCAAGCGGAAAGGTTATCATAATTACATAATAGATTTTATTCATATTAATGTATTAACTATAAAAAAGTTGGTTATAAAATTCATTTTTATATTTGCTTTAATTTTTGTTGAATATAAAATAGTATTGGAATAAAAGTTTTAGGAAATTTAATTTTCTACAGTGTTTGTTCGAAATATTTTTTCAATTAATGCATTGTTTAAGAGATATTTTTAAAACTATTTTTAGCTGCCACCACCACACCACCTTTACGCTTAGTTACGTCTTAGTAACACTTCATTTTATTTTCTTAATTGTTGGAGCTTCGTGGCTATATCCAATATCAGCAGACTACGGTTTGAGTTTATTTCTGTTCATTGTAGTCGAAATTTTTTCGTAGTTCCTTAAAATATTTATTATCATTTAATCTATTTGGATTTTTTAACAATATTACAGGTATAATGAAAGTCATATGGTGACCACATGAGTTTTTTTCAGCAGCCCAAAGTCTTCCGTAAAAATTTAAACAGGTTGAGTTATTATCTATTAATTGGTGACAAAGTTTTAATTCAGACAAAGACGTACAAATCATCCGACGGAGTCTTTTTAAAAATATGGTTATACATCCAGAAGTGAGATGTGTTATAAGCCTAATGAAAGCACAGTTTGAATATTATGGAAAAATGGCATTAACTAACTACCAATGTGAAATGGTTTAACTTATTGCAATTTCTTCTTAATATTCAGAGATAGTTCACGGTTTTAATACCATATATATGCAAATTTTTACTACGTTGTTAGGAGGTTTTATTATTCGCCATTTGCAGAAAAGGTATCAGTTTCAAAGAACATCCGTTTCTGCTTGAAAGTTCATTGCATTTTTTCTCGCGCTGCGTCCGTTTCTCTTCTCACACACCTCGTTTATCCCCTGCCTTCTCCTCTCTTCAACGATCCAGAAATTCCTCTACACTCTCTTCCTCACTCTCTTTCTCATTCTCGCTCTCTCTCTCTCTTCCAAACATTTCCAGCAATGACTTGTGTTCGCATCCTATTATTAAGACCTCCTCTCTACTGGCGCTCACGGTAACGAGTGGACGAGGCCTCAGACTAAGGAGAACATTCCATTAATCCCGCAACACTCTTCAATCCCCTCTTCCCATCTCCCATCCCACTCATCCACCACCCTCTCCATCTCCCGCCCTCTCCATCTCCCACACTCTCCATCTCCCACCCTCTCCATCTCCCACCCTCTCCATCTCCCACCCTCTCCTTTCTCCACTCCTCCACAGCCCAACTTCTCCATCCCCACTGATTTCTCTCACTCTCTCTCTTATTCTCTCCTCTTTTACCCTCTCTTCTTTCATAGATATCTCTTACCTCGTGGTCCCATTCTTTGCTCCAATCTCTTCATGAGGCCCTTCCCTCCAGACTCCTCTCTTGCCCACCTCATTACTACCTGAGTGCCACGTCTTACACCTCCTTCCCAACTCCCTCTCTCCCTCTTTCCTCTCTTGCTCTTGCCTTGGCCATTCCAAATCTCAGCTCGTTATCCATCTCCGCTCCTCCATCTTTCACCTCATTGGGTCCGAATTCCCCCAAAACTTCTCCCACTCCACTTTCTTATCTCCTGACTCAGCTAGCAGCACATAACATCTCTCCACTTTCGCAACCACGTACATCACCAACCCAACGCGCCGTCCTTCCTATTTGCTCTGAATCCTTCAACTCCGTCTCCCTTGTTTCCGCGCCTCCAAAACCTTCCAACTACTCGTCTGCCATTCTCAACGTGCTGTACTTGCATGAACTCGTTAATCTTATCCTCACTGCTACGTCCGCAGTAATTTTATTCCTGTTTCTCTCCTGCTGATCCGATTATCTTGCTCTCTGCTTATCCTTCTCTCATTTTTAGCCCCCTCTCCCCCTCTCTTTCTCCTCTCTTTCTCCCCCCTCCTCTCTTTCTCCCCCTCCACCTCCCTTTCTCCCTCCTCTCTTTCTCCCTTCCCCTCTCTTCCTCCCTCCCCCTCTCACTTTACACGTCCCTCTCCACCCTCCACCACATTCAACTTTCCGTCTCACATATTTCCTTTCTTCATTCTTCTTAGTTATCTCGTACGCAGTGCATTGAAAAAAGATCATGATAAAGATTTATCGAATAACGGAAAGGTAATTTTCATTCCAAATCTTTCAAAATTGATGGTAACAAAATTTACTCATTTTCGCATAATTCTATTGAGATGAGTTATCGCAGACCTACCAGTATCTTCAGCTATGCAAATTAAATGCCATTTAAACTTTATGCAACCCAGTTCACCCTTACAGAAGGCTGGTTTAATTTGCCCATCTCGTTCTGCTGGATCCTTACTGATATTATTACACTCTAATAAAAAAGAGTCAAATGAGTCGAATCTCTCCCTCGACCCTTATTCTTCCTGTCTCCAGCAATAAAAAGTCCAACCGATGTCCTTTTAAAGGGCGGTCATGGGTGAGAACAAGGCAGGGAGGATTTGACCGTTGATAAAGCGATTCTGTGAGAGTGAGGGTCAACTGCGGGAGGTATCCGGAGGGGGAATCATTGAGCCAATCTTTCCTTTTCTCGACACGCGATTTGTGAAGAGTCCGTACAAACCCATTCTCCTCCCCATCACCCTCTCTCTCTCTCCCTCCCACACCAACTTTTCTTCCCTTCCTCTTTTAACTTTCACCACCCATACCCCGGCGAAACTTTCCACTCCTTTCTCTCACATTTCCATTAATATCCAACTAATGACCTAGTTTGGGAAGAACCCTGATTTTTCTTTCCCGCTGTAAATTTGGCACTTGACCATGGAAGCATTTTCCGCAAATCCTCATCTCATGGGGTCTTCCCAAATGTGAGGAAACTCTTTTTTTTCCAAACCAACACAATAGACGCAGAAACAAAAGGACTATGCAATACAATTCTGAGCGCAGAGATGATTTTCCTGGAGTACGCAATGAAAACACTATACGGAAGGAGATTCGCACTCCTTATTAATTTTATTAAAATGTTTAAAATATGCCAAAGCTAAGCTTTTCATGAAAACCTCGCCGTTGATTGACGGCGTCTGTTTTTAACAGCGCCTAAATCAATTGGGAAATACCATTTACCCGCTTCAGGAGAGAGTGAATCGGATTACATCTGATGGAACTGATAAACACCTGGGAAGATACAGAGTTAGCGTACCACAAATTTATTTATAGGCTGTGAAATTAAGTACGCCAGAAAAGAAATTTAGTAAAGAATGGAAATGTTTAAACTTATGTGGACTTTTGGCAGCATATTACAAGAAACCATTTCATGATAACAGAATGTACCAAAAGCGAAAAAACTCGTTTCTGAGCGACCTGTGACTTCAAATTCATATGTGTATTTTAATTCTATTAAATTTATTTTCCCCCTAACAATATTTTTTTGACCTTTAGTTTTATACAAATTGTCGTTTATTGTCCATGGAACTACTAATAAAGCTATATTATGAGAACGTCAATGACATAGGATTATGTATGGAATGTAGTGGAAGTAATCGCACTCGGTAAGAATTCTCTCGTCGGATTAGACGTATATTTTTCTATTACATACCCATAAGAGGAGGATATAAGATGTAAGGTACATCTAGAAGGGTTACAGATCTGAACTTTGGCAAGATGGTAGGCCATTAGTTAAACCAAAGATGAAATTCGAAAATACAAAAAAAATCATATTTAGCGTAGGTTTTCCGATCTCATTGTTATGCTCCAATCCTCAATAAGAAAGCGCATAAATCTGTGCAGATCTTTACAATCTATTCTTAGCACGTTACATTTAAAAAACGTGCTTACTGTGTGATCATTCTGTCTGTCCGTCTGTGGACGATAATCGTTTTTTATTTTAACGGAAATTTGAAAAATAATTTTTGTATTAAGTAGCTGCTATTTGTCTATGAATTTTGCAACGGTTAACTTTTCCTAGTAGCTCATAGATTTTCCGCTAGGTGACTTAAAATACAGAGAATTCAACATTTTAAAATGGTTTTGTAGCCAAAATACAAGAAAAATTTGAAAAATTAATTTTTAATTAGATAAGTCTTATCAATCTGTAAACATTTTAATTATTCGATTATCCAATTGATTAAATTTAAAATAATAATGTCGTCAAACTACTGAAGCTATAGGAACGACATTTTTACGCATGGAAAGATCTAGGGAGGATCTACATTTCAATCGCGCGTGTTGCTCCCTCCCAAAAGTGGGAGGCAAACCAGAACACTGAAATCTTTTAAGAAAACGTGCTTTAACCACTTACTTTAGTAATGGTATCTTACTTGTTTAAATTAGTTGAAACTGAGAGAAGAACCTCGGACAAAAATTTCCATTGCTGAAGGAAAAAAATATAATTTTTTTAGAAATAAACTTTAAATCCGTGCAAAATTAGCGTTAAAAATCCAGGTGGCATCTTCAGGTCGACATGAAGATGCTACCTGAAATGGCAGCGAAACTGTCGTCAGAAAAAGACTATGCACGCGGTTGTAACCCGAAGGAAGATAGGAATCATATAAGGAAACATCGCGGAAGCCTTCGTAACAATGAGAAACATTAACTACTATGCCAAAAAACACAATTCTTTTAAATGAGCATTAATAATGCATGAGCATGATAATAATTAGGTCTCAGCGAATCTCAAATTATGGAACGAATCGAATCTCGAATCGAATCGTCGTAAATTATTCGAATCGAATCACGAATCGAGCAGCTTTTTTTACATGCAAGTCATTCTAGACTGAAGTATTTTATTTCTAATCACTATTTAGTTAGCTATCCAGTTTTCGTTTTTATTGTTGGTGTAAAGAAATTTTAATAAACACGCACCAAAAACAGTATCTTAGAAACACTACGCAATACAATTTATTCTCAGGGTGGCGGGATCTTTTCGTCACGTTGCATCAGAAAAACTGTACTCGGCTTTGTGATCTAATATACATAGCATAATAATTAGCATATAGGTTGAAATAATAAAAAATTACAAGAAAAGGTGCATTTTATTTAAAATAAAACATACAAAGTTAAGATTCTTTAAAATTTAAAATAATAAATCACTATTTTTCTTTGCCGATATCAAAGTCTCGGCATTCTGGTTAGACGAATAATATCGCAAGTCGGACAACATTATGCCAACCACCGAATTTACCCGTCCTGATGAAGTCTTTGTAGCCTAAACTGCCAACAAATATCTCCCAACTGTTGCCAAAATGGGTAGGATCTACCGTTCTCTTTCCAGTAAGATAATGGGTCACTATCGCGATCCATCACAGATTGTTTTTTGTATTTGTGTATCTCCTACTGAAGTGTTGACATTTCGTCCATGTTTGACGATGCTTCTTTTTGAGAGTCATTATTTTTCAAAACGAAATTTCCAATAGGTTGTCCTTTTTAGTTTTGATTTTTATGTATCCAGTATTAGAAACTTTAACTATAACAATTAGCTCTTAGTCTTTTCCTTCTTGCCGGAATGCATCTCCTAAATTTGAAGTGAATTCCTCCAAAAAATTCTTTATAGTATTCGCCTGGTTTTTCGTAAATAAGAAGTGTTTAAATCTTGTATCAAGAATTGTTGCAGCCATAAGGTGTTCTTTGGAAATGACAAATCAGCTACTCAAACGCTTCATGAGTTCATTACCGAACAATTTTACACCAGGAACTGATGTTGCTGTTAGTTCATCTATTAAAACGGAAATACAGGGAATAATGAGACTAATGGTAACATTTTTCGGAGCTAAATATGGTTGTTTCCTCCGCTGTACCTTGAGAATCGGAAGAGATGCTTCTAGGGTTTCTTTCAGTTGATTAGTCAGAGGTGTGGGAGGGACTTCAGCACAATTACATTTCACACTACATTCAATAAGAGCAAGAAAAATTGCAATATAATTTTTTTGTATACAATCAAGCAATTTGTACGTTGTATTCCATCGAATGACGACGTCGAGTGGTGGCAGTGAATCACCCAAATTTTTAGCAATTTGATGCTTTTTTAATGCTCTCTGACAAACTGTTTAAGAATAAAAAACCAGTGATACGATTTAAACTCATTTCCAAAAGTATTCCAACAATTTGAGCTGCGTCGCTTTCGCGGCAGACTGAATTTTAACTTCTTATCTACCTGAATGTTATGTCAGTCGGTTAATATGTATTCTTGTTGTATCGCCCTCAGGATTTATTATTGTATAAAATACGACGTATTCTTGCGTATCGGCCGGAGTTAATAAAAATTATTCCGCATCTTGGGCGATCATTTGAACGTACAGAGAACTTAAACTTATTGTCGATTGAAGGGTAAAAAATAAAAAAAATGTTTATAAAAGAGAAGACAGCGAGAGTTAGTACGATAATTGTGACTACAGCAATTCTCGTGATGTAACGATTATGTATGAACCGCGAGAAAACGAATGCGACCAAACATAGTCAATCCAAGTGACAGACTGGAGCATAGAATGGCTGTGGGAAACACTGCGTAGTGCACTTCCTCCTTATCGATACACAAGAGGTCCTTCAACTCTGAGTGGTTATTTGTAAATATATTTTGAGCAATAAACAACACGTTCGGTGACGTCATATTAAGTCTCTCAAGTAATGCAGGCGATATGAAAAATGTGTGGTAAAGTGGACACACAAAGAATCCATCGGTAAACAAGACTGTTTTTGTGACACTAAGAGCTTTCGTAAACATCCGAGTTTCTTTGATCTGAGTTGGATTTAGTTCGTTAAAGTTAACAGAATATTCGGCGAAAAGTAAAGCTATAAAATTCAATTCATTCGTTAAAGCGAACATTCTTGCAACAAACGTTTGTTAAACGAGAGTTATCTGCTCAATTATAAACCGCCATTGTTATTTAACAGCCATTTTTGCATCGTGATGATAGCGTGAGCATGTCCATGGAATTGTTTTATGTCCAAGGGAGGGGTTGTTGGGGGAGGGCTGAAGCAAACTTACTGCGTAATTAATTTTGATAGTAGAATACGAGTGGATTTACGAATTTAGAATCGACGATTTGATCGGTTATATCAAATTTCCCGGTTCAATAGTATTGGTTACATAACGAGAATAGCGAAAGGGACAAGGCACAACTCTCAAAAACAGTCGATATATATGCGTTTAAAAAAGTAAAAAAAAAACTTGTGCAGAATTTATTCTTCCATTACTTGCTACTTGGTAGCATTCACCGTATATTCCACGTTAAATACTGACGAAAGAAGTCGGTTTGGCTGACGGAATGAGGGTGGCAACAAGGTGTTGAAGGACGCCCAGCGGACACTTACCAATTTGACAGGCTGCTGGGGGCGTCGAAGAGACACGTTGAACACAAAAAACATGCAAGCTTATCGGGCCTATGCCCTCTGCTAATCCTGTGGCCAGACTGGCTGGTCCTATCGCATTGCCTTGCCATGCACTAAATGCGATCATGGTGTTTTCCGTAGTTAGTATTTCTGTTAGGCCCCTGGATAGGGAAGTTACCCAACCAGGCGCGGACGCTTGTTGGGTGGGAGAGATGCGGGGGTGTCCAGGCTGGCAATAGGACGCTTGTACCTGTCCCACCACCGAACCTGGATCTCCCCGAGCTGTCGAATTTCCTGGTGCGCCAACCTCACTGCGCCAGAGTAAAATTTCCTCGCCATCGAGGGGAGGAGAAAGTCCAATGGTAGCACATCGCGCTCGGCGTGGATGACGGCGTTACCGTCGAACCTCGTCCGCGAGACCACCATCCGTAAAGCATTGTTCTATACCACCTGCAGGCGGCGCAGCACACTCATGGCTACTCCATACCATACTGGCGCGGCGTATGTGATGACTGGCAGCACACACGCCTGGTATAGTCGTCTCTTCGTCGCCATGGAGAAGGAGCTGGATGATGTGAAGAGGTTGATGATTGGATGAGGCGGGGAGTAGAAAGGGAGGATAGCCAATAAGGAGGGAGTGTGGTGAGGTAAAGTGCGAATAGCTACAATGTGTATATATAATATATATATATATATATATATATATATATATATATCGACTGTTTTTGAGAGTTGTGCCTTGTCACTTTCGCTATTCTCGTTATGTAACCAATACTATCGAACCGGGGAATATGGCAAAACCGATGAAATCGTCGATTCGAAATTTGTAAATCCACTCATATTCTACTACCAGAATTAATTACGCAGCAAATATGCTTCAGCCCTCCCCCAACAACCCATCATATGGACAAAAAACAATTCCAGGGGAATGCTTACGCTATCATCACGATGCCAGAATGAATGTTAAATAACAATGGCGAATTAGAATATTACGTTCAAACGATCGTCCAAGACGCGGAATAATCTTTGTTAACTCCGGTCGATACGCATGAACACGTCGTATTTTATGCAATAATAAACCCTGAAGGCTGAGATGGCGGCACGACGGGAATACATATTTACCGACTGACATAACATTCACGTAGATAAGAAGTTAAAATAGCGACGCCGCTCATATTGAAGGAATACTTTTGTGAATCAGTGTACATGGCTGATTAACTTATTTATCAATGGCTGAACATCCATGGCTGCATTTATAGAAAGCTGCACAAGGTGAGCAACACAGTCTTGACATTTAATAAGTAGGCATTGTCTATATAATGTCTATAGTAGCAAAGAGAACTCTAGACATCACTATTCCATACATTTATAATTGATTCCTAATAATTTCTTCGATGACGGCCGTGGAATGGTCAGCATTCAAAACTTCTAGGTTTACAACCGGCAAGTATTGCAATTGTAAGATCCAATTTGATTCAGATATGTAATACAATGTGATAACCAAATAATTGCCTCCATTGCTAGCCTTCCAATGATCAAAGGTGTTGGGTGGTCATGAATTATGTATATCAGATTTTAAATGCTTAATGAGTTTCTCGTGCTAACTTATTTTGAGGGCATAAAGGTGGCGTGAAAGTGTTCTTGGACGTGAGGGTCAGTAATTTCCATGCGTTAACTTTGAACATAAATTCTTGAACCCGGTGGCTTCAGCAGATTCAAAGGGTCTTCCATCCGCCACAATAAAGTATAACACTGCCTTATTATATTGTTTCTTTGCTTTAAAATGATATTCTCATAAAATGTCTTGGTAGTTTGATTTAGCCTTGGGATGCGATGATTCTTCTTCAGGCCGCGTCAATTCATTCTTTTTCGCGTTTTTGTTTTGCTTCACTGTGCACCGACGGATACTTCCTTTTCAAATGTGCCCATACCTAAGTGGGAATTTATTCCACTGGCTTACGACGAAAATATTTGACAACACAATTTGCACTTAAATACCTTGTCACTTATTTCAAAATGCAATCGAACTTCTGGTATGTTGACGGGTCTGAATTCCGAAATTGATATGAATAAAAAATAATGGTACAGCCATTTAAAAAAATTAAGGTATAAAATTTAAGTAAGAAATCACGAAACAATATTATATAGATATTACTAATATGTAGTTTGAGAAGAAAATAACACCTAATTATCCTAATTTCTCAATATTGTTGCGTTAACTGAGCCTAAACTGGCAACACTGTAACTGAAGTTTGAGCGAGCCGAGCAAGATCACAGCGGCGAAATTTCGAGATCAAAGAAATTCGTCCGAGTGTCGTAGGTCTGTATTAAGTGGAAGTTATAATTGCAAACACTAAAACATAAAACCTACAACTAATTTCTTATGTGAATGGTACTTCATTCAATAAATATTGATAATTTAATATTAGTATTATCATGCCTTTATTAAAAAAAGATCATTGAAGAACAACACTACAAATACGCTGCACATCAAAACAAAAGGCCCAAATGGACACTGGTCCATATTTCGACCGCTCTGTTTCTTTATACCTTAGGGGAAGGGGATGATCAAAATGACAAAATTTCACCAACCAGTACCTATATTTAGAGTATTACACTATGAGGGTTAAAATTAAACCAACAATTTAATAAGAACATATCAAACTTTCATTGGTCGACATATCGTCTGCCGATTCGAAATTGACGAATAGTTTTTTGCGACATCGAATCGAATCTATAAATCCTATTCGAATTCGAATCGAATATCGAAACTTCGTAGGGCCCTATAATCTATATTATTTCATTATTCATATAATGCTTTTAATGAGAGTTATAGAATTTAATAGTTTAGGAGTTTCTATTTGTCGTGACCTTTAGTAGAACATGTACATTCTTCGTGTTATAGGCGCAGCGAATAAGAAACTGGTATTCATAGGGAGAATAATATAAATAGTACAGAGAAAGTATGCGAAGTGTGTTATTCTTCACTACTTAGACCGCAGGTTGGATGTGCCTTCAGTATATGGGATCCGTATAAGAAGGGTCATATAATTCTATTAGAAAGAGTGAAGCGGAGAGCAGCTAGATTCGTTAAACGAAAGTACGAATATATGGAAAGCTTAACATCATTATTGAATAGAAATGTCTGTGCTCAAGTTTGAGGTTCTAGATAAATACAGGTCAGAATTTCTATCAGAGTATGCATTGTGAATAATTGAGGCTCCAAATTTACATAGGTAGAAACGATCATGACGATAAGGGTGATCGATTGTAGAACGGGATATTATAGAGGCTAATTCCTTACGAGAACAATACGAGACAATAACATCCGCCGCCATCAGATTGGAGAACTGCCGAGTAACATGTAGATGTAGATAACACCGTTGATTGCAACCAAACACGTAAACTAATAGTGACGCCATAACCATTACACATTAAATAAAAAAATCATGACCCTTTAATTTATATAAAGTATATAATTCCGGCAAGATAACTGTCTTTTATATTTCAAATTTTTATTATATTCATCTTAATTAGTTTGGAAATAGTGAGAGAGCGAAGCAAACTGACGAAGATCGTCGCAGCCCCAAGTATGTGTGTATTTGTGTATTTCGCATTTTCATATATAAAAACTAGTTTTAATAATAACAATAGAATTCAAACACTATAAAAAAGTGGATTTCCTACTAATCTTCATAATATTGGCACACAACTCTCTTATCTGAAATACAAGACTGGTCATGTGACTGAATCGAAGGAGACTCGATTGCTTAGTCTCAAATGCCTCATTAACTCTCCTGTGAATCGCTGAGTTCTATAACTCACTATTGGTGAATTACCACCAATGACGGCTGTTTTGTGGTCAAAATGCGCATTTGGTATTCATAATCTAAGATAAGCACCTTTTAAATGTTTTGATATTGATTTCTTTATCCTTGAACATACATCTTTGGATGAATTATTGTCCTAAAGTATATTTTTCGTTTAAATTGGAAAATAATCAATTGTGATTCAATGGTCATCGTTTGATTATTAGAATGAAAGTAAGTTTAAAGTTTAAAACTCAAAAAGGTGGGCAATATAATTTTATACTTTGTGTTTGAAATTAGCCTAGGCAAACAACATTGAAAAACATTAGCCTTGTTTTTCCCTTTACATTCCCTCCCATTCTTCATGAAATTCCTCCTCCATCTACCTCTCTTTCTTATCTCCTCATTCTTCCCTCTCTTTCCCTCATGACTTCGATATTCCTCTTTTATCTTTCATCCATTTCCCATTCCCTTTTAATTTTACCTTCTCTTTCCTTTCACCTACTTCCTATGACATTCCTCCCCCTCCTCCGTCATCCTCCTTCTGCCTCCCTCCTTCATCTCGCAACCTATTCTCAATATATTCACCCGACTTCTCATCTCCTGGGATCCGACGGAGATTCCTTAACACTTCCCCCCTCGCGATTACCGCCCCACCCCATTCCTTCCCCTCCCCACAGTATCCTTTCGCACCCCTCCAGCCGTCCATATCCCCGATTATGATGTCCCACGCCTTACTCAGCCTTAATGGGTAGCATTAAACGGGGAAGGCCGCCTATATCACCCGGAGCGCGGAGATCGATGAAGTAGAGGCAGCCGCTCCCTCCCACTTTCCTCCCTCCTTTACCTTTACCTTCTCCTACTCCTCTTCCTTCTCATTTGCTCTCCTCTTTCCTCTCATTTTTTACGCTTTCGATCCATTTCCTCGCCTCCTCTTACGTGATATTCCTACCTTACAGCGAGTATCGCCTCATCTAATCTCGAATTTATTTTCCTGTCCCATGCTTCGAGCTTGCTCTGTCGTATTATTTATTCATATTTGATGCAAAGTTGCCAAAACAAATAATAAAGAGTGGCTGAGTTGAATTTTCGTAATTTATGCAAAGTAATTTTGAGGAAGGTGGATGCTAAGGTGTGCTGGAGACCGCGCAGTGGAGAAGGGTAGGGAGAAGGCACTAGTAGATAGAGAGGGAGACTCTGGAAGGTGGAGGACATACAGGATACGATTAGCGGGAGAGGAGGGAAAGGAGGTAAAGATAAGGAACGCCTCGGTAAGCGTTTTTAAAGCAACTCGGATGTCGAAGAAGACCCTAGAAAACCCCCTCTCCCAATTTTACGTTCGAAAACAAATATTTTTTCACTTCCCGAGGTGTTTATACTGTCACGGCCGTCAGGCAGTTTTCTGCTGTCTCGCTAGGTTTGAAGAGAAACTCCTCTATGAATAATATTCTTCGTCATAGTGAAAATGAAACTTATATTAAGTGAAATAGTTTAAGTGGTCTGATTTGAAATTATTCTAATCGTAATTAAAAAATTTGGAAGGAATTTATTTATCTATAGCATTAGAAGAACAAAAATGAAAAGACAAATTGACAGGAATATTGCCAAATATAACGTTTGAATGAAACTATGAGAGACGTTAGAACGCGATAACGCAAGGATGCCTTCGGGTGGGAGTTTTTGTCCTCCAACTTTCTCTCCTTTATCTTCCCTCTGCCTATCTCTCCTCTCTCTGTGGTTCATACCAACCCGTGGTATATGTATTTGAGTTGAAGGTTATTTCTGAGTTGCCTTCCAATGTGGCTCTACTCAACGTCGTATTATAAAATAGATGAGTTAATACAGGCACTTCACCCGTGTTTCATAATGATCATTAATAATAAAAACATGTTATATTCGCCGCTTTTTAGGAGGGGCCCTATCCTCTTCACCTTTGTATGCCAGTGCTCTCTTGTGCTTATCCCAGATCGACACTTTGTTTTTTGTGGGATCGCGGAGAACGTCATTTGTTTTGTTTTCCAACGCAAGTTTATATTTATTGGCCAAATCTTTGGCGGCTTCCCTGATCGGTGGTGTCTCTAACATGTAATGGAGGTCTATGTTACGACCCCATGTCCTGCTTATTCGCCTTAACATTTTTCTCTCCGCGATCTCGAGTATTTTCCAGGACTTCTGCATTATAAGTCCGGTCCATACTGGTGCAGCGTACATGAGTGTCGGTCTGATCAGTGCTTCGTAGGTGTGTTTTTAATTCCCTGGACACGTCAATAGAGTTAAAAATTGGGAAGAGTCTGGCTCTCTTCCCAGCTGCCGCAAGGTTGATCCTTTTCACATGCTCGTCAAACCGAAGTTTCTCGTCCACGGTTACACCAAGTTATTTGATATGCTTCTCCCAGGGAATTTCCACATCTTCTATTGAAAGCTGTCTCGGCATATCGGCATCCATTTTTTGGAAGAGGATTGCTTGCGTCTATTTAGGGTTTATCTCACTTCTCCATTGCTTTTAATCCTTAGTAAGTTTTTCAGTTTGCCTCAGGGCATATCGGACGGCCATTTCCGGCTGGAAGCTTCTTGTCAATATCGCGCAGTCGTCTGCGTAAAGAGCAATGGTGGAATTCCAAACCCCCTCGCCTGTCGGAATGTCGCCCGTTTAAATAGAAAATAATAGTGGCCCTAGGACACTTCCTTGTGGAACACCAGCTGCTATCTTCCTTGTTGCGCTTTCAGCACCATTCCATTTTACCGTGAATGGCCTGTCATCGATATAAAATTATAAATTTCACCTGCCAAGAGGGAAATTTAGCTATCAGAAGTTCTTGCTTAGGCCTAAATGTCATACTTTGTCGAATGCTTTACTTATATCAAATGCTACTCCAACTGAAACATTGTCCCTGTTGAAGGCGTCCGTAATAAAATCTACGACCCTTTGCAGCTGGTGTGTTGTGGAGTGTCCTGCCTTGAATCCGAACTGCATTTGGGGGATCACACCATGCCCTTCCGCGTGTGTCAGTATATGAGAGTAGATAATTTTTTCGCATACCTTTCTCTCTCCTCTATCCCATTGCATCCATATATATAACATTATGAATGGCAGAAAACGCTACAAATTTTTAATGGATGTGGAGCTATAGTATAATATTGCATTGGAGTGTGTCAAAATGTTTCGTCAAATAACATTTCAGTTGATTATTCATTCAAATACGACCTTAATTGCCATTTCAGCAAGAGAATTACATATCAAACCTCATTTTAATGAAAAACAAATGAAATATAAATTGTTACTTTCCTGTCATTCTGCGGTCTATGCGCGAACCAAAATGCCCGGTTACTCAAACCGTCATCTGCCTTCCATTCCCCCGAAATTCAGTTCTATACCCCTCCGAGTTCGCAATTCAGAGGGGTGTGTGCTCTAAGCGTCCCGTGAGATGGCGGCAATCGAAACAATAATGAAGTCGGTGACGGTGGTGTGACCATAGGGGTGAGGAGGCGGCAGGATGAGGAGTATAGGGGAGATTGTTGAAGGAATAAATACAAAAATACATTCACATATATATATATATATATATATATATATATATATATATATATGTGTGTGTGTGTGTGTGTGTGTGTGTGTGTGTGTGTGTGTGTGTGTGTGTGTGTTTACGAAAGAGGAAAGGTTATGGAAGACCAGTGAGCACTCACAAATAAGATGTCTTCATGTTGGCGAGCTGCTGGGGTCTCGAAGTGACACACGTAAAACACTGAAGATTTTGGGTGTGATCCTTTCGTCAGCAAAAGATATATTTGTATATATATATATATGGATGGCAACAAGATATTGGGATGAGGAAGCCCAGTGAACACTCACCAATCGGACGACTTCAGGTTGGCGAGGCCCTGGGGATACCGAAGTGACACACGTAAAAGAACACTAAAACAACACAGAAACCTAACAACTCCCTCTGTAGCTGATGAAGGAATAACTCCGAAAGCTTCTACGTCTGTTATGTTTCTGTGTTGTGTTAGTGTTCTTTTACGTGTGTCGCTTTGACATTCCCAGGGCGTCGCCAACCTGAAGTCGTCCGATTGGTGAGTGATCACTGGGCTTCCTCATCCCAACATCTTGTTGCCATCCATATATCCATTTTACCTTTCCTTTTTCGTAAGCTGTTATATATATGTATATACATGTATGTATGTATGCTGGTGGTGTAGTGGTTAGCGTGTCGGCTTTCTATTGCAAAGTTCGGGGGTTCAAACCCCTCGAATGGAGGTTTTATTAAAAAAAAACTATCATCAGTGCCTGGCAGTAGGCAGCAGTACTGTCAGTATGGTATAGAGCCGAAAACAAATGATGTTGGTTGGGTCTATATCCAATACAGCTGTAGGCGTGATCAGGACGATTTGAACGGCTACAGTACTGCGATGTGGAAAGCAAGAGGGAAACTACCACATTACAATCCCTAGTAAAGATTATATGGTTGGACAATATGAGTTCTCTCGAGGTAAAACAATCCGGAGGTAAAATAGTCCCCCAATCGGATCTCCGGGCGGGGACTGCCTTGAGGAAAACATTTGTCGAAAGTAAATTACGAATAGGGACTTGGAACGTAAGAACTATGAGAAAGGCAGGAAAGCTAGAGAACCTGAAAGAAGAAATGAGAAGAAATAGAGTTGACATTATAGGGCTAAGCGAAACTAGATGGGAAGGAGAAGGACAGTTCGACTCGGAAGAATTCACGGTAGTTTATTCTGGAGGAAATAGTGGGGAAAGGGGAGTAGCTCTGGTACTTAGGAAAGATATGATGAAAAGCGTGACAAAGATAATAGCAACGAACGATAGACTGATGGCAATAAAGCTAAAAGCAGTCCCAGTGGACATGCTGATAATCCAGGTATATATGCCAACGTCAACTCATGACGATGAAGAAATAGATGAGATCTATGAGCAAATTAATGAAATTTACGAAGAAGACGGAAGAGGAAAGGTAAACTGTATAATAATGGGAGATTGGAACAGCATAGTCGGAGAAGGACAGGAAGAAAATGTTGTCGGGCAATACGGACTTGGGAAGAGAAATCGAGGAGGGGAGAAACTCGTAGAATTCTGCATCAATAATGACCTTGTAGTGACTAATACATGGTTCAAAAACCATAAACGAAGGTTATATACATGGAAAAGCCCAGGAGATAGAATGAGATGCCAAATAGATTACATCCTTGTAAAACAAAGATTCAGGAACAGCATAAAGAACGCCAAGGCATTGCAAGGAGCAGACATTGATTCAGATCACAGCCTTCTAATTCTTGACGTGAGTACAAAGCTCAAACAAATAAGAAAAACGAGGAGAGAAAGACAGACCTCGGACCTAGAAAAACTGAAAGAAAGGCAGGATGTAGTCAGCATGAAGTTGGAAGATAACCTAAGAAAGTTGGAAAACAAACCGAAGACCGTTGATATAGAATGGGATGAAATTAAAACCAGTATCAAGGATACCTTGGATAAAGAGATTGGAAAACAAGAGAAGAAAATCAGAAAACCATGGATCACGAAGGAAATGCTGGAGAAAATGGATAAGAGACGAAAAAGTAAAAACGTTAACAGTGAAGAAGGTAGAGCCAACTATAGGCGTATAAGTTGAGAAGGGTAACAGATAAAGCTAGAGAAAATTGGATAAAAGGAAAATGTGATGAAATAAATCAAATGGAGAAGTTAGAACGGTACGATATGATGTACGCTAGGGCACTGGAATTAGAAGATAAGAAGTCTAATGGAATTTGTGGTAAAGGAATTATGAATACGGATGGGAAGATAGTCTCAGAAACAAAGGATGTAGCACAGGTATGGGAAGAATACATTAAGGAACTATACAGCAAGCAGACAGGATCAGCAAAAATAGAATTGGAAGATGAGGAAAACATCAAAGAAGGCAACTTCGGACCAAGTATTATGGAGAGCGAAGTAGAAAAGGCGATAGTGGAACTAAAGAAGGGGAAAGCCACGGGCAGCGATGGAATACCGGCTGAGATACTTAAAGTCATAGGATCAGAAGGACTAAAAGTGATCACGAAATTAATTAATAAGATTTACGACACGGGAGAGTGGCCTCAGGATTTCCTAGAAGTAACAATGATCCCTCTAAAGAAGAAGCCAAAGGCAATGCGGTGTAAAGATTACAGAACTATAAGCCTTCTGTCACACACATCGAAGATCAGAAAAGGACGAGGAACTAGAGATGCTATAGGAGTAGTTAGAATCATATCAGAAAGGGCAATAGAATACAGTCAAGATATCTGCGCATGTTTCGTAGACTGGCAGAAGGCCTTTGATAGAGTAAATTGGGTAAAGTTGATGAAGATATTAAAGGATATAGGTGTAGACTGGAAAGACAGGAGACTGATTAGGAATCTATATGAGAATCAAGTTGTACAGGTCAGGCTTGAGAATGTGGACACCTGCGGAATAAATATCGGTAGAGGAGTAAGACAAGGCTGCTGCCTATCTCCAACCCTATTCAATATATATGGAGAAAGTCTAATGCAAGAAGCTTTAGAAGGCACAGGGGATTTCAAAATTGGAGGAAGGATTATAAGAACAGTAAAATACGCAGATGATCAAGTACTTCTAGCAAGAAAGGAAGAGGAGCTACAAAAAATGATAAATAGACTAGTGATAACAGGTAGAAAATACGGTATGGAAATAAATACAGAAAAATCCAAGGTCATTCGAATATCGGGTAAAGAAGAGAATCTGAACATAAGTATTGGGGGAAAGTCTTTAGAACAAGTTTCAGAATATAAATACCTTGGAAGCATCATAACACGAGAAGCAAAATGTACGGATGAGATCAGAACTATAATAGGAAAAGCAAAAGCGGCTTTCAGGAGAAAGAAACAACTACTTACAGGGAATATAAGGGAAGATATCCGCAAGAAGTTGATAAAATGCTACGCATGGAGTATAGCATTGTATGGGGCAGAAACATGGACGCTAAGGAAAAATGACATCAAATACTTGGAAAGCTTTAAAATGTGGACTTGGAGGAGAATGCTGAAGATAAAATGGATAGATAGGATGAAAAACGATGAAGTGCTACGAAGAATAGGAGAGAAGCGAATGATTATACAGACTATCAGAAAGAGGAAGGCTAACTGGGTTGGACATTACCTGAGGAGAGAGAGTATGATTAAAGACGTGTTAGAAGGAAAACTAGATGGGAAAAGGGAAAGAGGTAGGAAAAGGTTTCAGCTGATAGACGATTTGAAAGGGAAAGAGAGTTATCAAGATATAAAGAGGACAGCTGAAAATAGGAGTATATGGAGAACCAGGTTTAACCAAGAATAATCACGGACCTGTCTAAGGACAGACTACCTATGATGATGATGACATGTATCATTATATATAGACGTTCCTTACAGAGGAGGAGGAGGAGAAGGAGGATATAACATACTAGTAGTAGGTGCTTGCATACTGCAAGCATTTCATCTCACCTTGAAAAAACATTCATTTTTCAGAGACATTACGTCATTACAAATAGTCTTTTAATTCTAAAGATTTCACCTCCGTAGCGATTTTCGTTTTTCCCACATGTAAAAATAATAGTTTAAAACAATCCCCAAATGTTGCAATATTATAAATTTTACACTATCTTCATTATGGGGTACTAATGCTACACATTTTAGCCAAATTTTAAAGTTGTAGCACTTCTACAAGTGAAATAATATTTTTCTAATTGTTTAAATTTAAATAATTTTTAACGGCCGCCGAAATTCATATATGGTAAAATTGAAATGTTCATTTGTGCAAATTTACTACTCTGTAAATAATTTGAAAATTTCAGCTTCCTAGCTCATCCCTTAGTACCTAAACAGCTATCTATTTGTTTAAATTTTAAGAATTTTTAACTGCCAAACAAATTAAAATATCAAAATTTGTATAATCTCTATTTCGTTTTTTTAAGAATTCTACTTATAAAAAAAATTCAACTCTGTAGCACATGCGGAAATACATAAACCATGAAAATTTGTTTAAACAATTTCGAATTTTTAGCGGCCACATTGTTGCACTTTTTCAAGATTTTCGTTTTTTCTAGTCGGTTTTGCACAAAATGCTACCTAATAAAAAAATATATATATATATTATGTTATATCCTCCTCTGTAAGAGTCGTCGAGATATAATGATAACAGGAGGATACTAATGTTTAGTCACTTCCAGATGAGCTGGAGATTTGAAATTTTTTTATTATGTGGAATTTTGTGCAAAACCGACTAGAAAAAACGAAAATCTTGAAAAAGTGAAACAATGCGGTCGCTAACAATTCGCAATTGTTTATACAAATTTTCAAGGTTTATTTATTTTCGCGTGTGCTACGGAGTTGAAATTTTTTTTATAAGTAGAATTTGTAAAAAAACGAAATAGGGATTATACAAATTTTGATATTTTAATTTGTTTGGTAGTTAAAAATTGTTAAATTTTAAACAAATAAATAACACTTTAGGTACTACGGGATTAGCTAGAAAGCTGAAATTTTCAAATTATTTACAGAGTAGTAAATTTGCACAAATAAATATTTCAATTTTACCATATATGAATTTCGGCGGCCGTTAAAAATTATTTAAATTTAAACAATTAGAAAAATATTATTTCACTTCTAGAAGTGCTACAACTTTAAAATTTGGCTAAAATGTGTAGCATTAGTACCCCATAATGAAGATAGTGTAAAATTTATAATATTGCAACATTTGGGGATTGTTTTAAACTATTATTTTTACATGTGGGATAAACGAAAATCGCTGCGGAGGTGAAATATTTAGAATTAAAAATATATGTGTAATGATGAAATATGAATAATGAATGTTTTTTTATGTTGAGATGAAATGCTTTCAGTATGCAAGCACCAACTACTAGTATATATATACACACACATATCATTATATATCGACGTTTATTACAGAGGAGGAGGATACAAATGTTTAGTCACTTCCAGATGAGCTGGAGATTTGAAATTTTTTTATTATGTGGAATTTTGTGCAAAACCGACTAGAAAAAACGAAAATCTTGAAAATGTGCAACAATGCTGAAGCAAAAAATTCGCGATTGTTTAAACAAATTTTCAAGGTTTATGTATATCCGCATGTGCTACGGAGTTGAAATTTTTTTTTTCAAGTAGAATTCGTAAATAAACGAAAAAGGGACTATACCAATTTTGATATTTTAATTTGTTTGGCAGTCAAAACTTCTTATAGTTTAAACAAATAGATAAATGTTTAGACTTTACGGGATGAGCTAGGAAGCTGAAATTTTAAAGTTATATACAGAGTAGTGCATTTGCACAAATAAACATTTGAATCTCTCCATAAACGTATTTCGGCGGCCGTTAAAAATGTTTAAAATGTAAACAATTAGAAAAATATTATTTCACTTCTAGAAGTACTACAACTTTAAAATTTGGTGGAAAAGTGTAGCATTAGTACCCCATAATGGAGAAAGTATAAAATTCTTAAAATTGCAAAGTTTTGGAATTGTTTTAATCTATTATTTTTACATAAGGGAAAAAAAAAATCGCTCCGGAGGTGAATTATTTAAAATTAAAAAAATATTTGTAATGATGAAATATGAAAAATGAATGTTTTTTTATGTTGAGATCATATGCTTGCAGAATGCAAGCACCAAATACTAGTGTATATATATATATAATGTGTGTGTGTGTGTGTGTGTGTGTGTGCGCGTGTGTGCGTGTGCGCGTGTGCGCGTGTGCGCGTGTGTGCGTGTGTGTGTGTGTGAGCGGGATCGTTTTGGGAGGGTAAATTCGTGGAAATGGAAGAGGGACCGTGGACGGGCGAATCGAGTTTCGAAAGAACGTGGAATTCGGCAGAGAGTGAGGGGGAAAGGAGAGTGGACGAATGAGAGGGGGGTAGTACGATAAGTGGTCTCTTCCATTTTAAACGAACTATCCCGCTCTAAGAGTCGTATCTCGTCCGTGCAGACAAAAGACGATCTCTCCGATGTCATTATTCCCGGATTTCCTTCGAAACCTTCTTTTTCGAAAATCCGTTTCGGAAGACGTGGTCACCGAACAGACAAAAGACAGTCTAAGTTATGTCGTCAAACAGGTCCAATGGCTAAAAATTACTTTTTACGAGCGCTGGAGCACGTCCAAAAAGACCTTTGGAGTGACCTTTGCCGCGCGGAAAGGGACCAAACCACGCGAGATGAGCGTGTATGAAGTGAAGAAGAAGAGAAGGAATAAGGTCACATGCTGATCGGTTTTTCTTGGGAAAAATGGTGGCGACGTACATTCTCTTCCGAAAAATCAACTGTGGCAGCAATTGTTTGATGTCATTCAGTCCCGCGGGAGGTTACAGGTATCAGTCACGCGAATGGAAAATAAGACCATTCGGGTGTGGAGGAGGCATCACGAGAGAGGAAGGGAGTGAGAAGGGAGAGCGGAGAAAATGGGAATGGGAAGAAAGAGGATAGGGGGAGGGAGAGAGAAGAATGAAGGGGGAGGATGGAATGGGAAGAAGTGCGAAAGGGCGACAGTTAGGACGTGCACCAATTGAGAGACCGACTATTACGCTATCTCAATTATATTGTCTACTTCTAAGGAAATGCAAATTTAATACTAAAATATAAGAAGTTCATATAGCCATTACGGTCGCAAAGCCTTACGGAGACTGATACAATCATTTTGTAGTGCGTGTTTATGTGCAATATATTTAGTGAAATGAACGTAGGGAAAGTTGTTTAAATTCAAAAAAAGTGGAACATAGCCCTGTAAGGGGCGAAAACAATGAGAGATGTGGAAAAGGCAACCCGAGTTTGTAGAGGGGTGTCAGCGTGTCTTGTTCCCAATGCAAGAATTGCGGGTCCTAATCCTTCCGAGGGCATGGTCGTTTGTGTTTGTCATTAATATTATAACACATGCAATCTGGGGAAACCTGTTTATATTAAATAAATACTTATTTTTATTATTTTCATAATTACTATAATTATTATATGGATACCTATAAATCTTTCAGACAGAGATTAATGCTGAATGGACGGATAAGGTAAGAACTAAGGAAATATTAAGAACACGAGAGAAGAAAATGATAATGCAAATGATGCGAAAAAGAAAGTGGAACTAGATAGGAAATTCCCTAAGGAGAGACAGGATGATTAAAGTTGTGATCGTGGGATAACTCGAAGAAGCGCGAGAAAGAGAAAGGAAAATGTTTCAAACGATAGGCTGGTTAATGAGAAAAAAGAGTTTCCAAAGATGAAGAATGTTACGGATGGGAAGAACTTGGTGTAAGCCCTTGCAACAGTCATCGCAAACCCCGGCAATATCAAATGCTTACAACTATGATGCAGATTACCTCGACGGCCTGGGTAGAGGGGTGGCTATAGCGCGTCAATTCTAGGAGCGCGGGTTCGAGTACCGCCTTGGTTATCGTTGCCTGTGATTACACCTTGTTATCCTTATTGTTATTATGTATATTCTATTAATCGATCAGCTGCAATTGGCGTCGCGCTGTAAGCCGATTGCTTATAAATAAATAAAACATATATTAATATAAATGCACACATTAAAGTGAACCCTCAGTCACGCTTTATTAATACAAAACGCTCATTTGTACTAATATTACATAAGCACCCCAATAAGGCATACTAACTGAAATTGACATTATTATGCCAAAAAATAAAATTTAAATCTCAAGGTATTGTAAATAATCATGTAAGACGATGGCGAAACTAAAGTTTAAGATAAAGTAAATTTTGAAGCGTAGTTTTCATATTTTATTTAGAGTTGTGCCATTAAAATAGTCCATTAAAATGGTCTCTTGATAAGTGTACAAACAAGGCTATGCCTTGTGTATATAACAAATTTGTGTGTGCATGCATTTGTGCCTGCTCGTGCGTGTGCTTGTCATAATATTGTTGCAGTATCTCATCAAAGCAAAAGACAATTTGGAGCGTAATATTATATTTTCGTATTGGCGAATAAACTCCAGCTATACAAAACACTTTTTACTAGTAAGCTGAATTGAAGTTTTTGTGGATAACAGCATTTATAATGGTGTGGTAATATAAGTGTGGAGTGTGTGTGTATATGTATGTGTGTGTAGATATATATATATATATATATATATATATATATATATATATATATATATATATATAACATAGAATAAATACCGAAATCCTAAAGATAAATATTTCAGCACTTTTAAGCATCAAATTTACACTGGTAATATTTGTATTGCTAGTATCATTTTGCGAGGCGGAGTCGAAGACTTATTTTCGTATAATTGAACTCTTAGAAAAATGCCAGAGAAACAGTTACTTAAAAAATCTAAGAACACATCCATTGTTATTAATTTATATCCTCAACAAAATATAAAAACACATTGTACTACCATATGTTTCACTACGCTGCTTTCAGTGATATGTCCTCTAAAATTCATATGAAACATTTACCATCAAAGGATTTCCCAGATTAAATGCAAAAAGAGCGACACGTTGGGTTTATTACGACTAGGGCTTTTAAATCCTTTTGATCGTCCCCTTATTGCAGACGATTCTCACATTTTCTCTCGCTCCCTTCGGCTATTTCCTCACACTGAAGGTTTGATTAATGGCCGCCGTTCCCATATGTCAATCTCGTGCCGAGAATATGCTCGCCTCTTAAAAGAGATACCGTCTCAATGATGTTTTGCGGAAATGGAAGACGGCAAAGAGGCGTATTAATCGGGAAGAGAACTGAAGGGAAAACCGGAAAGGATGTGTTGAAACGAGAGTCTCTCTAAAAGCTTAACCAGATAAAAGGCGTTTTCACGCCGCAAATTAGTGGAGCGAATGAATACTGAAAAGGCGATCGTCTCAGATAGAGACACTTCTCCAATTAGCAGGGTATCGTTCAATCTTATCCATGAACGTACACCTAGTAGATGATTTATCGGGGAATTATAATTCAGTGATTCCTCTTACCTTATTCATAGCAATACTGTGAGAAAAGAGGTGGGAGAAACCTCATCGCCATTGATATTACTTATTCTTCCTTAGCAATGTACCAATCAGAGCAATCTCATCTTCCTGTAGGTTATTTGCCACGGTTGTCTTCCTTATTCATAATATCCAAACAAGATAAGATATTCCCCCTTTCCCTATTACCTACATGAGATTCATTGGAAAATCTTCCTATCTTTAATCTGTGGCCGTTACTATGGATTTACTGAGAGATACCAATCGAAATATCACCAAAGATTAAGGTAATGATCGCATGAAACGTATCTAACGACAGCAATGAAAATAATCTCGGCGATACCGAAACATCTCCAGTTCTAATTAGTAGGTGGAAGAAGAAGGTTAGAAAATGCATTGGTTGATTCGAGAAAGAAGGAATAGAAAAGCAGACACTGAGTTTCGATAGGCGCGCGGGACGGTAAAAAGAGAAAGGATACGGAGTAGAAAGAGAAAGGAATGATGAAGCAAGGAGTATGAGGCGCTTCCCGCGGCGAAAGTGCGTCTCTACGAGCAGAGGATATCGGACGGAGAAGCAATGGTATTGAATGGCGGACGCGAGAAATCGTATTAAAAGAGTGCGTAAGGTGGAGGAGGAGGAGGGCGCTTTTCTGACGTCACGCGCCGCCTTCACTCCCGTAGGACGAGGGGTAGGAAGGCGGCGGGAAGAGAAGAATCGAAGGCAGGAATCGAGAAAGGGAATGAATGGATGGAGGATAGGAGGAGGTAGAAAGAGAGAGAGAGAGAGAACGAAATCCGAGGGAGGCCGCTCCGCTCGGCGGCCGGGCCTCGAAATAATGACCGCCTTTAATGGCTGCCTCGATGCGAGGCGCTTGCGAACCGCACCGGACGCCGAGGTTGGCCACGGGAAAGAGCCCGCCTCCCTCTCTCTCACTCCCTTTATTCAGCCTCTGTATTTTCTTTCCCTTTCCTCTCTTCTTTCCTTCTCGTCTCCATATAGCATTCCCTCCTCTTGCCTTCATCGCTCTGACACCTTCTTGCATGTTCGCACCTACTCTCAATCCCTCTCCTTCCCTCGAATCCACTTCCCTTTTTGCTATCTTCGTTGACCCGTGGCCCATTCTCCTAGCTACGCGTCGGACATTTGTGTCCTGGACGAATGTCATCGTTAAAGGACTCAAAGAAACACCCTTGTGTTGCGAACATTCTATTCTATTTGAATAGGTGCCCGTGCTTTTACTATGGATTGACAATTTTAAAAGCGAGGCAAAACTTAATCTCTTTAGTACTAGGAGGGAGAAAATTTTCTATGTTAATTCTTTAAGTCATTATTATTCAAAAAGAAAATAATTGAAAAGAAATGATGTTATCAATTGCTATGGCATATGCAAATAAAACGCACATTGATGAGAACGAGTTAATATCAGAGTTATTAACATGTCAGTTAATTCGAAAATGCTTAAGCCTATGAACAATAGTACGAGTGGCATTGTAAACATCTTTTTTCTTGAAAACCTTCCATATTTTCAATATAAGGATGCTATATCATCGAGAAATGATGAAAATTATGTCTTGAGACTTTTGATCACATAACACTCTTTGGGTTCAACCAAATCCAAGTGTTTTACATTAACCTGATACTGAGTGCTATAAATTGCGAAATATTTCAAGAAAAAGTTCAACGCTGGGTCACATAAAAGTCTAACTTTTTCCTATATATCTGACTAGAGTTTTGGAACCGGGAATACCCTTACCCGGTTCCCGGGAATTTAATCGATATTTCTTCCATTTCCGGGAAAATTTTTAATGATTCCCGGAAATTGTTCGTTTGAATTTTGTGCCGAGTCAACCTTTTCCAGAATAGTCTTCATAGCTGGGTTTTTAAAAATTCCTCAGAATTAAAGCTCCAAATGTTAAACTATCCAAACTAGTTTCGATTTTTTTTAAATTTTATGCATGTTGTACCAATTGAATTTCTGATGAATACTAAATATTTTTTCAGTGAATGCTATTTAGTAATTGAGTTATTAGAAGTTTGAGATTAAGGATCAGGTTGTGTTTCTAGCTATTAATTAAATTTTAATGGAACGCTAACACAATATCAAAATGGCTTCTTCTCGCGCCCGTGAATGTCGTTAGCAAAAAAGCTCCAAAATTTATGGTTGCACGAATCTGAAACCATGCGCTGAAGTGAATTGTCTTCCCCTCCTATTATTCTTCCATCCCTCATCCCTCCTCCCCTAATCAACGAAATTAGTTAGTAAGTGAATTATATATAAACTAGGCAGATGTCCGTTGAAATTCAACGGGAAAGTTTTTTTTTTTTAATTTCGTGAATATGTGCGACGCGAAGCTATTATCCAAATCAATGGTACCCAATTACATGAAATCGGCAACAATGCAAATCACTAAAAATGCATCAAATTCTCGAGTTAAAAACTGATCTATTGATCGATTCGACACATACTCAAAATCGATGGCAGGAAAACAAACTTTCGTTCTATTAGGCGTTCGTTGTTTTAAGTCTCGAACTCCTACAATGATTCTAAGCGATTTTAATATGCGAATGATTAATGTTCTGCATTCATATTTATTCCTTCTCGCATATAACGCAACGAATGTTGTTTACATTGGTTGCTATGAAATTATTTCCCTTTCCCTTTCCTTCCTTCTCTTTCTCTCTCTCGTGTTAAAAACATTCAAAACACGCCTTCATCCATAAGGAATGAAATCAATAGGATTTCGAGGTTTAACATTGTAATTCGTTGGCAAGTCAAAATCCTGTTAAAATGGCAAGATTTTCCTAAAATATATGAATTAAATATTTAGCATGAGGAATTTTGAATTGTAGGCGGAAAAATATGAGCAGAATAAGAAATATAATTTTTTATTTAAAATAGTTTAAATCGAAGATCGTAGGTTAATTCTTTCTTATTTAGATCTCAAAAAGAATAAAAGTCTGCACGTCGAAAAGTCCATGTTTACGTGTTATATTATGGAAACTGGAAATGTCTTCCTTGGAGTCAAACCCAGAACTTTTTTCGAGTTTTTTCGTCATCACTTTAAAATATGTAAATCGACCTTCCTGCCAAATTAAAAGAATATTTCGATCCTTTATCGAGTTATTTGCATTTTTATAGCATGAACGAGGGAGCCACAAAGGGACATAAGAAGGTTCTTATGGATTTTAGATTGTTTTTAAACCTCTTTTATACATTTTCTACTCCCAAGTTTAACTGTGAGGGAATTGCAATATAATCTACATTAGTATTTGGTCTCTTATTATCTCCATATCGTCAACATCAAGGAAATATCGATTGCGCAAGTCAAAGAATATTGAATCTGCTAACAATTTGCCGCAAAAAATGTATCACATGTCATTGGTATTTATTGAGCACTTATATATTTACGTTGTATCAATAATAAATACCTATCATGTTTAAATGAAAAATGGTGAAATAAATATCCAAAATGACATCATTCTTATTCCCGGGATATTTGAAAATCTAATTCCCGTTTCCCGGGAAAAAATATCGCCAGGTACCCAAAACTCTAGATCTGAAGGTAAACTCACAGTTATTCAACTGTGGTTGTAAAGTAAGATAGAGTTCTCTGGAAATACGTTTTTTCCCCAAAACTTAATTGGATTAGGGAATCAAAAGTTAGTAGAAAAATATTTTAAGATAAAAATACTAGCTAATATGTTTGTAAATGCAATGTAAACATTAAGTAAATTTAAAAAGTTGAAATAATATCGACCCTTGGCGTAATTCGTTCAATTTAGAGTGCTACTTGCATCAACCTATTTCTGAAGCATATCGAATAAATAAATTAATCTGCAAAAGTAGACCCCAAATAAGATGGTTTTGAATAATGCAATTCAAATGTAATCATGTACCTGAAGTAATTGAGTCACCACACCAATTTTGGCGGAACGAATTTGCTCAGTGCTTTTTTGTTTGTTAAAAATTTATCCAACCTGCTGCTGCGTCACAAGTAAATTTGATCAAGATTCTTCTTATTCATCAAGATACAAGGGATATTAAATAAACAGAGAAAAGGGAGTGGAATGAGAAGTGCAAAGTCGAGGGGAGAAAGAAGAGAGGATGGAGAATAGAGACGAGAGAAAAAAGGAATGGGAGAGGTTGAAGGGGGAGGTAGGAAGGGGAGTTTAGGAGAGAAGGTTGAGAGGAGAGGTTGGAAGGGGAAGTTGGGAGGAGAGGTTGGTACGAGTGGATGGGAGGGGAAGTTGGGAGGAGAGGCTGGGAGGAGAGGTTGGGAGGAGAGGTTGAGAGGAGAGGTTGAGAGGAGAGGTTGAGAAGAGAGGTTGAGAGGAGAGGTTGGGAAGAGATGTTGGGAGGAGATGTTGGAAGGAGAGGTTGGGAGGAGAGGTTGAGAGGAGGGTTTGGGAGGAGAAGTTGGGAGGATAGGCTGAGAGGGGAGGTTGAGAGGTGAGTTTGGGAGGAGAGTTTGAGAGGAGAGTTTGGGAGGAGAAGTTGGGAGGATAGGCTGAGAGGGGAGGTTGAGAGGTGAGTTTGGGAGGAGAGTTTGGGAGAAGACGTTGGAAGGAGTGTTTGGGAAGAGAGGTTGAGAGGATAGGCTGAGAGGGGAGGTTGAGAGGTGAGTTTGGGAGAAGAGGTTGGGAGGAGTGTTTGGGAGGAGAGGTAGGTAGGATAGGCTGAGAGGGGAGGTTGAGAGGTGAGTTTGGGAGGAGAGTTTGGGAGAAGACGTTGGGAGGAGTGTTTGGGAGGATAGGCTGAGAGGGGAGGTTGAGAGGTGAGTTTGGGAGGAGAGTTTGAGAGGAGAGTTTGGGATGAGAGGTTGGGAGGATAGGCTGAGAGGGGAGGTTGAGAGGTGAGTTTGGGAGAAGAGGTTGGGAGGAGTGTTTGGGAGGAGAGGTAGGTAGGATAGGCTGAGAGGGGAGGTTGAGAGGTGAGTTTGGGAGAAGAGGTCAGGAGGAGAGGTTGGAAGGGAAGTTGGAGGGGGAAGTTGGGAGGAGCGGTCGGGAGGAGAGGTTGGTAGGTGAGGTTGGTAGGGAGGTCGGGAGAATCGCACACTGAATGAGAACGCACAATTCGGCCAGAGGGTGTAGAGAAAGGAAAGTAAAGGATAAGAGGGGAGAATAGGAGGCGATGTGTCTCTTGCTGAGAAGGGGAAACGCAAATTGCTTATGGAACAAGACGGAAAGAGGAGGGAGGTGAAGTAGAGGGGAAAGAAAGGGAGTGGAGGGTTTTTTGATAGTGGGGAATGGGAACGGGCTGAGTGGGAAGGCAGATAAGAGAGAGAGGGAAGAAACCTCCTTTGAACCAACACGGCAAAACTGCTGTACCCTTTATCATCTCGACATCCCCTTCCGTCGCATACACCCCAAACCGCCCCACTCCCTCTCACATCTAATTTAGCCTTCCTTTCCGCGGTGCCCCCGCGCCTCCCGCCTCCGGCTCATTCCGATCCCATCAGAGGGGATCCCATCCCGCTCGTGGTTGGCCTTCCGCGCTATCTCTTCCCATTATTCGAGTCGCAGATACCAATCTCCGCTTTCGGCATCCGTGCATTCCTCCCCCTCATTATCTCCTCCCCCCGCCATTCTTCTCTCCCAAATTTCTCCTCACTCCCACGCTCCTCCCCCTTTCTCGTTTTCACCTCTGACCGCTGCAATCATACTTTCTCTGTTTCTCTTAAAGCCCAATTTTCCACCATTCCTAGCCACTTCTTAAACTTACATATGATACCATCAGATTTGCTATCTTCCAATTGCACGTCTTATCACTGCTATAATTGTCATTTATTTCGGAGTCATTTGACGCATACTGTTAAGAATTCTGGATTTCCATTAACCCTTGATTACTGTACGTGATCCATACGCCATCAAATTCAGGCAGTGAGGATTATTTAAATATTGTTCCTCATAATGCTCCATTATTAAATAAATATTATTACAAATATATTTTTTTGTTTATTGGATCAGAGTATCGTTAAAAGTATTGGAAAAATAATTAAAGTGTTCGTCCATCCATCCATACATAATTTTAACCATTCTTCGATCCAAGGTCTTTTTAACAAGAATTTTTTATGTATAATCGTGTCGTAAAATATTACTTAATGCTTTTTTTCTGCGTAAGATAAATGATAACTTCAGTATCTGTCTTGATATAATAAATGAATTATTGAGCTCGCCCTATAGCTGGAGTCCAACTGACTATTAAGGTTGCTGATAATCAACAATACGGCCGAGTACACCAGTCGCTCAATTCATCTGCAAATTAGCCTCCGCGATTGATTTCAAATCTTCTACTTATTCATTGCTCGGTGAATTACTACCATGAGCGGCCACTTCGTTGCTGAAACGCGCAATTGGTGTACACTACATTTTATGGCTACAGCAGTTATCTCGCTCATGCACCAAACGATGAATAATACTGATAAATATTCCAGAATTTGAGCTCTATGCTCAAATCCACCGCTTTCCTCTAAATACCGCTATCCGCGTGAGTAAAATTGGAGTCCCCATTGCAAAAATTACTGCTTTTTTGCCTTTCAGCTGCAATCGCGACTTTTGCTCCGCAGTGTATGCCTCGCGCTGCATCATCATCATTCTAAGCCTCCTTCAGCGCCCTCTATCCTGCCTACCTGCCCTACATAATACGCTCTCTCTATCAATTTACCTTCCCTCCCTCTCTCTTTTCCTTCCGCCATCGCTCTTCCTTTCCCCCACCCCTCCTCCTCTCCCTCCATCCCTTCCACCTGTTCTGCAGTGCTCCCAACCTTAAAACCTGCAGTCTATATATTACCTTGCCATTAGCCCTAATAAACACTATACTATACCAATCAATCTACTTAGTTTTTCATCAATTTATTGGCCGAATATTATTTTATTGAATTTTATATCTGATTATGCAGTTTATAAGCGATGCTGAGGCATTCTATGATTTAAGTAGTATTAATTAATTGTAGCTGCTCATGAAGCAGAGTTTGTGGGAAATGCAATTTTAAACCCTTAAAACGGTACACAGCCTTATTTGCAATCATTTTTCTCGGGTTTAGAAATTTTGAAAAAGTTTACGATTTTAATACGAGAATCTATTCATAGAATTTGCTTTAGAAATTTAAAACTGTAATTAATTCCTCATATCGTTCATGCGTGCTTTTAATTTAAGCGTAGATCGTTAACTATGAATTGAAAACTGAGGCTTGGAGAGGAAAGAGGGAGTCAGGGATTCCCGTGATACATGTTCTCATTCATGAATAGCCTTTCGTCTTTCGCTTGTTTTGCTTTTTCAGTCAGTCTTTGAATGCGTAAGTCTCTCGGATCGTCACTAATTTCCTCCCGTCTCTATCTTTCTCAACCCCCTCCTCTTTCTCCCTCTCTATCTCTCTTTCTCTCTCTTTCCACTCTTCCTTGCCTATTCAGCATTTCTCTTTCAATGCATCTTCTCCGCTTTTATCCTCTCCATCCCTCATCCTCCTCTCCATCCAACTCCTCTTACCACATACAGACACAACACACACAAACTCCCTTTCTCTTCCCATAAAACCTATTTGATAAACTCTTCCAAATCAACCTCTCCCTCTCCTTACGCCGCCCGTAATCCTTTCTTTCATGGAACCTCCATCTCTCTCTCCCGCTCTCTTTCTTTCCCTCCTCTTCTCTTCGTACTTTACTTCCTCGTTTCTCGCTTCCCGAGTCAAACCTCTTTTCCCTGCACCACGCCACTCTCTACCTGTTCCCCGCACCCTCCGGCCTCTGCACCCTCCGCCTCCAGCACCCTCACCTCCGCCCCTTTCAAACCTTATTTCCTGAGCCAGGCCATTATTTTTCTCGCCTCCGTAACCAACCTCTCCGACCAAAAACGTCTCTTCCTCTCTCTCTCTCTCTGTCTCCATCTTACCTCCCCCGTACCGTCTTCGTTTCTCTTTGGCCTCACTTCCATTCCCTCCTTTTCATCTCCTCTTTGTCTTCTCCCTCTTTCTTAAACCTCCAGCGCCCGTGTTCCCACATAATGTCCTCCTTTAGGACGCCATTAGGCTCTGGAATCCGAAGTCGCTCTGTCCTTCATTCGGAGATCGATAACAGGTGGTTACATGGGAAGAGGGATTCGCGAAGAAGTGACTGAGCGCGGCGCCTTCTTCTTCGGAAAGAGGAGAAAAGGAGAGTTAGAAGCCTGGAGAGGAAATGAAAAAGGGAATGTGAAATGGTGGAGCGAGAGAGATTGGAGTTATTCCTTAGCTTTCTCAAATCAAAGGCTAAAAAAAGAAAGTATCCTAAAAAATAAAAGGCAGTCGCATGTATGTTTTACGTCAAACCCTTGCCGAGAAATAAGAGCGACTAATGAAATGATCCCATGAGAAAAGATTTTTTGCAGATTTAGTAAATATTATGGAATAAAAAGTAATTATATATGCAAATGCGACCAAATAATTCGTTTGATAATTCTTTTCGTAATTGATTTATTTAGCAGAAAAATATCAAGAGAAAATAGAATGAGGAGAAATACTATATTCTGCAGGATGAAGCACCATTTTCAGTTTTTACAACTCATAATTTGATGCAGTCGATTTCCGAGAGTTTACTAATTATACTTTATCATGAAAAACTTTTATATTCTAAATTTTCACTTTTCCGTCACCAACTGTAATAATCGTTAAAAAGAAAAATACCGCACAATTACAAAAATACCATTTTATTATCTTTTTATGGAATCTCGGGAATAAAAATTAAGATATTATAAATTATTTTCAATATTTCAATTGAACAGCTAATTTTCTCATGGATAATTACATTAAATTTAGAATGAAGAAAAAACCAATTTTAATCCCGGCGGCTTTTGGTGCACAAATCAATACGAAGGAAAAGGAAAAACTGCCGTGGCATCCCAAAAAAATTCTTTTTAAGGATTTCCTACTCAAGACCGTACTCAAAAATCTCTTTTCCAAATTCCGGAACCGTTTCTCGTTCAAAATCTCCTTCCACCCCTCCTCTCGCCACTCCCCTTCATCCTCTCCCCCTTCCTTCACCCACCTCCATCACGTTCCTTGCCTCTCTCTCTTCTCTCCCCAATCCACCACTGCCTCATTCCCTATCGCTTATTAAGTCGTCTGGTGTTCACCGCGGAGAAAGTCTTAAGGCTCTCTATTTTTCCCTCTCTGTATCTACCTACCTATCTCATCCCCAATTCATCTCCTTCCCTTCTCTCTCATTACTACTTTCGGATTATATTTGTTCCCTATTCTTGCTAAATGCTCCTTCTATTCCACTGCGCCCTCCTTCTTCCTCGTTATTTCTCTCAACAGACACACTGATTGGCAAATGGAGCGAGATTTGTACCATTCAGGCACCGAATCGGTTATCGGCCATGTATGTTTATGTGAAGTGTGATCAGAAGTAAAAAGTCTAAATTTTTAACTCGAGATTAATGTCAGATACTGCTTTTCTCTATATCGTAACATGTGACTACATGTCTCATGCAATGCCAACTCAGTAGGCGTCTGATATATTATTGTCAGTTTATGTACGACGCTCTGTGCAACCTAGTGTAGTGCAAAATTTCCCCAGCTGGGGGCTCCTATGTGTGGGTATGTGGGTGAAGTAAACATCATCATCATCATCTGTCTGTTGTCCACTACCGACTCTTGAAGGTCTCTTAGTGGAGGTGATAGCTGGTTGATTTCCGATTGAGTCCTTCATAATTAAGGATGGCACCGCTTGTCCTACACGACCGTCTTGCGTTTTGGAGAGGGAAAATTGTCTGTTTTTCCCGTATCAGCCGTGGAATCTGTCGGAGAATCTTGTTCCATAGGCCGTCCTCTCCAGGAGACTTACGCAACTTCAGTTGTTTCAGCGCCACTTCAGTGGACTCGGCTGTGACGACTGGCTGCTCCTCTTCCTCAGCAGCGTCCACCTCATCGTCCTCCGCCGGCAGGTCCTGTCCCGGATTCAGCTGAAAGACCTCCATGTAGGATGCGAGGTGTTCAGCTTTTTCCTCCGGGGAGGACATAAGGTCTGTTGAGGTTTGAATTGGCGGATCAGATGCAAGGACGGTGCGAATGGCCCGTACCAAGCGCCAGATAGAGCCATCTTCTGATGAAAGGGAGATCACCTTCTTTTCCTATGTGAGGCGGTGTTGGTCGGCAATCAAGTCGCGGATCCTGTGCTGCATTGTCAGCATTTTCCTCTTGAGGTCTCTGCTCCCGGTGCGTTGGAAAGCACCGCGCACCTTATTTTTTGTTCTGATGGCCGCCAAGATGTGCGGAGGCAGGGACAGGTAGTCCGGAACGCTATTTGGGCGTCTCGGAAATGCGTCCTTGGCTGCTACATGGATGCGGCTGGTGATGTCTGCAACGCAGTTGTCAATTTCCTGCGAAGAGTTGAGAGGCGGGAATTCTTCCGGGAGATAGTCCGTCAACGTAGTCCGGAACTTGTCCCAATTGGCCTTGCAAAACTCTTGATGATCGTTTTTTGTCTTTTGCTCAGAGGTTGATAACGACCTTATGTTCACTGAGAAGCAATGGGATAGTATGGACGTTGATAGTCGTCCCTAGTGCTCCATGAAGGACAATGTCCAGCACGTCTCCAGTCCTGATGTGATGATGTCGCGTCGGGTGTGCAGCAGCCGTAACTCTAACGCCGAAGGCGTCAATCCAAGAGCGAAGAACTCTCCCCTTCCTGTTGATAGAGCTTGAATTCCAGGAGAAGTGCTTACTTTTGAAGTCTCCGCCAGCGACAGTTGGAGAGCCAGTGCTGAAGACTGCATCCAGATCCGGAAGGTGGAAATCCTTACCAGGAGGTTGGTAGCGGGAGTCAACTGTCAGCCACTCACTGTCAGTTTCTACTGCAATTGCTGTAGTTTCCAGAGCTGTGGTGGACAACGGAATCTGATGTGCAGTAATATCGTTGCATATCAAGTTGGCCGTTCTCCCTCCTCCAGCTGTCCTGTGGTCTTGGCGAGACACGGATTAACCCGGAAAAGTAAATTTGTGGTGAAGTTTTAAGGTCTCCTGGAGAAGGGAGATGGTAACATACTGCTTCCGTAGGAAAGCCAGCATCTCCGAGAGTTTTCTCGAGAGTCCTCCGTCCGCATTCCAGCTGGCGAGAACGAGGGTTCTGCTGTTTTTCCGTCTACGATGTAGGGCCATAATGGAGGTGGAAATTGGCAAATTGATGAAGAATATTCCCAAGCGCCGAGAGCTAGGATTGTAGAGCCGTCCTAATGGTGATGAGGGAGGAAATCAGGGCACTTAGATGGTCTGATGGTGATGCCGCCGTGGCAGCTGATGTCGTCACCTGATTTCGTTGCCGCAGCTTTCGTCGAAGGGGGGAGACGTAAGTTTTCCGCTGACTTTGTCTGCGGTGGAGAATTTGGTGGAAGCGGCGGAAATTGGGTCACATTCTGCTGAAGGATCCCCACAGATAGGCGCTGACGTTGCTCTGGTGTTGGACCGTGCGTTCCGCATTTCCTCTGCCACAGACGTTGCGCCGTCGGAGGGGCTGAGATGTTCTTCTTCCCAGGATTCCGCTTCGGCGCCTTTTTATCCTGTCGCATTTTCATTTCCGCCTGGTAGAAGGAACAGTTGCGGGAGAATGGTAGATGTTCTTGGTCACAGTTGCAGCAGAGGGGCTTCGTCTTCGGTGGTGATTTGCAGCCTTTCCCTTCATGTGGCGTGGCGCACTTGTAGCACCGGGATGTCGTAGAAAGTTGAGGAAGCAGGGACAGACATGGATGTGAAAAGCGCTTCTGGTATGACACTTCCGTCCTTTGAAAGGGTCGTTAAGCCGTTGGCCCCCTTGGTGTTCGTTGTTAAGAGTAGGCTAATGCCGGCACCGTGTTTCTCTTCTCCCTTGCAATCCAGCTATTCATTGCACTACCTCTTAGATACCCATTGCGCGTAGGTAAGAGGTGAATCAGTTGGGAACATACATTAGTAAGACGGTATGACACTTCTTCAGCCATAGAGGGAGAACAACTCGTAGGCATCGCTTCGCCCTTAAATAGTCAAGATTTACGATCTCTTTTGCCATTATAAGCAAATATAATTTTTGGTATTTATGCCATCCCTCGAGACTCTAGTCCAATTTTCCATTGATTTCAAAGACAGGGTACATAATAGTAGTGTATGACCATTCATGTTTTAAAAATTTAATTTCAGGGGATATCACCGTTATATATAATAAACGGCGCAATATACATTGCACAAACTTTCTCATATACTGTGTACGCTTATACAATGAAAACGCTTATACATCAAAGTTAACCGTAGTTTAGGGTATATTTTAATGCCACTGGACAATATATAGTAATTTTGGGACTTATACTTTAGTAAGTGTTGTTTGTGACATCAGGCTGTAAAATTGGATGGATTTTAATCAAAATCCTTATAGCCATTTTTGAGTAAATCGATTTTTTTTCAAAATATCAAAGAACAAAATATCCTTAATTGTTGCTCTTCAGAGTGTCTATTATGAATGATAATATACACAAATATCATTTGATTTAGTTTAACCGTCTTGGCCAGTGTTTCTCAACCTTTTTTGTTTGCGTCACCTCATTTCAGTTCTGCGTCATACCGTTTACAGTTCCATTTCCTAAAGTCACCTTTATGATAAATCGGGCTCTATCCACCACATAAAGATGGAAATTTATGTATTTAAAGAATCAGAGGCAAGTGTTATTCTGATTATATTTATTTTTATAAGCCAGAATATGATTCACCGTGAGTTTACGAAATATATGCGTCACCCCTCAATAACACTCGCGTCACCCTGGGGTGTGATGCCACCCCGGTTGAGAACCACTGGTCTAAGCTGTAGTAAGATTTTGAGTGGATCGCTGCGGAGATGTGACATCATAGGACTTAGATAAGGTAACTTAGCGTATATTGTAATGCGTCTGGACGCTATATAGTAATTTTTGAGACATTTAGGTTATGCAGATTTATTTGTGATATTTGGCTCCACAATTCGATTGATTTTAATAAAATTTCTTTGAACCATTTGTGAGTAAATAATTTTTTATAAAAATCGCCATAAATAAACTATCCTTTGTTTTTGTGCAATATCATTTTTATAAAGAAATGGTCTGCGGAAGATGATATGCTGCATAAATACGAGATATCATTCGATTGTATGCACGCATTTGGGCTCCATAACCGCGAACAGACTAACAGAGAGACAGACGGCATGGCAAAAACCACTTTCATGGACTCAGGGACACCTAAAACCTGTATTCCCATCAAAATATCGAAGTCAAATTATTTTAATACTTTCTCAATATTACAATACTTCCTTAATATACTACGTATATGAAAAAGTAATGCAACAATATAGCTTCAAGTAATGTGGTAAATGCATTTTTTTTGTCAAAAATATGTTCTTCATTGATGTTATGAAGCATTCAGAATGGTAACATATTTAGAGCAGCCCAAATGTACGGTGTCCAAAGATGACAGCTTTAAGCAGCTCGTATTCATTTATCTAGTATATTTTCCTCCCAAAACAACCTCACTTTCGTTGCGCCTCATCTATAATAACCCCCACCCCTTCCATTTACCATTATTCTTCCCTTCTCTTCCATCATTTTATTCGCTCCACTTCGCCGCCATTTTAATTTCTTTCCTTTCCATTTTAACCTCTTTTCTCTGTATCTCGCTCCTTTCCTTCCCTACTCCTTCACGCCCTAACAACGGTTCACCTCGTTTGACTTTCCAACCTTTTGCTCCCTCCCTGCCGTCTTTTGCACCGATTATCTCTTCTCCTCTCGCCTTCCTCTGGCCCTCGCTCAGACTTTCTACCATCTTCCAGCCACACCACACTTCCACCTTCCTTCCTCCTGCGTTGCTTCCCATCCTCCTTCCAACCCCCTCCCGGTTAATCCCTTTCTTTTATAAACGCCACGAAGTAGGTAGGAGCCGTTCCTAATGAACTCCCGCATCTCTCTCTCTCTCTCTCTCTCTCTCTCTCTCTCTCTCTCTCTCTCGCCGCACTCCTTTACCGCCCCCATACTCCATTAGCCTCTCCTCCCTCCCTCAACCCCCATCCTTCACTTCACTCCCTCCTCCCTCCCTTGACTACCCTCAACTCCCACCCTCTCTTTTAAACTCCTCCTTCCCTTTATCTCCTACCTCCATTGACTACCCTCAACCCGCACCCTCCCTTAATCCTCACCCTTAATCCCCTCTTTCGCTTTACCCCCTCCCTCCCTTAACCCCCAACCTCCTTATACCTCCTCTCTCCATTAACCTTCCTCCCTCCTTTACCCTTCCCTCACTTCGTCGCCCTCTTCTTTTCTTTTATACCCCTCTCCAGTCCTACATTCCCACTGCCTATTTTCGCCTTTCTCCACTCCAATCATCTCTCGTCCAATCCTCCCCTCCTTTTCTTTCCCCACTCTGTCTATATCCCCTCTCTCTCGCGGGTTCCAATTTTCATTCTTCTCTGGGTGGTCCGCAACAGCTTCACTCCTGTACCCTCCGTCCCAATGCAATTCCTTCGCTAAACAGTTAATGCCGCTTTGTTACTCTGCTATGCCCGCCTCTGACTCCCCAATTCAGGCCATTCTCTCGATGCAGTGAAGTACCCCCCTCTCTCTCTCCCTCTCTCTCTCCCTCTCTCTCCCCCTCTCCCCCTCCCTCTCCCCCTCCCTCTCCCTCTTCCTCCCTCTCACTCATTCTACCTCCTTCCCAAGATGCCCTCTCATTATTCTCATATCAACTTCTTCTTCATCTAAAGGCTAAGCCTTGTCGCTGCAACCATGAACTCCTGTCCTCTGCCATTCTCTTCAACATCTCGTATTTCTCAACTCCCATCACTGACTCCACGTCATCTAGGTATTTCTTTCTTGGTCTGCCTCTTCCTTTCTTCCCTAAAAGTTTCCACTCCAAGATGTTCACAATTAATCCATTATGTCTAATCACATGGCCTAAAAATTTTGCCTTCCTTTCTTCCATTCCTCTGATCAGTTTCCTTTCTTCTTTTACTTCTTCCAAAACTTCAATGTTTGTCTTTCTCTCTGTCCAACTTGTCTTTATCAATCTTCTCCATATCCACATTTCTGTCGCTTCCAGACGGGACCTCTCCCTCTTTCCTAACGTCCAACTTTCACTACCATAAAGTAAGGTACTCCAGACAAAAGCTTTTGCAAAGGATTTCCTTACTTCCAAATTCATATGACTGCTTGTCAGTAGATTCCTTTTGCATTGAAAAGCTTGCTTTGCAAGTGCTATTCTTCTTTTCACTTCCTGTACGCATCTATTATCTTCAGTAATTGCACTACCTAGGTAGCAAAACTGCTTCACCTGCTCAATTTCCTGATTGTCTATTTTGATCTTTGATATTGTCCCTGCATTACTTTTGCCTATAACCATCAATTTGGTTTTCTTGATATTTATCTTTAATTCCCACTGTTTTAACGTGTCCTATAATACTTTCAGCATTTATTCATTTCTCTTTTTGAATCGCTGAATATTACAATGTCATCTGCAAATCTAATGCAGTGTATTCTAACTCCATTTATTTTTATGCCTTTTGTCTTTTCCTTCATAACTTCTATACTTTCTTCAATGAACATATTAAACAAATATGGAGATAGCGGACATCCTTGTATTACTCCTTTCCTTATCTTTGCTTCACTCTCTAATCCATTTATATTTATTCTTGTAGTTTGATTTTGATAAAGCTTAAAAATTAATTTTCTGTCCCTCCAATCAATACCTATTTCTTCATAGTCTTAAACAACAGTTCCCAATTAACTGTATCAAAGGCCTTCTCCAAATCAATAAACGTTAAATATAATGTCCTGTTCATTTCTAAACATCTTTCCATTATCACCCTGAGGGCTAATATAGCTTCTCTCGTTCCTCTCCCACTTCTAAATCCAAATTGATCTTCACTAATATAATGTTCTATTTTCCTTTTTATTCTGTTTTTCACGATATAAATTAAAACTTTTGAGGCGTGCGAAAGTAGTGAAATTTTTCTGTAGTTACTACACTCCACTGCATTCCCCTTCTTTGGTAAACTTATAGTTTTACTTTTTATAAAGTCATCAGGTAATTTTCCTTTTTCGTAACAATCTTTTATAATTTTAAAGAAATGTTCTTTTGCTTCCTCCCCTAAGTTCTTCAAAAGTTCTGCAGGTATACCATCGATACCTGTTGCCTTGCCTGAATTAAGATTATTAATAGCTTTATAAAACTCTTCTTTGGTTATTGTTGGGCCTAGCTCGTCATTTCTTATTTCCTCTTCATTTTCAATAAATCTACATCCATCTCCAACATCTCTTCCACTATATAATTCTTCTATGTATTCTTTCCACCGAGCACATACTTTTTCATTTTCCCATAACATATTTCCTTCCTTATCCTTAACTATTGCCGATTTAGTTCTTGGTTTGTACTGGAGAGTTTTAATTTTGAAGTATGCTTTGTCTTGCCTTCCTCCCTTTGTATCTTCCTCAATTCAATTTCCTTCACTATCTCTTTGGTCCATCTCTCTTTTTCTTCTCTGCATTTGTTAATAATCTCATTCTTAACTTTTTTATAAGTTTCATCATTTCCATTCTTCCTCAACTTGTTCCTTTCTTCAATTAAAATCAGTATCTCCTCAGTCATCCAAGGTTTTCTAGGCTCCAATTTTCTCTTTCCAATAACTTCCTCTGTAGCTTTAATAACCCCTTTTTTAAATTCCTCCCAACTAAGTTGTCCTTCATAATTTCTCATCAACTCATTTGTTTTTTCTTGGTAATTCTTAGCCGTTGGTAACTCTTTCAGTCCCTGTAGATGCCAGTTCTTTTTAACTGTTCTCTTTATTTTCTTAAACCTAATATTGCATTTTGCCATGACTAGCTTGTGGTCACTGTCTACATCTGGACCTGGGTAACTATAACACGATTTTACCTGGTTCTTATATCTTCTTTTTACTAAAATATAATCTATTTGAAACCTTCTTCTGTCTGGCGCCTCCCATGTGTATCTTCTTCTTTTGGGAACTTCAAAGAAAGTGTTTGATACCATCATCTCATTCTGTTCACAAAACTCAATTAAGCTTTCTCCCCTTTCATTTGTTTCACCTAATCCAAATTTTCCTACCATTCTACTATTTCGACTAGATCCAATCACAGCATTAAAGTCTCCCATTATTATTACATTATCTTTATCTTTTGTCATCTTTATAAGTTCTTCTATTTCTTCATACACCTTTTCTACTTCTCCATCATCTGCACTACTTGTTGGAAAATACGCTTGTATTATCACTGCATCCGTTGGCACGGTGCTCATTATTACCATCAACAACCTATCATTTATGTGATATGTATTGCAAACACTGTTTGCCCATTTCTTACTAATAATGACTGCTATTCCATTCCTTCCTCTCTTTTCACCTCCACTATGAATTATTCTAAATTGATCACTGTAAAAATCTCCTTTCTCTTGCCACCTTGTTTCACATAAACCTAAGATATCAATCTCATTTTTCTCCATTTCTTTCTTTATTTCTTCTAATTTACCTATTTTTAGTAATGTTCTGACGTTTCAAGTACCTATTTTGACGTTTTGACAGGGATTTCGTTGGATAACGACCTGGGAAGCCCTGCTACATCCCCTGCCGGATCATGGGTTCCGAATACCATGATCAGTAACAAATTCCTTTCTAAAACCTTCCATGGTTGCTACCCTCGGGATATCCAATAGGATCTTTAATGGAGTGGTTTCCTGTTGCCTTCTCCATCCTATGCCGTTGACTATCAAAATAGTTCCTCCGCCTTTAGGGGCAGTTTCCCACCCCAAGGGCAAGAGGGTGCCCTACCCCTCCACCTTCTCATCCGCCCCTAAATAGGCCGTTGGCATTTGGTAGAGGAGGGACTCCTTATCCCGGGAGTCACTCGGACGCCAGAGCCTCGTCTGTGAAGCAGGGTGCACCACGTGCAGGTGAGGTTGACATTTGAGTGGGAGAGGCTATATAATAGCATCCCACCCCAAAACACCCCTCTCATATCAACCTATTCTTATTTTTCTCTCATTGGGAAATATTATTGACGAATTTTTTTCACATAAATCACTGCTCCAAAGAAATTCATATGATTCATTTTCTTTAAGTGTTCGTAATTTACTATTATATGGTTCTGTGGTACCTTTTGAAAATTAATGCATAGAGTACATCATGTAATCCTAGCGTCATTTAAAAACTCCACTTCATCTGAAAATACCGTATCTATATATTAATAGCGATGAAAAATGGGGTTTTTAAAGCAATAATAACAGCCACCTTAAAGTGTGATGCATCAAATTAAACGTCTGATCCTGCAGATTTGCAGGAAAATGATACAATTGAATTCGACCAAACCGTTGGCGAGATATTGAGGTTATTTATGCGTTCTTTGCACGAAGTGTAAGAAGTGACCTCATATAAGGGAGGTCGTTTCCGTCCGTCCGTCCGTCCGCATGTTAAAACACGGGAACCGCTTAACGCATTTTAATGAAATTCGGTATTAGAGAGTTTTGATAAAATTGGTAATGAGATTCCGATTTTGGTTAAAATCAGACAACAATTACGACCACTTTACATGAAGACATACAATGTTCCTTTTTTCAACTCGGGAATAGAGCCCTGCACGGGTATGATATTTTCCACCCGTACCCGACCCGTACCCGCAGACTACTAACCCGTACCCGACCCGTACCCGCAGACTTCTCACCAGTACCCGACCCGTACCCGCAGAATGTTAACCCGCAACCGACCCGTACCCGCAGTCTCGCACCCGCACAGAAGGCCTACTTGTCCCACCCGACCCATATTTTTTAACTGTCTGGTCCTCGAGACACAAATCCGTAGCAAGAAATCGTGAAAAAATAAAAAATTTTCTGAGTCAGTCATTTATTTTGTATAAATTAAAATGAAATGCAATTGTACATTAATATTCATTTTTAAGATCGAAAAAATGTATTTAAAGTATCTAAGATTTATTTTTACAAATTTTACAAAATAATTTAATTGAAAAATGGAAACATTAATTAATAGTATCTACCCTGAGATTTAAAATGACTATTTAAAAATAGGATATCATCCACGTCTGCGGGACCTAAACTGTTTCTTTTTCTTATCCCACCATTTCCTCAAATCAAAATTATTAGTAATGTCGTCAGATAGTTTTAAGTCAATATATGCAGTCAATTCGTCTGGATAAATATGATCAATTACTGTGTCTGTATCCATAAACTGTACTAAGGTGTTTAACATTTTATACCTTTTTATCGGTTGCTCTACAAGCGTACACGGATTTGGTGTCACCGATTATATTTAATGTCATCAATACATTAACTTTCTCATAGATTTCATACTTTTCTTCAGTGTTTAACATTTACACACTTTTTAGAAGGGGATGAAGAAAAACAGAAATTTTATAAATTTTTAAGCCCATCTCCTGACACTTTCTCAAAAGGTCTCAAATCTCTAACTACATGTTCGACACAGCCATCTAAAACCTCTTTTTTCTTTTCCGCTGTTAATTTTGGTAAATCGCATTTTTTGGGCACAAGAAAATTTGTAATTTTAGGAACGCCTTTTTTGTAATTTTCACATTTGTGTCGCAATAAACTTGATGTTCCCAGCTTCTTATTATCATAACGGTAAACATTTTATAACTACAGTAAGCGATTATCTTCGAAATCAGTTCTCCCTTTTCATCTAAAATTTCACAGAACGTTTCCCAAAATTTTGATTAGGTATTTTCTTTTCTTCTTAGAGTGTACTCTAAACACAAAAGTTTCCTTCTTATCTGATCAGTATTCATTGTTCAAATCTGAAGGGCAGATAAAAGTAATATTTCGATTGAAATTAAGATTTATAATTGAAAGATGCATTAACTTATAACAGACAATTTTACATACCGTTCAATCAGCTGGTATTGGTTCCTTTAAAGGATGTGTTATATTGATATTCTGTCACAAAAGCCGAGATCACATATAACTCACCATTGTAATTTTATAAAATAACTATTATTCCTTTCTCTCGCAAACAAAGTATAAAATAATACAACTCACACGCGATTATTTGACGAAAAAATACTATAAATTTGAACGTTAAATAACATATAAAGAATGCTGATAGGCACTCTTATATGTAACCACGTCTCTTCAAAAGTGAATTCACAAAGATAGATGTTACTTGCATAAATGGGCAAAACCAACTGGTTAAAAGGGAGAGTTCTCACACAAACCAATCCGTCATAATTACATTGAACTACATAATTCCCCTATTCACTCTTTCTCACCCCCTCCTTAGATTCTCTTCTAGTAACGTAATCGACAATCGTTTGTCAATTGCAACTTTGTATCTATTTATATAATAAAAGGAATCGTTTTTTCGTCAGACACTTTTCTTGACACATGATGCACAAAGCCTGCGATCTGCCGACCTGCATAAATTGCAAATTTGTATCTCCCTGTATAACGCCACTTCTGACCGCGAGGGTGGGCTTTACTAGCAGTAAAAGGCGTGTGGAGAGTTCCTGTGCCTACATTGGCGAAGCTAATTGAATTGGAATTAAAACTAGTTTTCGTACCCGCTCTTTACCCGCACCGGTGCCTTTTGTGTCCAAACCCGCTCCGTACCCGCATGGAAGCACTCTATACCCGACCCGACCCGCAACTTTCGCTGCGGATACCCTCGGGTAGGGTCGGGTAAACTGCGGGTATGCAGGGCTCTACTCGGGAACCGCTGGACGTATTTTGATAAATTTTGTATTAGAGAGTTTTGCTAAAATTAGTCGACAGATTCCAATTTTGGATAAAAGCGAACAACAATTACAACCACTTTACATGAAGAACTACATGTAGTTTGCAATGTTTCTTTGTTTCAACTTGGGAACCACTGGACGTATTTTGATGAAATTTGGTATTGGGGAGTTTTGCTAAAATTGGTTTATAGATTCCAATTTTGGTTAAAATCGGACAACAATGACGACCACTTTACATGAAGACCTACATGTAGTTTACAATGTTCATTTGTTTCAACACGGGAACAGCTTGGCGTATTGTGATGAAATTAGTTATTGGGGAGATTTGTTCAAAGTAATTGGGCGATTTCATTTTTGGTTAAAATCGGATAATAATGACGACCACTTTACATGACGACAAACCTGTAGTTTATAAAGTCCTTTTGTTCCAACTTGGGAACCACTGAACGTATTTTGGTGAAATTTGGTATTGGAGAGTTTTTCTAAAATGAATCCACTGATTCCAATTTTGGTTAAAATCGGACAAAAATTACTACTACTTTACATGAAGACCTACATGTAGTTTATATTGTTCGTCTCAACTCGGGAACCGCAGGACGTATTTTGTTGAAACTTTGTATTGAGGAGTTTAACTAAAATTTTTCTACCGATTCCGACTTTGGTTAAAATCGGATAATAATAATAGCTATTTTACACAAGGACATATTTTACAACGTACCTAGCTAGCTTCTCGTTAAATACCCATTTGAGCGAAAATTTTCAAGAACATTGTAAACTCTCAAAGAACGCATTTGGAAACTCTGTGTACTCCGACATAAAGTACAACTTTCCAATCTTGTTGTGACCGGCTAAGCTCTGCTCGACGTAGTTGTAGTGGTTTATGTTAAGGTGGCGCTGCTAGCGGACATAAGACGCTGTAGGAAATATCGAGGCGCTCCTAGCGGACATTAATAGAAGTAAATAAACCTTGCAGTCCCTAACCTTCATGTTAATATGACATAAGGCAAGCTACCAAGACAATATTTAATCTAGTCGATTTATCGAGTGGAAACTGCTAGTTATTCTCTTAATAAACTTAAGTATGCTAGCAAACTCCCTGTTATTGATAGAATTATAACATAGGGGACTGATTAGGAATAACGGCAATATTTAAACTGCATCGGTCTTGCCAAACAGATTCCAAAGTTGAAATTTCAGGTATAGTGGCTTTGATGTAGCAGAACTAGTAAAATATAATAGCGTTTACTCAATCTTTAACAATGTCTTAATACCTAATTCACCGAAGTTCTGTCGTAGGATTTACGAGTTCCATATTTTCTTTCAAATAATTTGACAACACTGACTAATCGGCGTGACTCAAGTATTTCATTTAAAAATGATATTTTATCACGAGTTAAATAACCTCAAATAGAAAACGACAAGAATGAATGAATTCGACTATGAAAAACTTTTATGCACATTGCCTCGATAAAAGGGCATCCTATTCAAATATATCGATCCGAGCATCTAACAAGAAATGGAATTAAATTAGTACGTGGCATCATCACAGTGATACACGCCACTGAGTAACAGATGATGAGTTGCGGGAACCGTTAATTTAAGAGGAAAGGTTAAAATGACGATGAAAAATTTAGTACTTGCTGGGTGGAACGTGTTTAACGTTCCATTAAAAAAGAGTTGGTTCTCCCTTCCTCTCCCCCAAACTCCTCTCTCTAACAGGACCCCGAAACGAAGTTACTCTCTGCATCGCAGTAATTAAGGAGATCCGGCGACCGCACTTCACTCCGAATTAATCGCGGCGGACGAGTGCAACAGAGAGAAAGCGAAAAGGAGAAACAATGATGTTGCCGCAGCGGTCATCGCGAGATTGCCGGCCCGGAAGAGATACTGTAGAGGGAGAGAGAGGGAGAGAGGGAAAGAGGGAGGGTATAGATAGATAAATGTCTTCATTCGGGCGAAATTTAGACAATAAGGTCCACTCTTACATTTAACTCTTCGTCAATGATACGTTATTTGTTGCATTATATTAAAATACAATAAATTACATAAGAAACGATTAAGATGATAAAATACTAATAGAGGGGAGAGAGAGGGAGAAAGAAACGAGAAAGGGAGGGAGGAGAGAGAGCGGGAGGGAGGGGATGAGAGAGAGAGGAAGAAGCGAGAAAGGGAGGGAGGAGGGAGAGCGGGAGGGAGGGGAGAGACAGAGGGAGAGAGCCGGAGGGAGGGATGAGAGAGGGAGGGAGAAGCGAGAAAGGTAGGTAGGAGAGAGATAGATAGATAGATAATCGTCTTTATTCGGGCGAAATTTAGACCATAAGATCCATTCTTATATTTAACCCTTAGAGAGAGCACGGGAGGGAGACAGGGAGGGAGAAGCGATAGCGGGAGGGAGGAGAGGGTGAGAGGGAGGGGAGAGAGAAGGAGGAGAAGCGAGAGCGGGAGAGAGGGGAGAGAGAGCGGGAGAGAGGGGAGAGAGATATAGAGGGAGGGAGGGAGAAGCGAGAAAGGGAGGGAGGAGAGAGAGTGCGGGAGGGAGAGGAGGGAGAGAGGGAGGGAAAAGCGAGAGCGGGAGGGAGGAGAGGGTGAGAGGGAGGGAAGGAGAAGCTAGAGAGGGAGGGGAGAGAGAAAGAGAGGGAGAAGAGAGAGCGGGAGAGTGATGAAGGGAGGGGAGAGAGAGAGAGAGAGGGAGGGGTGAGAGGGAGGGAGGGAGAAGCGAGAAAGGGAGGGAGGAGAGAGAGTGCGGGAGGGAGAGAGGGAGGGAAAAGCGAGAGCGGGAGGGAGGAGAGGGTGAGAGGGAGGGAAAGAGAAGCTAGAGAGGGAGGGAGGGGGGAGAGAAAGAGAGGGAGAAGAGAGAGCGGGGGGAGGAGAGAAAGAGGAGGTAGAGAGAGAGGGAGGGAGAACGAGAGCGTGAGGGAGGAGAGAGAGAGAGGAGGGAGAGGGGATGGTGAGGGATAAAAATAAAGGAGAAAACGAAAAAGGTAGATTTGTGGTAATGTGACGAGAGAGAGAGAAGGGGATGAGAGACACCGACCTGTGCTTGGGCGTATTAGTGGTTTATGAGGGCGTTGAGAGATGGCGTTGATATCGCAAGGGGTGAGGTGTGAGTGGGGCGTGAGGGGGACGGAGGATCGCGAAGAGGAGGGTGTAAGGTGGAGGACAAGGCGGTCCTCCATCTGGCCAAAACACACTCCGCGGCCTTTCTGCTCTCCCACTCATTACCCTAATGGTCGCAGCGGAACTCCTCGGAAGATAAAGGAATCTCATCGCCTCTTGCTTTCCTTCACTTTTCCGTAAGAAGTTAAGGGTTCGATTCACACTGTTTCTGGATATCTTCTCATCCCCGTTTCACGGCATTTTATTCGCACCCCCACGATCTTCGCGATCCCATTCTACGTTCTCCTCTCTTTCCCTCCTTCTCTTCCTTCCTCTCTGCCTCCCTCTCCCTCAAACTCTCTCTCTCTCTACCTCTTTGCCTTTCTTTCCCCTCTCGCTCCAACTCGTCTCCCTCTATATCCTCCTGTCGGCGCACACACGCTTAAAATATATACGATATTCCATAACGCCTTAGGGTCGCCGAGAGATGGAGCAAGGGGGTGGGGTTGGATGTGAGTGGGAAAGAGGTTGTAGTTATACGGAGCGGAGGGCTGGTGCCAGTGCGGAGGATTTGTTTTTCCGAGGAAAATGTAAGATTTGATAGTGAGGGAGAGAAATATTTGAATAAGGGAAAGGGGATGAGAATCTACGATGGGCACTTTGAATGAGATGTGAGATAGGTTGTTGATCGCTAAGATATAAAGGTGTGCTGCGCAATAACTTGATATCTTATCGTCACAGCGAAAAATGTTTCCTATATATCGCTCCGTCCTACAATCTATCTCGGGAATATTATCCTGCATCGTATCCAGTGGTTCCCTCTTTAAACAAAATTAATCGTTTCGTAAATATCGAATAGCCTTATTTTTCGTAGCTAAATCGAGAAAAAATGGATCAGGATGATTAATTTAAAAAAAGAGAAGAGGTGAGGGATTGGATTTTGGTTTGGAAGGAACTATGGGCAGTGGTCGAAGGAGAGTTTGGAGAAGTGCGATGTAAGATTGGAAGGAGAGAAAGTGTAAGAAGGAAAGGTAAGAGGTGTAAAAAAGGGACAATAAATGATGGAAGGGGCGAAAAGAGTTGAGTGGTTAAGTGTAGCGAGAGTCACCGAGAAGTATGATGGGGCTGTAAAGGCGGTGCTGTGCCAGAATAGTGGTGTTGGGGAGGTGGAGGAGGTGTCGCTCGTATTTATTCCTGGTCGGGTTGCTGGTGGAGGGGGAGAGAGGGAGGGAAAGGCGGTGGCGTGGCCACGTTAGCGCCTCATAACGGAGCAATAATTCTGCGCGCGGAACAACGATATTGTTAAGTATTAAAGAGGGCGGGCAGCGTGCTAGCGAGAGAGAATAATGTTATGAGCGTAGGTGCAGACAAGAGGGATTGAAATATGAGAAGGGCCGCCGCAATGCACCGTGGAAAACATTTACCTATCCTAAACCAAATGCAACTGAACAAAAAAGAAGCTCGTTATGAAGACTAGAGGAATGCTGGTACTCCATTTGGTAATTCGCTTTACCTCGGTTTAGGGGATAAGGCAATGATTTCATTCGTTAATGAAACGAAGAGCAACTGAATTGGTTACATACTCTGAATTATTAAGAAAATGATTTAATATTTAAATCGGAGTCAGCAAAGGAAAAGTTTATTTTTTAAGCGAGGAATAAAGTAACAAGTAGTTCTAAAAAAAACTAATCCGCCTACAACCCTTTCAATACAATTTTAATATATAAATACCACCTTCAAAATTAACAAATTTTCGTGTTAGTGGTAGCAGTAGATTTTAGTTTTAGGTGCATCGACGGCTAAGGTCATTTCGCACCGTCAAATATACTATTCAGAAAAAGACCAAAAACATAATTCTCTCACCAAAGACGCCGTATGAATTACACAAGAAGAAAAGTGTTTTAAAAAATAAGGACAAACCAACCAAGAGATACGTTAAAAAAATCGATGAAAAAATAAAAGAGAACAAACAATTTCAAGACGAGCAAAACCAAAAAAAATTCTCTCACCATAGATGCCGTAAGAATTACACACGGAGAAGCGCCGTTTTTGTTTACAAGGTCTGTATGGTCACTGACAACAATATGTAGTATTCATATTTTTCGCCGCGATTTCGATAGGTATGAATCGATAAAAGGGTCGATTGTTACCTCCATAGCCATGAATCGAAACACGGCTGGAATGTGCACTCGGTTATGCTCCAGCTGAGTTCGGCACTAATCATCACCATAGCAAAAATCGAAAAAAATTGCTTTAAAACGCCGAAACGAACGTTTTTAGAAGAATTCAAATAAATTCAAACGATCGAAAATCAAAATTATGAGATGAGAATAAAAAACTTCACACTTTTCCCCTTAGAACAATATAAATCCCATTCCGATATCGTAATTTTAAAGCATTTTAACATGCAAAAGAAAACTCTCTGCACGACGGAATTTAGATTAACCATGTAAATCAAATGGGGTAAGAACTCACCTGGAATCGAATTCAGGGCCAGTAAATTCGGAATATAAATTATGGCCCGGATGTAGTCTCCGAGAGTACTAGCCATATACCAATTTTCATGGAAATTGGTCCATTTATGAAGAGAAAGTTAGTGGGGACACACACACACGGACACCGAAGCAATCTCATAAGACTAATTTCCATTTTTTGGAAAGTAGGCTAAAAATGAATCTATCATTGGAATTTTGGGGAGAAAAATTGACTACAATCACATAAAGCATGCAATGCGTGAGATTTAGTTACAATTATTTTTATGTACCGAATAATATGCATTTTGTTTGCAAATTTTAGATGATATTATGCGATGTTATAATAATAAAAGCCTAGATGTGTTTGTTTGTGTATAACGCTAACGTCATCTATGACACATTTTAACACATTTTTAACAAACTTCCTGATCAGGTGAAAGGTTAAAATATCGCAGGAATGTTTGATTTAGATTTAAAAATTACATGACGAAAACTAATAAGAAAAAAGACCCGGGTTCAACGCCAGGGGGGCGATTTCCATTTCCCGTAAGATAACACATAAAAAGCGACTTTTTAAAGTGCAGGTGATTATTCTTTAGGAAATTATAGTTAGAAGGAGTTGATGTACGATCATTAAATTTAAAATATGTTATCGGAAAATTAATGAGGTTCTTTATTCTATTCATCTTTTTCGCCTACCGTTCAAAATCTCTCATATTAAACACTTAAATCACATATTTTGAGAAAATATCGGCTTTTAAACGGGATTTTGCTTTGCCGACTACGTCATTGTTAAACTTCGAGAATAAATTGTTGTCTCAACCCACATACGTGTAATATATACGAGTACATGCATTGACTTAAATTATCGTAGGATTTTTCGCGAAATTACTGGGACTGGGATTTATTTTGGATTCTTTTTCTTATCTAAACGACTATATAGATGTAGAATAAGAGAGAGGCGGATGTGGGGAGGGAGATAGGAAGGAAGGTGGATAGAGAGTAAGGGAGGTATAGAGTTAGAAAAGCTAAGGATTGGGACAGGAGGGAATGAGAGAGGGAAGAGGTGGGAGGAAAGAGAGGCAGAGAGAGGAAGGGACAGAGAGAAGGAGGGAGGGAGAGAGGGAGAGAGAGGGAAGGAAAGAGAAGAGAGGGAGAGAGGGACGGTGAGATGGAGGGAGGAAATATTATTATTTATATATATATTATTACTTCATTTTTGACAAGGGAGAAAACAAGAATGAGAAAGAAATTCTCCCAAATCTCTATTTTGCCAAATTTTATACCGGCTATTACTCAATAATTACAGCTGTTACTATTCATTTCTACGTTCACCCGTCATATGACAGGCAATACACTAGTATTTAAATAAACGGAAAACAGTATAGGAAGATCTTGATATCTGTATGCAAAAATATGCTCTTCTAGGTTTACAATTACTTGAATAGAATAAAATAGTATAAAATGCATGCGAACACAAAATATCAATTGGTCTGTTAGTAAATAGCGAAAAACTATGCAAGAGTGGTGAAAAAAGTTTTAGAGTAGGTAATAAAACGACAAAGCAAAAACCAAAACTGCCACTCAGAAAGCTGAAAGAATGAAAGATTCCAATAAAGAGTTTTGATCCGTGAAACTAGTCATTTTGTGGATTGCGAAGATTCATAGTGGGCGTTATTCGCAAACCAAAAACGCCCATATTATTTTAACGCTTATTTTTCTACAAAAATGTCGATCTTCGAGCACGTTTTCGGAACGCCCTTATCTTATGCAAGTACGCTAACAGAATTCGAGGCGTGTTGCATAATTTATAGGATACCACTATTCCTCGTCATTTTTAGCTTGCTTGTACGAAATTTCCTATTTCCATTGTGCGATTGATATATCTCATGGACAACACGAGGTTTTATACGTGGGTTGATGGGTGGGAGTTCGTTAAGGGCATGCGAATTTTGTAAGAGAAGCTATTTAAACCTTCGGAAACGAAAAATGTCTTGCAAGGGTAGGATGGCTTGGCTATCCCCGAGAATATTCTGTAGGAAATCGGCGCCATGCGTTCTTTCAAGTAAAATAGTTGTGAGCGTGGAATCAGGCCGAGACAGTTCGCCATGGACTTGGATTGATTCTTGAAAATGTATAGACTCTTTAGTGTATTTAATTTTCGATTTTCATTGCTAATTTCAAATTGACAGCAGTGATAGAATTTGTTTATCGATGTGATCTTTAAACAAAGTTTGTACTCGTCTTTTTGTTTGCTCCAAATAAAGCACCGAAACTCCCATTTTTAGTGCTTTTAGTCATTGTTGAAAAGCAATATTATCTTCGTAATGTCCGTCCATCCTTCCGTCCGCCCATACGCATATATAATGGAAGAATTGGCTGAATCGATTTCTATCAAATTTGGTACAAAAAATATTCGGCTTAAGCCCTTGTGTGAGGAGAAAGACCTAGATATACACAACCAAGCTAGAGGAGACTATGTCCAGTTTTGAAGCTCAATAGATACTCGCGATGAGGGTTTCGACCCTTCGCTCTCAAAGAGTCGGCTCGAAGTCAACTCTGTCAGCGGGAGGTATGATTATCCAAGGGGCGCCAAAACTAAAATTTGTTTGGTGCCTCTAAATGTCTTGAGCCGGCCCAGCTATGACCAAAATAAAGAGAGCTGAAAAAATAGAACTTTGTTGTAAAGATAGGGCTCTTAAGTACAAATGTCGACAAATTGCCATTCTTACGTACCATATCTGCTCCTCAATGGCGTTTTGACTGCCTTTTTGAAGACAGAAACCCTCCAGACCATTTGAATTCCAGCGTCGCGAAGCGGTGTTGTCAAGTCCTAATCACTCCGATACATAAGTGAAGCGCTGTTTTCTTAAAAAATACCGTAAGAACGTAAATAAAAAACTATTTCGGTGTAGTTTTTCACAGAGAATACGAATAATTCATAAAAATACATATCTTAAAAGATTATTCTGAAATAAAATTGAGGCAGTCTTCCTTGACCTGAAATCATACCTTCCGCTAACAGGGTTGCCTTCGATCCGACTCTTTGCGAGCGAAGGGTTGAAACCCTCATCGCGAGTATCTATTGCGCTTCAATAACTGGACATAATCCTCTCTAGCCAGGTAGTATATATTTAGGTCTGCCCCCACAACGAAGGACTTAACCCTAATATTCACTTAAATTAATGACCATAATGGTATATTTGGACTGGATCGAGTCAGCAGGGCTGCCACAATTACAAAGTTTAACTTTACGGTAATTATGAGTTGGAAGGAATTGGCAGAACCGATTTTGAGGAACTTTTGCATGAACAAAAAATTACAAAATTAAGATGTTTTGTATAGATATAAAATGCAGGGCTGCCACAATACAAGGAATTAAAACATTCTTTTTACACGTATTGGTGTTGAACTGTCAACATCAATTTTAACCAAATTTAATACTTATAATATACACATATAAGTAAAACTATATTTGTATGTTTAAATCGAATCAATCAAATAGGGGTGCCACAGTTCAAAATTAAAATCTTCAGTAATTAAGGATTTGGAACGAATTGTCTGAGAGGATTTCAATTAAATTTTATCTATAATATTTGTACAACATACCATAATGGGATCATGATGAATCAAGGGAGTTAAATAGCAGAGCTACCACAGTAAAAAGTTAAATAATATTTATTTTACGCTTATTTATAGAAAACTGACCTAATGGATTTTAACCAAATATAGTAAAAAGAAATTTCGTTTGTAGGGCGAGTATAGAATGGGAAAACAAAATTAACATGTTTAGTACTGAGCTAATTAGCAGGGCTGCCACAATATAAGGAAAAATAATCTTTTGATTTAAAAGCAAATTCATTAGTATACGATTATAATACGGCGAAATTGACGAAAAGCACTTCTGTAACACGGTAAACCCGTGTACACCCCTACTTGTTTAATATTTAAATACCTCCCATTTAAAAATCAGCATAACCCAGACCCAAAGCGCACTCTTAACAGATATCCATTCACAAGCCCCCCTCTATCACGCACGCATGAAAACAACAAATATACCGCCAAACGTGTTCTTTTTTAGAATATAATTTTTGCGAAACACCAATGAAGATGGCTGAATTGCAGCCGAAACACGCTTAAGGTTTTCCATAATTTTGTTATGTCTGTTTGAGACACATAAGATAAGTACTTATCTTTTCAGCTATTTTATGCTTAAGAGCATATTTTTGAACTTCTTTACATGTATAACACGAGCTCTGTAAGTAGCCAGTTGCCACATGCATTCCCCTCCCTGAAACCGCGGCGTTGCTCGTTCCACGTACCCCCCGCCCCACCCAGATATCCCTTTACATCCGGTGCTTGTCGTCACATTCCAGACACCCCACCCCTCTCAATGTCCCTTCCTGAGCGTGGGATGAGCAACGTTGGCACTTTTGATAGAAAGGAAGAGAAGGAGCTGTAGAGAGCAGTTGTTGAGAGAATTCGTGAAGGCAAGGTGTAGACGAGGGATTAGAGGAAATAAAATGTAAAGAAAGAACGACATCGGCTTTATTATTATTGATTCCTCCACCACGTTCCCTCACGGAATCCCGGCGGACCGGCGCCACTGATTAGGCAATTACATTGGTGCCAGAAGTTGAATCTGTGGCCAATCGACCAACAACCGGGAGCTGTCGATATCGTGGAGGAAGGATAGAAGATGGCCTTTATAGTTAGCATAGGAGGAAAAGAGAGGGAACTTCAACAAGTCATCCAGGAGTTCGACGAGAAACTCAAGTCGCTGACCGCAGAGAACGAACGGCTGAGATTCCGAGTGGGAAATGGGGCGTCCCCGGTGTCGGTGAGGAAGAACTATGCTCTGTTGGGCACCGTGGAGAAATTCGAAGGGAAGCCCGGAGAGAACGTGAGGGCATTCTGTGAACGCTTGGAGCAAGTCGCAGAACTCAGCGGTTGGACGGGTGAAGAGGCGCTAAAGGTCGCGAAACTCTGTTTGGGTGGAGAAGCGGCCAAATTTGTTCGAAGCAAGCAAGAGTGCCGAGACACCGTGACGTATGAGGACCTTAAGGTAGAGCTCGTCGGAAGATACCGCGGTTTTTCCGCGAGTTACTCACGACGCTACGTAAGGAGGCGGCTGAGGACGTGGAGACGTTCGCCGACCGGGTGAGATCCATCAATGCGAACACGTACGAGGCAACGGGTGCTCCGGAGTACGTGGCCGCCGTGCGCTATGAAGCGGATCAACGAGCCCCGGACGCCTTTCTGACCGGCCTACCCGGCGAGTTGGGGCGCCTATGCCGCCTAACTGCTCCGAAAACCTTCGATGATGCGGTGGAGGCTGCCATCCGAATCCAGGAGGTGGAACGGCGACCCAGAGCAGCGTCACCGGCCCGACGTATCTTCCGTACACCGGCGGTGCAGAGGTGTTGCAACTGCGGGGAAACGGGACACATGGCGCGAAGCTGCGAACTGGGGCGTCGCTGTTATATTTGCGGTGGCTGAGAGCATCTCGCGCGGGATTGCCGCAGGCGCCCACGTACGGTGAGGCCCAGACCTTTAAACGCTTATGGGCCCGGAGAAACAACCCCTACCAGGCCCCGCTAGAAGTCACCCTTCCGAGAGTGGAGTCAAGGGAAGAGGCTGCAGACCTCGTGGCGGAGGCGAAGATAGGAGGGCGGAGGTGTCTGCTGTTGGTCGATACGGGGGCCCAAGTATCTTTGCTTACTAGAGCTGTGTGTGGGCGGACAGTATTGGAGAGGTCAGGATACAGGATAAAAGGTATTACAGGGGCTAGGATGTGGAATTACGGAGAAAGCGTTATTAGATTCGAGATGCAAAGTGATTGGTATGAAGTGCGGGTTCAGGTGGTGAACTCACTGGGAGGCTACGATGGGATCCTCGGGTTGGATTTCCTCCAGAAATACGAAGGCGTAATTAACGTGGGCGAGAGAACGTTACGTATGGGACGAAAAAGAGTGACGCTGAGGGGGGCGTGCCAAGGGACGCGCGAAGCGGGAGAGGTGAAGCCCGAGTGTTTAAAAGAAGCAAAATATTTTGCTCGAGGTCGAAATTATTCCCCCCCATTGTGAGAAACGTTTTTCGGTGAAGGTGTGTGGGAGGGGGTAATCAAAGGGCAGGAAAACATTGTGGAACCAGCGGAGTTAGAAATAGGTAATTTCTTCGTAGCGAGAGGACTTTGCTGTGTCTCGGATAACAACGACCTTGTCATACAAGTGGCTAACTTTGGGGAGGATGAATTTATTCTAAGGAAAGGAACACGAATCGCCACATTAAATGAGGTAGCCGAGGCAGGGGAGAGAGAAGGTCGCATTAGGATGGCAACCAAACGGCAGGGACGAATAAATTTTTCGGAAAAATTAGGAAATTTGAGGGAGAAAATAAGGGGAAAGTTATTACCGTTCCTGGAGGAATTCGAAGAACTGTTCACCCAGAACGGACTACCACCTGCGACGGATTTGACGTCACATTGCATCCCTACCGGTGACGCGGCCCCGATTTATCGCAAACCATACCGCGTTCCCCATCATCAGAAACCCATAATCGAGGAATTCGTTAAGGAGTAACTGCATGCCGGAGTGATTGTTCCCAGTAAAAGCCCATGGGCTTCCCCCGTGGTGATCGTGCCCAAAAAATCAGTAGATGGGACTCCAAATTACCGATTCTGTGTTGACTTCCGGGCGCTGAACGCTGTTACCGTTCCCGATGTATATCCACTCCCGAACATCACCGAGACACTAGACCATTTGGGAAATAGTCGCTATTTTACCACCCTTGACTTAAACAGCGGCTATTACCAAATTCCCATGCACCCCGACGCCCAGGAGAAGACCGCTTTCAATGTCGACGCAGGACACTTCCATTATACGAGAATGCCCTTCGGTCTTCGAAACGCCCCCGCGACGTTTCAACGTATGATGGATGGCGTGCTAAGGGGACTGAAGCCGTCCCAATGTTTAGTATACCTAGACGACGTAATTATATTCGGAGCTACCATTGAACAACGCGCGGAGCGATTGAGGAACGTGTTCGCTAAGCTTCGGGAGGGAAAATTACCCCTCAAACTTGAGAAATGTCATTTTGCTGTGGAAAAAACCAAATACTTAGGTCACATAATCAGCAAGGAGGGCATACACTCTGACTCGGATAAGGTATCTGCCGTAAATTACTTCCCAACACCTACGACCACCAAGGAACTACAATCCTTCCTCGGCCTGGCCAATTATTACAGAAGATTTGTGGACGATTACGCCGCTATCGCTAGACCGCTAACACGCCTACTAAGAAAGAGAGCCGCGTTCGTTTGGACGAAGGAATGTGACGAGGCTATGGGTAGCCTGAAAGCGGCGCTGACGGGGAGCCCTGTATAGGCTACCCGGACTTTAGCAAGCCGTTTATCGTCTCCACTGACGTATCATCCTTCGCTATCGCGGGAGTGTTATCTCAGGAGACCGAAAAGGGGAGTGCCCCATCGCTTACGCGTCTCATCAGTTACACGCGGCGGAATTGAATTATACGACTACCGAGAAAGAGTTGTTAGCAGTAGTGTGGGCTGTAAATTATTTTAGATGTTACGTTTATAGCAGAAAATTCAAAATTATAAGTGACCACGGAGCATTAAAATGGTTGTTTGGGTTGAAAGATCCAAATAGCCGATTAATGCGATGGACCCTCAAACTCTCGGAGTATGACTACGAGATAGAACATAAGCCCGGGAAGTTACATTTAAATGCCGACGGATTGAGTCGCAAGGTGAGACGGGCGGAGACGACAGATGAGAGCGATATAATAATTGCGCAGCGGGTAGATAACGAATGCGGTCTGTGGAGAGCGAAAAGGGGATTCATCGAGAGGGATGGGTTGCTATTTAAAAGGACGCTGCAGGGAGACAAGGTCGCCAAAATCACTTCGCGATTCCATTATCCGACTCCACCACGAACACCCCCTTTTGGGACACTTGGGAGTGAGAGCTACGACGGATCGAATCGAGGCCCAATACTGGTGGCCGAATTTCGCACGCGATGTGAAGAGAACGGTGCAGGAATGTGTCTCATGCAACCAACGCAGCCCCTACGGAAGGACCAAGGCACCACCACAGGAATTGCCAGTGAACCGTTCGCGCGGGCCGGTTCGACCCCTCTAGGACCTGTGTCCGGAGAAGGAAAGGGACTTATCCCCGCGGCGGTGCGGTCATGAGTATCCTGGCCTGTGACGGAATCGCTTAATGGGCCCGCCACCGGCTCGGGGCCTATAAAAGCCATCGAGGGGACGACCTCGAGGCCTGTTTTTGTCTGAGCGCCGTGGCGACTGCACGCGCCCGTGACCAGGTGACCGCTCGGCGCTGCTGCTCCTGTTTCTCGCTCGCCGGCTCAGGAGGTTGGAGAGAAGACCGCCTGCCACCCTGCCTATTTCACTGTAACCTCTGGGTTCCTTGTTAGTTAGGTTATCATACTGCATTTGTAATTAAGTTAGGGTTATTAAATGGTTTTGGGGCTATCATTTACGCCGTTTTTTTAAGACTTCTCATGATTCATTAAAAATAGTTCACCAGCCACCTACAGGCCCTTTGATTTCGGGGCGATGGATATCGTAGGACCATTGCCCGTCACCGACCAGGAAAGTAAATACATTCTTTCCATCCTGGATCATTTCTCGCGCTTCGTGGAGATGGTCCCTATTCCTGATCAAACTGCTGAGACCGTGGCCACCGCCTTTGTGAGGAGATGGGTGTTAAAATTCGGGGTACCTGATCGCATCCTAACGGACCAAGGGAGTAATTTCATGTCGGAGCTTTTCATTAACCTGTGTAGAATACTTAAGATTTCAAAGTTGCGAACATCGGCGTAAGGGAATGGGAGGGTCGAGAGAGTTCATCGAATCATATCCCAAATCTTAAGTCACTATGTCAATGGGAAAAACAACGATTGGGATGAGTGGCTACCCTACGCTGTGACGGCATACAACACGAGCCGCCACGCTAGTACGAAATACACGCCTCACGAGGTGATTTTCAGCTACGCAATGCGATCCCTATTCGAGTGTTTTGAAAGGAAGATGGGAGGGATGGGCGAAAATTATGTGACGCAATTGGGTGGGAAATTGAGAATTACGTGGGAAGAGTGCCGGAGAAATAGTAAGAGGGCACAAATAAAGTAGGCGAGCCAATACGACAAGGGGAGTAAAGAAGTAAAATATAAGGTTGGAGATTACGTGTACCTTAGCGACCCTTTTGTAAAAGTAGGCAAGGTGAAAAAATTTCATAGGCTTTGGAAGGGCCCATATCCAGTGATGGAAGTTATTCCACCATCCAACCTCCGATTGCGGCTAAAATTTAGGACAATAGTGGTTCATCAAAACCGCGTGAAACTCCACCGCAGCGCGGACGGTAGGCCTCCGAATTCATTTGCCGTAGGGGAGAAAAGAAGACGCGGTCGTCCTAGGAAAAATCCGCGTGCGCAAGGTTTTCGTGAGGGGACAGGAGAGGTGGCAGACAGCCCGGCGCCGGAAGCTATCCCACCCCACTTGGGACGGACGCTGACAAATGAAGACGTGACGATGGAGCGTGCGCCAGATACCGCAGCAGAGCCGGCGAGTGATTCTCCCCAAACCTCCGACGGAGACACGATCCTAGTACCAGACGGGAGCGACCCAGCTGTGGATGAGACGAGACCGCTCGACGTAGATAAGGAGAGTCCGACGCCCTGCATTCCAGAGAAGGACGAAGAAGGCCGCGGAATAGAACCGAAGGAGATACAGCCACCCCCGCCCTCCCCTTCCTCCACGTTCCCCGTATGCCTTGCGTCCTCGGTGACTCCCCCTTTCAGACATTGTCGAGCTTCCCCGTTCCCATTCGTATGATTTAAGGTCTCGTGAACCGCGGTAGAAGAGGAAATATGAAGACGGCTGTGTGCTTGTGTGTTGTGACGTAAAATTGTTTGGTGGATCGGAGTCGGTTCACCTGCGATGGTCATTGTATTGCTAGGGGGGCTGGTTATGTGCCTTCGTGGAGCTAGAAGTATGCGGAAAAGCAGAGCTAAAGCTATCGACGCCCGTAATGTAAGAGTAATACTACAAGACACGACCGACGGAGGACACCCATCCAACGGAGAATGCAAGACGGAGGAATGACGTTTTATAGTCCTTGGAAGCATTGGGGCTGCCATGTAATATTTGCACTGTAGTGGAACATTATTTTTGTGAGGTGAAGAGTTCCCGGGTTTCCAGCCAGGTGAATACGTTGTCTACCGACGTTTCGGCACCTTCCTCAAGTGCCATCTTCAGGGGTCTCCTGAGTGCCGTACCATTCTTTCGTCCATGTATATATACTACTCCGGTATTGGAGGCTCGTTCCCCATTGGCTGTTGGGTCGGCCTATGGCGTTCCGTGATTTTGGGGAGTATGGGATTCCACACCTTGCTGAGTGGGAATCCCGTGTTCCTGTTAATGTTGTTTTTCTCAATTCTGATTTCAATAGCTTATTTCACTAGCCTATCCCAAAAACCGTTGGCCTTGGCAATTACTTTGGCCTCCGTGAAGTTAATTCGATGGGCTGTGGATATGCTGTGCTCTGCGATTGCCGACTTTTCTGGCTGATTTAGGCGGATGCACCTTGAATGCTCTTTGATTCGCGTTTCTATTGTCCGTCCCGTTTGGCCGATGTACTGCTTGCCGCACGAGCAAGGGATTTTATAAACTCCTGCTGTTTTGAGGCCTAGTTGGTCCTTGTTCTGCGGTAGGAAGCTCTGGATTTTTGGCGGCGCCAGGAAAACATCAGATCTTTCTATTATTTTTGTGTTTTGTTGGCTGTTTGAGTTATATTATGATATTGTAAAGATTTATTCTGTTGTGTTTTATATTGTGAAACTATGTAGAAATTTGTAATATGGTTTTTGGTGATTTTGCCCTTGCCTAAATTAAGTCGTAGTGAGTTGCGGTAGTTAGCAACTCTTTTTTGGGGGGGGATGGTGCAAGTAGCCAGTTGCTATATGCATTCCCTTCCCTGAAACCGCCGCGTTGCTCGTTCCACGTACCCCCCGCCCCACCCAGATATCCCTTTACATCCGGTGCTTGTCGTCACATTCCAGACACCCCACCCCTCTCAATGTCCCTTCCTGAGCGTGGGATGAGCAACGTTGGCACTTTTGATAGAAAGGAAGAGAAGGAGCTGTAGAGAGCAGTTGTTGGGAGAACTCGTGAAGGCAAGGTGTAGACGAGGGATTAGAGGAAATAAAATGTAAAGAAAGAACGACATCGGCTTTATTATTATTGATTCTTCCTCCACATTCCCTCACGGTATCCCGGTGGACCGGCGCCACTGATTAGGCAATTACAACTCGATATTTCTCTGCTAAAAATATGCTGGTATTTTTTGTATTTGATGTGATCATTGTAAAAAAAAGTGTTCTTTAGGAGCTAAGTAAATAAACAAATAAATAAATAAAGGGGAATGTATAAAGGATTCGTCGTCCACTTCTTCGTCGCTCGGTCGTTCCTCCGCTCTCACACGACAGCCCTTGTGACCACTTTGCGGACCTCGATGCGTGCTTGTCATGCCTCTCTTCACAGAAAATCCTTCTCCTGCTAGTCCCTTCGTCCTCCCTCAACTCTAAGCATTACAATCGAATCCATGTTAACCGCACCTTTCAATCTCTCCATCTCCCATTCTTACTACACCTCCCCCCAAACGACCCTCCCTTTCCATCTACAGCTCCCTTAGGGATCCCAGCCTTTCATCGAGGCCTGAAAGCAGCGATTGACCCAAAAGGACGGCGCGTAGAGAACGCTAAGAAAAGAAAGTAGGAAAACGAATAAAGAGAGTGAAACAGAGCGAGGGAGTGAAAGGGAGGTGGAGAGTTGGTGAGAGCAAAAGGGAGGAAAGGAGGTGGAGATATGGAGAGGTTGAAAGTGAGGGAGAGAGGTGGAGAGATGGAGGGAAGTGAAGAAGCGCAAGGATCGTTCGAAGAAGGGATAGGGAGAACGAAAGGAAAGTGTGGAGGACGAAAACAGGGTGTGGGAAAAGGACAAAAAGGGATCGTGCCGCGCATAAGATCGTAAAATTTTGTGACACGTCCCGTTCAATCCTGGAGGCACACGCAAGCGCAGTAACTCTTCGCTTTCCATCTCATCCACTTTCCCATTCCTCTTGCAGTATTTCTTCAACCGAAAGCCCTCCTTATTCCGCACCTCTTTCATCTCGCGCCCCTCTCCCTCCTACGACTGATGGCACCCTCCCGCACCTCCTCTTGCTCTGTCTCTTCTTCCGCACACTCGACTTTTCCTAAACCAATTCCCTAGCTACACGAAAATTTCCTTGCGCGAGACGATGTTTTCTCTCTTGTCTATTACTTCACCTCTACCATTCGATCTCATTCATTCCGTATTAATACTCCATTAGATATGCTTTTCTTTCGGAGAAGTTTCAATATTTCTTTATTAAGAATATTTTTCAGTAGCATTCTCCCTAAACTAACATCAATTCACAACGCATATGTTTTATGTATCAAACTTAAAATGTCAAGTATCTGACTTAAAATATTTATTTTCTAACTTCAATAGACATATTTTGAAAAATTTCTGCAATTAAAAATAATATAACTTATTTTTATATATATATAAAACATGCTTAAAAAGTTGAAGAGGGATTTTTGATCGTTCGAATAGTGTATAATTGCAAGTTTTGATTGCTAATCGATAAAACATAATGCACAGCATAAAGAAAACGTAAAACTGAAAATCTGAATTGATTTTAATTAGGAATATATCATCCTGACTTATTTAAACAATGGCGGCTATGAAAAGAAATTACCAGATGTAGTTGTGAACAAGTAAGAATAATGAAAGCTAGAGGCTTTGGATAAATTAAAAGATTAAGGCAGTGCTTCTCAATCTTTTTAGTCCACGGCACACCTTTGCGTATGCTTAAAAATCACAGAATACCAAACCATCCCTAATTAATTTTACTGCGCCAATGAATATTTTAAAAGAAAAGAAACAAAAAACAAAGGCGTAAATATGTTAGATTGTTATTATCGATCCAACAAAATATAATGATCGAATAATGTTATTGCAATTGAAGTACATACACAGTTCAACAATGTAAAAATATTGTCATTTTCAATGGGAAACTTGGGCATGTCTTTTGGAACAAATCCGCTTTATGTTTGGCTTGATAGTAGAAATAAATAAATAAAGTTCTTCATCAAGGTTCTATAAACGTCCTTTTATTTTTTTTAACAAGAGTCACCGATGAAAAACTAAATATGCATAAATACGTTGTTAGAATTTGAAGTCGTATATTAATTGAAACCTCAGATATTGAAGATTATTCACCTTTAGCTTTCAGCCAAAATACATCCGAAGTCACCATACAAATTTAAAGTATAAGTGTACGATCGTCTCTTAAGTCTATTCCTCTTGTGGTTTTAGGATAATTCCTTTGGATGGTAACACTTGTATGAATTCGCTTTGTTGCAAACGGCTTTATTGAAAATTAAAAATCCTCGGAATTTGATGTGCCGTGGCAAAGCGGTTGTGAAGCTCTGTATTAAGCAACTGATATTTTTTTCTTGAGCTACATAACTATAGTGCGCAATGACCTCAGCGAATGCATAAATTATTCCATAAAATCAAATTTAATCGAGTTCTATCACAGAATGGCAGCGTTGAAATTCCAAATTTTATTATGCTGTTTAGAATCGCCACTGACGACGGCTACTTGACAGTTTAAATACCCAGCTGATGTTTCCCAACCATTATTTGTCGCTTATTGTATCTGCTGAATTTATTCAGATGGTATACATTCAGTCTTTGTGTTCAGTAATTGTCTCAAATGGTCTATAAAATGAGCACGATAAGGATATCCGATAAACATTTTTAATCGACATAAACAGCCTTACATTGAAGTAAATAAGAGTGTTATTAATTTTAAATTACTTCATCGAGAACATCCGTTTTTTCATGCTAATTTATCTGCCCATGGATATTAATTTATTTAAAAATTGAAATAGTGAGGCGTTGGAAAATAATGTGAAAGACTATGAACTACGGCGTGTATATATTCGATTCATCCGATTGCCAAACTGTTCGTAGGCTGCCATAAACTGACAGACATACCCGAAAGACTTGTGATTGTGAGGAATGTTCCGTAGAATAAACCGGTGGCAAGAAAGACATGATAATCTGTTTCCTTGGTATATATCACTCACGATATTTAAGCTAATCACAACAAATTCAAAAATGGCTCCAAAGCAACGGATTAAATTCAAACAAAACAAATTGCAACGGTCCATGGAGTGAACAATGCTTTACTGTCACGAACTCTTCGCTTGTGAGAAATATGCTAGAGTGACAATCGAAAAATGTAAATTTTATATTCGGTATTAATTATCTCCATAATAATTTAACCTTGTTGATCAAAGATATTGCATTTGCGCGTGATTTGATTTAGATAAATTGGCCAATGAGAAAATAAATATGGAAGAAATAATACACAAGGAAACATTTTTAAGAACAAATCACGGACACAAATACTATTGATATGTGTGATAAAATAATTAATACATTGACCATAATCGAAATAATGTTCGAGGATGAATTCCATACAAATATGACTATGATCTACAGGGATCATAGTTTAAGAACTCAATATGATTTAGTAGACAATTAAATAGTAAAGTTCGTACACTTAACCAATATATTATTACTTTCTTTTCGTTGAAACCGGTTTAATGCTAAAGATATCAGATTTTGATTCTTCAAATTCCTTTCAAAGTACAGATTAATAATGAAAATAATTGGTATATGAATTATCTAACTCTCTTATTGGGCTTGAACCCAGTCGATTATCTGGCCAACTCCTTTAAAAAACTTTTGAGTATATCAGAAATCCATTTCAACGACAAAATAGCTGTTCGGATAGTTTTCATCAATTATAGATTATCTGTTTGTAGTCCAAATTCGCCATCAGGTTTATTCAATTTTTATGGCAACTGCAATGAATTTGATTTTCAGTATAGGGAAGACATTAAATCCCAATCAAGATCATGGGATACTTCCTAACGCCTGATACTAAATGCCTAGTTTCGTTAATCTTTAAAACTGCGAACGTATGTTAAGGGAAGCTTAACATGCAACTCTAAGTAATAAGTTCAAATACTAAAACTTCTATCTCACGTGGATATGGAAAATTAATTGGCTGCAATTTTTACGAATCGCTCTATCTGCAACTTTCCTCGGGTACATTTTATTCCTTATAAACTATTGAATAATCAGCAGCTTAAATAAATACTGATGATGATTTTTTTCGAATTTTAAAAAGAATATCTTTCTGAAGGGAAAATGTTTATAGAGGTCCGATCCATGATCATCTGTCTCAATAGAGAGGATGTTCCTCTTTCTCCAGCACTACCCTCCAACCCACCACCCTCACCTCCTCCCACCCTCTCTCCCTCTCTATACATTCCCTCTTTATTCCATCCACCCGTTTCCCTACCCTCTGTCCACACAACATCCCCTCCTCCTCTCCTCTCCACATTCAGAGCTCCCGTAATCCCTACGGTCGACCTCACTTGTCCGCCATTTCAATTCCTCCAGGAACCTTCCAAGGCCCTCTGAAGAGATCTGGCCTCTCACCCCCTCGCCCTTCCGCCAATCTAACCACCTCCCTCCCCACCAACTCTCCCTCTCTCTCCATTCTACGTTTCTCATCACAAAGTCTCTCCCCATACCCTGCGTAGCTTCCTGCATCATCATCATCCAAGATACTCTAACAACCCATTTATTTGCATTCCTTCAAGACTATGTTGTACGCAAGAGGTATCTTGTAGCGACATATTTACTCTACAGACTCGGCGTAACGATCACTTATGATAAATTTATGGCCTGCAGGGTGAAACTATACTATGTTATTAACTTTATTTAAGCTTTATTCTGATTTAAAATTTTGAATAATCACATTTTTGCACGATTATAATATCTTCTGTTAATTCTTAAATATTAATGTTAAAAAATATAGGTAGATAAGCGATACTTAATTCAGCCGAATTTAATCAGAATTATAAACCAATTTTGCCGAGTCTCAATACTGATTTATTACTTCCTTTCGATTTAAAAATATCTATTAAAATAAATAGTATTAAAAATGCCCTTGGATAATAATTTACTAAAACCTAAAGATATACACATCGGATTTTTTTCCACTTATGTTGATAAATGGTTAAAATTGGTGTATATGGCCCAATTCATGTTCATTCTGTAACATGCACTGGCATTCTGACAATCCAACGAAAACCTATTGGGAATTCTAAGAGGACATCTACAAGAATATTATACATCCATGGCGTGTTTTTCACGTTTTAAACAAGTAGGGAAGTGCACGGGTTTCACATGGTACATACATAAATGCTTTTCGTCAAATTCGCCGTAGTGTAATCATATAATAATGTATTTGCTTTGAAATCATAAAAATATTATTCCTTATATGGTGGTATCCCTGCATTATAGATACGCTCGAAGCATGTTCATTTCATTTTGTCATTCTATACTCGCCCTACAAGCGAAATTTCTTTTTGAAATTGGTTCAGCTAAAAACTTACAAGCTCTGCTCTTTAACTCAGCTTTAACCGTCTTGATTTCATTATGGTATGTTGTATAAATCTTATATACCGAATTTAGCTGAAATCCGTTCAGGCTATTCCTTCCAAATCCGTAATTACTGAAAGAATTTAATTTGTAAGTAAGTGTGGAACCCCTGTTTGGTTGATCCTGTCCAAATATGCTATTGTAGTTTTGTATATATGTGTACATAACAAATTTCAAATTTGGTTAAAATTTATATGAACAGTTCAAGAATTTTTTTAATACTTGAACTGTGGCAGGCCTGATTTCTATATCTACATTTTAAAAATTGATTCAGTTTTTTAATGTTTTACACCTTCTTCAAACTAAATTCCGTTGTAATTGGTTAAGCCAATTCCTTCCAAATTCATTATTACGGAAAAGTTTAATTTTGCAATTGTGGCACCCCTGCAAAGTCGATCTCGTCGAAATATGCCATTTTGAAAGTTCTTCAAGAAATTCGTGCATTTCCATAACACTTTTCCCTACGCACTCCACCAAATAGCGTACATTTAATCTTTAGAAAATGTATAGTCGTACTCCGATGCATCACTCAGCTCAAATCTGCACACCGAGCTGAACGCTCGCCTTCCCCTCCACAATGCAACCTCCCTCGACCTGCACTTCCCTCATTTTATCCATCTCCACAGATTTTCGACCCTTCACCTTTCACCCTTTCCATCTGATTCTAAACTTCCTATTCATCTTCTATTCATCTTTGCCCCAGTAATCCTCATTCCTTTCCCATCTCCGATTTATCTTCTAGGAAGAATCCCCTCTTATTGAGAAGATGATGTTTTTCCCAAAACACAGCCAGGACTCGGCGCAACCCTGAAATGCTCTCTTTCTCTGACGTTGGGTCTCTAACCTCCTTTTCCCTCTTCTTCTCTCTTCTCTCTCTCTCTCTCACACACTCATCCTATACTCATTCCTCGATAGTCGTTCCCTGTATTTTCTCTCTTTTCCACCTCCTCTTTGTCCCTCATAACCTTCATTCAATCCTTCATCTCCTCCAACTCCCTCCCTTTCCCTTATTTCTTCCCTTTTTCTTCACAATACTTCCTCTTATTTCTCCTCTCCCCCACCCCACTCGCCTGCTTCCTCATCTCCTCCTCCCATTTCTCCCTCACTCTCCCAATCCCCCTCCTCACTCGAGTGCCACACCCAAGGGATTTGTAAGCGGGTCCAAGTGGTCTCATATTCTTTCTCTCTATCTCCTCTTCCTCTCCTACACCGGCTCCCTTCTCCCCCGATTAGGTCCGTGGAAGAGAGTCCAAAGAATGCGAGAGGCATAAAAGGGAGGGAAAGATGGGGGGTAGGAGGGAGGAGAAGACGGAGGGGAAGAGGGGAAAAAGAGGAGGGAGGCCGAGGACAATCGGGAAAAGGAAAGCAAGGGGTTGTGTTAGGAGAACAAACCGCAGGACATTATCATGGAATCCTAAAACAACGGCAGAAGCTTCGATTTCCAAACATCGGCCTCGCATTGTAAAAAAAACTTTCCTCTCCGGCCGATCTCCCACCGCCATTCATTCCGCTCCCTCTCCCTCACCTCCTCCTACTTCCCAACATCTCCTCCTCTTCGCTCTGCATTACATCTTTCCACTTTTGCTTCCTCGCCTCCCGGAAGCCACCGCCCATTACTGTGCAGTAATAAAAGCGGGTTCTACAGGAGAACAAGCGGAGAAGAGCGAAAGGAGGGGGAGTAAGGGAAAGAGATTGTAGGAAGGAGATATTCGACAAAAGGAGAGAAAGGACCCCAGGAGAGAAAGAAAGAACAACTTTCAGAGAAAGATAATGATGAAAAGTAGTGGATGAATGGCAATGAGCCTTTGAAATATGAGCCAAAACTGCATCTTGGCCTCTCGAGTGCCCGCTTAATTTCCTCTTATTCGATCATCTTGAGCAACAAGTACGTAATTACCCATAAAATTTGCTAAAATTATGCGTTCAAATTTAATTCTTGAATTAACTGCCTATGAAGGAGCACAAACAGTACATTTTCGAGATTGAGCAAAATAAATAGATTAACTCCTTCCCAAAATTCCGATTATTTAATATACGATTCTGCGTATCTCAAAGTATCTCTTCATTTCAGCGGGAGAAAAATTCCAACCTCTTTTCTTTTCCTACTTTCAAGCCAAAGAAGGACGTCGCTAACCAACCATTTACGCACATTATTACCTCCTAATCGCATCAGTCCACTCATATTCGCTTCGCCATAATTCCACTCCTTACCCATAAATCTCCTCCGCACTCTTCTATTTTCACACGACTTTTTCCTTTTCTTCTACGTCTATTCGTTCCAGCCACACGCTTCTTGGTACATGCTTCGATCCCTAAATGTTTAATGGGTGCTTCTTAATGCTTGTTTTATCGCCTTCCGCCACGGTTTTTCTCTATATGAATATATACATATATACCAACGCACATACACGCACTAGGAGGGGAGGTTTAGGTAAATACATAGGAGGCGATCAACCGCATCTCCATATTTCCTCGCCCCTCTCCCGCCCCTTCATTCTCCGTCACTCTTTTCAACCTCGCCTTCCGAACTTTACGGACCCCTTCCTCCCCCTTCTGCGCCCCCCCCATCCCCTATCGCTGCGCTTCCTCTCCCATTCACCCCGCCATTTCGCCCCGCCCACTGCCCCATCGCCAAAATCTTTCCTTCCGCTGCCCCTCCTCCCTCTCCGTCGTACTCGCCCCTCCCGCAATCCCTGCAGTGTTCCCCTACCGCGGCTCCCTCCGCCCGTTCTCGCGAGCCCTTGAATAATTCATCCGTCGGCGGGGAGGGGGCGCAGTGGGAGGGGTGGCGGAAAGGGTTGGGGCGAGAAGGATGAGAGATGAAAGAGCGATGCTGTGGGGAGGGGGAGATGATGATGACGACGACGCGGGGGCGAAAGACAGGGCCGGAGGGGGGGGGGAAGACGGCTGGAAGGGGATATGGGCCATTTTGTTAGCTTTAGTACGCGATAAGGGATGTTTTGTGGATGAATAGTTGTTGGAAAACATGGATGGTGAAAGAGAATAATGCCCATTATAAAGACCTGCCTTGTGCTGCTGAAATTCACCCTAAATGAAGACACCGATTGTCTAAGTATTCTCCCATGCCTCGTTTCAAATTTGCTTCTCCTTTTCCACTGGCAAGTTACATGCTGAAAGGTTTAATGATTATATTTCCACAATACCACGTCGCGTACATTACAGAGAAGTTCCCGATTTTCCCGGGAGAAGTTAAAAAGGACGGGTCACAAAAATTATTCTTAAGAGAATATGGCTTGAGACGATGAAAATGCTGGAATGAGAGGTAAAAATCGAGAAAATTTTTCCAGGAATCGAATCTGCCTCCCACTTTCTGTGCGTATATTCTAACATTAAACTATCGTGGCAGATTAATTCTCTCGTTTTAAAACTAAATATTAGCCAAGCTAGTATCTACCTCAATTCCATAGTCCGAAACAGTAGAATTAGCCTGTCAAGATAGTTCAGTTGCGGAATATCCGCCTGACCCAGGTTTGATTCCCGGTCATAATAGAATTTTTTTCCTGATATCTAATTTCTTCGAGAAATTGTTTTGTTATAGCTGGTAGTTCTTCAGATACTTGCCAATGTGAATTAATAGCGGAGATGAAACTACTTTGTTAAAATATTGATGGGGCCTTAAAATGGAATTCATTGGTACTCAAAAATTTAATTATTTAATTATAAATTTGCCAATTCTTCTTTATATCAATGCATGTCCCTAGCATGGCTCACTTCCCTCTCCTCATCCTCTACTCTTCTCCCTATTATTCATATTTGTTTTACACCAGGAATCCCCTATACTTTTCAACATATAATACTTATTGCGCTAATATTGAATTTAATAGAAATTGGAAGCGGCAATTAGGTCAATGATAAAAAACAATTTGAGAATATCAAAATAGAGATTCGCCTTAAAAGAACGTAATTCGCTATACAACTACGAAATGTTCTTACGGGATAATATTTTTAAAAACTTTGCAAATATAACAGGAAATTCAACGATAAACATGTAATCTAGGTATAGGCACCAATCATGAAGAATAAATATAATAATAAAAGACAAATTCCGTGCAAACGCTTTGAAAAATATACGCAACACAAAACTTCCACTCTAGGAAAAGTAGTGTTAAAGAGTAAAAATGCACGAATCAGAATATAACGTTGAATAAATAAGAGCGTTCCAAGATTATAAAAAAGCGTATTTTTCGGGGAGGTCGAGTTTCATCGTCAAAAATCATATCACACGACTTGAGATGAATGGATTTGAAATGAAATCGTTGCGAAACGAGAAATGTTCAAAAGCACTCGAGTAAATCCAAATTTTGGATAATTTATTCAAGAAGAAAAAGTAAACTGCCTTTATTAAAGATCCCGCCCGTTTTTGAAAATGTTTAGAGAGTAATGAAATAAGCCAACGAATTCCGAAAAGAGGCTGAAATCCGTTACAATGGTAATATCATTGCTATTGAATAGAACATCAGTTATAAGGGAAAATCTTTCCTTGTTCATATTCTGCAGGAGGCTCCTTTGTATCCGGTTTAATCCAGCGTTTAATGACAATATTATTCTTATAAATAATTATTCGCCTTCGTTTTAGTGATTAGCGCAGTGTGTTTTAACAGCTTTAATCATTCCTCAGATCTGTTGGTATTAACTTAATTATGCATTAATTTTCTCTCACTAAATAGAAGACAAATCTGAAGCTACTTGTTTTGACGAAACTAACTATTTGTCAAAATTTCCTATTGATTTCATCTTTAGAATATCATATAAAAAAGGATCGCCTATTCTAACTACTTCCCGCATAATACTAATAATAATGCTTAATTTTCATATTTTGAATAATACAGCTCGTTCTCACAATATATGTAACTGCAAATGTAAATATAACTAAATAACCTCAACTGAAGAAAAAAGGAGAGAGCGATAGAGGTATAGAGAAACAGAGGGGAAGAAAGAGTAATGGAACGAAATTAATTTTGAGAGAGAGATTGCGAGGATATAAAATGCAGAATTTGATAAAAGAGAGAGAGAAATAGAGAATGAGAGAGAGATAGATAGAGAGAGAGAGAGAGAGATGGAAGGGAAGGTGAAAAAGGCAACGACAAATGTAGTTTTTCTATTTCATTAAAAATGGAATGCCTAAACTTTAATTAGGTATTTGAAAAGAGGAAGGGGCGTTGTAGAGGCGCGAAAAGAAGAGGAACAACTTGAGAAGTGTGCTGAAGCGGAAAAAGATCTCAACGCGATCACGAAAAAGAAATGAGAAGGATGAATCTGGATAAAAGAGGCATTCACTAATCTAACTCCATCTCTTAGAGTTCAGCAACGTAATTGAGAGATTGAGGAATTTTACTGCCACCGAGGAAATGCCGCCCTTTTGTTCTTTGCTGATAAAACTTTAAGGACTGTTATCCGCTTTGGAATGAAGCAAATTCGCGTTCTCTCTTTATCATCCTCTTTCAAATGATCTTGGTCTGATTAAACCATCGAAGATACGCCATTTTAGGTACGCTGAAACTAGAAAAGGGACGAGTAAAATAGAGTGATTATAGAGAAAATGAGAAAAGAGACTCGATGTAAAACTCGAGTAATTAATAAATGCCTAAATCAATAGATGGGAGACAACGCGGAATTTTCTGCGTTATTATACTATGGTATTATGCGTGACAAGCGGATTAAAGCTCAGATGTGAATTTCAATCTACCAAATTTTAAAAAGATTATTAAAATATTGTTTATTGGTTGATTCTGGAATGATATTCGCGTGTTTAGGTGTAAATTATGAACTCCTATAAATCTCTTCTAAGTTCCTGCCCCCTTCTCCACTTCTTTATCTCTGTTCCACCAAACCAGTCCCCATAGTCTCCATCTCCCACTCTCTCTTCCGTAACGATCTGCCTTCCATCCCCCTCCCTCCTCCACCCATCCCCCGACCACCCACCCAACTACCCCCACCCACCCTACCCCCTCCCCCACGCTCTCCACTCGCGCTGAACCAACACCCGCCGTCCGAAAGAGTGACATTCCGTGAAGCGTGTCCCTCTTTACGTGCAAATCTATTTCACAGGTAAGTCCCACGCTCGGCCGGAGACGAATAGACGGCAACCGGTGAGGCGGAGATCGGTGCAGGGTGCGGGGAGGTGGCGGGTGCTAGGCGGTTGAAGGGCGTGAATGGAGGAAGGGTGTGGGGAGATCGAGAATCAGGAGGGAGAATGGATTATGGGGAGGAGGAAAAAGGAATGGGGAAGGAGAAGAAGGAAGCGAAAACACGGGCAATGGATAAATAGCCCGTAGGAGCTGCTAAAACTTGAGGGTGGGAGAGAGAGTAAAGAAATAGGGAGAGAAGATACTATATCAGAGATTTTTTTTCAAATAACGTCTCACTGATTCGTTCAAACATATTGGTAGATCGAATTCTGACTCCATCACGCCATAGTTTCATCCATTGGGAATGGTTTATAAACAGGTATTGCCCACACATTTAGCGCCTGGGGTGAAAAATAAAAGAAACTAAAATTTAATTCCTGAAGGCCATTTCATACGATTTTTACTATAAAGAAATAAATTACGAACTAATGATTATAAAATAAAGTATGAATACTTGGTGTGATTCATACAACTTCGGTAACGATGCTTGCGATAATAAGTTACTAACAATAATGTTTTATTTTTTAATAACCCAAAACCACCAGAATATTATCGTCAACTACTACAATGAACTATTTCAGCCGACTGAATGATGGGTCAATTTGAATCAATTTGATTGTAAATTTTTTCGATCTTTTGACAGAAACACCAAGGATATAAAGCTAAAAATTAAAGTGTAAGACGAAGAAAACAGGTTCCTTCTGTCTCACTATCACTTTCTGTTTTAAAAAAGTTATAATAAAAATTAAAAATTTTTGGAAGCTGCGGTACACTAGCACTGTCCTAACGGCCAACAATGTACCGCGGCACCTCAGTTGCAAGCTATAATAATCCAAGAGGTTAATTAGCCAAAAAGACACACACACATTGGTTGCAAAGCTCTGTCCTAAACTCAGAAATCTTGTGATTGAGAGTATTTCGGTCCATGTAGATGAGTAGGATACCCTAAACCGGTGTTATTGTATTTCCTTGACCAAGTTTGGATTCAATAGAACATTTTTTTTCTTTTTTGCTGTGTTAACCATATGGTTATATGCATTAACATTGGTAAGGTACAAATGTAAACGGATTTTAGATTTGAATAATATGCAATGATAATGTGCACGTATTTGAGCAGTTAAACATCTAAACAAGTTTTATTCTTATATATAAAAAAGTGTTTTTTAATATTTAATATTTTTTCTGAAATTTATTTTTTAGGAAAAAATTAGGTAATTGAAAAAAGTATCATGTACGAACTGTAAATCTTAGATGTGGCTACTCATTTTACGATGAATGACTGAATTTCCTACCTCTTTCCTCCACTCCCCTCCACGGCTTGACCTTTCAAAATTTGACCTACGCATTTCTACTGCCTTTCCGTAATTACTCTAATTAAGCTTATTGTAGTTGTAAATACTTCATAAAAATATTTTTAATGAACACTTCGGCTTTAAAATCGGTTCTTTAATACATTAATATTTTTTTATGTTATTTCCCTGATCCAACACACGCATAGGATAATCACTTACAGTATGTTGATAAAAGTATAGGTCAAATAGATGCAAGCAATGAGAGACAATTGCAGAATGCAAATGGGCTACAATCTGAATCGATCGTAACTCACATTCCCGTCACTGTGAATCCGTGGCGCTGTCTGACAGAGCGAGCAAGGCTCTCCTATGGGATAGAAAGGAAATCCATCAACATTTATGAATAACCTGTAGAGTGCAGGAGTGGGAACGAGAGCTTCTTAGCCACCGAATCTCCACACTTTTTCAAATAACTGAGATGAATACTGAGCATGGTAAAATGGTCTTCATTGTCGAATACCTTATACGTAATTACAAATATATCAATGGAAACGATAAAAATAACTATGAATAAGTGCCATTCCGTAAAAAGTTAATCCATAGAAAAGATTTATTATACTTTCATTTCTGATATAAAAAGTACGGCTTTATTTATGAACTGAAAGGATTTCAATTATTCTAAAAACTCCGCTAGCTTTCGTTCTGGCGACATTATGTGAGTACATACTTCTTCCTGGAAAAAGCAGCAAACACTGCAGAAGCTTCTTACCGTTTTATAAGATTGGCCTTTATATTCTCTAATAAATATAAGAAAAATATCACCGTAGCATTAAAAACCGATGCCTCTTCCTCATTATATTAAGTGAGTTTATATTGTTATCAAAGAGCAGTTTCCAGAATAATTTCAAATTCCATTCGCTATTATCGGGAAAAAATGGCCTTGGTTAGCTCTGATTAAAATATTAACTTGTGAATTTTAAAAATAGACCTAAAATTTTCATATCACCACCTATAAATGTGAATTAACCAAGAGTGTAATAAATATTTTAGTTCTAAAAATATTAAACGAGAATATATTTTATAGATATATTGCTTCCTCCTTAAAAATTTTAAGAGTTGATAGGTATTCATGTCAATAGAAAGGGAGAGGAATGTCCCAAAAATTATCAGAAAATAAATTTCAGTACTTGTGCATGCTTGCACTTTTGTGTGCGTGTATAGTTTACGGGGGGTTATAGTAAAAGGAGAAAGGAAAGTAGAAATGGAAGGGGTGGAGAAGAAGAGGAAGGGGTAGATGGAGGAGGGGTAACATTTGGGATGGGCGTGGGCAAGGCGACCGCAAGTTCCCGCAACAGCCGCAATCGGAGGGTGGGAGACAGATTTTATCGGCAATAAATCCTTTTGGTTAAGCTTTAGAAATGGAATATGAGTAGGAGGAGAGAATAGAACGTGGATGGAAGGAAGAGAAAGAAGCAACGGCCGAGAAAAGGAGAGAGGTAGAATAGGTTGAATATAAAGAGCGAGAAATAGGAGAGAGAGAGAGAGAGAGAGAGTACAGGTAAAAATGTATCTGAAAAAATAAAGATCACCTTCGGATGCAGGCAGCTAACGCCAACTCAATTCCGCTTTAAATAAATTTGCGATGTTGGTGCGAGTAAAATTACTAATGGACAGGGAATTGGGCGAAATCAGAGCGATTGGAAAGCGAGAGAGGGGGGGGAAGGAACAAAACATTCGTGATTGGGAAGGAGACTATAAAACGGCAAGGGAAGAGGTTGTGGTGAAGTGTTGACGCCGCGACTCGAGGGCTGGGCGATGTGTATTACAAGCGGGTATAGCATGCATTGATTGGATTACGAATCCAGTTTACGCAGGATATCGTTTTAAATCGGATTTTTAAAGCTTCCTTGCGATAAATACATCCGCAACCGAAATTTACAGCCCTACTAGGCTCATGAGAAACCCGACAGAAACCCTAGCTCCGCCGAATCCGAAGGGAACTTGTTCCGTGCAATTAATACGGATCCCACACTACATTGCTCTCGGAGAAAGATTGCTTTTGGAATTGCGGATGCCTGTCACGCAGCCTTTTCAATGAGTCATACAAATAACACGAGGACGTGCGGGCTGTGTCGGCAAAGTACTATTTAACACTATACGTCACAGGAAACATTAGTTTTATCACAACAACATGTCTCAGAAGAGATAATGAAAGCGATAATATTGATGGAAAGCAAACTTTACCCTTCCAATCATAAACAAAAGAATAAATAGCTAAAATAGTTAATAAATATATCGAAGAATTTTATGTCAATTAATTTAAGCGTTGATGATTCACGCAAAGTTAAAATAAACATGAAAGAGACCTAGGTTTCTGCTACCTGCTTAATGAAATTACAATTTACCTGCTAGACCAGTATTTTCGAACTTGGATGCCTCGGTAAGCTAGGGAGACGAAGCTAATTGTCAGGCGTGCCAGTAACAAACATTTTAAAACACATAGAAAAGGATATGGGCATGATAATGGGTTATTAGGGCAATAATTGTTCTTCTGATAGATTGACGATAATGTAGTATCAACAAATGGACGAAACCAAACGTCGTGACACACGTATGTAACACTATACGGCCTTGTTTCAATGTGGGGGATTCCGCAAAATTATATGACAATGAAAGGGGGCTACGCCTGAAAAAATGTGGGTAATCACTGTGCTAGACCATTCAACGAGGAATGGTAATGACGACTGGGAAAAATCACCGCGAAAACTGATGTGGTACAAATTTTTGGTCGACTGATTGATGTCACATTTGATGAACATCTTAGCATCTACTCACATAAAATGAGTGGGAATACCAGATGCGCACTACAAAGTAGTCATATGGCTATCTAACGATTATTAGTTTTAAGCAAAAGAGGTAAGAATTGCAGAGCGAATTACATAAGGCGCTTTTTTCATCGGTCGACATCTTTCCATCGGAGTAAAGACTCGCAGATGCGATGCATTGATCGTTGCCTGTATTTGTAGTGTCATTTACTTTTTAGCAATGTTTTTCGTTTTCTCCCCAGCAGCTGATCATAGATACACCAAATTTAAATAGCCCTAATGTATCTATGCTGAAAATTATGGCGTTAGTAGCTTAGGTCATTTTTAGTTATTTTATACACGGGCAGACGGACAGATGAATCGAATACATAAGCCACTTTAAAAAAAAGCGATAAAAAGGAAGAGCCGTCATTTTCCATAATTTAATTACAGTTATTGAGTGAGCTCGGCGTGTTTCTTTATATTTTATATTGCTTATGATTTAGCTATGAAAGGAATAGTGTCTAGTTATAACATTAATATCGTCTTTTTATATTTAAAGTAACAAGATTGGAAAGATGTACTCCATGTCGGCGTACATAGAGTCTCCAAAGGCGTTCGTTACAATTTATGTTACCATGTTATAAATTTATATATGAGATACATGTCAATTATTTAGTCTTTTGTCTTAGCACTGCAAAACGATATATAAGTAGCAATGTCAAGAAAATATTTAATTTCTGATTTACCGATTTATTTTGTAATCAGTAGTAGTTAATAAAACAATTGAAAATTATTTAAAATATTGCTCAATTGAAATAAGCAGTAGTAACATTTACGGTGACGTTCATTCCTTCGTCGTAAATTAAAGATTTCTTTTCACTTACAAAAGCTGTGTGTGTATACGTAAGGAAAATAAACAATTATTTTCATTCCTTCGTCGTGGATAATCCATTTCCTTTCATTTACTAAAAGCAATAGGCGAACGTAAAGAAATCAAGCGTGTTCATAATTCATAATAATTTTGTTTATTTCAGTTGTTACAAATATTGTTTTCGTTGACAACAATTAAAAATGTTTCTAATTATGACGTTCTCGTTTGATTTTCCTGAAAAGGCATTCCGCTGCTATCGTTTCGCTGTTAAAAACCGCCTAAAAATCGTGTGAGGCTACTTAATAATATTAATGTATTTATGATTGCCAAAAATTACTCGAGTAATCGTAAATTTATAATTATTCGAAGCTTAATTTGCAGCATAAAACTTAGTAACTATCTTCTTTCCAGCTCAAGTAAATGAAGACTAAATGTGAGCTTCAATAGATGATTCATTTTCATGCATATAACAGAGTCTGCTTGCGATGGAGAATAAATGATGTTTTAAATAAATGGAACTTGATCTCTTATCCATAAAACGACCGAAATAAAAAACTTAAAATGCACCCCATCATGGACGCGTTGTATTTTTCCATCTCGCTGTATTAATTCCCTTCGATTTTATGACGCTAGGATTTTCCGGTGCAAAAATTCACAAAAATACACGGTGGTGCGATGGCAAAAAATCTCTGAAAATTGGGAGTCATTGGCCAATCGACCGGAAAAACCACACCCTTCCATAGAAAGGACACCAACACACAAACACATGAGCCAGCGCACCGCGGTTGGAGGGAGTCTCCGCATCAAGAAATATGCCCCTTTCCAAAAATATCGATCCCCTTAATCCCTCGCCTCGCACTCCGCGGCATCTCCCGAGAATCCCTATGGCGACCGGAGTGAGAGAGAGATCAACGCTAAACGATTCCATCTCCACGGATACCATTTTTTTCGGACGCGAGGCGATTTTAAGGTTAACGGTTTTTTGGACGCGCTTTTAGCCACTTGGAAAATCGTCGTCGCTTTTGGTATCCCCACTAATGAGCAATCATAGAAGTCCCCCTCTCGCAGGCTTCGAGCAAGAGCATCGCGACGACTTTGGGATGCCCCGTCCGATCTTGCGATTGGCTGAAGACTACCACTCTTCTCCTCCCTTATCGCTTACCGGTATGTACTTGCATACCAATCCAGGCCACCCCTAGGGTCTTATCTAAAAAAATCACTCCCTAACTCCATCCCTTCCCCACCTCTCTCCTTTCCCCCCTTCCATCCATTTCCTTTCGCGTCCCTTCCTGCCTCAACTTCCATTTCCCCCTCCAAAACACATTCCCTTTTTTCCGTATACGTGGGTCCGAACGGACTGCTTCCTTTTTCTCCCTCGAGAGCGCCCCAGTGCGTAAAAGGGAATAAAAGGGATCCGTGGAGCCGGGGACTGTTCCCTCACCACTCATAAATATACACATCCCTTTATGCTCGCCAGCTATCCCCAATTCTCCTACCTCTCTCTCTCTCACTTTCTCTCTCTCTCTCTCTCTCTTTCCCTCCAACTCTATCGGGCTCAGATTCCCGATTATGGAGCGCATGATAAAAGGGAGGAGAAGGGGGAAGGGAAGACAGGCAGAGTGGGGGGAGGGGGGAGATAAGGATTTGTGAAACGGTAAAAGGGAGAGAGGAGAAAGCATCTGCGTTCGAGGTGCGCCGCAATTCATTTGTGCCTTTTACGTTTGCGCTAGAGAAAGGATAGAACGGTGACAATGGAAGGCTTGATATGGAGATGCCGAGATAGATTAGTACTGGGTGGAATTATGGGGAATTCATTTTTCAGATGAAGATGGTCTCCTGAAAAATTATTTTGATAATATTTCTGTGAGATGAGTAAAGTGAAGGAATGGTGCCTAATAATGACAAGAGGGGAAATTGGTGAGGGCGAGGAGGAAGAGTTCAAGGATGAGGGAGGAGAGCGAGAAAGGCAAACATTGGAAGAGGGTGGGACAGAGAGAGAGTCGATGAGGGAGAGAAGAGAGAGAGAGCTGATATACTTCAGGATACTTGAAGGAGATGGAGAAAGAGGGAGAGAGTAAGGAGAAGAGAAAGAGGATTAGGAAGGAAGTTGAAAATAGAGAAAAATTGAAGAATGAGAGAGAAATGAGGATATTTGGAGAGATGCTATTGATGGAAAATGAAGAAAATCGAGTGTAGAGTGAAGGGAAGCGGAAGGAGAATGGAAAGACGTAGAAAAGAGTGAGATGGAGAGAGTGAGGAGCTGATGGGATCCACCTCGTGTTTTCTTTCCCGCTATCCCACTACGTTCATTCTGTTCGTCTGTAGTTTTTTGATGTTCCTCTCAATGATCGTTGATTCCCTTGCTCCCTTTAAATCGTGTCATTCTCAAGCAAAAGACTCGTGTTCGCACCATCTCCTCTTACTCTCTGATCGTATTTCTCGACGGGTCATTTCTTATTCAAAATAATATTTACAACGCGATACCAATATAACCAGCAAGGGTGCACTAATATCCTCCCATTCAGCAACCACTGGATCCCCATTTAACGTTTTAGCGTTTAGCACCGGCGAGAATGTCATTTCTCTAATCCTTTCTCGTTATATTGCTGAAATTCAACTCGGACGCTCCCTCATCACATTGACATCTCCCGCTCTGATGTCAAATCTACCATCGGCAGACACGGTCTCTCAATTTCCCAATATTTGACGGCCTCTATCTATTTTACGAACTAGACTCAGCAACATTAGGTTTTCATGTCAGATCTGTAAGAGTATATAAAACGATAAGACTCATTTCCTTGTATTTATTTATAATCACGACAGATAGCAATAAGACGGATTAGAATCTAATGAAAGTTTATAAATTCATAATAAACGATCGGTTTGCTATTAAAGGCAGTCGAATCTTTCCGTGAGCATGTATGTTTGTGCTCGTTATTGGCATTAATATGGAACTCATGACAATTGGCATCGAAGCTTTTTGCAATCAAATAGCAAATTAATTATTTCCTTTAGAAAGAATTAGAAGAGAAGACGGGCAGATTCGGAGACTGAAGAATAGCATAAAAATATGCCAGGAACTGCCTGGTTCACGTGCGCTTTTCACTCGTTTGACCCGCACGGATGCATTTTTGCACGGTATCGAAAGTTAAATCGATGAGTGTCTATTCATAAAGTAATCTATGATTTAGCGGACGGCTTCCGGAATTCATAGTAAAGATAAAGTGAAGGAATAGTTACCGCGTTCCGGCATCTTTGATCATCTCGAGTGAAAGTTTAATCAAAATTCATGATATTATACCCCATCCCCTATGCGGCGGGATTTTTACAATTTGTAACATACAGCTGCGTGGTTGCGTGTGTATGTTTAATTTTGGCTAATCAACCTCTTCTATTATTATAGCCATAGCTTCTTCCACACCGAACACACTCACAAGGGAGGAGGGAAACCCGGTGCCGAAATTAGCCTACCCTTAACGAAGAGCACCAAGGAGGCCAATGACTTAACGTCCTTTCCGCAGGACGGAACGCTGACTTTGCGCGGTCTCCTCAAACCAGACAAATCTTGGAAAATCCGACTTTCACAGGGTTCGCGCCCGCTGCCCTTTCGAGCAGCAGGCGAGTAGTAGCCTGCGTCCTAACCACTACACCACCGGAACCTCCATACGGCCCCGTAAAATTATTCTCTACTTCCCTTTGGTGTACCATATAAGTATGTGTTTTTTGGGCATCACGCGCTCAGCAGTTGCTAAATTGGTTGCAAAAGTCATGTGTTCGAGTGTTCCATGTTGACCTAACCGCGCCAATGGCACTACAGATCGGTTGTTTTCCAAATTTAAACCCAAAACATGGGAAAGAGCAGCAAGCAGAAATAGGGAGACCGAATAATAGACGAAGAAAGAGAGAGAAAGTGAGAAGAGAGAAAAGATTTCCGAGAAGAGTTCAGAGAAAATAGAAGTAAACAAGGTAAAGAAAAAGAGAAAAGAGGAGAGGTTAGAGAGAAATCAAAATAGCAAGAGTGATAACTAGAGACATAGGAAAGGGAGGAAAGGGAAGAGAAAGAGGAGAAGGGACAGTAATAGATGGTGGAGAGAGATGATAGTATGGATAAAGAGGGGATAGATAGATAGATAGATAATCGTCTTTATTCGGGCGAAATTTAGACCAGAAGGTCCATTCTTACATTTAACCCTGGGATGAGAGAGGAGAAGGAGAGGACGAGAGAGAGATAGGAATACAAGAGAGGCGATTGTGTGTCGATGAAGGCGGGAGGGGTGAACCTCCGCCTGCCCAAAGACCACTTCTCTATCTCCCTCTCGTGCTCTCCCTTCCAATCCAATCCTCAACCCTGGTCCATATTCTACTCTGGCTTTAATTTCAGTTTTAGCTGCGCGAAGAAGATGCATGCTAATTAACAACTCAAACGAGACAATTAAAAAGGAACTTTAGTGAGTTGGTTAGGGTATCTTGTTCACAATGCTTGGGTCGCGGCTCCGATTCATTGTCAATATTGCATATGGTCGTTATCGTTATTACGTCCATTGTAAAAGACAGGTAAAGGCTGTTTATGAGTTACGTAAAATTAAAATAAAAACTGACTCCGTGAATAAAATGGTGGTGGGTGCGAATGTAGAAGCTAGGGTTCAATTAATCTGAAATCAGTGGAAGAGAGATAGTCATGCTATCAAGAGGAGGAGGGTGAGAGGGAAATGGGACCTCTAAAAGGGAAAACCTTTAATTAGAGAGAAAGTGTCCGCGGGTTCCCGCATAATTTCTATCAATAAAATTAATGAAACGAGTGAAATAATAACGAGAGGCTGTCCAAAACGTTGCCTTGGCTGAATAAAAAACACCTTCGGATCGAGAGTAAATTAAAAGAAGTGAAAGAACCCAATAAATAAGGAAAGATCCCGAAACACATTAAAACTGGCCGTGAGAGAGGGCGAGAGAAGTACTCGAGCATTAACTAATGATTGGAAGGGGTTAAAAACGCCATCTTACTGACTCCTTAGATATCAATCGGTCGTTAATTAACGATTGTTGGATATTTTAGCAGTGATGGCGGCGGACCAGCACGTTTCGATTGAAAAGTTGGTTGAAATATAAATGACTAGTTAGAATGGTTATAATGTAAAAATTATGTAAAATCCCTTCATTTTTCATCTTAGTCCCAATTAAAATGTATTTTTTGCCCCTAAGAACCAAAAACAAAACATACCAGGAAATCAAAAAATTCCCTCTGGTCCAAATGTCCCAAAATATCAAGAAACCAATCCAACTCAATATAACCCTCATGAATATTCAATGTCGCACCGAGAGGTTGAAGTAAATTTAATTGAAAAATATAATACTCCCATGGCTTAATAATGCCTTGTATATGCAAGGTATGTTTTCTTCCTCAATTAGTGGAAAATAAATAATGATTCGAGCAAAACTTTGGCCGCTTACTTAGTGTTACCGAAATTATTGTACTCGCTGATATTTTAATTTTAAAAACGCAGAAAAAACAAAAAGAGAGCATTTTATGTACTTAATGGTGTCACTGCTAAGGGTTGTATGTTTTTCCAACAAAGAAAATACACTGGCTTTATCATTTTAAAAGTTGATAAACATGATTTATTTTTCCGTGTGAGTGCGCCCTAATTAAATGGTGATGAATAATTAATGTGAAAAAAATAATTTATTTTCTCCTCAAAACTGTGGGAGAGAAATACGAGATAGGGAAATTACGAGGGTAAATACAGTTAATGTTGCAACAAGTGAATTCCTAAATGTATACTCCCTTATTTGTAACGCTGTGTATATTATTATAAATCAGTTTCTGTTGAGTCAAAAATATTTCTCTGGTTAATGTACATATAAGTTTTGGCAATACATGTGCAACCTTTTCCAGAATCTGACATGTATAAAAAGCATAATTGATATGATAGTTTACAGATTTCTCCGCAAGACTGTAGGCATCGAAATAATGTTCTTTCCTCATGCATAGTAGTTTGCAATGTTATTATTTATTATTCTAAGAGGCATTACATTATTTCTGTTTCATTCATGTTTACCAGACATTTAAAACCATGCTTAATTTAAAATGTACCTCCCTTAAAAAATACGTTTAACAATTAATAGGAAAATCTAATATTTGAATTAAAGGATCATTTCTACATATATTTTCAGTTCGTAAATTAAGAGTCACTTCCTACTTATAAATTCTCCGCATCATTCGTTTGATTACGAATCCATAGAGCAAATACTTCGATGCCGTCAAAGGATAAGGTACTATCATACTTTTTATATTTAATTTTTATTTATTTATTTAAACTTTAATGTAGAAAGTAGGCTAAAGTCATGTGACGACGACTGCTACAATATTGTACAGATGAATATCTTTAACATAGATTAATTAAAATAACTTATAATAACTGATTCATTCATATACAAATACGATAATACATAATTTAGTACTCATTTAATTCAATTGTTACCTATTTGTATGGGGTTGACAGTATTACAGGTTACAAATATGAGCCCTTATGTCTACTTTAGCAGTTTAGAGACTCACATGGTTCACACCGTATTTCACCCCTTAATGTACTCCTTCGAGTCCTCCAACACCATCGTCATCTCTTACAATTTACAAGATTCTCTATTATCAAACAAACTTTATTCTTATATCTCTTAACATTTTCTCCTAAGAGTTTAAAGAGTTCTTCAGGTAACATATTCCAGTTCATGTTCCCCTATTAAGAAAAGAATATTTGGCAATAATAGTTGTTTTTTAGTTTCCATGGTAACGAGAACTCATTTTTACACACGCCGCACCCGTGGCGAACTTTCATCTTAGAGTTCCGCAAGAGCTGCTGCTCCCTCCAATCGAAAAAGGATGGGAGAGAGAGGGATAGAGGGGAGAGGGAGACATGGGGATAGAGTGATAGAGAAGAGAAACAAAAAAGGGAGATAGCGAGGGATGAAGAAAAAGGGATAGAGAGAGAGGGATGAAGGAGAACTCTCGACCACTATTCCATTGCGAAGAAACTGAGATTTACGGCGGATTTGAAAGACGCCGAGCCCTTTCCCCATCTCCCTCCCGTCGCAATGACCTCTGGGAGAACTTCTCCCGCCCAAATGGAATGAAGGCATTTACGTCGCCCTTTTTCCTGGGCCGCTTCCACTTCTGCTGACGCTGATAAAAGTTCCATCCATCCACATATCAATAAAGCGAGCGTCGATAATTTCGTTAGCATTTACGAAAATGCTCGAGATTTCATTTTGACGCGTGAAACGTGCATGGATGTAAGTTTGCGTTCACTTATTCATATTGCATATACTTAGAATGCGTGCTCGTATCCATTAATTGAAAACATGGATTAATTAATGTTTTTTCTAGGGTTTTGGATTTTGACATAAAATGGAGGCTTCGAGCGATGCGCAGCAGCCCTCTAAGTATAGTGAAGCCTTGAGTTGAACTTTGGTTAAAGTGAAAGAGCTTCTCGCCAATACGTCTGGCCGGGATGATAATTTAGGATCACAGAAAACATGGAAGCGGGAAGCGATAAAGAAAACGCCTTTTTCTCTGGGGGCAGAAATGTCCCTGACTACGGTACTGCTTGAGAAAGCAAGAAGCCTGGGGACGCTAAGAACCCCCATAATGGTGGTAGGAGTAAAACCAAACGATAAATTCAGCTGCTATCAATTAAAAGTTTCTTTCCGGAGAGGAGACAAACTTCAAAAACTAGATATAAGTCGTCTATCTCAAATAAGTAAGTGGAAAAGGAAGAGATGTGATCGATTTAAAAGGTTTTTATCTTTTGTCCGGCAAAAAAGAACGCGGAGATAGTGTGGAATTTATTAAAAACATTCATCTCTGAAACACAGAATGCCGCTGACAAAGATTTAGCTTTGTGATATAGCTTTATGAGTACGAACATAAGTAATGAGCTTTGCAAAAAAATATTACATTGCAAGAGGATTTTGCTATGCATAAACGAATAAATCAAACAAATTAACAAATACACATTTTTTGTGGGAAACATATTATAATTGCAATTGATTAGTTCTGATTTTCAAGAAATGTTTAAAAATCGTTGGAATAGAAAAAGCGTCTTTCCACTTGCCAAGGAACTTTAGTTTTAGGTATTATGTTGATAAAATTAAGTTATTAAATTAGTTTACTTCCAGAGAAGTAACATCGAATTCATAAAACTCTTCAATAACGGCAGTTAACTGGAAAGAGGAAAAAATGGGTGACCTTTTTGAGTGAATAATCCTCTTCAATATTGAGGAGTCCTTTATATAAAAAAATGTAAATAGCAAAAGAAATAAAACGTCCAGAGGCAAAGGATTTAAAAATGGAAACATCTAAAAATGATAGATGATCATCAACTGAGGAAAGATCAAGTGGAAGTAAAAATTAAAATGATATAAGCATAATAAAACGACTTGTAAAAGTCGTTGCATTGAAACAAGAGAATAAATATATAAAATATCAATAATATTGTGACGAAGAGAGCAGACAAAATACACGGAATATTGCAGGGGAAGAAAGAGAACCTGGCGAGGAGCCACAAGTGAGAACAATGTGCTCAAATGCAGCATCTGAGGTGCTCTCAGAAGAAGTGGCCTAAGTAATCGAGCATAGGATGAATGGCGAGCTTTCAGGGGATGTTGAGAGATATAACCACGGCGTGGAATTACGCCAACGCTATCTTCGTTTCCAAGAAGGAAGACAGGGATGACCTGAAGAATATTCATCTCCCTCTTGTTAATAACTTACCAGATCCCCACAAGGGTACTGACGAAAGGTTTGCAAGGCAACCACATCTTGGTGGATTTCATTGAGGAAGCATGATACAGAAGCATATACAACACGACGAAGCACAAGACTTTGGCTGGTATGTACTCGACTAAGGTTACTGAATTTCTTCTCGAATTTCTCTGCCGTAGCTATGCTACTTTCCGCGCCCACCCTTACATTTTTACTGCAAATGATGGAATAAAAGTTGACTTGCGCCCGTATAAACCCTGCAAGGAATTTGATAGTCTTCTTTAGAATATGTTTAACAATGCTTCACTTCTCCCAAGTTCGAAGAGGCGATAAATGATTATTATTTCCTGCCTGATATTCCCATCTTTAATATGCTAGTTTATATTTTTCACGAAATAAAAAAATTAATATAATCTTGTAAAGTAACTTCGAGTAATTTGTTTTCCTTCCTCGCGAATTTAAAATATCCTTAAAACTGGCATTATTATTTTACAGGCAGGTGACAAATTATCAGCACATTATCTTCATACTTTTCTGGAATTAGAAAATAGGAATAAAAGCTGAAAGTTATGCTAGTTAGTTCTAACGAAATACAAACATCTCCTTGAAAAATGCCTAAGGTGTCCATTTATGAGTTTTCTTTGGTAATTTCTAATATTTTTAATTTCTAATTGCAAATAAAAGCAAGAGAAAATCATTTTCATTGCAACTAAAAGAGAGGAACACATTTATGTTTCTAATGATAATAGCCATAACTGTAAAGAAAACATTTCAATCTAAACAAATTAATTTAAAGCTCTTAAACAAATCAGTAATTTTAGCTAATTTCAATCAAATTTATTAGCAAACGTCAGTATTTGGCAGTACCTAAAATGGAAAATAAAAGAAAAAATACATGTTGGCTGTGCAATTTTTTTATCCAGCGCGAGTCGAGATATAAGTAAATCTGTGAAGTGGGAAGTGCGTCTGAGTAATGATTCACTTATTCGAGAGATGGATGATGGTAAAGCGGAAGAGAGAGAGAGAGAGAGGGAAAGATAGAGAAGAGAGAGCGAGAGAAGAGAGCTTTGGAGTCTATTCGCAGAAAGCAGTTGCAAGGGAGGAGAGTGCGGCGTAGTTTGAAAGCCACTGTTTGCCGAGTGCTGCAGACAGGCCGGCTGGAAATCGGAGCAGACAGACACTTCTGGAGAGAGAGAGAGGGTGAGGAAGGAGGGAGGAGGGGAGAGAGGGGAGTAGTGAGAGATAGAAATGGAGATAGAGAGGAAGGAGGTAGAGGAAGAAGGGAGGGAAGGAGAGAGGGAGGGAGAGAGGGAAAGAGAGGGAGAAGGAGGGATGAAGAGGCGCTTTCTATCTCTCTCTCTTCACGTATCCATAGGAAGGAGAGCGAGAGGAAGAGAGGTAACATGGAAGGAGAGAGGAAAGGGAGGGATGGGTGATGGGAAATAGGAAGATAGGAGATTAAGTGGTAAGGAAAATGGGACGGAAGGGAAAACGGGAGGAAAGAGCGAGAGAGGAGGATTAGGAAAGGGTGGAAGGGAAGCGGCGGAATATGATGAAACGGGGAGAGTTCGAAGGGAGGAATTACAGGAGAAGGGAAGATGGGGTTGAGAAAGGTAGGAGAAGGATTAAATGCGGTCTGACGGCAAAAGCGTGTCAAGAGAAGTCGGGGAAGGTGAAAGCGGAGGAGTGGGAGAAAGAGGGAGTGAATGGAGAGGTGGAAAGGAGGAGGGAGGATGGAGAGAGGGAGGGGTGGAAGGGGAGCTGGGAGGGTGGAGGAGGGTGGATGGAGAGAGGGAGGGGTGGATGAAGAGCGGGAGGGGTGGATGAAGAGAGGGAGGGGTGGATGGGAAGCAAGGGGGATGGAGAGAGGGAGGGGTGGAAGGGGTGGTGGGAGGGAGGAGGAGGGTGGATGGAGAGAGGGAGGGGTGGATGGAGAGAGGGAGTGGTGGATGGAGAGAGGGGGGTGGATGGAGAGAGGGAGGGGTGAATGGGGAGGACGGGAGGCGGAACAGATGAGGCTTGCATCTTCGGGAGCGGAGACTGACTCCTTAAAAAAGAAACGATCTTCTGCCCTTTACGATGAGAATACCGCGGTAACCAAAAGGCGTCCATTCCAAAGCGAACTCCTAAGGAAATCTCGTCTCGAAGGAAACGCTCGAGGATCGCTAAGGAAGTTCATTCGATGATATCCATTATATAAATTGGAAACTTAAAGTCCAAAGCTCCCTCCTCTTGTGAAGAGCAAATCCTTCCGCAGTACTTGTGGTGAATTCCGCTAATGCTACTACGGGTGCAATTTATAGTTTTGGAAAATGAATTAAACCCTATATATTACTGAATATTCCAGTCATAGAGGCTTTTCTTAGTTCTTTCGGATGCTAAATACACAGATAGAAAAACTATGTTGGGCAAATGATAGATTAATCACAGAACTTCAGCTTATGATTAACTAATATATTAATCACTCAACAAATGTGTTATCGAGCAGAAAACTTAAGTTACAGTAGAATTTTACTGTTTCAGATTATTCTTCTGGAAAATACGCCAGGTTTTCTATTCTATATTTTTAATTGTCAAGTTCTGGCGTCCTATACGAAAGATAATCAAGCCTCTCAGCTGTACGAGATAGCTAGAAATACATCCGGCTCGTTTACATGCTGTTGCTTTTTCGTCTATTTCAAAGTTCTGAAAATCTGAATATCTATCTACTTAGCCTTCTTTTCTTTCTCCATACACGTAGTATATGTAGAAAGTATTGTATTCATGAAAGAAATCGACTTCGAGATTTCAACGGAAATACACATTTCGAGGTCCCCTGAACACGTTTTTATCATTTTCTCTATGATGTCTGTAGGTGTGTGCGTGCGCGTGCGTCTGTGGGAGTCTGTGTGCGTCTGTGCATGCATGCGTGTGTATGTGTGTGTGTGTGTGTGTGTGTGTAGGTGATAGATTTTTTAGTAAATTTTTCTGCAACTGATTCTTGTTTTGAACATAACAAAAAATGTCCTGGGTACAATAATTGTTATCTTTGATTAAATCTTCCAGAAGCAACGAAATTCTCCTGTTGAAAAATTAAATGAAAATCTATCCACACTAATAGTCAGAAGTTTCTGATAATTCTAGAATATCCTCCAAGTGCTCCATTCGTTCAAACATTAATGTGCATACTTTGACGAAAAGCATTGTGGCAAATGACATTGAAGACTAAAATATTTCAAAGATATCGATTTACGATTCTACTATTCAACAATATTTTGTCACAAAGATATTTTTAAGCGTTGTGTATGTACGTTGTTATGCTGATTACAAAACCGAAAACAGAATGTTTCTAGCACCTACCGTTTTTGGGTGACACGCGAGTTTAGATTTTCGTAAAACAGGTAAGATTGGAGATTTTCCCTACGGACCTCTTCAACAACGATTTTACCCCCCTCCCTCTCCTCCTGTTCAAAAGAATCTGCATAGACCAAATAGTGCGTATAAAGCAGGGACCACAAATTTTCTTGGAAACTTCAGAGCAGAAAACTATGAGTCACTAGGCTAAGCCTTATTAATTCTTAAATATTAATTATTTAACGGTATAACGCTCCTAATGTTCATTTTTCAGAAGCAAAAATTTCATACCAGCACATAGACAACCTCTAAACACATAATCTCTAATTAGGTCTTATAAGAATGTCTCTCGATATTGTGGATTTTCGAGATTGTAGGTTTAGAGATTGTGGGTTTCGAGATTGTTTCCATGGCTCATATAACAATTGGTATTCACATTTATTGCTAAAAACTCCTGCTCTTATGGAAATTCTTCAAATCTAATTATGAAATATATTTTTTATTTAGGGGTTTAACGAAGGAATTATTAAAATTTTTTGTAACAATTATCCTATCAAGGCCAAAAAATAAAAAACTGATGTGGCCACCACATGACTTTCTCCATATCTGTAATATTTCTAAACATTCCAAATAGGTTGCATATTAATAAATATTTTAAAAACTGCGAGAAAATTTTACACTTTTCAAAGAACAGAAATAAACTCAAACCACTGCCTTCTGATATTGGATATAGCCACAAAGCTCTAACAATTAAGAAGAGAAAAAGGAGCGTTACTAAGATGTAACTAATAGTCAATTGTTAACAATAGTCGTCGGTAGGTTGCATAGTAGTGGCAGCTATAAATATAAGATATCTCTTAAACAATGCATTAAATGGGAAACATTTCAAACAAAGGTTGTAGAAAATAAAATTTCCTACAACTTTTATTCCAGTATTTTTTTGTATTTATCGAATATTAAAGCAAATATTTCAAAATAACGGATGTGACAAGAGTAAACGCCCACTTTCAGTTGACCGATGTTTACCCAAACCTAATCAGTTCTTGTGACTTTCGTAAAAATGTTAAATATAAAATTTCGTGTTTAGTTGATTAATAGTTTTTGAGTTAGATCACCCACAAAGAAGCTATCACATACACTCACACACACGCAGACATAATCGAGAAAATGGTCCAAACGTGTTCAGGGGAGCTCAAAACGTGTATTTCCATTGAAATCTCGAAGTCAATTTTTTTCATGAAAACAATACTTTCCCCTATATTACGTATTAAGAAAGTAATAAACTGAGGCACTTTAGACTACTTATCAAATTCATCCCTCAATAAAAAAATAATTACTTTTTTATAAAAAAATTACAACTTATGCATTGTGTACCATATAATTTATAGTTAAAAGAAGCTGGAACTCCACTTTTATTTCGGTGCAACCTACTTCCGTCTCCAGAATATAGCCTTGGGTATTCTCTTCTCCTTGATTCCTTCCAGAATTCTACCCTCTCTACCTCCTCTTTCATTTTCTCCCGTGAAATCTTCCGAATCATCTTTATGCTTCCCATCTCTTCCTTACCAGAATCAATCCTTAGATTTTCTATCTCTCTCTCTCTCCATCTCCACTTTCCTCGCCCTCCCTCACCCTCTTCATTCGTCCTTAACTTACGGCATTCCCCTTTCGCACCGATTTATGACTCAAAAGCCAATCTAGGCGAAGGAATCAAAGGGAGAGAGATAAGGCCATTTTGAAATAGAGAAGGTGAGAAGGTGAAGGAGAGGACTTAAAGGGAAAAGGGTGTTCCTGAGATGTCCTACGCTCCGAAATGACGCTGCCGATTCTGCGAGATTCTCTCTCTCTCTCCGTTGGCGTTTCGTGTCAGACAGAATACGGTCAAGATTTCGCCTGAAACTTCAAACTCTAAATAGTTCGCCTACAATCGATCTATCCCCATCAATTGTTTACTCACGTCGATAAAAGAAAAAGAGTAGAATGATATTTAGAATCCTTTTGCAAGTCTTGAAAAAGATAAATGCACATAATACGCTTCAGGAGATCTGGGAATCGTGGCATTTAATAAAATCTATATTTTAAATAAATATTTTTATCCGCTCGTAACTCAAGAACGTCCGGTCCGTTGCAAACCAAACTGTTGCCGCTTGTTCAATGGTGTCTGTTTAGGTAATAAGAATAAAATGGAATAAATATAAAAGAATTTAAACATGAATTTCACAAACGGGTGAAAATGGGCAGATATGCCGGTAAATAATTGGAAAAAATAACAACATTTCTTTGAGATAATTTGTAAGTATTTTCATAAATTTATATTTTCTTTTACTTGCAGATGCTCCCCTGCAATATACATTCCTACTTCGCTTTTCTCTTTTATTCATAACACTAACATTTGTTAGCAAGTGTTACTGCACAACCTAACACTAACAATTAGCTAAATGTAAGCATTAAATTATACTAAAACTCATGCATTATATCAATGTTGTGGTTTTTATCCCATAAACCTGAAATTGTCAGAATTTCCATAGAAATTTTTCCATATTATAGGAATAGCCGAATGTATAACTTAAAATGATTTAGGAAAACGTAGTCTTCTTTGCGTTACAAAGTAGCATCTCTTGGCGGCATGCCTAAAGATTTTAATCCTTACAATTTTAAATGTACCAGTAGAAGTTACCGGCAATATTTATATTATCTTAACTCTATGGTTCACGGTTTTATGTATAAGTCCGTCTCTATCCCTCTTTTTTTACAAAAGATGCCGTCAACTGTCTAGAAACAGACAAATTATGATAATGCGTTTCCATATTTAATATTACGAAGAGTAAAAGAAAAGCGATCCGCTGAAGGCGTGAGTCCACCTTTGTTTATTTCTCTCCCATTCTCCTCCTCCCTCAATCCCCATTCCCTCACTTTTTCTCTTTTTGAATGTATTTCTCCGTTCTATCGTCCTCTCCGCTCCGCGCGCCCCTGACCGCGCGACTCAAGTGGACGACGTCCAGAGCAGCAGAGCCCCCTGGCGGTCATATTTCCGACTAAGGTAAAAATACATTTGTTGTCGAGGAAAAAGAAGAGTAATGTGCAAAGTGAGGGAAGAAAGAGGAAGAGAGGGAGCGTTAAGAGCGGGAAGGGGTGATGTAACCCTTGTCCGGAACCAACCCTTTGGGCACACACACACACATGCAAGTTCTCCTTCGCCCGTCGCCTGTCCTTTGTTTCATTTGCGGAAAAGTATCCTCGCCCCCCCGAGCATCCAGACCCCGTCGTAACTCTCTCTCTCTCCATTCCACTTCTCCCTCCTTTATCCCCCTCCCAGCTTCTCCTATCTCCACCCACCGCTCCCTATCCTTTCCTCTCATCTCTCTCAGCTCCCCTTTCACACCTCTCTCCCTTTCTCTTTCCGTTTCCCCGCCTCTCCGACACACTCCTGCACTCAACTCCCTCATTACTCCCTCGGAGCCGCACACTTTCTACCGTTCACCTCCTAAGCCCTCCCCTCCTACCTCTCCCCTCCTTCCCATCCCCTCCTACCCCTCCCCTCCTACTCCTACACCTCTCCTCCTACCCCTCCCCTCCCTTTCTTTTCCTCCCCTCCCTCACATCTACACCTTCCCCATCCACTCCTTTCCTTTCCCCTCCTCTCTTCCTTATAATCCTCCCTCCCCTTCCCACGAATCTTCCTGCTTCAACCTTAATTCGTTTGGGCATCTTCCCCGCCTATTTTCCCTTCATTTTGTTCTCTCCCTGTAGTCGCGATTAATCTAACATTCCCACGAGATTAATCTTTTCTGCCCCTATGAAAGGATTTCGCATCGTGTAAATATCCATCATGTTCTCGAGCAAAAAGAATTAACCCACCGTAGCAAAGTGGCTGTATTTTTTGAGAGTTATTAAATTTAAAAGCACATAATGATAAATCTATAAAGAAATGAGTCACTACTTAATATTTAATTATATACCCACTATAAGGAAGTCTTTGTCAAAGAATTTTATTCTATTCTTATTTCCACCTTCCTCACCTATATATTTAAGTAGCTATATATTTCGTTGGTATGTGCAAAATTTATTAAAGTGAGTACAAAATTACGGGTTAGAAAAATAACCGAGAGGCTAGTATGCCAAGAGTATAATCAACATATGATCAGCTATAAACTCAAAATTTGGATGGTAATGAATAAGTATTTTTCTATCCATCAAATATCTTCCTTGTTTGTGCGTCTGTCAATCAGCTATCACTCTTCCGTGCTGTAATTTGAGCGAAGTAAACTTAGTTGATTCAACAATATTTCCTTTATGAGATGCCAAGCAGTGCTTTAAATGGGCCGGGACTTTCCGGTACGCAGCACCGACACTTTTAATTTCAATTTTAAGCGTGGACCGCCGCTGCACCTATTCAATCCTCAACCATGTGTGGAATTGTGTATTTTGAAAGGAAGAAGGCCGGCAGACGAGATTGCTTGTCGTAAAAAGTGGCGAAAGGAGGAAAATACAACAATCGACCTGGAAACTCGTGTAACAACATTTTTTGTTTGTGGATTTTGTCCTTTTGAATTTTATTATTCCTATTTATTTTTACGTCGAATCGAGTAACTGAAAAAATGTTTCCTTATATTATTTGTAATCTTCGCGTCGCGAGCATTATGAGTATCGGCAGTTATTTTTTTCATTTAAGAAACTGATGCCAAGTATAACTTTTAATTTGATACACTTATTATCACGTATAATTCATGATTAATGGCGCTCTCGGGGGAAGCTACGTAGAGAGAGAAGTGTAGTATTTTTAAATATGCTCTCAACGCAGCTTCACCATACAGCGGTACCAATCGTCACTAATCGTTGCAAAAACCTACAATCAAATAATAACACGTATAATTTATTTTAGTTTATATAAATACATATGCAGCGCCGTAACTAGCTTTTTTAGCACCCGGGGAAAACTACCAAATATGCGCTACTCCATAAAAAATGCTCTTAAACCTATATGGATTTAGGGCGTACAATTAATAAATAAAAATAAACTATAAATGATATCATTTATTACTATAAATGCACATAATTTAAATACATAATTATAAATACCTACAATTACATACATAATTACACACATACATAATTTAAGTAAAGAAAGTCAAGAACGTACCCAGGCGGGGATATCCGGACCCCCCGGTGTACAGACATTTGTGGAATCTACGATAACCACGCTACAAATTTGCTACGTTGCCTCTTGCTACGCTGCCACTTGCTGCGTTGAGCTATGAGAACTAAAAACGTTATAAAAGTTTCTATTATTTGAATAGGGCTTTTATTATTATTGGATTATTTTTATCAAAATGATGTTTTATGTTTTATAACTACAACTTATAATGATAGTTCATGATTAAACAAATTATATTCCAATTAAAAATATTGTTATATATCAACACACAAACCAAGTAACTATTATAAAATTTCCATTATTAATCTGAATTACTGTCTTCAGAATTACATGATTGACAAATATATGTAGCTTTGATATGTTTTTGAAAGAAAATTTATCGGCTTCGAGATTTTAACGGAAATACACGTTTTGAGGTCCCATTAATAGGTTTTGACCATTTTCTCGATGATGTCTGTGTGTGTGTGAGATAACTCAAAAAATATCAATCAGGTCAACACTAAATTATATATTTAACATTTTTATAAAAGTCACAAGAAATGATTAGTTTTTGGTAAAAATCGGTCAAACGAAAGTGGGTGTTTATTCTTGTCACTTTTCCGTTACTTTGAAATATTTGCTTTAATATTTGATAAATGTAAAAATGTACTGCAATAAACTTTGTAGGAAATTTAATTTTCTACATCCTTTGTTTGAAACATCTTTCCATATAATCCAATGTTTAAGAGATATCTTATATTTTTAGCTGCCCCAACCACGTCACCTACTGACGACTATTGCTAACAATAGACGCTTAGTTACGTCTTAGTAACGCATTTTCTTTTCTTAATTGTTGGAGCTTTGTGGCTATATCCAATATCATAAGGTTATGGTTTGCGTTTATTTCTGTTCTTTGTAAAGTCTAAAATTTTCTCCGTTTCTTAAAGTATTTATTATTTTGTAATCTATTAGGAATTTTTAGAAATATTACAGATATGGAGAAAATCATGAGGTGGCCACATCAGATTTTTTATATTGGGCTACTGTTGTCCCAATTGTTGAATTCTATTCTTGGCCTCAGAATAAATGCACCAATTTAGTGCTTGAACTCGGATCAGACTTTTATACATGGGTATAACTTATTTACTGAATCTGTTAAGTAATTAAAGACAGGAAGGAAAATAGAATGGGAATGAGCAGAAATTGAGAAAGGGGAAGAGGACGTAGCATTTGTATAGGATTAAAAGGAGCTGCAGTACAAAATAACAATAATAAATTATAATTGATTATAAAAAATTTTGTACTATCAAATCATGCGCCATTGCCAAATGGTGGGAATTCATAAAACTAAATATAGGTAACGTAATTTTCAATGGATTTCTTTAAATGATAATACAGCAAATATTTCGAACAGAATTTCCGATAGGATTAAAAAAAAGTTTTTTGATTTTATTAAAAAAAATTTAAATAAAGCCAATTTTCAGAAAAAAAATTCAAAACTACTATATATAGTTAAAAGACAATTGCGATCTTAAAATATAGTTATAACACATTGCAATTCATGTAAGTATTTAATTCATAATAAGTTACTACACATTTTCCTTTGATGGTAAATTGACAGTTCATTCACATTTTATCCTGTTTTTACGCGTCAATAAGAGTAAAAATAATGCAATTATTAAGTTAAATTCTATACGTTTTAAATAACATCATTTGATCATATATTTCAAGTAAGTTTCTGCAAATTCTTTATGAATTATATCTTATTATTTCGATTTTCCTCTAATTTTCAGCAAATATTTAATATAATAATTTGGTGTCTCTCATAGTAACTATTTAAAAAATATAATTAAAACAAATATAACTTTCGAAAAGAGTAATTTGATTGTGCATGACAGTCAAACCAGATCATAGCATATCTTACTCATTTTTTATATCGAAATCAAATATATTTGGAATACTTTTATGATAATCCCGCAATATTTGACGGGCAATTACGCTAGTAAAAGCATAAAATGCATATGGACCAGAATCGGATCGATTATGTTTTGGCAAATGGTTCATTGAAAACAACGGATCATATCATCAATAAACAAATTAAACAGATCTCACGCGACATTCTGCTATTAAATGAACGATTGAAAACATTTGGATGCAAATCCAAAACCTGCCTCGTGGTTGGGGAAACTGCTCCACTCTCATCCTCCGTATGTCGTCCCGAATACACTAATTAGCAAGGAATGAATGCCCCTAAGCAACTCCATAGCTTCACTCGTCTCTCCCTCATTACCAACCACTCAACGACTCCCTCCACACTGTTTCTCAACTCCCACTCTTTTCTTCCCCTCCCCCTGCCTCTCCACTCCTCCACCCTCTTCCCGTCTACCACTCCCCTCCCTCACCTCCCTTCCACTCTCACACCTCCCCTCCACTCTCCCTCTCACCTCCCCTCCCTCCCGCTGCCACATCCTCATTAAATCATCCTCCTTTCTCACTCTCCCCCTCCTGCTCTCCCTCATCGTCTCTCCCTCCACGAAATCTCCTCTCATCCCTTTGAGCCTTTCTCGCCACTCCGAGTACAGTATCATGCGTGTAATTCAACTAAGAGTTCAGCTGTTGTGCAGATTCACTTGCGAAGCTAAAGGCCCTCAAAAGATATTGCGACTCGCTCTATTGCCACGACGGTCAAAAACAAGCCACTCAGGATACATATTACGTTAACAAGACTACATTATGTCTCACCCAAAGGCGCCCATACTACGTTCAAGCCACGCTTTATCAACCAGTCAAATATAAAATCGTTAACATAAAAAATGACGAAGATGTAGTCAAATGAAATGTTAAAAAACATTAAAAGCACTTCGAGCCGAATATATTTTCGTATGTGAGATGGCGCTAAGAAAATAACGGAGTACAAATCGATTATTTTAACCTCCATTGGAATTAAATAAAATATTAGGAAAATTTTGTATCATCACTTACGTACTTCATCTATTTTATCGTCATCGATTTGTTTTTAAGAGAAAAAGGCATTCACTCTTGGATAATATTTATTAAAACATAATTTTAATATTTTTAATTTTCGAAAAAACGCCGCTACAGAGAAGCTCTGCGGAAAAGTACAGTTAGCGTAAAATAATTAGGTAATTTTCAAAGATTTCTGTTTTATTGAAAAATTAAAAAAGTTAAATTAGTTCTAACTGGAAAGGTAATAGCCCGCTATTTATATATATCCCTACACCGTATTCTTTGTATCGCTATCTCTATTCAAACAAGCCTTTATCTCTTCTCCTTACTGGGGATCAATTGTGGAACATTTTTCTTTTAGCTTCTCCGCCCCTCCAATTATACCACTGGCTTTTCAGTCTTCTTTCGGATATTTTCATTGAATGAACTTATAACAACTGATGTGCAGTCTCAAATATTACTTCGTCGCTATCTTTTATGCTTTGTCGGCTTCTGAATCCTCACTTCCATGGCGACTGCTCCAAGACGAGATTCGATCTCATTTTATCCGCCATTATTACGTCGCATTGAATTTGTTTAGCAACGTGAAGTGCTTCTCGTTTTTGTGACCTAGTTTACTTTTCCTTTCCTTTCTCTTGGACTTCTTTTTCCTTTTTCTGCTTCATAAAAGCGAATTTTCCATAAAGATATGATTGTTCTATTCGAAACATCAATAGATTTTCCTCCATCTCTCATCAGGATCTAAGCATGCAATATAATGATTCGTTTTCCTACGCCAGTACTATTCCCGCTGAAGGCCCCTAGCGACTTAGTTTACTTTTCCTTCCAACCCAACAACTCATTAACACTTTGGGCAAATACGTGTTCTCTATGTGTACGGAAAACATGAAATCACATGAGAATTACAAGTAATCCTAATTTGAATTCGTTATCTCTATTTATCATTTCAAAAAACAACCCTCGTAAGCCTTCGATTGCTTTATACTTGTACAACATACCTTATGTGGCGCTCTGAAAAAGTAATGAAGCATTTAGATTAGCATATAATGAAAACAAACTTTTTTGAACGTATTCCTTTAGTCCAAAAAAAGGTAAAGCACAAGCATCTGATTCTGCCGGAAATGCATCCGAACCAAAGGCGTGCAATAGAAAGCTGCAAAGATTTTTTACTACAGGTTGAATGACTCAAATTCGGTAACATCGGAAGAGATACCAAACCGAAATCCAGATTTTCCCATATATAGAACAAAATAATACAAACTACCCGCGGTCTTTGCTATTAATAGCTCCATTTAAAAAAATTAAAATGTACATATTAATACTGAAAAAATTATTCTTGTGCCATACACGAAAGAACTAATGAATTCTCTTACAATAAATTTATAGTAGTAGGAGAGGAATTCTCTATAAAAGTGAATGCTTATTAAGATGCCGCCAGGAGAAAGGATCATAAGTGCAAAAACTATACTGTATAGAGTGGTAAGAAAAATAATTCATTGTCATAATAATGGAAAGCAAATTAAAATTCGGTCCAGGGAGGTTTAAACTGAGTACTGTTCTGCATTCTCGCAATTCTGCATTCCAGAGGCTGGGATAAAGAACGCTAACACTTATTGTAGATCCGTGAATAAATTTTCAACAGAAGCCTTGAGTATTAATCAATTTTCATTACTACCGTTCTATGTATTTTCTCTGACCCTGCAGGTTGAAGTTGCAGCGCAAAACTGATACCTAACTCTAATCTCTTCATCTAATTTCCATCATCCACGTGAGCTTAGAGTCAGAGGAGACATGCTTTGCACCAAAGCCTCCAGAATGGGATTTAAAAAGACGCATTCTCTAACGCTTTCGTGAATAAATTGAACGTGTTGGTTGTGCCTCGAAACTGAATTACGTCGACGTAAGACTTTAGATTCCGCCTCTATTCATTCACTTTAAGTTTTCATTTAAATCTCAAAGCGCCTTGCACACGACTCTTTTGGTTCAGGGAGTTGATTTCAAGTGTCCCGGTTGCAGTCAAAGTTAAAAAACTCGGAATTTAAAGATTCAAAAGGCTCAAGACTCTATGCAGTGTCAAATAGCCACAAAAGCTTGGGAGTTTGTCAGCTGTTATATCCTAACAAGTGCATGTGCGTATGTTTTTTCATTATATCATTTAGTGCGTGTATGCAATCAATGAATTCAGATTACATATTTGTTATGTTGCGTTGTTACCTAAAACCCAGCGTTCCTGAGTCTTTATTCGCACATTCAAATTTTATTTATCATCTTCTTACTAAGAGGACAACACGGAATCGAAATTTTAGGATTTTAAAAATATTATCATAGGCCATAATTCTCATTGTTAACATAGAATGAAAAGTTTAACCATATATATTAAATCTTAAAAGAAATAAAGCAGGCTTTCATCCCTCCGAAACTTTAATAGTGTCTTTTTGTTTTGGAATGAGAACTATAGATTTCGAAACATTGTCCCTAATTATAGTTTTCAGAATTTTGTTGATATAAAGCCTATTACTAAAACTTAAAAGCTTAAGAAACGTGTGAACTTAATTGTGGAAGAATATTCACGGATATTTATCTGTTTATGAGGTTGTATTTGTTCTCCTACTGAACTTTATTTATTATATCATTGTATTAATTTAATGAATTTGAAGTTACAAATAGGTTAGATCACACCAAGTGGTTTGATCTCAACTGTCATATCCAACTTACCCCTTAAGTCGATCATTTTTCATGGGTCCATATGTGTCCGCCCTTTGAAAGGTTTATAAATATACTCGAGGTTTCGCCTACGGCGCCCAACCCCAAAATGAGAGTCCTGGAACAGGATCTTCTACTGCATGTTATATGCGTTTGTGAGGACCATAATGAGAGTCTATGTGCAAAATTTGAGATCGATGGGATTTAAAATGGCTGAGATACGGAGCGTTAAAGAATGAAAACAAAGCTGATATTCCTTATCAGAAGCGCAGTTAAAATGTAAACGTAAGAATTTAAACTTTATCAATTGAAGTTAGTTCTAAAAAATGGTGAATATGCGCAATCCTGTCGCTGCAACGAGTTGTGATCGATTTATTCTCGCAATACTCGCTTGTTTGAAAGTGGGATAGTAGCAATCTTATTTACTGCTCCATCGCCAAGAACCTCTATGCAAGCATCTATCATCTCTGGTTTTATTAATGTTTCACCTATTGTGTATGGCTTTTTACATTTTGCAATTCGCAAAGAGACTAAAAAAGATGCGTGAAAGGCGGCAGAGCCAACATTTGAAAAAGCAAGCATATCTTTTTGTAGAGCTTTCATTGCTGAAGTAAGTTGTTGGAAATAATCAATAGGCTTATCTTTTAAGTGCGGATGTTTTCCCTCCAAATGTTTCTTCAAATTTTGAGGCTTCATTCCATCATTCGTTAATGTTTCTCCACATATGACACATAATGGACAGGTGCATGATCAGTTCCTCTCTTCGAAAATCCATACTGTATGTAGCTTTTGTTGTACTTTCTTCTAACGCTCTTTTTCTGTCTCTTCTCCGCTGGAATCCCTTCTTCAGAGTTCATTGTTTCCAATGAGATGAATCCAAATCTTTTAAGTCCTTTGTTACTCATTTTGATTATGAGGGTAAAAAATGGAAATATAAAGCAATAAGTGAAAATGAAATTGGATATAAAGAATGAATTGAAATTATTACTACCCTTATACTAAAAATGAAGTTGTATATCATCCAAAAAAAAATATTATTAGCTACTATAAATCATTAAATAATTATATAAAAATAATAAATAAAATATGAAAATACAAGCAGGATAAAGCATTATCTCATTACCCATGGTCTAAGAAACGTCAGTGATTTTTTAGCTACAGTAAGGATAAGAAATGGATCTAGATATTCTGTCGTGACAGCGATGCACTAAATGTGTATTGATATTTTAATATTTTAATAGAATGTAATTACAATGCAGTCTCAATTAGATGAGATTATTATAAGATTAGAGAGGTTCCGTTTAACTCGAGGGGCATGAGAAAAATTTGGTAAAGAATTGGTTTGAAAATCTGTAAATGAAAATTGTAATGTTCGATATAATCGCATCAAAGTTAACTCGTATGTATGGCATGCTTCCCGGCACATGTGTTTACCATACATGCCGGGGAAATAGGTGATGGAGTTCTTTAATGATATTTTACATGAAAATTGGAACATATTTTCTGATTTGAGACGTTTCTTATCATCTGATTTTGATTGTTGGAAATCGGTGCAGTCCCTTCAGCTTCAATTACTCAAAACTTGGGGATAATATAATGTTTCATGTTTGTGGACAAATAAACCGTTCAATGACTGTTTTCTGGGAGAATTGTCAAACATTACAAAAATCAATATACGTAATAAGTCAGTTACAAAACTAAAGTAGAATGGCGTTTCTATCTGTGTAAATAAGTAGTACTGATTTCATTAAACTAATTACATTAACATATAAAAATAACTCACCTTTCTGGAACAAAATGGTTTCCCAGGTTGATGTTTCACTGGCTTAATGGCAGAAATGATGAAAAGTATAGCTTCTCTTCCTCCTTGAAATCACACAATACGAACGTACTTCTTCCACTCCAGGCAAAACGACAATGTTCTCTGAGATCATTCACATTACTAAATGAGAATGCAGCAGAGGGTTAGGAGGAAAAGACCACAATACTCAAAAGATATTTCCCGTGATGCTTAAGTATTTTGATCTATTCCCAGAAAAAGAAATAGGAAGGTAGTAAAAAAGATAAAGCACCAAGCAACGCATTTTTCATTGTTCCTTTGGGTAGGATGATGATGAGCGGGGTAATTAGGGAGGTTTAGGCTCCCAAGGAAATTCGGTAGCTGCACATTGTACAGCAGGGGGGCTACCAAATTGCCTGCAGTACAGTGTACATGCCTGTTCGAGTCTGGAGGTTTTGTGAGCCAGCGGGAGGCATTCGCAGAAGGACCAAAAATGATATCTCTGGAATAGGTTTTATGATCGGATTTACCTCACATCATCGGCCCCTGTCATTTGTTTTCAAATTGCTTCTCTGAAACATTTTCTTCGATCCTTTTTAGAGATAACAATATACTCCCAGGTTACCCATAGCCGATTGGGCTACATAAATATCTTCAAACCGCTCGAGTCCCACCTAGAAGGCTTTAGAGTCCCACCAGTGGGACGCGTCCCACCGGTTGAGAAACACTGGTATAAAGTACACCAATTTTACGAATTTCAATGTGGTAACGCTGCTTTTTCTGGCATCTAAGACACTTTGTGTATTCCTTCAGTGTCATTTTGTCTTCCAAATCAGAAAGTTTTCCTAACTCAAAGATCTGTAGCAGCTTAATAATCAGAGTGATAATAGTATTAGTCATCCGTGGCGTACTGAATACGCCGCGTGCCTGGTCGTGTGACTCAATATTTGCTTTATTTCCGTCCTCCGAGCAGACGCAGCGGTTTGAATATACATCTACATCTACATCTACATATTACCCTGCAAGTCACCTTGACGGTGGATGGCAGGGGGTGCCGCGCACCAAGTTCCTAACTAATTATTATTCACTGTTATCTATTGTGGTCACGTATTGTCCTAGGGAAAAAGGACTCCTTATACCTCTCCGTCCTACTATCTATTTCGCGAATCTTGTCGTCATTATCCCTCCGTCCGATATACGTTGGTTGTCGAATAATATCCTTCATTTCATTTACGAATATCTCCGACCTATATTTATCTAGAAGTTTAAGTCTCGCCTGTAATCTACGATCTTTCAACGATGGCCAACTCAACTCATCAATGAGTAACGTAACGCTCTGTTTTTTATCGTAATTCTTTTTCACGAATCTAGCTGCTCGCCGCTGTATTTTTTCTAAATCCTTTATGAGTCCCCTCTGATATGGATCCCAAACCGCTGCTGCGTATTCCATTTGAGGTCTAACCAACGATAAATAACAGGATTCTCTCACCTTTTCCGTGCTTTTCCTGACTATCCTACGCACAAAAGCCAACTTCTTATTTGCCGCACCTATCACTCGTCTTATGTGGGTGTCCCAAGACAGGTCACGATTCAAGGTTACCCCGAGGTATTTCACGGATTCCGAAACAGGAATGATCTCACCATCTATCGAGTAGGTAAACACGGACGATGGGCTTCTAGATTTCCAAAAGTTTAGAACGTTACTCTTTTTCTGATTGATTTCTAGCTGCCATTCCTTGCACCAAACAGATAACGCATCCAGATCATCCTGAAGCTGACGATGGTCGCTAGGGCCACTAATTTCTCTATAGACTACGGTGTCATCCGCAAAAAGCCTGATATTACTTTTTACAACTGAGCTGATGTCGTTTATATAAAGCAAGAAAAGCATAGGTCCGATCACACTACCCTGCGGCACTCCAGAGACTACATCTGCCACACTCGAGGACTTACCATCGATGACTACTTTTTGTTTTCTATTCCAAAGGAAAGCGCGAACCCAGTTAATGACTTTAACATTAACGCCAAGATTTCCCAATTTTAATAACAACTTACGGTGGGGAACCTTGTCAAAAGCTTTTCTAAAATCAAGGAACACTGCATCGACCTGCTTATTATTTTCGCCGCATGATAAAACATCATTCACAAACAGACCGAGTTGGGTGTCACAGGATCTACCTTTTCTGAAGCCATGTTGACAGCTGACTAAGAGCGATCTACTCTCAAGATAACGCATTGTGTTGCTAACAATAATGTGCTCCAAAATCTTACATGATAATGATGTTAGAGAAATCGGCCTATAATTTTCGGGGTTTTCTTTGTCACCTCCCTTATGAATGGGTGTGACGTGTGCTAGTTTCCAATCATCAGGAACCTCACAGAGGGTAAGAGATTTCTCGAAAACTATCCGAAGGAAGGGAGCTATTTCTTCTGCTAGTTCTTTTAATACACGCGCGGGAATTCCTTCTGGTCCAGGATTTTTGTTGGGCTTTATCGCACTCAGTTGCTTCGCTATTCCTGCCTCAGAGATTTTAATATTATCCATCCGAGTACATCCATCGGGAATAAGATTATCTTTAAGTATATTTCCACCTGCCGTGAACGCCTTCGCGAAGTAAACGTTTAGTAGATTAGCTTTATCCTCCCCATCGTGAAGGATGTCTCCGGAATCACATCGCAGGGAGGGTATTGAAGGACCCACTCCCTTGACTTCTCTTACGTAGGACCAGAACGCTTTTGGATCCTCCTTCAATTTTGTATTTAATACCTCATTCCGGAAGGTGTTAAATGCGTTACGCATGGTTTTTCTCGCTAGTACGCGGGCACTGTTATACTCATGGACTATAGCTGTGCGATACTCATCGGAAGCGGTGGTAGGTATGTTTTTCAATTTTGCGTGGCTACGCCTCTGTCGTCTTAAGGCAATCCTGACTTCCTTATTAAACCAACGAGGTTCTTTCTTATCAGATTTTAACTTACTGGGGATAAATCTATTGATACCTCTTCCTAGTATATTCTTAAATAATAACCATGATGGCTCCATACCTAATCGTTCTGTCTTTTCACGATAACTGACAAAGGTACTTTTGAGATGTAAGCTGAAACTTTTAAAGTCGGCCTTGGCGAAAGCGTATACATTCCGAAGAGGCTTAGGATGTCTTTTGAGCTTTAATTCGCACTCCGCATACACAGCTCGATGGTCGCTAAGTCCCTCCTCTGTGGATACCTTAGTTATCCTATGCGGGATGTTAGAAGCAAGCAAGTCGAGAACATTGCCCGAACGCGTGGCTTTTTGTACCATCTGGATTAAGGAATATTCATGAAACGTGTCAATTAAGGCTTCACACGATTCGCGTTCTTTACCTCCCGTAACGAAACATAGGTTTTCCCAATCGATTGACGGTAAGTTAAAATCGCCTCCAATTATCACGTAACCGTCGTTCATAATAGATCTAAGCTCGGCTAATTGCCTCTCTAAACTTAAAATATAATCAACTTTGGCATTAGGTGGTCTGTAAAATGAGCATAAATATATCTTTTTCGAATTATCCTTACCTAGGCGGCACCACACGCTCTCGGTCGTTTCATCGATAATAGGGATCTGACAACTATCGTACTTTTCACTTATTGCCAAAAATACTCCGCCACCTATTCTATTGGCGCGGTCTTTTCTGTATACTCTATAGCTTTTCGGAAAAATTTCTTGGCTAGCGATATCTTCAGTGAGCCAACTTTCCGTACCTATAACTACATCCGCATGCAACGTGCGAATTACGTGTTCGAGTTCGGCAGACTTCCTACGAATGCTGCGGCAGTTTAAGACTATAATATTTAATTTCTCGTTATCGCCCGAAGCATTAACTGCTCTATTACGGCTTTCGCAGGTGGACTCTCTCACTTTGCGACCAGAAACTGTATTACACTCGATGCCCCTATGAAATCTCCTAATACGCCTACACCCTACCCTACTCTCTAATCTAAAAAAGACCTACCATGGTCGAAGATCCTACACGCTACACTCTGTGAAGCCTCGGTCGTGTAATGAACTCCAGAGCCGTTTAGGGGTACCCTACACGATCCGAGAACCGGCCGGAGATCAACAAAGTCGACTCCCATGCCCACACAGAAATTCCATAGCCTTTGGTTTAGCCCCGCCACGCGGCTCCAAACCTCCGAACCACAGTCAATCCGCGGGACAATACTACAAATGGTGAGCCGCACATCAGAACCCGACTCCTCTCGGACACGAGTGACCTCGGCGACCAAGTCCTCAAAAGAACTTAGAATCTCCTCGGACCCGCGCTTCGAGGCGTCGTTAGTCCCAACATGGACCACCATCCGCAGCCTAGAGCAACCCGTTGACTCCACCGACTCCCGTACCGCCCTCGTCACTTGGGGGACCGTTCCTCCTGGTATACACCTGGAGAACACCCGCTCAGCCACTCCCTCCCGGCGGGCCCGAGTTAGCAAGGGAGCCATAACACGCCGGACATTAGAACTACCTATTACTAGGAGCCCTCCCTTCCCACCCCGACTTCCCAAAGATCCAGCCTCCGCCAAAGAGACGGGAGCGGATGCGAGAGCATCGGCCGAAGTGTCGTCCTCCGACAACGCCGCGAACCGATTGCAAACTGGAAGAGGGTCTGCCGAGGCATTCCCAGCTCCCAGCCTTCGCAGGACCACCCCACGATCCCCCCGGTTGGAGACCACTCTCCAATCGTTGGGTTTCAGGATTGGAGCGACCCCAGCCCCCGAAGAGGTCCCACAAACACCCTCGATCACACCACCGACTTTCGCACTCGAGCGCACCCGAGTCGCCATCATGGCGCGGTGAGTTCTCGGGGATGGATGCGTTCTCCCAACACGAACAAGGGCCGACTCCGCTCTTGCCACCCTCCGACGGAGGTCCGTAACCTCTCTTACCAGCTCCGTGATTCGAGACCTCATTCCCTCGAAATCAGCGTCGCATAGAAAGGAGGAAACGGGAATCCTAGGTGAAGCCATCCTAAACACTAATCTGTACTAGCTATGAATTAAATTAAACTTCAAGCTAAGGTTATACTAAGTGACTAACTAATTCGTGGACTTAAGGTCTACGCTAGAGAGGAACGCAGGTAAAAAGTGAAAGGGAAGCGCTGACTCACCGCACAAACAACGTTAGCGAACAGGCAAGATAGAAACACAAGCAAGCGTTAAAACAATTTAAATTAGTACACCAACAGCGATAATCAAGTTAAAACAAGTTAAGTTAGTACACAAACAGCGTAGAGTTCTTACAGAAACAATTACTACCTGAATATGAGTTTTTTTAAAGCAAGTGCTAGAAAAATACTACTGAAAAATGACGATATTGGGATTAAGAGATACTACAATAAACAATATAAATAAATGTTAGTTCTACTTATCAGTACGGTTACTTCGACTCTACTTCTACTGCTACACAACGATACAGCTACGGAAGGACAGCTGCTACAGCTACTCTACAGCTACTGCTATTAAAGCGCCGGTCACCCGCAGGTTAGAAGCTCTTGCAGGAGGAAGTGAAAGGCACGTCCTTACCCTTCGACAGCCAGGCACTACGGGCGATTGAAAGTGATTTTTGTTTATGCTGAGTACGCAGCATGGTTGGTCATGTAAGTTATATTCTTTATGTTTATACTTATATCTGTAAAGTTACACTTTCAATTTCCATTGTACTTTGGAATACCTGAGGAATAAAATATTTTGTTTATTGATTATGGTAAAATAAACATCTCTATGATGAAATAGGCTAATCTTGCCTTTATTCTTAGTATATATGTAGGTGTCATTTTACTACGTGTCGCTCTATCGTTATCTCTCTGACAGAGTGATTGAAAAAGTGATCTTTGGCACTAAGTACGCCGCACGCCTTGTCACGTAAGTTATTTATTTATAATATGTAAATCTGTAAAGTTACAGTTTCAATTTTCGCTTTCCTTTGAAATGCTAGCAGATCACCGACTATATGGCGTTCGATTACTCGGCGTCCAACGTGCCAAAAAAGAATAAGGCAGTAATAGTATTATCAACAATGCACCATAAAACAGAAATTGATGACGAAACCCTTAAATTCTCAATTATATTGGTCTACAACATGACTAAGGGTGGAGTAGACACAGCAGATCAAATGTGTAGTACTTACACTGTAGCTCGTATTACTCGACGGTGGCCATTGGCAATATTCTTCTCGCTAATAAATATAGCGGGGATAAATGCTCAAATACTTTATTTTTCTTATGCTAACAATCCGAGGCAACCAAGAAGAAATTTTTTGAAGGAATTATCATTGGCATTGACGAAGCCCTATCTCACAGAAAGAGCAAAAATAAATTCTCTACAGTCAGATGTGAAGATACTCCTTTCGTATATATATGTCAAGGTAAATGTGCGTAGTCCGGTAAATGTGTACATTTCCCGGTTAATGTGCACATTTTCCACCATGTTCTGTAAATGTAAGTATGACATACTTTTACCGATTGGATTGGGGAAATGTACACATTTATCTATAGACACCGGTAAATGTGGATAAAGGTTGCAACACAGGCCACAACATGGCGGCGTCGCGAACATCTGTTGCAGTTTAGAAGTACGGTAAATGTGCGTTGTCCAGTAAATGTGCACAACTAAACTAAATTTGAACATGAAGGCAAATTTTACTCGGCCGCACAGGGTATGGTAGGTTAGTCGAAGTGTTTTTGGTTCCTCCTCACGTTCACTGTGTTCCCCCCTTGGGTTGGGAAGCGTTCATCTTAATATATACCAGTATATCTTAAGATATACCAGTACTTATTTCCACATTAACCAAGGCACAACGGTAAAAGTGCACATTTACCGGGAAATGTGCGGATAATACGTATTTCTGGTGGTAAATGTACACATTTCCCGATTACGTACCTTTACCGTAATATATATATATAACATAACGTGATCCTTCTTTTGTTCAGTTTTGTTCGCCCGCATACCAGGCGCCCTTATGTGACTATTATCTGTCCGAGACCTTATGGCCAAACCATTTGAAGTGGTGTTATTGTATATGATGGGGCGAATATGTATGTGTGTGTAAGGGAGAAAGAGAGAGAGAGAGAGAGAGTTTCGGACGTGGGTGGGTGGAGGAATGGCTGAGGGAGAGCAAAGAGATAAGCCAGCCCTCCTCGTGGACACTAGTGACAAATGGGGTGGTCGATGGACCTCGCGATGCCTTCTCCGGCTGTAGCCACATCCTCCCTGCAGCCGCTCGGTACTATTCACCTCCCTCTTTTACGCCCCCACCCCCCTCTCCCCTTCCTTTTCCTCCCTTCCGCTATTTTCCGCTTTTATCCCCGCCTCGCCTCCATTTCCTCCCTCGGCGCCCTTCCCTTCTCCGCCATTATCGCTTGCTCACCCGTCACACCTCTACCCGCCTAGTTCCTTACGCCACTCACCATCCAAACCCATCTCCTCTTCCTGTCTCCCTCTCTCCCGTCCCCCCTTTTACGATCCCTTCCCTATCTCCCTCCCCCTATTCCCTCACCCATCTCCTCTACCCATCTTTTCTTTCCCGCCCACCTTCCTACGCAACTTTCTCAGATCAACGCTTGTTTAGCCAACATAACTCCGTATACATACTGTTTAAAGGTCGTGGGATATTCTCTCCTTCAGTAGAACATTCATTCCCTCTCCGGAATTCACTTTCTTGATGTATCATGTGTTCATGTTTATTTTAGCATAAAACTTGCACGAAAACGACTCTATTCTTCATACCAGCGTAGGTACATATGCTTGCATATACAACTTTAAAAGATAATAACCTGTCCAAGGATTTTTCGTATTTTCTGATAGCTAGGGCGAGGAGGTCATCCAACTAGCAACCCCGTCTTCTACGTGGGGCTACTCCTCAAGGGAGTAATATTCTCGAAACAGTATCATCTCATTCCCTATCCCAGGTGCACTCATAAGACTCTCCTTTCGCTGGATTAGGGTGCTCGCTAACGTGAACTTTCCCGTGGAAATCCTCTCTCTTTCCCATGTAACACTACACCAAATGATACTGTTCCTTGGGGATAAACCTAAGACTGCTTACCTTTAAGTATTAACCACGCTTTCACTCTTTTGCTAGCCTCCTGACGAAATTTTCGTACGCCACCTACGCTAAGGGAATTAAATTACACTTCAAAATTTGTCTTGATTTTTATTTACGTTTTGACATATATAATTAATTCCTAGTCTCCAGGTTGGAGGAGGAATCGTAGTACAATTTGTGCTGCGTAATGATCCTGGCCAAACGCCAATAGAACTGAATCCTACAACCTATCTCAATTTGTCCTCCAGCTTCCGAGGTATAATTCATTTAAAAAATCTTATTCCAACCTGTGTTTTCCGAGTAGTATTACAATAAAAATTAATCAGGGCTCCTCCAATGATACCATATTTAAAGCATCAATAATGGCGTCGTTCTTCTTTCATAGCATTACTTCATGAGTCTAGCTATCCTATACTCAACTGTATAAACAACGACCTAAATTTAGCGTGCTGAAATAAAAATAAAATACTTATATTTTTAATTGGTTGATTTATAATATATCGAAAAACTTTCAGCAAGAGTTTATCATAACAGGTAATATTATTACTGACGGATATATGAAGTCGAGATGAATCGTAAATGAATATGAGAACAGTAAAAGTGTTTTGCTACAGTTTCTAGATTTAGGTTGCACCACGTAGTAAATTTATTGCGAGTTGCAAAAATGCTCTTCAACATAGTTAATCACTTTAGTTGCTAAATGATGAAACTATAGAATTGTGCAGCGGCGTAGATATCTCTCTCCCTAGACGAAACTTAATTGCTTGCGTTCCTTTCAAAGAAATATCCACCTAAACAGAGATAAGATCACTACTGCGCACAACCTGCACGCCATGGACCAGATATAGTCCGCTTCCTATTCCTCCCTCTCTAGCAATAGTGTCAAACAATTCCACGAATATTTCCCACGGGATAACGGCTTCATCACTTCTCCCTTCAAATTTCGGCATCAAATCGATTCAAAGGATGAGGCACAAATGCTGCTAAAATAATAAGAGGATATCTCTGGTTTTTTCGTCTTAAGACGGAGAAAATGGAGTAGAATAAGGGTCTGTAGTGATAGTTAGAAGACAGGACTTGGCGTGTCGGGGCGATCCTCTGAGAGTAAGACGGAGAGAGGGGAAGGAGAATCCCCCTCCCAATCAGTACCACCGCCCGCAGCAGGCTTCTCAAGAGTGAAGAATAAGGGAGTTGTTTCGCGAAATCTCTAATTAAAGGCGGAGGACGACAGGTTAAACCAACTCTCTTCAGTAATTGCGCCCCATTTGATCCCAAAATAAATGCATCCTCCTGTAACCCCCATTCAACTCCCGCTACTCCTGTTTCCCCTCCATCCTCCTCTCCTTCCTTCCCTTCACCCCGCTTCATCTTTCTCCATCGACCCTCTCTTATTTTACTGATCCCACGTCCTTCCCACGCTTCCTTTCGGAATTGTGCTACCTAAATATTCCCGCCCTCTTCCTTTCCTCTCCCACAGAGTAATTTCTATAATTAGATCGGTCGTCCAGAGATTCTTTCTCGATCGAAGAGAAGAAGTGTAAACAGAGAGTGAGTAGCCTCCTCTCCTCTATCCCTCCCTCCCCGCCTCTCTCTGAAATGACTTCATTCTGATGTCTTTCGAAGAGCCCTCTCTCTTTCTCTTGTGAGAGAGAGAGAAAGGAAGAGAGGTTTCACGCCGTCGGGTCGCGCGCTGAACCCAATGTGAGCTGTGATTCGCGTAAATAAGTTCCTTCTCGCTCCCGGAGTTGTTTTCTTCAATTATAAGGAAACGGAGAGCCTTTCTCATATCCAAGAGAGAGAGAGAGTATCCTTTAAATTTACTGTTATTATAAAAACAATCTAGTGGTTAAAACGAAGTATGTTTATTTTAGGACTTTTCCTTTGATGAAGACTAAATGATAAAAGCTCAACATTATATACACCTCGATTAGAGTTTGATCGTGAAAAAACATTTAATATTATTATTGTCATCGGTGCCGAATGTTAAAGACTTTAACAGATCATTTCTTATACAGTCAAACTCGGATATAACGAGCGCCACGGGACCGTCTAGTTTTGCTCGCTATAGCCGTTAAACTTAATATCCGTGAAGGCAAAAGCATGCATGCGTATGGTGAAATAAGACATAAGAAGTAAAAGTGAATATATAAACAGAAAGTTTATTTAGTAAATTTATGGAAAAACATAAAAATGAGAATAAACTAGAAAATTTAAAATAAACATTTGTACATATAAAATTTACTCACAGCTGCATCCTTAATCACTCCCCTTTTTAGAAAAATATCTTTGAATGGTAGCCTGTTTCATAGATTTCACTTTGAAGTCTCTTAAGTTTCCTCTTATTACACTTATTGCACTAAAAACACCATCGGAAATGACAATGTTTTCAAAAAAATCATTTAATGTTTCCACAGCATCCTGAGCTTGAGAGTAAGTTGGCACGGCTTTCGTCGGGATTGTGTCTTCGACACATTCAACAATGTCTTCATCACTGTCTGCTGTGTTTTGAACTGTCTCTATCATTTCACTCTCCGTAGGAATTCCACTGGTAATCAAAACATCATCAACATGAACAAAATTGTCAATGTAATTTACATGGTCAAAACTCGCAATTCCATTTTCTTTAAGCAATTCTGACAGAGGTAGATCATCTACATCAACGTTATGGTTATCAATCGAAAATTCTCCCGATATTAAACCAGACTTCCGAAAACAGTTTATGATCGTTGTAGGTGAAACATTGTCCCATGCATCTGTCATCAAATGAATTGCATCCAATACAGAGACGTTGCCATCTAAACCTCTTTCCCTCCTTTCAATCAACTGTAGAACAAAAAATCGCTTGAAATGGCCTTTAAAACTTTTAATTATCCCCATGTCCATTGGCTGCAAAATAGAAGTCGCATTTGGAGGCAAAAACACCAGTTTTACATTGGATAACTCCTGCATATGTGGGTGCGCAGGACAGTTATCGACAAGGAGTAAAATGTTTCTATTTTTCCTCCGTAACTCGTTGTTCCACTGACTTACATATTGCTGAAAAATATTGGAAGTCATCCATGCCTTTTTATTAGCTGCATATTCAACGGGAAGCTTCTTTACATTATTGAAGCAACGCGGCTTTTGTGACTTACCAATAACAAAAAGTTTTTTTTTGTCACTCCCATTCATGTTTGCGCACATTAAAACTGTTAAACGATTCTTAGGTCTTTTGCCACCAACACATTTGTCACCTTTGAATTTAAACGTTGCATCAGGCATCATGTTGTAAAACAGTCCAGTTTCGTCGGCATTGTAGATGTCTTCTTCTCTGTAACCTTTTCGACACTCCTCCCAAACACTTTTCACCCATTCACTTGCCGTTTTTGAATCTGCTGACAGGGCCTCTCCACTGACTTTCGCATAAACAATGTTATGCCGATTTTTAAAACGATCGAGCCACCCATTATTGCATGTGAAGTCTCATGTCCTAACTGTTTTGCAAATTTATCTGCCTGTACCTTTAAAATGGGGCCGTTGATGGGGAAACCAGCATTTCTCTGCGTCTTAAACCACTCCAGCAGTGCTTGATCAACAGTACCCAAGTCACACTTCTTCATTTTCTTGTTCGTTGTTAGGTTGTTCTCTAGTGCAGATAAAATCGCTTCTTTCTTTTTCCATAAGGTTGAAACCGTAGACGACGATAAATTAAATTTTTTGCACACTTCAACATTTTTTTCACCACGTTCTAACTCTCGAATAATATCAACCTTTTCGCGAATAGACAGACACTTCCTTTTATGTACGGACATGTTACTCGTTCAAGGGCAAAATCTCAACTGATTTTTGTGATCAACGCTACGAACTTTCTTTGCAAACTGCGAGCTTACCAATTCCAGGAACAGTTAATGAGGAGACGGATTAAATCTGGGATTTCCCATCTTTACGTGGGAAAGGGTGTTGGGTGCATTCGGCTGAGCGACGGGGGCGGGCGCCATTGTACATGCCCTTAGCCCCTTACCCCCCTTCCAAACACAACCTCCTGGCTGTAAAAGAGCTGGGGGTTGGGAGGAGAGGACAAAGGACCTCCGCGGGTGCCACTGTACCTGCAAGTTAGGAATTCTTGGTTTGGACGAAGGGATTATTTTTTAACAACAACGCCGCGGTCTTTAACCTCCCCGAGGGATAGGGTGTAGAGGCTGGACTCGAGAACACAAGGTTACATATCTTGGGTCACTATGAGGATTGAAGGGGCTGACCGCCACCGCGTTTGAGACAGTGAGAAGTGGTCGAAGTTTGCTCGATATATCCGTGAAGCGTGCTCGTTATATACGTGAAATATTTGTATGTAAATACTCGTAAACTTATCTTGGAGGTAGCATTTGCTCACTATAGCCGTGACCTCGTTACAACCGTGCTCGTTATAAACGAGTTTGACTGTATTTATAGGACTATTCATTATTTTATAGGGTACGTTTCAATTTGTAATTATAGAATTTTAACATATTTTACCCAAATATTAAATTGAAAATATGTAAAATAAATAAAAAATCTGCTTCTTTGATTAATTTTAAACATTGGTTAAGAAAGTCAATCAATACAGTAACAGCGACCTAACTGCATTTCATTATACAAAATTCGTAACAAAAGGCTCATAGGAAATGTTTTGAATCACGGTTGATTGTATGAACGACCTGCTCTAAAGGATGACAGCTACTTTATTGACAGCATTCTTTTAATGGGCAGTTTTTTAAACCTATTTAATCTCAGGTACTTCATATTTTTATAGTCATTGCTAAAAATTAAATGTTATTTTTAATTTAATTTGGATTCCATGATTACCGCAAGCAGCTCTTTCAATAACTCGAATATTTCTCATAATGAGAACTTGGGCTCTTTTCGACCGCGACGAGGATTCGCAAAGAGTGTCTTTCCTGCAGATCCGTTTTAATATCCAGAATCCGAGCGTTTCTCTCAAATAAACTTCTTTCGTTCCGAGTTCATTCCTTCAATGCGTTCACTTGCAATCCCTATCAAGTGGCTTTATTGTCTCCGAAATCCCCTCGGATCTTTATATGCACTTATTCTCGTTCACTCTGAAATAATTCCTTCCCCACGTCTTTGTATTAATGTAATATTCGCCTTAATACTCCCGAAAATTTTGTGTCCTTTTGAAGCTGAACAAAAACTCAAACAAAATCTAGATAAACATGTTGTGCCAAAGGCCGTTTTAAATTTAATAAAACGCAATCTGGACGTAAAACAAAACTTTACCCCTTCATCGGACTTATGATACATCATTCATTAAAAAGATGAAACCTCTATCTTCATTTTGGCATGAAATTACTGAAGTACACTATTATGGATATAGTTGAAAAAGCATGTTTTCCAATAGCCATAAAGGCGTTAGGGAAAACCTGATTTCGGCCGCAAACCAGCCATCATAAGTGATGATTCACTGATCTTAGATTCTAAAAATTTAATTTTTCAATTTGGTTTCACTCATTAGTTGAACTCGATGATTCTTTCTTGAATATTTATTGTAGTGCTAGCGAATACACTTAGCATAATAAAAATAAACTTTTTTATCGTAATTACATCTCTGGTGTTATTCCGCCTCGCCATTTCTAGCGGAAATATATTTAGGAAAATGCGTAGGAGAAAAGAATAGTGCAACTCTAAAACAACTCTTTATAGCAAAGCCTTTACTGCTTTTGTAAGACATATTACAGAAATGTTGGATGATTCACAAATAAAAAATCAATTAATTGAATTTTTTAAATAACTTATTTACTCTAAAATGCGACAAATTTTCATTATTAAATATCTATGAATAAATTTAATCATAATTGAATGTGCAAGTGCAGTGTAAAATTGTGAGGTTTTGGGGCCCTTTGCTAACCTCCTCCATTAATAGTTCATGATCCGCGTTACAAGGATAGCCCACATACTACTGCATGAATGATTCCAATCCTTATCATGCGCAATGACATCACCGATACTAAGCTAAAATAAAAATTAGGTATAATACCCAATGTTTGTAGATTTATAGGATAGGTGCGCTAAATATTAATAAATTAAACAAACTCCTTAATCATTGTAAATAAAAGAAACGTTAAAAATTTATCTCCTACATTTTGGTCTGTGTTCTAGCCAGTCCTCCGCAAGATAATAACTAAAGAAACTTTTCTGTTCAGGAGCAATATTATTTTTATGAACAACATTTGTCAAAAGAATCCCAGTTTTTACGCCAATCTGGGCATTACTGTAATTTTTCTGTTGTCGATAATCCAGGAAATTTCATCGAACCCATAAAAATTTAGAGAAAGGAAATTTCCTAAGTTTCGGAGAGGTAAAGATGAAACGGCACACGGTCTCCAATATTTTAAGACTCAGCTTACACTTTGTTTTTTATTTCTAGCGAACATGTCTAGCGGACCCGAAAACAAGAATTGAAAGATTTATTTGAGAGAACTACGGATGCCGTTGCTTCATCAACAAAACAGATGTTACGCAGCACATGGCAAAAGGTGGGATTCTATTTCTAAAACTTCACATCCACAAAAGGCGATTCCGAAAAACTCGGCGAATTAATGCGGAACACCCAGCGGTAGAGATATCACCAATACTTTCATAATTCGCTTAACTTCATGGAAACGACCAGCTCATCGGCATTTCAAAATATTAATATTTTGCGTAGATCGAAATCCGCTTATTCCTTTTTAGTAAGGGCTGTTTTCTTCGTAGAATTATACAGGTCCTTTGGAATATTCGTCCCCGCTAGTGCGACATGCTCGGAAAACAATACTGAAACGGTTTCAGGCTTAAAATCTTTATTTCGCGTCGGTAAACACGTCCCAACGCTCGGAAGCGACGATTCTTCCCTCCTTTCTCTTCCTCTCTTCTTCTTTTTCTCTCTGCCTCCCTTGTCCGCTCCGCCGTCAAACTCCATCGCTCTCTCCCTCTCTCTCTCCGTCCCGCGGCTCACTTATCGCACAAATCCAAAACGAACCCTCGCTCAATCCCGCTCTTGTCCCCATCAATCCTCTTCTTCCGCGTCACAGCCATTACGGCAAGGAAACCACGGGATTTACACTTCGGAACAAAAACCACAATATTTCAAATTCCCAACAGTCTTACTCTTCCCTCAAACCTCAACTATCTCTATCTATCTATCTATCTATCTCTCTCTCTCTCTCTCTCCGCTAAGTAAATCCAATTCTCCTCCTCTCTCTATCTCTCACTCTCTATCCCACTCCTCCGATCTAATTCACCAAGGGAGACATTCCTCTTCAAAACGATTATCGGTGTCTTTCAAAAGAGTGGTTATATCTCGAATCATTTATTTACTATTTTTATAAACATGCTATAGTGTTTTTTTCTTAGCATCTCATAGGAGCAAAAGCCATTCCCTTAATGACAAATAAACCTCGAATCTCATGGAAAGATAATATTAAAAGGTGATTTTTCTTGTGCTTTTTAAATAGAAACTAAAAAACCTAGGTAAATTCTGCTCAAATATTTGTTTGTTTTACCTCAGCATATTCAAGTTGAGTAAACTGAGAAAATTTTCGAAAGTAGAGAAAAGATTCAAACACAGCGAGTGGTTAGAGATGGGAAAGAGCGAGCGTTTTTGTCAATTTTTAGACAAATAAATAATAAATGCAAAGCAGAGAGGATAAGTGACGAGCAACAAGGAGTGGTAGGACAAATAATAAAGAAACAGAGGGGAATTGATGAAATGGAAATAGGAGAAGGGAAGACAGGTAATAGATGGAAGGAGTGGGAGATAAAGAGAAAGGGAAAGATCTGAATAGAGAATCGTAAGAAGCGGGATTGAAATAGGGACTGAGAAATAGATACAACGTAAGAGGGCAGGAGAAATGGGAGATGGCGGGAAAGTGAGAAGACTTGAAGTATGTAAAGATGGAGGGAAATAGAGCCGAATAGGATATAGAATAAAAAGTGGAAAAGTTTGACAAGAAGAAGAGAAAGAGGAGAACGGACCGAGAAACATAAGATACAAAAATAGAAGATTTTAAGAATTGGAGAATGTCAAAACTGAAATAGAGAAGTGGAGAAAAAAAGAAAGTGTGAGGGCGGGAGGAAGCACAGACGGAGAGAAAGAGAAAATAAAGAGAGGGAGGAAAAGGAAGAGAAGGAAGGATGGAAATAGAGGGAGAGAAAGAAAGATAGGAAGGGAAAAAGAGACAGGAAGGGAAAGAAAGAAAGATAGGAAGGGAAAGAGAAACAGGAAGGGAAAGAAAGAAAGAGCATGCCGAGTGGAAGTGAAGGAGTTGAAAGAGCGGTCCCAAATGAGAATGGTGGAAGGAGGAAATAAAGAAACTCACTCTTTCTCCTATCCCCTTTTTTGAGTGTTTTGCTAACTCACCGTTGCCATAGCAACGCAATGAGAAGTCTGAGCCACTTGAATTTTATGCTCTTCATACTGTCGTGACAAAGCCGTCTTTTTATACTCAGAGCAGATGTTGATAATTTAGGAAGGCGAAGTTTCCGTTTTTCTATTGAATTTTACTTTTCTTTTATTTTCGTGTAGCGTCTCCATGCCTTCTTATGGCGAAATATTATTTCCCTTAATAAATTTCTATCTGGACTTGAAAATTATTTAGATTATTATTTAGATAAATCTTCTTCGATCGTTAAATTTCTCTTTTTTAAATTTACCCCGTGACTGTCTCCGAAAAGAATTGATGGTTAAAAATTTACTACCGCGTCTAGCTTTTGCTTCCTGGCATTAATTCCAGAGTCATACAAACTGCAATAATATATAGGTTAATAAATATCTTAATATGCACCTAATGAATTTAAATAATTTACTGAAACTAAAATTAAAATTTCATTTATTTTTCCATTTCATTTTGAAATAATATTCAGTGAAACAAATATTAGAGAATGATTCGTTTTTCTGCCATGCTATGGAAAGAGATTTAACGTGGAAGACGTTTTTTAAGAATGTAAGAAAAAACCTCTATATCAAAAGAGGAAAACTTTTTACCGCGTCATCAATATTCTTCACGCTGTCATATCATCAGGTTATCTGATGTCGCGAAATTCTTTTCCGTTATATAAAGCCTTTCTCTTGGATTGCGAACATTGTATTTCTTTTCTGGGTTACGATCTTTTACATCATGTCACTATGCGTTTTATGCAACTTCTGATGAATTGTACGTCGTAGAATTATGAAGGGAACTACCAAGTAATATCTATAGATATTCTCTTTTGCATTGATTATATTCCCTTCAAGCTGTAGCATACAATTGAAATTCACCGCTAATTGAATGTCAAGGAAATAAAATCTCAGGTAACACAATGATATTAAATCCAATTTATATTAATAATAGTGATTCTGTGGCTCCAATTTGAAGTTACACTTGTTTTATACGCTGTATCTAGTGTTACAGACCAATTTTAATCAAGGGTTAACGAAAGTTTTTTTTCTTATAATAACGTCACTAGCTCGCTTTTCCTTTATGGATAAAAACAAATACATATGAAAAATTGAAAAAAATAAGTATTTATCCTAGATATCTCCGAGAGCCATAATAAGGTTATGAGAAAACAGATGCACATTTCGGCTACAGTGCAGTCGTATTCAGTCGAGATTTACCGAAAGTATATTCTTAAACAAGATGATCCAAACGGAACTACTTTCCACATGGCCGCGGATGAACTGCTCTTTGTTCTCAAAGTTCATAATTTAACGTTAATAAAATGTTGCAAAGACATTCGAACGGAAAACTAAATCGATCACGCTTATTTGTGTGGCAAAAATAACGCAGGTGTACTAGACTATACCGAATCCGAGTCCAACAATAATTGTAGTAATGGCAGCACTCTCGTAATGAGCGATAAAAAGTGCAAAACACCAGTATTTACGCGAAAATCAAGAAATACGATCGATAAGCAAAATTCAAAGATACAAATTAGAATTTACATTTCTTTCCTCGGAGAATAGTACTAACTCAGCTCCGATAATACAGTTATAAGATATTTTAATATGAAAGAGAAAATTAACCTGCACGATGGATTTCAGATTTCCTATGAAAATCAAATGGGAAGAATAGTTCCTAGAATCGAACCCGGGACTTTCAATCTTCACAACGAACACTATCTTCGGGCGCTCAGCCCTAGTAGCAAGAGATTCCCACCAAGTTTCATGAAAATCGGTCTTTTGGTTAATAGGGGTGGGCAGGCAGACACACCGAAGAAACTATAAGCTTATTTCCATTCTAGAAAGTAGCTTAAAACACGTGCGGAGTTTTTTTTTTGTACGCGTGCGGTAAATGGGGGTTGGTAGGTGGGTGTCCGCTAAGGGGTGAAATTCGCATATCTGATACACCCACGCGCAGCGGAGGAAGGTCGCTGAAACGTATACGTATGCAAAAGTGAACTTCGTGCAATAAACAGCCGTGTTTTGAATGTTAACCCAATTCATGAGGCTGAAATTTATGAAAGGGAATTAAAACGCGCCTATTTATTGATGTGGCAACATTGAAGGCGTCACTGCAGATAAAATACACCACGCAGTGTCAAACGTGATCGGTTGAAATACAGTGGCACAAAACTGATCAGACCGCGAAGTTTGTTTTTTCAGCTCGCTTAGTTTTTTATATTAGTAGCGCTCCAGAAATGGAAGTATGATTATTTAAATAAAAATATAAATTGAGCTTTGAGCTTTAGTCTTAAGTAATTATAGATAAAATTAAATAGTATGACCATGAGAGACTATCGCCTCAATTTATTCATTACATATTCTAAACGAAGGAATATCATAGAAAAACAGGCTACAAATCAAAGAAGAAGCTCACTTGTGTAGATATTGTATTCGTAAGAAGTAAACCAAGCGTTTTCATTTTTGGCAGAATTTCCAATATACTAAATTTTGGCAGCATTTCCACAATACTAATTATTAACTAAACGTTAAAAATTTCAATACTAATACGATACTGTTACATCTATAACCACTCACTCAAATGCAATTAATTTCCCTGGAATTAATTATAGCTTATTTCTTTTATTATTCAAGCGAAATGATATGACGAAATTTAACGTTTGTTACTTTCCATAAAATTATGACTTCAAAAATAATTTCGCAAAACTTTTCTGGCGCACCTTATATTTAGGGAGATGAGATATAAACGGTCATATTAATAATTTTAATGTCTATTCAATACTAAAATTCTCTTGTGTTATCCAAATAAGTGCAGAATAAATTTAATGCTGAAGCAAAAATCTATAAATTACCACAGAATTCTCTATTTACGACATTTGAATAAATAATTTTCCGTAAAATTTCTGTATGGATTTTTTTTGCGTTAACTTTGCATTGAACGTGTTTATTTTTCTGTGAGATGAGTCCGCAGACGTGCGTTCGCTTTTTTCTAACTCGGTTAAATAAATAAGAGTTCAATTAGTTGATGAAGTAGTTAACATTTCATTAGCACTAGAATAACATTTAGCAAGAGACATTTATAGAAGAGCGGCACCTGGTTGTAGTATGACCTTCGTTACTTACGTTCAAAATGATATCAAAATTATAATTAAATTAATGTTGCCAAATAATTAGAGCGCCTGGAAAAACATTTCCAGCATTCAGTGTTTATTTGGATAAATTATTCATTGAATTTCGTGTTTTTGTAATTTAGTCAACCCTATATTAGGTAAAATTCTATGTACCTTTGAAAAAGTGATATTTTTTAATTCTGTCAATCAATGTACAATACAAACATACGTTAGAAAGCTCTCTACCTGACATTAATTAATAATTCTTATAATTCGAAGTGACATCATTGGGTAATTACTATTCGAGACTCAGTAACGCCTAGGCGTTTATGATTTCTGTCATTTGTAAAATTTATCCGCCCATCTCTGCGGAATGTGACAACCTTTAATGCATAGAGCAAAAATCTCTGCGTCACAGCTTTTAATGCAACGCTGTTTCATTATTCAGAACTGATGTCTGACAGCATGAAGTCGCGCCATGGACTCGATGTATGATTTCTCAACAAAAATTTGTTCTATTCTATTGCTATGGATTTCAATGTTTGCAAACAACCAGATCTCAATACGACTGCAAAACGTATGCAGATATTATGAGGCAAATAGTAACAGAATGTCCATTTCACACGTGTTGCTGGCTCACTCGACGGTTTTTTTTGGATACGTAATCGTTGTTTTTACAGGCCTCTGAAAACAGAGCGCGAACGCATGAGCGGAGAGTAAATTCGCTGATCATAGTCACGTCTGCTCTTTCTCGTGATTATCATTAATGCGATAAAGATCTCATAACATGCACACACATGAAATGGACGCGTATAAACAAAAAATAAAAAAATAAAGACAGGACAAGGGTTGAGATGGACTAAGGCCTATAATAAGGAATACTAGGAATCGACGATGGAGACAGTAAAGATTGGATATATATATATATATATATATATATATATATATAAAATCCTGTATAGGCCATATGAGGGGAGAAGATGAAGGAAGTTCGTGCAAAGTTGAAAAGAGAGACTGCGTGAGGGAAAGAGAGAGAAGTTGGAAAGCGGAAAGAGAAGAGTAAAAGGAAGATGAGGAAAAAGAGTCGTAGAAAATTGGAGAAGCAAGACAGTAAGGTAGAAAAGGGTTGGGGTAAAACACCTAAGAAAGAAAAGGAGAAATGGTACAGGGAGAGTGAAGAGAACTGAGAGAAAAAACGTTTGACTGAGGGAGGACTAAAGGAAAGGAAATGAAGACAGAGTGAGAGAACGAGAGAGTGAAGAGAATATGGTATAGGTTCAGTGAAGGAGAAGGAGAGAGATAGTGGGGAGGAAGAGGATGGAGAGGGATTGGGGAGGAAGAGAGAGAGAGAGGGTAAGATGGTATATGTTGAGGGAAGGAGGTGAGAGATAGTGGAGAGGAAGAGGAGGGGGAGAGAGAGAGAGTGGGGAGGAAGAGGAGGGATAGGGATTTGGGAGGAGAAGAGGGAGGGAGGGGAAGATGGTATATGTTGAGGGGTGGAGGTGAGAGATAGTGGAGAGGAAGAGGAGGGAGAGAGAGTGCGTGAAGGAAGGGGAGGGAGAGGGATTGGGGAGGAAGAGGAGGGATAGGGATTGGGGAGGAGAAGAGGGAGGGAGGGGAAATGGTATATGTTGAGGGGTGGAGGGAGAGATAGAGGGAGTGGGGAGGAGGAGCGTTAGGTGGCAAGGAGGAAGAATTGCTCGAATGGTGGCGTTCACGTTTTTTGCCGTTTTTCGATTCGTTTCGAAGCGAACGACGATATTTCTTTCGCCGCGATCCCCTCAATCTTCATCTCTTCCTTTCTCCTTATTCATTCTCTCTCTCTCTCTTTCCCTTTCCGTGTCCTTTTCGCTGTCGCATAATCCGCGTCCATGCGAATTAATATCAATGCCATCGATTTCAAATGCGTTTCCGTCCAGAACTTTTCGAACGCTGCTGCCTCTCGCCACTTTTCAAACAGAAACGCCAGGGAGATTCAATAAAGCCATTTTTCTACTCGTTTACGTGAATAATAGAGGCGGAAAGTTTTTGGCGGATAATTCATTTCCTGCGAAACTTTGTTTGCATAATCTATTTAAGGAGACCTAAAGTTGCGCAGAGCGTTGTTCTCGTTTTAATTTGACATCATGTTACGTGAACGTTTCCAAAAATCTGGCGGAGAAATAGGAACTGAACGATAAACTCTAACGAAGGGAATGTCAACGTTTTTTGCTGCCCTTGCAATTCTGTCCGTTTTGTTTCTCTCTATTTTCTAAAAATATCTACAGTGACCAACATTCTCTAAATAGAGATTTTTTTATTTTTATCGTTTTAAAAATTTTTGAAAAGAAGCAAATAATATATGTATATAGGAGAATGACAACAGCAAAGAGAGGATTTTTTGTTTCACTAGTATCTAAACGTGAAACTTAAGATGACTATTTGAGAAAATTTTTGCTGTGATTTATTTTATCTCATAGGCAATCTGCGCACTCTCTACACGCCATTTTATACAAAGTGCGCTGATCAATCCCTTTCGTTAACATGATCAGATTCCTTTGAAAAGCATAATTTGGCAGTGCTAATTAATTTTAGAATGTTACTTTACAATTAAATAATCAACGAGCGGGATTGACAGTTTCTACTAATTTTTATTTAGAATCGAAGTCATTGGCTATTCTTAGTTCTATGTTCCACATAGATAAAATATAAGTTTGAATAAGAGAGTCACGTTTATGTCTTGAATCAACATTAAAAATGCAATTATTAATCCATAAATCAACGGATTAATGCAAGAGCAAATTTCATCTGAAACAATCATTTTCAGAGGTATGAAGAATATTTTTGTTCGGCTTTTAAATATTTCTATACTTCTTGATCATGCTCATTTTGTGCAAGTTTTTATAAAATAGTTATTTTCCCTTTAATAACTCGGGTTTCTCTTTTCCGGAAGAATTAAAAACAGACGTTCATTTTCTTATTTTAGATGATGCGCCTAAAAATTATTTTTCAACGGTTTAAATTTGTAAAATATAAAAATAGATCAACGATACGCTTTTAGCCTGCAAAATTTGCCTCAAGAAGACGAGTGCAACTAAATAGATCTGTTGTATTGATCCTACGTAGCATATATTAACTCGGATAAGTCAGGCGAAAGGATTTCTCGTATCTGTCAGGGAAGAAATTGACATTTGTCCCCACATCTTTCGGCGAAAACGGATCCGCGAGTGTGCGAAACGATTTGATGGAAAGAGAGACGATTAGATAGCACGTTATTCAGTATTTCGGATGCCATTATTCACACTATATCCATTTTGTGGCAACAATTTACTAAAAGATATTTTAAACGGAAATAGTCCATTAAATTTGCTTTAAATATTAACTCATTAGTCAGCATTAGAGCTCAAATCTTTTTAAACAATGCTTTCGTGCCTCATTTTCTGATTGTATTTCGACGCCCACCCAACTTGTGGAGATATGGTCACAATACCCTCCTTATGAAAAATTATGCAAAATTGACAGGCGAAATGGGTAATTCACAGGGATAAGTTCAAAGTAAACTCCATGAGATAGAAAATATTTTCCTAAATATCACGGAAATTTGAATAAGCTTACTTTTTAAAAAATTATGAAATTACTCAAAACATTGCAGTTAATGAAAATCTTCAATTCGCTACCTGTTCCGAGTATATTGCGCGACAAGTGAACCTGCAGGCATCGTCGAACTTTATGGAAATATTGCCACAAGTCCGAGAAAAACGAGAAAACAGTGCGAGCAATCGATTGCTTTAAGATTCCTCGCCCCCGACGAGGCCATCCTTCGAAGACGGAGATGGGCGCACGTGCGTGTCTAAGTAGCGCAAAGAGCGCGGCACGGCTGTGCACGCGAAGTACGTGGAGCGCGGCCACTGTCTCAAGAAAGAAGCCGGCGCACGCGATGCTGCGATTATATCCCCGCAACCTTGTAACGAGCTCTTTCCGCAAAGTTTAGGACGGTTGATAAGGCCCGGAAGTTTCCATACAACTGCTGCTTAAGAGTGAAAGAGCCCGAGTGCAGAAGGCTGGAAACGGCGAATAGGTGAAGGCCATTCGGATCGCAACTCTACGGTGGATTGGAATACGTCAAATTTAATGACTATCAAGATTTCAATAACAAGATCTTCCTTGGGCTCTATTGAAATTTTCAAAATGCAATTCTTGTCGCACTCAAACGTAATTTTGCAATAAGAAAAGCAGTAATAAGTACGGCAAAAGTCTGCTAACGCAGGCTCCCAAACAAAAGTGGATTTCTGAAGACAAAGAAAACTTTCGTTGAATTACTTGGAAAAATAACCAGACCAAATTTTAATTTATAAACAACGAGATAGGAAAATTATTTCGCTTAATAAAATGAAAATTTATTCAAATCATTAAATCGCGAGACTTCTAACTTTGTGAATGAAATTTTTTTGTCACAGTTTAAATTGATTTATTGATAAAAGCTTAACATATAGTTGATGGGTAAGCAAATAAAACATGATTTATATTTAGCGGGTAAGGGCAACAATTTTTGTAACAATATGTTCGCCACGCCAGTGGAAAAGGCTGCAAAAAACAGCATACGATACACCGAAATGTGTTTCGCATTACCCTCGAACCCGAGGTGAAAAAGTCGGCGGTTGCGAGGACTCCGGATAACTTCTATCGGAAGTTTCTCACCATCTACACTTGCATTGTTTAGTAGTATTATACGGCGTGATAACTTGGAATAAATAAATTAAAGAATAAAATTATAAAATTTATGAAATATTATTTCCATCCCGAATAAATACAATATCAACAAGGCGAAAAATCGGACTAAAAGGAAATGGAAAATCGAAGGTGGTTGTAAACTATTATAACTTCATTAATTGCTGGTCTTTATTTATGGCTAACGGATTATAATAATTCCACACCGAACGCACTCACAAGGAAGGAGGGAAACCCGGTGCCGGTGTAGGAGACAGGATGGAATCCCAAGGCAGGGCAGACTCGAGAGTCCATCCTGCCTGGCGAAAGGTGGACTCGAAGAGTCCGTCTCACCTAAACCAGTCATCAGGCAGGACGGACTCTAGGCGGCAGCTTGGACTCTCGAGTCCGTCTTGCATGGGCTAGGCAGGGTGGACTCTATTAAATAAATATATATATATATGTATGTATATATATATATATATATATATATATATATATATATATATATATATATATTTGATTTGTCAAAGTTTTCGTGTATATTTTGATTTTAACGAGCATTTCAAGATTTCTCGAAAAATATAAAATAACAAAAGTGTGATTTTGATAGATTTAAATGTATAAACTATTATTACAAGCAATTAAGAATTGAACAAAAAGACTTCATGTTTAATAATAATTCATAATATATTTTAACAGATTGTGAAAATTATTTATTTGTTTTTCCTTTTTTCATTGAAAAATATTATAGGAAGCGTGAACAATTCACAGATTTATCGAACATACCATTTTTTGACAAAAACTTTCCATAAATTGAAGCTTTTCACCCATTTTGAGTTGATGTTATAGTATTTAAAAGTTCATTTTGCTAATTATAACCTTTATGTAATTTTTCCTTTTGATTCATCAATATTAATTTGTAATAATATCATAAAAGAATATATCTACAAATTTTAAAATTTTAATGATGAACTTGAAGAAAATATTTTTAAATTTTTGTTTTTGTTATGTGAGGCTTTAATTTAGGTTATTAAGTTCACGAATGCTTATTTACAAATTTATGATGCCATAATCGTATTCTCTTTCATAGTTTATGATGGAGGGTATCAACTATTCTTAGATTTTTGTGAGAAACGTTTTAATATACTATTTTTAGGCGCATTTCGCTTAGAAGCTAACAAGATGGAAAACTATACTCAATAAATAGAATACACAGAGATTTAAAAGGCAATCTTTATGAGAAATACGTATAAAGTGGTATCAGAAAATTAGGCGTTTCGTGAATTTTTTTTCCGTAACTACAAGTCGTAATATTGTGGTCCCCTGGACTTTTACATGGTAAATAATGTCGTTTATCCGAATAAAGTTTTTAATGTATAACTCACAGATTAGCGCGTTTAAAACACAGAAATAATCAACATTACGTAAATTTTTTTGAACAAATTAAATTAGATAATTGATTATTACGTTTAAAAATCAGTTGTACGCAAAATTGCACACGATCCGGACCCAGCTTGAGAGAAGATAAATTCGACAATTGAAAACAGTTAAACAAACTTCCCGATCTGAATAATACCCATCAAACTAAATTGTGTTTAAAATTTTATACAATGTTTCTTACTTAACTTGAATGAAACAACATTTTTTATAATGGAAAGCAATAAAAAATGACTGAAAAGCCCTTACGAATAAATAGGATTATTGGCGTCCTTGGATTATTACGTAATCGTGTGCTTAAATAGTAAATTGGTACGAATGATAGTTCCGTATCGTGTACCATTAAGCCCAATAAAAAGCATTAATTCTATTCTATTATAGGGAAAACTACAATTTTCCAGATTAAAAGAAATAATTTGGGCTAATACGGCACGGATTACTATTATTATTTGCTCTTAGACAAAAATGAGAAAGCATCTGTAACTTGTATATGCTTTCTAGTTTTTAAAACAATCTTATTGGTAATAGAAACTTGAATGCATCGGCCTTCACTTGGTAAAAATTAACATTTAAGTTGGACAGACTGGGATAAAATTCAACATTACGTGCAAAGTAGGGCCCTGCGAATCTCAAATTATGAAACGAATCGAATCGTCGTAAAGTATTCGAATCTCGAATGGAGCAGTTTTTTTACATTTAAGTCTCTCTAGGCTGAAGTGTTTTATTTCTAATCACTCTTTAGTTAGCTATCCAGCTTTTGTTTTTCTGTTTTGTGTCAAGAATCATAAAAAAACACAAAAAACAGTTACTTAGAATCACTACACAACACAATTAATCCTCAGAGTGGCGGGATGTTTTCGTCACGTAATATCAGATAAATTATACTAGGCTTCGTGATCTAATTTACATGGCATAATAATTAGCATACAGGTTGAAATAATTACAAAATTACAAAAAAAGGTATATTTTATTTAAAATAAAACACAAAGTTAGGATACTTTAAAATTAATAATAATAATTCTTTCTTCTTCTTTGCCCATATCAAAATATCGGCATTATGGTTAGACAGAGAATATCACAATCCGGATAAAATTATGCCAACCACCGAATTTATCCGTTCTGATGAAGTGTTTGTAATCTGAATTGCCGACAAATCTCTCCCAACTTTTGCCGAAAATGGGTAGGATCTACTGTTTTCTTTCCAGTAAAATAATGGGTAACTATCGCAGTCCATCACAGATTGTTTTGAGTATTGGTGTATTTTCTCCTAAAGTGTGGACATTCCGTCCATTTTTGACGGCGCTTCTTTTTGCAAGTCATCAATTACATATATTAAAGAGAATTCTATCTTTCTTTCTGTGTGTTTGCACAGTTGCAGCACATTATTCATTTGCATTTTAAAATCACTTAAAATTGCAATATGAATACGAGACATGAACCATACGACGCCTAAAAGAATGGATATGCATTTTCCAGCAATCGATTTTCGAATACGCGTCGAATCGTTCCACAAATTTGTTATTGACACAAAAATGTGGCTAAATTTAAACGTCAAAATTTCATAATCAAGGGCGACGGCATTGTTGCTGAGCTAGCAAAATTACGTCTATATCTAAAAGCAATGACATGAACTTTGATACTATATTTGAAATCAATTGTGAGAAGTCTTCTTATATATTTTGAATGCATTTAATCGAAAGAGAAGTAATGATGGCATAATTTGAACGATGAGTTTAGTTACTGCAGTGTCATTTCTAAGGCGTGGAAGAAATGCGAGCGAACATACTACCGCTAATATTTTAATTAGCTTTTTGTTTTGTTTACCTTGACGACGATAGAACTTAGTAAGTAGCTTTTATAATTCACACATTTTTTGCAATAACTATAAATTCACCGGCCATGCGTCAAATATCTTGCTTAATTATCGAAAGAAATTAATCATAATCATTGTCAATATAGTAATTTGCTTTAAACTGTCCAATAAAATCTGCAAACGGAAAGATATTTTCAATGTAGGCGTGAAGTATCTTCCTATTTTAAATGTTGAGTTGTCCATCATTACAATGCATTGGAGTCGTTTCTGACTTAAAGTTTTTACGCTACGTGTTTATTTGTTTTAAATTTACATGAAACTTTTCACATAAATTTTCAATCGGTTTTTGTCCTTCATGATTTTGTTTCATTGTAAACTGTGTAAATGTACTTGAAAACCTGAGACAACAATGTAAAAATTCGATATCAACAATGCCAACTACAACCTCTTTATGAAATGTCGAAAAATCGGAAAAAATCGTATATCAACTTATAATATGAGGGTGGAGAATGGAAGAGAGAAAAGTAGGAAGAATTGGAAGTGCTAGTTAATTTAAAAAATAACATATCCAAAAGGTTGTCCTTTTCTGCTTCGCTTTTTATACATCCAGTATTAGAACAATTAGGTTTTCGTCTTTTCCTTCTTGCCGGAATGCATCTCCTAAATCTGAAGTGAATTCTTCCAAAAATTCTCTATAGTATTCGCTTGATTTTTCGTGAATAAGACGAGTTCAAATCTTGGATCGAGAAATGTTATAGCCATAAGGTGGACACTGGTCCATATTTCGACCGCTCTGATTGTGTTTATACGTTGGGGAGGGGAGACAGATGAACCAAATGACAAAATTTCTCCCACCAGTACCTTATATTTAGAGTATTACACTATGATGGTTAAAATTAGACCAATAATTTAAAAAGAAGATACCAAACTTTCATTGGTCGATTTATCGTCTGCCGATTCAAAATTTACGAATCGTTTTTTTGCGATGTTGAATCAAATCTTTAAATCCGCACTACTGAAGACGACAGCTTAGCTGTCGAAACATCGGTGTCTAGTTTCAATGTTTGGTAAGAGTTTACTGTGTGAGTGGATTTTGCATGTTTCTGCGTGTGCGTGTCTCTGCAGCGTGAGTGTATTCTCTTCCTTTTTACGGTGAAGGAGTTTTTGTTTATTTAATCTTGAATGCTTCCGATAGATATATTCTATTTTGCTGCTCAGTCTGATAATAGAATATGAATATAGCACGTGACTACAGTATAACCATAACCTAAATATAGCAAGCATATAGGTACAATATCTAGGCACCAACATGAAAATATTAGACGCCATGGCGACCTGGCGCCCGGGATTTGTCTAGCCCTGCTCTGGAGTCCATTCTACCTAGGTGAGATGGACTCGAGAGTCTACTCTGCCTGTAACACACGCTGCCTGCTACAACGGCATTAGCCTACTGTTAACAAAGAGCTCCAAAAGACCAATTCATAAACTGCATTGCATTCAGTTTGAAGTACATTTCTCCTTTGTTCATATAAAAAAATTAATATGTGGATGTGGGGAATAACGAGATTGCACATATGCACTAGTATACAAAACATCAATAACCTTACTTTGAAATTTTTGGGAAAGGTGTCTTTCCGCGTGTATTATATTCGGACAAAATGACATCATATTACAAAGTAGCATTTAAATAATTTTATGAATATGTTATTTATCATATATGAAATTACAGTTATTAGAAAATTGTGTAGTTATTACAAAATAATATGAAAAATCAAGATTCTAAATTACTCGCACATTCTAAACAAAGTTTCCTGAACACTTCAAGCAAATGGGAGTTTGACATTTCGCGTATTTACTATTGGTTCTCGGTACTTTATTTTGCAGAGCACTTTTTGTATGTTGTCATTTTCTCCTTTTTATGTGATAGGACTTCTTCCGTACGAACAAGTTCCATGGCTAGCTCATGTGTAAAATTAAAACTAGTGATTTTTCGCTTGTGTCTGTAGTGAGAAAATTAATCAAATGCATTGTTTGTAATTATATCCAATATTTTGTAAAAAACAACTGCCATCGCTTAGTTTTATGGTTGCAAAAACAATTTGAACATTTCATGTCGAGGGTATCCACACTTTCGGTTATAAAAAGATATAATTTCGGGTAAAACTTTCTCGGGACCATTTTCAATACAATGATGCATTTACGACAATAGAATAACGGATGTTTCGCTGGAGTTTTTCTCGAATTTTTATCTCCAAAACTATAAGTCGTAATTATGTGGTCTCTAGACCAACTTGTAGCAAATGTTGTTCTCTATCCGAATATTTTTTTAATCTATACCTCGGAGATCATATAAGAGAATGAGATAAATATATATGGATTTTAATTGTTGTTTGCTGAGAGAACCGTCTTAGCGATCGATGTAAACAAAATATGCGATGTTTTGCTCGGGATTTTCATCTCCGAAACCATAACTTACGTGGCCTCGCGGACTTTCTTGTAGTAAATTTTGCTCTCTATTCGAATAATATTTTTAAAATATAACTTACAAATCATATAAGAGCTAGGGAAATAAAAGTTTAATATTTCATTGTTGCTTGATGGATGCCATTTAACGAGATACGAGTATAAGTTTATTAAATTAATTATGTAAAGTGGAAGTTCTAATTGACAGATTCAGTTGAAAATCACAATTGGGCGATAAATTTTAATAAAGATCACTCACACCTAATTAAATTAAAATCCATCCAGCGGTTTAGGAAATGAAAGTTACGACGGACGGACGGACCAGACGTGCTCATAAGGCGTTCCGCTATTAGCTCTTCGCTGGTAAAGAACGCATAAAAAGGTCCAAATTGGACTCAATCCCCGTTTCTGATTCACAAGAATCCTCACTTGTGTTTGACTTATAGTCACTCACAATCACCCTTTCTTCACCAACCTCGTTAATACTTTCGTTGCTGCCCTCGTCTATATTTTCTTCAAGGTATCATCGAATTTTTCTGCAAAGTCAAGTTCTTTGACGCAAAACATTTGCTGGGAATCCTTTGGTGTACTTTGCTGAGGACCCATGATTTTAAATAAATTATCTAAGAAGAGAATGAAACCACGCCTATTACAATATGAAAAGTAATGTAAATGAAGGGTCATTACATGAAAGAAAAAAGGAAAAGTGGAAATCAAAGGAGTCCAAATTCACGCAATACGAATATCAACGGCGATCACGGGTAACCTGCACTGTCAACGTTGAAAAAAATATAAAATTTTAGCTCAGCAAAAACAAATGTGGTTTTAACAAGACATTCTCTGACAAGTATCGGACAGTATCGCTCTATCTGAACCTAAGTAAAAACTGCACAAAAATTCGACTAGAGAGACAAAATAACGACTGTTCTCTAAACTAAATGCAGAACAATTTTAATAGAACTAATAACGTACGACTCAACTTTGTGAAATTTTTGCGAGTTAGAAAAAGGAGAAAAATTCTCTTAATAAAATATTCACTTTAATACTACCGAGGTTTCACTGTAATGCAAGATCCTAATTCTGTTTTCTTCTTTAAGAAACGATTTTGTCATTCTCACAAAAAAGCTGACCGAAACGTGTAACTTTATCTATCGACGAGATCTCAACAGCGCGGAATCGGATACACATTCGGTTCGGATAAAGCACCAAGGAGGGCGAGGGAAGAGTAGGAGAGAGAAAGGGAGAGAGAGAGAAAGAGAGAGAAAGGAGAAAAGGGAGGGGAACAAAGGGAGCAACGATACTCGGAGAAACTTTTTCGTTGGGCGTAACCCAGGGCAATAAGGAAACGAGGGGGGGGTGTTTCGCGAGATATTCCGTTGGCGGGGTCGATCGGGAATTGTAGCCAAGTTGGGACACGGATGAGAAATGGAACTTCCTACGAAGTGGAAGAAAAATGCATAAGGAATGCGGAGAGACACAGGTGGGCCAAGAAAGAGAGAGAAAGAAAGACGGAAGAGAGATAGAGGAGGGATAGTTTAAGGGTTAAAGTGCTTTTTCAGCATTAAGAGATTTTCAGAGATAGTTGAGAGAGAGGTGGAAAGCGGGTGAGGGTTATCAGGGGCATGAGAGGAACCAGGGCAGATAATTAGGGCGAGAGAGAGGGAGTGAATGACATATGGAGGTGTGCTAAGGAGGAGAGAGGAGGAGAGAAAGGAGTGGAGAAGGGGTTTGGAAGTTATTAAGTAGAAGGAGGAGGGCGGGGACGGAGAATGTGGCAAATGGGATAAGCAGGGGAAGTGAACTGTGTTGTCGTATAAGAGTGTGGTGTGGGTTCTAGGAGAGAAAGGAGAGAGAGAGAGAGTTACGTGGTCTTAAGTGGGCCGGGGGGAGATAAGGGAATGCGGTCTCTGGGCAGGAGAAGGCAGCGGGAGTAAAAGGGAAGCGAGGATTATTGGAAGAATATTAGGGAGGGGCGGAAGAGGAGAGGGATATGAGGTAAAGGGAGGGGATAAATACGGGGAGTGGGGGATGGAAGTAGTGGGATTGGATTCTGTGGGATTTCGCGGATTGAATGGAATAAGGCAGTTAAGCGAGGTCGACCCCTGAACGTCATTTACAGTGGAAGAGATTCTGGAGGCGAACTGTGTTCAAAGGATATTCCTTTAATACATACTGAAAATCATGTTTCTCTCAAGGAACTTTTCTAGCCAAAATACCCATGGAGAGAACACAAGAATTTTGTATCGATACCTTCTTTATCGCCTCGTCCAAACAAAATAATTCTATATTCGCAGTAAAAGAAATTCTGCAGAAATAATACACAACCGGTAACCAATGAAAGAGATAAGATTAATTATATCATCGTGTGTCAAATATTACAATTAAAATACGACAAAATTTTTTACGGAAAATACCAAAATACTTCAAAGCATATTTTCTCTAGGATACGGAAAATGTGATACTGCAGCACTATATAGAAATGAAAACAAATAAATCCATGCAATATCCGTAAGGTACTCGAAAAGTTTTGTCATTTTGACTAAGTAAATTCAATCGCAAACCAGTAAAATCCTATTAAATACACAGACACTTGTTCTTTTAAAACAGCAACGTATCAAAACGAAAGGAATAACTTAGATGACGGGAATCTCAAGCCCAATCAAATATAGAGGAAAAAAACTGTTATCCAAAAATATGCTAAAGAGTAATAAGTTGGATAAGCGAAGAAAGAGTCTCGTCTGCTCTCCCCAAAAAGACATTTGCTCCACATAATTTAAAATTTGAGGAATGCCATTGTGACAACATATAGAGCAGGAGCCGCATACAATAAATTTCAGAATTTTGAGAGCCGCATGACACATTCTGCGCTCATAAATTTACGAACAGAAAGCATAACCTACATCCGAAGCAATGCACGTCCCTTACGTATTCCCAACACGTCTCAATTCACCCTACATCATTGTGTTCTGTAGAGAAAAACGTTGACACGCCACTGATTGGAAATTTAAAAGAGCCGCATGCGGCTCGCGAGCCGCGGTTTGGCCACCCTTGAAATAAAGTAATCCTGAGATAATTCAGTAAGAATAAGTAATAATTTTATTATGCAATACAAAATAATACATCAAAGATATGAAATGGCGTCAAACCCAATCTTAAAAAAAGAATTGCACGTTTTGGTGAAGGATTCTTTGGTAATCCTCATATAATACCAAGAGCATAACGAATTATGGAACAATTTGCACATGCACATTTCAAAATTCTTTGTCAAAATCAAATCACGTAATTTCGGCATAGCACGACCCACTAGACACGCAAGACAGAGAGGGAGACTCGTCGCAGAGGATTGCATCGAAATAATCTAGAGGCTAAAACAAAACCAGCGAAGAAGAATGCCTCTCCGTCTCAAGTTAATCTATGATTTTTAGAACAGCACGTGGAGACAGTGGAGTAGCTAGGATTGTGCGGGTCCCCAAACTGGAATTTTTGAAAGACTTCACATTCGGCAGGCCTCCGGTTTTCGCCCTGTAGTACGACCACATCACCGCTTCTGGATCGAATTTTTCATTTAGTTTATAATGTGTAAACCAAATTCAAAATTATAGTCGCTGAATGTTTCTAAACACGATTTTATTAAGCAAAGTGGATAATCTACCATAATCTGAAACCATAGGTATTATGAAGATATTAGAGTTTTTCCGTCGCTTAATGATATTCAATAGTTTTACATAAGGGATAATCACTATTCGTATTCTCAGCGCACTAACATTCGTTCCAATCGGATGCCTATGTCTGCGATAAACCTAAGCACCATTCAACCAAATCTGGAAGAAAAGGTTCCTAAGAAACGGTGTAAATGCTTCAGCGCTGGGAGAAGGCACCTTCATCTTTCGGGGATGAGAAATTCCTCTTGACACGCTCAAACATACACACAGCACGTCATCACAAAATGACCATATCAAAGGGAAGGTGCAAGATTAAGTTTGGAGAAATGAAAAGCACTTTGGATTTCTCGAAGGAAATCAAGAGCAAAATGGAAAAAAATGGGTGGGATTCACATAGCAGCTGGAATGGAAAAAGAAACTTAAATGCTACAACGCGATAAAAAGGTAGGCATCTTAAAAAGACTCACGTCAGAGCAAACGAAATTTACCAAAAAAAGCTTGTATTTCGATTATTCTTCGTACCCACTGAGAATATACTTTAATTCTCGCAAGGATTTAGAACTGAAATCGTTATTAACAAAATGACGAGTTCTAAGTCATAAAATTTTTATCGAAAAATTGATAAAAGGAACGAGTTCTTTCCTCAGGTCTCGTAATTCTACGATGACGACTAGTTTAGTTTTCTAATTATGCTATATACTACTACTACTGTAGAAAATATTAACTTGTGGGACTGCGTTGCCTTCTCTTCGAAACGGAGATTGCTTATCGGGGACTTTCTTCAGCACATCCGAACACTTTCACGTCTCAAATAAAACTGAGCTAAGCAAAGCCAAAATATTCCCACCAAAAATTTCAGCCAAATCATAAGACATCACGAGTTATCTCCTTAAAGTTTGAGAAGTAAAGTAATCGATAACGAAGTCCTGGGAGGGAGGGAGGGAAATGTTCGTCACTAGTTCCTTGACTTTTACACCGTCAAATGCAGACCATAGGTCGTAGTCAAATGCAGACCATAGGTCGTATCGAAAGGTTTTTCTTGCGCGTAATTTGTATTCTTAATTTATTTTAGTAACTCACAAGCTAGAATTTATTAAGATAAATCAGTCGATTATATTTCCTCGAGCACATTCATGGAACTAATAATCGTCTTCAAGTTTTAGAGCAAATTATTCATCGCTGATTGTAACTGGATGAAATTCTATTTAGAAAAAGAAAAAATAATTATTAATACCAGCCCAAGATAAGCAGGAGCGTTCGCTTATCTTCAGCTGAGAGAAAAAACGTTTGGCCACCGAATATTGAAAATGTAATGCCATATTTAATATTAAAAGAACTCGTACAAGAATAATGGAAAATATGCTTAAATAAAATACATTCAAATCAACTCTTCTTGGAATACGTAATGAAAGTCATTAAGTAGCAATTGTTAAAGATGATGAAGATACATTTAACCTATTATTTAATTTACTCTCGGTGACTAAAAAAAGTTAAATTATTATGAAAATTTTTCATTTAAATTAAACTGTTTGTTAACCACGCTTCGTGGACGAGGAAGGGAAGCAATATAATGTCCACCAAATTGTCAAAATGGAAAGTGTATCAACTGGGACGAATCGATTCGATCCCGTGCTTGACAAAGCGCTTGAAGTAAAAAGAAACAACAGATTCGACTAATTCATCAAATTGAAACTATCGTATTCTTTTTAAGAAAAGACTGTTTGAGGAAAGAATGAGAGATTGAAGGAAGAAGAATGAACGTAGACATATGCGATAAATGTAAATCTTTAACCGAGGAAACAAACATTAATATACATGGAAGACTGCTTCTATGCGTTCTGTATTTCAAATATTTGCTAAATTCACGCTATATTAGATTAAAAATAATAGGCGAGTAAAGCAATCCATCAGACGGGGTTGGGCTCCGTAAGGGGTCAGATGCTCCTAGACTTTATCATTCTTCTTACACAGGAGTAGGATTACATAAAACCTAAGGTATTTCTAAAGGGCTTCATATAGGGAATTTAACGTGATAATACTTAGTATGAAAATGGTGGAAAATCCAAAATAAAAAAGTTTTAATAGGAATTTAATTAGTGCCTTACAACAAATTACATAGTGGGAAAACTCCTTAAACCATAAAAAATTATAAACTTTTATAGCTTAAGGAGTTTTCTCACCTATGTAATATCGAGCCATAAGTTAGTTAAGCCACCAACCCTTACAACAAAGACAATATTACCCAAGGTTTATATGTGCTTGTATTGCGCTCTTGCTTTGAAACCTATGACATTGATTGGGATCGTGTGGACATAATCGGACAGTGGTATTGTCTCCCCGCTTAATGGTGTTCCATCGCTTAATGCAACTCTTCGAATAAATAATAGCCGATTGCAATAGATCGCCGTTGCGGTTTCTTTCCTTCTGCTAGCGATATGTTTAGGGGAGCAAATAGTATTGGGCTTTAACCCGGGCTAGATTATCTTCATAGCATTTGACATCCAATACCTTGCGAGTCCTCGGGCTTAACTCGATTGCCCGGGCGATAGATACACCACTGCGTAGTAGTATACATAAATAGATGCAGTATGTTTAATATTACGACGACATTTAAAAAACTTGACATCACCATGGCGGCTAAAATATTATAATTGGCGAGGAATCCGAACAATTGCGACGTAGCTTGATCTGTTCATTCAAACATTGGATATATGATCATAAAAATGTGAATCATGTTCTCGAGCGACGCTTTATCTCAAGTGATAAAACAAGCAGTCAACAGTGGAGCTTGAAGTTCCAAATAATAACATCACTAGTACATAATGTTAAGTATATACATATTTAGTATATCGCTTACCATGGCTTGTTCTCATAAAATAATCATTTTAGGAAATACTGGCGTTGGCTTTAGTTTTCAGCTGCGTTTCCTGGAACATGGTGTCACACCCGTTGCAGGTATGCATCGTCACTTCGTCAGGGATGAAACCTTCCTCTGAAATTAATCATTTTAGAGTCTGTTAATACTATTTTCAAAATGGACAATAAGAACATACGTTCCGATAAATGTATAAAATTAATTTTAAATTTTAAATAGGCAATTTTTAAAAATACTTCACGTAGAAAAATGCAAGATTAAAAAGATAAAATGACAAAAATGTAAATTAAATATTTAGAGTTGTGAATAAGGTTTTATTTAATAGGTTGTCGCATATATCATGGAATGCATTATTTAAAACATATATTTCCTTGAAAAATCTCCTTTTACTCGTTGGTATACCATTTTAAATAACAATAACATCAAAGCTACGGATGGGAGCGTTGAATTCTACCAAGTTAAAGAAAATTGGTGTATTATATTTGATCGTTTCGCGATTCGTTAGCGAAATTAAGAGCTCCAGCAAGATTTGGAGCCCGCTTCAGTTTAGAGTTGAGGGGATGCGAATGCCAAGTAATCGCCTCGTGCCGAGTTCACCCTCTCTCTCTTTGTCTCTCTTTCTCTCTCCTACCCTCTCTCCTTCTCGCTCCACTTCCAATTCCCTTTGCGCGACGATAAAAAAAAAGCCTTCATATGATACCTCGCCGCCACGGTTTTAAATCGCACCGCAATGCGCTTTTTTTAAATCCCGACTTCACATAAGCTCATTAACACCGGAATAGTAATATTCCTGTCGACTCAATCGAGGAAAGCGACATAAAAATTAATTGAAACACGAATCGGATGGAGCTGCGAAAAACTACAAATGAAAGTGGATTTATAGATGAGCCCTTAAAAGGAAATTTTCAAAAAATGAATAAATATAAATTTGTACAATGGAATAAAGGTTACGTGGTTCAAAAAGTAAGTGGTTGTCAATGTTCTTCTTATAATATTCCAATTTCCAAAAAATATCATGTCGACAACGTGCATGCGATGTAACATTGCAGGAAAAAAGAAACTTTTGCAAAAAAACGAAAATTAATCGAATAATTTATACTTATCAGCTTGAATAAAAATCTCAGATAATCGTTATAGTATGATACATTATAGAAGAAAGACTTAAAAGTTTAAATTCGTTTTTCCAAATTAGGTAGTTAAGATAGCAATAAAAAATCACTTTTATATGGTAAGAAACCTGCTCGAAAGCTGCATGAAATCGATTCATATAACGGAGTTCTAAAGTAAAAGGAACAATAATTTTAACGAAAGCGAATGGCTGTGAAGGACCATACCTATAGCTAACACGGTAGAAACTGCTGGAAGAGGTCAGGAAGGTCCACGTACCTACGAACCGGAGGAGGATGTCAAATCCATTTCTAAAGAGAAAGTATATGGCGTGGTCAACCTCACAAATAGAGCGAGTCGGACGAAGGTGGGGCAGAAAATGGAGTTGGAGCAGTGGTTTCCAAACTGTGGGGCGCGCACCCCACGCGATGGGTAGGTCGGGAGGGCGCAAAGGATCTCTCATATATTTACTCTTCGTTTAACCATGATATGCAATTTGTAAAGTTTGGAAACCGCTGAGTTAGAGTGAAGGACAGATGTATCCCCTGGCGTTGGAAATGTCGTATTTTGATAGTCCTTTATCGGAAAACTTAAAGCTCTGAAGTAAACTATTAAATATTTTCCATAATAAACTACGCGGTACTCTTTGCAGATTATATTATTGAATAATAGATTTTTATACTCATTTTACAGATTCGTAATTCAGGGTAATACAGAAAACGAAGACGTTTCATGATTTAAAGAGACTTTTGTGGCAACAAATAAGATATTTTATCCCAAAATCAATACTAATACCAAATAGTTGAATCTTGCGGACGTCGCTTTGAGCTTTGTTAACAATTAAATAAAACATAATAGCAGAGTTAATGATAGTGTAAGAGATTAAGGAAGTGATTGGAGGGTTAAAAAATACGGTTAGGAATAAAGGACAGAATTGAGAAAGGCGGGAGTGGAGGAGAGGAGGTGAATGGGAGAGGCGGTATAAAATAATGGTGTAATAGGGTAAGTGAAGAGAGGGAGAGAGGCAAAGAAAGTAAGGTGAAGGACAAGGGTCGCGATAACAAGGGAAAGAAACGACAAAAGATTTAAGGGAAGAGAAGCAACAGCTGGAGGAGACACATTGGAATGGGGGAGAGTGGAGGAAAGGAGGAGATAGTGAGATAAAGACGTTAGTAGGAGTGAGAGAAGGAAAGGGAGAGATAAGGGAAGGGAGTTAGAAAGGAGAAAAGAGAGAAGGAAATGGAGAGAAAAGGTTATGGAGAGAGAGGGGAAGGGAAAGCGAAGGGATGGGAAAGAGAAGGGACAGAAGAGAGGGAGAGAAGGGAGAGAGAAGGAATGGTAGAGAAGAGATAGGAGAGAGCGGAGAGAGAAGGCAAGGGAGATAGATGGCACAGGAGAGAGGAGGGCGGGCCGTAGAATTCTCCTTCTGGAAAGCCAAGAGCGGTAGCAGTCCCACCGGGAGCTCACGGAGGCACTTGGAGGCACGCGTGAAGGGAGGCGAATTGGGTGCGCGCGTAAGGAATCGGCCGTGCGAGAGAGCGCGCGCCCGCCTCGCCCACCCGCCACCCCCTCCCCCTACGCGCCTCGAATCCCTTCAACCTGCAAAGAACCTCGCCCGTCCTCGAATGCACGGTTCGGCAAATGGCACGACCCTCTTGCCGCCTTCTCCCTTCCTTCCTCCCCACGCGGAATTCCCTCCTAATAAGCGGTAAAGGGAGGACGGAGTAACGGGAGGAAAGGAATTGATAACATCCACTTGCCTCCCCACCCCCATCCCGAACCCGCCTTCTCCTCTAGTCCCGTCCCGCCACTCCGTCGGCCCATCTAACCGTGAACTTAGAGACCTCCAACGCCATTTCCCCGAAACGCACTCTCCGAGCCGCGCCTCCAGTAATCCCTCTCCTCCCTCCCGCTCTCTCTTCTCTCTCTCCCCCTTTCTCTCCCTATTTCTCTCTCCCTCTCTCTCACACACTTTCTCTCTACATCTCTCTCTCCCCCTTTCTCTCCCTATTTCTCTCTCCCTCTCTCTCACACACTTTCTCTCTGCATCTCTCTCTCCCCCTTTCTCTCCCTATTTCTCTCTCCCTCTCTCTCACACACTTTCTCTCTGCATCTCTCTCTCCCCCTTTCTCTCCCTATTTCTCTCTCCCTCTCTCACACACTTTCTCTCTACATCTCTCTCTCCCCCTTTCTCTCCCTATTTCTCTCTCCCTCTACCTCTCTCTCTCTCTCTCACTTTCTGTCTACATATCTTTCTTTCTCCCTCCCTCTTTTTCGCCTCTCCCTTTCCTTCTCCTTCTCTCTCTCCATCTCATTCTCTCTTTTCCTCTCTCCATCTCTCTCTCTTTTTTCGCCTCTCCCTTTCTCTCTCCATCTGTTTCCCTTTCTCCATCCCATTCTCTCTCCCTTCCTGCAGTGGGTTTCTTTATACATGGATTTCATTATTCAGCAGTCCTATTTTTCCCACAAAATTACATCTTTTCTTTTCCAATACTTGTATTTTTATTGTCACTTGTATTTACATATGTTCTATCTATTATTGTACATGCTTCATGACGAGGGGTTTGGTGGAATCTCGTTCCAAATAAATACCAAATCCATCAATCAATCAATCAATTTCTCTCATTCACTTTCTTCCTCTCTTTCACTCTCTCCTTCGATATATATCTCTCTCATTCTATTTCTTTCTCATTCTTTCTCTCTATTCCTCTCTTTCTCCCTATCTTTCTCTCTTTCTCTCATCCTCTTTCTCTCTCCCCCCTCTCATTCTCTCTTTCACTCTCCCTCATTCTCTTTCACCCTCTCTTTCTCTCTCCCTGTCTTTCTTTCTCTCTCATCTTCCCCTTCTCTTTCTCTCTTACGCTCCCTTTCTCCCTTCCTCTTTCTCACTCTCCCTCTCCTCTCCTCTCTCTCTTCTTCATTCCCATTCTCCTCTTCATTCGCTCTCTTCCTCTTTCTCTCCCTCTTTCCCTCTTATTCTCTCTCTCCCTCTCTTTCTCTCTCCCCCTCTCATTCTCTTTAACCCTCTCTTTTTCTCTCATTCTCTCCCTTTCTCCCTCTCTTTCTCCCTCTCTTTCTCCCTCTCTTTCTCTCTCTCTCCCTCTCTTTCTGGCCGCCACTCCTCTCTCGGTTGAGGCACGCGCTCTCGCTAATATGATCCTGAGAGACAAGGATGAAGAGATGAAAAGAGTGGGAGTGGAGAGGGAGGTGAGAAAGGGAGAGATTTACAGAAATGGGAGAGGCAGAGAGGGAGATGAAAGCAGATCGGTGGGAAACAGACTGGCGACATACGTGCGTATCTTTAAGGAAGAGGATGGGGAGGGGTGAAGGGGAAAGGGGTGAGGGGAAGGTGTGTGAGGAATAGTCCTGGGGGACTTAAGTTTGATAACTGTTCAAAATGAGAACGAGACGGGAGAAGGAGATGACGCGACGTCCCAGCAAATCACGAAACGCATAATATTATTTATTAGAAAATTATATTTTGTTCATTCGTCCTCTTGCGGCGACAGGTTAATTTCAGGCTTAATGCAAATAAGAATATTTCGTGTTTTGTCTTTATGACATCAAGGTGAGGATAAAGAGTAAAAAATTAATTTAATCGTTCTGTCATAAACAATATGAATTTTGTGACGTTTATGCGCATATCATAGAGATGTGTATAAATTAATGCAACCTAATCTCTATTTTATTGTCGTATTCAGGAGATGATTATATCATCACAGGTGTTTTAGTAATGCGAGTAATTCAAAAGCATTAAACATATATTTATTATTGTTTTAGGAGAGATTTTGTCTTTCCATGGCATAAATTGAATAGCATTTTACCGTTAATCGCGGGACGACGAGTATACTCGTCAAACCCTTTTATCATACGTCGCGGGACGACGAGTATACACTCCGCGTGCCGATGCTTAATTATTCTCCTATACTATACGATAATAATAATAATTAATTATCGGCACACTGCAGGAATATTTACCGTCCCGCGGAAAATGATGAAATTGGTTGACGAGCATACTCGTTGCCCAGTGCTTAAGAGTTAAGGTCATATATGAAATTAAGCGCTTACTTGGCATGATAGATTAATTTAGCATCTGTGTTCGAAAAAAAATATAATTAAATATTTATCGGCTCTCCTGTTATTCCATATTCAAAAAAGCGATCAAGGTGCAATAAAATGCGTTTTTAAGATTCCAACACGCAGTCAAGACACTTAGAGTTCGACTTCGAGTTCTAATTCGAGTTCATTTTATAGGTGAAAAATTCCAGTAGAATCTCTTAACTATCAAAAATTGAAAAACGTTGTGCAGTATTTATCAAACTGTGTGTCTCAGCTGATTTTTACACCTGCCGCGAATGATTTTATAAATGTAAATGAATGATTTGGATGTTGCTAATTAATTAAGGCTGAGTAATTCTCTCTAATAAACTGATTATGATGTGGAATCAACAAATGGATGCGTATAAAAATTGTAATATCCATATGTAAAAATATGCCTGAATGTATGCTGTGCTTACAAAAATTTGGCAACCACTTTAGTATCTCCCTTAGTAATAAGTGTGCTATGGCTATTGGAGATGTCTAAGTACTTCAATTTTCAGTTTCTGATATTTTCGTGCTTTTTCTAGAATTTAGTCCACAATACTTTTTTCCTTTTAATTGCATAAAAATAAAAAATTCCTTCATTTTTTTCGTTTATTTATTTGTAGAGAACTCACATTATGAATAATTTTTATTATGACGAACAGTCGGAAATTTCCGTGGATTTCCACTCGATAGCTGCTTCCATATAATTACCATCTATGTATATGTTACCGAGGTAATTTCAGTTTTCATTCTACTCTTCGGTGTTTTTAACGGTGCAATTCATGATAGAACTGAATGGTACCGTATACGATCTGCAATTGGGACAATTTAATATACAAACAAATAAATCTTCATACAAATATTAAAAAATACTGTTTAACAAAGAACAATAAAATGTGGGAAGAGATAAGAAGTAGGTACGTTTAGAAATGAAACGAAGGAGAGAATAACCATGTATGGAATATTTAAAGAGAACACTTCGGTTAAATCTCGTCATAACTCATTACGAAATATGTAATCGAATTTTTATTGATTGCCCTCGAATTTTATATTTAAATAATGTTCATTTTTTCTGAATATCTCAGCGTTTCGTAGTTTTGAATATTATACTCACATTTAAGTTGTAGTAATATCGCATTTTTCATTATGGCGTATTTATCAGCTAAAAGATTAAGCGCTAACGCTGAGTTACGTCAAGCCAAAGAAGGAAAATTCCCTCCGGGGATTATAGAGCTGTCTTCCTTTTCTTTCTCAAGTTCCAAGAAAATCGTTCTCCATTTTTCGAGACACCATCAACAGTAGACGCTTCATTCTCTTTTCGTCGACGCGTCGGTACGGACGCCATAATTGCGTTGAATTTACGTTTAGCACGTTATCTTTATTTTTAACTTTTCAATCTGTTTTAATTTGCATTTCTTTTCGATTTAATTGAAACCTTCTTATAAGATGAACTGTATAAATCAAATTGTGGCATAAAAGTTAATAGTTTTTTTTTAAATAAATATTTTAAAGATGATTGTCCACTGAAAAAATGAAGCAATTATCGCAATATAAAACAGAAACTGTTGACAATATCTAATGACTGAAAGCCAGTTTCTCATAAATTAAAATTTTAAAAATATCCAGACTTTTAAGAAGTACTAATGTAGTGGTACGATATAAAAATGATTGTTCCTCAGACATACGTTATTAGATTTAATTTCATAAATTCATATAAAATATGCGATTACTGTAGTCCATATCGTAATAAAGTAATTCATTTAAGGGAAATGATTGGCTGACTGATACCTTTATTTGAGCAAGGTTGAGGCTAGGTAACCGCTCTTACATCTAACACTATATGATATGAGAAAATACGTATAATAAGATGAATATTATGAAAGAATATTTTAACAAAATAAATGAGGAAATTGTCCACTTCATACCATGTGTATACGTGTAATATATTAACAATGAACTTTTGAATCCAACCGTGAGGCGATAGTCTATATAATAAACACATAAAGTCGAGACATGTTCTACTTCAAAAACAATCTATAACATTTGAATAAGTACATAAATTTTCAATAGCAATAGGGAATTAAATAATGTTGCGAAATACTTTTAAAAGTTATTCGACTTCTACTTGAATTTATATAAATTAGTGTTTTTCTTTTACCTTGAGAATTTATTCACCGTTCACACAGTTCTTTAATGATTTCTGGAAAGTTTATGAAAATAATATTATAGACAACGTATCCTCGGCTAACCCGACCATCCTGAATTTCAAATGCAAGCAGCTTCCTTCTTAACTGACTAGGAAGGCTGTTTTCTCATTTTTGCATACAGTTCAGATGTAAATGTAGAACTTCACCCATTGACTCTTTTTCGTGTAAATAGAGCAAGTAATCACCAATCGTGCGACTGTGACGCCACGTGCGATATAAGTACATATTACGTCAAGCAATAAATTCAGCATAATTCGGATTTTTGTATTCTTCGAGTCGATATTTGAGTTCTTTTGCTTCACGCAGTTGGGATACATTTGTATCATTACGTTAACATATTTGAGCAATATTCCAGGCATTCCGATAGATTTGCATTTTTTACTCGTGATTTCACTTCGCTGGGCTTTACTATGTTTGGAATTTGATCTCATTTCTCGTCTCGAGATGCCTCTCATATTGTATTCTCTCAATTTGACTACATTAACTCCATTGCCACCTCTTATCTTTTTAAATCTCGCAGAATATTCAATTTCGTATTGTGTTAAATCTTAGAAACTAAAATGTTCCCAAAGAAATAATAGATTCTGCTACATCAGCTTAATTACTGCAATTATGCTATTGAAAAATTACTAAATATTTCTGTGCTACATTTTTATGTATACATGGTAAATGTTTTGAGTACTGATGACAGCAATCGTCAAAACAATGATGGAAGCTCGCGTACCTCGTTAGCATCGCAAGTTTGATGGAAGGAAAAATCAGAAAGAACATTATCAAAGCCGACCTCCTTTGCTAGAGTTTTTCCTTTGATCGAAACTTCTTGTGGCTGTTCCCGCTTCCCTTTCTCTCTCCCTCTCTCTCTCTCTGCCTCTCTCCCTCTCTCTCTCTCTGCCTCCCTCTCTCTCTGCCTCTCCCGTCCTTTGGTCGAATCCTCTGGACCGCGCACACAGGCGTCTCTCTAACTCCCTCCGCCTCTAATCTGACCGACTACCATGATCATAGAAATGCGCATCGCATCTCGACAGAGATGGGGAAAAGTCTCTTTCATTGCCTCCGTAACTGGACACCACGCAGTGCCTCTGGCTGCATCTATGAAGTCGCAAGATAAAGGGCAAAGGAAAAGGATGGGGCGGTGTTTTGTACAAGAGGACGGAATAGCGGAATCCGAGGTAGGTATGTGGAGCCTGATAAAAATACAAAAAAGGAAAGATGCACACATAATGCGTGCATACATGCGAGGCCGAGGCGCTCTTTACAATTCATTCGATAATGTCGAAAAAGATAATTATTAATGACTTACAGTTAGTATAATGTCTAAGAATTGGTAAGCCAGTAGTAAATAAATTTCGAATTTTTGATTCATTTATTTATTTCCTAATCGGTTGCGATTAATAAAACAATCGAAAATTATTTAAAACTTACCTCGCTCGAATAGTAGTAATATTTTCTTTATGTTCACATTCATTCCTTTGCAATAAATTACCCATTTTTTCACTTACAAACGCTGTGTATACGTAAAGAAAATAGACGAAATTTCGTTCATTTCTTCATCGCAGATAATCCATTTCCCTTCATTTACCAAATTTTGCGTGCACATGAAAGAAAATTAAACAAATTAGGTATTTACAGCAGATCTTAACTTCAGCTGCCACGAAGATTGTTTTCATTGACGGAAAAATTTTCAAATTCCAAAGTGAATAACCACTTTCTTGTTCTATTTTCTTGAAATCGGCCACTCCTTATATAAAAATATGAGAAAAACATATGCTATTTGACTAGTTCTACAATGTGGTTTGATGACTTTTTTGCTATAAATGGTACTGTACGAGATACGAGGTTTGTTCAAAAAGTTCCCGGAATATAATCAATAAAATCTTTATTTCAACAGTTATAGCTTAGTTGCAATTATCCCCTTCAAAGTAATTTCCTTGAGCAGTAATGCACCACTAATTTGTTGTATTAGTAATAATGTCCTCTATCATTTGAAATCTTCTACCTTTTAGGACCATTTTTATTTTGGAGGAGAATAGAAAAAAGTCTGGAGGTGAGAGGTCAGGTGAATAAGGGGGTTGTGGAAGGGCAGGAATCGAATGTTTTATCATGAACTCTTGAATCGACAATGCTGTGTGTGCTGGTGTATTTTCGTGATGAAAGTGCCTCGTTCCTGCAGTCCACATTTCCGGTCGTTTTCTTCGTACCGCATCCCTCACACGTCTCAAAACTTTCAGATAAAAGACTTGATTAACAGTCCTGCCTGACAGAACGAATTCATAATGAACATTGGCGCGATAATCGAAAACAAATATCAACATTGTTTTCACATTTGAGCGCACTTGTCATGCTTTTTTGGGGCGCAGGGAACAAGAACCTTTTAGTTGCGATGACTGTCGTTTTGTTTCAATGTCATACCCATAAACCCAAGTCTCGTCTCCGGTGATGACGTTTTTCAAAAAATGTTTGTCTTCGTTTGCTCGTTGCAGGAGATTTTTGCAAATCGAAACACGTTGAATTCTCTGTTCTTCAGTCAAGAGCCTAGGCATAAACTTCGCTGAGACCCGATGCATACCTAAATCTTCTGTTAAAATTGCGTGACATGAGCCAATGGATATTTCAACCTCTTCTACTACTTCTCGGACAGTCATTCGACGATTTTCACGGATAACTTCTTTCATTTGGGCAGTCACAGTTTCGTTTCTCAAAGTTGAAGTTCAGCCAGACCTCTGATCACCATCTGCTGAAGTTCTTCCATTTTGGAAATGTTTATACTAGTCGTAGGTTGTCGTTTGACTCAAAGCCTCATCGCCGTAAGCTTGACACAACATTTTGTGAGTTTCCGCAGCTGTTTTTCCCAGTTTGAAACAAAACTTCACACAAATTCTTTGCTCTATTATGAACGCCATATCAAATGCGATAACAAACAAAACACGCACTCACAAAACCGATTATTACAATACAACAATTCACGTGAGCTGCTTCAAAGAAAGTCAATTTGTAGGGTATAGTTAAGGTTACTAGCCATTCCACGCACATCCACGTGCGCATTACTAGTGGCGCTCCACAAGGTCATTACGGAAACTATTTGAATAAACTCGTATAAAGAAAAGTTCATTTTTTGTCACCAGTAAAGTGGCACTCCCGATTAGGCTATATAAACTATATATATCTTATCTTATTTTCTTTGCCCTTTTGTCCTAAATACCAAATTTCATGAACATCCGCTCAGTAGTTTTGCCGATGAAACATGCGGACAGACGGACGGACACAATCTGACATTAAGGCGTTCTTTGTTTACTTTAAGTGAAGAACGCCAAGAAAATACTTATCGTGTTCTCTAGGGCCACACAATATCAATCACCAAGAATCAACACGCACTATATTTTGTATGCATGTTTCCGTGAAGTAAGCTGATATACGTAAAATAAAATCGTCAAAGTCAAGATTTCTGAAAAAAAAACCAGACAAAGTTTGCTTTGACCTAGAATCGAACCCGGGTCTTTCACTTTCCGGGCGGCATTCCATCCACTGACCTCCCGAAGCATACTAATTCCCCAGCTTCAGAATCGGGTATTTCTCGCGGTGAGGTCAGGTTAACAATGCTACTAGTATCAACTTCCCCCAAACGAATTTCCTCAATGAGGAACGACCAATGAAAACACATTTGCATCCCAAAGGTGAGATGGCCAGATAAACATACATTGGTGAAGTTTGTATGCAGATCGACATAGCTGGACATGAAGATTTCTGAAAATGAGGCATAAAAATTCTCCCTTGACCGGGAATCGAACCCGGGCCATCCACTTGCCGGGCGGATATTCTAATTCAGTGGTTATAAAATCCACCTGGTAAGTGTAGGACCTGGTTTCAAATCCCAGTCGAGGCATAATTTTTCTCTCGCTTTTACAGAAATTTTCATGTCCAGTATATGCCTATCTGCATAAAATTAACCAACTCTTTAATTTGTGTCACATTCAAAGCAAAACCAAAGTAATCTACATTTTTAGGTATTTAGAAATGAAATATGAAAATAATTTACTCAAATTTTATATTTCTTTCAACGTCTCAAACTTTTAACACTATTATTTAAAATACCCTTGTTTTCCAGTGTCAATGATTATTTGGGAAAAACTATAGTAAGGCTTAATAAATAATGAATTTGTATCGAATCTAAATACCCTTTCTTACCTCTATTCTGCCTACTCCAATAGCTAGCTGTGAAACCTTAGCAACCAGAATTATACGTACATCACCTTCAAGTCTTTCCCTGTTTCCAGTGACGTAGCAAACATTTTGAGGGCCCAATGCAAAATCCTGTTGGTGATTCAGGTATTTATTTTTAAAAATAGCCACCCATTAATGAGAAACCGACTAGCTATACCTCGGTAAAAACAAGACTATACAGCTTTCGATGTACGTTGGTAGAAAAAAGAAATATTTTTAAGAGTATCGCGAGACGTGAAAACGAATACGGAAAAGGAAAAATTACAATTTAAATGATCCCCCGAACCACGAGTTGGAATGATTAAAAATAATTTACATAAGATAGCTAGTCAAAAAAATTTTAATTAGAAAATAAAAATAATTTTAGCTGTTTCTCATACCTTCGCCAATAAGATGTGATACATATCATTTTACTTAATTATTTAAATTTTTGTTATTCACCATTCTGTTAAACCTTGATGAATATATTTGCACCATTCTCCAGGATATGCGGCGCTTACCCGGTCTGTACAGCACCGGAATGTCTGTATGAATTTTCATAAGCGTATATAGCAGTGATTTATTTCCGCTTCGCCATAAAAACGGAAGCTAGCGGCAAGAGAGAAAGAGAAAGAAAAGTTATCCACGAAAACACGCGTTCGATTGGTCAGCAACTTGTCACTAGTCCTCGAGATTTGCCCCGAGTGGACGTAGTGTGTGTGTGCGAGGGGAAAGATTGTTGGAGTTGCCAGAGATGGAGTGGACAACGGGAAAGGAGGAAAGGAGAGAGATAAAAGACGTGAGAAAGAGAGAGAGAGCGGGGAAGTGGATTGAGGACGGAGAGTTAACGTGAAGAGAGCGAGATGGCGGCCATAGTGGGAAGGTGGGAGAGGGGGAGGTGGGGGTGCGGGGGAGCATGTGACCTTGAGTGGGTCGAAGGCGGGAAGGAGGGATTATGTGGCAGTAGGAGGAGATATCTTTGATCCTCTGGAAAACTTCCATCCCTTTGGTGCGGTGGGTTTGAGGGGGTTGGTTGATCCGTGGACGAGGGAGAGAGAGGTTTAGAAAGGATGTGTGAGGAGGGTAGGGGAGGTGAAGGAGAAAGGAATAAGGGGAGGGAAATCGAAGGGGAGTGGAAAGAGAAAGGTAGGAAAACGGGATGGGGAGTGGAAGGAGAAAAGGAGGGGTGATGAAGAGGAGGAGAATGGGAGGGAAAAGGAAAGGGGAGGTAAAGGAGAAGGGAAGGAGAAGAGGAGGGGAAGGGGAAAGGGTAAGGAGGTGAAATTTGAGAGGAGGGAGCGAGAAACGTAAGAATGGAGCTCTTTCTCTCACTCTCTGGCGAGTGCACAGCGAGGGCAAAAAAACCTTCGAATTGGGTTTTTGAAATGTACGGTTTGGTTTGAGGAAACCCATTCAGGAAGCTGTTAGCATACGCGGAGGGACCGTTACAATTTTTATCGACGGGAAGACAAAAAAACGCATTAGGTTATAAATAGTAGCGAGTTGTCGCAAAATATCCAATAATTCTCTCTACTGTTTGGATTGCATAAATATTGGGATTTTATTTCATGGAATCGTAGAGAAAATAGTTTATTTCTCTTTGGCAAATGCAAAAAACTAAAATGAATTTTTGCGTTTTAAAACTCATAAATCCAGCTCTATTACAAAATTTTTTAAATAAAATATAAAATGTAACGATTAGCGAACGGTGCAAATACATTTGCAGGGTCGTTCTTTCCCTTGTAAAACTCGGGAAAGAGCAAAAGAGAGAGAGAGAGTGGAGGAGGAAGGGATAAGGAGAGGAGGAATTTAAGAGCGGGGACATTTGAAGTTTTAGCCGCGGGAAAGATGCAGGCGAGAGATGTTAAGAGTGAGAGAAGGGAAAAAAGGGTGCAGGGAATGGGAGAAGAGTGGTTTGAGGAAGGTTTAGAGTGTGGGGGATAGAGGCGTGGGAGAGAAGTGGAAGGGGATAGCGGGAGAGGCCAAGCAGAGGGATGGAAACGGCGCGGTTGTTCGAGGCGCAGCGGAAAACACTAAAATGTGGAATTGGAGGGACGGCCGACGGCTGCGACACTTTTCACGTGAGTTCACCGTATCGGAAAACACTTCCCGTAATGAAGCAAGGGATGCGGTAGGGAGGCAAAGGGATATCGGGGGGGGAGGCAGAGGGATGGAAGAGGCGGAGGGAGCGGGAGGTTGTGAGCGAATACGGAGGTGAGGATGTAGAGGGCGTTGTGGCTTGAAAGAGGATTACAGAATGTAATGAGGGAAGAGGTGCTAAGCGGGGAAGGAGACCTGGGGGGGAGGGGTGAGAGAGGGAGGCGGAGATGAGGTGGAGAGAGGGAGGCAGAAAAGAGGGAAAGATGTGGCGGCGAGGATGAGTGTGTGTTTGTGTCGTTTGCAGCGATAGAGAGGGCGGGTAAACGAATTCGGCGTTCCGAAATCAAATTAATTGAAAATCATTATTTTCTCAAAACATTTTTCTTTATCAGTTTGTATGACTTCCATTAGTTCGTAGATTATAATTTTCACGCTAGTTTAACTGCGTTACTTAATAGCATAAACTTAGGATAGGCACACTTAAACTTAAAGATACCTCGCGCGTTCTTGATGTTCTGCATAATAAAATGCTACTTGATATTTGTGTTTATAACCCGTCGTTCACTATTATGTGACAAATATGTATACATGTACATTTATTAGTTGAAGTTTTTCATTTTATTACCCAATATCAAAGTTTTTAATTATAAAAGGGTTAATGTGAGTTTTGAGTCAAAAGAATGTTTGTAATAGTGGAGGAAATTACTTTATAACTTGCAATGATTAGAAACTTCGATGGTGTAACTACGAGTTATAGTAGCTGGTGAAAGAAAACAAAAAATAGGAAAAAATAATAAAGTGGCTTACAACTGGGAATTACAGATGGATGAGGCATGTAGGATAAGAAAACCTCATGAAACATAATATTGAAGAAAATAGTCGAGTTTTAAATAATTACCTACTTCTTCTTAATAACATTTATTTAATAATTTTTAGTTATATGTCGGTTTGTAGAAGGTTATTTAAAAAATTTCCTCAGTTCCTTTCGCATAGAAGTACAAATTAGTATTAGGACACCTGCATCAAGTAAAGCACTTGACTCCATTTCGTTTAGAACTGTCGAATCGAATCAGGTTGAGCCATCAAAGTTTGCGCTTTCTGCTTGGGTCAAACGATACAAGTCGATCGGCCCGGGTCGATCCATGCAAACGGTCCTTGACTGATAAATATCTACTTGCTTGCTATCAAGAGGAGAGCAGACCCCACCTAGGGGCTCTCCAATGAAAATGGGCGGCTATATGAATTTCCGCCGGATGTTTCTTACTATGTCATTAATTGTTTAAGAAAACATATCATTTTATTTCTTGAGACTTAAAAACAAGAAATTAAATAATTAAAAATATTTTAATGACTTTTATGGAGTGAAATAAAAGTTAAAACATATTTGATTTACTACATTATATTTAAAAATTGAAATATAAATTTTGATTTACTAGACTTGACTTAATAATTTTGCAAAAGCTGTATGGCTTCTTACACTTCCAACAAGCCATATAACATTTACAAAGAATTAAATCAAGTCTAATAAATCAATATTCATTTTTTTAGTTGGTAGTGCAATACGTTAGTTATTATTTATTTATTTAATTATGTTTTAACTTATTGTGGTGATATTTTACTATAACCGACGTTATTTATTTTTCGAACGTGTTTCCACTACACACATACATTTACATATATATATATATATATATGTATATATATATATATATATATATATATATATATATTATATATATAACCGACTCCATCCTCTCTCTCAACTTGGGTTCCCGCCGCTTTCACCAATCGCTGTTTCTCTTTCTTTAGCAACTACAGGAAATCTCACTCGAGCACTTTCCTTCAACTCAGTCATCTCCTTGCAGCCTCATGCTAACCGCCGCTCCACTCCTCTCTTTCTCTCTCTTTCGCCATTCCCTTTTCCCTTTTTACCATTGGTCCTCTCACGCTCTCATTTCCCCTCGCTCCTCTTTCTCCCTCCACCCTGCCCCTCGACCACTGCCTCCCTCAGTCCACCTTTCTTCACAAAGACCTCTCTCCCTCGCCCTCTTCCTCCCACTCCATTCCTCCTCTCTCTTTCCCTTTCTCTCTTCTCCCTATCTTCCCCATTCTCTCTTCTCCTTTTCATTCCACGGCCTTCCTTTCCTTCGCCGCGCACATCTTCACCGTCGCGTGCCTTGTATCCACAATGGAATGGTTCGTGGGAAAATTCGACTCCATTTTCTTTCTTAGGAATATTTCCACTGAGCATCTTGTTCCTGGAGGAATTTCAAAGGAAAACAGGAGACGAGGAAGAGGAGGAGCCGTCCATTTTGAAATAGCATTCCATTTTTAGTCACGGAGTGTTTTTTCTGTTTCATGCTTTTGCAATAACAACTTCACCAGGTTTTAACAACAGACTCGGTCTCTTGTTTTCGTATTTAAAAGCGTGCAGAGTACATTGCTGAAATGATGTTATTTTAGTGAAACGTTGCAAGTGACGCGTGCATATCGTGCAGTGTAAATGACGATAATCGATTTGAAGATGGCGCAATTTGGCAATAACAACTTCACCAAGCTTCAACAATACATTCCGGCTTCTTTTTTCATATTTAAAAGCCTGCGACGTACATACATTGCTGAAATAATGTTATTTCAGTTAAACTTAGCAGGTGACGCCTGCATATCATGCAGTGTAAATGATGATAATCTATTTGAAGATGGCGCAATTAGGCGATTTTCCTGGCGTGGAATCAAATCTATGTCATCCACATTCAACGAGAGTTCACTCACCATAATCTTCTTAAAATATTTTCAATGAGAATATTTGAGAGGGCATGCTGAATGTAAAATTTAGGCAGTTATAGTAATTATTACTTCTCAAAAATACTTGATGGATAATAATTCTTTTAAAAACGACCGACAGTGGAAATCAAAACATCGATTTCAAATTCACAAATAAAATCCCTTTTCTAAATTTCCAAGTTTTTAATTCTTGACTGAAGACAAAAATAAAATTTATATAAAATCATTTAAATTAGGTAACGTTTTATATCCGCTAGAAGTAAATAATATACCTAAAATTCACTTAATTTAATATTCCATAAAATAAATATAGTTTTGGGAATATAAAAGTTGTGTGATGCATGATGCTTAACGAACAATTCTTAATTAATATTTCTCTGCTGCGCAACTTTTATATGCCAAAAACTATATATACTTTCTGGAACATTAAATTATGTGAATTTTCCATTTTTTGTTTACTTTTTAGCGCATATACAAGATGATTCCTTATTTTATTTAAACTTTATTTTAACTTAATATTTGACTCAGGCATGCTCGTCATTTTTTAAGGAGAATTACCCTAATGAATAATTAAATAATTGTCGTGCATTTTTCCCTTTCAAGGTTTTATAAAGAATCGAATCAATATTGATAGCTCCTTAATTGGGGTGTTTTAATATATAAATGTGCTTATATGTTCGCTTTATCTCTCCGTCTGTGTAATAAATTAAATTGAAGTAAACGGCAAGAGATAAAAGGCTGAAATTTGCAGTGTGTACGTGATCTATAATGATATTTATTACGCTTACAAAGGAATCTGAGGGCGGCTATAGAGTACCTTCAAAATTTTCAGATTACGAATCTGAGCAAATGGCGACAGACAGAAAGTTAAATATTTTTAATTAAATTATGCTTTATATACATAATTATATTAATGAATTTTTAAAGTATTTAAAGTTTATAACTCCAAATAAATCTCAATAAATAAAACGTCCTTCTTCGTATTGCGTTAGCAAATGAAGCTCCAAATTTTATACTTCTGAAATCGACCATTTTTAAGTGCAATTTTTCGGCTCAAAACTTTTCTAAGGAGAATAAATAGAACGAATCGGATGAATCGATTGAAATGACTCGATTATTAATCGGAAACCAAAAATCCCATTAGAATCCATTCAATGACCAACCTGCACGAATATCTCTACTCCAGCCGAGAGAGTGGCGAAGAAACGGACGCCAGAGAATCGAGCGTGTTCTGTTGGACTAAAAATCTGGGACACTCCGGTGGTAGAAACTGTCCTAATCTTAGCCAATATATTAAACGGGCAAAAACTAAATAAAAGCGGGCAACAGTAGGAGAGGAAGGAGGAAAAGAAGATATATACCCTCGTAAAATGTATGTGATGTTATACATTTAGATGAACCAAACGAATTGCGCAAATATTTGCCGAGTATAGGTTGTAATTCTATATATGAAATGTTTTTCTCTTGAAAGAATTATAGCTGGGTCACGCTCAATCTCGTCTCCATTGCCTCTTTCTTTTTCTCTCTCTCCCTTCCATTCTCTCTCTCCTTTCCTCTCTCCCTTCCTCTCTCTCTCTCTTCCTCTCTCTCTCCCTCTCTATTTCCCTTACTCTCTCCCTCTCTCTCTCTGTACCTCTCTCCCTCTGGTCACAGGCTCGTCTATTCGATTCAATCGCCACCATATCAAGTCAAGTGTCCGGCAAAGGGCGGGAATGAGTGTGTTCGTTCAGAGATAACAAAACGCGTTTTCGCCGCGGATTTTACGCTTCCGCATCATTCACGACCTTCAACTTCTTTGTTCCCTTCCCTCGAGCCAAGATAACCGCGCGCGCGCCCCTGGGAGCCAAAACATGCACCGTGTTGAGGCGCCGCCTAAGCCCGTTATCGCGAGAGGTCGCGGCGCTCGCAGTTCTTCTGAAATCGGACGATGAATGGACCGCAACAGTGGTAACGGAGAGGAAAGAGGGGGAGGGGTGGGGGAAAGCCAATGGGTGTGGGGAGGCGATAAGGTGCGGGGAGGTAGAATGGGTGGAGGTTGGCGATTGGGTGGTGGGAGGGCTATTGTTTGGAGGGACGATTGGGTGGGAGGTGCATGAGGGTGGCTGGCGATGGCGAATTCGCGGAATCTCTCCTATCTATAAATTTACATTGCTCGAGAAGAATAATGGGTCCGTATTTCCCAACGTGCTACTTTGAATTGCTCTCAAAAATTCGAAAGTAATCGTTTTTTTTTCAATCGCGTCCATCAAGTTATACCCGACGGAAATAGCGTTCGATGTGACTGTTTCCAATCATAAAAGTTTTTCACTTGACCGAGAAATAAGTTCGTACACCTTCGATGACCTATAGGCAGGGCATTTTAGGATATTTTTTCTCCAGCTAACTTTGCTTCTGATTGAAAATTGCTTTATTAATTCATAGAAGCAGTTATGAGCAACCATAAGTAATCGTAAATTAATGAAATAAGCGAAAAAATGAAAAAAGGTATACTGTACCATAATAGGATTTTTGCTCATTTTCTTTTTTGCTTCCAGGAAGTGTCAGTGGTTTCACTAAATATGATGAATAATCTGCTACTAAATTGAAATCACAGCTTAATCACAGCTATAAATATTTTATTGATGCTTTTAAATTAAAACAATCATTGTAAAGTTATTCTCAAGTCGCATTTTATAAATATCAATAATTGGCATGTATAAATATACACAATCCTAATTTTAATCCAATATCATTCATTTTAAAAATAATATAGATACAGTGAAAGAGAACTGAAGCAACCACTACATTGTATAAATTGCATTTACCTACATAATTCTCTCAACTTTTACTCTAAAACCGACAAAGGGGATACTATGTGAATAATTATTGTTGAATGTGACAATGGTGGTGTCATATCTATGACTAGTGTTTATTTATGAAGAAGAAGAAAGCAATAATTTAACTTTTTTACAAGCTATTACAAACATTCATTTTCACTTATCACTGTAAGAGTACGTTCGCTTAGATAAATTATGAGAAAAAACGTTTATTTATTTTATTGGAGGTAGGGTAAAAACATTAAATGAGAAAAATTACGCAATTAAATTTTATACACAAAGGAGAAGAAAAATAAATTTGTATAATATAAAAGACAATCCTTTAATCAAGCTGCTACAGACTCAATAATAATGCCACTTATTCATATGAGTATTTCAAGTCTTAAAAATAGCACACGGTCAAAATCAAATAAAATAAATGGTCTCATTAAAAAAAAACAGAAAATTGGACGAATGTAAAGGGATATAAACCATAGTACAGAGGGAGATTATTATTTGAGCAGAGAGAGAGATGGACAGAAAACGAGAGAGAAAGGTGGTTTGTAAGCCTTTGGCACGTGATTGAATAGCGTGGATATCTCTGAGCCGTGAATGTGTAGCGGTGTGTGAAACGGCGATACTGCTTGACAAGAGAGAGGGAGAGAGAGAAATGAAGAGAGAAAGGGAGAGAAAGTGAAAGAGAGAGTAGAAACTTGAAGGTGTGGGCAGGAGAGCGTGTAGGCTAAAGACTACTAAAGGTCTGAGCGAATTTGGAGGAGACAGGAGTGTCTGGCGGGAACGAAGGGCTACTTGGGGAAGCAAAAGAGATATTGCGGTCTAGGTGAAGAACATGCAAGGTCACTGTATCCGCATCTGAGAAATGGAAGCGATTAGACAGAGGTCGGCCTGGTGGTCTATCAGACACAAAGAGTGGGAGGCAGGGGAGATTATTACCTCACACCCTCTTCCCTTTCCTTCACTCTCATCCTACCTCTGCCCCTAAAATATCTCTCTCTTAATGTCCCAACACGCCCCGCTCTTCTTCAGCTTAGTCGCCTCCTCGCTCCGTTTCACTCACCCCAAGAATTAAAGCGTTTCTACCGTCGCTGATGCAGTGAAACACAAATTTATTTGCTTATGCCATATCCCAGTATGGTATCCGAGGCGCCGGCGCTTCCCCCTGGCCCGCTTTGCCTCCCACAACGAATCAACGCATGAGTAGCCAAGTGGACGGCAGCGTCCCTTATCGCTTGTACCATCTCATATTTTTACATAAAACATCGGACAAACCAGAAGAATGGCGATTTACGCTTCACCGGTTCCATTATTTATAGCAGCGGCATATTAGTCTCCGCGTTAATTCAAAGAGGTAGGATATTTTGAATGAATCGTGACCTCTTATCTCTTTCGATGATTTTTGCGCTAGGCCGGACGAATTTGCCGCCGCTGTCGATATTTGGGCCGCGTTCTTCCCCCCTTCTCAATGATTGCCACTGAACGAGCGTCTCTAATACCCACGCCACTCTACGTCACCACCTCTATCCATTACCAGAATCCCTTCTCCGCCCCGCGGAACCTCCGTCAGTCCTCCGACCCCACGCCGTCAGACCGCCTCCCCACCCACCCACACTCTCCCCCTCCTCCCCGCAACACCAGAGGATTCCAGTATCTCTCGGCCCCCATCTCTCCACCCCTTCCCCTCTCTCTCATCGCCCCACCCCTCTGACCTAACAATCCTCTCCCCTCTTCCTCCCCGCCTCATTCCCACCCCTCGACGGTTGCGACCCAGCTTTCTGCCCGTGCAAATTTCATTTTTTTAATAACCATTTCGTGCAGACCACATCAAAGAAAATAAAGAAGAAAAAAGGAATAAAGGAGTTTGTTTATTTAATGCACAGATAGAGGAAAAACAAAGGCAACGCATGTTGAATAAGCAATTTATATTTTAGTCCCCTATTCAAAGAAATAAACATTCAGTGTGACAATTCAGGAAAAAATCAATTTGTAGCGTGATGCTTTTCCCACTTTATCTTTTGACAGTCAAGCTATGTGGAAGTTGAATGCACACTCGTTGCATTAAGCGTCAGAGGGTATTTATATCAATCCAATACTTTCGCAATACATAAACGAATAACGACATGATTGGAAGTCCACCCTTTTTCGATCTCTCTCTCTCTCTTCGCAACCCCTCAACCAAGCCCAGACCCTACCAAAAATCCACTTCTCCACCCCCACCCATCCTACTCTCAACCACACTTTCCCACTCTCTACTCTCCCCACCTCTTCCCAGCATGCCCACTCGCATTTCGAGCTTTCATTTCTCCGTCCCCGGCGTCGCCGATACCAAACGCGTGCTTCCGAGAGCCTATCAAATGAGTTATTGTTCTCCAGACAATGAATGGGGTGAAAGGAGAGGGTTCCGTGGATGAATTTGAGCGGTGTGGAGAATTAAATCGGACGGCGCGCTTCCCCCTCTGCTCCCAACCTCCCTTTCTCCTCTTCCTCCCCCTTTCTCTTTGCCGCCTCGTGGGTCACCTGTCTTCGATTTCGGCCGAGCACTAAATCACGCGGAAGAGATGGGATTAATCGCTCGTGCGTTCACCGATCCTCGTCCCTCTTCCTACTCCATAGCCTCCAATCTCCCGTGCTTTTCGCAAATCATTTTGATGCCATTTCTTTGCGTTCTGCTTCCGACTGCGATTATGGCCTTCTCTTAAATTTCAATCATTTTTAGACAACTATTTGATTAACGTAAACTCCGTTTGTGGATACGTGATTGTGAATAACCATCGTATTTATCTGTTTCGGTACAAGCACTGGTTAGTGTGGATTAATGTTTACGCCGGAACTAAAATGATTTTTACAGAGTTATAATTTAAAAATTTAACCTTACTCAAAAACTATTACTTGAACTGCAGTGCATAATTAAAACGTCATTAATTAGCTGTTGAACCTCATTTCTGCTATTCTAGTCTAGTTGATTTAAGGATTCAATTTGTGAGTGATTGTAAGCTAATTATGTATACAATGTGCTAAAATATGTGACCTAACTTAAAAAATACAGCGGGTTATGAGAAGGGCAATATTCATTACGAAATGATGAGCATGCATCTCTAACGAGGTATGTAATAGTAATACGGAACGCCCTTTCGATGTACTCCACGCTACTTTCTCCATTGTACATAATCAATATGTAATAGACATATAGCCCACAAGGCAACAAATGCACAGAATATTAATACGAAAGTTTATTCATCTCTTGCAATTTCGGTAAAACAAAGCGATAATTAACGTAACAAAAATATCGGGACGCTACAGATAAAACCTCAAGTTGCCTTATAGCGCCACTTTGGTAAAAATGTTATGCGTACTCAGTGTTTAAGCTGCCTCTACAATCTCGCCCGAAAATATACACTTTAAGGAAAAATATATCGATATATTAAATGACAAAAACGACTTTTAAAATCACTCAATGATCCCTAGTGACTGAAAAATCTATTGTACTTTTAGCGGTTAAAAATATCTGCTTTTGGGTCCGGTTTGTCCGTCTGTCTGATTGACTCGCTAGCTCCTAAACAAAAGCACATAAAGATTTCGTGTTTTCGTCAATCTATTAAGTATTCTGTCTCTTTGTGCATGTTTTCTTGGTTTGTCCGTTAGTCTAAAAAATGTTTTTGAGAAAACTATTTACTCTCTGCTTCCGAAGCTCTTTTCTTATTTATTTCAAATAACATTAAAGTTCAAAGTGATTGGAAGAGAGAAAATGAAAGAAGGGAACTAAACCCATGCCATTCAATGCGCGCGCTGTCTATTGTTTCATGAAATATGGCCGTGTTAACTCTTCCCACACACCTCACAAGCAATTCTGGTTGTTTCTCAGGCGTTGGCGGTCTGAAGAACGTGCGGGTTGTGTCGCCAGGAGCGGTGGCGGTGGGTGAGACGGCAGCGTTGGAGTGCCAATACGACCTGGAGGGGGCGGAACTGTACGCCGTCAAGTGGTACAAGGGGAAGAAGGAGTTCTACCGCTATCTCCCGAAAGAGGACCCGCCTACAAAGGTGTTCCCGCTGCCCGGAATCAACGTGGATGTGAGTGAAAAGAGGGAAGGGGATCATTTGAGTGAGAGGGTGGAGAGACAGAGGGAGAGAGGATTCGTGTAGACATGGGAAAGCTCGCTTTGTCTCTAATATTCCCCGTCGCCTCTCTCCTTTCACTCTCTAAAGTCTCACTCCACAAACTCTACACCGATCCTGTTAACTCTATCCTACATTTACCATATGATCTCTTAAGGGCACTAAATACAACGCAGATTCATATCCTTCTCAATGGTCTCAATTTAACAGTGTTCGGAATATAACTATTTCCTGGAGGGATCCATGTCGAACCAGAATACTAATTTACCAATGACAGAAATTTTTTACAAAAATTTTGATCTTTTTACTGCAGTTTTCAAATCCATACTGACGTGACCAACATAAAAATTTGTATCTTCAAGTTCAAAATTTCGTCCGATCTTTTTCCCTGTATTAGTGCAGAAGCCAAAACATCTTTTTAAACAAGCAACAAAGTTAAATTTTAAAAAGCATTAAACAATTGAATTTATCGTTTATAAATCTTCTTAGCAATACCGTTAGTTATAGATTTGAGATGATGCATGATCACTCAAAATTCAAACCAAAGCAAATTGGCAGTGTTATTTCCTACTTCTCACTTTCACCTTCCCCTCTGCGCCTCTTCCAGCTCTCCGAGAGCGACGCCCACCACGTTGTCCTCCGCGACGCAGGATTCTCTCTAACTGGTCGCTATCGCTGCGAAGTGTCTGCCGACGCCCCTTCGTTCGACACCGCTCTCGTCGTCGCCTCACTCGTCATTGTCGGTGAGTGGATTTTATAATTCTTCTTCGGCAAGGTTAACGAAATGTAACCAGAGTGCCTTGAAGAATTTATTTTTTGTTGCTTGCAAGATAATAAAAAGGATATCTTTTTACATTCGTAACTAACAAAATAAAACGGAAAAATGAATAAAAGGATAAAAGTTTTGTTCCATCTATAGGGGAGAGCGGGGTAATTTGGATAATTCCACACTTAAATGCAATTTTAAAAATAAGAGCATTAATAATCTACTTTATTAATATATCAGCTGATAGCTAAATATATTTTTTTAATACATAAAAAAGAGAATGCATAAAAATGAATTTAAACATGTTTTTCTTGACTATCGCAATTACTCTCCAAAATTGCAATTTAAAATAATAGTAGGGCTAATTAAATAACTAGATGGGGCAAATCGGATAACACTAATTTATAATTGTAAATGTTTTTTTACAAGCAACGTCCACAATTGAACTGTTTTTCCCTCCAGCACCCACACATATCCCATGAAACCACCCTTTGCATTTCTGGTACTATGTCCAGTCACCCTTAACAAGCGATTTTTTAATAGTAGTTCAGCTGGCAAATGCCACATGTTGACCCCCCCACCCTTCCCCGCTGGCGCTGCTGCTACTTTCCTCTGCACTGGAAGACGGCATTGGAAGATAGAGCTCCTTTTCCAGTGGTTTGTTTTTGGATGTGAGAAATTTATTTTGGCCTTTTTTATTGAAGCCTAGCGCTTTTTTTGCTTTCAACGATGAGATATTTTCTGATGAGGTCGAATGAGTAGCCAAATTTTTGTTATGACGTAGTTTTCCTAGTTACCTTTGCGGATGTAGGAAGAATTTATCTACTTTTGAAAAGGTAAGAAGTGGATTTCAGGGGCGTTTAAGGTGACTTAGAAGTACTGAGGACATCATCAGAAGACGTGTTGGCTTGCGCTTTTTGACTGTTGTCGCCTGAAGATTTTTAACACTTTGCACTGCAGTTGAAAATGTATTGGAGATAGAGAGAATCGCGATTCGTTGATAACTTTAGGAGGAAATGGAAATATACCTGTGCACGAGAAACCATTGACAGCTAAGCCTACAGATGCTGTACGCTTTCAAACTACATTGAAAATGACTCCACATTGTATTTTTGTAATATTTGAATCTGGGTTTGTGTGCAACCATGATGTAGCTTCCCGATGGTAGTTTGCTTTCAGACATTTGAAAACACACCGATCAAGAGACTGCAGGACATGTGTTGTAAGGTGAGGCAAGCATAACAATTCTATATCGTGGTACCTACAAAACTCCAAACAATGAAGATAAGCGTGAAAGCTATGTCCATCCAAAATCAAAGGACTTTTCCGGAACCCGGTTAGCTTGAAAGTGCTGGAGCCAGCACAGAAACACATCTTCATTAAAGTATCCACCTTCACTAAGACAAACGGCGGATTCATGTGAAAGATTGTCTTTAAACTCTTGGCATTGCCGCACTTCCTTAAAAATAATCAGTGGCGGATGTTAGTTATAACAGCGTTGCAGCATGCGACAACTGTGACATTTTCTTCCCTATAAACGCTGGTTAGAGATAAAACTTCCTTTTTCTGCCAGAATCATTAGAGGTTTATTGTTGAGATGACGCCCCTTTTCATCCATGTTATATATATGCGCTGGTTTGTAATGAAGAGAAAATTCTGTCAAGGGATCATTGAGCAAATTAAAATAAGTAGTTGTCACTTCTTTATTCAGACCAGCTGCTCTCATAGACCTTCAGCTTTACGTAGACTTAGGTGGTTCCTTTTTACAAACCCTACTGTCTTTACAAAAAGTCTAAACACCCGAGTTTGAGACCGTATATCTCGAAAACAACCGCGTGACAAAGGGAGCCACAAAGGGACAAATGGACAAAGAGACCAAGGGACAAAGGGACAGAAGTAGCCTTTTATTATTGTTAGATTGTAACCAAATTTTGATTGTCTTTATTGTCTTGGTTTATTTTACAGTAATTTTAGCGTTAATTTAATAAATACTCACTGTTAAGCTAAGAAGGTTGATAAGTTGTCTTTGTTTCCATAAGGTGTCTGAGTAAGCTGTAGCTGTATTGTATAAATGTAACCATGCTTTACAACTAAAGGTGATTCGTATCGTATTTCTCATTCCGGTTACATCATAAAGCTACTAATTGTTTCTTTTAATAATTAGAGTGTTTGATATGCTTTCACTAATCGGATATTGATTGTATAGTATGACTTGTTTACATGTTTTAAATCGATATCTTTGAATAAGTCTTTTTTCTTACGATCACATCCACACTTCTAGAAATGTTTTGGGATTAAATCAGCTAAAGGAATAAACTTTTTAATGTGACACATTAGGTAGAGAGGAGTAATTTCGATAGCGGGGCTATTCGGATAAAGTTGAGCTTCAACGCTCGCCATAAAAATAGAAGGCACTCCAAGTGGCCAATCAGTATACTGTTGGATACATGTTTATGTTGTCATGTAGTGTTTCGAGTCGTGTTGTATTGGTCTTAGCAGGAGATTCGGTGGAACTTTTTAACATATGAAGGTAAGCTAATATGTTACCTGCATTTCTCTGTTGTTAATATTTTAGATAAAACTTTAGGCCGTACTGCTACAAGATTTTCGAGTAACCAACGTTTTCAACTTGCAATGTTACGTCTTGGTTTGTCTCTCATGCGCTGCGCTCTTTCAATACATTTAGGAACTACGTCGCGTTAATTTTATTTCCTTATTTGAATACTTATTGCTGGGGCAATTCGGATAGCTTTGTGCTTAAGCACAAAGCACGTAGAACGTCATTTGTTTCTTTTTCATATGGTTAAACACTACAAGAAGAAGGACGTTCGACTTCAGTGGAGTGCAAACACGATGGAAGATGCTGTAAGGTGTGTTTTGGAGGAAAACCTGTCTCACATTGGGGCTGCTTCGTTATATAATGTTCCATACACAAGTCTTTACAGAAGAGGAATCAGCAGATGGGGTTAGCAGATCTCGTAAAAGTTCCGAAATTAAAGTGTTCACAAAAGAGATTGAAGTATCCTTGGCCGATCGAGTTAGGTATTTAGAAGAACACGGATTTGGAGTAAAACCTTCAGAATTACTTATGGCCGACTAAAAATACGCTTTGGCAAGTGATATTTCTCATCCATGGTCTGAAGAACAAAAAAAATGACAGGAAAATACTGGTACCTAATGTTCTTGGAAAAAGTCTAGACACCCTAGTTCGAGACCGTATATCTCGAAAACAACCCCAACGATTTTAATGGAGTGAAACGTAGCGGGTAGAAAATTTATTTCTACGTTAATTGATGTAAAGCTTAAATTTGTTGTCTATGTTTAAATATTTTATATTAGGCTGTATTTGAAGAAACAAGGTTTTTAGACCTGGAAATCCGATAAGACCAATTTGAATGTATACATCTCAGAAACCCTACAATGTATCAACTTGCAATTTTAATAGCACTTACCTAAAACTATTAGAAATATGTAAATGGAAGAGATATTTTATTATTGCAACATTAATACACCATTTTGTTACATTTCTTAAATTCGACTATCTTCGTCAATCTTGGGTTGTTTTCAAAGTTGGAGGTACCGTTGTTACCGGACAAATATCTATATTACAAATATTTAAAGAATAACATTAGAAAATTACTTCCCAAAACGATACCGATTTTTATTTCATCTTCATTCTGCCTCCGCCTTAGCTACCTCTGGATGGAGAGAGAAGGAAAGTAGTAAATGCAGCGTGCGCCGTTGCCACGTCTTCTATGTTAGTGAGTCATTTACATGACCGGGAGTGCAATGAATGCGGAATAGGTAGCAACAGCGCGCGCTCTCTCTTCTCTCGCCTTAGTAGACTAATTGGACATCCAGCGATGACGACTAAGAGAAGGCAATTTTAAGGTTTTGCATTTTTACGGCTCCTAAAGAAACGTTTAATGATATTAAATCGTTAAACTGTTAAATATATAAATTTATTAATTGTAATAATTGAAGATTTACCATTTGGAATTTTTGATCCAAGTAGTGGGAAGGAAAAGGATAATAATTTTGGTGCAGGTGGACGATCAATGAAATCATACGAAATTTATATTTTGTTATCTGAACTTCGCCCCGACGAGAAAAACCGCCGGCCTGGTAATTTGAGTTCCATCCACGTCACGTCCGCACCCGGTCTGAGCCATGGTGGAAAGACTAGAAGGTGTGTTCATCAGGTGGATGAATTTCGAACTTTTCTGCGCATGACGTCAGCAACGGGACAAAAATGGCGGTTGTTCGAATGTTGCGTGTGACGCGGTGAAAGGTTTCGGCATTATTTGGACAGTATATGTATTATTACTGTTATTGGCAAATAACTTAAATAACTAATATTGCATTTATGACCTTGAAGCATTTATATTTTTTTACTTTAAGTAAAACAATTCATTAAGTCTTTTCATTTTTAAAAGGTTGCATTTGAATTCTTTCAAAACCTCGTTTACGTGTATATTCCCATTACTTAGGCTTCGATTCTTCTTCATGACAACATAGAAATGTTGTAATCTAACAAAAATATTACACGACTTTTGTTGGTCATATACGTTTTTAATTCTGTTTATTAATTTTATTACTAGGGCATACCCGTTGCCTTATCATTTCCAATTAATATGTATTTTGAATATATGTCACCTCAAATTCTCACATTCGTTTTAGAAACAAATTTGTGGACCGATTTGATACGTATTTGAAAATGGACGCTAAAAAAAATTAATTATAATTTTTTCGGAGTTTTTCATTCAAGGCTCATATTTGGGCCATTATTAGAAGTAAAGTAAAATTACAATTGGTTGCACAGCTTCTAGATATATGAGTTAAAACATTTCCTGGTATCCGTTCAATATGTAAATGGCGTAGATGTTGCCTATAAATTTTCATTAGAAGCATTTAATCAATGCTGTTATATTGGTTCATATTTTTAACAGGTCATATTCCTCTTGATACCATTTACATTATGACCTTAAATATTCTGCAAGCTTAAAATTCAATTTATTTGAGATAATTATAGAAAGATACACCTATACTGTTTTTCGTTCATCAATTTCGATAGCATATTTTCCTTTATATATAATTACTCAATGTCTGTTCGTCCCCACTTTTATCTCTTGAACAGCTTATCATAGAGAAATGCTGAAAATGCCATTTTGTTACTGCCAACTATAAGATACCCTGGAAAACTATGTTTGTTTACGAAAGTGTCCCAGGTTCGACTCAAGAAGTGATTATATTTTCCCTTACACAGGAGTTTCGATTTTTTCAGGTTGCAAGGTTTATTTCCTTCATTCGTTAAAATACGTAAATATAGACCGAAGTTTTCCGTTTTTGCTTTATTCGACGGCTATAACTATAAAATATTTTATTCTTGCAATTTTTAGATGTTACACGGAAGAATTTGACAGAAACACGTGTTTCTTTTCAAAATTTTATGGCTTTTTCGTACTCTTTCCGGGTGTCGTATCTGACTGAATTAGCGTCTATTATGAATTCAAATAGACGAAATAATTGCGTTATTTGCTTCGAGATTTTTATGAAGCATCAAAATTATAGTTTTAGCAAGGTCAAACAATATCAGGAACACATTTCAACAATTACTTCAATTATTCAGGGACGTATTTGGATTGCAGCAAATAATAAGCTATACAGAATACTTGCACTACAATAAGGAATCCATAAAAAAAGATAAAATAATATAAATAAAAATTTTCTCTTAATTATTTTATTTTCTTGTTAAGCATTGAAGACAAACAAATAAATCGTTGAAAATTGCTTCAAAACTAATGTTCCTTGATCTTTTTAGCGAGTAACCCAACATTTGCGGCTGTAAAATTTACTAAAACAATCACTCGCAAAGTGTTCCGAAGAAATTGTAGCTGATATTGAAAAAAATATTAAACGTGATGCGCATAACTTTTTTATAAATTATAAAAGATATTATTTATGTCCTAAATACTCACCATTGTTAACGTTAAATTTATCTTTTCTACGACTAACCTTAATCCATTTTGTCTTGAAAATGACGTTTTGGAGACATATAGCACTTGACTATTTGCGGCGTTTTAGATTTGGTGTTTTTTACACCCATAAATGGTACAAGACGGCATTTTTATGCGACATAAAATCTTCTGTTTATATAACAAAGCAGCAGTATATAACAAAAATAACAATATGTAATAACAAAGCACCAAATAAATCAAACGCGAATATCCTCCCAAACCTCTCACAATCAGTAGCATACCGGCTTATGACTCTATCTATCCTGACGCCTACGTCACAAGTAGTTTTGTGACGTACTTCCGCCTGCGCATGAACACACCTTCTAGTCTTTCCACCATGGGTCTGAGCTGTATGCGAGAAGCATAACCTGGATGTTAGACACACAAACAGCATAAGGCCTCATATCCTTGATTTTAGGCAATCCAAATAACACTCGAATGCGTACCATTACTTTTAGGCAACTCGTACAAGTTTGCACTGATTTTGAGTCTCTATTGATTGGTAACTTCAATTCTCCTCTTTAATGCTATGTAGCCCAAAAAGCAGTTATTTCAGAGGACAGTTGAAAGAACGAGTAACCTATCTAATGTGAAATAGGCTAAACTTCAGACAAACGCCATTTCACTACAAAGTAGTTTTTAGGAATGTTCCCCTTCAAAGAAAAAAGCGTCTATTACATTTTGTTCGCCTGTCTATATGTGCGCATATGACAAGTGCTATGTTGCCGTACGAGTTTTGGTAAAATTTGGTTGTAAAGTTTTACGTTAAAGAAGATACAAATGTCAGATCAAATAACCTAGTCAGAGCTGCCATATCAGTGGAAATAAAATTTGAAGTTTCAACACCGCAGTCTAATTATAGAACTTCATTAAATAAAAAATAAAATAAAGTGAAATAATACCGAATTTGGATGAGGTTGCTCAATGAGGACCTTAGGGAAGAAAAACTTCTATAACGAAGCAAGTAACATTAAGGGTACTCTTACTTTACACCAGTTCCTTGCGACACGTCAAATGCAACATGTTGATCAGTCACAAAAAATTCACGGGATGAGGTCCAATATTATACGCAAATAAGATCAAAATGCGTGGGAGTGTGTTACACCAATCAGAATTAGCGCAAGCTCCGTTTAAAACCTCGAGTCCAATGAATGAAAATTCCATTCACAGTTTGCAGAAAAGAAGCAACAATCTCCAATCCACCGACGCAGGTAGTCAAATTATGGAGTTCTATGACAGAAGAAAATACAACGACATCATTGCCATATTTAATACAACGAAGGTTTCATATTTAATAATTTTTTGGTTCAGAGGATGTATCTTCATTTTTTGAGAGAGTATAGAGCTGCCAAAAAGTAAGAACAATTGCTGAATATTTTTGTTATTATCGAAACAGGAAATGATTTCATGAACGGATAGAAGTAAAATAACTAAAACGGATGTTGGATAATCGCCAATTTTGAAATTATTATTCCTCGTGAGAAATAATCCCTTCGCATCATGAATGCATTCAGCACTAATTATTCCCTTGTACCATGTTGTACCATGCTCCAACTGGGAGAATCTGATTCTAAAGTCGCTCATTGTCTAATAACCGGAAGGGAATTGGAATATCGCTCCAGTGCGTTCGATGCAGGAGTCTCATGTTATTCACTCCATTGTTTCCCTTCCTCGCACTCCGAGTGACATTGCTGATAGGGTCTACAAAACTTCACGGCTCGACTTCTTTCAATGGGACATTTTCTACTCAAGGCGTTCGTTTCTTAAGAGGAAAAGTTCCCTCGAGGCAGAATAAGTGAAAAGGAGGAGAGGTAGTGAGGGAGAGAGAGAGATAGGATGAGCGGGAGAGACAGAAAGCTTCAACTTTGGAACACGAATACCCCATCACCATCAGAATTCATCTCGTGAGAGCGCGAGAGGGAAATAGAGAGTTAAGGGGGAAGAGTAAAAGAGAGAGTGATAAAAGAGCACCTCGCAAAGAGGGAGGGAGCTAAGTAGGAGGAGGAGAGGGCATGAAAGAGAGGGGGAACAAAGAAGCAGATGATGCGAGAATAAGGAGAGATGTGGAGAGAAAGAGGGAGAAGAGGGCAGAGGAAGGGAGATAGAAAATGAAAGAGGTGAAGAATAGATGGAGGGAGATGGGAAGTTAATCGAAATTTACCATTTCGAGGCTCGTCGCAACGGAGAATACGAGAGAGAAAACGTGCAGAGAGAGAGAGTGGTTGAGCGATGAAAGGGGGAGTGGGGGAGGGGAGAGCGGTAGTGTAGCAAAAGAAGAGAGGGAGGGAGGGAGGAAAAGAGAACAGTGGGAGGGAGAGATGACCGCGGATCGCAAAGCGGCGCGGTTTGGACGGTGGACTCGGAGAAGAAAGAGTGCAATGGGCAGGAAACATCATTCCTAATTCCGTGGAATTTCCGATTCCGATAGTGAACGTCATGTCCTCACGTATCATCGCTTTGCTCTTATTCGCCGTCGTAGCCAGCGTTCCGTTCGTTCTCCTCCGTTGGAACCAAACGTATCAAAACGTATTCCGCACGCCCGTTGCGCAAAAACGACCCAGATCTTCGGCCAATCCACAACCCCTCAATTCAAAAATGAATAATTCAAGAATGAATTATCGCTCTCGCCTTACGGCTCGAATCGATCCGATGATGATCTAGGTATCCCCTGCAGCCAGACAACGCTTGAATAAAAACCGGAAGCGATTTTCAGTGACAAAGCAGCTTTGCCGGTCAATTCGCCGATATGTGACCCTAATAATAAACGTTTCATAGCTGTAGGATTTGCCTGTGTAATCTAAGAAAAATATTTAAAAGAGACACTGTTAATCACTAAAATCACTCGTTTCTACAATAGTCTAAATAGTCTACTTGACCGTTTTAGGAGTTATTTCTTGACCATCAACCCACTTCCTCTCAACTCCACTTTCTCATTCCATCTTCGCCACTCTTCATCCATTTCTCCGTACACCGCGTATTCATTCCTTCATCATTCGCTCCATGCACCACTTAAGGCCTCTCTAAAACTACTAATCCTTTAAACCCACCTCCCTTGCTCCCGCTCGCCATCTACTCGATCGCCAGCTCTCTCTAATTTCAACTCCCCCCGCCTCCTACACCAACTCACGTTCTCTCCATCCATCACTCCTCGGCCGTAGCTCCTTGCACTCCCACTGTCTAACTCCACTCACTCTCTCTCTCTCTGATCATCTCTTTCGCTCTCCCTACGCCGTCCACTCTCTCTCCACCATCCACTGGCCTCCACCTAAACGCCTCCTATTCCAGCTTCCTCATCCAAAACCTCCCCACAATTCCATAAAGCCATCCACTTTTTGCCGCCCTATTCCCCCGTTCAATTCATTCCGTCGTAATAAGTGATGTATGCGACGTTAGTGCTTCCTTCCATATTATTCATTGTTCAAAATTTACAATGATCTTCATATCATATTTATTAAGTTTTGATCCATACAAACGCTTTGTTATTTTTCGTTTCTGCGTCTACGTCTACGTCTCAGTTATCATTGAGTGAAAAACATGACTTTCTGTAAATTAAAAATTTTCTTATTTTAATTATCTTTAATTGACAATAATGGTGATAACTAATCATTTTTAAGCTTAATCAGGATCTACAATAATATGTATAATAAGCATGCTCGCATATCGTAAGAAGGAGTGAAATACAAATCTTTACGGATTATATTCAAATAGCCAAACTCTACACTTTCTCCATTCTTTATCCTCACTTTTGAGAGTTATCATCCGAAATAAATAGTTGAAACTGCTTTTGTACTCAAATTCACCCGAGTTCCTTCCCTTCGTGAATTATTCATGCTCCAATGCCCAGATCTTAATATGTTGCCAACGGAAGTGATGAATTTTAGCGGAAATGCATCGAATTCTTCAGACCTTTCAGCAAAAGAGTATTCATCGCGTTCATTTGCCATTATCAAAAAAGATTATCTCGCATATCTTCTCATCAAAATGCTAATGCTCTTATTTTTTCCTCTCAACATAAAAGAGCAGCACCTCGAAGCCTACTCGCGAGTCCGCGTCTAACCTTTAGCCCTCTCCCTCCGCCGCGTGTTCCGCTCGCATTCCCTCTCCCTCCTTCTTCCTCCTCAAACTCCCCATTACACTCCTCCTTTCTTCGTCTCCTGTACATTTTTCTCCCTTCTCTTCCCCGCAATCTTTTCCCTTTCTTCATAAGCGCTCCTCTCCGTCGATTGGTATTCCTGCGACGAGTCTCAGCCCCCTCCCTCCTCTGCCTCTTTCCCCTTCTACTGGCCTCCCTCTATCATCGCTTACTTCCTTATCCTGCCCCCTCTAGACCCTTCCCATTCCACCTCTTCCCCTTTTCCCTTTTCCCCGCCCCATCAAACTCTCCTCCCGCCCCTTCCAAGCCTCCTCCCGTCCCTTCCAACTCTCCTCCCGCCCCTTCCAACTCTACTTCCATCCCTTCCATCTACAACTCTTTCCCCTATCCCCAGTTTTACCCGCCCCATCACATCCTATCCATGACCCGGGACGAGATCTCCACAGCTTCGACAGCAAAATTCGCACGTCCCTTCGTCGGATCCCAGACACCAATTCACCAGCACCAACACCACTTCTTGTAACTCCTCCCACTCTTTTTCTCGCCCTCTCTTCCTCTTTTTCCCTCCGGTCTTAAGCCCACACACGCACACACCCACAGTATATATCGCCACGGTGGCTCCCTCTAGCCCCAATAATGCACCCTCAAGGCGCACGTCACGTCCGCGCAGGCACACACACACACAGCCTCCTTCTCTCTCTCTCATCGCAATTCCACCTCCGCTCCTTCAAACGTTCATCATTTCGCCTGCAAATCCCTTTCTCATACTCTTTTCAGATGCCGCGATATCATCGCCACCTAAGGCTACAATTCTTCTTTCGATATGTTGCCAGGGATTACACGCGGCAACGAGAATTCTATAGGAATGCGCGATGCACGGCTTGCCTATTTCTTTTACTAAAAGTATTAACTTGCGCTGTATGTGCGCATATTATAGAAACGCACATACGCCCGCTTTTATTAGCATTTCCGATGGCTAAATATTCGTTATAAAATAATTTTTAGCAAAGATATTGCTCTTGTTTATAGGCTTATCATGTTCGAGGCTATTTTAATGAAAACGCCTCTAAAATGTCACGTACGATATATTTAATTTATTTACCTGCACGAAATAATCACTTAATTTTCCAGTATATATTATATATCAGGGGTGACCAAACCGCGGCTCACAAGCAGCGTGCGGCTCTTTTAAATTAACGTGTGGCTCTTATTCATTTAGAGTCAAGGGCGTGTTAAGGCTTATCACGTCAGAATGCGATATCGCTGTGCGGGTAAGACCTTTTGGGGATGCTTAATGGGTATGCAGTGTCTCTGTATTGCATCAAATACAAGTTATGTTAACTGTTCATACATATCTGTGCGCAGAATGCGTGTCTTGCTGCTCTCAAACTTAGGGAGATAATAATATAAGGCTTTGAGGGTAAGCAGACTTGGCCACCGCTATTATATACATTTCAGATGCGCTAGTGAACTCACTGATGGCATCAAATGTTTTAAAGCTTCACAATAACTAGCATGCCCGTTGCAAATACGTTCGCAATTAATTTGTAGGTTGAATTTCCCGAGTAGTTGTAGTGAGAGAAAAGTGACTTACATTAGTAGCCGAGGAGAATTGAATCAGGTTGTAGGAGTTTATAATGCAAAAGGAGAGAAGAGAAAGATCCTGCGAAATAATTTGCGACAATGCAATTTTCCTTGACGAGGAAAGATTTTTATCACATATTAAATGAACTTTTCGTGTTAAAATCAAATCTGTGTACCGATTCTTCGCATATTTGAAAATTGACGATTTCAAAAAGGAATTTTCATTCTTTTACGCGTTGTTTCAGTCAAATATTTGTACAATGGTTCTATGAAATTTTAAAATGCAATTTAACCCTTAGTTAGTCGCGTGAAAAAAAGTTCCGTAATTAGTCGCGTGGGGTCAATATGACCCCAAAATAATTTCTTAAGATAAGCAATAATATATTAATTTATTTATATTTTACTGAAAATAAAATCAATCTTACATTATAATACAATTATTTATTAATAATTTTTACAATAAACATTGATTAAAATAACTTAAAATATTTTTTTGTATTTTCTAATCACTTTCCCTCTTCCCACATTCAATGCACTTCATTATCATATGGTCTTTGCAAGTAAAAGCTCCACTATTTCCGCATCTAGTGGACACTTTATTGTCCTTATTTCTTGGGCAATGTTCGCATCTTCCTGTTGATAGTCCCGATCCTGGTGATGGACCTTCCTGCGCAAGTCCCTGTTGAGTGCATATGCGCTTTCGGAGATGCCTAGATATAAACTGACTCTGATTGTGAGACCTCAAAATCTGTAGATCCTTTATTAATTCCTTCGATAATGATTTCAAGAAATTTCGCCTTGTCATTTCCTTTTGAACGTTTTGTTTATAAACAATAAAGGCATTAATGGCAGAAACGTTCAGCTAATAAAAAACACAGCTAACGGCCATCTTTTCGTTCTTCTGCCAACATTATAAGCAGCGCAGAGCTGATCGCACTTTTTGTTGCATTGTTGCATGAAGGTCGCGTTGAGGGCTTTATTAGTGATAGGACTATTTTTGCGGAGATCACTCACACTTGTGGGTTAGACATCGGTCGCGGCACGGTCGCTTTCCGGCCCCCACCTACAGCATGAAGTAGTTTATGGCTGCCCCCAACAAGCAGAAAGATTCAAGCTCACTTCTGCTGTCACCGAGGATTGCCCTCGATGGGGCTTTGGACAAAAGTTGCCTCCTCAAGCGACCCAAGGGGTTCGTGCCGAGGTCCAACCGCGTCCTCCCCTATAAGTGTGAACATACTTGGGACTTCTCCATAGAAACCCCATTGGAAATAGGATTTTTATATTTTGGTCTAAAACGTCCCAACCGTGACCATCATGCGACCGGTAGGAGATCCAAAAACTTTGAAGATTGCCGATCTCATTCGTGTTCGTGCTTATTCCGAAAAATAAGGGAGAAACTCGTGCTAAAAAGGGTGAGCGGTAATGAAAGGCAAACCGCTTTCTTTTATCCTTTTTGCACATGGGTACTAAGAGCTTCATCCAATGAGGGTGATAAAAAAGCTGCCAAAAGTCGCTAGAAAGATGTTCCATTTTTGAGAGTATTTCACAATAATGACGAAAGCATGTGATAAATAATTACTGTACAGAAAAGGGAATAATATGGATGTAGTTCAATTATAAAATCTAGAAAATAGTTTCAAAAATCATGCATCGGTCTTGATAGAATACGTGGAATTCTGCGTCAAAGAAGTCATCCTCGGGTCAATTCTTCGACAGCAATTTCTAGAGAGACCACGTGCGTTTGTTTGTGACTTTTATTGCGGGTAGAAAACGGTTGCATGTGTGCGGCTGAAGTAAGAAAACACCCGGAGAATTCCGAAAAGAGGGAAAAAGGTACATTGGAGGGGGGAGAGGGGAAAGGGAGATGGGAGGAAGAAGGGTAACCAACCTATAGTGAAAATTAGAGAAGTAAAAATGTATCATAGGAGAACTAGTGTTAAAACAATGAAATACTGCTTATCAGGAAAATTATTTGTATTTCTGATGTGATAATAATAATCTGTATTGCGTTTAACCCTTCTAGACCAATAGAGAAAAAAGCAACAGGTAGAGAGATGTCATAATAAAAGCAACTTTTTTAACCTCATATATACATAACAAATGGATACACACCAAAATAGCACATTAAAATAGTTTAATTTTCTCAATAATTACAATATTTATACTATATGTACAAATATAAAAATATCAAAAATAACAAATTAAAAAAAAACAAAGAAATGCTAATTTCTCTTCTAGAATGTCAGTTTCGAAGGTAGAACAAGTTTGGGTTAGATTGACAATACATTTCTTTAGATATTGACGAAAAAACATTGCTTGGGGTCATATTGACCCCACGCGACTAATTAAGGGTTAAAATAATGTTGCGCTGATTCTCGTAAACGTAGCTCCAATATAAAATATACGGTTTCATACGTACTGACTGACACACGTACGCACGCAAATTCACGCAAAAATTATATTATGATTAATATTAAATGTTACAAGGAGGCCTAACCAGTCAGATGTTAACGATACAGTTTATAAAGAACCAGTATAATATAAAGTTAGAATAGTATAGATGAATTCACATAATCATAATATTGAAAATTTTAAAAGTTCTGTAAGCAATCCCTTACTTCTCCCACACCAGTCATGTACACATATATTAGAATGACAGCCACTACACATATAGGCCTAAAAGAAATATAATATATATACACACACGTTATAATAAACTTTCACATTTAACAGTAATATTTTATGAGTCTCTTTCTAAAACCTTTACGCTTTGGTAAGGAATTAAGTAGTCCTTCGGGTAATTTATTGCACTCCACCGCTGTTCTATTTGTGAAATAATATTTACCCACATACATTCGTTTGAATTTACTAGTTACTTTATACACATGATCATTTGATAATTATTCCACTTCGGATTTCCCGTATATGTGCGATTTCAGTTTATGAGTCTCTATTTTTATTCAATTTTCCAGCGATTTCCAATCTAGCTCCTTTATCATGCCGGTTATGCTGTCTTCTCTTCGAAAATAACCTAACACATATCGTGCTGCCTTCTGTTCGACTTTTTCTATTTCCTTACCACGTTCCTCAAGGTATAGATCCCATATCCCTGAAAGATTTTCTAATCATAGTCTCACTTATTTTTTGTAAGCTCTCTGGCCCCCTTTGTGGTATTTTTCAGGTTCCCCATCACAATGTGCAGGCTTCTGAAACCTCTCAAAAGAACACTATCTACTTATGATCTCCTGTCTAATCCTTCGCTATGTATATTCCTCAATACTGATATGGTACACTCGATAAAATATGAGCATCCACTTCTTTCTCTCTTCCTAGAAAATCCAATATGCTTGCTTTTTTCTGTGTTAATTTTAATTTGAATTTCAATTACCCAAAGTGCGAAATAATTCATATCATCTAAAAGGTGATCCCTGTCTCATTCGCTTTCGATGTTTTTATAACGGATACAATCGTCCGCAAAGAGTCTTGTCTTCGATTTTTACAAGATGTGGTACGACAATATAATAGAAGATTGAGTGACTTACTTCAAACGATTATGATGAAAAGTAACTTATCCCCGTTGTACGAAAGGCGCAACGCTAAATGCGTCTCTTGCAAGAACTGCACTGAATGAATAAAATATTAAATTTAACACCCAAATTCTATCTTGAAACGTTATTCAAATTGATCTGTATGTTTTTACAGATGTGTTGTTGGCAGCAAATTACTGATCAAAAATATTTTTACGTTAATAGCTTTACTTTGACAAAGATTATCATATTTAGATAAAGCATTACTTCCTACGATAGGCTTAGAAGAGATTTACGGATTTATCTATATTTGTTTCTTCAAGTAAATTACGGCCTCGGCAGAGAGGTGGCTATTGCGTCTGGCTCCCAATGCTAGGGTCGCGGGTTCGAGTCCCGCCTTGGTCATGGTTGTTTGTGACTGTCTTTATTGTTATTGTTATTTCTATAATGTTAAATCGATCTGTTGTAATGGGTCTCGTGCTGTAAGCCGATAGTATATGAATAAAAAATAAATAAATAAATAAACAGCGAAAAATCTATTTTGTGCATTCACACACAAATATACAAACATACATACATACACACATATATATATATATATATATATATATATATATATATATATATATATATATATATATATACATATATATTCATTGATATAACCTAAGATATAAAAACTATTTATTTTATCAACAACTCCATCCAACTCGGTTCATAGGAGTTAACTGGAAAATTCCTTATAGACTTTAAGGTTTGTCTCAATTATTATTCGCGAAATTGAAAATTGTATCCTAATACATAGAATTAAAGAAGTGAATGTTTAAGGCAGAATAATTTTTCAACGTCATGTTGTAAGTGTTCGCGGATTTCTCGGAAGAATGATAATCGCATAGAACTAAGGCATGGATTACTCCTTTCATCTCTTGTTGATAGGGTTATTATTTTTATTTTCTCTCCTCACAATCGTTCCCTCCACCTTTTTTTTCTCCCTTCCTCTCCGCCGCCTCCGCACCCCTTGGTGGAGATGATTTTCTTCTTCATCGAGAGCGATTCGAAGGTCATCGGATCCAAACAGCCGTTCTTTGTTTGTCGTTCCGGGAACACTCTTCCCTCGGCCGCTTCCACTCTCCTCCGGTGACGTCATTCCCTCTTCCACGAATGAATCCTCTCTTTCATCGTGACACGTGGAGCTTCTGTGGGTTCAGTCGTCATGGTAACTCTTACCGAGGATCAAGGAAAACGAAGAAATAAATTTCCTTTTCGTCCTCGCCTTGACCCCCTACCCCTTCCATTAAGAACTGCTACATTCGACGCGTTTTTTACGCACTTCCTGGAGTAAGAGCGGTCGGAAAAATCATCTAAGGATAACGTAAGAATTGAGGATTTTTTATTCGCGATTTACAGTGTCCATACCTTTTTCTAAACTAATTCAAATACATTTATTTTTAAAAGTTGCATAAATGTACCTAAACTGCATAATCTTATAACAGCCTTTTTAAAATGTAATGTGAGGGGCAGTAATTATTACTAAAAGATTATTGTTAGTAAACATGGTAAAAATTTAAACATTTTTAAAATAAATTAGTTTAAATGGAGAAGGCCCGATTTTAGGATCGTTATATCCGTTTCATTGACGCGAGAGTGAGCATAGCATGTTTTTTATTTCTCCTAAGAATAAGTAAGAGTACAATATTTACTAAAACAGAAGGCGGTTTTTTTTACAAATTTATCATTTATAAAACCAGGAACAGTCTTAAATTATCATGCTAAGTGAATTTATTCCTTTTGTCGATGTCTTTACTACGGTTAAGCTGGTATATGATGTGTAGCAGTTTCATCATGGTTACCAATCTTTCACGTTCGTTCTCTATCGACAATGAAATAGGCAGTGATAGAAGAGAAGCATCTCACGGGGCGGTTGGATTTTATTAAACCAATAATGAAACTTGATTAATTTCGCTAAATCCGCGTAGTGTGTTTGCTTGAAAACGTCGTGTCGGCCAGTTTACGCTAGGGCAGTGTTCAGATCCGATGAATATAGGGTTTTAGGCGCTCAAATATCGGTGATCTGAAAAGGTCGTTAAGGTTTCCTCTTCCATGCCCTCTCCTCTTGTGGACTCCGTTTTGTATGCCTTTCTCTTTTTAGGCGATGAGTCCAACGACAGGCGGCGTTCGTGCTTTCTCCTCTTTCTTTTTATTAAACAACTTTTTTACTAACTTGCCTTGGAGTGGCTGGTTTTATATTAGCCTTTTCGAGAACGAGAGCCGGGAGAGATTATTAAATTGCATTTCTAAAACAGTAAAAATTGAGATACGAACCAGGGACTTAAAACTATGGACAGCTGAAGGAATTGCCGCTATTTCATGATAAATATTATTTTTTGTATTTGATTAGAGTTTAAAAGTATCTACCGTTGTAACAGTGGTATGTAAGCCGCTTGGAGAATTGCTGAATTTTAAATCTATTAAAGGAATCTTGCGAAGAATTTGGGAATTTTGAATATGGTGAGACTGAATTAAAGCTTGGAAATAGCAAAGGCAGAGCAAGAGAATGATATAAATGGTGTAACGTATAAGAGCGAGTAAATAAGATTTATGAATATTAATCACTTAAAAAATGAGAGAAAACTGGACTCAATTCCATTGAAACTTTAGTTTTATTGCAGCGATGACTTTCATATTACTGTTTTTAGGGCAAAAATAAACAATCCATTTGTGAGATTTCTGCAACAGTTTTTTTATTACCAATGGTTTTCATCACGTACATGTTCGATTTTAGCTGACAGTTGAATTTCCACCAAAAAATGAGTGCCAAACACTTCCAAAAATAAATTTGTTAAAATATATATATTACAAAATTCTAGATTTTTCTTTGGTTTTTCGGTAGATGCATTATACAAGCAATTTTTTACACTTTGAAATTCAGTATGTAATAGTTGTCAAGAAGTTAAAATAGAAAGTAATAAATCGGGTAACTATTCACGTTATTACGTACAAAAATTAAACAGCACGGTGGAAATTAGCAAAAGTTTTTTAATAAAAAATACCAACTCCTATTGTTTATTTTATTTGATTATGGAATTCCACGAAATCTCGGACTCGTCCTTCAACTTCAGTAAGTAAAAAGATATTGAAACATCGTCATAACGTGATTCATGGTTTAAAACAGATGACGAAGAATGGTACATTCAAGAAACTACTGCCCAAGTGTCAACACGAATGATGAGGTCTCCAAAACAAATCCAGTCTTTTTACGATTGGTCATAGTCATGTACAGTGCGACTACTCGTGGCATCACATGGCCTTGGAAGAATAATTGTCTACCCAGAGTGAGTTACGAGAAGATTTTTATTCGTAATTATGCCTATGGGTGTCGCAAACATCATTCCGTTGCTTTCAAAATTGGTTTTATTCCCATCACTTTGAACTTTGATAGTATCAGCCTATTAAAGGACACTTTTAAGTAATTGAAACATCCTATTAGATGGGCAAGACGGCTTTCTCTATTATGACAGTACATGGGTAACAAGCATGGATGACGTGACGAACAAACCCTGATTCAATATTTTTCTACATTTTCAATATCAAGATATTTTAGTATTTTTTCGGATTTATACACGCGAGTAATCAAAATGATATATGAATATTTATTCATTTTACACGGACCTCTGCGTATACATGTCGAAAGCTTAAATATGAAATTCAGTTCATAAATGCAAATTCATTTTCCGAAATCCGGAGATAACAGAATGACGGAATTAAACACACCCAGACACACAGAAGCACACACACGTACACATTTAACGCACATACACGGAGCGACTTGTCAATTTGCAGCCAAAAGTGTATTTGAGCGCCCCTTCCCTCCCGAAATTTTAACTCTTATCATTTTTCCCTCTCTATTTGACCAAAGAATCCAAAATTTCGTTTCTAAATCTCGATGATGAATGATAAACACGGGGTGGATAAAAATATGGCTTCAGTTAAAAACCTCCAGGATTAATCATTAAAAGAATATTTCATTTTTGCCATACCACGCAAGTTTTCGCGCAGTAATAACGAAGCTCCACGTCCTTTAAAGTCCCGAAAGTTACATCATGTCGTTTTCATCTGTTGCTAAGTGAACCCTTAACTGGTATGGCGAAAAAAGGCACCGTATTCGGTATGGTGGGGTCAGATCTGACCCCAAAAGTAAAACTTCTGTATCAATTAACAATTTTGTTCCTTAACCAAAAACTTATTTGTAAGGGATAAAACTCATTGCTTTGTTTAAAAGTAACTTTAGTTGAATTAGGTAATAAAAAACAAAAGTCATTTGCTAAGATATGTATTTCATTTAAAAAGTTATTATTTGCATTATATAAAAAGAAAAATCAAATCGTCTTCGTTCTTGAATTCTCTGGCGTTGTTTTATTCCCCCTAAACAAAAATTATAAACAAATATCGAATGCAAAAAAATCAACAAGGACGTTTGTAAAGGAATTTTACAAAATATAAATTGGCTTACCTCACTCTGATTTGTCGGTAAAAACGTCGCTTACAACTCTCTATTATAACAATTATTACAACTCTAACTATTACAGTGATTGTTATCGCCAATTAATTTCGTAAGAAAATTATTCATTATTAGTTTTAGTTTTTATAAAACGTATTAAGCATTGATAGCATTCTGCGAGGATTTAAGCCTAATTTAACATTGCATAAAACGTTTTCCTAATTATTACTAAATGTTATTAATGCAAAAGATTATTAATCTGCACTTTACATGATTTATTCTTGGAGAAATTTTATGAAAAAAGTTACTGTTATGGTATGGTTGGGTCAAATCTGACCCAAGGGGTCCCTGAAGGGGAAACGAATTAAGATAAAACACTGCAAGAACCTCGAAAGCGTAGTTCAGGCTAGCACATAAGATTACAATGATACTTTGAAAACCTAGAATGGACCATGGTGAATATTTTTAAATTTAAATATTCCTGGGGTCAGTCCTGACCCCACTATACCAGTTAAGGGTTAATAGTATTTTTATGATAGCAGCTCTCGGAAGGAAAAACTATTTTTATGGTATTTTCATGTGCTCTATTTTAGTTTTTACCTCTACTAGATTAAGGAAATTTTGTTCATCTCAATTCTCAGCATCGCTCCCTATTACTTTTGCTGAATTAAACCCAACTGAAATTACACTCCTGTTGTCCTACTTCACAGTTATCTAATTTTCCCTCTTATTCACATTTCTCTCATTTTTCCTGAAAACATTTTCTCCGTTTAAGATCCCTAAGTAAATCGACTATTAATAGATGTAATAGACCTAATAAATTCTGGGAACTGTAGCAAAAGAATGCCAAATTAAACAGAGAAACCAAAATTATTAACACTTGTTTACGACCTTCATCTAGCCTGCCTTATTGGTTAATGGGTACCTTACTTTATTATGATATCTCTTCCTTATTAAACGTCACCGTCAATACCAAAAAATTTTACAGACTTTGTAACACTTCTAGAAAGATCCGATGATATGCCATTACATAAATAATTTAGCGCGATTTCCATTAGTTTAGCATTTTTATCCTCCACGTTTCGAAACGTCATTTTAATATTCAGCATATTGATTTCAAAAGAAAATTTAAGAGACTTCTCGAAAACGATTTAACTTTATTATTATATTTTTCTGTGTAATCATATTATCTGCGCTATTTTTCTACAATTACGTGATTCCGAAATCACAAGAATTTGTGCTGTTTTCCTTCGGATCCCATCCTCATTCCTTCAAAAATTCCTATACACTCGCGAATAACACTGATAGATTTACAAATTGCATGAAAGGAAAAAGAAGCTATCAATATTTTTTTAAATACATCCACATCGCATATTCCAGTCTTTTGCAGAAAAATGGGCTTATTTCACTTGTTTTATTTTCTCGGTTTTACGATTGACAAGTTCCTTTTAGCTCTTAGACTGATCCCTCCGATATTATGCTTCCTGTTATTGTTCTTATAGTTAAATAGAATTCTTGTGGGTTGTAGTAGTAAATACGTCCACATATCACATTTACCTCATACCAGTGCTGCTATTAAATTCCGTAGCATTATTACTCGCCGCTTAACTGTTATAAACAAATGAGAAATTGCTGGTTTAAGATTAATTACTATATCTACAATAAAGATATAAAAATTCGTTAATATATTTTTTGTACTTGTTTTCCGCCTAGGTACTTTTTAATCTCTTTTGATGATAGTAAACAACCATCAAAGGGACGCATCCTTCATTTAAACATTGTAAAATCAAAAGCCATGAAAAGGTTCGTAAAAACCACAGTCGCGATTTAGGGTACACGATAATAAAATCTTATGTGGCCACCACATGACTTTCTCCATACCTGTATTATTTCTAAAAAATTCCAAATAAATATTTTAAGAAACTGCGAGAAAATTTTAGACTTGACAAGGAACAGAAATAAACTCAAATCATAGCCTTCTGGTGTTGGATATAGCTACGAAGTTCAATCAATTAAGAAAAGAAAAAGAAGTGTTACTAAGACGTAACTGAGCGTCAATTGCCAACAATAGTCATCGGCAGGTGACGAGGTGGTGGCAGCTAAAAATACAAGATATCTCTTAAAAAATACATTATATGGAAAAATGCTTCAAACAAATATTGTAGAAACTTAAATTTCCTACAACTTTTATTCCATTATATTTTTACATTTATCAAATATTAAAGCAAATATTTCAAAATAACGGATAGGTGACAAGAGTAAACACCCACTTCCGGTTGGCTTATTTTTACCAAAACCTAATCGGTTCTTTTAAATTTTATGAAAATGTTAAATATAAAATTTCGCGTCGACCTGATTAATAGTTTTTGAGTTATAGCACCCACAAAAAAGCTATCACATACACACACACACAACATCGATAAAATGGTCAAAACGTGTTCAGGGGACCTCAAAACGTGTATTTCCATTGAAATCTCAGTCGATTTTTTTTTTTCATGAAAACAATACAAAATGGAGAATAAATAAATAAATAGAACTCTTTCTGGCGGAAGAGAGAATTTACTTAATTTTACAGAATCATGTTCTAACTTTGTTCTTTTCTGTCAAGAATTTTTGTTTGCCAAATATATCGCATTCTATATCTATAATAATAAAGCTACTTGCGTCTCACTGGCTGACATAAAACTCTTTAAGTAATTCTAGAAGGGCTAGAAATCTTAAATTTGGCATGTAGGTAGGTCAAGTAGCACAACCGACGATAAAAATCGAAAATCACGAAAAAATTCATATATTTAAGTGGTCTTTTTAAACCCAATGTTCCACTTCAATACCCCATAAGTATTATATATATATATATATATATATATATATATATATATATACCATTGCATCTGTGTATTGAAGTCAAAGTGTATAACATAAAGACACTTGCTTCGGCTCGTTTTAAGTTCGCCATTTGATGATTTCAATAGATGCCTAAACTCGCTCCTGTAAATATTTGAATAGCCAGATGTGCATTTCACCACATGCTAGTAATTTCGCCCTTTGCAACTGCTACATTAACCATACATTGGATTATATCATTAAGGTATGGTCTATAATTAATATTTTAAATATTCATGTTTGAATATGATGATCTGTAGTATTTTAATAATGCTCCCAAGTAGTTCAATTAGTTTTTATGTCAGTTAATTACAAACGATCACACTAATCTATTCTGCAAAAATTCTGTGGTAAAAATGTAAAAATCTTTATATACCGTACTAAATCTAAAGTTAAAAGTCTCCCTCAAAGAGAAGGAAAGAGGGTGAAAATTTTTAAAAAGGAAAAGGAAAAAATAGAAATTCTTGATAGAAAAGAGCAAAGTTAGAACACGATTCTGTAACATCAAGTAAATTCTCCATTCCTTCATAAATAGTTCTAGGTATTTTATTATCGTGTAACTGAAATCGAGAATATGGTTTTTACTAACCTTTTATTTTATTTTAAAATTCTAAAAAAATTCCTACTCATTCCTTCTCTTTGAGGGAGTTTTTTAACTTTAGATTTAGTACGGCATTAGGAGATATTTACCTTTTACAATTTTTTTGTGCCGTGAAGCTAATTTCCATATATAAACAATTGTTTTCATCAATAACCAAAGGTTTCTCATTTGCACGTATTTTTCATTTCCGATAATTATTTCGAGTTATTGTTTTCTATGTTTTTAATACCGTGATTGAAAAATAAAGGGTACGACTAGTTTTTTACTTGAAATTAAATTATTCACCCCAAATCACGAAGATTTTTCTATACGTAATAATTATGATGAAATTCTGCATATATCTTATACAGTCAAAATAAGAAAAAGATAATAAACTGGGCATTAGATTCTTAAACGTAACATTTTTTCCGTCCGTGCGCAAAATTTTGAAACTTTGAGTAGAGATGGGAAGTTAAGATTTTCAGGAGAGTTTTGGCTAGTGACAGACATGTATCCTATTAAGGGCGTCGTGCTTTCATAAAGTTGATGGGAATATGAGTCACATTTTTTGAGATCAGTCTGCAGTTGAATTTTCATATCATGCAAAATGGCAGTCACTCCTCTAGTAATTGTATCGTTTGAAAGTTGAAATTTTTTATTGGTGACCTTATTTCTTCTTTATCTGAAAATCCATCATCGTTACTAGCAATGAATTTTTCCTTAACCCTCACACCTCAAACTGGAGTTTCTGGGACACCAACCGATTTTTGCTTTAGCATTGCAGTGATTCTGTTGGTGAAAACGAGTTGGGAATTTTTGTATATTTAGTTAGTAGTATTGTTTATACGACTCTAAAGAGCGCCGAGTCAGTTGCTTCTCTGCATTGGCACAGGAATTTGTATTAAAGTCTCTGGAACCCTAGTGTGAGGTCCGTGTTTGTTTTATTTCTTATTTGTTTCGAGTGCATGTGATAATTATGTTCACTTTTCGTTTTGTAGAAGTTGTTATATGTTTTATAATATATCAATATGTATAAGTATACATTTTTTTATTTGGTTGTCACTCTGATATCTTTATAGTTGAAATACGATATAAATGCTTACTTAAATTTCTTTACTGTGAAATTGGCTCTTTAAGTTAAAATTCTAAATAAAACTGTTCAGCTATTGCAAATGAAATAATTTTCCCCCTTGTTCTCAGCAATGATGAAGTCGATAAAACAAAAAAAAAGAACAAGAAAAATTAATAATATTTTTTAATTAAAAAAATTATAGGGGTCCCACGGGTCCCAGTGTAAGGTGCGAGGGTGTAAATATAAGGGTGAGGAGTGATGGTTAATAAGCTGGTCATCTTCAAGCGGTTTTTTCTTTGGTACTAATAATTGATTAATTATAAAAGAACCTAATATTGCGTTTTTAAATTTAACAACATGCCTGGAAAATATAAATTGACTGATAATTTAGATTTCAAGTCACGAACACTCTTTTCCTTAGGTTCTACATCCAATTGATAATTCTTCTTAAATGATGAATCATCCGAGTCTTGAAATGAATTTTAATATTGTGTCTCTTGGGCATTGCCCCGCTATTAGAGCAGCGGGAGCATAGACGGGCGGCTAGAAATGCCTTGGCGGACACCAGGGTGCAGCACGTTGAGAATCTCTGTCATACATCACCTAAAAGCGCCTATATCTCAGTTACGTTACACATGTAAAAGATATGCTACCCAATGGCTTAATATGGAATATTCTAAAGGCATATGCAATACGTTTCATGCAAGTAATATTTTTTGTTTAGTTACTTGCTTTTAACAGAAACGATCATTTTTATCTTCCGTCATAAATATCCGCAAGAACGCTCTCTCAAAATTTAAAGGGAACCACATCATCGATCTAATGTCCGAAGAGTTGTGAAGTCAAAAAGAGAGAGAGAGATATGGGGTGGTGGAGAGTGAGAGAGAAAGACGGATGGATGTGTATCGCTCGTGGGCTGGTGGTAGTCAGAACAGCTCCTCCTATATCGGCAAGGAGCGGAGAGGGAGGGAGACCACGGCACAGGGGCGACGCCACCGGCGGGTGCCCTCACTAACGTAACTCTGCGGCTCATGGGAACAAAAAGCGAGGAACAAATGAGCGAAGGGATGGAGACCGGGAGACCTCTCTATCTTTCCCCTCCCGACCGCCCCCTCCAACACCCCCTCCCCTCCCCCTTCTCCCACCCCATCCTCCCCCTCCACGCCGCGGTCCTACCCCCTCCCCTCCTCTCCCCGCAGCCATTCATTAAGGCCTTTTTGCGAGTGAGGGCAAGCGGAGCATCCAAACGACGTCATTCGGCGAGGAAGGCAACAAATGATTCAAAAAAAAGGAAGAGGGATGGAAGAGATGAGGGAGAGAGAGGACCAGATAAAGGAGAAGGTTTGAAGGAGGAGGAAGAAGAAAATAGACGTGGAAGGATAGAGCAGGAGTGAGAGAGAGAAAGAGAAGAAGAAAGGTAGGGCCAAGGAATGTCTGAGGTGAGACGAGAGAAGGAAGGAGAGATGAAGATGTATGGAGGAAGAGGAAAATAGAGGAGACGGGGAGGGAAATAAAGAGGAGTGGGGAGATGAGGAAGGAATGGTTATGGGTAGAGAGAAAGAGGGAGGGAGGCAAAGGGGAAAGTAACGAAAAAAAGAGGGCGCAGAGGGTGTGACGGGCGGGCGAGAGAAACGGTTGGAGCCAAAAAAATACAAACGCATCGGTTATGGCGAAGTGTTTTGTTTTTTACGACCTTTGGAGGTGAGATGACGAGAGTGGGGCCGCAGCGTGCCACTGTCGCTCCACAGCAGCTGTCATCAACTGCCACCTCTCCATCTTCCCTCTCTCTCTCTCTCTATCTCTTCTTCTATCTCTTCCTCCCATTCCCACCCACATCTCTCCCTGTCGTGTCTCCCCCTTCCTGCCTTCTCCCTTTTTTCCATTCTCTCTCTCTTCCTACTCCAACCCCTCTTTCCTTTACATTTTCGCCCAACACTGCCTGGAGGTGACACTTTTAACTCGCCATTAAAAACAGGAAGATTCTGGAGAAGGAGGAGGTGTGGGTGCCCGCGGGAGAGTGGTTAGGGAGCCGTAAGAGATCCGTGGAGTTGGTGTGGGCGGTGAAGGAGGGGCAGGGAGAAGTAACCCCGGTAACAAGGACCCGTGTAGTGAAAATCGAACACGCTCCGTGTGCGGCGGGATTACAGTCGGTTGGGTGCAGGTGGAGGAGTGTCGGAGGGTGCGTGTGGGGAGGAGGGGGCGTGGCGGCGAGTCGGAGTTGGCGTGCAAGGCGTGAGAGATGGCTTCGGAGAAGGATTCGCCGTCCTTCTGCTCTATTGGTCGACTCCATGCGGTCCCGCGAAACGGAGGAAGGAAGGTTAACTTCCTCTCGCGAGAGGGCGCGGCGGAGGCGGAGCAGAAGGGGAGAAATGGAGAAGCGTCACCGAATGCAAGGCGCGGTGGTGGCGGTTGCCAAAGGGGAGAGGAGGGAAAGAAGGAGGTGGAAGAAAGGGGGTGGAGGGAAGGGGGTGGAGAGAAGGGGTGGAGGGAACTGGGTGGAGGGAAGGGAGTGAAGGGAAGGAAGTGAAGGGAAGGGGGGAGGGAAGGGTGTGGAGAGGAGGAGTGGAGGGAAAGGGGTGGAGGGAAGGGGTGGAGAGATGGGGTGGAGAGAAGGGGTGGAGAGAAGGGGTGGAGGGAAGGTGGTGGAGGGAAGGGAGTGAAGGGAAGGGAGTGAAGGGAAGGGGGTGGAGGGAAGGGGGTGGAGGGAAAGGGGTGGAGAGGAGGGGTGGAGGGAAAGGGGTGGAGGGAAGGGGTGAAGAGATGGGGTGGAGGGAAGGGAGTGGAGAGAAGGGGTGGAGGGAAAGGAGTGAAGGGAAGGGGTGGAGGGAAGGGGTGGAGGGAAGGGGTGGAGGGAAGGGAGTGGAGGGAAGGAGGTGGAGGGAAGGAGGTGGAGGGAAGGGGTGAAAGGAAGGGGATGGAGGGAAGGGGGTGGAGGGAATGAGGTGGAGGGAAGGGGGTGGAGGGAAGGGGGTGGAGGGAAGGGGTGGAGGAAAGGGGGTGGAGGAAAGGGGTAGAAAGGCGTCTTATCGTCCTTCGGAAATCGATTGATCCGCGAGTCTCTATCGGCTGGATAAATAATGAATGTCATTTCCCCGAAGATAACCCACGAGCGCTAAATATTTAAAATAAAATACCTATAGTGCATTAAACAATCCGTTGATATCCAATTTTTCGAAAAACTATCACTTCTTGTTTTTAAATTCGCTATAGAAATTAACATTTTGAAAATTGCGTTTATAATATTTTCATAATAAAATAAATATTATACGTAACTATGAATCATTAGCGCTACAACCACTAATAACTTGGAAAATTATCAACATCTATTAAGAATTTGTAAAAAAAATATGAAGCGAGTACGATAATAATATTTTTTAAATTCGTTGTTTCATTTTCATTATTTATCAACTATGTCAATCAATATCCTATTTCATAATAGATTGTTTTATAAAATTGCACAGGAAAGTGAGAAAAATAAAGTTTCAAGAGGATTTTTGAAATAATTAAAAAGAAGATTGTTACTTAGTTACGAAAATGCATTATTGAAAAACTTATGGAAACTTATTTTTATATTATGATCAAACGATTTTGCATATTTATTAGAAACTAGCAGAAAAGTTCGGCATCGCTCGGGAAAAAGTTTTCTTTTAAGTAGCAAACGATTTTTTTTATTTATTATATTTATTGATATATAACTTTTGATGTCATATTACAATAAAATTAATTCAATAAATTTTGAAATATAATTACATTCTGCTGTACCCCAAATTCTGAATTGCTGGTATGGGGGTTTGGGGGCGGAGGCCCCACAAAAGAGATCCGAATTTTACCAAACCATTCCTTAACTACGCAAGCAATGTTTATATTAACATTTACTATTTTATGTATTGTATTGTAAAATTTTATCATTAATATAATTACACATTAACGTCTTACTTAATATTCACATGGATAGATGCACCGAAGCCATTAAAGCAGCAAAACATTAGGTGCATTATGTCAATACTGTTAGCCAAAACGTAAACAATAAACAACATCTTGGTTACCGAACAAATGTAAGTAGATGTATCGATTATTTTGCGATAAATCTTTCAATGTTAATGGTAAAAGATAACAATGTTCTAATATTCCTTAAAAATCATTTTATTCACTTTAAAAGTATTCATATAGACTATATTTAGGCATGAAACCATTTGTATCCTTTATCTTGGCGTTGGATATTCTTCCTCTACGGCGCGCCAAGGAGTGGATTTTCCTTTGAATTAATCTTTACGTGGCTATCTCTCTTTGAAGAGGACAACAATTAAGAAATTTAGCTTTGTTGCCGCCTGGAAAATGTTAATAAATTTTGCGCTTTAACGATAATTTCCAGCGATTTAACATGTAATACAACAAAAGATGAACAGAATTAAAATATCCAGTCTTTTTTGTTTAAAATTAGCCATTTCCCGTGATCGTACGTTAATATTTAGGTATATTTATATCCACATCAGTGAAGGGATGCATGGCATTTTGGGGTTTCTCCATACCATTTCCCATGCATTCTTATGGAAATAGTATTTTGTTGAACCCATGAGTTATAAGAGACGTCTGCAAACCTTGACCAAGGTCTTCCTTTATTGCATAGGATAGCCCTTGAAACTTATGAATTCAATAGCTTCTACAGTGTAAGAACGTATAAAGAACACACATACGCACACACACTAAAATATTTATAAGATTCTGAGAAATTGGAAGGTAATGGTAGAAATGCATGAATCGATTGAGCGATGTTGAAGATTAGGGGCGATGCAAATACGATATCAGAAAATGTTCCTGCGAAGAACAAACGATGGAAGCAGCGCAGGATAAAAACTCAGGTTTGTGGAAGCAGAGAAGCAATGACGCAGAGTCTGAGGAACGCACGTTTGGTTCGAAATTTGACTTCACGGAAGATGGATGACTCACGTGTGCATTGAGGCGTTGGCAGAGCGGAAGAAGGAGGAGGAGGCGTAATACGCGAGGCATTGAAGTGAGGCAATGGGCAGCGGAAGGAGAGAGGCGGGCGGAAATAAGGGATCGAGCGGATGCAAAATTTTGAACGTGATACCTATGTTCGATTATCATCATTCTAACCGTGCGATATCGATAATTCATTCATTCCGCATGAAATTCTTAACGGCGGCCCGTGAAAAGATTTGCGATTTCTCCGAGTTTCTTCAAAAGGAAACGAGAGGACGAAGCCAGATAGCGGACTCGGTAAATGCGTCCCAAAAGGTCCAAAAAGCGGTTTTCCGTTTCCATCTCACCCTCGGATGATAAATTTCCACAGCTATTGTTTTTTTCTCCTCGAGAATTTCCGCCTGAGGAAAATGGATGCTGATGGAAAGCTGGCAGAGGAGCAAGGATGAGAAAAACACCGATATGAGATTTTGGTCAGAAGTTCCAGTTGAAGCGATATGAATCCGCAGAGAGAAAGGGTGAGAGAGAGGAGAAAGGAGAAAAGAGAGAGGGAGAAAAACGGGGGGAATGCTGGCTGCGGGAACTGAGAGGAATGGAGGCGATGAAGGGGAAGGGGGGTGAGAGGCGGCGAGGAGGGAGGCGGGGGCCGACTGGGAGTCGGAAACGAAGAGGGGGCAGGGGGAGTGGGGGCGAGGAAAACTTTGTCGAGGCGGGAGGAGTGGAAGCAAGTGAGGCAATCGAGAGGGAAGTGGGAGAGAGAGAGAGGAAAGAGGCGGTAAGTGAGGAACAGAAGGCAGAGGAAGGCGTAGAAAGGGGAGGCGAGAAAAAGAATAGGACGTTCGGAGGAAAGAAAGAAGCGAGTGTATTTTGTTTCGGAGCGTCGCGTCTTTCTCCAAAACCTACTTCCACTGCAGTCATTAATCCGATTAAAGTGAAAGACCGCGGAAGCCGTCGAAATATTCGGACTAATTTGTAGGATTTGAGTTCCACGCATTAATTGGAGGAAATGGCGGAGGAACAGACGGCGGGAGGGGTACGCAGGGCTGAGTGGAGTGGAGTTGGGGTGGCGCGGGTACGTGGATGAGGACGAGGAGGTGCGTGGAGGGGCGCGGAGGGGCGTGGAGGGATGTGGAGGGGCGTGGAGGAGCGTGGAGGGTGGGATAGTCGGCCCCGAGGAAGGGCGGAAGGGGCGAAGACGGAGGCGGAGAATCGCGAGAACAACTTTTCGGCACCGGTAAGGGGTTTCGTTTTTAATTAATGCCTACGAAACTTTTTGATTAGACATTGAGAAAGGATGAAGGTGCAAAACGCGGTCGAAGTTCCGTGGAAAAATAACTGTTCTCACAAGTATCCATGATGGGATCGCTGTCTGGGTAAGGGTCGTCGTAAGGGCCAATAAAATTCCTTGAAAGCGATTTCGGTATTCGTGTTGTTACGCTTATGAAGCGCACGATCACTCACAGACAGTATTGAGAATTTGAAAAAGGTTGAAGGGCATGCACATTTTATCGCGAATGAAATCAAGGACTGGGAAAATCATTTTTAGCCTATTTTCCAGAATGGAAATAGGCTTATAGTTTCTTCGTTGTGTCTGTCTGTCTGTCCACCTCATTAACTTTTGAACCAATAGACTGATTTTCATTACACTTGGTGAAAATCTCTCGTTACTGGAGGCGAGCACCCGAGGATAGTTTTTGTTGAAAAGATTGAAAGTCCAGGGTTCGATTCAAGGAACTATCCTTCCCGCTTGATTTACATAAGAAATCTGAAATCCATCAAGCAGGGTAGTTTTCTCTTGCACATTAAAATACCTTAGAATTGTAATATCGGAGCGAAATTTATACTATTCTCTGAGAAAAGAAATGGTGATTCTAATTTTTATCGTAGAATTTTGCTTATCGATCGTATATCTTCGTATTTTGCATAAATCTGGTGTTTATGCAGTGTTTATAACTCATTACGAGAGTGTTGCCATTACTACGATTATTTTTTGATTCGGATTCGGTATAGTCTAGCACAAACACGCGTTATTTTTGCAGCACAAATACGCGTGATCAATTTAATATTCCGTTCGAATGTATTTTTAATATTTTATAACGCTAAATTATTGAATTTGGGAACACAAAGAACAATTCATCCGCGGTGATTTAAAGATATTAAATCCAATATAAGTAACTGCTGCACCACATTTAACTTAAAAAAAAACTCTGGAAAGTGGGCATCATAAGTTCGGTTTGAATCATCTTGTTACCCATAGCTTCTTTTTTGCACCTTTCTCTCGCTCTTTCGCTCTCTCCCTCTTCTTTTCTATCTCTTTTTTCTATCTCCATTCTCCTTCTCCAACTCTCCTCCCAACGTTACTCTCCTCTTCTTGCCTATTCCATTACATATCCTACAAAACCCCTATTTTCCCGCTTCTGATCCGAATCCTATTTCACCTCTTATCTTCTCACTCACTATCACCGTCTTTCTTCTTCCTTTTCTTTCCCCTTTCTTCTCTTTTCCCACCTCCATCTCACCCCACCACGAGCCACACTCCACTCTCTCTTTACGAGAACCTGATACCAACCTATCCAGACACTCGCTCTTTCTCTCTAGATCGTCTCGATCGCGCTTCCCATTCTCATTTTTTATCAATTTTCCTTGGAGACGTTGCTTTTGCCAATATGATCATAAAAATATATCTTACCCCGACTCATTGTAAAAGAAGTCGATTAAAATCCGCTGCTGCGATAGATACAGTGAGAATAAACCAGTAAAAGAGGTTTTAGATGAAATTTTTGTCTTTGTTTTTCGCTAACAATACAAGGGTTTCATCGATAATCTTAATTTATGGACGCTAAAATATCCCAAAAAATGCACAATATGCGATTATATAAGCGACTTGATTTTTAGTTGTCTGTGCTTGAATTGGCGATGGGATCTTATTTTATTCGCAGCATATTTTTAAGAATGATACGAGCAAAAATCAAATCCACTCCTAGTTCTTTTGGATCGCTGCTCTCAACCTCCACTTCGAACTCACGCCTTGCCATCTTCAACTCCGTCCCATTCCCGTTTCCTTCCCGACAGATTATTGCCCAACTACGCCGTTCACCCGTTCTCAGCAATCGGCGCGTAAGGGGTTGGGGGCGACAGCAGAGGGGGCGGGGTAAGGGGGTGAGAGGGGCGGCGCAGGGAGGTGTGGGAGGGTGGCAGAAGAGGATGGGGTAGGAAAGGAAAAGGAGGGAAGTGGAGCGCAGAGTGTCCTTTGCGAGCGAAGCGCAAATCGATCCCTGATGTCAGGAGGCCATCTGAAAGGCAATCCATCGGGACACGATGGACGGAGAGGCCGCGTACGCTAAGGGCGGACGGTGGGTTTTTTTAAGTGGAAATGCGGGAATGCACGTGGGACGGACGGAGAAAGAAGGGGAGACAAAGTAGGGGAGAGAGAAGAGTAGAGAAATCGAGAGAGAGACAGAAAGAGAGAGTGGGGTTAGGAATGAAAGGAGTGATAGGAAAGGACTGGAAGAGATGGATGGTAAATTCCAAGTGTACATAATCGAAGGGAATTCATGATCTAGGTAAAGCGTTTAACCATAAAATGGTCGATTGAATCAAAGTATATCTGTACTTTTTCAAAGGATCGAGGCAACTACTTACCACGAATTCCATTAAGATTCGAAGGGAGATTTATTTAAAACGACGAATTTTTACGAAATTCTCCATTAACCTAATTTTAAGTTATATAGAATGGGTTTTAGAGAATTTTCCATTAATTCCAGTAATACCAGTAAATTAATTAGTTCGTCCATAATTGCGCAATCTCTTCTTATATTCTGCACGAATTAAAAAGTTCTCTGTAGGAATTTTTAAATTCAGCCAGAAAGATTTTAAAATATAAATTACGTTAAAAAGTATCAGTATTATGTTTTTTTACTCTTGTCATTTATGCGAATAAGAGTAAGCCTGTGGTAACGAGCAGGGTTATACAGAGAAAACGGATGTAACGAGTATTTTTGGTCGAATATTTGAAACAGCAAAAATCATATATAAAATTAAAGGGATATGACCTCCAAATGATAAGAATGGAAGAAGCCCAGAAATAAATGAAGTTCTACCAGAAAGGTTCCGTTACAAACTGGACTATAAATCGTACAAGTTGAATAAGATAAAACAAAATGCCACATTTAAGGAATAAGGAACTCTACAATGCTATAGAAGTGATGAAGATTCAATTGATGGTCTTTTAAAAATCAAATCCCCCTGCACCTTAATTATTACATAAATCTTTTTTCCTCTTCTGAACGCCTGCATCTCGTTCCTCATGTGCCTTCTCTCCCTGCATATTCTTGGATCTCGCCTCTCCCCTTTATTTTCGAATCCCTTTGCGCCTCCCGGTAACCCGGCTGCCTTTCTCCGTCTCTGTTTCTCTCTTTGAACTTCTCTTCGAAAACATCCGTAAAACATGACTGAACAGGAGGGAGTCCAAATATACCCAACCGATGGGAATCGATACCGATCCCTCGAGCTAGGAGGCTCCTAGCGTGCGGGGGGCGCGCCACTGCGCCACACACTCCCCCCCCCCTCCCTCACTCTTCGCCGCCTCCTCGCCTCATATTTTCGGCTTAACGCTCCCAACAGTGGGCGCTTGCCGCCGCCTGGTTTCCAGTTTGAGGGCGAGAGAAGAGAGTTAATAAGGAGAAGGATTAGCGAACTGAGTGGCAACCGCGAATGGAGGAGGGGTTGAGAAGTCGCAGGGGGACGCAAAAGTAAGGGAGGGCAACGAAGTTGTTGAGAGAGGTCGCGAGGACAGGACCGTGTGTGGAAGACACACCAGTGTGAATGTGGCAACGATTTGTGATTGAGAGGAAATGAAGCGGTAGGACGATTGAGAATGGCTTCGAATCGGAAGGCGGAAATCATTAAGAAGTATAAAGACGGTCTGAGACCGAAAGGCGACCTCAAGCCGGGTTCTGCAAAGGCGGTGAAGCTTAAAGTACACTGACAGCTTCGGTCCCAAAACGAAAACTTAAAAGAGATGTAGTGCAAGTATATTCTCACCCCCGTTAAGATCATCGAAAGGCGCAGGAGAAAATATAGCAAAGGCGTAATCAATGTGCAATTTTATGAGTAGAACAGGTCGAATCTATTATGCAACTAAGATTTTGTTAAGATGATCGGTACTCCGCCGTTTACACGAGGTGACAAAAATATTTAGACCTTAAAATCTATATTTCTGTAAATTTAGATGAAAAATTCACATCAGATAATCTTTTCTTCCCATCGATGCATTGAATTGTGAATTTGCATTGCATGGCATTGAAATTCACTCCATAAGAATCAACTTAATATTGTTACGTTCAAATAGATAAATGTGAATCGTTTTAACTGTTTACGTCGTCACTTTGTTTCCATTATCAGAAATAACTTTAAACGTGACGGTGACGTACTATGTTGAAACTATGGCCACTTGAATCGAATAAGATAGTGAAAAATTAATGTATTAAAAATTATTTCTGATAAAACAAGTAGTTCTGGAAAGAACTAATCCGCCCACTTCCCTTTCAATGTAATTTAAATATATAAATGTCACCTTCAAAATCAACAAACTTTCGTGTTAGTAGTAGCAGCAATTTTTATTTTAGGTGCATCGATGGTTGTCATTTTGCAAATAAAAAAATTCTCTCACTAAAAATGCCGTAATAATTACACAAGAGGAAACGTGGTTTTTAAAATAAGGACAAACCAACCAAGAGATACGTTAAGGAAACCGATGAAAAAGACAAATGGGAACAAACCAATTCAAAACCAACAAAAACCAACAGGTAGGAATGTGCACGGGTTTCCCGTGTTAGAGAAGTGCTTTAGGTCAAATTCACTGTATTATAATCGTATATTAATGTATGTATTGCCTTTTAAATCAGAAAGTATTTTTCCATAGATTCGTTCTTAGATTCCTTGGATTCCTTTTAGATTAGTTCTAAAAATGTTAATTTTTTTCGCCGTTATATACTCGCCCTACAAACGAAATTTCTTTGAAATCGGTTCGGCCAATATCTTCGAAGTTTGTTGCTAGAGAAAATTTTAATCCTTGGTATTGTGGTATCCCCCTTTAGACGATCCGGTCGAAATATATTATTGTGGTTATTTATTTATGTGAAGATTATATATACGATATTGGGTTAAAATCCATTAATAGAAATATGTGTAAAAATATTATTTTACTTTTTATTGAAGCGGACCTGTCATTTTGCTCCGCTTTAAGCAACTTGACTTCATTATGGAATGTTGTAAAAATCTTATATACAAAATTTAGTTGAAATCCAACAAGCCAATAATTTCCAAATCCTTAATTACTGAAAACGCTAATTTGTAATTGTGGCACCTCTGTTAAGCTAATCTGATTTGTGGTTTTGTATATAAGTTTACATTATAAATATTAAATTTGGTTAAAATTTATATGGACAGTTTAACAAAAATACGTGTAAAAAGGAAATTTTTAATTACTTGCATTGTGGCAGTCCTGCTTTCTATACCTATATTAATATCCATATATCTTGATTTTGTTTTTTTATGTTGCACACCTTCTTAGTGCAAAATGTCGTTAAAATCAGTTTGGCCACTTCCTTCCAAATTCATAAATACCGAAAAGCTTTATTTTGCAATTGTGGCACCCTTGCTGAGTCGATCCGGTCGAAAGATGACATTTTGTTCCTGTATTTATGTGAGGATTCTATGTACCGAATTTTGTTGAAATCAGTATATCAAATTTTTTCCTGTTATATGTGTACGGACGGACGGACGGACATCACGAAGATAACAGTGATTTGCAGCAATGACGAAAAGCATTAAAAACGAAATTCTCCCACCAAAGATACCGTAAGAATTACACAAGAAGAAGCGCCGTTTTGTTTACAAGGTCGATATGGTTACTGACAACAATATGTAGTATTCATATTTTTCGCCGCGATTCCGTATGGTATGAATCGACCTAAGGTTCGATTGTTACCTCCACAGCTATGAATCGAAACACGGCTGGAATGTGCATTAGGCTAAGCTCCAGCCGAGTTCGGCACTAATCATCATCGTAGCAAAAAATCGAAAAAATGGCTTTCAAAACGCCGAAACGAACTTTTTAGAGGAATTCAAACAAAATCAAAAGATCGAAAATCAAAATTGTGTGATAACAATAATAGTCTTCACATTTTTCTCCTTAGAACACTACAAATCTCACTTCAATATCATAATTCTAAAATATTTTAAAACTAGCTGAAACGCACGGCTTCGCTCGAGAAAGAGGTTTATTTTAAGTAGCAAACGATTTTTGTTGTTCATTATTTTTATTGATATATCACTTTTGATGTCATATCACAATAATAATAATTTGCTTAGCTATCGAATTAGGTGGCACTTTTCCTCGATGCGATTTTTGTTCTTCTTTTGTTGTTTTGGGAAATTTTTACATGGAGGAACATTTTCCTCGTTCTCACCGGGTTGGGAAAGTTGGTTGAAGTGTTATTCGTTCCTCATCAAAGGAATATTTTACTCGGCCAAGAATCATCACAAAAAAGTATTTTTACGGGTTTCCCTTCCTCATCTAAAAATATTTCTCCGCCAATATCTGGAATACACATTATATTCCTCAATTTCTGGTACAAAAGAAGATCGAACATCGTATTTGGGAAATGTGACGCCTACCTAATTCGACAGCTGTTCCAAATAATACAATAAATTTGGAACTTTACTCACTTTTGCTGTTGGGTATCCCAAGTTTTGAATTGCTGGTTCGGGGTTTTGGGGGCGGACCCCACACAAAAAAAGATCCAATCTTTACCAAACGTTCCCCATTCCTGAATTACGCAAGCGATGTTTACATTAACATTTACTATTTTATGTATTGTATTGTTAAGTTTTACCATTAATATAATTACGCATTAACGTCTTACTTGACATTCACATGGATAGATGCACTGAAGCCATTAAATCAGCAATAAAATTAGGTGGATTATATCAGTACTCTTAGCCAAAACGTAAACAATAAACAACTTGGTTACCAAACAAATGTCAGTAGATGTAGATTCAACATGTAATACGCAAAAACATTAAAAGAATTAAAATATTCAGTCATTTCTAGGTGAAATAATCAATTTCTCGTGATCGTAAGTTAATATTTAGGTATATTTATATTCACATCAGTGAAGGACTGCATGGCATTTTGGGGTTTCTCCACACCATTTTCCATGCATTCTTATGGAAATAGCATTATGTTGACCCCACGGGGTATAAGAGACCCCACGGTCTGCAAACCTAGACCAAATTCTTCCTTTGGTCCATAGAATGGCCCATGAAACTTTTGAATTTGATAGCTTCAACGATGTAAAAACGTTTAAAGAACATACATACTCGTACATACACACATACACACTTTAAAATATTTATAAGATGCAAAATAAAAACTCTCTGCACGACGGATTATAGATTAACCATGTAAATCAAATTGGGGAAGTACACAGCTTGAATCGAACTCGGTACCCCTAAATTCGTAATATAAATTATGGCCCGGATGTAGCCTCCGAGAGCACTAGCCTTACACCATGTTTCATGGAAATCTATCCATTCACGAATAAGATGTTAGTGGGACACACACGGACTCCGAGGCGATCTCATAAGACTACTTTCCATTTTTGGGAAAGTAAGCTAAACATATTACATAATTAATAGCATCATTAATTAATTCGATTGTATTATTCAACAATGTTGTGTGCGTGTGGGCGTGCGTGTGTGTGTGTATACTGAATATATTTACTAAGCCAACTTTGTATACTAAGAATTTTTTATCTTCAAATTCAAATATTTTATTACATTCTCCCAAAAGTTTATGGACTTTTCCTGATGGTCGTTAAATCAATATCCAAACTGTTTTCCTAAAGATTACTGCAAAAATAATTCAAACCTGCAGATACAGAGCACATGGCAATTGCCGTAGAAACAAGAGATAAAGGAGGTAAATAAAATTGCGATGCAGAAGATAGAGGAAACGACGGATGGATAAAGAGGAAGGAGAGGAGGAAGAGATAGAGAGATGGGAAGAGGGAGAGATTGGAGTACAGAGAGGGAGAGATGAGGAAGAGAGAGAGAGAGAACAAGAGAGAGAGGGGGAAGGAAGAGAGAGAAGGGAAGAGGGAAAGATTGGAGTACAGGTAGAGAGAGAGAGGAAGAGAGACGAAGAGAGAGAGAGCAAGAGAGAGAGAGAAAGAAGGGAGAGAGAGATGGGAAGAGGGATAGATTGGAGTACAGGGAGAGAGAGAGGAAGAGAGACGAAGAGAGAGAGAAGGGAGAAGGAACGAAAAGACTCCGGAGTGAAGGACACAACTAAGGAAATGGAATAAAGGGCACGCTTCAGACCCCTCGATAGGTAAACTCTGAAACTGAAAGACATTCCGCGCCAAATGAAATGGATAGCAGTGCAGTGGCTTGATAAAATTGACATAACAATGGAGGAGCGGAATCTTGTGATGCAATACGAATGAGATCTGGGAGTCTGGCAGGAAACACTCGACAGGCAAATCGCGCCTCCTGCATAGGAGGAGAGCGGGCGTGGGGCGGAGGGAGACGACGCACTTTGGCGGAGGACTCGAGGTTCTAGTGGAGAAGAATTTGGGGGTGGGTCGGGTTGAAATGCCGCTGCTGCAGACGATGGCACCCCAAGCTAACACCCTGCCTTCATCTCTCTCATTCCTCGCCCCTCAAACACGAGTGCACCAACTACATTCGCTATTCCTCTTCTATTTCCCTTATTCTCCTCTGCACCAGAACAACTTAATGGAAGGCTGACTGGATTCGTTTTATTGGAGAACTACTTTCTCCCTGTTCTTCTCTCCCTTCTCATCTATCTCTCATGTTTTTCCTTTTTCTCTCTCCTTCTCTCTCTCCCCAACTCCCTTACCATTTATTTATATGACATAGAGACGAAATTTATCCCAAAATCGTATACACCTCATTTTGCCGACTCCTGCAACGAACTGATAACATTCGCTCAAATTTCAATGATCTACTTATTTTTGCAACGTTTTGCAAGTGAAAATGTTTATGTACAAACCGAAATTAAATTTTCTTCACCATGGTTTATCTTATAAAATGCAGCTTAGAATATAGAGTTAACATTCCGCTGGCTGGCATACAACTCTGCACATGCGAAAATATATCAAACCTTTTTTGATGATCTGACCTCATTTGTATAATAATCTGAATGTTCTTCGTTGTTTCATTATCGCTTCCGGGTAATCCAGTGACGGAGCGCGCTTTAATTTACCCAGGTTTAAAAGGTATAGTTCAAATATCCAATTTCGCCTCATTCTAATTACAGACTATATGTCCTTATGTTCACCAGTTTACTGATTGTAACTGTTACAACTGCAAAGGAATGCATACATCTGGTACTGAATCATTTAAATATAGAAATTCAAAATAAATTTTCAAATGCATTCTCCACTATCAATATTCATCTTCATAGGTAGTCTGTCCGTGGACAGGTACGTGATTATTCATGGTTAAACCTGGTTCTCCATATATTCCTATTTTCCGCTTCCTCTTCATATCTTGATAACTCTCTTTCCCTTTCAAATCATCTATCAGCAGAAAACTTTTCCGACCTCTTTCACTTTTTCCATCTATCAATATTATAAAACCATAAATAATAAAAATTGCAATTACCATGATAATAAATCATTTTTAAATTTCCAGTATCTAACAAAGTATTCTAGCCATACTCTAATTGGTAGATATTTTTATTTGGCTCCATGTAAATAGTTTTCCCTTGGAGGCCGTAAAGTTAACGAATCGCAAACATTTTCAGGTGTTACTTTAATGACGACGTGAGGTTATTTTAGAACAATTGTATGCAGAAAAAACAGTAAAATAGAGATATGTTCGACTCAATTACTAAAGTGCTTTTCAAACAATATATTATTACTATCGTTGGCAAAAATCTCTTCAGGAGTAGCATTGACATTTTGTCGACTCAGGTTCAGGAGAAGCGGAGCTTGGCTGTAATCCTCCCTTTATTATCCGGCTCGCGCCACGGCGCGGCACGGAGCCACTTTCGCGGTACAGATGCACATGACAGGTTTATCTTGAGATATTGCAGTTTCATGAATTTTTCGAAGATGCCATGAAAGATAAAACAAATAGGTTTTTTTTAGATTTCCTGATAGCTCAATGCGAATAGAGGAAGAATCGACATGCATGGCCTATAAACCAGCGCGTGAAATTCACAAATCTTGAGATTTGGAGCGATGAACATATATCAGGATCTTCTAGATATAAAGTGCAACTCTAAGCAAGTCTCTTTGAACGGGATTTAACCCCCAATGCTAAAAAAAGAAGCGGGTGTGAATTAGTTCAAATATAAAGCTAAGCCACAATGAAATTGCAGGGAAAATTTAATAAATTAAGATTTGTTAGTGATAGCCATTAATAAACATTATTACCTGAACTGCAACTGAAAGATCTGCTTAAAAATAAAATGCAATTTTTGTATAAATACATCTTTAAAACAGCGGAATAAAATCGTCGTCATGAAAAAATATGTAAGTGAATCAAGTAGATCAATTTTTTTTATTGTTCATATTTTTAATAATTGATAAGAGATCCTCATCATTAGCTGAAGGTAAAAGGTAAAAACCCGCGACTTAAGAGTTCAGAGTCATGCACTATACTCCTCTCTTCACTTACAATACGACCATAATCAAATTGGAAATGATTTTCACGTGAACGCGACTCATGATGAAATTGACAAAAACTTTTTCATAGCCACTGTTTCATGCGCGACAATTCAAACCGAGTGCATCGAATCCCAGCTCAAGACTAACGTATTCCTTTGCTTTTCTTTATCCCTAGAGAGTTCCGTCGCTCGCTCTCTCCCGCCATCTCTCTTTCTAACTCTCCCTTCTCCCCAACCAACATCCTCTCCTTTATCACTCTCTTATCTCGGAAATTCTCAACCTTATTCTCACTCTTCCATACCTTCATCTTTCGATTCAAGCATTTACCCATATTCTTCAACTATCTCTATTCCTCTTTCTCTCCTAGCTTTGCACACCTTTCCTCGTCTTTTTCCTTCTCATACCCACCTCGAGGTTCTTATGTTTATTTTCCGTCTTCTTCCCCATCTTCTTCCAACTTGTCTCCCTTCTCTCCTTCAGTTGCATCCACTCTTTGTCTTCCCGTCACCTTCTTTCCTTCACCATATCCTCTCCATACACTCCCTTTATCTTTTTTTCTCTCTATTTTTGTCGTCCACCCTTTCCCTCCACCCACTCGGAGTGAATTTCCGCCCAAACCTTTCGTCCTCACCCTACCGAACCGAATCCCATCCCTGAACATTCATCCCTCACCGTTTCTCAACCTCTCCATCTAATCTGTCTCCATGGACTCCCTCGAGGCCAACTCCCTGACGCGAAACAATTGAAATTCTAGGCACCACAAATCGCCTCGTCTCCAACATTCGCTTGAATACGTTGACACGCAGTCGACGCGTCACCTCACCAGATGGATGTTTTCTCTCTGCCTCGCGGTATTTCACAGGAGGTTGGCGCCTACGTTTCGTCTTAGTGAGCCATGACGGACTGACTCTGTCTACACCAGACAAAAAATTTCCCTGACTCTACAAATAAATTACATACAGAAAAGCATAAAACAAACTCGCAGAAAAATTTCGATCGCCAATCTGGAGGTTTCCAAATAAGAACATACGCGCTGCGAGACATCGACTTTAGTTGAGATCGTGTCTCAACTTCTTGCCGGTATAAATGGGTAAAACAGCTCACTAAGGAAGGGGAGTGTGACAAGGGAATTAAAGATCCGTTTATCTCATAAGGATTATAAGCATGAGCCAGGTTTTGCCGCGTATGCGGGTAAAGGGCTTAAGGCGGGAGTGACGCACGATGATGAACAGTTCCGAGAGTCCCAGAACTCGGAGCGCTTTGCCCGGGGTGAGCGGCGGCGACGTGTGTCGAGGAATGCGAGCGAATGTGTGCACGTAGTTGCTAAGAGAGTGCGGCGCAGGGCGCGAGGTCAAAGGGGAGCAAGCGCGCTTCGCTTATGGACTTCTCGATTCGGAAGGGAGGCTGAAGAGAGGCGGAGAAGGCGCGTATTAAAGGGACCAATGGGGAGAGGCGGGAGAGGGGAGGCAAGAAGGGGAAAGGAGAGGCGGGAGGGGACCGGAAGAGAGGAAGGGGTTAAGGCGAGGAGGGAGGGGGAAGGAGAGATGGAAAGAAGGGTGGGAAGTACTAGAGAGGGTGGAGTGAGGGAAAGAAGCGAACAGGAAAAACAGGGCGGAGTGAGGGAAGTGTTGTTGGGGCACCTCCGAGTTCTCTCTCTCTCTCTCTCCCCTTGGCCCGTCTTATTTTCCCTGCCTTCCACTATTCCGCTATCTCCCTTCCCCCCCTCTCTCTTCCCCCATCTCTCTCTATCTTCCTCTCTTCCTCTATCTCCCTCTCCCTTTCTCTCTTCCGGTCGGATATCCCGTCCTAGTTCCTTTCACTTATCCCATTTTCAGGATTCTCTTCACAAATTAACTCATCTAAATCTTTTCTGTAACTTCTTCAAAAAACTCTATCGCGGATATGATAACTTAATGCACTAAAAATATCTAAGCGATGATTTTAGCGAACTTTGGTTATTAATCTTGGATTAAGCATATGCTAGTTTCCAAGCCCCGCGCAGCCCCTCGTCCGCTATACGGGAAATCCGCATCTCCTTCCACTTCCCTTGTGAATATGTACACGAAATAGCTCGCGCTCGCCTGTCAGTCTGCTGCTTCCACCTCCGTCACGACGAGGGAATTATGGCGCTCTGCATGGAAAATTCATACCCCATTGGTGCATACCCCTGTGAGATTTTAGAAGCGCTGTTTTATACCTTCATTCTTCAGACATTTACGTTAGAACTATAAATTTCGCACTGCAAACTTGATTTTATTTAAGAACACGTATTTGTACTATGGTGGATGGGGCTTTTGTTTTTGAAATAACAGGTTCCGACTGATTTAGGATAGAAAAAAAGTCAAGTTTTTAAGAAAAAGCACTTAAAAACACTTGTCACATAATTTTTTTAGAATCTATTTTTGGTGAATTACCACAGAGGGCGGCTGCTTTGTAGCCAAATTGCGAATCTGGTTTTTTTTATAATATTGTTGTCCCTATTAGAGATACCTGGGACACGATTTTTTTAATCCTTCTTTTTGATTTTTTCAGCCATAAGACGACCTCGATAATTCTCTGTTTAAATAGTAAATATTTTACTTCAATCTGTACTATTCATGGATTTACAGTAAAACCACTAAAAATGCAAAATATCATGTATTTTATTAGGCTTCATTACCTTTTATAAACAGTTTATTCAAACTCGGCCAATATTATTCGCTTCTTTTCTTCTGAGTAGCGAGACAAAAAAAGCTTACAAAAACGCTGTTCTGCAGGATGACAGTCAAGGCGAAAATCCCTTTGAAAATCCTTCATAGAGAAACGATATTGACCCTCTGAGCTATACGATTTGCATTTATATCGAGAGAGGGAAAGAAAAAATAACCGGAGGTGCGAGTTCGGCAATTAAAACAATACAATGGAGAGAGAAATAATGAATGAAGGAAAGCAATGGCGTGGAATTTATAAAGGAAGGGGAAGAAATTAGAGGGAGAGAGGGAAATGAGTAGAGGATGAAGAGAATAGGGCGGAAGAGGGGAGGAAATGGAGGGAAGGAAATTGAGGGGAGGAAATGGAGGGGAAGAAGAGGCGTAGAAGATAGAGGGACGTAGGGGAGGGAAGGGCGGGGAAAAGAATAAAAAGGGGCGGGAGGGAGGGAGGGGAGAGAGGAATTCCGAAGAAAGTCGCTGTTCCCTGGCGACGCCATGAAATAAACTCGGAAAAGAGGCAATTCTCGTAACTTCTCAGCATCGGACGCATGTAAACACGAGGCGTTATTGTGACATAAAAACTGGTTTTCTTTTGTAAAAACAGAAGAATGAATGTTTCATACAAAAGCATTATCACGGTAAAATATGATTAGTCTTTTTAAAAATAAAAACTAAAATGTGAGATTAGAGAGACAGAATCACACTGCGACTTTAAGGTACGTATACATATAAATGCTATCTTACAAGTAGATAAAACACAAAATTAACAGAAAATTCGTGCAATCTACTAAGATGGCCCTTCCAGGTTAAGTTATTTCCATATATAGAGTATACTCACCGTTCACAAAATAGCTTATTCATTCACTTTTTAGCTATTTAGAGCGAAATCTGTGTATTCGCAAAAAACTAGGTGACGTTTGTATGCTGCTTTCTCTTTAACGCTCGTTTAATTCCTTTCAATGTAATAGATTTCCAATACAAAAAATGTAAACGAAGAAGAGAATACGTGCATTGCTGACACCAAAAATTTACTCATTTTACGTCATGAAAACAAATCCAGAAAAATGAGGAATAAATACGTCAGTATCGCTGCACCTGGCGACTCACGATTAACTAAACAAAAAATGAAGGAAACCTCGCTTCTCTAGGGTGAAGTTGCATTTACTTCTCGAAAGTGCAAATGGAAGTGAGAGAGGGAGAGAGAGGAGGGAGAGAGGGAGGAAAGAGAGAGAAAAAGAGGAGGGGGAGAGAGAGGAGGGGAGGGAGAGAGAGGAGGGAGAGAGGAGGGAGAGAGAGAGGAGGGAGAGAGAGGAGGGGGAGAGAGGGGGGGGAGATAGGGGAGGGAGAGAGATGAGAGAGAGAGATGAGGGAGAGAGAGGAGGGAGAGATAGGAGGGGGGGAGAGCGAGGAGGGAGAGAGAGAGAAGAGAGAGAGAGGAGGGAGAGAGAGGAGGGAGAGGGGAGAGAGAGAGGAGGGGGGAGATAGAGTAGGGAGAAAGAGAAGAGGGAGAGAGAGGGGGGAGGGGGAGGAGGGGGGAGAGGAGGGGGAGGGGGGGAGAGAGATGGGAAGGGGAAAGAGAAAGAGGAGGGGGGGGAGAGAAAGAGGAGGGGGAGAGAGGAGGAGGAGGAGGAGGGAGAGAAGAGAGAGAAGGAATGAGAGAGGAGGGATAGAGAGTGGAGGGAGAAAGAGAGAGGGCGAGGGACAGAGAAAGGAAGAAGAGAGAGAGAGAAGGAATGAAATAAAGTGGGAAGGAGAGGTAGGGAGGAATACAGAGTTGGAGCGAGTGTTTTCAACGACCATAGTATCGTGAACTCGTCGCCTTTTTAAACCGCTGGAGACGGCGGTGGCGCCCCCTCCTCCCTCCAAAGGCGACATCCTCACAGCATCCAAGCCTCTCAATGGCGACGCTCCGACGTACGGACCGCCGCATCTCAACGCCATTTCTGACACATGACCCGAGTTGGAAAAGAAGCGCCTACCCTACCACTGCTCCTCGCGCCCCCTCTCCACGGCAGAATTCCCCTCCCCAAGAGTCGACCCTGCGAAGCTACGCCACGCCCAAAACAAGTATTCCTATTCCTACTACCCCTTCGAGTCCTATTTCACTCGCGGAGACAGATCATGAGAGACAATAAAATTGGGACGCTGAATAGCACCGTCAAAGCGTTTCATAAAAGGCGGGTGAGAGAGATTGGCAGGAGGAGAGCGGTAGAGGGAGACTGCATCAATTCGCGGCCCACGACCATTCCATAGAGCGCGGAATGTAGAGAGAGAGAGAGAGGGATGAAAGAGGAGGGCAGTAGAAAGGGGTAGGTCAGGGAAGGGAGAGACGCAAGGGCGTGCAGCCGAGAGAGATGAAGAGAGAGGGATGCGCGTTAAAAGGCCTCATATGGAGGGGAGAATGCTTTCGAACCGGAGATATCGTAATTAAACGGGAAGCTATTTGACGTTAAGGAAAGAGGAGTGAGTGGGTGGGGAAAAGCGAAACACATGGAGTGAGATAGGAATGTGGGGTGGTGACGGGAGAGACTTTGGAAGGCGACGTGTTTTCTCGCTTCGTGAAAACAGAAGTCGGCATCGAAGGCCGGGAACACGGAAAAAATAGGCGAAAAGTGTTTGAAAATAAGACCGACAAAGAGAGAGAGAGAGAAAGGAAGGGAGAGATTGGGGGGAAGGGAATAAGTTGAGGAAAAGAACGGATTCCTGGTGTCTGGGGATGCGACAGAGTCGGCGCTTTGGGCCGCGAGGGATGTAGGTGGGGAAAGATGGGACGGAGGGAGAGGAAGGGTGGAGGAGGAGAAAGACTTTCGGCGAATGCGGTGGAAGAAAAGGTGGGAAGGGTGGAGATGGAGGAGAGTGCTGCGAGGGAGTGAGTGGGTGGAGAGAGAGAGAGAGAGAAGGTAGGAGGAGGTGGTCGAAGTGGTTGCCAAAGAGGTAGAGGGGATCGGAGAGTGAGGAAGTGACGCGGCAGTTGCAGGAGAGGGCGGAAAGTAAGGTGTTTGCAGGAGGGATTCTTGTGATGGAATTAGTGGTAGGGTAGCAAAAGAGGGTGGGTTAAGAAAACGCCTGAAAGGGGATCGTGGATACGAAGACTGCGTGAGAGACTGATAAATGTCTGTATTCGGACGAAATCGAGAATATTTAGTCCCTTCTTAATTTATACCTTCATATAAAAATTGTTGAAATTAGCATGGAAATATTTATATCGAAATTTCTTTAATGTGACAATAATTTAAATTTACGTATGAATGACAGAACGGGACAGAGTGAGGGGAGATAGAGTGTTTGGAAGGATATTCAAGAGCGAGAGGGGTGTGGAGAGGAACAAAAGTGAGAATAAAGAGATGGTTCGAAAGCCAAAGAATTAGCGAGAAGATGGCAAGAAGTGAATAATTTCACGCTTACACTCGGAATTTGTTCAATTTATTGTGTTTTTTTGGGTTAATGAAACGAACGATGTGTTACACGGAAATGGGCGGCACAAACCATTATTCACTCCGGAATTCCAAACGGAGACATCGCTGTCAGTGGAGAGGATTCGCAGAGGATTGCAATGGCTCACAGGGTGGAAAGGGAGGAGAGTGGAAGGAGAGGAGAGGGGGAACTGGGAGGAAAGAGAGAGAGAGGGATAAAGGAGTGAAGTCCTGAGAGTTTCTTTGCGTGGAATCTGCGTTTGAGAGAGAGAGAGAGAGAATTCTAGAGGCCGTCGTCTTCCCTCGGATCCGAGACACCTGCCAACGTGATACTTTCTCTCATTCTCCGTCTCCCTTACAGCTCCTTCCTCCTTTCCACTCCCGCTCTATATTGCTCTTTCTTTTCCTTTGCATCTCAGTTTCAGTCTCTCTTCCCATATCTCTTTTTCCATCCGCGTTCCTGGTAGATTTACTTTCTCTCTGTACCGCCAACACCGTATGTCCATTCCATCCCGAAAATCTCCATCACCATTTCGTCAGGTTCAGCACAAAGAGTATTAAATGCTATAACAATTACGATCAAGGCAAAATTTATAATGTAAACTCTTAACTCTTTTTTGTGGGTACGCTTGCACTAAAAAATCAATTCAGCTCCCAAAAAACGTTAAATGTCTTCATTAAAAATGTATTTTTAATTTGGGTATGGCGAAATAATGAATTTCAATTTCGCTGATGAAAATATTTTTATCCTTGCAAACCTAAAACTTCACTGAAAAACAAAAACTTTTAAAAATAAAATTAAACAACCTTATTTTACGTGGTTTAAATATTAAGAGCTCTTTTTATTCGTTATGGGTTAAAAATTTAACTTGATGACAAATTTTAAGACGCATTTTTAATTATGATTTGTTCTCGACGAAAAAAAGCAATTTAAATTAATAAATTCGACAAATATAAACTTTTTTATTGACACGAAGTTGCAGTAATTATGGAAATTTATTATGACGAAAAAATGCCAGGACTTGCTATCATCCAAGAATTAAGCGTTTCCCAAACATCATTATATTTTGCTGTAATTTTAAGAATCTTATTTCTTGCTCGAATTAGTCGCTATAGTTCGACGTTGCTGATTACACTACAATTTACATTACATTTACAATTTCTTCTACATCTACATAGGTTGATTAAATTCTGATTAAATATACCTCGACGGCAAAATTCACTGAACATAGAATTCCAACTATCAGAAAGAGCGCCGGCATCGACACAAAACTGATCTTAGGTCTACTGGGCAGATGCGCCAGCTGAGCTAAAGAACGAGTAGGTAACTCTTAATCTTATTATAACAAGAGAGGAAAGATGCACACATCACGCGCGCATACATGCAAGGCAGAGGCATTCTTCACGATTCATGCAATCATGTCAAAAAGATAACTATTAATGGCTTAGTACAGTGTTTCCGAACATTTTGAACCTCGCTGACAACTTCAGGAACCCATTCAGCCCTTGCTGACCACCTCATTACTTACAGTGATATGAAAGAGAGGGAAAATATTTAAGTAAAAACGCCATTAATAAAAATATTCAATACCTGAGATAGTGTACAACTTTCTTAATTTTTCTCAAAGAATTTCCAGCTAAATATGAGGTGCGGCCTAAAATTAAACCAATTTTGGAAACCTCCGCAGACCACCAACAAAACCTTCTCGGACCATAGGTTGGGAAACAATGGCTTAGTAAAATTTCCAAAGAAATATCGAATTTTTGATTCACCTATTTATTTCCTAATCGGTTTTACTTAAAAAATCAATCGAAAGTTACTTAAAACATACCTCACTCGAATAGTAGTAATATAATTTTTATGTTCACGTTCATTCCTTCGTCGTAAACTACCCATTTCATTTCACTTACAAACGCTGTGTATACGTAAAGAAAATAGACGTATTTACGTTCCATTCTTCGCCATAGATTATCCATTTCCCTTCATTAACCAAATGTGGCCTGTGCACGAAATAAAATTAAATGTAAATAGGTCTTTACAGCAGATATAATTTACTTCAGTTACCAAGAAGATTGTTTTCGTTAACAACAATTAAACGAGAGGAAATATGCACAAATCATGCGTGCATACATGAAAGGCAGAGGCGTTCTTTACTGTTTATACAATCATATCAAAAAAGATAAATATTGATGGCGTAGTATAAAGTCTAAGAACCGAAAAATATTCCTGTAGTGATGCAAAGGAAATATTGAATTTTTGATTCACCGATATATTTCCTAATCAGTTGCAATTAATAAAACAATCGACAATTATTTAAAACATACCTCACTCGAATAGTAGCAATATAATCCTTATTTTAACGTTCATTTCTTCAATGTAGATTATACCTTTCCCTTCATTTACTAAATGTTGCATACGCACGAAAGAAAAATAAATGTAAATAGGTATTTAAAGCAGATGTTGTGTACTTCAGTTACTACGAAGATTGTTTTCGTTGAAACATTTAAAAACCACCACATGACTTTCTCCATATCTGTAATATTTCTAAAAATTCCAAATTGGTTAAATAATAATAAATATTTTAAGAAACTGCGATAATGATATTGAATATTGCTAAAAATATAAGATTTCTCTTAATGCATTATATGGGAAAATGTTTCAAACAAAGATTGTAGAAAATTAAATATCCTACAACTCATATTCCAATATATTTTATATTTATCAAATATTAAGCAAATATTTCAAAATAACGGATGTGACAAGATTAAACACCCACTTCCGGTTGACCGATTTTTACCAAAAACTAATCACCTCTTCTGACTTTTATAAAAATGTTAAATGTAATATTTCGCGTTGACCTGATTAATAGTTTTTGAGTTAGAGCATCCACGAAAAAGCAATCACATACATACAAACAGACGTCATGGAGAAAATGGTCCAAACGTGTTCAGGAGACCTCAAATCGTGTATATCCGTTGAAATCTCGAAGTCGATTTTTTTCATGAAAACAATTCTTTCCCCTATACTACGTATGGAAAAAGTAAAAATCAGATGTGGACAACGCATGACTTTCTCCATAGCTGTAATATTTCTAAAAATTTCAAATAGATTAAATGATAATAAATATTTTAAGGAACTGCGAGAAAAATTTAGACAAAAACAGTTATAAACTGAAACCAAAGCCATCTGACACTGGAAATAGTAAGGAAGCTCCAACAATCAAGAAAATAAAAAGGACTATTACTATGACGTACCTAAGCGTAAAATGCTTACAATAGTCGCCGGTAGGTGGTGTGGTTGTGGCAGCCAAAAAATAGTTTTTAAGATATCTCTTTAAAAATGCATTTAAAAGGAAAATATTTCAAATAATGTTTGTAAAAAATTACATTTCCTACAACTTTTATTCTAATACTTTTTACATTAATCAAATATTAAAGTAAATATTTCAAAAACACTGATAAGTGACAAGAGTAAACACCCACTTTCGGTTGACCGAAATTTACCAAAAACTAATCAGTTCTTTTGCCTTTAACAAAAATGTCATATATTAAATTTCGCGTTGACCTAGTTTTTTAATTGGAGCACCAAAAATACTTGTTACATACACACATCATTGAGAAAATGGTCTAAATGTGTTCAGGGGACCTCAAAACGTGTATTTTAGCTGAAATCTCGAAGTCGATTTTTTCATGAAAATATAACTTTCCCCTATACTGCGTATTGAGAAAGTAAAAAGCGAGAAAAGTGAAGTCCAAAGTGAATTATGACTTTCTCGTTTGATTATCCTGAAATCGGCTACTCCTTCAATAAAAATGTACTGAGGAAACGTATGCTATTTTACTATTTATACAATTTTGTTTGAGGACATTTTTGTTATAAAAAGATATTTTGTGAGATAAAAAGAAAAGTTCATTTTTTGTGACCAATAAAGTGGCATTACCGATTAGACTACGTAAACCATTTTATATCATTTTCTTATTTTCTTTGCCCTTAAGTCCAAAATACCAAATTTCATGAATATCCACCCAGTAGTTTCTGAGATGAAATATGCTGACGAACGGACACGACCTGACTGTAAGTCGTTCTTTGTTTACTTTTTGCTAAGAACGCCTAAAAAGAAAGATTATCGTCCTCGCCAAATCTGGTATACTCATTAGCAAAAGTATCCCAGCTATTTGAGAGGCGTCACTTTCGCGGTAGACTGAATTTTAACTTCCTATCTACGTGAACGTTATGCCAGTCGGTGAATATGAATTCCTGTCGTGACGCAACCTCAGGCTTTAGTGTTCATTATTTAATAACGTACGACGTATTCTTGCTTATCGACCGGAGTTAATAAAGAGTATTCCGCGTATTTAGTTACATCACGGAAATAGCGAAGGGACAAGGCACAAATCTCAAAAACAATCGAGATATATGCGTTAAAAAAAGAAAAAAAACTTTGCAGAGTTTCTTCTTTCATTACTTGATACTTGATAGCTTTCTCCGTATATTCCACGTTAAACACCGACGCAAGAAGTCTGTTCGGCTGACGGAATACACAAGATTGTAATGCGTTATATATTTTTTTATAAATCATTGAGAATAATTTTGAAACGAGAAAAAAGTCTGCTATGACCGGGAATCGAACCCGGGTCTTCCACTTGCCGGGCGGATATTCTACCACTGAACTATCTTAGCAGATCAATTTTCTCGTTTCTTAACGCGGATGTTCCCCAAGAAAACATATTTAACATTTTTATAAAAGTCAGAAAAACTTCTCAGTTTTTGGTAAAAATCAGTCAACCGGAAGTGGGTGTTTACACTTGTTACAACCGTTATTTTAAAATATTTGCTTTAATATTTGATAAATGTAAAAATATACTGGAATAAAAGTTGTAGGAAATTTAAGTTTCTACAATCTTTGTTTGAGAAAATATTCCATATATTTTATTGTTTAAGAGATATCCTATATTTTACCTGCCACAACCACGCCGCCTACCGACGACTAATGTTAACAATTGACGCTTAGTTACGTTTTAGTAACGCTTTTTTTTCTTAATTGATAGAGCTTTATGGCTATATCCAATATCAGAAGGCTATGGTTTCAGTTTATTTCTGTTCTTTGTAAAGTATAAAATTTTCTCGCAGTTTCTTAAAATATTTATTATTATGTAACCTATTTGGAATTTTTAAAAATATTACAGATATTAAGAAAGTCATGTGGTGGCCACATCAGATTTTTTAGAAGTGACTACTGAATTATACATACATTACAGCCGGAAATTGAAATTCCGAAAATCAAGTTAAACTTCACGTTTGTGAAAGAATGAAAGATTTAAACTTTTAGAGGTCCTGCTCTAATTTCCAGTCCAAATTCTTATACGTCATAAAAAATATTTTCAGTTAATAACTAAAAAAAATTTAATTTTGTATTAATTGTGAAATACAAATGTAGACTTTATTTTTCGAATTCTAGAAAAATAATTACATGGCAATAATGCTGACATATATTTTACTTAATTGCGTTCGCATTTTTGTGTTTAATAAATATATGGGTATATGTACGAGTGCCTAGATATATGCCAGCTTTTCTACGTTTGTACTGTGTTTAAGAAGTTCCTTTCATGTTAATTGTTTTAAATAATTCATTTTATCTTATTACTATGTGGATATAGATAAATACAAATTGCTTGGCGATGATTGGCACTTCACGCCATATTAAAATAAAAGTTTCATCGGTTCAATTTAGCAACGAAAAAATATCTTTACTCTGTTGATATGGTCGTCGCCTCCATAGATTATAACTCATTTTCTAAACCCCCTCGCACACACACAAAAGTTCAATTTGCCTGCTCATTCTCTATTCCCGAGAAAACTTCTTGAACCCATTTTTGGGACAGAAATCTTTCCGCCGCCCTCCAAAGTTGTATCTATTTCTGTTGAAATTTCAAGAACAAATGGCAATTTAACACTCAGACAGTCAACCAGGTCAAGCATACTCCAGTTCCGTGGCGCCCACGACAAAATGAGAAACGCTATTACGCTCACCTTGCCCTTCCGCCTCCGCGTCCCCCTCTCCCCACCTCACTCTTTTCCCCCTCCCCTTTTTCCTTCCGCTTCACTCCTAACGTGTCAACTTCCCACCTGATTCCTCTGTATGCTCCTCTCTCTCTCCTTCCTTCTCCCTCTTCTTTGCCTTATCTTCGTTTTCTCCTCGCGTTTTCCCATCCCTTGCGCAGACCCTTATCTTTACTTCTTCTCTCTATATCTCCTCCTTTCAATCTCCGTCCCATTCCTTCTGGCACGCTAATTCGCCCATCTCATACTTTTTTCACTTTCCGAATTATCTGATAGCAAGTAGCTTTCTGTTTTAATATATTTCATTACATTGCCCCATTTTTTCCTCGTGTATTTATTCATCCGTTTAATGGCTTAGGTACTATTTAATATGGACCTCGCCACAAAACTGTTAATGTTTGTAAAACTATTTTTTTTCATTTATTGCAGTCAATATTTTCAACTAAATTTCTTGTTCCTCCTTCTTACATCATCTAACGAGAGATCATTATGTACCTCTTGTCGGCAATTGCCTATTTTTTCGATGCTTTTCAATGGCACTTATTTTACTTTAGATAAAGTTGTTTATACATTTTCTTCCCTCCCATCACTCCAGCATTTAACTTAGCATACACTTAAACAAAGAGATAGGATATTTTCAATTTCTGTATTAAACTTTTTATCAAATTTTTCTCTTTACCGTTTCCCTCACGCATTATTTATTAAAGTCATTATTCTCTTCCAAAATTAACTTAAACGAAAATCACACTCCGGCATTTCTGATGGTGTCTGCATAAAGTAGTACTTAATAGTCAAGCTAAAAATTTTCTTTACATCCCTATTTCATCGTTCATTTTAAATTTAATTTTGTAATCTATATCATATGGTTTTATCTAGTTGAGTAATGGAATACGCAACTAGCTGCTTCCTTAAAGAACAAAGGCATTTGAATACAGCCACTCCGACCTGATCCTCCATCTTGCTCATTTCCCGCCCGCCCGTCTCCTGTCTCCGAATCATATTCAAGGGGAGCGGGAGACGGGTAAAATGGATGAGGGGGCGGGGGGCGGGCGGGTAGTGGGGGGCTGAGAGAGCGGGAGGTGAAACTGAGATAGGCGAAAGGGTGGAGATAGCGGTAAGAGAGAAGGCGGAGGAACCGGGGGAGCGGGAGAAGGACGGCGGAGATGGAAGGCGTGAGGCGGAGGAAGGGGTGTGTGGAGGGGATAGATGGGCGGCAAGAAAGTTCTGCGCTGGGATGAGTAATGTAGCGGGAGATAGGGTGGAGGAGGGTGGCGTGGGGGAAGGGAGGGGAAAGGAGGAATCTTTTATGAGATAGGAAGATAGCTTTTGGAAAAGAAAAAGGGGGGAACACGACGGTAGCGGCGACCGAATATCCGGCGGGCGATTCAAGGTTTTTTGAAGAGAAATGGAGAGGAGGCTGAGGGAAGGGAGAGCGCGCCGATATATTAGGCTCGTACTAAGCAACTTCCCCTCCCCCTCTCTCTCTCTTTCCTCCTCTCCCGTGGATCCCCTCCGGCATCACTCATTTCCTCGCGTCTTATCCATCAACGTCGCTGTCTTCACGTCGTTTGTTTTTATTTTTATCGGATTATCGGAAATGTGAGGCCACCAAAGCTAATAAGGTGTCTCCGGGAGCAACAAGACTGGCGGAGAGGTGGGGAGGGGCGTTGGGAATGAACCGGAAAAAGAAGGGAAGGAGGAAAGGGCAGGTGAAGCAGAAAGGAGAATGGGGAGGAAGGGGTGACAATGGAGCCTCTTAATGAGGGGCGAGAGAGAGAGTTTATTGGCCTCCTGCGAAAGTCTCCATAACGAGAGACCCCGTGTCTCCTTCACCCGCAAACCTCCGTCTCACACCCATTTCCCTTCTCACCCATCCCTTCAACACCCCATCAAATCATCCAGCCTCCCCCTACACTTACTCCACTATCCTCACGTCGCTTCCTCTCTCTCTCTCTTTCTCTCTCATTCCACTTTCCATTCCCAATTTCTTCCTCCGAGACCTCAGTGTCTCGCTCCATTGCTCACCTGAAGACGATGAGCCAAGGTGATGACATTAACTTGTTTTTTTCACTTCCAAGAATATCAAGAATTGGCAAGTAATAAAAGCGACAGCTAATGGCGATCGATAGAACCGTTAAAGTATAATGTATATGCCACGGTTTCCATCACAACAATACGCAATGTGCACTTATTTTTCCCGTGAATTCGAAATTCAGTTTAAGAGCCATTAACCGTGCGGTGAGTTTTTTTAAAGGAATATGTCCGTGCTTTATTCTGGGATTAAAAATTTGAATATTACTAGCAGAAACAGGGACACTTTCATCGTGGAATGGTATATAATTTGCTTACGTATTTTGGGAGAAGGCTTTCTGAAAATTAAATTCTCGCATTTTTCAATTCTACTCTTTCTCATAGTTAAGTATTTACAATTCTCAAAATTTGTAGAATTGTTCCATTATTATCATAAATAGATGGAATTTATGTTGGAAAGTTACGGACACATCAATACATTTAAAAAATTTACTAACGGCTATCTTTAAAATCAGTCATCTTCCTGTATGCTAATGCCTCACACTTTAATGCTCAACTCTGCAGGAGATGGAATTTTCCAGTCTCCCATCTCTCACAGCAGGTTACATAGATTATTTTTAGTTCAAAAACGATTCCGTGTCTATCTAGGAAGGCAATTCCCAAGAAAACTTGATCGATATAACTTCGGCGAATTACAAATTTTTAGCAAAGAAAAATATAATTTTAGCAAGATGATTCTATGAATCTTTGACCTGTCCACCATTTTTTACGCTCTTAATTCAGAAAAATCACGGTAAACAACAGTGAGAAAAATATAAGCTAGAATTTAAATATCGCTAGTCAATAATGTTAATAAAAGAAAAATTGTCTTTTCAAAATTATTAAATTAGATAAAGAGGCAGTCGCATAAAAACAAAGGGTAAATATTTCTTTATTAATAGTGACATTATAAGACCGGAGAGAGAAAGAGTGAGAAGGCAGTACGATTTTGATGGCAGGAAGAGGATGAAAAGTGGAGGGAGAAAGGGAGAGAGGGAAGGAGGACGAGAAAGGAGGAAGGAGGACGAGGAAAGGGGGAATGAGGAGGAGGAAAGGGGGAAGGAGAAGGAGGAAAGGGGAACGAGGAGGAGGAAAAAGGGAAGAAGGAGGAGAAAAGGGGGAAGGAGGAAAAGGGGAAGGAGGAAAAGGGGAAGGAGGAGGAGGAAAGAGGGAAGGAGGAGGAGGAAAGGGGGAAGGAGGAAAAGGGGAAGGAGGTAAGGGAGAATGAGGAGGAGGAAAGGGCGAAGGAGGAAGAGGAAAAGGGGAACGAGGAAAGGGGGAATGAGGAGGAGGAAAGGGGGAAAGAGGAGGAGGAAAGGGGGAAGGAGGAAAGGGGGAAGGAGGAGGAGGAAAGGGGAAATGAGGAGGAGGAAAGGGGAAATGAGGAGGAGGAAAGGGGAAATGAGGAGGAGGAAAGGGCGAAGGAGGACGAGGAGAGGAGGAAGGAGGAAGAGGAAAAGGGGAAGGAGGAAAAGGGGAAGGAGGTAAGGGGGAAGGAGGTAAGGGGGAAGGGAGGCTGTCAGCGATGAGGAGGAAGGAGAGGAAGAGGGAAGATGGGATTGGACAGCTGAGGAAGGTGCCGCGGCAGGGAGAAGGATGGATGCTAAAGTTGCAAGTGTAGCTGGAAGTCCATTCGGCCGTTCACTGTTTGCTACAGTGGACAACGGGAAGTGATGGCGAAGAAAAAGGACACGCGAATCATAATAGTGTATGTCTTCTGGATGTTTACAGTTTAAGAACATTCTGTAATTTTAGATTTTATTCGTAGATCTTTGCTTCTTGGAGTAATTTTACGATAAGCGTATTAATTATTAATGGCTAAGAACGACTAAATGAGCTGATTATACTTTATAATCGTAATAAATGTAGGAAGGAAAGAGACAGTTTTCAATTCATTACCTTGCATTTAAAATATCAAAAATCATCTGTTTCCAGAATCTTCTTCCATTAAGCACAAAGTAATTCTTGCAAATTCAGTGATTGCGGCAAGGAAGTGTGATGATATGGAATTTGATGAGAGTAAAATTGAGAAATTATGAAATCATCATATGCTCGTACTAAATTAGTCGTCCGCGCATGATTTTGAAAAATCGACGAAATTTATTCATTCTGAGATTGATTAATCTTGTCAACTATTTAATATTTAAACTGAAATATTTATTTTTGTTGTTTAAAATTATAATTGGTTGAGTTGTTTTATGGAGTTACACGTCTGTTGGAATATATTTAACGGAATTATCGCTTATTTTTATCAAATTTTGTTCACAGCGACTTTCTGAAAGTTAGATTCAATAAAAAATAAAAATAAATGTTTCCTTTTCTTAGATCAGGTTTAATTCCCAAATCTTACAATTTAGGTATTTAAATTGAGTAGAATTTTCGTGGATTAACGCAAAATTCTTCTCACATTCATCATTTCGGTCGAGGATGGCGGTTTTGTCTCGCTTTTTATGTAATCTCTCAAAAAAATCATTTATATATATCAAGCTATATCAATGGAGTTCAGTCAGATAGATGGCATTGCTGTTCCGAAGCAGATAGAAGCGAAGGCGCTTGCGGTCGAAAGCAGTGAGAATGGGCAAGAGGAGACGGGCGATGGAGCCGTAAGGGGATTAAAAGACAGATGGCGGCCAACGTCCACGTTGCTGTGAAGAGGGAACCTCTAAATACATTTCGACACTAATCGCTTTTGCTCTGGCAACCGTAAAACTTCCGGAGTATCTCTGTGTCCCAGACCTCCTCCTAGGGAAAACGCATAGGTGAGAGATATTACATTAAGAGGGAAGGCGAAAAAAATCCGCGGAGTAAAGGCAGCGCGGATTATTTGTAGCGGCGGAGAGAGACGGAAATGTTTATTAGAAGATGGAAAATTCCTTCGGAGCGAAGAGGGATATGAAGAAGGGAGAGAGAGATGGAGAGAGAAATTGGAGTGGAGAGAGGGAAAAGGTGGGTGTAGGAGGTTAATAGTAGGGTTCCTTTAAGGAGGTTCATTAACAAGTCCCCCACCCTTTCTCCCCTATCCCCTTTCTCCCCTACCCCTTTCTCCCCTATCCCCTTTCTCACCTTTCCCCTTTCTTTCTCCTCCCCCTTTCTCCCCTTCCTCTGCTCACTTTTCCGCTCTAATTTAGTTTCCCTTTTTTATTTGATTTTATTTCGCTCCCTATTTACTTCCGTCATGTTTTATTCTGATTATTTTTACGGGAATTAGCGCACCACTTAAGCCGCATCGGATTATAATACGGCCGCCTCTTCCGAGCTCTGCCAGCCTCCCTCCCCTCCGCTCGTTCCCTCTTTCACCTCCCCCCTCTATCTCCCTCCCTTTCTTCCTTTCTCTCATCCTCTTTTCTCTAAAATCCCTTTCACTCGCCTCGCTCCACCATTCTTCTCTCTTAATTCCCTTCGTACTTAAAATTGTGCATATTAATAGTTTGGCTGATTGTTTAGTTTAGTTCTGAATATACGAGTCGTATATACGACTGAGTATTCTCGCATTTTTCCCAATGTGTGACATTTTCTAAATATATTTACAACATGTACGCATATATCTTCTCTCCGCCCGTTCTTTACAAACTCCCTCCCCTTTAGTTCTTCTTTAACAGTTAAACATCTTAATTAATACGACAAAAAATTCTACTAGTATTTTTTATCAATATTTGTACAAATTCAAATATTGTTTTATTCGACTGTTTGCAATTCATTAAACAATCGTTTTTCCTTCATATTTAAATATTTTATCAATCTCTACCAACCCTCCACCGTCCCTTCCTATCATGCAATGGAGGGAAATATACACACGGTGTTTATTTTAGCCAAAGTCTGTGGCGTCGATATTTCTAAAGTTTTTAGGAGGTTTTGGAATATTTTTGCAAGAGAATATCCTTCTGAGAGATTCAATTTTTTAGTGAAAAATTGATTTATCGACAGACTCGAGAGCTGAGGAGCAGGTAAATACAGAGAATACAAATTACATCACACATTGAAGCTGATAGCTTATATTTCATAGCTCTACTTCTTATGTTCTTGGTGCATTTATGGGGATTCCCATTCTATAAAGATATTCTTTCGAAAAATCAAATGGGAGCCACACTAGTTTTGAGATTCATTCTTGATACAGAGAACCCAACGTCACATCGTCGAAAAATAATATGTTATATCGTACTACGACGCAAACACTTTATTAGGCACCAAAAGCTTGCTTTGAATAATTTAAAATATGTTTGTGAAAGTCTAACTAACAAAATTTAAGGATCCGAAATATAAGTTTGGATAACGGTTTCTTTACGAAATTAGGTATCTAGCGGCCGATTTTAAAAGACTAAAAATAATGCTTAATTTACTGCCTTCCTATAAATTTAGCAAAATTGTGTCAAAATGAAACATTTTACGCGAGTTTAACAATCGAATTAGCCAAAAAAGTCATTGATAAATGGCCAAAAAGTTAAAAGCAGACAGTGGGTTAGATCTTTCATTATTTCATTCATTAAAAAATATATTTTTAAGATTTCAACGTTTGCCAAAATGACTAATATGACGAAATTATTTTATATACGTAATTACAGGCGATTTATTTTAACTTATATTTTTTATTTACAATAACTCCAATTAAGAATATTCAACAAAATATAATTTTTAAATATTAAAATCACTAATTCTGAATCTAACATCTAGTACAAATGTAACATTTCCATTACATAATTCAACTCGGTCACATATATGTACAGTAAACCCTCAAAATTCGCTGCGGTAAAGTTCACAAAAATCATCGCGAATGTCAAATCAGTAAATGCTAAAATTACAGTTTACCTACTGACAGCAATATTTTATGCCAGATGCTGCGAGTTAAATCCACAAATAGTAAAGTTTGTGTGCCATTAAATCCAAACTGGTGTACACAGAAACAACCAGAGAATAATTTAAACCACGAATGGTGAGGATTTACTTTATATATTTCGCAATTTCATGGTATCTTTGTCCTTATACAAGTGATAAATTTATTTATATTTTTAACTTGTATTTATTTTAGGCAACCTTGTATATTTTCTCAGGTAGAAATCAATTATTTATACAAGTTTTGATGGAAAATACGGATCACAGATTCTCTGTGCGACAGGCATATGCTGGAATGTGAAAGGGATTATCGGGAGAAAATTCTGCCCAAGTTTGCCTAAATTTTAACTAAAACACCATTTTTTGGGTGTTCACCTTATTGCCGCGTTTACCAGGGTTTTTTCAAGTTATCTTCTCTTAAAAAGGCTTATTTATGTCTCCAGAGATTACATGTATCACTCTCTGATCAGAAAAACTTCTTTTCACTTCGCACCTAGTGATATTACGTAGCTATCTTCAACTTCTCTGCCATAGGATATTTTTCCCAACGATAATTATACGAAACGAAACGTTCGCTCTACCATAATTATGCGTTATCTGAGCGAGGTACTTATCAGTTCCGATAATTTTCCTAAATATCCATAAAATGTTTCATTCTCTTCTAAACATGTTTTAAGAGTTATCCAAAGTTCTAGGTGGCTCTTCTGTCTCTTAGTTTACAGTTTACGCTTTTAATTTACATAGACTATAAATTTATCTTAAATATTAACAACGTATTTACTCGCGTAATTCCCTCCGTCGCTTAATTCCCTCATCTGAGTTATGAGGCGGAAATAAAAGATTATTTTTTCTGGTTTGACCAATTTCATATGATAGGAAACAAGATGATCCAAACAGAACTTATGATGCCTACTTTCCATTTAATCATTTATTTAATACTTACATATATTGGCTTTAATAATAGCATTGGAATCACCGCGGATATGTTGCTCTTTGTGCTCCCAAATTTCATAATTTACCGCTATAAAATATTACAAATATATTCGAACGGAGTATTAAATTGATCACGCGTATTTTTGCGGCAAAAATAACGCGCGTATGTATTAGAATATACCGATTCCGAGTCCAACAGTAGTTGTTGAGTGGTAATGAGTGATAAAACCGCAAAAACTGTCCTATTTACGGAAAATTCGAAGAAATACGTTCGATAGGTAATATTCTACGATAGAAATTAGAATCTCCATTCATTTTCTCAGAGAATAGTACAAATTCCGCACCGATATTATATTTCTAAGATATTTAATGTGCAAGAGAAAATTACCCTGCACAATGGTTTTCAGACTTTCCATGAAAATCAAATGAGAAGGATAGTTCCTGGAATCGAACCCGGGACTTTCAATCTTCGCAGCAAAAACTATCGTCGGGAGCTCGACTCCAGTAGCAGGAGATTGGTGCAAAAGTTAATAGGGGGCCGGTCAGACAGACAGACAGACGGACAGACAGACAGACAGACAACGACAAAACTAGAAACCTATTTCCATTCTGGAAAGTAGGATAAAAACTGCGTATTTGTCCCACCCTTGTTTTTAGCGAGAAAATATCGTGCGAAGAAGTGTGGCAATCACGCGAGTAAATATTTACTGTAATACCTATTTTAACTCCTCGAATCAGTCTTCTTGTATGGCTGGTCACTAACCGTGGGTATCATTGATTTGGCGGAATGTAAGCCGTAGCTTAATGGAGGTTTTTGCAGTAAAGCCCAATCTTGATAACTAGACCTTTCAAATTTCACCGGAGGTGACGCTGCTCAAAGCCTCGCTCGCATGTTTGTAGCAGCTTGTGTCTAAGGACAAGGATATTCATTCTACACATTTCCGTCCTTTTGAGGAGGCGAGGTGAGATGATATCTTGACCATATTAAAACTGCGGATTTGGTGAACAACCCTGTTCTCCTCTATTTGCCTTAAGGAAACCTTCTTATACATTCCTACGCCTCTTTGGACCCTTTCAACCATTTTGAAGCCCCACGCTGATAATTTCGTCTAGCATCGCGTCCTGAATGCTGCCAATTTGTGATGCAACTTTGCCTTCATATCCTTCATGTGAAACTGATTAATGATGAAGCTGTCCTCAATGACGATCCGTACGTCGAAGATAAGGCAACAGTTATCATTTATAATACTATATATATATAGGCCCGATAAGCTTGCGTGTTTTTTTTGTGTTCGTGTGTTTTATGTGTCTCTTCGACGCCCCCAGCAGCCTGCCAACTGGTCCCCGACTTGGTAAGTGTCGGCTGGGCTTCCCTCAACACCTTGTTGCCACCCTTATCACTACCTTTTCTTTTTCTTAAGTTTATATATATATATATATATATATATATATCTGTTTTAATCAGGTGTTTCCACTACAAATATCAAAACTCATGCAAATTTCAATACCAAATCATTAATAATATTGCCTAAAATTCAACAATTTCTATTGATTTCTCACATTAACATTATTTCACAATCGTTTTAGATTATTTTTTGTTTGACAATTTTTAGGCAAAACACAGAGGAGAAAAATAATTAAAATAAATGTTTAAATTCAAACTTTCTGTTTTCAAGTGGTCGTTTCATGTTAGAAAGAAATACTAATTAAAGTGAAATAAAAAACAAAAATCTAGTTTCTCTTTGGTACTACTAGGTATATTTCTTCGGTCATGTCCATGCCCAATTGGATATAACGCGCATCACATCGTAGTGGCAAAAAGTATGAGTACAGTGATCCATCTTAGTCTTCACCTCGTTTAAGGATATATATATATATATATATATATATATATATATATATATATATATACAAAAACAAATGTATTTGGGTGGGCATGAAAATATCCATCCGTTTGAGATGGCTTAATCAGGGTATTAGGCGGTGGTCGCTCTATGGGCGTGGTGATGGATGGTGCAAGGGTTATCCATAAGTTGTTCCCTCGCACGGGATGAGCTTATTCGATCACTCTCCTACTCTCTTTCTCTCTCTCTTTCTTTCCTACTTTCTCTCCCTCTTTCTTTCCTACTTTCTCTCCCTCTCTCTCTCTCTCTCTCTCTCTCTCTCTGGGCGCAAAATCTCGTTGACATATTGGCGAAACGTCGACAGTGAGTCATCCATCACGAGGGAGCGATGGATGGAAAGAGGGGAGCTGATAAGAGAGCGAAAGTGGGAGGAAGGATACGATAAGAGGGCGAATAAGGGATCGGACTGGTAGGGGGAGAGAGGGGCATGGAAGGCGAGTAATGGAGGCAAGGGATGGGATGGCCGCGCCGCCGTCGATGCCTGAAGGGATATGTTCCTCAATTTGGTCTCCTAATTTATGCATGGGATTCGCGAGTCAACGTTTTTTTTGCAGAGAATGGGCGTTTATTGGAAAGGCAGGCGGCGCGACCGACCACCATGCGGACTACGTAAGTATGAAAAGACGACGGGAAGAAGGGAGCGAGGAGGAGAATTCCGCGGGGGAGCGGACGTCGAATTCTAGGTGGAAGTTTGAGCAGGATCATTTTTAACGGCATTTTTTCCAGTTTTCTAATAAAAACCTGGGGTAGGAACCATACGTATTACTCTATATATTTGCTGACCACGAAAAGTTGTAGTTACATTTGATTAATAATGGTAGCGAGATTACTGTTTAAGAAGTCATGATCTCGATACGGGTCCAACGTCATTTAACTATCCATGAGTTTCGTTGGTTCATTGTTTGTAAAACGAAAAGGGTTGAATTCCGTCAGACTTTTTGTTCGATTAATACGTTCATTTTAATAGGATAATATTAAAAATATTAAGATATAAATTACAATTGCGTACAAATATGCGAGAGTCAAAAGGACTAAGTGGACATGCAGTGCTGAAATAACCTATCCCGAGATAGTTCCAGAATTTGTAATTACCAAGGGATGTGCTTGTTTTTCGGTTTTTATGAGTAAAAATTTAAAATACCATGGTTACTTGCTTGTCGCAGGAACTTGAGTCAGTCCATCTATTCATCGTAATAACATTTGACTACCTATATTATTTAAATGGTATTTATTTAGCATACTTATTTAGCGTTCTATAATGCCATTAGATAACAAAAACAGGTTCATTTTCGCCGTTATAAATGCAGGTTATAAATTTTTCACTTTATTGGGCACGGAAAATACTTCCTCTACCATCCATATAATCGTAGAGTATGAATTAAATATATCACATAGCACGAAATGTCAGTAAATATCATTTCCGCTTCATAAAAAATATACTCATAATCCTGAAGGTCATTAGGGTTGCACGTTCCTCCGAAGCCCACAAAATTAAAATTATGTGCTATGTTACAGCTGCGTATAATAAATACAAATAAAGAATTTGTAGATTTACTAAAAGAAATTTACAGCGACGCACTACACGACTGTATCTCAGAGTAATGTTGGCCTTTTGGTAAAATAAACTCATATTATTGGAGTGATACATTCAAAATATACTACTAAATTAATTCATAGATCTGTAAAACTTAATTGCTTTATTTAAAAAAAACGTAAAAAGCATACCCAAGTAGCATGATTAACACAATCAATGCAAAAGCAATTGAAACAATGGACAACATATATTTTGGAGCTTAATTTCCGATTTGATGTATCTTATTGTATATACCAGTGCTGCTCAACCTTTTTAAATGGAGGGCCGAAATGGTGCTTGTGAATCCTTCGGCGTGCCGGATTAGAGTCTAAAGAGGAAGTTACCTATATATTCTGAGGTGCCATATACGTGAAAATCATGTGTAAACCCTTCGCGCGCCGTTGTTTGGGCACAACTGGTATAGACGAAAACAATGATGAAGGATATGATATATTTTGTTCGTGTTAGTGACTAATAAGACTATTAAAGTTTTTTACGAAAGCGTTAAGGAAAATGTTGTAGGACGAGGAAAAGCTTAGGATTCTGAAAGCATAAAATGTAAGATCTATAACCGAAAATCATTTAAGCAAAGAGTTTGAGTAAATGCGATATCAGACAGGTATTTTCAACTAAAATAATTTTAGGTAAAAACTCTTTAAATTCATAGCATATGTTGGGGACTCCAAAGAATTCTCCAATGAGAGAACAAAAAACAGTTTGTTTTATGTACATATTTTGTTATTAAATAAAAAAATTCAAAGATAAGATATTTATTTAATATAAATATGGGATAGTAATTGGACTTAATTCTAGAAATGAAATACATATTGTAATCTGCTGAGGAAGCATAATTTGTCAATTTCTCTATTAAATTTTGAGGCAGTTCTCCCGGAATTATTCGTTGTACAGATACCACGTTATGATTTCTTATTTTCAAAATGGCCGACATAATAGACCTACATTGCATTACGCAAGTTCATGTGTAAAGAAAAATGAGCGCATTACATTAGATTGATATCATGTCTGCCAGCGGTTCCCAATCTTTTTCCCTTCGCGCACCCCTTGAGCTAACCTATATCTCGTCGCGAACCCCTTGAGTTGTACAAAGTTTTGGCGGCGAACCTCTAATAATGGAGAGTAGATTTTGTAAAAACAAATCTTTTTGAACGTGTTTAATCCATGAAAAATAAAGTTTTCTTTTAAGTAGCAAACGATTTTTACTGCTCGGGGCCCCGCGCTGTCGGTGCCCCCAAATTTATCAAATGTGTTATTTGGAGAAGAGATTCATACGGGATTTTAACTACCGCCTAAAGAAACCATTGAAGAATTTTAGTCAGGCTTGTGCTCGTGGGTGTATCTCAAAGGAGAATCGATCATATAATCAAGGCGTTATTTCTGGTAGTTCGAATATTTCGAATTAATTCGGAGCACAAACACAGATCGCTTTAAAAACCTTCTACAATTAAGAGAATGATCCACAATAATAAAATAAACAGTTTTAGGAAATCAATGGAGATGTTGATTCTGGGCCGTATATCGTGATAACATTTGATGCCACATAATAAAAATCCCTCAACTGGGGATATTTTAGATAAGTATGGTTTTCATACACAGAACATCATTTATTTAGTTAAAATAATAAAATAATTAAAATATTAAGTCATTTCTGCGTAAAATAATCAATTTCTTGTGATCGTGAGTTAATATTTAGGTATATTTATATTCACATCAGTGAAGGACTGCATGGCATTTTGGGGTTTCTCCACACCATTTCCCATGCATTCTTATGGAAATAGTATTTTGTGGACAGGGGGGGTATAAGAGACCCCACGGTCTGCAAACCTGGACCAAGTTCTTCCTTGGTTCCATAGGATGGCCCATGAAACTTTTGAATTCGATGGCTTCAACGGTGAAAAACGTGTAAAGAACATACATACATACACACATACACTAAAATATTTATAAGATTCATGAAGCATAACAAAAAATTGAAAATAAAACCATGCATCTAATTTGAAAGAAATTAAAATATTTGTAAGGATTGTAGAACAAATAGTTAAAGAGATGCAATTACCAAATTTTTCTCGCGTACCACCAGTTGGTAAACGCTGATGTATGCGATTAGTAACAGTTTCTATCCTGAGGCGGATCCTCTGACTTCTCAAAATTAAAGCGTAAGATGAACGATACTGTTGTTCCTAAGGGCTTAAGCTGCAGTGCCACATCAAGGGATTTAGTAAAAAGGGTCCAAGGGTGAACTTTTAGCTGTTATGCAGATTAAAAAAGCTACAATTAATATTCAGATACGTAAATAGTATTTCCTAAAAAAAATTACAAAGTGGCATTAAGCCTAATACCTCATTCTTAATTCTTAAGAATAATCAATTTCTCGTTCAAATAGTAACAGGAATCCAAGGAGTTATATGCTACCTTATCCCTGAAATTTAAGTGCTGCAAATCTTAACCCTTACAATTTAACTGTTGCTTTCAAAACATTCTTTTCTAAAAGTTGTACGTTACGCCACAGAAAGATCAAAATGAGGACTAGACGTGTATTGACGCTGAAAAGTATGACGTGGCATTAGAGTGGAGAAGAGAAGCAGAGGAGATTTACAAGAGAAGTGGGTGAGGAGCTCAGAGCGATAAGGGGAAATATGCACGAAGAAAAGTAAAGAAAGCTTAAACCGAGAGAGGAAGAGAGAGACGGAGGGAGGGGCAATTATTACACGGATACAAAATGAAACTTATTTACATTGATTTTGCAAATATTATTGACTGATAAATTGCTGCTTTTGTGATATATTATATAAATTCAATAATTACAGACAGTTTTTGCTTCTGGTTAATATGACTGCACTTTAAGGTGATCTGTAACGTTTCCTATGCAATTTCTGCAAAACTCGAGAATACATTATGAAAATATAATCACTGGTTTAAGCATTTCAGAGTCCCTTTTCTATAGTTGGTCATTGTTTTCTTTTACATCATAAAATCTTCTTGGCTATATTTAAATAAATACATGATAGAATTAATTTGTGATTAATTTATACTTTGGACAAAGATATCGTACATCTTCAGTCAATCCCTGCTATGAACATTTAAATAGATGCTATTCTTTGCTCTTCACTGACAACTAACTCAAACGAAAAAGTTGAACGTCGCGTTTTCTGCCCCGGATAGGCAAGCGGAGCAGCGAGTGGGTGCGGGCGAGCGTGCTTTTACATCACTTGATATCCCGAATCGGAATACGAACGCGGACCTATTATTACCGTCTTCCCGATCTGCGAACGAGGCGGAAAAAAACCCTTGTGAGAAGGAGAAGAGGGGAATAGGATGCGATTCAGTGGTCCATTGGCCCTTTTTGAGGATCGATTATTCCCCCATCCCTCCCTCTTGCGGTTGATTTAAGAGGACAACATCTGCCAAAGCTTCCAGAAGGACGGCACTGGCTCGAGTTGAGTGTGATTGAAAGCATCGGGAACGGAAGGGAAGAATTGTGAAAATGGAAGGAGAGAGAGAGGGTGGAAGGTATGAGGATGCGAGGAAGAGGGAGCAGAGGGGGAGTGAAGGAATGGAAAGAGGGAAATAGGGAGGATGAAGGGCGGGGAGAGAGGACGCGTGGGATGGACGGCGGTTCTTCCTGCCGATGACAGCAGAGAGCAGAGGCGCGGATAAGTCTCTCTCTCTTGTCTCCTCCCGTTCCACCACCAGCATATCTGCAGCTATTTCCCCATTCCCTCTCTCACCCTCCGCACCGTCAACCTCTCTGTCTCTCGTTCTCTCCTCCTCCATTTCCCCGATTCTCAGGGACGGCAATTTTTCTCTCCGCCTTCGAAATGTTTGTAAATGCTTTGCTCTGTGGAAACGGAAAGACTAGGGAGACAATGGGTTGGGGTTTGATTTTGAATCTGGACGAGCGATTCGAATATTTCCTCAGCAGCCGCGCGCACGGAAGGACAGGGAAAGAGAAGTGTAACGGTAGGGCGAGGAAGGGGAGCCGATGAATGGCGGAGGTGGAAGCATTGAAGAAAAACAAAAGCAGAATGAAGAAAGATCGGACGAAAGGAAATGGAAAATTCAGCGCTGGGTGTTATTTTGTGTGTTTACAGATTGAACATGCATATTTTTAGACTCTAAAAATGTACATGGACCTGCATTTATATGTCACGGCCATCGTTTTTTCTAACGTCTCATTCCATGTTACGATGAAATTTTTTTAAATTTTTAATGTTTGAGTTGAATAGATGGCCTACGAAATTATTGTAGTCGTAAAACGGTGACAATTCACTGATTATCAATAAATATTGATAAATTTCATAAATGACGAAATATACACCTGTTTTACTCTGCCGCTTTCCGGTTACAAGAATCCGGTTTCTCAACCGGTGGGTCGCAAAGTAACTTGAGGTGGGTCGGGGAAAGATTTATAAATAGTTAATTTTGATAGATTTTTCCATTTTTTTAAACGAGTTTGCGATAAAATAGTTAAAGAACTCATGATAGTATAGTGACCTCTGTGGATACAAATGTACAATCTGTTGCTTGAAAAAGTTAGTATATAGATAATAGGTGGGTCCCAAGTAAACTCTCAAAGCCTAGGTTGGTCGTGCTATTAAAAAGGTTGAAAAACACTTCTCTAGATATACTTATTATCAATCAACTTACCGTTCGGAGGCGGTAGACAAGAGAATTATTACTCAATTCGTAAACAATTAGTAGCTTTAACTTCAGCGCCATTAATCAGGGATGTAGAAAATTTTATTTTAAAAATTTCTCAATGATATAAAGAACTTAACAATAGCATCCATGAAAACAATGGTCTCATCAGCAAAGTAAGTTGGAAATTTAATTAGCGTGAGAGACAATCTTGATGCTAATGCACGCTTCCGTCATATGTAACCGTATCAAAAAAAAATATTTTTATTCCCTAGCAATAATTAGTATTTAAGATAGTACAGAAAAATCAAAGAATCTCTTGAAATGGTTTGAGAACTTTGAAGAAATTATTTGATTTTGTTAAAAGTTGCAATTGTGATAAAGTTATGCGAAATAATGGCGGGAGTTTTAGAAATTTAGGCGGATTTTCGAGTTAGTATGAGAGAAAATAATAATTTTTAACATATAAGATTTGAAAAATAAAACATCAAAGTAAAAGAGTATTAATAACTTTTTAAAGCTACTGCCATTCATTATTCTTAGCCAAGCGTAGAAATTTCATTTTTAAGCTAAAGAGTGTCACTACGACGTTTTCATTATGAAATTCCTTCAGTGCAAATGAAAGGTCTTTTTCTTTCCTCTTCTCCCCAGTCAATTCACCAAAAACTCTAAATCAAAGTCACAATAACCATGGTACGTTGCGCTTTGCATGGGCTTCTTATAGAGAATTTCTATTTTGTATAGCATGGACAACAGCTTTCCCAAAGATTCTACAGTTAATATACAGAATATGAAAGAACAAAAAATGTTTTTATAATATTGATGAAAGAATGCATTAATTATTTCTCTTATGAAACTTGAAGTTAATTATTTCTGTAAGTCTACCGCTTGAATAAATAGTTTATTTTTCATTCAAAACCAATCAAAAATATTTAAAAAATCAACAGCGATTAAAAGACCAAAATATATTTCTCAACAGAGTAGACTAATAAAAGTTTGTGGTTTACAAAACATTTAAATTTATATTCATTGACGAAGACTGCTTCGCTTTAGCGGTAAACGTTTTTATAAGCGAAAGGTATGCAACATCATCACAAAATAATTGATAATTTACAGCGTGAATAAAATATGAACAAAAAATAATAATAAAATCCAGTTTCCCTTTTAATATCATCATTATCACTTAATAATATAATTTTACAATCAAAACCGACTCTCAGTGAAATATTTTGCATGAAAGGTAATTATAATTTTGCGTTTTTATAGACGCTATTACACGTAATTAAGGTACTAACTACGATAAACAGTTATATAAACCTGTTGACATTTTTTTATTCTAAATTATATTAAGTTCATAATAAATTAAACATTTTCGACATGACTGATATTTGTACTAATAATGGACCTTTTTGTGAATTTGCCATTCCACTCATTTTTTAAGGGTGTTAAAACCCACTAAACAGGGAAAAACAACGAAATAATTTCCAACGGATGTCTCGACAAAAGCGACGTCTGAGGCATTCCGCATCTTCCGTGAAACGTGACTTAATTACAGTTCTTTATTTGACTTTATTTCCCTTAGTTTGAATTGTGATGTGCGTGCACATTCACTTCTAACAAATAGGAAATATCCTAACTATTGTATATAAATTTAATTATCTTTTGATTTGCATATGATCCTAATCGACATTTTTCTACCTTCTTTATTTTGATTAATGCCCATTTTAATGAAATAAATCTAATTGAACGAGAAAATTAAATAAAATACACATACTTTTAAAAAATTATGTATCCCTTTTGATCTTTCATGAAGGTGATTCAAGGTTTATCGGAAAGTTTTATTGGCGAGTTTTATATTTATTTTTATCATCACCAAAATTTGTAAAATTCTTCTCTCATGAAACCATACATCGCTTACTGCTATAATCTGAATTAAATATATTATTCGGATAAAACTAAATATTTAAGAATAACTTTCTGAGGTAAAACTTTCAAACTTATTTACAATAATTATATAATACTTATTTTTTCGCCGAGATATTTTACAATTTATCATCGGCGCGGTTCCTGCTCACGAGTTAGAACATCCTATGCATGAAAGATATAAGTTTTTACCGAGGAAAAAAGAATGGAGAGATGGTAATGCAGTAGGGTCGGGCAGACAGAGAGAGAGGATTGAGTAAAAGAGGCAATTGGTGCGGGAGGCAGAAGGGAGTTGAGGAGAGGAGATCAGCAAGTTTTAATTTCCCTATTGCGAGCAACGAGGTTACCCGCTCCGGTGAAGAAACCGCCCCTCCCCTCCCCATCTCCTCCACTCCCTCACCCCTCCCCTCCACTCCCTCACCCCTCCCCTCCACTACCTCACCCCTCCACTCCACTCCCGCGCCCCACCCATCCACTCCCTCACCCCTCCCCTCCACTCCCTCACCCCTTCCCTCCACTCCCTCGCCCCTACCCTCCACTCCCTTCCCCCTCCCATCCACTCCCTCACCCCTCCCCTCCACTCCCACACCTCCCCTCCACTACCTCACTCCTCCCCTCCACTCCCTCACCCCTCCTCTCCACTCCCTCATCCCTCCCCACCATTCCCTCACCCCTCCTCTCAACTCCCTCACCCCTCCCCTAAATTCCCTCACTCCCTGAGAGCGTCCCTCCAACCCTTTCTTTCTCTCTCTCTTTCTCCGATTCTACTTCTCTCATGCTACTCCCTCACTCCATCCTCCGCGCCCTCTCCCTCGCTCTCTCCCGCTTCCCTCTCACTCCCACCTTCTTTGTGCTCTTGTCCGCGTGTCAATTACGGGCAATTAGTCAGCCCCTCTCCCAACACCCTCTTCAGCCGGAAAAGAGGAAATTGGTTTATAGCGAAGGGAACGAAGGGAAAGATCGCCGAGGGAGAAAGGCGGCAGAGGAATGAAGTGGGAGAGGAGGAGGAGATATGATGAGGAAGTTAGACAAGAGAAGCAGAACGTAAGAGACTGAGAGAGAGAGAGAGAGAAATAGAGACAGGGATGGAGATGGCGGTAGAGTGCGAACCACTCGAGAGTTTGGCGTGGAATAAGAAATAGAGAGGAGAAGAGATGGAGAGAATGTGGAAAGGAGAAAGGGGTAGAATGTTTATCCGGGAGAGATGTTTAACATAAGAGAGAGGTGCGTAGTTGAGGAGAAATAGAGAGAGGTGAAAGTAGGACAGGAAGGGAAAAGAGAGGAAACGCAAGATAAAGGGCGGTAAGAAGGGTGCATAGGAGACTATAGGGTGACAGAGAGACGGGAAACGGAGATTGAAAAGAGGGGTAGAGAAAAGGGAGAGAGAGAGAGAGAAAGGACAAGCGAAAGGGAGAGAAACGTTGAATGAATGGTGAAGGGATAGGATAAAGTGAGGGGATATATGTATGACAAGGTTTGGTGAAGTGTCGCGCCATTGAGCTTCGAAACCGAATAATGCATGACGCGAAACCAGAGGGATTGTCACATATCATCGTCGAGGGTAAATGCTCTTGTTTTGGATAAATACTTCGTGAATTATAGATATCTTTATGGCGAATGAAACGTCTGAATTACATAATTAATGGCAATTTGTGATATACTCTTTGTTTCCGTGATTTTGTATTTGTTTCGGCTTTGAATATATTTTTGAAATTTATCCTTTCAAAAAATTTTAATTAAAAATAATTCCCGCGATTTAAATAAAGTGCACGATTTTTAACTGCAGCTTGAATGCGAGAGAAGCTTTTTGAGTACCTAAGAGAGTCAATATGTAATTGAAACAGATAATGGAAGATTGATAAATGGTATATAATTATCTTCTTTGGTGTGCAAAGGCATGGTTTTGCGGCAAAGTGACTTAGGAGAACTAGAGTGAGAGCAATTTTGAAGTGAAAGAAGTGTTGTCAAAGTTGCATCGGAAAGGAATTGAGACACGGGTTCGGAGAATCGAAGTTGAAAGAGGAGAGATCGGATTGGAGGGAGGGATGAAGAGCGGAGGGAAAGCAGCAGACGTGCAAAGACAGGGGGAGGGGTGGAGGAAAAAGGAGTGAGAGGATGGAGAGGAGGAGGAGGAAGGGGAGGAAGAGGAGGAGGAAGAGGAGAAGGAAGAGGATGAACTGCTCGAAAAAGGATTAAGGAAATAAACCCGTTATCGAAAGTCCAAAAATTGTTCACCTGAATTGCAAGAGACTCGTGTCCATATAATCGGAAGTTGCGATAAATATAACCTTTGATAACATTTAAAATTTAACTCAACTTGACTCCATTTGTGTACAATCGCAAATTAATGTAGTCTGTAAGAAACCTCGGTGCAATTTGTGGTGTTGCATTGGATTAGGAGCGCCAAATTCGTTTATTAAGTATCCGAATGACGTTGAGGTGATAAAAATATAATCCACGAGAACTTTAAAATTCTCCATCGTTGTTCTTATTTATATGTTATAATATGTGTGAGTGAATCGATTTTAGAAAATAATGGCTGTGTTATCTCTCAATTTTGATCAATTTGTCTTTGAATTATAATTTCACCTAACAGGTTAAAATCTTACAAAACGCTATTTCGCTATATGCTTTTTCTGCCGATATCCATTTTAATGGGGTCATGTAGTGTTTGATACTTTTCTATTGGATATAAAATATATATGTATAGTATATGTATAAAAATCTAACCATTCGATAACATACGATTCGTGTTTCACGTTTCGCGTTTTTTGATTCTTCGGCATGCTGAAAATATAATGTAAGATTTGTCCATTTTTGCCATGTAAGCAATTAGGCCACCCGCTTAAACACGCGTATTTCCAAAATAATCCGATAGATGACATATGCAGTATGTCGAGTGCGGTCGAATGCTACAGGTAGACTATGATTTGAGAGGTTTCCGCTAGGTGGTGCAGCAGACGGGGGAGTGGAGCCATTTTGTCTGAAAACAACGACGCCGGTGTAATTTTGTCCTCGTAAGTAATCTCTTTAATCTTATCCATCACTTGTTTAACCAAAATTTAGTACATATCACTGAAAACAACACATCTGATGCTTATTCAATCTACAGTTGGTTTTTGTGTAACGGAATTGCTTCTTTTGTTTTTGAGAACTGTTTGTGAATCATAGCACTGTTTACAATTTCGCCACCAACACGGATGAGATGGCGAAATTTTAAACTATCTTTTTAAATATTATTCAGTATCCCAAGAATAAGGTCCTTTCTTTTGTTCGCAGATCATGGGAAAGGCAAGGAACAAGGGCATCTATTGCAAATGGTCCCCGAGTGATTTATCTAAAGCTTTATCTATGATAAAGAAAGGCAAAATATCCACACTCGGTGCAAGTAAAAAGTTTAATATTTCTCGACGAACTCTTCGAGGCTATATTAAATCCAATAACCTAGAGAAGGTGTGTGCTGGCCGAAAACCACTACTTTCAACCGAAGAGGAAGAAATACTTGTGATACGAATCACACATTTCCATTGACCCCTAAAGTTTTAAGGAAATGTGTTTTCAAATTTAGTACCCATCAGTTCAACAACATAAAAGGTGCTGCGGGGAGGACTTGGTTGTGTGGATTATGCAAACGTCATTCGGAAATAGCCAAGAGAAAAGCGCAACATTTGAATGAGGCTAGGGCCCAAAAGTTAAACAGGTTTATCGTAAACGTTTTTTTTTTGAAAAATTAAAACTTGTTTACCAAAAGCTGGACAACATAAATAAGCCTGAACGTATTTATAATCTAGACAAAAAAGGGTGTAGATTAAGTTTACATCGTCAACAGCTCGTCCTTGCTAAGACTGGGTCCAAAATATTGCATTACAGAGGCAAATCACATGGAGAAAACGTCACTGTTGTCAGTTGTGGACATGCTAATTGGAGCTGTCCTACCCCCATGATTATTTACAAGGGTGAACGTGTTATGAAAGAATGGGGAGACAACCTGCCCCATGATAGTGTGGTACAAATGACCTCTAAGGGCTCAATGAACACGGAAGTTTTTGTCAAGTGACTTAGACATTTTTCCAAGTACAAACCGGCTGGCCCATGCCTGATTATCATGGACGGAACTAAGTGTCATCTCGATTATTCTATTGTGGACGCTGCTGAGGAATTTGTGGTGAATTATTCTGTTTACCCAGTAACACAACCTATGAGCTCCAGCCGATGGACAAATCGGTATTCAGTGCCTTTGAATCGTACTGGAATGATGATCTTATGAATTACTGGACCAGTTACGAAGACAGAGACTTAAGCAAGCAACTATTTGGTGAAATTTTTTCACCTGTATGGGAAATAGCAGCCACGTCAAGAAATGTTAAATGTGGCTTTAAAGCATGCAGAATATTTCCCTGGAACCCCAACAGAATTCCTGACCAGGCTTTTGCACCAAGTGAGACAACTGAACTGCCTCGCATTGAACCTCTTGAAACCGCAGAACCCGAGCCTTCACTTGCACGAGACGACTCCCCAGTAGATGGACCTAGCAGATTTCGAGACCCTTCACCAAACCCTAAAGCCACTGCCATTCGTGGATCTGAAGAAGAATCTGAAACGAGCTGTGATGAAAGTAGTGATTGGGATAGCGACTACTCTTCACGGGAGATTTCACAAAAAAGTAAAAAACTCTCTTTCAAACAGATGCTTAGTACTCCTCGTCGAAAGCAACCAGCTAGAAACCCTCGGACAGCCATGAACAGCTGAGCAATAAAAATTTTTAAAAGTCTCTTTCCAGCCTCCTCTCGATCAAAAGAAATTGATAAAGGAAAAGAAAAAGGACCCTCAAGAAAGTTTAGCAGCTGTCTTTCAAAATCTGTTAAGCAACAAACGAAGCATTCGGGAAAGAATTCCAATGAGAGTTGGTTTTGTTTTTGTGTCAGGAAGATACTGTAAAGGACGTGAGACTGTGCACACAATGTCTCCGATATGTTCATGAAGAGTGCGTAGGATTAACGAAAGAGGACACTCGTTTTTCTATGCCCTGGGTGTTCAGTTTAAGTTTTTTGTTAATACTGTTATTTTTCTGTTAATCCTTTCTTTAGATTAATTATTTTAAAAATTTTAAATGTTCAAAGGGTTTTATGAGATAAAAACGTTTAAACTAAACTAAGCTGGTTTTTCAAGTTTCGTAATTTTCTTTTAAGATTTTTTATTTAAGATTAAGATTTTAAAAGATATTTTTTATTAAGATTTTTTAGATTTCTTTTAAGACGTGTTCTTAAAGACTGATGGTATTTTAAAATTAAATTGAGCTTTTTCCACTTGTTAACCATTTTTTGGGATAAAAAAGTTACTTTAGGTTAATTAAGTTAATTTCGTTTAAAGTTTTAATGGAGTGATAATTTATTGCATTCATTAATGTTTCAATTGTAAAAGGTCTTTGCCATTTTTAGATAAGGTTTATTACATTTATATATTTCTTTTACTTTTTATGATAAAAAATTTTCCCAAAAACATTCAATCAGTGGTGCCAAAGAAATTTTAAAATTGGATTGAAAATATTTCCTACCCTCCATCGCTACCACCCTCTCTCACGATCACAATAGAGAGGATTGGAGGGAAATGAGATGAATGGCCTTAAAGATTTTTTTCAATGCAATTTTAAAATGGATTTTATTAAGTTATTTATCCCAACTCCTATTTAACTCTTAACTCCCCTACTACCACTTAACTACTACGATTGAGTTGGTGGAAGAGGGCGGCACAGGGGGTAGAAGTTTCTGAAGTGAATTTTTAAACGTCAATTTTAATAATGAATTGAAAATAAGTTATTTCCCCGCCCCTCAACCCACTCTTACCAATCCTCCCCCTCCCGCTAGTATAATATAGTTGGGGAGGGAGCAGTGGTGGGGAAGGGGAGACAATCATATTTGGGTCTTTATTTGGTTTCCTAAAAAAAATTTGAAACCGCCTACAAGTGGCGAAATTGTGTACACTGTGTTTGCAATTTCGCCACTTGCGGTGTTTTAGTTTTTCGTTTGTGATGGGCTTTAAGGCTTAACTTTTATATGTCACTTATTTTTTTAAAGTAGCCAAGATGTTCGTCTACAATGGCCATATATAATTTTTTCAAAAAAATAACTAAAAAAATTATAAAATTGAAAGAAGCTTAAGGTGGCAAAATTGAACCCCCTTGCCTTATTTAGGTACTAGTTTAAGCAATTGTCGGATCTTTCTGTACCTATAAATTTCCCACTCAACTTAATATTTCTTTTAAAATGTTCCCCTCCCTGTGACGACACACGAAGCTAAACCGAACTCGGAACCATTGTTTTAGTTTTAGTATTTGCTTCAGGTTTTTCAAAAACGAAAATTTGAAGAATGTAATGTTGTATATAAAGAACCATTAAGGATTTAAAAACTTTACAAAAGGTTACTAATTTATCCTTACTTTAAATATATAATGAAACTGAAAAAAGTTTTCCTTCTAATTTTGTAAAATTTGTTTTCCATTGTACGGTTACGGAGAATCAGCGAAGCGATATTATTCTGATTCGAATCAGCAGTTTCAATGTTCCAAACATCTGTCTGTGAAATACAATACAAAGTTTGACGTTGCAGTCATATATTTACGTATAATGATCGTACTATTCTCTCATAAGAGCAAAATATGTCTGAGCCATATATTTACGTACAATGATCGTATTATTCTCTCCTAAGAGCAAAATTCTGCGTCCAATTAAATTTTCAAAATTTAGAAATACAATTTCATCGCTTCAAATTAGCTATAACATTTCTATCCATGGTCAGCTGGTACTTACTTTAATTGTTTTCATGTCACCATATTCATGTTTTCTTGCAAGTTGAGATTGTTTGAAGTTATTTAGACTGTCCCAAGATTTTGTTTATATATTTTTAATTGTTTGAACTCATCTTCGTGCTATTTAACGCAGATTATATTTTAAATAAAAATATACAAAAAAATTATTATGCTTACAGCAGCATTTAAGCACACAGAAATAGTTTTATATTATATCAGCGCCCAGATTAAGCCAAATTTACTCTTTTAAATGTTACCACTTAGTACTGAAACCTATCGTTCAGGCCTGGAGGTCATTTATGAAATAATTGTATAAAAGACAAAAATAATTGCAGAAAATAAAATACCTCGAATTAAGCACACAGCCAAATGAAAAATGAATTATTAGAATTAGAATCCAATCTATGTTAAAGATACTGCCGATAGTCCAATTTTGACAAATTGCCATTTATATTTTATTTTCTTTCACTTCCGCTCGATTTTATCACTCTTCGTGATCAAAGTCCTGTTCTTAATTACCACTTACGGTTGCGTGGACGTTTTCACGCTGAGTGATTGCATCAATTCCGCTGCACAGGCGTGAATAAAAAGTCCGAACGCAGCTGATATTGACGTTAAGCTATAGCAACTCGACACTTTGTGGGCAAATGGAAATGATCGAAAATGGAATTTTGCGGATTGATTTCTACCAAAAAATCAAATGTAAAAAATCTTTGTTTTCTTGATTTCGATCAGGTCGACATGTCGTCCTCTAGAACAGTTTCTCTCATCTGGTGGGATACGTCCCGCTAGTGGGCTGGGAAGCTCGTCTAGGCGAGACCCGAAATTTCAAAAATAATTATTATAAAACTTTTTCTCAACAAATCACGGCAATATTTAAGGTCCTAAAAATTCACATTAATGATTAATATAATTCCAAAATAAATTTGGCATAAATATCCATTTCTTGGAAAATATAAGGTTTTGTTTTTATTAGGGATATTTTGACAAACTGGTCGGAGGGACGCAAGATACAAAAGGGTGAGGACAGCTGCTCTAAAGCACGTTTTAGGCAATTTTCACTGGATGAATACGCAACAATAATTTTTTTGATAAGACAGTAAGGATATTTTTCAATTGTAATGAAAAAAATCTTTCGGTCATTCTGTGTACAAGGATTTATGAACTAATGCGAATAACTCAAAAATGGTAAGTTCACTTTTAGTAGATCTTTCGCCCTGCAGGTTTTGAACGGATCATCGTCCAATGCAATGGAATAGGTTGAGTTCCAAAAGAGATTAATATCTCTATTTGGTTAACATTTGAATGAATTTAGGATATTTTTCGTTCACATTTCGAATGAATTTAAATAATGTCGCGAACTCGGGGCTTGATGTCGTTGAATCTAAATAAACTAAATTAATTTTTAGTCATGGAAACTTAAATAATTTTCAAATTCGCTAAAAAATTGATTTCATATCCAAAAAATGAGAAAAACGAGGGAGTTTACTTGGATTAAGCAGCCGTAAATTTACTTTTACAATCCAATTTTAATTATTTATTATAAATAAATTTAGCTTGCAAAGAAAGAGAAAATTATCGCTGTTATAATAATACAGAAAACGCTCATGAAGTATCAAGAGATTCAGAAGCGAGTCCGTCAAGCCAATACAATGATAAAATGTTTGCAAAAGCGCCAAGAAATATATTGGTGATTAAATTAGATCCGAATGCGGCCTTTATTAGTTAACAAGTGGTGATGTACACGGTTTTCCCATGGTACATAAGTGCTTTTCGTCAAATTCGCCGTAGTATAATCGTATACTAATGTATTTGCTATGAAATCAGAAAGTTATTTTTCTTTATATTGTGTTAACCCTGCTTTTTATATCCATTCTAAACACGTTCATTTCGTTTTACCATTCTATACTCGTCCTACAAACGAAATTTCTTTTTGAAATCGGTTCAGCCAATATCTTCGAAATTCATAGTTACAGAAAAATTCTAACCTTGACATTGTGGTTGCCCAATTTAGTCGATCCGGTTGAAATATGCTATTTTGGTTATTTATTTATATGAATCCATGCGGTAAGTACTTTAGAAATACGTCTAAAAGAAATAGTATTTCATTTTTTACTGTTGTAGCCCCGATCTTTAGCTCCGCTTTAATCATCGTGATTTCATTATGGTATGCTGTACAAACCTTACATATAAATTTAGTTGAAATTCGCTCAGCAAATTCCTTCCAAATTCATTATTACCAAAAAGGTTTATTTTATAATTTGAGCGTCTCTGCTTAGTCGACCCGGTCAACATAAATTTTGGCTCTGTATTTATGTGAGGATTCTACGTACCAAATTTGGTTAAAATCGATTCAGTCAATAATTCCCTGATATATGCGCACGGACGGACGGACACCACGAAGATAATAGTGCTTTTCAGCAATGACGAAAAGTACTAAAAATGAGACTTTCTAACGTGTCGTGATTGATCAAATTGAACAATGCATTGCTGCGTCTATTCGCAGAATTTTGAATCAGCTAATTGCTGGTTATCAGTCTGAATGTACTGTTAGGCTCCAAACTGTATTTACATTGAAATTAAATCTGTTACGTTATTTTGGAAAAGCTTGTAACAAAAAGTCGATTTGTAAAGTGTAGAGTTTAATTAGGTATATCTTATTCACTTAACCTTCGGCATGGAAATTCATATTTTACGACATTCTTAAATTTAAATGATTTACAATATAAACGGTAAAATAATGCCTATAATATAATCATAGTAGATGTAAATGCATAATAAGGAAATCGTTACTGGAACCAATGGCGTAGCATGTGCACCCCCCAAACTGTTCCAGATAATATGAAATTTTCAGTGCCTTAACCAACACAGTAATAATGTTAATTAAAACGCGACCGTAGTATCAATATTAATCAATAATTCTTTAAAATTAAATACATTATTTGTGTGAGTATTAATTTATATATTTTTATTATTAAAAATAGTATAGTGCACCCCCAAACCAAGTTTCTGGCTACGCCACTGACTGGAATTACAATACAATCATTATATATCGACGACCCTTACAGAGGAGGAGGAGGAGGATATAGGAGGATACTAATGTTTAGGCACTTTCAGATGAGCTGGAGATTCGAAATTTTTTTCTTAGGTAGGATTTTGTGCAAATCCGACTAGAAAAAAACGAAAATCTTCAAAAAGTACAACAATGCGGCCGCTAAAAATTCGCAATTGTTTAAACAAATTTTCACGGTTTATGTATTTTCGCATGTGCTACGGAGTTGAAATTTTTTTTATAAGTAGAATTCTTAAAAAAATGAAATAGGGATTATACAAATTTTGATATTTTAATTTGTTTGGCAGTTAAAAATTCTTAAAGTTTAAATAAATAGATAACTGTTTAGGTACTACGAAATGAGCTAGGAAGCTGAAATTTTTAAATTATTTAGAAAATAGTAAATTTGCACAAATTAACATTTCAATTTTACCATATATGAATTGCGGCGGCCGTTAAAAATTATTTAAATTTAAACAATTAGAAAAATATTATTTTACTTATAGAAGTGCTACAACTTTGAAATTTGGCTAAAATGTGTAGCATTAATACCCCATAATTGAGAAAGTGTAAAGTTTTAAAATTGCAACATTTGGGGATTGTTTTAAAATTTTATTTTTACATGTGGGGAAAAACGAAAATCGCTGCTGAGGTGAAATCTTTAGAATTAAAAGAATATTTGTAATGGTGAAATGTCCGTCTGAAAAATGAATGTTTTTTCAAGGTGAGATGAAATGCTTGCAGTATGCAAGCACCAACTACTAGTATATACTATTCTGATGCCTAAGCTTTGCTGTTACTATTAGGACATCGTTTATAAAAATAACACATTGTACGAATTAATCTAATGCTTAATATTTTAGTAAATTGAATTGTTCAAAGGTTCCTTCAATTCAAGAGTAAAGTAGCAGCTTAGACATTTAATTAATTTCCTCAAATGATATTTTCGTTTTTTACATTTTCATGCAACGATGGAGCATTCCCTTGTGAGAAGACCCATTTTATTCAATATTACGATGCAACATAAATTTTCATAAGTTCACCAGATAATTCGACTTAAACTTTCCTGCAGAACATTTTATACTCTCCGTTCGAATGCATTGTTTACATTGCTAAATTGCAAAAAATCGAACTGGGGATGCTTGACTAACATGGCCAGAATAGCAATTGAATAAAAGTAAATGTAATTGCTCGACACGTGATCGGATCGGATGACGTCACATGCAGTTGGCGCTGCGAACGTGGGTTGTCTGGGCAGCCGGCCAAAAATGACGCTTGCCGATGAATGCATGAGGAAGGCGTTACAACCGTCCACTCACGCATTCCCGTGATTGCGTCGGGTAAATTGCCGAATCGCCTTTGTTTCTGTTCGAATACAATGACGTAGTGCGTATACCCGCGTAATTGCATGCTGGAGAGCTTTCCGTCATGATGCGACCATCACCGCCGGATTTCCATTCCGTTTCTGTTTCGTTGATTCTTGTCGCGACACACCAAATTCTCTACCAAGAATGAATTTGTAAATATAAACTCTTTGAAACATATAACTAAATTTAATAAAAATAACCTCACATCATGAGCAGATATAGGCCATCGTTTAAATTACGAACAGAAAGAATTTCTCCGTGACAAATGTCTATTTTGGTTGAAATAGAAAATTGAGTATATATGGAAGTAGAAAATTTTCACCAACTTCGTCCGTAAACATATGTAGTCCACCCACTAACCGATGACAGCATGACTAATATTTAACGCTCGAAAAAATATACGGCGGAAGTGGATGCTATATCGAATTGATTTTTTTCGCCCGTCAAGGAATCATTAATCGCTCTTTTTTCACGCAACTCGGCCCAGCGTCGACCAAAGACATTACTCAACTCGTGGCAGCGAATGTCGGAAGCGAATCCGGCAAACGAAAACATTCGTCAAAGCAGGCGGCGGCAATCAAACCGACCACCCACACTGAACGCCACTGACCTCTTAGTATTTGATTATTTCGCCGAATCCGGGAAGCGTTTGTTTTCTTGGACAGATGCGATGGCATAAAATTGCTAGACGAGGAATGCAGCAATCCCACCGCAATCTTTCCAGCACCCTCGACAACCGACATCCTCTCGTATCTTTCCATCGCACCCTTTCGCCATCCAACCGCAGTTCTTGCAAGCCTTATTCGCCCTTATAACCCATTTGCAACCCATTCCAACCCTCCAACTCATCTCTCTCTCTCTCTCTCTGTCTCCAACTTCCTCTCCCTCCACTCATCCTCGCGTCCCTTTAGCAATCCCCTCCACTCTTTCCACCACCAACCTTTCTTCCACGCAACCCTTCTGCATCCTCCGGATCACGTGTTTGACACACCGCACGAAGAATGGACATTCTCCTGCCCTCCCCCATTCCGTCCCCTATCGTATAACTCCACTTATCTGTGCTTCCCTGACAACGAACCCTCCTCGCACACGAGGGACAGTCCTCATCAGGGCCGACTGCGACCTCCCTCTCGCCTCCCACATACGTCGATCAGACCTTGTACCTTTCCCCTCCCCCTCCTCCCTCCCCCTCCTCCCTCCCCCTCTCCACCTCTCTCCGCCACTCCTTTTCCTCTCCCATCCCATGCTCCTCTCCTCATCTCCTCAATCCTAATCCACCTCTACAGGCAATTACGCAATAGAAAACTTGGTAAAGATCAGAATGGATGCATGACTCGCAGCACACAAGGAGGTTTATGCATCAAGTTACATAAAAATGACTCGTTTTCTCCCGTTGCTTGTGTCGCATTGCAGGCGAGTCATTTCCATATAGTGATCGATTCCAAAATGACTACTATAATGTTTTTATTGGCAGACTTCAATCGCATGCACCTGAGAAACTGTCGTAATGGTGCTAAACAAATGTATTTATTTATTCATTTACAGTTTATCCTTTTAGCTGTGGTTTGTTTTGCAAGTGGGAACACTTTCAGAAACAATCCAAAGAAAATAAAATTTACTACGAAGCGTATTTTGTCAAAACATGGCCACCAAGCATCTTATTCCTACGAGTGATATCTGCCGATATCATTGCTCCTCCTCTTCCCCTCGCTTTCCTCCTTCCCCATTTCCCCCTCCTCCCCTTCCTTCCACTCCCTCATTCCGTTCTAGTCCACACACTCCCCCTCCGTCCAATTAACTATTCCAGTCCTCAACACCCATACTCGCCTTCGTTATCCTCTCTTTGCATTCCGAGAAGTCTCTAAAAATCTAAATCTCCCATCCGGTCACTACCTCGCCCATCCTCCCCCTCTCTCACTCTCTCTCCCTCTATCTCTCCCGATTCTCTTTATCGCATTTATCTCTCTCTCTATCGCCCTTTATTCTCTTCCCCTCTTCTCCCGCCTCCAAAGTGCCACGCCCCTTTTCCCTCCAATCCAACTCCCTCCTCCCTCCCCACCCCCTCCTCCCTCCCCATCCTCTTCTTCTCCCTCCCCCTCCCACTGCTTTCCCGCATCCGTTCGTACCGGGATTCTTAGGGAAAGAAGTGCCGAAATGAAAAACTATAACCACCGAGGTACGCCCCATAAACTTCGATTGTTGCAAAATTGATTTCCGGTCGAACGAATCTAAAGTTCCCTTCCTCTTCCTGTACTCCCCTAACCTCTTCCCCTCCCTCCAACCTCCTTTTCAACGCAAATACCTCCCTTCAGGAGCTTTACATCCATCGCTAACTCTCCTCCACCTACCCTCCTCCATCCCTCCGTCTGTCTCAAACACCCTCTCTGCTTGCCATCCATTCTTCCTCCTCCCTCCCTCTCTCTCCTCCACTCCCACGCCCGCTCTCTCTCTCGCTTCTCTCCTGCGCCGCTCACTTCGGCTCTCTCGTGTTTTATTGGCCATCGACTGTGATCGCTCCAAAAATAACGAATCACTCCCTCCCTCTGACCGATGATACCTCAACAATGTCAGTTTCCCTGGATCGCCGCCGTCCGCCGCCACCGCCGCAGCGCCACCCCTCAATCGTTTCGCAGCGCCACTACGAACTTCCACGGTCCGATTATGCCGCAGCAAAGCTCGAACGACGCGCCGCGAATAAAGCATAACTCCACGTTCCGACCGCAGAAATTCTTCTTTTGATGGGTATTTTTGATGATTTCTCGTTTCGAAAATTGCGCTGCAAATAGATTGATTTTTAATATTCGATATTTTTGTTTCGTGTGGGCGAACGTCGAATTTTAAATTGAATTGCTTTTTTCTTCGGAAAAAGTTCCATTCGCGCTAATTCCTTTGATATATGTTAAAAGGCAATAAATTAAATATTGATAATTACCACAAAATTATTCTTATTTTGAACAATTTTGACGGCTATAGGAACTTTTCCACAATTTTCAATGGGCGCATAAAGGCAAATACACTCTCCTAGAGCTGTAATGAAAGCGCTGATAGCATTTTGCACCGATTGTCATTTCATTGGACCAAATTTTACTTCTTCCTCTATTTCTAAGGTTAAAATTAACGTCCTATCTTACCCAAGTAATGAAAAATAAGTAGGTGATAATAAGTAATAATAATAATCATTTCTCATATTTTTCAAATATAATTCTGCTATCAAAAGCGGGTGGAAGTTTATGGTCAGTCAGTACTTGTCCTTTATTTAATGCTCACTCATCAAAATTCAAGATAATTTTAGAACCTCAATTTTAAATAATTGATTGTATAATTCATTGGAATTAACGTATATAATTTTAATAGCTATTAGTATGTTTCATTCCTACATTGATTATTCCCAGTTTAATATGTTTATAATCCCAGATACCTCTACATCCCATTGCAGTAAAATGTATTCAGTGTAATTTTTACTTTCTCCATATACGTAGTATAGGGGAAACTATTGTATTCATGAAAAAAATCAACAGAAATTTCAACGGATATAAACGTTTTGAGGTCCCCTGACCACGTTTTGACCAGTTTCTCGATGATGTCTGTGTGTGTATGTGATAGCTTTTTTGTGGGTGCTCTAACTCAAAAACTATTAATTAGGTCAACCCCAAATTTTATATTTAACATTTTTATAGACGTCACAAGAACTGATTAGTTTTTGGTAAAAATCGGTCAAGCGGAAGTGAGTGTTTACTCTTGTCACATCCGTTATTTTGAAATATTTGCTTAATATTTAATGAATATAAAAATATATTGGAATAAGAGTTGTAGGATATTTAATTTTCTACAACCTTTGTTTGAAACATGTTTCTATATAAAGCATTGTTTAAGAGATATTTTATATTTTTAGCTGCCACCATCACACCATCTACCGACGAATACTGTTCGACTGACGCTTAGTTACGTCTTAGTAAAGCTCCTTTTTCTTTTCTTAATCATTGGAGCATTGTGGCTATATCCAATACCAGAAGGCTATGGTTTGAGTTTATTTCTGTTCCTTGTCAAGTCTAAAATTTTCTCGCAGTTTCTTAAAATATTTATTATTATGTAACCTATTTGGAATTTTTCGAAATATTACATGTATGGAAAAAGTCATGTGGTGTCCACATAAGATTTTAAATTTATTTTGAAGCTAGAATTTTTATTGGCAAAATTAAGGAATTTAGATAAACACTCAAAAAGATAAATAATAATAGCAGTCATTTTCTATCCTGTAATTTCAAATGTGTTGGCAACAGTGAAAATTTACATTACCGCTATATTTTTGCTTTTTAGCAAAATATTTGGACTATACACTACAAACAAAAGTATAATTATTGGCGAAAATAATAGTGTTTTTCCTTTAAAGTAAATAGGTGGTTGTAGCGGTAAATTCTTAATAAAGATTGTTATATATTAATACAGAATATAATCTACGCATCACTAAGTAATTTCATATTTTTATCCATTTTATCAGGAAAATAAAGTGGTAAACGAAATTTATGTTGATTTTAATTACCTCTCACCATTTTTATTTTGATAATTTGAAAAAATTGCTCTATGTGCATGGCTTTTATCTTTATATCTTTTATGAAATAATATTTTCATACGAAGTGTCAGTTGTTAATCCATCTTCTCACTTATGCTTTCATTTAAATAACTTCTCTGAATCTCGCTGGGACGTCAACTCAATGGTAATTAATAGTGAATGGAAAGTGGGTTAATTTTGAGTGCGTTTAGGGAAGAAGTAGGATCAAAGGGAGGAAAGGGAAAGGCTGAATCAAAAGGGCCAAAAGAAACCGAGGATTTTTACATTCAAAAAGAGAATTCATCCAATTGTCCGAAAATTACAACAAATTAAGCGAGCTTCCTGAGATGGTTGAAATGCACATTATCATGCGATAAGCACGTCAGATTTACGAGGAGATAAACATAAAATATCGCGACATTTGTTGCATAGCATTAGCCCCGGTGATGAATCATCGGGGCACTTTCAGTATTAATTACTTTTCATGAACTCTTCTTGCAAGGATAAAAATAAGGCGATAACTTCAGTTTTGATTAAGTGATAGTAGACTTTGTCTGAGAACTTTTTTACAAACGCCAAGCAGGGCAACGGCAAAAAAAACAGCATCGACTCAAAGTTCGCTCGAACTCCCTTCAACTATTTATGGAGGGGCCTTATCTTTTAACCTCCTCTGTTGCCGCCCTCCCTTACACCCCTCCCTTCCTGTCTTACTCCCCGCTCTATAATCAACCCCTCACACCCCGACACCTCTCTCCTCGAACACGCAAGAGGGCGGAGGAAATGGAGGGAGGGAGAGTGAGGCAGAGAGGGAAGAGGAGGCGAAGAGGGATGGGGTTAACTCCCGTATTTAAGCGAAGTAGCGGCGGGACGAGCTGGTGAAACGGGTGAAGAAGGAAGGAGAGCGGGAGTGGTCGGGCGCTAAAAGTGAAGAGTTTTGACAATAGAAGAGGAAGTCTAGGAGGATGGCGCGGAGGATAATGGAGGAGTTGGTCGGGAGTATCGCCTTTTCCTCCCTCGCCTACAAGAGGACAAGTCTTTCTTCTCAGGCACTGACAAAGTTTCAATTAACCTTAGCGTCCGACTCACACCAATATCCCCTTTTCAAACGCGCCTCCTTCCCCACACCCGTTTCCGCTCTGCCAAACCTCGCCTTAAATGGCACCAACGCGCGGGAGATGGAGCGTGTTTATCGCTGTGTCGCATTGACTGAAGATGGCTCTGCTGTATCGCCGTCTAACCGACAAAAGAGCAACTGAGATTGATTGCGCGGATTGGTTGGGGAAGAGAGTAGAGATTCCGGCAGAGAGAGAGAAGGGATGGGATGGTGGATGGGAGAAGAGGGAGAGGGGGGTTTGAAGAGTGTAAGGAGAGAGATAGAGAGAAGGGGTTGAAAGGTGAAGAGAGATGTAGAAGGGAGGGAGAATGAGAGATAAAGAGGGCGGGAGGGCGAGGGCAAAGAGGAGAATAGGAAAGTGCTCCTTTTGATTGATGGTCCATAGAGAGAAAGAAAGTGGGAGGAGAGAGTGGAGTGGGGTGGAGGGGGAGAGGTGACGAGGAGGAGGAATGGATAGCGGTGAAGGGAGAGAGAGAAAGAGGGATTTAAATGGAGTTAAAAGGAGTTGGATGGATTTTGATGGAGTTAGAGCAAGTTGAACGGAGTGTGGGAGACTTGGAGGAAGTTGGGGGGAGGCGTAGGAAAGGGGTTGGGTGTAGATATGAGGAGTGGTTTCTGATAGTGAAAGGGAGGACGTTAATGTGGAATATAGTACCAAGATGGCTAGGAGATTGCTAGGGGGAGGAGAGCAACATGCTCAGACGCGCCGTGATCGTCATCTGTTGATGCACTCTAAAACTTGGATAGGCAAAAATTGTGGGGAAAATGCCTGTCTTCACCTTAATCTCGTTAAATATAGACAATCATTAACAATTAACAATGGAATTTGGTTTATATTTGAAATAACATACAAATCTTTCTAAATATAATTAAATTACCCGTTGTAAAAATGTATAATGTTCAATGCTCCTTATTTTTATTTTTCTGTAAAATTTTATGTATGGAATATTGGGATTAAAATTTTATATATTTCAATATATTCTGATAGTTGCAGGAATAGCAGTCACCTGCCATTTTAAATAAAATACGAGTTTCCATCGACTATTTAAGCTGACATTGATGTAGAAATTTCAAATTTGATTTGTTTTTTTTTATTTATAGCGAAATCATCCCCACTTACTATTTTCAGTTTCTCCTCTCCATAACGACCAAAACAGTCCTAGTTTATTTATTTATAACTTCTTCCCAAAAAAGCACGATTTATTAGAAAATGTATTTTTTTCTTTTCCAGGATCATCTTCCGTAAAATTGTCTCTCAATGCAAAAGTAAGCGTTTATCTAAACCAGGGGCCGGCAACCTTTTCTGCATGGCGGGCCACATTTGCAGTTGTGAATGCTTCGGAGGGCCGCATTGTGAGTCAAGAAAGTCTCAGCGGGCCGGATGAGCGAATAAATCAGAAGTTTTCTAGAGATTCTGTGATTTCATATGAATTAAATCAAGTCTACATAATTTACTAGCGTTAAAACTTCACCCGAAAAGGCTTTGAGACCATAATTTTACTCAAAAAATATAAAATTGCCCATGAGAAATTTTCCTGATCACTTTTTCACTACAGCTTTGCGGGCCTCATAAAGCGTTCTTGAGGGCCGCACGTGGCCCGCGGGCCGTAGGTTGCCGACCCCTGATCTAAACCCTCATCAGGAGTTAAGCAACTCATGCATTTAGCTGATAAACGTTAATATGGCACTAATTGGGTGCCGATACATAGCTACGTAAAATAAACGACCTTATATAACAGGTACTTCGAGCTTGATAATCGCATGAGTTAATATTTCCGCAGGTGTTCAATCGCATTATTCCCCTGGACGGTAACGAGGACCTGACAAATGAAGAGCGCATCCCGCTCTTCTCGGCGGCTGCCTTTATTTTTTTGTTCCCGTTAATCAACGCGATTATACAAATGGCGACAGCCTTAGGGATTTAATGGCGGATATCCGATTAATGGAAAAAGCGCGCGATCTGACGGAGATCGTGGTTCAAACAGGCGGCGCCACGGCAGCCTATTTAGATTGCTCGTCTTTTTTTAATGGCGTTTCATCGTCAAATCGCCGCCATAGTACGCGCAACCTTGATCCCGATCGATACCATATAACGCCGCTGACTCCGATGCCAAAGAAATAATCATAAGGGCAAATGAAATCATCTCTGCGCTATATCGACGGAAAGGATAATCTAAATAGTCGGAATAAATCAATACGATATCATCTGGAAATTTTGGATGAATTTATGGGATGCGAAGCTGCCCCTAAATCTTTTTTATTCAGATGTAGATCGGAGTTGGAGAAAAAATACAACGTAGGTTTCCTCCGCTTAATGATATACGCTCATAAGATATCAATATTCTACTATCGCTGAATATAAATAAGTCATTCCTATTTATAATGCGTCCGAGATGAATGGCCTCGTGTTAAAACCCACGCGGGAAATACAGTCGTTCTTTTTTCGTAAAATTGGACGCAATATGGCTTCACAGCGCAGCTGGAAACATAAAGGATGATAGAGTGAATGGCTAAAATTAAAAGAAAGACCTGCGTAAGTCATATCGAGAATCATAAAAGCAGTCATGCAGTTCATTAAACGTGCATCTGTTCATCCGTGCAGCGTAGCAACCCAAACTTCAATCGTAGACTGCGTAGCTTAATTCCTTTACCCGCTATTCTAAACAAATTTATGCACCATTAATTTGAAATTTTATTTTTTGATAGCATAAACTAGCTAATATTGATACAGATAAAAATAAACTAAGTATCTTCTACGAAAATTATTTATTTAATCTCGACCAGTTTCTCTACCATCGTAGTAGCCTGAATTTATTAATGAGATTAGCTAAAATTGGTTAACAAAAAATCTATACACTAAAATAGTTTATATACTTAATATTAGTTATGTTCCGTATGGTTATACGAGTTCCTAACATTTACTGAATTGACTCGTCCACAGAAATATTCATTGCAAAAGATCCTTTTAAAACAAGAGTGGGGAAACTTATTTCAGTTCAGCCTCATGCATTTTAATTAAAATTACAATTCAGAGCCCGAAAGCCCATTTTAAGTAAAAGGCAGGCACAGAAATAATATTTTCTTCGATTTTCCAGAAAGTAAAAATAAAATGACTATTGACCAATAGCAAGCGGCTTGCAAAAATGAAAATGTAAGAATAAATAAAACTAATCGTCGTAGGAAAAGGCAAGCGAATGGTATTCACGCTAAAGCAATGATACAGAAGAAAATAAATTCTCAAGCTGATGGGACATCATAAAATGTAAAATTTGCATGCAATCATCGACTTACTTTCTGTGAACCAAGTTTTTCTGCCCGCAAATATCAAATCTAAACCAAGCAAAGGTATTTGATTCGACTTACAGCTGAATGCGTAATTATTCCACGTGCATATTAATGGAATTTCTGAATCTGCACCAGATGACTAAACAAATATTTGATGCCTAATAAATATCAGTATCATTCAGTTACAATTCAATAGATACGGACGGAAGAAATTTCATGCGAAAACGCTTTCAAATGCTACACAGCTTACTCTAAGCCTTTAATTACCTTTAACTTTTTCCTCCCACCCAACATTAACCCTTCTTTTCCGTTTATTCTCCGCTCCCTGAATCCCCAATCACCCTCTCTTTCCCCTCTCTCATCCTCCCTCTTCCCCCATCCACGCTAATCTTCCCTCCTCTTCCTCCTACCCAATATTCGGCACCTCTTCCTTCCCACACTCCCATCACTCATCACCCTTCCTTCCTTCCTCTCTATTCCATTTCCCCGTTCTAGCGTCCCCACATTCCTTCTTTTCCCTTCACCCATCCTCTCTCCTCTCTTTCCCTTCTGTTTTATGCCCTTCGGCTAACTTTCGCACCTTCCGCCCCTTCTCTCTCTTAACCTCGCCAGTTTCCTTTCTTCCTCTGTTCTATTCTCCCTCTGTTCTATTCTCCCTTAACGCTTTCTCTACCTTTCCATTCCTCGAAACCCCCACCCTCCCACTCTTCTCCATTTATTCTCCTTTTATTAATCTATAACATATATCCGGGAGGAAAGTTTTGTAGAGCCACTGGCATAAATAACCAGGAAATTTTAATGAGAGTGGAGAAATTGCTAATGATTTTTATCAGACCCGCCTACATTGCGCAATTAATAAAGCGTTATCACCCGGATACTCATAATGGTTAGCACAATGGATTCAAAACGGCACTTCATCACGGGCAAAAGCCAATCATTATCCCTAAAATGAACTAATTCACCGCGTTGTATCCGGCAACCCCTGAGATTAAGGCACTAAAATAGGACAAATACTACAATTTTGCCGAATAATCTTGATAGATTTACAGATGACGTAATTTTCATTCCGCCAATGCTATTGCCGTAAATATTCGTTGAGAAAAATTGATGGGGATAATTTGGTAAGTGAGAAGTGCGGGAAGTTGGCGGAGAAAGGAGCAATGGAGGAGGGTAGGTGGAGGGGGGAGAGGAAGTGTAGATGAGGGGGAGGGAAGAGTGGGGATTGGTAAAGGAAAAGATAGAGGGTAAGGGAGCGAAGATGCATGGCTACAAGGTGCGATGCGGAGAAAGGGAGAATAGTGGAAGTCAACTAAGCTAATGAAGTTGAGGATCAGCAAAAGCCTAAATTATTATATATTATTCTTAAATATTAAGTATATTACACATGCACTCCCGAAAATGGTTATAAAAATGAAATTTTTAATATAACCATCACTATCTCCAGATGATAATTTTTACTGTTCATCTATGCATTTATCCATACATAATTTAAATATGTGAAAATATAACTTCAGCAAATAGATATTTCTCGTGGAATAAGTGGATACTCGGCTAAGAATTTAAACTATTCGTGTCCATTTTGAAACTTGCTACTTTAAGCATTCATTCTAGCGATTCCCCATTTTCAGTGCGTTTCATTTTATAAACGCTCGTATGTTTCCGCTCTGTCTGCCCGTCTGCGCAATCAGTTAAATTAAAATATCAGGTAAACAGTGACAGATAGAAGGCTGAAATTCTCAGGATGTATGTGGTCTATAATTTTATTTATTTAGCTACCAAAGAATTCTTTTTGAGAAATCGCTGGAAGGCAGGGGGTGCCTTCAAACTTTCAAATTAAGATTCTGAGCAAATGGTTATAAGAAAAAAGGGGGAGGAGACTACGGCGGATAGGTGAATTAAAAATTACTACCTCCAAACCGTAACGTTTACCCAGAGAAGCGCTCAAAAGAAAAAAGTTTAAAATAAATAAAAATACTAACAAGTTTGCTGGACAATGGCCTAACAGGAACTTGTGGTCAAAACCTAAGCCTAAAAGGAAAATTATTAAAGCACGAGTACAAGAAGTTTTCCTTTGAGCGCTTATCTGGGTAAGCGTTACGGTTTTGAGTTAGTAATTTTTAATTAAATGGTTATAAATTGAAAATTAAAATTTTACTGCGTGAATTACTTTATATTGCATAATTTTATTACTAAATTTATAACGAATTTCAAGTTTATAATTCTAAATTAACCGCCATAAATAAAACGCGCTTTTTCATATTGCGTCAGCAAACGAAATTCCAATTTCTAGGCGTTCTTTACAAAAAGTAAACAAAGATCGCCTTATGGTCAGCTCGTGTCCATCCGTCCGCATGTTTCGTCTGCGAAACTACAGGGCAAATGTTCATGAAATTTGGTGTTTAGGACACAAGGGCGAAGAAAATAAAAAATGATATACGTATCCTAATCGGGAGTGCCACTTTACTGGTGATAAAAATGAACATTTCTTCATAACTCGTAAAAATTCACACAACAAAAACTCAAACAAATCTTGTAGAATTAGTCAAATAACATGTGTTTTTCTCGTTACATTTTCATTGAAGGAGTGACCGAGTTCAAGAAAATCAAACGAGAAACTCGTAATTCATTTTGACAGAACTTTTTCGTGTTTTTTAATTGTTGTAAACTAAAACTATCTTCGTGGCAACTGAAGTAAACTACATTTACTATGAATAAGTATAATTTCCTTTCGTGCGCCGACAGCTTATATAATAGATGAAAGGAAATGGATTATCCACAGTAAAAAATGAACTTAAATAAGTTTATTTTCCTTACTTATACACACAGCTTTTGCAGTGAAAAGAAATGGATAATTTACGTCTAAGGAATGAACGTAAAGATTACTACTGCTTATTTCAAGTGAGGCATGTTTTAAATTATAGTTGATTGTTTTATTAAATACTACCGATTATATAATAAATCGTTAAATCACAAATTCAATATTTCCTTAACATGACATCTGACATATCGTTTCGTAGTGTTTATACATTAGACTAACAATAAGCCATTGATATTTCTGTCATAAATCTTAAAAAACGCCTTTGGAAACTCTTGTGTACTCCGACATGGAGTACATCTTTCCATACCTGTTTATAGTGCTCTGGATCAATTTCTTGTGAACTTGAATATTTCAATATCAGAGTAAAATTTGTCATTACAAGGAAAACTGTGAAAACTTTGTATGCAAGGTAAGCGCGTATTGTATGTACATACATTGACAAATTTATAAAGTGATACACAGCAATAACTTTGTTTTAATACTTATTATCGAAAATTTAATAACTTATAGATGTGAAATTCATTTCTCTTATTATTATATAGGGAACCCAACCAGAAAAATTAATTTCTCTCTTTGGCTTTGTATTCGTTCAGTAACATTTAATTATAAGCTCATAATTCCTTTTGATTTATTGCAAGTCTTTAGCATGTTCTTTATTCTGTCTTTTCATACTTGGCACGCATTTTAATCAATTAAGAAGCGCCAATTTAGGAATAGGAGACGGTGACATAGAAAAGGATTCTCCCGTTAGGAAAACTTACCAATTGCGCCAAAATCGACTCGCTACAGCCCCGTCACCATCACGCATCCTTTAAATTTAATTATCCTATTGCACTAATGGGTACTCCACTGTTTTATCACACCTTGACTTTTGGGTTGTTCATCTTGCGTTAGGTCACACTTCTAACACTATCCTCATCCTCCAATGCAACGAAGACAGCTCTACAATATGGTCATTAATAAAGGCATTCTTAACTCTAAAATACTGCGTTTAATAACCTAAAGCTGATTATTAACGTTCTAAGAGAATGCATATTTGATATTGAACTCAAACATTGCGCCCTGCCTGATATGTAAAATATATTTTCAAGCTTACAACTTAAATTAATGCCGTTCACAATGAAGGTAATCTTTCCTGATTATCTGCATAATGAAAGATTCAATAAAACTCTCAAGCAGAATAAATACTTATAACATTATATAAATAAAATATTAGAGACTTTCATTTCGTGTTTAAAATTATGAAAAATATGTGATATATTGAAAGCAGTTGTGGTTTATAGACCTATAACCACCACTTACCTTTATTCACCCTACAATATCTTTATTTTAACATACCTGTTAACAGAAACGCCTTTCTGAAACAAATAGGAAAATGGTTCAGCGGTGACAGAAAACAATGAAATGGTCTATGTTTCCATCCGTTTGCGTATTTTCCTTCATTTCCATAAATTCCATCATTCATGTCTCCTCGCAGATTTCCCGGATGGAGAGCCGATCATCACGGCGGAGAGGTCGTCCTACGCTGTGGGAGAGATGGTGCGCGCCAACTGCACGGCCCAGCGGTCGCACCCACCCGCCAACCTCACGTGGTCCGTGAACGGGAGACAGGTTAGTGAGGTTAAAATTAAAGGGTGAGAAAAGAAAAGGGGAAATGGAAGTGAATAAGATGAAGAATGACGAATGCTTCAAAGGAACCGCGCCACAAAGATCAGAAATATAAATGGTTGAATTATAATTCATTTTTATTAAATTAATTTATTATTCATTCGTAGTCATACTAATTGCATAACACTACTTATGTTAACTTGTGATTCCATATTTATAGGACGCTGATTGCAGCGAATTGATAATTTGTAAAACTCAGTTGCAATTATTAGTAATAAATCGTGTCCACTATATTATATCTCGGAACCAAGGCAAATGAATATATGAAAACATATCAGTAAATTCAAATTAGAAAAATGCTGTCACATGAAAAAGAATCAAGAAAATGTTCCAAATGCACTGGAAAAATGTTCCAGTTAACATAGATGACTGAGAGAAGAACGAAAGAAGAGGATCCAGTTGAGTAATAAGAACGACTGCATTCGATTCGGCGACCCGAAATCGCTTTAAGGAAGTCACATTATAAGAAAAAACTATTCAAGCGAAAAAATATGTTGATGTTGACTCGCTTCAAATATCGGTTATTACAATAATATTTTTCAGCAATAGAGTATAAATGATAGGAATCGATTATCAATTAATTCTAATGACATTAAAACGAAAATAGTTAATGTCAATTGTATTTTTTCCGAAAAAGGAAGATGTCTATCTTTTGATAGACGTGACTAAAAGATTACAAAAATACTCATTACTTTCTGCGACTCCATATAAACTGCACGTCAAACTCAGATCACACAGTCAATGGCTGAGTAATATCGAATTCGTGTTTGCATCGCGAGGAGATGTTGGCGTTGATTTCAGCGTACAATTCACTCTACTCTAGTTCTTCGAATCAATTTCACGAAGAAAGTAAGCCTACGCCATCTTTCATTTCCTATTTCCAGATTAGATGCAGTTGCCTTCTTTTGAAGTTCGAGTGTAGTCCAATAACGTAGGAATCACTGCTGCGGATTAAACGCCTTGGAATAACTCCGTCGCTTTCCTCAAAGGGAAATAAATGTGCTCGTCGTCTTCCGTCGAAGTGCTTTGATTCCTTGCCTAGTGCAAAATTTCTGAGAACAAGTTACGGAAAACTGTTCTGTTCGAGGTCTCCTTACGCAACGTTTCCAGGTCACGTACTTACTTTCCTGCCCTCTTCTCTTCTTCCTTTCCTTCCTAGGAAACCCCCAATGGGGTGAGGGGAGCGCAGTGGAAGTCTCCTGCGGCCTCAAGTATGCGAGTTCCCCTTTTTCAGTTCCTTCGCTTTGGCCTAATTCCACTCTACCTTTCCGCGTCAAATGAAATTAAATATATTCGCTACAGCTGCCGAGAGAATCACAAAGATCGCCATTATTACAGCGCGGCGTCGAGAACGAAGAAAAGCAACAGATTTCTTTAGGAAGACTTCCCCGAACGGGAATTGTAGTTCCGATAGGCAATCGCTATTTCCGCCGACCTTCCGTGCATTTACCTGTGTTACGTAAGCGAAATCCTTACCAATAAAATAATCTACATCGTAAGCCGACCCTATGCAATTTTACAACTTGGCAAATAAGCACGTATGTTTGCGCCTCTTACACGGAACGAGCGATATGGTGATTCATATCCCTCCACCGTATACACGGGCTTAAGCCGCTACTGGGCGCGAGGGAGGATGATGAAGGGAGAGAGAGGGGTAAAGAGGCATGCGGAGGAAGGGATAGAAGGAGGAGGCGGCAGTGCGGAACGTAAGAGCGATTGGCCGTGGGTAAATGGCGCCCGAGCGTCCGCCTTTGTTGACGTACATCTTGGAAATGCAGCGGAACCGGTGCGCGGCCAATAATCCCAGATGCGTATTCCGCCGGCCGCGTATTTGAAGTGCTGTGCCAATCACTCACACACACACACACACAAATACGGGATGACTTATTGCTAAGGCTCTCCCGATACGTATGCGAGCAATAGGTACACCCCATCGAACGGAAGCAAAATTCATTCCACGAATAAGGGTTTGAAAGAATTGCTTTATATCGTGATTAAACGAATAAGGAACTTGTGTTTCGAAACATAGATAAAACTGATTAGATATATTCGCGACTACTGAATATATACTAAGTACTCTCCTTAATTAGCCTGAAGCTGAATTGAAAAAACCTCCAAACTGAAGCTCTTTATGTATGTCGACAATAATCGGAAAGATTTTTGCCCATTTTCTAATCAAGTGCACTCGGGGACCATTGGGACTATGACCACAGAAAAATACGGCCATATTCACTTAACATCCTCTAAATTCATCAATACCTAATTAAGCCTTAACATTTATACGATAATGCCATATAATGCCCTACTAACAGAGCCGATTCTTCCTACATACTAAATATATTATTAACGGAAGATTTTCGAACGCTCAAACTCCACCTAAAGTGATGACGATGCGAAGGGAATCCTTAATTCTGCATGCAATTTTTGCAAATCTAAAAAGGTGAAAGGATAGCGGTTTAGTGGAATAGATCAAATTTTTCATGAGGTAAAAATGGCGACTTTTACTATGCAGGAATTCCTCAATTAAATAGACTAGTTCAATCATGTCAATAGTTGACAATTTATTACTTCAATAAAATGTTTTATCACATTCATTAAACGCGCGAATGAACTCATTAAAAATATCAATAGAAGTTAATTCAGCATCCGTAGATAGACCGTTACGCTTAATTACTCCAGCTTAATAAATAATGTCATTTATGTTGATTTAGGATGGTGAGTGCAATTAGAATAATGACTGCAACATTAAAGAACCGGAGAAAATATTTTTACATCAGATATGAAGGGCTTTAGTTTATGCATCGAATGCCTATGATTTATGTGGCTCGTGAAGCTAAAGAGACGCGAGAATATAATTATTTTAGCTAACATTTCATTGCATATAATATATAATGTGAAAATATTAAAAACTGCAAATTCTACCCGTATATTTTATCCATAAAATATGTGTCCTTATGCCCACAAAGGAATTCATCTAAGTGACTTATATGGTTACAATTATTACAACCTGTCGGTACTGATGAATTCTAAGGTTTGGCATTACGGCGTATCTCATAAGAATTTAACAAGCCCCCGATTGAAATAAACGATCATACGATAAGAAAAGTTACTCAAATATACTGCTACTTGTAAGATTAGAAATGTGTCTGCATGATATTATCCTATGTAGCATAGTAACGTAAAAGAATTTAAATACCTTATATTAAGCTCGTGTCGAAGTACAAGCGCAGACGGAGGTCGACCGTTTAAATAAGAGGAGTGACAGAGCGACCGACCGGAATCCGTAGACTGGAATCTGCAGTTGCAAGTTAAAATAAGACAAAAGTTGACATTACTCGTTTGGGTGAATTCCATTGCCACACCTGCATCGCAATCTTTATCCAGCGCCGTCAAGACTCTCACTTGTATGATCTGTTAAACAATCCATTCCGCGGAAAAAATTACAAGAAACCACCATTTTAAAAGAGCTGCGAGCCAATTTGGACGTATCATTTCCTCGGAGACCAAAATGTGTTCAAGTAAATGTAATTCAAGATCAAGCACTTTAAAAAGCACTTATTTTTCTTTTATACTTTTAGAATCTATTTTCGGTGAATTTCCATTGAAGACGGCTGCTTTGCAGTCAAAATGTGTATCGGGTTTTTCGTAACCTGTTGTGCCTATTGGCCTGAAATAAGTATTTCTTAAACTTTTTCAGCCATAAGGCGAGCTAGATAATTCCCTTTTGAATTAAGTGGAAGTAATTATCTAGAACAGAGATCCCCATCCCGCGGCCCGTGGACCAAATGCGGCCCCCGAGAGCACTCTATGCGGCCTCCGAAACTATGATGAAAAGGGTGATCGATAAAATTTTATATAGACAATTTCATATTTTTTCAGTATAATTATGTTCTCAAAACCTCTTCTGGTGGAGCATTAACACAAGTAATTTATGTAGGCTTGGTTTTCGCTAATATGAGACCAGAGAATATCTTGGTAAATTCTAATGTAAACACTCATCCGGCTCCCCGAAGTTCTCGTAACTTCCAATGCGGCCCTCCGAAGCATTCACAACTACGAATGCGGCCCGCCATGTAAAAAGATTGGGTTCCACTGATTTAGAACAACTGCTAAAGTTTAATCCCGATAACTTTGTAAGAGAATTTCAAATGCATTTCGTAAATATATTCCTGAGGAATTACATCGTGTGATAGGCATTGAAGTTTCCCTCAGAATGCCTGTATTTAAAACTTTCGCTTTTGCACTCTCGCACACAAAAACAAAATTTCCGACTCTAGAAAGACCAGTGTTTTTTCCGGTAACAATTAAAACGCAGAGTCTTCTGATATCTGTCAGATTTCTTCACCAGATGAAAATTCCCCCTAAAGACCTCGTAGACTTCGATAATCGCAATACGCCCTGGGGCTGCCTATTCAAACCCAAAAACATCACTTTTCGTATTTTCCATTCGTCGTTTCCCTTTCCATTTGCAAACCCGACTGATTTCCGACCACAACTCGTCATGGGCGACCCATAAAATCCCTCTCTCCCAATCCCTTTCCTCCGCGATTCGCAGAAGTCTTGTCCCGCAAACCATAATTCCATCCTCGCACCGCATTCCGCAAAACCACTTCCCCTGCGCCTCAACGACGCTTCCGAGCGCCCTCCAAAACGCTTCGCCCCCACCCGTAAGCGACCCCCGCCACCCCCGCCCCCTCTCGGACCTCATCGGAACCTACATTCACACCGGAAGGTCTTACTGAATCCGAACCCATCCGTTTCCTCGCTCTCCCCCTATCTCAAGCCCAGGGGCGGCAGCATGAAGAATTCACGGCGAATGTATATGGGATACTACGCGTGTAGAGGCGAGACTGGATCCTTGTTCCAACATTAATGGAAGGACAAGAGGGAACGACGATGGTGTCATCGCGAATCTAAAAAGAGCAGGAAGTAACACGATGGAGAATGGAGTTAATCCTTACGCGGCATAGATTAGGACTGTCGAGGATTGTTCGAAGGATAAGAGCATGGGAGTGACTATGCGAAGGATGAGAGATGGGACGGAATACGTCGAAAGATGGAAAATATAAGATTTATATAAACACAGTGACTGGAGATATAGAGATGGGCGTAGAGATGAATAAGGGAAAGGAAAAAAGGAGATGGATAGGATGGATGGAAAAGAGCGCGTGTGGGAGGAATAGAAAATGGAATAATTGAGTAGGGAGGAAGAAGTACAAGCATGGCTGGAGATATATTTGCGAGGCACTAGGCTGCTGTAGCGCCGCGTAGAGTGGTTGGAGGGAAACAGCAGTCGGCTCAAGTGCCTCTCTCTTCATATACTTCCGACGCAGAGGCAAGAATTGACGGCGACTCGACATCAATTAGGCTCGCCTATTGCTCTATGCAACGTGAATTCTGCAGTCATTTTTAACATCCATAGTTAACGAGTTTCTCTTTGTATATGCCAGTTTAATTATACGTACACGTAGGAAAAGTCGAGGAAAAAATTATTTCGATATTGCGCGGTTCCTTTTCGGTCATATGCTGAGTAAATTATCTCTCAGTCCTCAAAATATATATTTAAATATAAAGCATGCAAAAATTTAACCATGATTTTCTGACGACATTATCATTACTTGAATCCATCTTCGAAATATTTTACCAATGTTTTTGCATTTAACTGAAGCAGAATTTCCGTTCTCTTAATGTGAGCATACCAATTCAAGACCAAAGAAAAGAAACCAAAGGATGAAAATATTCATAGAAAGTACGGAACTAGAAAGCAAGCAAGCTAAGTATAAGTTTTTGAAATTTTGGATAACAAGTAAGGAGACACTTTAATTTCTGCGGAATCGCAAATTAATCATCTTTCGGGTTTTAAAAAAGTTAATCAAACTTTTAGTTATACGTTTAACTGATTTGGTGATTCAAACAAAATGGTTAAAATCATATCTGCATTCGATGATGATAAATGGATTAGACAGAGCTACGGGTGTACGTTTATTTTCTATCGTAGATTTTACTATTGATGAATACAAGACTTCTCATATTAAAAAAACAAAAGCTGCTGCCAATCAACTCCAAGAGTAATATTCTCCGACGCTTTTTACATGTTGTATTCCATGAGTGGATGTTTCCTTCAAGAATTATTGTTATTAGTGATATATGAGCTTCTTAGATATTCCTTTCATACAGGGAGAACATTGCGTATTAATCCTTGAGTAACTCCCCTATGAAAATTACGCTTATAACAGAACGAGTCGTAATAAGTAGCTTATAATAAACAAACAGATGAGTAGAAGCGACAACATCCTAAATAGAGACCAAAAATGTATTGCTTGAAAATTATCCAGATCAATCGGATTAACGAAAAGCTTAAATACAGTAGATAAAGGGAAGGGTTAACTCTGTGATGACTAGTAGTAAGCACGGTCCATTTATCAATGGAGTCAAGTGCTTAACAAAGTACAGAGCGTGGTGGCAATTTGTTACAATCCATCGAGAGACGAATGTTGCCAGTGATCTTCAAAAGTGCCCTGATTACACATTGTGACTTTTCGAACGCCGGCTGGAGAAGATAATGTAAATTATTGTCACGTGTGAAGAGTAACTGCGAGGGAAGAGGCAGACTCAGTACTTTATGCTAATAAATCGGACTTAAGGGCAAAACAACATTTTGTATGAGCTAAACTCGGGAAACTCTGGAAAAAGAACTGTGTGTATCTCGTGCGACCAAATGTGTACTAGTTGCTAGCTATAATTAAATCGGCTTCATTTTTGCGCAGAACCAATGGCACCAACGCAACTTTTCTAAATTCTAAACCCTTTGGAAAGAACATCTTGAGACTTAAAAACTCGCCTTCCTCCGAATGTCTGACTAATTTTCTTCGAAGTCGCTAATTATCCTTAGGCGTCTGAATAAAATATAAATAAAAAACAAAGCTTTCAATGAAAAAAATTGCAAACATTTCCATTCTCATAGACTTAAACAATGGCGCCCAAACTACGGTCATGCCCATTTCGCCATCAGTTTAACCATTATTGGAAACATTACTATATCTTATAATGAAATAGAAAATGATGACAACAATATATATATGCTCCTTTTACCTCTATTTCAATAATAGATTTAAAACATATCAGACAATAACAACTCCGACTTAATCCTGTAGTTTAGTTAAATTATTCAGTCATATTTTCGAATGCGTTCGACCCGAGACGAGTGCAGGAGAGGTATGCTTGGCCCTTGAGTTTGGATGCCACTTGCCTATACCATACCTTTATACCGTTTTCTTCCAAAAAAATTAGTCCATAGTTCAGCGCGAAATATAAGATCCAAAAAAACAGAACACCGAATAAAATTTGGGAAACAGTATCCGATCTTGCTTATACAGTCGATATTTGGATTTCAAATACGACGAAGAGATTTTGGTTCCCTCAAGCCAAACAGTTAAGAAAAAAAATTGAGATTTATTCCTAATATTCATAGAATGTTATTTAGCTTCATAACATGTTGCTGTGGTTCCATTTTCATATCGATATAAATTATAAATGATTACTGAATGTTTTAAATGCAGTATTTTTCCGATTATAGAGCGACCTCGACTATAAGGCGATCCCCTATTTCAGAAGTCACGCGAAAGAAGAAAATGTTTCGAGTGCTAATACAAAATTTTTATTTCAAAATTTCGGTTACACTTAATTTCCAGGGCAAATGAAAACAAAGAACAAACAATACATCATTTAAGATCATGCCGAAATTAACTGATTACTATTTTAAGCTTTATTCACTGTCAATGCTACTCTTTTCTTCATTTCTTGGTTTCCTGATATAAGTGCTGCCACAGAATATCATCCAGAACCATTCTTGTCATTGGAAATGCAGAATATGCTTAATTTTTACCTAATATAATTATGCGATGGGAATAACGAATAATTACGGTAAAACATGTACATTTATTGGCTTCCAGCGATATACACTAAATTATTAGTCTTATTTATTTAAACGTTTAATACGGGACGAAGACATAAGCGCTGGCACTAATACAGAAGAAATTTGGTAGCTACGCACGCCATAAGCGTAGTACTGCCTTTTAAGGATGGAATAAACTATAGAACATAGAGAATTGAATTTTAGTTGGGTGAGAGGAAGAGAGGAAGAACAGAAGATATCTATGATCGCGATTTTAAGGAGAATATGAATTTTTCGGCTTACATTTTAGAAAAAACTTCGCCTAATCGGGCAAATACGATATTTGCCTTGCAGCTAAAATGTGATGAATGGGCCTATCAGAATGACAATAACTGAAGGTAGAAGTTTAAGTATGAGTAGATGCCCACTTTTATGTGTGCCAGTCGCACACGTTGCAAGAGACTTAAACAATTATGCGACCGTTGGCAATTCCACTGTACTGTATACATTTTGAAATAGCTTTCTCTGAAATAACTTAACTGTACCTCGGGAACGTACCTAAAATTTATCGTATATATTTCAAATAAAAGAGCAAAATTAATTAATGAATCAATGTATCATATTTCTAACGTTACGTTCTTTTTTCACGATATATTGTAATCTTGAGACTACTAATTAATCTCGATATATAATTAAATGCAAAGAATAAACTACATCAAGTACGCGCCTTTAGAGAATGACAGGGATACAAATAAAACGACATCGATTTTCTCGTTTAATTCAAAGTGTTAGGCAAAGAGGACAAAACACTAATTTAAATGAGTGGGGGGGGGGAAACAAAGAGTGGATAAGAGTGGATGAGTATTGTGCAAAGCAGAGGGAGTGAAAAGATAAAGGAAGGAGGCAGGAGATAAGGAGTTGGGGAGGGAGATGGAGAGGAGGGGCAATTGAGCATGAGAGAAAATGGGAAAGTGGGGAAGCCATCGCGGGAGGAGGTAAGGGAAGCGTAGCGAAAGAATAAAAAGAAGGAAGTGGTCCGGTTGAGGGATCTTAAGAGAGGAAACGAAGAGAGAGAGAGTCGGCGACAGCGAGGGAGGAGATTGGAGGGGATAGAAAGAGAGAGAGACAGACACGCTGTGTCGGGGGATCGATTTCGGAGAAAGATAAAGGCTGCGATGAGGGAGGGAATCGCACAAATAATGGAAGGTAGAGGGCAGCAGTGGTGAGATTAATGAAGAGTTCGTTAGAGGGCGAAGAGAAGAGAGCGAAAGAGAGCGAGGGAAGTGGATATTGAGAGGAGAGGAATGGAAATGTAAAGAGGAAAACAAAAGGATGAAAGGAGATGGATGAGAATTAAGGGCGGTGAATGGGAAGAGGGAAAGACAGAGATAGAGAGAGATTGTTTGGATTTTGCCATATAGGAGAGAGGATTGAGGCAAAGGAGGAATGCGAGTCTTGTAAGTGTTATGGAGGGAAGGGAAGAGAATAAAGAGATGCGAGGAGTTAAAAGGAATGAGGAGGAAGGGTGGAGTGATATGAGAAAGGGGAAAGACAATATAAGGGATGGGAGAGAGGGAGAAAAAGATAGACGGAGGTTTGTAACGGAGGGTTTAGCGTGAAGAGGTCTGCGAGTGAGAGAGAGAGGAAGGCGAGGGCGAAAGAAGAAGGGGAAGCGAGATGGCTTTGGGAAGAGCGAGGATATTCAATGGGAGTCTTCCTACAGTCCGAGATGAGAGATTGGCGAATGTGCGATTCCCTGGATTGGATCCAGGCGACGCGAAGGGTAATGTGATGGAGAGAACGAAAAGGGGATAGGGAGAGAAAAAGAGACAGGGAGATGTAAAAAGAAGAGGTGATGGGGAAGGAGGGAGGGAGTAGAAAGAGAGAGGGGCGGATGGGGAGAAGAGAGAGGGAGGAAGGAGTCGGAAAAGGGTGGGGAATGGAGGAAGAGAGGATAGTGGGTGAGGAGAGAAGAGAATGAGGATCGAGTTAAGAAGGAAGTTAGAGAGGAGCGTGGATGTGGAGGGAAAAGAGAGAAGGAAGGGAGCGTGGGACGGGAGGAGCAACAAGGGAGTTAAGAGAGGAATAAAGGAGGCAGGCAAAGAGAAAAACAGGGACGGTGAGAATGTGCGGGTGGTTACAGGAAGATGATGATGGGGAGTGGGGAAGGGTTTGGAGGGATGGATATAAACAACTCGATTCCGGGAACTTGCTGTGCGTCTCCCTCCATCCTTCCGCCTAAATTACTTCCGCGCTTACCTCGGAAAGAATTGCTCACAATTTAGGTTCTCTGAGAGAGAGAGAGAATAGAGTATCTGGCTCATCAAATCGGGTTCCCCTTTCTGCCCCTGCTACGACCGTCTTAAGGAAGGACCCTCTCTTTCCCGAAAACCCGTTGTCTTACATCTGGCTAATTCAATGAGTGCGGAAACACTATTTTTCATACTGGATGGGATTTAAAATTGGTGGAGCATATAGCACAAAAATAGTGGTTTAGAGCGTTTGACATGAATCAAAAAGAATTTCTTAAAGGTCGCATTATATACTAGTACTTTTCCAATTCGTCACACAAACAAAAAAGTTCTTATTGATCAATTAAAGAAATTATTTACACTGATATGGCGTTATGCACTAAGTAAGAGTTCTGAAAAAATGCCTTTCCCGATTTAATCTCTGGCGAAATCCGCCTTTCTCCTTTCATCTTCCCTTCGATACTGTATTCATCGTCTCTTTTCCCATTTCTTCTCTCGCGTCGTCCACTTTCTCTTCACTTTCACTCTATCTCTTATACTTTCGTTGTTCCCTCCTCATTTTATCCCTTTAAATCCATACCCGTTTCATATCTATTTGCCTGTTCTTCTCTCCATTTCCTTTTCACTGCTTTCCTTTCCATTCTGTGTCAATCAATGACATATACGTGAATTACAAATTCTCAACGCCCATCCTGTAATACATAGCTGTATTAAAGTGCCGGTCCTTGCTGTATACTATAATAATCAAAGAGGCACAATACTGTACTGTCTACTTGAAAGCCTTACTATTCCGTACTTTCAATCATGAAGATTTTAATGCAACATAATAAGCCCTCATTAAACCTTTTACTTTTTTCGGGTTATCGTTAATTTTCGTTACTTTTGCGAACAGTATTCTCCCCAAGCTTACTCAATTGTGGTAAAGAATTTGAGAGTAGGTGCATTTAAACTAAAAAATGCTGTCTGCCCTAACATTTTTTTATATATACACTAAATATTTAAATATTAAACAAAACGTTTGAGCGAAACTTCAAGTTTAAAGGATAGGAATGAATGAGCAAGCAAAAAAATATTTGGCAAGCTACGCAGTTAATGCAGCAGTATTTTCTATGGGAGACGCAGCGAGAGAGAGAGAGAAGGGAATTTCAGATACTGTTTTTAAGGACAGCGTCGCAAAATACTGCTGAACCAGGTGGTCAATCCCGTAGCTTTTTTAGTGGTTCGGGTGAAATGACAAACAGAGAAAGTCTCTCGACATTGCCTCGTGAGAGTGGAAAATGGTGACGCAGTTTGGTTTTTCAAGCAACATATTTAATCTTTCATGATTTAGGAAATGTCGGAAGTTTTACGGTGATGGACAAACGTAATTTCCATGCAGGTTGCATCAATGCTTGAAATATCTTTCGATGGGCAGATAAGAGAATCCGTTAAATTCCACTGGGTATTGATTAGAGTTTCGTCTAAACATTAATCATGGAATGAATATGCTTCTATAATTAAAGTTCGATAAAAATACCCTTTAACTATTTGCTTTGCTGGGTAGATACGGTGTGCAGGTGACATACACTAAAGTTACGGTATATTTATAAAAAAATAACTTGATTAAATTAGTGACGCGTCTAGTTGCATGTGAAAATGGTATTTTGCTGAATAATTAACAATTTATAATTGGATTAGTCACCCACAAAGTTCAAAGTAGAGGTAGTAAATACTTCCTTTTACATTTATGTCCAATTGAAATATAGACTAATGAAAAATATCCCACGCTAGATAAGAATTTAAAAAATCTTAACTGAAGCAATATACAGGAAGTCAACATTATCGAATGGTATACAACAAGAAGTCCAAACCAGTACTAATGCAGGCTGGTTTCCCAAAGTTCACGTCCCGAATTGATTACTTATATTGACAGGAAACGTTTCGGTATGTGTTAGCCATTCCAAGGAATACTCATGCCATAAATCCCATTGTAGTTCATAGTTTCTCAATGATAGAGAAAAATTGAAAACAAATTAATAGAGCGTTATCAGGTTTAAATGCAAAAGCAATGTCAAAATCTCTTTCTGTCATTATATTTTGCATGTATTTTTTTAAATAAACGAATTTAATAAATGTTACTGTTTATACGGTAATATGTATGGATCAACTGTCCATTGCTGAAGAGCAGTCAATCGGAAAATAAAATGACCCATTTGTTCACTCGTCTGTGTTCAGGACGAGTCCGGTAATAATTGTCTCCATGGGTACAATCCGATAAAATGCGATTTAAAACGCTGTTTTAGTAGAAATTTAATAAAATACGACCAATTATCAAAATTCGGTGATAATAATTAGAATTTACATTCTTTTTCCCTTAGAACAGTACAAATCTCGCTCCGATATCACAATTTTAAGATATTTTAATGTATTAAAGAAAACATCTCTGCACGATGGATTTGAGATTTCCTATGTAAAAAATGGGCAAAAAACGTTCCCGGAATCGAACCCGGGACTCCAATAATTGCCAAATAAAATATAGCCCGGAGGTAGGTCCTGGAAGCATGAGTCTCATACTAAATTTCACGAAAATCGGTCCATTGGTTCAAAAGTTGTTAGTAGGGGACACACAAATATACACACACATAGGACCATTTCATAAGGCTATATTTCCTTTGGAAACTAGCCTAAAAACTGGATCTCGCATTGTCATTTCTGTTTAAAACAAAACTTTTTCATGTGCAACCACTTAAGGTAAGCCAAAAAGCTCTATTTCGTATCATCTAAAACTAATTTCATGCAGCTTTTGAAATCTCTTGGAATAAAAACCATACGGAAGTACCCTAATATATTAAGGTGATAGAACTTTTTTTCATACTTTATATTCTGCACATGTAAAGATAAATGTATTTAGAGCTAATAAACGTTATTTAAAGTAATTTAATAAATAGCATCTGCGTATATCTTTTTCCGTCATGTATTTGACTCGCTTTACAAGAGAATGCGATATTTACGTTTCCTTTTAATATGTTTTTCACAAAAAGTAAAAATGGATGCCTTATGGTGAGGTCGTGTCTGACAGTCAGTCCGCATGTTTCATATCTGAAATTACTGGGTGGATTTGCATAAAATTGGGTATTTAGTACTCTAGGGTAGGGCCGTCCAACTTCTTTGATGTGGCGGGTCAAACATGCTGAAAGCCACTGACTGGCGGGTCGGACTATGGTTGGGGGGTGTAGGAGAAATTTTAAATTTTTTATTCTACTTTGTTCTAATATAAAAATTATACATTCTAAACAGTGTTCAAAAATACCTTTTAACAAATATTATTCCTTTTAATGAGAACATTGTGGATGCATTGCTGCTTCTGCAAGTTTATTTATGTCTATAGTGATCTCTGTGGTATCAAGGCGTAATAAATCCAAGAGTGATTCATCACTGATTGATGAACGATAGCGAGATTTTTCGCAATTCTTTGCGGAAAAGGTGTATTCACATATGTAAGTGCTGCCACACATTGAAGTCATCCGTAGTCCAAAGTTTTTCATCATGGGATACATTTTTTTGGAAAGAAGTTTGAATAAGTCTTCTCCTGTTTCTTTTCTTGTTTGCAGGACTGGATCAGCTCGTATATTATATAATTCCAATTGAAGGTCCTTAGGTTTGTTTTCTATTACTGTTCCTAAAGGGTTGTTAAAAAGATATATAGCCTCCTTCATATTGTCAAAATCTTTAAACCGGTAATTGAAATCTTCTGAAAGGCCTTCTACAATTGAAATCAGTTTTTTCACAATCTTCTAGTTTTTTAGAGATTTCTTGACAACATGGAAAATGTGTCAAATCGTTTCTTTCGAAATCTGATTCGACAAGTTTGAGTTTATTACGAAACCCATTCAAATGCCCATATAGTAGAGATATATTTTATTTTTATCCATGAGCTTCCCACTCAAATCATTAAGGTGTCCTGTAATGTCAGTTTTAAATGCCAGTTCGCAAAGAAATAAAGGATCTTGGAGTTTGTTCTCAAATTCATTTGTGTCACGTTCCACCTCTTCTTTCGAAAATAAGAGAACCTCTTTTCTGAGATCAAAAAGTCTCTCAAAGCACTTTCCTGCACTAAGCCACCGGATATCTGAATGCAAATCTCCATAAGCTGCATTTACTTCTAAAAAAGAACGAAATTTACGAAGACTCAAAGATCTGTTATCTCCTCGAATCAGATTTGTTACTTTCACTGGAACCTCCATGGCATTAAGAAGTTTAAGAGATTTGCAACATAATAGTTCTTGATGGATAATACAGTGAATTGTAGGAAAACTCACTCCATTCTTTTTTAGTAGTACAGATAAACCAGTGCCAGTTCCGACCATAGTTTTAGCCCCATTAGTCACAACAGAAAAACATTTATCAAAGCCACCGTACTCAGAAATACACTTTTGTGCAGTGTCAAAAATATCTGACCCTTTTTTATTGCATTTCAGTGAAGCTAACAGCAAAAGCTCCTCGTTTACAGAAAAATCATGTTGGACCGTTCTGATAAATATAATTTACGTCGGTGTTGTCAACACTCTCATCCAAAGCCAGAGAAAAAACTGCAACCTTGTACCATATCCGATAATTTTTTTGACGCATGGCAGTCCACGTCTGGAATCCTTCGAGAAACCGTTTGACGAGACATTGGTGCGGTTTCGAAGTTTCTGGCGGACTTTTCATATCCGAAGGCTTCAGTCATTTTAATAGCACATTTCTTGATTATATCACCGTCACTAAAAGGCTTCTTAGACTTTGCCAATTTTAATGACGCAGCATACGATGAAGCAACGCTAGATATTTGCTGAATATTTACTGAGGTAAAGAATCCTATTTCTTTATTTTCATCTTCAAATCTTCTACAACTGCCTCCCGAGAATCGCCAAAATACCACTTACATTTAGTTTCATGTTATGTTTGATAGTGACGAAGAATGTTGTGTTCCTTTGTAACTGGCATAACCTGTAGGCACACCAGACACGTCTGCTTGCCATTAATTTCAGAAAAAAATATTCACTTTCCCAATGTTCCCGAAAATTTCTGTTTTCTCTGTATTTTATGCTTACTCCCTATAGGTTTTGACATGGTGACAAAACTGAAATATAAGACACTTAAATTAAAATTAAAATAATTAAAATATATTAAAATTAAAACTTATTACACTTGGAACAAGTATATGTGGTAGCAAGAACCTAACCTTTTATAAGGTATTTTTATTGGCCGATCGAAGCAAGAACTCATTGTTGACAGCTCGTGCCCTCACTCTCTCCCGAGGCTAACTTTACACGATCACGTTGCCAATATCTGCGCTTTAAACTGTCATAGTTATTTTTCATCGTTGTATTTATTATTCTCTCTTTATGTTGTTATTTTGTTTTCGTAATTTCGTTTTGTTACCCTGTTTTCGTTGCTTCGTCTTCGTCATTTTTTTCGTTTCCTTTTTTTTAACTTCACCAGTCGCGGGTCAGATGGGGCCCACGGGCCGTCAGTTGGACAGCCCTACTCTAGGGCAAAAAAATTAGAATATAACATAAATAGTTCACAAAACCCAATCAGGGGTACCTATTTACAAAAAGCACAAAATAAACTCGGCGTCATATCCCATGAAATATAAATAAATATATCTCCGAATAAAATTTGTGGATCGAGTGAAATTGAATACTTCATGCGAGATTCATTTTTATCGAAGGAGTAGCCTTTTTCAAAAAAATTCACAAGAATATCCGAATTCACTTTGAAATAGAAATTTTTAAGCAAGGTTTTTTCTTTGCTGTCAACGAAAACAATATTTGCAGCAAATAAAGTAAACAATATGTGCTATTATTACGTAAACTTGCTTGATTTCCTTTCGTGAACATACTAATTGGAAGGAAACGGATTGTCTACCATGAGGAAATGAACGTAAGTGCATTTGTTATGCTTTTGCACAGCGTTTTTCAAGAGAAAATAAATGGATAATTTTCAACGAATGAATGAACGTGAAAGTAAAGATAACTACTTCTAATTAATAAATGCAATCTATGAAACTCTTTCTCGGAATATTTAGATGTTAGTAAAAATGCGGAAAATAGTTTCGAATATAAATCCATGATGTTATAATTACCGAATAAATACTACGCAGTGGACAGATGATAAAGCGCGGAGAGCCAAATAAAGATGTCTTCCAGACGTGTACAGAAAAGAAAAATTATCCCCTGAATAATGCAATCAAGGACTGTCGAGGGACGAGATAAAACAGCCTTCCATTGCGAATATGGCTTCGGAATAAACCAACCACGCCATTTGAATCACAATGCTGATAGTAAATCCAAAGAATTTTTATTTTCCCCGAATTAATCCAGCGTCTTTTCAAGCGCCCGGTCAAGTAAAAATAATGTAAAGAGCAAGCGGGACGTCGGAGAAAAATTAGAGCTGAGAAGTGTGGAAATTGGGAAAAAAATGCGATAAAGAGAGGCCGCCGTCTCCCAATGTAATTCTGGCATTAAGAGAACCATTTAGGGGAGAAGGGGATAACTCAGTGCTCCCCTCCCTCCTCTATCTACCTCTTCCTTCCTCTCTCTCTTACTCCCTCTCCCCCTTCCTCTCCCCCTTCCCTCCTTTCCTCATCCACCAACCTGCCAGGTCCTTTTCTCCTCCCCCTTTGCCGCCCTTTGTCTTCCCGCCTCCCGGGGGTGTAAGCCCATCAATCCGCCTCACCAGAGGCCCCCTTCCCTCCCTCCCTCGATCCCTAACCGCCGCTCTCTTTCCTTTTCCCGCTTTCTTCAATTCTCTCCATGTCTTGCTCCTTTCTTTTCCTTCCATCCATTACTCCTCTCTCGACTCCCACTCCGTCTGCGCTCACCTTCTATGCCTCTCTCCCTTCCTCCCTCCTTTCCCTTCCTCCCTCCCCCATCCTCACCCCCTCTAACCTAACTACTCCTCATAATTGTCCGAGACCATCGTTATTCACGCAGCCCTCACTATATCACTTTGACGGCGTGTTTGGGAAGAGCCTAGGCGCCATGAATGGATCCGCTGCGCTACCTGGTCCTCCCCTAAATCATTCCCTCAACGCCGTTAGACTCTGAAAATGAGAGCAAAATGAAACGTCGGAATTCTGCTCGGTATTTATGAACAATTCGCGGTTCCACTTTTTTGCTGAAATGTATATTTTTTAAAGTCCACCTGTGTCCGGTAATAATTTTACATTTCGTTGCGATACAAATGAAAGCGGGACATGTGAAGAAAAATTGCATTCACGTTTACATGACTGATTTCTCGAAATTTCACGACTTTCTATACAATCCACAATATTTCAATGTTTCATTGGAAGCTTTTCATTAGTTTCATGCATTTCGTCTCTAACGGTATTTTCAAAAAACCTTACTGCCAATTGCATTAAGATGACGTTACGCTAACTGAAAAAATCCTTTAACGTTGGTGTTTTGGTTTCTCATTGAGCAATACGTCATGTGTTTAAATGAAAAAACGTACTATATTTCTTGGGTAAATTATAAACAAAGATAATAAAGTTAATTAAACTCAATGGAAGCAGTGAGTGAAACAACAAGCCCGTATTAATACCAATGTCGTATGAATGGCGACATAAACGGACCAGTTCGCGCCGCGGAATCCTGGCGCCCGTCGTCCACGGACGGTCCCTTCTTCGAATTCCGCCATAAATTCCGCCACTCTTGCCCTCACCCGCCCGCACCACGCATATTAGCCGTGCCTCCCCTCACCAGCGAAATTCCCTCCGCCGCGAATGTCTCAACTGAGACTCTACCATATCTCCAATTTCCTGCCTCTCCCTTTCTCACTTAATTCGATTCGCTCTCAATCGCCCTTCTCGAAGCACAATCTTGCTTGTTTATCATCCCTTTCCCTTACAATCTCCTATCGCTCTCCCCGCTCACGCACCCCTCTCCTCCGCATCAATCTCCACACTCTCTTCATCTCTCCAACGCCTTAACCTCGTCCTTTCGACCCTCTCGAACCCTTCTACTATTCGCTAACCTCAATATCCTGCCCCTCACTCTCCTTCCACTATTTCACTCTTCCCTAATCTCCCTCCCCTTTCTCTTCTACCCACTAGCATCCTCCCAACATTCCTCTCCCCTTTCCTCACCTTTCTATTCCCGCACTCCTCTCTCCTTTTACTGAATTCCCTCTTCCTTCCACTATTTTCCTCCGTCTTCTTCCCTCCCTCCCTCCCTTTCCCTAGCTCGCCCGACTTCTTTCCTCTAGCCTCCAGCGCCCTCTATATTCATACCCACACGTGTCCCTCTTTATTCCCTCCAGCCCGACACATCCGTTCGTACTTATTTGCTTCTAAATTTAATCCCCCCCTCCCTTCCCTCTCCCCTCCCTGCCTCTCCCAATTCCCCTTCCCTCGCTCCCCTCTCCCACCCGCGCATTTCCGCACACCCCTTTCCACGCTCATCTCTCGTCAACAGTGCCCTCCGTTCCTATTTAAGTTTTATATCTGGAAATTCGTGTCTCCAGCCCTCACCTCTTTCTCTCTCTCTCTCTCTCTCTCTCTCTCTCTCTCTTACTGTCTGTCTGTCTCTCTCACTCTCTCTCTTCTCTTTCCGCCTAAAACCTGACCCGAATGCACGCGCCGAGAAGTCTTCATCAACCTCATTCAATTTGCGTCTCTCTTTTAAGGTTTCAGGAAAAAATACTCCAACATATATCGATTTAAAATTTATTCCTCTAACCAGCTGCACATTTGATCTTATTAGCATTTTGTCTTTAGCTTTGTTAATAAATCGTCCTTTTCCAAATTATACAGTTATTCAGGAATCAAAAAACCAATTGGCCACACCGCAGTTTCGCGGTCGCCATAATTCATAATTTGAAAATCTTTTCACTGTAGTCTCTTTAAGGTTATATTCGATTCCTTATAAATCGAAACTTAAAGGACAAAAATTTGCTATTAGAAACATCAATATAACCATCAGCCATAACGGGAAAAATATTATCATCTAATTTTCAAATATCTAATATATACAACCGCTGTTCTCTCTCCCTGCCTGCCTGCGTCTGAAGACTCGAGTGATGTCACCTTCCGGCATGAACGCAAATATACCGGGAACGGTATTCTCGATTTCGACAAATCTTTTGCCTGAATACTCGACGCAAACTCCTGCAGGTTTTAAGTGCGTAGTCGTCTCCCGGAAAGAAATGAGTTTGATACCAGGATAGTTTTCGTTTTTGCATTTGATTAACACGTAATCGGCTAGAATACGAGGTGTGGACGTTTATCCTTTAACATTTTAAAATATCTTACGATCGAGACTTTGACTCGAGATTTATACCATTTTACGCAGAAAGAAATGAAAATTATTATTCTTACCTTCAATTTTGTTGTTTAATTTGTGTTTGCTCATATTTTAAGTTTATATTTAATTTTCTCCGGTTTTTCGACATTTCAAAAAGGAGGTTGCTAGGGGAGTGGCATTATTCATCTCGGATTTTTGCATTGTTAGACTCGGGCTTCAAGTGAATTTTCACTAAACTTACAATAAAACGCATGAAGGACAAAAACAGTTTAATTATCGAGTGACGTCACCTCCCAGTATAAACGCAAATAAATCAAGAACGGTGGGCTCGATTTCTACATATCTTTCTCCTGAATACTCGGCGCGAACTCTTGCAGAATTTAAGCGGGTAGTCGTCTCCCGATAAGGCATGGGTACGATATCAGGAAAGTTTTCATTTTTACATTTTATTAACACATAATCGGCTGGAATACGATGTGTGGACCTTCAACATTTAAAAATATCTTACGATCGAGACTTTGATTTGTGATTTGCACTATTTCACGTAGAAAGAAATGAAGTTTCTTCTTCTTACTTTCGATTCTGTTCTTTAATTCGTGTTTGCGTATATTTTATGTTTATATTCGATTTGCTCCGATTTTTCAACATTTCAAGGAGTTTCCTAATGTTTTTGGCAATTATTGTTCTCAAATTTTTGCATTGTTGGACTCGTGCTTTAAAGTGAATTTGCACTAAACTTACAATGAAACAAACACATCAAGGACAAAAATCGATTGAAAATTTATGTGAAAAATTTAGTTTAAATATAAAACATATGAAACACGTAGAAAAAAAACTTGAAGTCGGGAGCGAATATTTGAGATATATTATATTGGGAATATTTAAAGCTTACATTAAAAATATCGTTTTGCCTGCAAATTTTATTGGACATTTTAAAGCAAATTACTATATTGATAATGTTTGTGATTAATTTATTTTGGTAATTAAGTAAATCTCTGACGCGTGGGCTGTGCATTTATAGTGATTACTTGATATTAAACAAACTATAGAACATACAGCATGGTGTACCGTCAGAAATAGCGAACAAAACAAAAACTGTTGTGTGCCGGTAAGTGCTAGTCTAAATCATCTAGGAATTAAAATTTAAAACTCCTGAACCGTAAATTAACCCAGAGAGCACTCACACGTTAATAAGAAATAAGGAAATTAAAATTATACTTACAAGTTTTCAGGACGATGATGGCCTACAGGGACCTGTTGTAAAAAAACTAGCCTAAAAAGAAGAAAAGGAACACACACGCACAATCACTCTGGAAATCTCTGGAAAACTCGCTAGATACGTATTTCGGGAGGAACACGAAGAGCGGAGCGGAGATTTATAAGTATTAAATATATAATTATGTGGAAAGTAGGCATCATAAGTTTCGTTTGGATCATCTTCTTACAATTTAAAACATAATTTTTTTTACTGTTTTGTGGCTATTTTAATTTCTTATTTTCTTAATTTAATTTAATGCAATCACCGAGAGCTTTTAAATTTACTTATACACCTCCATTTTTTATTTTCAGATTATTAGGCGTTCTTTACCAGCGAAGCGAAGGCAGCGAAACGCCATATGGGCACGCCTCTTCCGCAGTCCGTTTGTTTCATCTTTATCAAAAAATAAGCTCTCGGATTTTCAAAATTTGTATTTGCCTTTCAAATCATTCATCGAGAGTTCATTTCTGCAATTTCTCTTGGGTTGATTGATGAATAAATTTAGCTGTTTATAGGCGTTCTTTAGCAGCGAAGTGATAGTAGCGGACCGCCTTTTGGGCACGTTCCTCCGCATTCCGTTTGTCCGATGTTCTAATCTTCGAAACTACCAAGCGAATGTTCATGATATTTTGTATTTGCTATTTGGTGAGGTTTGTTTTAAATAAATTTCGATTGTTTTGCTAATTACAGGTGTTTGGGAAATTAATTGGTAAATCGCAAATTCGATATTTCCTTTACATCGCTTCTGATATATATCGTTTTGCACTGCTTACACATTACACCAAGCCATTAAAATTGATCTTTTTTCGCATGATAACATAAACCGTAAATAACGCCTTTGGAAACTGTGTACCCCGACATGGAGTACACCTTTCCATTCTTGTTAACTCTTGTTTTCCTGCCTACCTAAGATGCTTAGTTTGTGCATTGATTAACTGAAGAAAAATCACATTCTCCAACTTTTAAAGCTTGCACTGATTCATTCCAATTATCTAGGAGTCATCTAAAAAATATGATACTGAGTTAGAATAAAGTGGCTCTTGTGCTTGAGCTCGAAAAATATCGGTCACTTTAGCCATTGCCAACTTAGTTAAACCTTTTCGAATCATGTGGTTATGTGGAGTTCGTAAATCCATTTAATGCGAATGTAAGAATGCGATTTTTTATCTTCAAATTAGAACCGATTTACCAGCTGTGAATTAATGTGATGGAATATATATGGACCAGAAAAATGAATGAACATAAATCGGAATTATTCGTCTTGTATCTCAAGTCCATATACGTTTTTCACTAAGCTACATATATTTTCGTGATACCGTAGATATTTTGGATAACTTCCCAGTTTCCGTTTGTCACGAGTTTCATATTGATGTGTAACGAGTTGCGTTTCGTTGGATAAAAGGCACCTATAACTCCGGAAAAAAAATTCGAGCCATGGCCATATATCTCGCCATGTTCTCTCACACAACAACAGTCTAACGGTATAAATCCAACGCATCGATCACAATATAATGTTTATCTTGAATGTTTCCAGTCATTCCATGAAATGGAATCTCGCATGGATCAAAACCTGAGCATCTATTTTATTTAAATATAGCACTCAATCTTTTGAAAATGTTTCTCGCTGGTCAATGTACATAAGTTGCACATACAATTAAAACTCTGCTCTCAACACATAATAGGCGATTTATTATCGGAAATATTCATTACTTTTTTAGCTCAAGCAATTTTACTAAATATAATCAAAGTTTTATCCAACCAACAAAATTCATGGGATATAAAAATATCTATACCAAATTGTCTGTCATTAAAAAGTTATTTCAGCAAAAATTCTTGTAGTTCTCTATATAAGACATTATTTACAAATCGAATGCTATGACTCCCACTGTCACGTCTTCCCAAATTCCCGCTCTAGGTCCGAGGCAGGCACGTCCGCCGCTACCCCTTGCGCCGCGACGAGGGCAACGCCACCACGACTACTCTCGGCCTGGAGGTGGAGGCGGGCAGCGGGACGTTCAGGAGGGGTCGCCTCACCCTCCGTTGCCAGGCCACGCTGCTCTCTGCCTACAACGCATCCGCCGAGCTGGTCATCGAGGAGGAGAGGCCCAGGCTAGCTTCCGTCCTCGGAACCAGGGAATCCTCTTCCGCCCCCGCCGCCTCCGGTCCCGCTCCCCCCGCCTCCCCTGCCTCCTCATCCGCCTCCTCCTCCCCAGACTCCTCCTCAGCCTCCCGAATCCAGGGCCGCCACACCGCCTCCCTCGTGGCCATCACCACCATTGCAGGTGAGAGGGCGCTTACTGTACTGATGAGACTGACAATATTTGGAGGACTGCTCAATGCTTTCTCGCCCACTTTTACTATCGCTATATAAACCCCTCGCCAGTCCTATTTCCATCCTAGCATACAGCTTTCTATTTATCAGTCCTATAGTTTTTTTCAGCTATCTTCTCAGCAATGAGCGTTTATTCATCACTCCTCTCTCTATCTGCATCATTTTTCATTACCTACCTCATCTCTTCATAATTTTGCCATGCGATCTACTTTAATTCGTTGCATAGACCATTAAAAATTACTCCTCTTCCGCGGAGGGCTCATTCTTCTGTTGATACAGTGCCATTACTAATTTACTGCTTGGTGATAAAGTATAATTTTTATCGTAAACGCCTTTTTATCTCGGTATTTTGCATCATACATGCATATTATATGCATATATTTAATTGTCACTCATGGTATATGGTTTTCCTTGATTTAAAAAACTGCGAGCTGCGAACTACAAAAAAACCGTTTAGTGCTTTTAATCTACTTCTCACAATATGTTCTATCCTATTTAAATATCACACTTAGGAAACACGAAATAAGAAAGTTTATATATTTGTTCTAAAATAATGTTTGATGATGCAGCGAAATGTTTTAATTGGATTTTGATATTACTCCACATATTGTCAAGGTTTTTGACCCTTTCAAGGGTATTGCTTTTCATTTGACAAAGATATTAGAGAGCTATTTAAAATTCTGAGATAGAGCCGAAACTGGTAAATATCAGCTATTGTACAGGAAGTCATAAGTATTACGGGTACAAGATGTTTAAAAAAGAATTAAAATTTAATTATACAAAAATTTATTATTTATTTTATGTGAATAATTATAGGTTACATGAGAATTAAATTTTAAAATATCAAATAATTTCGGTAATGTATATTGCCAGAGTTGAAGAACTGAACGATGGAGACAAAAACGCTTTTTTTAATGAGTTGGTATTTTTACTAAATAGAAACTAATCTTTGGCTTTTTTATACTGTAGAAAATTTATGCTCTATCTGACATGAAATATCATTGAGCAACATTTAAAGACGTATTCTTCCAAAGACCAGGCTGTGCATTTCCATGCATAGCATATAGGATAGCAAATAAACAAAAACTCCTTCACCGTAAAAAGGAAGAGAATACTCACACTCACGCTGCAGGTTGCTGATAAACACCGTAGCAGGAGCTAGGTTAAAAAGAGAAATTAGGGATGCTTTCTTTTGCTGTGTCAAAGATTGCAAAAATGTCATCTACGTAACGGAGCCAAGTTTTTGGAAAATATGGGAAGGAAGATTTACAATACTTCTCAAAATTAGTCATGAAGGGATCAGCTATGAAAGGAGAAAGGGAGTTACCCATAGTGGCACTGTATTTTTGCTGATAGAATAAACAAATCGAGCATTGCAACTCATATTATTGACACTCACCATCATATCACCGCAGAAAACCTATCCTTACTCAAATCAATGGAACAATACAATAAACTCGATGCATACAAAAGCATCTACATACATAAAAACAAAAACACGGTCATGAACAACGACTTAGGTCCTATCCCCCACCCCCCTTTTTCAGTTACTCAGTTAACCGTTCCAAATCCTTTCACTTTTTCCCCCTCCCCCAACGGTCACTCCTTGTATATATACCCCCCTTCTCCCTCCCACACTACCGTAGATGATAGCTTAGCTGTCGAAACATCGGTGTCTAGTTTTAATTTTTGGTTCGAATTTACTGTGTGAGTGGATTTAGCATGTTTCTGCATGTGCGTGTCTCTTTTTGACCTAGGAGTTTATTTACTATTGTATTGTTTCACCGTGTCTCGCAACCCTCTCTTTTCATATAGCAGATGGGCATACAAATCTGTTACAAAAGTCACATTTTGTTTGAACCATTTTGACTATTTTTCATGGGCAGGCGTAGCATCTTCTTGAATCACGATTTTCATTTTATTTTCTTGAGTTTCATTATTGCTTACTTTTAAACAATTAATAAATAAATAAAATCTTAATGACCATGAAAACTGATCTTGCAAATTCAAATGTCTTTAAAAAGCCAATGAGGGTTTTGGCGGCCCCTCACTACTCAAAACTGATAAAACTCGGTAACACACTGCACAAATCTTTTTATTAGTCACTAAAAAATGAGTAAAACAATATAATCCAAACAGAACTTATGATGCCTACTTTCCATTTAATCATTTATTTAATTCTTACATTGGCTTTAATAGCTTTAAAATCACAGCTAATATGTTGCTCTTTGTGTTCCCAGATTTCATAATTTATCGTGATAAAATATTACAAATACATCCGAACCTAAAACTAAGTTGATCACGCGCATTTGTGTGGCAAAAATAACGCGTGTAAGTACCAGTGTATACCAAATCTAAGTCAAACAATAGTTGTTGCTATGGCAACACACTCATAATGAGCGATAGAAACTACAAAAACGCCAGTATTTACGCGAAATTCGAAGAAATACGATCTATAAGCAAAATTCTACGATAAAAATTAGAATCTTCATTCCTTCCCTCAAAGAATAGTACAAATTCTGCCCCGATATTACAATTCTAAGATATTTTAATGTACAAGATGGATGCAGATGGAATTCAGATTCCCATGTAAATGAAATGGGAAGAATATTTCCTGGAATAGAACCCAGGACTTTCAATCTTCACAATAAAAACTATCCTCGGGAGCTCGGCTTCGAAAAACATAAACTTGGACGAACAGCTCAGAAAAAAAACCAGTGCTGGGGTGTGCCAAAACGGAAAAATTTTATTTGAAAATAATTTTCAACGCTAATTAAATGAGCTCACATCTACTTCACTTCTACTCTCCATTTTGCCCCCGACTAAGCGCTGCTAGACCACTCCTCAAATTCCAGCGCTTATATCCAAGATCTCCCGCGAGGTGCGGCGCCGGAAGTTCGTCCGTAACCTGTTCTCCGATCCATTCCTGGGTAAACGCAGCCATCGAAATAATGACGTAATTGGGTGACTGAGAGATACACAGCAGAATAGGGATTTTTGCCGTCGATGCTTTGCGTGAAAAGACTTGTCGAACGAATGGAAGGGAATTTTGATGACGACTTCATCGATTCACGCCTGCGCCATTTTGTGAATCGTTGATTTTAAAGCACCTACAATTATGGTGGCTGGTGTAAGTTTTGAGCTAGAATAAATTTTATCTTTATCTTTAGCGCATATTTTCCGAACTACTTTTTTCACCCTACACAGGAGTATCCTCTAGTTCGTTACGGCAATTCAAAGTATCAGTAACTTATTTCTTTTAAATCCAACGAGTTTGATATGTATACACCCACAAATAAGTATTTATACATAATAATTATAGTAGGTGATACTTTTTAATAAATGAATGCACCTACCAATTTATAGAGCAATAAGTAGCAGTTGGAGAAACGAGTTTTTCTTGAAATTTTCGCAAGTATTTCTAAGTTGCTTAGTTATCAATTTTAAATTACTAAGTACATTTAGAGAAACGAAATCTTCATTTTCATCTCTGTTACAATAATTTTAAGAAATTCCAATTCATGAGGAAAAAGATCTACACATAATTCTGAAATGAGTTAGTCCTTTTTTCCAGCATAATTTAATACTGTTTTACGGCTCTGGTAGATATATCTTTTTTGTTTTGCTTAAATGTGATAAGCGTGTAAATATTGGATAATAAACTGAAGGAATTAATGGATCATATGATCCCTATGCTTAAGGCATAAGCTGAAATAATGTTAAATTTGGAAACGGGAGAAAAATCTGCTTTGACTGAGAATCGAACCCGGATCTTCCACTGGCCGAGCGGATATTCTACCACTTAACTATCGTATCAGAAAGGAATGTTTTCTTAGGTTAGGACCGGGCTAGCCAAGTTAGTATCAACCAGCCCCAACGGATGTCGTCAAAGAGATACATCAAAGAAAACTCCTACTCTCTCAATTGTAGCATTTCCTAATTATAAATAGATGGAATTAACCTATAAACGGGCAAGCGGGGTCATATTTTACCCCACTCAGTTGTTTTTCTTATTATTGTGAAAAGTTTTACTTTATGCAACTTCTCGATTCTTTATGTTTATTTGCTACTAAGTTCCTTCTATGTGAATGAAAATTATTATAATTTGTTTCATATAACAAGATAAATAATAAATGTAGGATTGGGGTTATTATTGACCCCACTACTAACTAACCATATGTTATGAGTGTAAGAATTTTAAATTGCTACTGCATACATATATAATTGCGGAGATTATATATATTATTGTAAGTGTAAAAAATGTTACATAAAAATTTAATTGTATTTTGAAGCTATTTTCATACCATTATATTCAAATTTGCCTCATTGTAAGGAAATAAATGAATTATCAAAATCAACAATAAACAAATATAATTGTTAAAATGTTTTGCAACAGTAATATTTCTTAACCATTTCATTATTTAAAAAATAATCCATATTTCTTTAGTTAAGTTGCTAACTATTTAAATATATGGGGTCAAATCTGACTCCACTTGCCCGGTTACGGTACAAATTAAGCTTATGCGTTCAAAGGTTAATGGGTCATATGATCTCTATGCCTCGGGAATAAGCTGGAATAATGCAAAAATGCGAAACAAGAAAAAAATCTTATATGACCGGGAATGGAACCCGTGTCTTCCACCTGCCGGGCGGATATTCTTCCACTTAACTACGATAGTATTATTTCTCCTGTTTCCAAATTTCCCAATTTACTGGAGAATAATAATTTATTAAGATATTATTCTGACAATGAGAGGTAATTTCATAAACATAGAATATTCTACAACAAATTAAATGTACATTGCCTCAATTGCAGAAAGTGCAATAAATATAGACACAACCAGAGATTGCATGTAAGAGACCTGTGCATTCGCCCTATATCCATCACATCGAATTTAAGCGCTCAATCCTAATGCTACCTTCAGCATTCAGCGCTAGGGATCATATGTTCCATTAAAGCCCTCACAAAACCATCACAATCGTTTTCCAGTGTATAAACGGATACGGAAGTGAAATTAGTATGTAAATCGCTCATCAACCTCTGAGATACTCGGTGTGTAATTTCCCTCCAATGAGTCCCACCGCACGTCGTTAAACAAGCAGGGTCGTTGGGAAACGAAACAGAAGATTCAAACATAACAGCCGGGAGCTACGTGCGATACAGCTGTGTATGCGCATAAGTCGCAGTTTCAAGTCTTTCGAAGGACAATGTCATTTGCATTGCATGCATGCATAATCAACACTCCACCGCTCCAAAATAAAGTCCTCGGATAAATACCGTGACGTCACCCGTAAAACGAGGGTCGATGGAATGCGACTCCGGGTTAACCAATCCAAATCTTCGTTTATCAAAACAAGATTGCGCATCAGAAAGATTTGGTTCAGCAAAAATTGTACCCCAAGATAAAGCATACAGAAACCCCGAAATCTTTGTTCAAGACCTACTCATTTCCCGAGCACCTCATCCACTCCTACATTCTTAACTCCACAACTCTCCTCATCCTACCTATCCATTTCCCTCTTCGTCTTCTATTCGCTCCTTACTTCACTCACTCTTCCGTTCTTCTTTATTTATTTACTAGCGTAATTGCTCTTCAAATATAAGGGGTATCCGTAGATTAAGTAATTAATTAAAGGCATTTCTCATCCTTCCTCCTTTTCTCTCTTCCTCTCTCCAATCTTCCTCCCTCCCATTCTCCCTCCCTCTCTCTTGAAAAATAGGCTTCCTAGACTCAATATCGCCGTAATAAAGACCATTATCTATCTATTTCTCCCTTTCCCTCCTTCTCTGTCTCCCTCCCTCTCTCTCTCCCTTTATCTTTCTCTTCCTTATTATCTCTCTCCCCCTCCCTCTTCCCCTCGCTCCTCTGGAAAAATACACATACTTTTTAGTCTGAATCTCGCCCTAATAAAGAACATTATCTATCTATCTCTCCCTCTTCTCTGTCTACCTCCCTCTATCTCCTTTTCTGTATTCCTCCCTCTCTCCTATCTCTTTCTACTATGTCCCTCTCTTTCTTTCTTCCTCTCTCCCCTTCTTTCTCGCTATCAAAGCGTACTTTCCTTACGCATATAGTATATGGGTTGAGATGACAATACGATCCAATCTCGAGGTTTAACAATGACACGGTCGGCAAGGTAACATATCGTTAAAACGCTTTATTTTTCCAATAAATATGATTTAAACGAAGAAATTGAGCAATTTTGTATCTTAGGCTTGAATATGACGGTAAGAATAAGAAACAATTTATTTTTCTTTAAAACGGTTTAGGTATGAAGATTGTCGGTTATTTATTTATAATTTTTATTTGTAAAAGAGTAAAAGTCTGAAAGTCCAAAAAACGATTTTTGCGTGTTATCTTATGGTAAATAGAAATTATCTACTGGAGTCGAACCCGGATCTTTTTGAGGAATTCTTAGTAAACGAGCGGAATTACCGGTTGAACATCAACGGGACTTTTTAGTAGGGTGGGCCGAAATTCCACTTTTATAAACTATCGTCTTGCTATAGGCGTCAAACCTGTGGTTCGGCATACACAGTGATGCGGAATCCATGGCACAAAACCCTGAGTCTACGAAACCACCTCAAAGTCTTCAATTTTTTAAGAAAATTTTAAGGTTTTGGAGCATGCTAAATTTTAATGATTTCTCAGCCGCCGTGATGTCTTAGTGTTGAAAATTGTTCTTATGACATGTACCATCATTTAAGTACCCGTTTGGGACAAGTCAGGCCCAGAGGAAGGGGGTCGGGGGTGGGGTGAGAAGGTAGAATGGTGAGTATTTTTGCACAACATAACGTGTCTCATCAGGGTGGTGAGGGTGTTGGTGGTAGTGAGGATGGTGGTGGTAGCGAGGGTGGTGGTGGTGGTGAGGGTGGTGGTGGTGGTGAGGGTGGTGGTGGTGGTGAGGGTGGTGGTGGTGGGGAGGGTGGTGGTGGTGGTGAGGGTGGTGGTGGTGAGGGTGGTGGTGGTAGCGAGGGTGGTGGTGGTGGTGAGGGTGGTGGTGGTGGGGAGGGTGGTGGTGGTGGTGGTGGTGAGGGTGGTGGTGGTGGTGGTGAGGGTGGTGGTGGTGGTGGTGAGGGTGGTGGTGGTGGTGAGGGTGGTGGTGAGGGTGGTGGTGGTGGTGAGGGTGGTGGTGGTGGTGGTGAGGGTGGTGGTGGTGAGGGTGGTGGTGGTGGTGAGGGTGGTGGTGGTGGTGAGGGTGGTGGTGGTGGTGAGGGTGGTGGTGGTGAGGGTGGTGGTGGTGGTGGTGAGGGTGGTGTTGGTGGTGAGGGTGGTGGTGGTGGGGAGGGTGGTGGTGAGAGGGGTGAGGATGGTGGTGGTGAGGGTGGTGGTGGTGGGGAGGGTGGTGGTGAGGGTGGTGAGGATGGTGGTGGTGGTGAGGGTGGTGAAGATGGTGGTGGTGGTGAGGGTGGTGAGGATGGTGGTGGTGTTGAGGGTGGTGGTGGTGAGATTGGTGGTGGTTAGGATGGTGGTGGTAGTGAGGGTGGTGGTGGTGGTGAGGGTAAGGGCGGTTTTGTTGGTAAGGGTTTTATATTTGGAATTATCAGAGAGCAATTATTTACGTTCATAGTTTAATTTTGTTTGTTGTATTTATTTAATTGTGTTTTTTTATTTAATTTCTGACACCTGTGCGCGAATCTGGAGCATAATAAACTCGATGTTCTTCCAATGATAAGACATATTATTGACTAATTATTGATAGTAGCGTAAATTCGTGTTTTAAAAATCTTGTGTCCAACAGATGAGTTTATTCATGTAAATTAAGCGCAATCAGGTCTCTCGCTTAAATATAAATATATATATATATATATATATATATATATATATATATATATATATATATATATATATATATATATGTGAATTTTATCCAACCCGGATTGATTTTACTTCAGAAGTTCGATTTTACCCTATCTAAATATTCTACCTATTAGGACAGTGTGCCATTTGAGGTGATGACATCAGCGTTAGTCATAAAATGGGAATATTCTTTTATCATTATATATAGACGTTCCTTACAGAGGAGGAGGAGGATATAGGAGGATACTAATGTTTAGGCACTTCCAGATGAGCTGTAGATTCGAATTTTTTTTCTTAGGTAGGATTTTGTGCAAAACCGACTAGAAAAAACGAAAATCTTGAAAAAGTGCAACAATGAAGCCGCTAAAAATTCGCAATTGTATAAACAAATTTTCAAGGTTTACGTATTTTCGAATGTGCTACGTAGCTGAAATTTTTTTGAGAGGTAGAAAATGTAATAAAACGAAATAAGGATTATAAAAATGTTGATAAAAGTTAGTTTGTTTGGCAGTTAAAAATTCTTAGTGTATAAACAAACAGGTAAATGTTTAGATACTACCGGGCAAGATAGGGTGCTGAAATTTTTAAGTTATTTATAAATTAGTCTATACAAACGAAAAATATTTTCAATGTATCCATAAAATTGTTATTGCGGCCGTTAAAAATTAATTAATTTTAAACAATTAGATAAATGTTGATTCATTTCTAAATGTGCTACAAATTTAAAATTTGGCGGAAATGTGTGGCATTATTAACCCAATGTGGAACATTTATAATATTCCTAAAATTTCAAAAATTAGTGATTGTTTTACTGCATTAATTTTCCAGAAGGAAAAAACGAAAATCGGTCCCGAGGAGAAATCTTGTGAATTAATGAAATATTTCCCATGATGAAATAACTCTCAGAAAAATTAATGTTTTTTCCAAGCTGAGATTAAATGCTTGCAGTATGCAAGCACCTTTTACTAGCATAATATATTAGCGTAAAATCCTGTTGAATTTCAACGGGAGATCTAGAAGGGTAATATCTTATTACGTGTTTCTAGCGAGGGGAGAGGAATAGGGAAAGGAACATGGATTAAAACAACAAGAAGTCCTCGGGATTTAACAATGCCATTGTCGTCAAGGTATTAATTATTACAACTTCAAATTTTGTCTGTAATGGGAATAAACGTGAAGTGCGAGCTATTTCGAATCGAAGATGAAAAAAGACTGTAAGAATAAGAAACCTTGATCATTCTTCTTTAAAATTATGCAGGTCCGAAGTTTGTATGTTAATTTGTCGAATTTAAATAAGCAAATGAGCAATAGTCTGTACTATGAAAACTCAATCTTTAATGTATTTTCTAATGGAAATTTTACCAATTTTCGCAACCTCTCCTTGTAAGATTTCCCCAAAATATATTAATTAAATGTAGGCGAGAAAAGATTAACAGAATAAGAAACTTTATAGTTTTTTTCTTTAAATGGGCTAAATCCGAAGATCATAGGTTAATTCTTTTTAATTTAGATCTCATAAAGAATAAAAGCCTGCAAGTCGAAAAGTAGATTTTTACGTGTTATCACATGACAAATGGAAATGCCTACCTTGGAGTCGAACCTAGGACTTCCTTGGAGATGCTTTTTCGTCGTCATCTTAAAGCATCTGAATCGATCATTCCTGCCAAATATCAAAAATGTTTCTTCTTCCATTATTGAGTTATTCGCATTTTTATAGCGTGACAGAGGAAGTCACAAAGGGACAAAAGTAATCTTTTATTATTGTTAGATTAGACTAGCGTAATTGCCCGTGTTACAAATAGTAAAAATCATTTTGGGCAAATAGAAATTGTTTGACGAAGAGATACATTACGCTATACAATTCTTATATGCCAAAAACTATTTTTAATTTATGGAACATTAAATTTTGTCTCACTTACCCTCTCTCTCACCCTCTGTCTCTCTCTCCCTCTTTCTTCCTCTCTCTCGCATTAAAACGTCATAAAATTATTCCAAATATATTTTATTTCGTAATGAAAAATCAGTAAAACTTGCTATGTTCTGGTTTGGATTTCATGCACAATCAAATCAGTGTTTTTGAAAATTATCTTTCTTTTAATTATATTGTTAAAAAATTATTATCATAAAGGCCAAATATTTATCCAAATATTTTCTGAAATATGAGTAAAATCAAAATATAATATCGGAAGAATCTACAGAAATTTACTTGACATATTTGAGCTAATTATATATTACGAGCGGAATTATCCGTTGAACTCGTTGTAGTGTGATTAAAATATAACTTCTGCGGTGGGTGTGTAAAAACATATATATATATATATATATATATAGTAAATGTAATTCTTTGATTAATGAATAAATTCCTGACAATCATTTGAATTCTCCCAGAAAATGAAGCGCTTGAAATTTATTACATTCTGGCATCAATATACGACTTGATTTGCCACTCTTTGGTTCCGTTATTCTTCCTCTTCGTATGATTACTGAATAATAATATTCTTCAATTATTAACGTTGCAATCTATTAAGTTTGACATTGCGCGAAGCGAATAACACAATTATTTCGTCTATTTGAAGGCTAAATAGACGCTAATTTATCGGAGGCAACAATGAGGTTCGCCTTGGCAACACCCGGAAAGAGTACGAAAAAGCCATAAAAGTTCGAAAAGAAGTGCGTGTTTCTGACAAATTCTTCCGTTTAACATCTAAAAATCGCAAGAATATGAAATTTTATAATATTTAACCGTCAAATAAAACAAATATGGAGAAATTTGGTTTATATTTACATATTTTAATGAATGAAGGAAATAAACCTTGAAAAATCGAAAATCCCATGTAAACTTATGAGAAATCGGGACTCCGGGAATTTTTCCGGGATGCTTGATTTTTCTAGAGACCACCTCATGGGGTTTTAACAATTGTGAAAGTTTCAGCTCTTTACTCTATTAAAAAATGTCCAAAAATACCGAGACAGACGGACACTTCAGAATTATTATATAAGAATTTAAAATGTAATAAAGTTATATTTAGTTTTATGAAGTCTCACCATTTGGAAATGTCATTCGATCGTAAAAAATGTTTTAGACTGAATTATAATTTATTATTGTAATTTTTGTATCGCAGCTCCTTTTGTTCCTATGCAAGTGCTACGTCGTCCTCTTCCTCCATTTCTGCTCATTTCCATTCCCTTTTCCTTCCTCCATCTAACTATTTAATAGATTTAGTATGTGTTATACCAGTGTATAAAAGTCTGATCCGTATTAATGCACTAAAATGGTGCATTTATTAAGCATGAATATGAGGCCAAGAATAGAATTAAACTCTCTGGAACATACTATATTGTGAATTATATATTTTTTAATTTTCAGTCCACATAAAATATCGTTTCATTAAATTAAAATTTATTAGTTTTATTCAAAGGAATTGCAATATATCCTCCCGCAAAATATCGCCACAAACGGACATTTATTTCTTTAATTACCATGTCAACCCTAAATAAACGAATTCTGATTGCATCATAAATTTATTTCAAATTTCAATTTTCTATCTACATCCTTGATCGAGTTATTCGCGTTTTGATAACTTTACACTCAAACCAACGAAAGGGCTACAATTATTTCACTCTATAATATTTTCACATGCTCGGGTTTGTTTATTAAAACGTCCAGCACCTTCCTCAGATTTTCATACCATTTCTATTTCATTCACATTGAATTTAGCTCATTATTACGATTTGAAATCTTTTTGAATAATATTTCAGCTTTTTAGGTATTTCTTCTCGTAAATAACGCAACGAATGTATTGATTGCTATGAAAATCATTTTCCTCTCCTTCCGTCTTTCTCTTTTTCTTTTCTTAAATCCATAAGGATTGGAATAACAATAGGATTCCGGGGTTTAACAATGTAATTGGTAGGCAAGGCAACATCCCGATAAAATGGCAAGATTTCCCCAAAATATGTGAATTAAACGTTAACATAAAGAATTTCTAACTGTAGGCAAAACAAGATGAACAGAATAAGAAACCTAATGTTTTCTTTAAAATGATTAAGATCCGAATATCGTAGGTTAGTTCTTTCTAATGTTAATTTCAAAAAGAAGAAAATCCTGCACGTCAAAAAGACGATTTTTACGTGTTATCTAACGGGGAATGCAAACCTTAGATGTTTTTCGTAAATTATCCTTCGCCACAGCATTTTAAAATCCGAGTAGATTATCTCTTCCAAATGTCAAGTTTATATATGCATATTTGATTTAGTTATTCGCGTTTATAGAGCGTGACATGGACCAACGGACCAACATAGAATTTTATTATAAGGGGGGACTAGAGTAATTGCCCGTCAAATATGTCGGGTATGTGCAGATTATGTTAAAATTAAGGTACTTCCCATTCATCCCCCTTTCTCTCTACCTGCCTTCTATTCTCTTCCCTCCCTCTCCCCCTATTCTCCCTCCCTCCTATTCTCTCTCCCTTATATTCTCTCTTCCTCCTATTCTTCCCCCCTCATTTTCTTTCTCCCTCCTATTCTCTCTCTCCCTCGTATTTTCCCGCTTTCTTCTTCTCATTCTCCATCCCTCTCTCCCTCTTATTCTTCATCCTCTTTTCTTCCCATCCTCAATCTTTCTCCCACCCATTCTCTTCCCTTTCTTCTAAAAGTAAATCAGTTTTATTCGGAGGAAGTTCAGTATATTTCCCCTCAAAAAAACGCCAAAAACGGACATTTATTTCTTAAATTACAATGCCACCCTTAAATTTAAAAAAAATTCTGATTACCTCATTATATAAATTTCTGCAAAATTTCAATTTTCTATCTACATCATTGATTGAGTTATTCGCGTTTTAATAGCTTGTCCCTCAGACCAACGGAATGAAAACAGCCTTTTATTATTTTTTTGTGATTTTTTGATTCTTTTAAATCTCAATTTCTCTCCCAATTTCCAAAACCGTCCTCGAGTCCTCCATTCTTCCACCTAACTCCCGTAACATATCGCACAATCCTTCACGCTATAAATATTTTTCATGCTCGTTTTATTTATTAAGACGTCCAGCAAATACCTCCGATTTTCATACCGTTTCTATTTCAATAATATTGAATTTAGCTCATCATAACAATTTTAATGGATCTTTCTCTCCTACATATACCCTTTTGGTTTTCTCTGTATCACCTGATGATGACGCTAAGCGTCGAAACCTAGGTCGTGTCCGAATAAAATAGTGGAAAATTACAAGATTTTTATTTAGTAATCAAAACGTTTAACATGAATAATTTCTAACTGTAGACAAAAAACAATGAACAGCATAAGAAATCTTGTAATTATTTCTTTAAAATGGTATAGATCTAAAGGTTGTCTTTTTTTCTAATTTTAATCTCAAAAAGAAGAAAAGCTTGCAAGCTAAAAAGCCGATTTTTACGTATTATATTATGGGGAATGCAAATCATCGTCTGGAGTCAAACTCGGGACGTTTTTCGAAAATTTGTCTTCATCACATGAATTTAATATCTAAATAGATTATCTCTGCGAAATTTCAAGTTTATATCTGCATATTTGATGGAGTTATACGCGTTTTAAAAGCGTGACATGGACCAACCAACATAGCTTTTTATTATAAGGAGGATAGGATTCCTCTTTCCTCCACACGCAGTCAAACCTTATTTTCCATCTCACTCACTATTTTCCTCCAAAATATTCAGTCATCGTTTACTTCCCTCTCATCTCTCCCATCCGTTTTCTTTCCCACTTGGCTAAATCTTACAAAAGATGACATCCATAGATAATCTTCAAAACATATGTATATTTTGTTATCACTCCTGCCATCTATCTTCGCATCTCCAGTTAGCTCGTCGTTTCCTTTTTCTTTTCCCCGTCGATCCTCCCCTTATTCCATCCCTACTCATACGCGAGACCTCTCTCTCGTGCCTCCCTCCCCCGCCCAACCTCTCTCGCCCTCTTTCCTTCCCTTCTCCTTCTCCGTACTTTCCTTTAACCCTCTTCGCAACATATCCTCGGTCATCATTCCCCTTCGCTCAATTCCTCCCCAGTGATTCGCAATTCCTTCTTAACTTCTGCAGCACTCATTTTCCCTTTTACAGCTTTCCTCTCAATTATAATTAAGTAGATAGACAGGAAGTTCTGCATCATCTCTGTCAATTCAAGAACAAGCACATCAGAAATACTTGTCTCAGGTAACTTCAATTGCCGCAGGAGATACCTACCCGAGGCAGGTATTTTTCAGGAGCTTCTTCTTGAATTTTTCAGTCATAAGACGAGCGCGATAATTCCCTGTTGAATCTCTGCCAATGTTTCCCTCTGCCCAGTCAAATCTATACTGCAAATAGTTACGGAAAAATAGATTAGTTTCTGATTTTCTTCTGCCCATATCTTATTAGGAGTTTTTTTATTAACCGCCAAGCTCTAAAGCGGCAGTCCTCCTCAGCCTTTTCAATATAGCGAACACAGCTATACTTGAGCAAAAATAGTAATAATCATAAATAAACTAAAAACAACGTCATAGTTATTAAAAATGTCCTTACGTAAGTTTGGAAAGAAAACAGGCGAACAGATTAAATTACTGGTGCTAAGTAAGGTGATTTTAGGCATCGTTGAATAGCACAGCGGTTCTCGCAGTGCGTCATGCTGGGAACCCTTACTCTAAATTTTGGCTGTGCAATTATTATCTTGGATTAGATGAGACAGTGTAATTAATTTCTCTCCATATTCCTCAGGATTCCAAGGCAATTTTAGACCCACACTTCAGAGTACATTTACTCAATTCCTTTCTCTCCGATATCAAGTGCAAATAGTTTCAAAATTATATTAACCCTTTAAGCACATAGCATACTTTGAATATATTAATGTATTACATAGGCAATAATTGACCAGACGATTAGAAAAAGATTGCAATATTTTTAACACGAAAACTCTTTATCAACTTAAATAAAGATTACTTTTACCAGAAAATAATAATAATATATCTGGCGTAGTATAAACAAACTAAAACAATTTCAGCATCCGTTTTTAACAATGCGAGACGTGGGTCATTTTTATCCATATAAAGCATTCAAGGTTACATAAGAATTTAAGTGAGCTTCCCCTCGCATCTTCACAATATCTTCGTCCTCGGAGCATCCATCCTCCGCCCACCTCCTCGTCTTACCGCAGTCACCTCCTCTCTCTCCCTTTTTCTCTCCCTCTTCCCCCCTTATCTCTCTCCCCTCTCTCTCCCTCTCTCTGTCTCTCTCAATATAACCTCAGATTCTGTCTTTTATACAGAGAGATAGTATAGCAACGACTCTTATCTTTTTCATCTCCACACAGCACAAATAGCCGCGAGGCAAGGATCCTCCGCCGATACTTCGATGGATCGGACTCGGCACAGGTCTCTCTATCCTCCGATTCTTCCCGTGCGGAATAAAATGAGTTTTGAGTCCGCGTCCGACCCAATAAACGAAATTTTCCTTCCATTTCCCGTGCTCATCCTCTCTGTCTCTCTTCTCTTCCCTCCCCCTATATCCATCTCCTCCACTATCCCCCGAGGAGAGAGAGAGAGAGAGATATTCGGTGGGTTTGGAGCATCTGGGCCGTGTTTGTGGAAGGGAGGAACCAAGAATGGAAGATCATTACAACGCCTCCCTCGGGGCTTTCTGCGCCTGCTACCGCTCCTTTAACTAATCCTCCCGTTTTCCTCATCTGATATTCTCTCCTCCGTCACATATCACTCCTCTACCTACAAACACCAGTTGTTCATCACTGAGTTCCATCTAAAAAGATATATGGAATTCGATTTCCTCGTAATTTTAAAGTTGGACCTTAAAAAAACTTGGAATCTAAGGAAATTTGCACTGAAGTTTTGGTCAATTTCATATAGTGTCATTTAACATTCAGTTTTCGACATAAAACTACACAATGAAAACACAAAGCTGCACAAATGGAGCCTAATATCTTGTAAATGATAATTTCCTAGAATTAAAACTTGCAGAATCCCTACCCTCTGCTGGGAAAAATCCTTTAAATGGATTTATCAGTGTACTCTGTGATTCTGTTCATAAGTGCGAGATTTTAATTTCTATGTACTTTGTCCTCCTACAATCCAACTTCCTGTATTTCGAGAGCCAATCTTTCAAGCATTGCCTATACTGGCAATCGTTCCTGTTAAAAACCGTCATTTCATTCACTTTCATCATGTCGGATCTTCAGTCCGATTCATTTTCCCCTTTACTTTTTTCCTTTTGTTTCACATCATTCCTTGCTCGACTTTACCCTTTATTGTTTGATTTATTACTTTTTTCTTTTAGGTGCATTCATCCATCGTAATTTTTTAATTATGGATATAACGCTGCTTATGTGCGAAAATGACAGAACAAGTTTCATGGTAAATTATAACGAGGCAAAAGTCTTTTAGTACCCGTTATTTTGATTCATCCTTACTCATTATGTGGAATATTGTGTTAAGTATTCTTGCCTCGGACTCATTGTGCATAAAATTGCAGGTTATTTATTATTCCCTCTATATAGAACATTTTTGTTTATTTCTATGAAATTCCTAGCTTAATTTATCATTTATTTGTACAAAATCGTTTAATAAATTTGTTTTTTACAAATTATCTATGAGTTTTCAACATGAAATTCCACAAATTTACGGCTACAACAGTCGAATTTATTCATTGTAATATTTAATTTTTATCTATATGCGAGTGCGATTCCAAAAAGTTAATAAGCCCATGTAATCAATAAACTAACCAAGGATCTGGTGGACAAAGGAAACCGATAACGTAAAAATGCATTCAATAAAAAATGCAATTTTCAAAAAGTAGCAGAAAAATACAATAAAGTTGCTCGCATATTTTAGAAACCTGAAAATGAAATCCTAAGCATAAAGTCCAGAAGACATTTTAATTAACTTTAAATGTTTTTAAAAAGATCATTAAATGTATTCAGAATTATAACTTCTGGTACATTTTATAGATGGACTATCTCTATCTCCATTTAGAATCTCAGAAACTTTGCTGTGGCCTCATAAAGCAGCCAATCGGATGCCATCTTCACTCTCATATCCTCGTTCCTTCATCCTCCCCTTTTCATCCCCGTCTCTGCTCGCTCCTACTCCTCTAAAAACTCTTCATCCATTCATTAAGTGTACTCATTGACGCTGTGTGTTTTTAAAACTTTCATTTTTAACGTGCCGTCATAGTTCAAGAGGATTAATTCAGCCGCAAGCCTTATAAAAGTTTCTTTTCGATCAGCTGTTATTTTCAAAACGATTCATTTTCTTATACTAACAAAACAAAATATTGCAGCAGATGCAGTAGATAGTTTTTCCAATGAACTTTTGAGAAACTCATGTAAATGACGGCTTTCGCTGGAAATTTACTTAGAGATGTATTTAACTTTGATACCAAATGTTTCCATGAACAAGTTCTTCTTATAAACTAGTTCTAAACTCATTTTACAGCGTAAATTCATTGTTGGTAATTTTTGCATTCGAAGTAAAATTTCAGTGCAGTACACAGTTCTTTTACACTTGGCTACACGTTCTTTGCTTAGATCAGATAAATGCTTCCAAAATAAGAAATTCGTATTGCACCCTAAAAAGAGTATTTTTCGAATCAACATCAATGGCACGATTATACTTTAGTGATTACTTCACCAAATACACGCTCAGATCTGCGATTTGGTGGTATTTATAGAAGTTACATTTGTAACCATCAATTCCAAAACAGCGCAAGTCCACATTTTTACACTATGGGGCATTCCATGTCAACCAGATCACTTTTCTCCTTCAATGTCATGAATGTTTACCAAATTAGGATATTTTGTAGGGATCGTGGAGTTGTTGCATGCATGTTCATTAGGCAGAAACAGTTCGCACCTGTAGGGCTTGATTGCCTACCAATCAGGCATATTTTTTTTTAATAATTGGAATGGCGGTATATTGTTAAGAGCGATAAATCACTTAATTAAATAATGTAATCAGGAAGGACAATTAACAGATTTTATATAGTTTTTTATGCGCTTTCACGTTATTTAACGCGCGTAGAGCTAACTTGTAATTTTAAATAAGAAATTTGACTCTGAAAAATAATTTTATATTTTATAAAATATATGACCATTTTCATTTTCATCGAACACCTCTTAAAAGTAAGCCCGACATGTGTTCATTGTTGCCACAAAACATCAATATGAAGGTATATGCTGTTGGATCGCTACAAGGCAAAAGTATTCCCGCGCAGAAGACGGAATGCGCTGCTTGCCATGGGGGGGAGGATGTTGTCGGTTGGATGGAAACCACTTTCCAGAAAAGAAAGGAAAAAGAAAGAATCAAAGAAAGAAAGAACATAACAGGAGGTGAAAATTTGAAAAAGTATCGAAAAAAATAAATGTAGTTATTAAGAATTTACGAATATTATCACTCACCAGGAAGTCACTGTTTTCGCTTGTTTTGTTTTGGAAACAGGAAGCCATCAGGGGCAAAAGAGTACCACTTGATAAGAAGCCGTCCATCTGCCGTTAGAATAAATGCATATTGCACGTGAGTGTGTGGCATTGTCTTATCTTGGTCAAATCGATTTTGAAGAAAGTTTTGCTGCCGTGTGATCTGCCTTACTGCTGTAGAAAATCTATAGGTAAGGTCTTCTTGCGCCCAATTTTACAGAGCCAGAGGAGTTAGAATCTGCTGATTTGCTGGTAGCTGCAGGCTGGGCACAAGCTGCAAGTCTTTTCAGATATCCTCCGATCCCATCACAAGGCCCTTTCTCAAGAGCTGTGGCATAGAAATGCCAATCGGCGTGTTTAAGCAGATTTGCGAAATTGTATCTGTTCTTATGTTGGGAAGTTCGGTCCGTGAAGTAAATACTTTTTTAGGATGGAAATGTTCTTTCTGGTAAATAATTATCTATTTCCTTTTGGCTCTCGTAGACTGCAACAGTGTTGTGGAAGAGATAGTCCGAGAGTATGGCGGAACTCCTGTGCTTCAACGCATTCTCTTCCTTTAAGTAGAGAACAACAATATGTATGGATAATTGTGCGTTGTTCCAGTGGAATGCTTAAGATGCATCTTGTGCTACAAATGCAGTTTTCTGCAAAGTCACATAAAATTACGAACTCTCCATCTTTTAATGTGTCCTTTCTGTCTTTCTTGAAGTCCACGATTTGGGTGCAAGAGTCAGGATCTGAACCTTTTCGAAATCTTTTGTTGATTTTTCCACAATTTTTTCTTTAATCTGTCGCAGTATCTCCGCCGGAGCAACATCTTCTTCCTTTGATTTTGAAAATGAACTCGAAAACGCCGCCTTTGGTGACTCTCCCCTCCTTGCCTTTTTGATATTTCGTATATTTAATTTTCTTTCGCTTAATCGCTGTTTCTCCCGCTAAGAAAGTGTTATGTTCAATTTGTCAATGTCATCTTCAGAAAATTCGTCACCACTAAAAAAATCTCTTTCTGTTGGTGCGTGACACGATGAAGGGCTTGTAATACCTACACTCACGTCATCAGCACTCTGGTAAGAAAATACAACCGGGATTGTGATTACAGTGTTCAAGAAGTACATAACTCTGTCGAAATTGTAGAAATTTTGTTACATGCGTGGAATAACTAATATAGAAATAATGTTTAAAATAGCGCTGCCAGCAGAAAATGACGTAACATTCTCGAAACGCAAACTGTTAAATTAATTTCGTAGCGAAATCTTAAAATTAAGAAACTTGTTAGTCATTATAAAAAATTACTTTGTTTTTCTTTTGCTTAGCATGACTTCTCTTATTTCATTACATTTTTATTTTACACGTTGGGGACCGATATCATTTTGGATATATTTTGTTTCGCAAAATCGTTTATCCCAACGATTCCAAGGAACGAGATCCTTGCGATAAATGAAGACTTACTGCATTATAAAATTAAGCAAGATAAATAGCATATTTTGCGAAAAATCGTTTAAATGCCCGGTTCCACGTGGAGAGGTTGGATTTAAATATTCGGTCGTCAACGTGTTAACGGTTTCCGGAAACAAGACGCATTAAAACTACGAAAATTTTCTGAGATAAGTAAATTGTTGGACATCAGAAGAACACTGACGTTATTATTTATAAATTCTCTCCGACCACCAAGAATGGTGGCTAAGAAGTCGCACTAAAAGCACTTGAACTGTGTTTTCTACAAGAGGCTTAAAAGTTTTTCTAATGATGTATTCAAAGACTTCTCAAATTGAAGGTTCGGTCTTACGGATCGTGTCAATCTTCCACCCACAGTTGAAACACAGCTTGGATCCTGATGCAATACTTCCCCATTTTCGGTATTTGCTCTGTACTTACGTTTCGCAGACATTTCACTCTGACGTGATTCTTTTCCTCAAAAGGATTGCAACACATTATTAGCCAAAGCCATAGTAATCACTAGACAGGCAATCCTCCGCTTTAAATGTTCCTTATGCATGAGAGAACAACACGCCAGCTCTCACACACAATAACTCCAGCATGAGTGGTAACTTTTCTCATCAGCCGTCTTGCTTACTGCGTCGAATTTTCTGCGCCTGAATATTTATTATCTTGTAGCGGTCTAACGGCAAATACCTCCATATTGGTGTTTTTTGGCAAAAATGAAGACATATTGGGCTTAGTTTTAAGAGGTGCATGATGAAAATAAAAATGGTCATACTTTTGATAAAATATAAATATATTTCGCAGAGTCGAATTTCTTGTTTAAGATTACAAGTTAGCTCAACGTGCGTTAAATGATGTAAAAGCGCATTAAAAACTCTATAAAATACGTTAATTGTTCTTCTTGATTACTTTATTTAATTGAACGATTTATCGCTCTTAACAATATACCGCCACTCCAATTATTTAAAAAATATGCGTGATTGGCAGGCAATCACGCCTTACAGGCGCGAACTGTTTCTACCTAATGTAAAACTCCACAAGCCCTACATTATATCCCAATTTGGTAAACATCCATGACATCGAGGGAGAAAAGTGGTCCGGTTGACATGGGAGGTTTCAAAGGTCACATACTAATGTATGTTCCTAGCTGATTCACCTCTTGTCTACGCGCAATAGGTATCTAAGAGGTAGTGCAATGAATAGCTGAATAGCAAGGGAGAAGAGAAACCTGGTGCCGGCATTAGCCTACTCTTAACGAAGAACACCAGGGGGCCAACGGCTTGGCGTCCCTTCCGAAGGACGGAACGCTGAATTTGCATGGTCTCTTCAAATCACAAAAACAGGGGGCCGGGAGACCTCGGAAATAATCCTAATTGCGCAGGAATCGTGTCCGCTGCCTTTTCAAGCAGCAGGCGAGTAGCAGCCAGCGTCCTAAATACTACACCACCGGCACCCCCTGTTGACATGAGTTATTAATCTTATCATGTTCGAATCATCGGGCTCAATGTTATGATATCAGCAAACATACCAAATATTACTTGTTTCTCGGAAATATATAGGTATTGAGGTTCAAAACAACACAAGTTAAGAAAATTATGTTGTTTTGGAACTCACATCAATAATAAGAGGTGTTTCAGCTGACAATGAGTGTCGAAACAACACAATTCCGCCCGCCACCTGTTACCTGCAGCATAAACAGGAAAAAATAAACGCCTATATGAAGATCCAAATCTATCGGAAATCTTAGTAAGGTACTTCATAGTGCATCACATTTGACTTTATGCAAAACATACCTTACCTGCATATACCGGTACAAGAAGCTTTTTTCTAGACAGATATGGCTATATGTATTAGGCATACATCGAACATCTGACCGTAAAGAATTTCTCCAAATGATACTTTCTCTTTTGGATCATTTTATAAAACACGAAATAACTAATATAGTTCGAAAGTTGCACATTTTCACAGATTCATGCACTTCACAAAATGGAAATAATACGATTATGAAATATTAGAACGGACTCGTCCAAGAAAGCCGTTTCGATAATATTCGCCATGTATTTCCTACGCGCGGCCACTCATATTTGCCGTGCGATAGGGATTTTGCACGAATTGAATTGAATAAATGGAAGAAATGCACCGGTTATACTCCTGAAGAATGGATAGATTTAATTAAAACAGTTCTTCAAACATCAAAGTTATTGACATACAACAGCAAACAGTGTTTAAAGATTTAAAGAGTGTTCTTGCACGTGTCAAATATCCTGTCTCAATCGTAGAAGGACAGAAGAAGTGTAAAATAACATGATACAAAATAATAGAATATACATCAAACATAACAACAAGTTTTCACTCTAATGCTTTCGATACTGACACATTCAAGTTTACGAATTTCCCACGCCAACAAAGCGTGCCACAAAAGGCATACAGTGGTGCCATACCCATAAAGCCTGCTAAAGCAAAGGACATTTCATCAAGATCACCGTCCATATTTTCAGCACCTGTTAAAAAAGTACGGAAAAGCAACCACCCAAAACAAAGAGGAATCTCAGAGCAATGTTTGGGATTCAGAATAATATAATTTGATTAAAACATGATATTGTAAGTTGTTTGTACTCTTTTATTCACAAAGAAGCTCTTTCATTTGAATAAAAATACGATTTTTATAAGAAAAAATGTTGAAATGTATATACTGAAAAAATCAATAATGAGTTCCAAAACGACACAAATATTGAAACTACTTTTTTGCTCAAATATGATAAGGTCTGTGATAAGTTTAGTGAAAATCATGTGTAAGGCTATATTCAATGCTACATCTATAAAATAATCAGTTTTATAAAATCAAAATTAAGAAAGTTATATAAAAAATGTTTTTCTCTAAATTATACTTTGTGAACTGTTGCTGTTTTAAAATCCATGGCATCATTTTCAGAAAGTTTAATGAAGTAACTTTGAGTTTATATAAAATTGTGTTTATGAGATATTTTATATCAACGCCTTTCTAAGCGAATAAAATCCTGCTGCTCTGCCAGCCAAAGTAGACGCTTTCAAAATAAATATTAATATAAAATTATTTAACCTAAGTTATATGCTAAAACTGTCGTCAAAATTTTAATTTTGGTTACCAAACTACAATATCTCTTACCACAAAATGACGAATTTCATTGTCAACTAAAATAATTACTGTAATATATAGTTTAAAAATTATGGAGAAAGCACAGAAGTTCGAAAAATTGGAGAAGGATCACAAGAACAGTAAAATATGCTTCTAGCAAGAACGGAAAGGGAAAGAATATGACTGATAATTACAGTTAAAAAATACTGAATGGAAATAAAAACAAAAATTCAAGGCCAAGCGAATATTGCGTAAAGAAGAAAACTTGAACATAAGGATTGGTGGAAACAAGCTTAAGACTATAAATATTTAGGAAACATTACAACTAGAGATGTAAAATGCACAGATGAAATAAAGACTAGGACAATGAAAGCAAAAGCCGCTTTCAGAAGAGAGAACCTCTTACTGATGGGGAATATAAAGAAAGATATACGCAAGAAGTAGATATAGTGTTATGTATGGAGTAAAGCTTTGCACGGAGCAGAAATGTGGACACTCGTAAAAAATTACATAAGACTAGTGGTACCCGCAAAAACTTTTGCGAGGTCAGTCAGAAATCTGCATGTTAAAAGTAATAATACCCAATATCTCCTTATAAAATTAGAAATATTTTGAATGTCGTTTGTTTTTATAATTCATATGTGCAATTTTAATTGTCTCTCTCATACGAAAAAGGTCACATTACAGTATTGAAATAAAGAAAGAAGATTTTTTCTTTTGGTCAATCGTTAAAAATGCCCACAGCCCACACGCAGTTTACGGAATAATAATAATCTTTAATTATTAACGTTGCAATGTATTAAGTTTGACATTTACTACAACTATAATTTCGATGCTTCATAAACAGCGCGAAGTGGATAACGCAATTATTTTGGCTATTTGAAGGCTTAATAGACGCTAATTCAATCGGAGGGAACAATGTGGGTCGCCTTGGCAACACCCGGAAAGAGCACAAAAAAGCCATAAAATTTCGAAATGAAATGCATGTTTCTAAGAAATTATTCAGTGTAACATCAAAGCATTGCAATAATAAGATATTTTATAGTTTTAGCCATCAAATAAAGCAAAGACGGAGAAATTCGGTCCATATTTACGTTTTTAATGAATGAAATAAATAAACCTTGCACCTTGAAAAATCAAAACTCCTGTGTACAAATATGGAAAAATATAATCGTCTCCCGAAATCGAATCCGGGACACTTCCATAAACGAAAATAGCTTTCTCGGGGTCTCCTATTTGGCAGTAACAAAATGGCATTTACAGTATTTCTCTATGACAAACTGTTCAAGAGATAAAAGGGGGACGGACGGACAGATCGACAGACTGAGTAATTATGTACAGAGATACTTGGAAAGTATATATAAAGGTGGAATCGGAGAACAATGCTGGCGATAAAAGGAAAATATAAGATGAAAAAGGAGCATAGAATAAAATTAATTGATCATACAGACTAAAAAAGAGGAAATTGATCTAGAACGGATACTATCTGAGGAGAGCATGATTAAACTGGATGGAAAAAGAGAAATGATTGGGAAAAGGTTTCAGCTGACAGATGGCTTTGATAAAGAAAGAGAACAATCAAAAAAATAAGTAGATTACGGAAAGAAGTATGTGGAGAACCAGGTTTAACCTATGGACAGGTTATGAATGGTGATGATTACTATGGGCTTTATCATGTTTTTGAAAAGTCTGTGTCAACATTCAAGATGAAAAAAAGTGTTTCCAAGTGTCACTCTGAATGTTTAAAGTTGCAATGCAATATAATGTCAGAAAACCGGCAGTCCAAAAATCGAAAGTATAGAAAAACATTTTAAAATTTTCCATTAAAAATTCCGTGCGAGTTACGGCAAACAAATTTGTTTGAATTCGGTCTTGTTCTGTGACTAACCACTCTGTTTCAGTGATTAACTGCTCTGACTCGGAGCCATGCGATTCACTTTTCTTTGTGATTTGAGCTTGCATTGCGTTATGCGATGCATTGTAAAAATTTTGCAATTATTTCTGTGCGCAGATATTTAACATATCAAAACGGACAACAGATAACCCCATGAGAAATTTTGCAAAGAAGAAGCATCATATACAATGACAAATTTCTGTGAATTACTCTGAAATTTGTAAAAATCACTTCTGTTCGGAATTGTGGGATGATTATATTATTTGTAACTTAACCGTTTGTGATCTTAAGAATTAGTCCTGACGTGATACGGCAATGAAAAAAACTAATGTAAATTTTATTTACTGCCACTTAAATACTCTCCTTCTACTGTGATGCAGTTACCCCATTTTATTTTCCATACCTCAAAGACGTTAGTGTATTGACTGCGCCAGCAACAGCGTTGTATAGCTCATTATCGGAGCCGAAACGGTAACTTTTTAATTCTTTTTTAGCTTACGGTAAGATAAAAAATCGCAACCTACCAGTTACAGTACCATATCGTGAATGATTCATGATCTCGAACCCCAATCCTTCAGTAGTTGGCAAATGTAAGGGCAATGCGCAGATGTGGTACCGTGGTGCAAGATTAAATTCAACAAGATGGAAACGTTTATTTTTAAGCTATACTAATATCTCTTAGACCATTAGAATAAGTAGTCGTCGTTCACTCCTAGACCTCTTGGTACGTACTGGCCGTGCATTACCCAAATTTTGTCAAAGATAACAAGGTGCTTGTCTATTCCCGCATATTGGCAAACCTTCGCCTTCTGAAGTCGAAACTCCCTTGGAGTTTCCCTGGCAACTATGGAACTTCAGCTCATGAGTGTAGCAGTGAGACCAAGACTCGTAACAAGTAAAAACTTTATCCAAAAACATTGAATCTCAAAGGGGGTGCATTTTTTATTTTTATGCGTTATTTGCACGAAGTGAACGCATATGGGGAATGGATTTTTCGAGTTTAAAAAAAAATATTTCATTCGGGGGTAAATATCGAGTTTTATTATTTTCCTTTTAATTCGGGTTAAAATCGGGTATTAATAAGTTACAGATTTTTCGAGGTTTTTAAATAAGTTCAATTTCAGGTAATTATTGAGTTTTATTATTTTGTAATTTGAACAAAATTATTTTTAAATTAAAATCTTGTTCAAAAATTTAAAAGTTCAATCAACAATCAATACTTATTACTATACATTAAATATGGTTGAGAATGTAATATTTTGTGTTAAATACCTCCAGTTGGAGAGGAACACCTCGTAGGCTGCACAAACATCTTGCTTCCCGTTCAACTTCTTTTGTAAACACAGCAGATATTAGTGAAATAATTTTTCTTTCGAAGTGTTTCTAACTAACAGGCACTTGGGCTCTTTTTTTCTTATCCTATCAAAGATCTAACAGCGACTAGGTAAGGCGTATCCTTCACTATCCGTGGCGCGAGCAAACCAAGGAGATTCAGATTGGATTACAAAGTAAGCTTACGAATATATTGTTAAAAAGAGAATAAACCGACTGTTCACGGACATCTCGGACTGGACTCAACTGTTGAGGTGCCTACAATTGCCAGAATGGAAATTCTGTGACCAAATCTAAAAAGCTTGTTTAAAGAACATGAATAATTACGGGTTTTTTTTCGGGTTTTACCCGAAATTTAAACAAGATTGGAAAGGTGTACACACAGAGTTTCCAAATGCGTGCATTGAGATTTCACAATGATCTCGATATTTTTCGCTCAGATGAGAATTTAACGAGAAGCAAGCGAGGTACGTTCTAAAATACATGTAAGTCTTTATGCAAAGTAGTCGTAATTATTGTTTGATTGTAACTAAAATTAGAATCGGTCGACCAACTTAAGCAAAACTCTGCAATACCAAATTTCATCAAAAAAAGTCTAGCGGTTCCCGAGTTGAAACAAAGGAACATTGTAAACTACATGGAGGTCTTCATGTAAAGTGGTCGTCATTGTTGTCCAATTTCAACCAAAAATGGAATCATATGACCAATTTTAGCAAAACTCTCCAGTACCAAATTTCAGCAAAATACATCAAGCGCATTCCGGGTTGAAACAATGGAACATTGTCATCTATTTGTAGGTCATGTAAAGAGGTGATCATTTTTGTTCGATTTTGACCAAAATTGAAATCGGTCGACCAATTTTAGCAAAACTCCCCAATACCGAATTTCATCATAAGCGGTTTCACAGTTTTAACATGCGGACGGACGGACGGACGGAATCGACCTTTCCTATATGCGTTCACGTCGTGCAATCGGTGTGAAAAATCGGGTATTAATAATAAATACATATACAGTACGTTTCAGGAGCATTCCAGTAGGTTGAGTAGCATAAGTCGTAGGGGCCAACGTTGTATCCATGGTAGTGTGCGATTCGGGGGCAAAGCAGTTTATTAAAAATTGAAGAGCCAAACTACTTTGCAGATATATTGTTTGACAGTTCATGGCATAAACATACAGTTCATGTACATTACGCTCAATGTCTCCATGAAAGGAAAAAGCTCATAGTTAATTGTCTAAATCAGCAGTACCCATGCTGTGGGTCGCGATAAGTTTGCAGGAGGATCGCGAAAACGGTTTAATGTAAATTAAATAGTTTCGTAATATTATTTTTATTTTTTGCTTTTTAAGATGTTGTAGTATTTTAGTAACATTATTAAAATCTTGCAAAACATACTGTTCGAATCGTTCAGGATTATAATATAACCAATGTAAAAGCTATATTACTTGACTTTCCAATACATGAGTAGGACTTCAGATTTGGCCTAAATAAGATTCAAATAAAGTAATAGAATTTGTGGATATATTTAGAGCAAACAGAAATCATTGTATAAGTATAATAAGTATTGATAATATTTTGAAGTTAGTGTTACCTTTTATATTTACTGGTGGATATATGTGGAAAAGGGAATCGCGATGGGGTCGGTTACCTTAATAGGGAGGCCGCGGATGCATAGAGGTTGGGAACCGCTGCGTTGGTCTAAATCACACCAGCATTATTGGGAATAGATTGATAGTTCTTTTTAAGTTTTCATATATCACCAAGAATGATAACTAATGTGTAGCTTAAAATTAACTATATAACTTTAGACTTCGTGTAGATCTCTTTTTTACAATTCACCAGAAAAAATTGTCCATTCTTGAATTTTGACACAATTATCCTAGACATTATGAATTTATACAGGATATGACATTTGTGAAAAGAAAATGATTTGATCTGGATTTTACTAGACAACTATTTGATAAATAATTGATTAGTGGTGAAAATTTAAACTTCATAAGTGTATGTATTATCAACATGAAGATTTATTTCAGATGAATACATTCAAGTAAAATTATTGCGGAGTTCAACTAAGGCAATCCATTAATTTAAATTCAAAAAAATTTCCAGTCATAAAAATCCATACCGGAATATCCCGTCACTAGAAATTTCATCATTAGAATCTGCGTTGCTTTCATTCATGAGAAATCGAATTAAAATTGTCGGTGTATTTTAAGGACTTTTCCAATGAAATCATTCCAAGCAGCTTGATCTGGCAGTAAATTACTTGTATAAATGTACAAACAGTTCCGTTGAAAAAGTAACAGTGTGTGTTTAATATGTATAATGCGAGTTTGTGATTCTCGGAAAATCAAATCGGCTGTCGCTTTTTGGAATAAATTCATCGTTTGCTGTAATAATTACGGCAAAGGATGAATTTGTATCCAGTTATACAAATGCAATCATATTGCCTTCAACTTCTGCAAGTAATTAAATATGTACTGTGGCAAGCTTTGGAAGCTACAATGAATATAAATGTTAAGTAACACGCTGGAAACAAGCTACAATAACCGCATTGCCACCAATAACGACAATGTATACGTATGAAATCACGACCCTGCAAATTTGGTACTCCATAAGCTCTTAAAGCTAACGTAAGCTAAATCATCCCTATTTTGACTAAGTTAGGCAAATCTAGATAATATGATGCAGAGCTAAGCGATTTTTTTCTATTTTTGAACATTTCTAATTATAAACAAAATCACGCGGAAAATTTATTTGGACAACTTAATTATATTTAATTGCAAATTCATTCATTTTAATCAATAACGTCGATGCTCAATGTTTTTGGCCGATGAATCATTATTAATGTTCATATTACTCATTTTCCTAAAGGCCAAACGTCAAAATTTTACCGCCGCTGGGTGGCCTTGCACGATATCATCATTTGAAATTATTATATCTAAAAATATTTTATTTGATGTTTAATTTAATCGAAAAGGGAAAAATAAGTATGGCCGCGAATGCCTCGCTCACCTTCCCACCCTTCGCATCACACACGCACTCGGTCCCTTTCGCTTCCTCTTTAACGCGCGCGCACACACACGAACGGTACTCGCATCGGGCCCTTTAAACCCATCCGAACGAACGTTCATTTTTTCAGGATCGATTATTATTGGATTATTATCAATAGCGGATCTCTCCCTGCCACCTCTCTCTCTCTCTCTCTCTCTCTCTCTCTCTCTCTCTCTCTCTCTCTCTCTCTCTCCTACGCCACTCCCCGTCTCCTCCCCATTGCCATCCGAGCTCCGCCCCTCTCCGTCTCCCTTCAAAACCCCAACGCACCGCGAGCCCACCGACCGACGAAGAATGCAACAATCAATCCATCAGCCCCATGATCCCTTTCGGATCGATGACGCTCGTCTCAGCCTCGCCCGCCACTCCATTCCACCTTCGCCACCCCCAACTCCACCTTCGCAACCCCCAACTCCACCTTCGCCACCCCCAACTTTACCTCCGCCACCCCCAACTCCACGCCATCACTCCCCTCGAACGATTCCGATAAAAAAGACCATCGGGGCCCCGAAGCGATGAAAATTCGCCTGTCAATGAACAAATACTCGGCGCGATCTTAGAGAATGGTGTGTGGGAGTGGGAGGGAAAAGGAGAGGGGTGAGCGTGGGAGAGGATGCTGAAAGGCAAGGGAAGCAAGTAAGAGACGTTGATGAAGAGAGGCGGAAGAAGATTGAGGAAAGGAGACGAAGGAAAGGGGAGAGAGAGAGAAGATTACGGGAAATAAGTGCGCCCAGATAGGGGATGAGAACAGGAGTAATAGAGAGATGATTAAGGAGTAGATGAATGGAGAAAGGACGGGGAGAAGAATGAAGGAGAGAGAGGGAGAAAAAGAGGGGAGGAAAGGGAAGGGAAGGAGAAAGGAAAATAAATATAAAAAAGAGAGGAAGGAGAAATAGAGAGAGAGAGAGAGGTAGGAGAGATTGGAAAAGAGAGAGAAGAGAGAGAGAGAGGTTTGTTTGCCTGTTTTTCTGAATAATTAACCTCTTGGATTATTATAGCCATAACTCGTTCCACACCAGATACACACAGAATGAAGTAGGGAAACCCGTTCCGGCTTTAGCCTACTCTTGACGAAGAGCAACAAGGGGGCAAACTGCTTTAAGTCTCTTCCGAAGGACGGAGCGCTGACTTGCGCGGTTTCCTCAAACCACACAAGTAGTGGACGGGACGACCCCAGGATGAAAACCCCGATCACCGCCGGAGTGGAACCTGGGACCACTTCGTGGAGGTCCATAGTCCACTTCCCCACCGCCACCCAGAGAGAAAGAGAGAGCAGGAGGAGAAAGAGGAACATAGGGAAAGAGGGAGTAGAAACTGGAACAAAGAGAGGAGAGGAAGAGGGAGTGAGAGAAAGGAAGAGTGGTAAAGAGAGAATGAGAGAGAGAGGAAGGAGGAGGAGAGAGGGAGGAAGAGGAAGAGGGAGAAAGGAGGAGAGAGAGGAAGATAGGGAAAGAAAGAGAATGAGAAGGCAGTGGAGAGAGGGAGGGAGAGGAAGAGGGAGAAAGGAGGAGAGAGAGGAAGATAGGGAAAGAAAGAGAATGAGAAGGCAGTGGACAGAGGGAGGGAGAGGAAGAGAGGGAAAGAGGGAAGGGAAGAGAGAGCGAGTGAAAGAGGGAGAGGTAGAAGAGAGAGTAAAGGAGAGGAAGAGGGAACGAGGAGAGGGAAGGGAGAGGAGAGAGAAAGAGAGGATAGAGAGAGAAGGGGTAAGGAGGATAGGAGCGGGAAAGTGAGAGATGGACAATCCCACACCCATTCATCGTGAGACGTTCCCACTCATTCACTTTCCTTTTCTCCAGAGTTTTTTATTTTTCCATTTTATCTTTGTGGCTTGCAAGAGGAGAGAGCGGCAAGGAAATGGCGTCATTGGAAGGAGAGAAAATGGCGGTTTATGTACGAGAAAGGATCGAGAGAAGAAAGTGGTACGAAATGAGGAGGGAGTGAAGGAATGGTGTGGCAGTGGGCGAGAAGAGGGCGAAAGAGATCGCGGGAGAGGATTGAGAGGAAAGTGGGAGCGAGGGAAGTTGGGAGGTAGGGGAAGATGGAATGGGAGAGGAGAGCAAATGGGTTGGAAGAGAATTAGAAATAAAAAGACTGACATGGAAAGGAATTTCGAAAGGATTGACTTGAAGGGGGAGAGGGAACCAACGAGGAAGGAAGAAGGGGGAGTTTGGAAAGGATTGGAGGGGATCTTGGGGAGAGGTTGTGTGGGGGGAGATGGGAAGGGGGAGTTAAGGAGGGGGGAATAGTTATTCGCGGCGGAATTGCGTGTAAATCCACGCATGTTTTTGAGTTTGAAAGAAAGCTCGATGCGTTTTATGGCAACATTAACAAAAAGAGACAACATAATCTGGAATCTGCCTGCAAAGTGAAACAGCTAATCGATAAATTGCTTTTATACTATCTCCAGTCGGTTACGGTCCGGTTACTACCAATTGTATGTTTAAATTCAATAACTTGAGCAGATATTTTCCGGTTAATTTATATTATGCATTTTTCTTCGTGTTTTTTACCAAATTACTTAGTCTTTTCTCTGGTGTGGTTGTTTATCCCACGAAAGAGAGGATTAGATTGATTTGGAAGAATGAATCAGGCAAAGGTCTTTGAAGACTACGCCGAGTAATCCAAAGACAACGCACGGTGACTTTTTTTTATTTAAACGACGGATATAAGGCATTGAAAGTTCCGCAATCGCAGTCACAAAATTACGTATTAACCTTAAAAATAAAGTTAAGAATTTCACTCGATTAAGCATTTTGTCCAGTGACCTAATGCAGACTCTTATATGTTTGTATTTTTTATATAATGAAAGACATTATTTGCTATACAACGAGAAGTACAAATATAATTGTACTAAAACAGCAATAGAATTCGAACATTTTCCGTGCGCAATTGAGAAAAGATGACGCACCGTATTTTAACAGTATTCCTTTATTAATCTGTAAGCAAGTGTGTATGAAACGTCTTTTCCTATGAACTTGAACAAAAGATACGATAGAATTCGATAACTTTAGTGGAATGATGGAATGATGAGCGCTTCACTCATTCAAAATATCCAATAGAGTGCCTTGGTCTGATTGAAAAATAATTCCAACTTCCAGAGCTAAAATTCTAGGCACCTTACCGGAACAGCCCCTAGATGGCCAGAACTACCAATATTGCCCTCACTTCACCCTTCTCATTCCCCGCCCTCCCTTCCGGCCACCTCACTCTCCTCAATCCTCACCCTAGCTGCTCTCTCGCTATTCATTTCTCCAACAACTCGTGGAAACACCCAGATGAGAGAAGTATCGAAACGCGTTCCTTAAAATCCGAATGAGGATATAAACGATAGCAATTGAAACGAGGTTAATTCGGTAAGCAATTTTCGGCAAGGAAAATAATTATTCATGGTACAGCTGGATTTTAAATAAGTAATTCCAATCTCTAAAAGCTTTTTTTTCTTGTAAAAAATCGCAGATTTCAATGCTCGCCACACACGTTATATTTTCCTTCGCCCTTACTCCGCCATTCTCCCTCTGACCATATCTCTCCCTCCCTCCCTCTTTCTTCTCTTCCTCGCTTTGATTCCCGACTCCTCTCCGTTCCTTTTGCCCGTTCCTTCATGCCCTCTCTGGGAAACCGAACATCACTTCTCTTTCCGGGAGCCGCAATGCCGGGACCGGGTTCCTGTCTTCGATTTATCGAAAGGTTCATATGAGAATAGTGAAGTGGGCGAGCTGTTCACACTCTCCGGCCCATCTCTACGGCGTCGTAGAATTTTACGGCCGAATCGAAAATCGTGCATTGGAAAGGTGGAGTGGACGGACAGGGAAAGTGTCGGTCGGCTGGTGAGGACGAAGAGAGAGAGAGAGAGAGAGAGGGAGGGAATCGGAGGAAGAGAGGTGAGAATTGGAATGAGAGTTGGCGTCGATAGAGAATTGGAGGTGTTGTGAAGACGGAATGGGAGGTTATGAGGGGGAGAAACGGCGTTTAGCCTATACGCCTAGTGAGAATCGGGGGGGGGGGGGTAAACGTGAGGAAGATTTGAAGAGGGGGTGAGGTAAATGGGAGGAAGATTTGAAGAGGAGGTGGGGTAAATGGTAGGAGGATTTGAAGAGGGGGCGGGGTTAATGGGAGGAGGGTTTGAAGAGGGGTGGGGTAGATGAGAGGAGGATTTAAATAGGGGGTGGGGTAAATGTGAGAAGGATTTGAAGAGGGGGTGGGAAAAATGGGAGGAGGATTTGAAGAGGGGGTGGGGTAAAAGGGAGGAGGATTTGAAGAGGGGGTGGGGTAAATGTGAGGAGGATTTGAAGATGTGGTGGGGGATGCCTCGTCAGAGAAGAAACGTCCTTGGCGATCGGAGAAGAAAGGATGATGAGGCGGAAAATACCGGGAAACTGTCGTGCGAAGGAATAGAAGGGTGGTTTTAAATAGTCGCCATTTAATAGCTCCCTTTCTGCAAATGATAATTCAATGCTTTGTATCCTCTATTCTATCATCTATCGTCAGCATAAAAAATTAAAGTTTATTTGCCATATTCTTGCATTGCAAGAATAACATCTAATTTTTAATTATAAATAAATTTAAATATTCAGAAAATGTAAAATTGTCGTCTGCATTCAAATACAGTTTTCTTCAAATAAAATAAAGAAATTTCTGTATAGTATAAGGTGCCAGAAATAAACGAAATATTCAACCAACTTATTCTACATTAATAAAGAGCAAATATGATAATATAACCAAATAATATGGCAACTTCCATAAAAATCCGAGATTCGATGCAATTTTTCTCGTTTCTCACAGAATTCCCATATTTTTCTTGATTCCCTTTTATGCGATTTTCGCACGAAGTGAACGCATATAGAGGAGGTCGTTTCAGTCCGTCCGTCCATCCGTCCGTCCGCATGTTTCAAATCGGGAACCGCTGCACGTATTTTGATGAAATTTAGTATTAGAGAGTTTTGCTAAAATTGGTTGACCGATTAAAATTTTGGTTAAAATCGGACAGAAATTACGACCATTCTACATGACATACAAATAGTTAACAATGTTCCTTTGTTTTAACTCGGGAACCGCTGGACGTATTTTGATGAAATTTGGTATTGGGAAGTTTTGCTAAAATTGGTCGACCGATTTCAATTTTGGTTAAAATCGGACAAAAATGACGACCACTTTACATCAAAACCTACATGTAATTTACAATGTTCCTTTGTTTCAAATCGGGGACCGCTTGACATATTGCGATGAAATTTGGTATTGGGGAGTTTTGTTAAAATTAATTGACTGATTCCAATTTTGGTTAAAATTGGACAATAATTACGACTACTTTACGTAAAGACCTACATGTATTCCACAACGTAATTCGCTTGCTTCTGGTTAAATTCTCATCTGACAAAAATATTGAGAACGTTGTGAAATCTCAAAGAACGCATTTGGAAACTCGTTGTACACCTTTCCAATCTTGTTGCCACCTGTTTAGGCGATCCCTTTGTTTTTTGAGGAATTGCTACTTTCCAAAATATCTTTGATTACATTCGGTTGTGACCGAATCCATACAGCCTTCCTTGACTCTCATGTGCTTACAAAGGAAAATTTTCAAACACCGTAACTTCAAAATCCTCTTCATCCTAATCCTGAGAAAGCAGTAAAACTTTGAATATAGTATGAATTTCAGCAGTCACGATCCTTAAGTCAAGTTCAAAAAATTGTGTAAACGCTGTTCATGTTTGAACATCCGACCTGTCTATTTTCCACATTTTCTTCTGAAAATTCTTCCTTAAAGTTGTTTGTATTGGATTCCTTACTCAAATCCAAACTTGCATGGTGTAAAACTTCCAGTGCGTTTATATTTGATTGCTTTTGATTCTCACCAACACGCAAAATCCCTACAGCAAAAGTTTTATTCAAATATATGAAAGCTCTGGGATGATGCTCGCTTATACATTGCCTGGGAAAGGAGCAAGCATATCAATGTCAGATTGACGGGCGTAGCAATGGTCAAAGAAAAGAGTTTTCATCCAGATTTTGGGACCATTTCTTTCAATAATTCTTTAAAGTTTTGTATGTACGTATGTGATTAGAAAACCTCAAAAATCGTGTTTTGATTTACGATATGTTTTTACTGCTTCTCATGATATTATGTTGGTTCATTCACTACTTATAATTAAAGATGCATTTTAAGTTCAACTACTGAGTAGATTTTCAAGAATATTAAGCCAATATGTTTAGCTATGAGAAATTCTGTATAAAGTGGTACGTTAATTAACCCGAAACTAATTTTAAAACGTTAAATCACTATTGACTTAAAACAGAAATTCCTATGAGCGTGTTATTACGTGGTAACTGATACTTGTATTAGCCTCATCATGAAAGCCTTCTCCTGCTGTAGGATCAGTGTAACGTCCGAAATTCCTTTCCTCCATTTATGGAAGATATTTTTCCCAATTTTGAATTTGCTACTTAAAATCTAAGAATAATAGTCTTCGCAATGCTTTAGAATTGTCGGTTTATTAGTAGATGAGGCGCCTATCTAATGTTCGGGAGAATTCATTGGCTGGCCTACGAATTAGCCAAATCTACTCTGTTAATTAGGTAATATGTCACGAATAATACACACCAAATGCTCATATCAGATGAAAACGTTAAAAATGTTAATATATAGTCCTCTACACAGTGGTAATACTAACAAAAATGTTAAATGAATAATTTAATAATTTATAGAACTCCAAAAGCTGTAAAAATATTTGTAGAATCTCATTGTGATCATTGGAGATATCTAACTCTGCCATAAAAAGACCTCGATATTTCTTTTATATGAAGAAGGATGACAAATGGCAATATTCAAGTGATGGAAACGCAAGACTCCATTTTGTCCGAATCTGGAAAATCTTATGCATGATAAATTTTCAAGACAGAATTTTGAGAAAATAGATTTCTCTCAGTTCCAATAAAATTCTGCATTTTTTACCAAATGCTGTGATTCATTATTGTAGTTTTTAGTGTGTTATAAAAGAGTGATTGTCCAATATATACTAGCCTTCCTTTACGTGCTATCACCCTACTGACCTTTAAAAAGAAATCGACATTTTCATTTAAAATTCGTTTTCCATGATTTTTCACCTGTTGAAAATGTATGGTGAAGGAAGGGTGAAAATGCATCTCGATTAAAGACGCAAGACACGATTCTCAAATTTCCGATATAAAATGCATTTGTTGACTTGCACCACACGACGCAAGATATGTATCTCATTCTTCTTCATTCCATTCATAGGTTACGGAGCTTCCTTGTGCACCGTGGGCCGTCTGCTGTCTCGCCCTATGCACAGGTAGCGAGGTAAAGGCGGATTCCGTTGAGGAGGACGGAAGAAGAGGCGCACGGAGGATGGGGCGGTGCGCGGCCGGGAAGCGGTCGTCAGGGGAAGGGCGGCGGTGATTGGGAGACCGGCCGGCCGGTGCTGAGATGCACCCGCCTTTGGGACGCGAAAGAGATTACGGGGCGCCACGCTCGGGTGCGGGCGACATCGGAGATAAGCGGACGCCCACTCTCCGACACCATGAGGAGCGACTAAAGGAGAAAAATAAACAACGGTCACGTCGGACATCCGTTCACGTCCGGCGTTTCCCCCACCTCCCGCCCACTTGCACTTGACGAAACTCGCTCACGCAGGTGTGCGCGGGATGTATCGATCCGGGTGGCGCAGATCGATAAGAGATCGAGTGTCGATGGCGGACACGCGCAACGATCACTTTGTCCTTTGCTCTTTTGTTTCTTGAAAGTGGCGGCGCACTATGCGCCAGAAGAGGCCCCATGGAGGTGAAAAAGGGAGACCTCTGACGTAATATCGGATGATTTTGGAGCAACGAAGGATTACTTTTTATGGACTAAAAAAAAACATGTTTGTCTGTACGTAAACGGTTTCGTAGGGATTACAACTATAATGAGAACTCCGTCTTGGATGAGGTTTAATAATCAAAAGTACAGTGAACAGTGTTGAAACGGAGACTGAGATGAATTTTACCGCTCGAGTACTATATTTTTTAAGGAAAGTGAGAAAAGTGGTTAAAAGTTCTTTATAAAAGTTGATTTGAAAAAATAAAATGGTTGAATAAGTTACAAGAGAGAAAAATAGAGGTCGTGTTAAGAAGAATGAACAAAATTTTCCAAAAAAAATAAGACAGTTCAATATAATTAATCGCTGTTGTTCTACTTGTTCCCAGTGAAGTTATTGATTCCGTGAGCAAAGTCGATTTCCATATCACCCTCTCTCTCTCTCTTTCCCTTCCTCTCACTCCAACGATCCGATATCCCCCCTCTCTCTCACCTACATCTCTCCTTTCTCCCCATCCAATTTATTTCCTCTCTCTTTCTCTCTTTTCTCTCCACTCTCCCAGCCCTCTCTCTCTCTCTCTCACTCCCTTCCATGTGACCCAAATGATCTTCCTCGAAATGCCAAATCAGCCACGGGTATATATATGTCGCGAGGTGTTATAACATCAAACGAAGAGATTTCCCCTATTGGGACGATCTCAATGGCCGTTTGATCGAACAATGATATCTTGTGAAAAGCATATATGATATACATTATGGATTATAACATTAGACTAATAAAGGTGTGATATCAAATCGGTTTCTTGCTTTTTACAATACATTGTCCCCGCTACGCGAAAATAAAGGAGCAAACATTAACCTCCCGCAAGAACTTTTGCGCAAAATGTAACTTAGATATCATTCCACAATGTGGAACCTAAATTGTTTGATTTCATTCTGTCGTCGGCAACCTTGGTCTCTTGTACGACTCCCAAAACCAACATTCCACATCTGAAGCCCTTCGAAGGATATAAATGCCAGAAAGTTCGCGATTACTTAATAAATAAGATATCTTCATAAGCTTAATTTATTCGTCTTGTACAACCAGACCACGCCGTCTGTACCCCATGATGAAAGACAAGAAGAGAGTAGCGCCAAGTGAAATGTTTAAAATATGAGGAATTTTGGTATATAACGTTTACGAATACAGTAAACCCTCGTTAACACGAACATTCTGTTTACACGAACAGATATTTTCCCCGGCACTGAATGTATAGATTAATGTATGTGAGTTGGTTGGTTAACACAAAATTCGTTTAAGACGAACTTCGAACAAAATTCGATAAACAAGAACTCAAGTAATCGGTTAACATGAACACTTGTGTTTAGTCAAACGGATTATACAGCCAAAAGAATTTATTTCCGGCGTGCAGATTGGTTGTTTGTGTAAAAAGCTCGATACACGTACTATGCCTTGGGATTTTAAGAACGGTTATTCAGCAATTGTCTTCATTCCTGGCTCTGCTTACCTTGACCCTTTAGTCGTTTTTCATCTTTCACGAGTGCCTTAAACAGGAGAAGACGTTACATCGTGTTAACATAGGTATTTATATTCCTTCTGGTAATTTTTTTGCGTGTAAAAATTCAACCGTATAAATGGATAACACAAACTGCAAATAGAACCAAACTTCAATTACACTGGCAACAAAAATGAAAATACTAAAGGTATTTTATATTGATGCGAGGTATTTTATCAATAACAAGAATTACAGAAAAATATAAAATTCCGAAATCGACACAGACTACAAATGTGAAAAATAAAGAGACGATTGACGGCGTCGACAACGAAAAACAAAATACCACGTGATATAGATTTAGTAAAATTAAGTAAATACATAGATATTTACATCATTCAACTTCAATGTGAACATAATAAAGTTGAAGATAGCTGCGATCTATCATTCACATCAAATCTGATGTTACGTTCATTTGAATATTAGTCCAAATCATGCATTCGTGGTGTTATCAATAATAATGTATTTAAGAAGGAAATAATAAAGTTCTTTTCAGTTTTTAATATATAATCGGTTATCACGAATTCTGTTTACACGAACACAAGGTTTGATTCTTCCTTGGAGTTCGTGATAACGAGGGTTTACTGTACAGTGGGATAGACAGAATTTCCGTTGTGTGCGCGTGGTTTACTTTTTAAAAATTATTCGTATTAAAAATAAATTGACATTTAAAATAATTACCGTCTAGTTAGTTTCATCGGGGATCTTAGTTTACTGGATTTTATTATGAGTTTACAAAAATATATATATAACGAGTGAAAATTATTAAAACGCGGTCAGACCACACATTACTTCAAATTCATTATAAATATTCTCTATAAAAATCATCACCGATATAAGTAGATTCATGTTATTCCCACTCGCAAAAACGTATTTAATTGCTGGGATCTAAAACTATAGAACTTTCCCTTCGAATCGTAGGGATGATTAAATCCACGACGCCTTCCGAAGAATAGGACACCGCGCGGCACAATGATGCGAACGCTTAACGTCCCCCACCACGTCCCGCCTCCACTGTCCCCACTCGGGAGCAGCCCCTCCTGCCTCCACTCGGGGGCCAACCCTCCTGACACCACTCGGGGGAAGCCCCTTCTGCCTCCACTCGGGAGCAGCCCCTCCTGTCTCAACTCGGGGGCCGCCCCTCCTGCCTCCACTCTGGGGCCGCCCCTCCCGCTACCACTCGGGAGCCGCCCCTACTGCCCCCACTCGGGGGCCACCTCTCCTGCCTCCACTCTGGGGCCGCCCTTCCTGCTCCAACTCGAAGGCCGCCCCTCCTGCCTCCACTCGGGAGCCGCCCCTCCTGCTTCCACTCTGGGGCCGCCCCTCCCGCTACCACTCGGGAGCCGACTCTCCTGCTACCATTTGGGAGCCGCCCCTACTGCCCCCACTCGGGTCCCACCTCTCCTGCCTCCACTCTGGGGCCGCCCTTCCTGCTCCAACTCGGGAGCAGCCCCTCCTGCCCCCACTCGGGGGCCGCCCCTCCTGCCCCAACTCGGGAGCCACCCTCCTGCCTCCACTCTGGGGCCGCCCTTCTTGCTCCAACTCGGGAGCAGCCCCTCCTGCCCCCACTCGGGGGCCGCCCCTCCTGCCTCCACTCGGGGGCCATCCCTCCTGCCTCCACTCGGGGGCCGCCCCTCCTGCCCCAACTCGGGAGCCGCCACTCCTCTCGCTACAAATGCCACCCCACTCCAAGGTTCCCAATGGATATCCTCCTCTAAACCAACCACTCATAATATCAATCTTTTATCTTCACTTTCCATTGTGGCCCTACATCCGCCCATTTCCTCCCTCCCTCTCTCTCTCTCTCTCTCCCCCTCTCTCCGATCGCTCTCCCCTTCCCCGACCTACCCCTCCCTAAATGTCTCAGCACCCAATACACCTCGTTACCCCCTCCCTCTCCTATTCGCCCAACACCCTTTAGTTTCTCCCACCCCTCCCCTCTTAGTACCCCCATTTCCCCTCCCAATGTCCCTCTCCACATCCCACTTACACCTCCAACTTCTCCCCCTCCTTCGCTCCATCCTCTTTCTCAACCGAGATACCAATCTCCTCCGGAGCTTTTCTGAAGAATTCAAACAATGGCAGTGCTCAGCATTCGAATCCTTCCCCCCTCCCTATCTCCTTCCCTCTCCCCCCTCCTCTCCTCCCCCTCTCCTCCTCTCTTTCTCTCGCTCTCCTGAGCACTGCATCCTTTCCGTCGAAATCTGGAGAGGCGCCCGCGAGTAGGACGGCGTGGGAATGGGTGGGTGATTGGGAGAGGAGGATCTGGATTCGAAAGCGAAGAAGGATTTAGTCCAATTCATTCCCATAGCGCACGTCGTCGTCTCAACGGAGTTCCAATATGGGTCGCCATCCGCAAAAGAAAAACAAGTGCCTGCTTCGAGACGCAGCGCTCGAGTGAGAGAGAGAGAGAACTACACTAGCGCCGCGCCACGTCTCTTGGCCGTAAAAAAGAATTCCTCTTTCAACTCACCGAAGAAGCTTTCAGTCAGAAAAACCTATACCGAAATATTGAAATTTTTAGTTGTTATTCTGCGCCCTACGTCTTTTCCTATTGTCATCGGTAGGAAAATTTTCGCAGGACCCGGGCCTTAAAAATATCTGAAATAGCTATTCTTTAGAAGTAAATGAGGAAGCGATAGATGATGATTTCAGACAAATGATATTTCATTTTGTGTCGACAGAAACTATAAATGCATAATATTCACTTTGAACTTAATATCTCAACAAAACAGATTTAAAGACTACAGCAGCCGAAACTATTCGAGGGTAAATTCCATAAATCTCGTTACTATCTCCTCGAAGATAAACAGCGTCGAAGGAACTACTTGGGATAGAATATGGAAAGCAGAAGCTGATATCGGTGCACTTTGAAAGACTGGAAACATTTCCCGAAGAGAGAGAGAGATAGCAATGCGAAAGATAAATATTCTGAGACTCCATGTTAAATGAGTTAGCAAAACTAAATCGATTCTCATCCGTGTCTGAGGATCATTTTATTGGCACCTTGTGAATGAATGCAAAAGGGTTTGCAGCATTTCTAAGGAGCTCTCTGCGCTTTGCGAAACGGTAGGAGAGAAAGAGGGATAGAGAGGGATGGGAAGAGAGGGTGGGAGAGAGGACAGATGGCAGAGGAGGGAGGCGAGGAGAGGATTTTGTGAATAAAAGGCAGAAAGATAGAAAATCGGCGTTTCAGCTAGAGAGAGATAGTGACGGAATAGAAAAAGTAATGCAGGTTGGATGTAAGCGGTTTAAACGATGTTAAGAGTGTAGAGAGTGGGAAAAATAAGACATCATTATAGGAAGAGGCTGAGACGATATAATCCTTTATTATTAGTAAGCCGCAAAAAAGGAGAAGAGAAGGCAAGAGGAAGAGAGAGGATGAAGGGAAGGGAGGGAGTTAAGAAGACCAGGGGAGGGGAAAGGACAGTCGCTACAGCTCCAAAATGGAAATTAACTGCCAATGCAATAAGACAGTAATCTTTAGAATTCGAAATCCGGAAAATGTTCCAAAAACGCTATTTTAGACAATTTCATCTAGAAAAAATGGCCTGAAATTTTTCTTACGAGTACATTTGAATTGGAAAAAATTTAAATTAGCACGAAACTTTCTTTAATAAAGCCTATTTGCTACAACTTTTTAGTTTATAACACGCGGATTTAGATTCTCTAATCTCTGCTTCATTTTAATTAAACGCAATATCCTCAATTTATATTTATTTAGCAGATAGGTTTGTCATCTTCTTCCTCGAGGCACTAAGAAAATAATCTCAAGCCGAAGTGTCAAAATTCATGCGATTCAGTGCGTCCGTTTTCATACAATTAAACGATTGGCACACTTGCAGTCAAACCCGAAGAGACCGATTAAAATGGATGTTCACATTTATACGTACGTGTCTTCACGAATGTAATACCTCTTTGAAATTCATACATAAATCCCTTGTGTTATCGTTTCCGAGCCATTGATTTACATGCTGCATTTTTAAAGGCGCAGGCTATTTCATTACTATGCTGAATCACTATGAGTTTTTGGACGACCGCCAAATTACACACACACACAATCTCGCGTTCCCTAGAATTTAGAATAAAAGCCGGATTCCCTCTTATTGACTCGTGAGCCTCGCCGCACCGTGGACTGTTTCAGTGTGCCGCAGAGGTACTGTCTAATCCATAAATTGGAGTCGGACCTATAGCTTTCACCGAAAAAATATTCGTTATGAACGCCGAAATATCATGTGTTCACGTGACATCGTTTAGTCATTAGCTCTAAAATATTTCTTCATTGATTTTAATGCTTTTATTTCTCGGCTCATTAATGGAAAATAGTTTCTCTTCTAGGCTCAAGTCTGACGTTTGCTCTAGCTCATTTATTAATTATTAATTAATCCGTAATCTTATTTTCGAAATTTTATGCCGTCTGTAAGATTGATAAACCCGGGTTTTAAAACGTGTGCAATATCTCATAACGAAGAATTAAATCCAAATGACGATCAAATTCCCGAAGCCATTGAAAGGTTTAGTGAGCAATATCCGGGTTTCTCTTACAAGGCAGCTGTAGGTTGTCGTTATTCACCTATAGGTTACTATAAAAGTAACCACTGAGGACGGCTAACTTGTATCTTAGATACGTATCTGGTTTATTTATTATTTTTTTATTTCTTATGAAAACAAAAGTTACCTTGATCGTCAGTTGTATTATAGTCATAAGGCGAGTTATTTAAAGGAGAGAGAGAAAATTGAATCCATTCCCCCATATCAAATGGACGGAGGACATGTACGGCAATTATCCAGAAGTTTCAATGAAAAATTTACTGTATAGTAACACCTCATAAAAGAACATTCTAGGAATTAAAATAACCTTATAGCACCCAAAAAGTAGAATGTAAGCGACACCAGAACTTAAAAATTTCTCCCTCTGAAGAAACAGAGAAGTTGTAACCCAGTTGGTTAAATCGAAAATCGTTTTTTAGGTTTAATTATGATGATGATTAAATATGATGTAATGGTACAAATTTAGTTTCTATTAAGATTATCAGAAAGTTAATTTTTATAAATGGGAATAAAAAATCGCTAAACTATTACATCCTTTCGATGTATCTACATTATCAGATTATTGGAAAATAGTTTTATCGGACGAGTATGCATGGTAAATGAAAATTCGAAGCTGGGGGAGAGGGCTTGTAGAGATTGCAGAAGCGAGAGAGGAAAAGAGGTGAGGTGAGGAGGGAAAAGCAAATGACGAAGAAGTGTGCAAATTGATGTAAAGGAGAGGAGGGCGTGGTGGAGGGAGGGCGTGGTAGAGGGAGGGCATGGTGGAGGGAGGGCGTGGTGGGAGAAGGGAGGTCACGTTAGTCTGTCGCCAGATGAGATTGTGAGTTATGAGAAAATTTCTTTCTATCTACCTGAAGACTGTTTCCATCGTGAATGAAACCCATGAATTTCCTATTAAAATTAAATATTAATTGCGGATTAAAATCGAATGCCTCATATGAAGTTCTTAAAAGGAGACACAGCAATTTAATAATAGATAATAGAATTTCGCATTTATTCCAATTAATTAACGACAAGATTTATCTTCCCGACTTAATTTCAAAGCATTGCAGTGCGCCTCCCACCGCAAAAAGATTATAGACATATTATCTTTGCATTTATTGTTAGACTAAGAAAGGCCAACACTGTTGCTATGGGTCATTACCCGCATTGTTCCGCAGGTATGGTGTTGATTTTACTGACCTATTTGAAAGAAGAAAGGAAGTCATTAATTACAGGAGAGGAGGATGCTGAGATTCGAGATACACTGAAATCTTCCCTTCTTTCCCTCTCTCTCTCTTTAACCTTCGCTTCCCCTCCCTCCCTCCCATGACCCTCGCTTCCTCCTAATTCCCCCTCTACCCATCATTTACCCCATCACCCTATCTCCATCCCTATTTCCTCCCTCTTTAACTCTTCCTTACCCTCCCTCCCTCCCTTGACCCTCATTTCCTCCTAATTCCCCCTCTCCCCCTCATTTACCCCATCACCCTACCTCCATCCCTATTTCCTCCCTCTTTAACTCCGTCCCTCCTTCCCTTGACCCTCGTTTCCTCCTAATTCTCACTCTCCACCTCATTCCCTCACTAACTGCCCTATCTCCATCCCTATTTCCTCCTTCTTTGACTTTCGCTTCCCCTCTCTCCCTTGACCCTCGTTTCCTCCTAATTCCCCCTCTCCCCCTTCTTCCCTCCCAATCTCCCGTATCTCCATCCCCTTTTCATCCCTCTTTGACTCTCGCTTACCCTCCCTACCTCCCTTGACCCTCGTTTCCTCCTAATTTCCCCTATCCCCCTCACTCCCTACCTATCCTCATCCCTACTTCCTCCTTTGACTCTCGCTTACCCTTCCTCCCTTCCTTGAACATCGTTTACTCCTAATTCCCCCTCTCCCCCTCATTCCCTCCCTATCTCCCCTATCTCCATTCCTATTTCCTCCTTTGACTCTCGCTTACCCTCCCTCCCTCCCTTGACATTCGTTTTCTCCTAATTCCCCCTCTCCTCCTCATTCCCTCCCTATCTCCCCTATCTCTATCCCTATTTCGTCCTTCGACTCTTGCTTACCCTCCCTCCCACACTTCACCTTCGTTTTTTCCTAATTCCCCCTCTCCCCCTCATTCCCTCCCTATCCCCATTCCTATTTCCTCCTTTGACTCTCGCTTACCCTCCCTCCCTCCCTTGACATTCGTTTTCTCCTAATTCCCCCTCTCCCCTTCATTCCCTCCCTATCTCCCCTATCTCTATCCCTATTTCCTCCTTTGACTCTCGCTTCCCCCCTCTCCCCCCTCTTGACCCTCGTTTCCTCCTAATTCCCTCTCTCCCCCACATTCCCTCCCTATGTCCTCTATCTCCATCCCTATTTCCTCCCTCTTTGACTCTCGCTTTTCCTCTCTTCCTTACATGTAATGTTTACATTAGCCAGATGATGCAAGCTAACTTCAAAATTAGTCACTGTCAGACTTATATACTAAACATATCAACAAGAAATAGGCCATATTAATCAAAGAGGTTGATTAACCAAAAATACACACACACACACAACAGACTCAATAGGAAATGGGAACGATAAAAGACAGATGACCTCTGTAAACGGAATTGTTTCTGAATTTTGGCATTCGGATTTTCGACGTCCCTTTGTATTAACATAGAAACTCAGACTACTCTATTTTTAGCCAAAAACTAAGCGTTTACTACATTCCATAAGGAGGTTGTGAATAATGCTGGAAACAGATCTTAATGTGGCACCCCTTGGTAGTAAACATACTATTGCCAATGCGGAATCTAAAGATGTGACATCAAAGTAAGCCTAATGCACTCAGTAGGCTGCCCGTTGCAGCGTTGCTTATAATTTGGATGTAACGGTGAAGAGAAATAGGAAAAGCACCAAAAACATACATTTTCACAGGCAATACTCAATTTTTATTAGGAAAGTACCTTATTGTATTTTTTAGATTAAAGTACTTTTAGAGTATTGATTTAATGCTTTGACTACATTATAATCCATTTGATTCCAGCCAACGACGTATACATATGACGACGTGATAATTTTATATTAATTTTTTTCCAGATACGTACTAAAAGGCACAGACGATGAAACCATAATCCTAACACAGAAAATATCCTAATTTTTGCATAAATTTTAGTGTAACATATAAGCTATTGTCTTAATGATGATTATAGTTATTGTTTAAAAAGGCGATCTCAGCCATGAAACTTGAAATTGGAAAACTTGGTCGCGAAGCCTATTGCCAGAGAATTTAGAAATTCCGGATAGATGCCTTCATTTCTGGAAAAATGAAAACTATTATCTTATATAAATGGGCTCTGTGTAGTTTAAATGCTGTCGCGTTGATTTATTTACTAGTTTTTATCTTGGTGTATGGTGATTTTTTGAACGCTTGCAGTATGCAAGCACCGACAACTCGTATATCAAATAATTATAAAACATTTATTGCGAATAACTTTTAAAATATTAATGAATGCAATTATAATATTTATAATTAATAAAAGTGGTCATATGATTTTAATGCGATGTTTGACTTTCATGTTATCTGCCGAGTTGTCATATTCTGTGATGTACAGAGAAATAACAGCCCTCATGCAGTGATTGAGATGAGCATCGGTCAGCTGCGTTCTACAATTAAGACTTGTATATCGTCAATGTTGAGAATCCATTCTCACACTAGTGAGTCAACCCAAAACATGTATTCGTTTTTTGAGAAGTTTCTTTCAACAAAGGGTATTCTTCCTTTTCAACCAGTGCCCAAAATCTATTTTTGGTAATGCCGCCTTCAATTGCAAGTCAGATTGCAGGGTGATAATTTCAAATTCTGTATCAGCATTTTTTGTTTATTATTTGCTATTTGTGTTGACATTTCAATAATGTCAGGTTCAATAAATGCATTTTAAAAAGTGTTCGTTGGTTAAATGGTGTGAAAATCGGCAAAACGAGCTTCAAAATATATCTTTGTCTCTTCTAGTCAAATTTTATATCTTCTTACGCACTTTTCACTAATCTAAGAAAATGACCGAAAACTCCTACTTTAATTTTGGCTATATATAAGATTAATTTGGATTTGAACGGTTTTGCAGATCATATAATTTGGGAGACACTTGTAGCTCAAGATGAAGATCGTTGAGTTTAGATCTGAGAGAAATGCCAAGTTAACCACCGAGGTTAGTTATTTTAAAATTGTTTCCAATAATCTGAATAGTTGTTTATCCTAACCAAAATTGACCCTAACTATTTCGGATAATCCGAGTCATACTCTATGTATACTACGTTCATATTTGGTAAATTTTTACTAACAATTGCAAAATTAATACTTAATACGACCTGCTGAAACTTATATAAATAAGTTGACGGCCCGAAGCAAGAAGTAGAACTTAAAGCTCTGGAGAAATTTATTTGCTGAAAGCCATTCAATACATTTTTTTAAATAAAATAAATTTTTAAAGTAAATTATGTAGAATGCAAAATCAAGAATAAGTATGATTCATACATTTATGATTATAATAAGTACAATAAGAAATTATTCGCCAAAATGTTTTATTCACGAATCCTCCTTTAGCCCCGCGTGCCGACTTTTTTAAACACGATACTTTTAGAATGCACGTCCGAACACGGCAAATAAGTTTTAGATAACTGTACATAAACGCTCAAACAGACTTTCAAGATTTAATTGCAATATGACAAACACAATGCAGTGAAAGATACTCGACGTAATAACGAAAAGTAAACTGTAGTCCATGGTTGTAACGTAGATTTTCGTTGCTAAGTTGTCATGTCTTGTGCCATATCACGTTACATCGACCATACAAGTTATCACTTTTAACCAGTGGTGAACAAAGTACGATCTGCGGGCCGGAAGCGACCCGCGAAGGGTTTTTCTGCGGCTCGCGAAGGTATGATGAAAAACCTATCCGAAAACTTTAACACACAAATTCATATATTTTATGAAAATTTTGATGCTGAAATTTTTAATACTGAAATGTTAACCATATAAACCGTATTTTGACTTTATTTTCACTTACATTGCTCCTTAGAACATATAGATAACTTGAGATTTAATATCTAATTGGCAACTTCCAATGCGGCCCGGCGAAGGATTTGCAACCAACGATGCGGCCCGCGAGTAAAAATGTTTGGGCACCACTGCTCTAAACTGCTGTTTTTAATTTTTGCCATAACTGAATTGAAGTAAATAGGTCTTCAGTAGCCTCTTTTCCAGGTAAAACTGCAAGGGTTGAGCCACATACAATAGATGCGTGAGCCACATGTAGTTCGCGAGCCACGCCTCGGGGACCTCTGCTTTAGTTGTTCATAAACAATTCGATAAACTCTTTGTCTTCACACGATATTCCACAGCAAGTTTTTAGATGTGACTGCTCACTAATCCGAAGTTGGCGCGTGAACTACGAAAATACCCGTGGGCGTCGCAATCCCCTGTGGAAGGGACAATGGGGAGCGGAGAAGCATTTTCACTTCGGCCCAACTTATCCGGATAAAATCTAGAAGGATGATCCATCACTGCATCTTTCTCCTCATCCGCCAGAGTCTCACGGTAATCAATTCAGTTGCTCCCCATCAGCATTCATTTAGGCAAATTCCGACGACCCGCCCCTCCCTCAGACCCCACCCCTCCTCCTCCAGCTCTCCCTCCTCCTCCAGCTCCCCTTCCACCCGAATCTCCCTCAAAGTCCCCCCTCCCCCTACACGCTCTTCCCTCTTTCCTCCCTCCCTACCTATCTCCTCCTCCTCCCTCTTCCATTCATTCCATAGCGACCCGCGGCCTTCTCTCCTTTCTCCCTCCGAGCGTTCCACACTCTTTCGCACCCTCTTCTTCCCTTTCTCCTTTGCTCCCGATCGCCTCCACCCTTTCCAGTGCACCTAAACCTTACTATCTCCAGAACAACCCTCTTCCAAATTTCGCATGCATTGCGCGCTCAAGGTTGGATTGTTTCCAAATTACCAAATTGGAATTCACAGCGGCGGGAGGAAGCAACGCGGGATGGGCCGTCGAGTGCGGAACGGTAGCGGAGGAGGAGTATGAGGGTGGGCTGTGACGGAGGTGGGGGAATAGGAAGGAGATGGGGGATATGGTAGAGGAGGGGGAGGACATATTGGGGAGGAGAGGATTGGGATGGGGATGGTGGGAGAAGGGAGGGATAGACTCGCCCTCCCTTGTCCCACTTTTCATAAATGTCTCGCATTACCTACTTCATTCACCTACTCCGGCCAAAATGGAATGCGAGACATCTCATATTTCAGAATAACTTGACGAAGAAATAACGGCGCGCGATGATAAAAATTATATTAAATGAAAGCCGGGCACATATACCTCTAATCTGACTTTCATCGAACGCTCTAGAACGTACACCGGTAGGGAAGGAATTGTTTCGAAAACCTCTCTCTGTCTGGTTATGAAGATTTAAGCAAAACGGGTGAGTGAGAACTGCATTGGCTAAAGAGTCTCTCTCTCTCTCTCCCTCTCCCTCTCTCTCTCTCTCTCTCTCTCTCTCTCCCTCTCTCCCTCTCTCTCTCTCTGCTTCTCTCCCACTCTCCCTTCCCTCACTTTGTCCTGTCGACGCTGAAAACAAAAGGTGAGACATAGAAGTCTTTATGTCTCGTGCCAAACGGCGCAGCGAGTTGCACTTCACGTATGGCAATTTTATGGCGCTGCTCCCCTCCGCACACACCCTCTCCCCATCCACCCTTCATATTCACCCTACCCTTCCACCTTTCCCTTCCACCCTTCCCCTCCACCCTCCCATTCCACCCTCTTCTTCCACCACTCCTTTCCACCCCCCTTCCGCCCTTCCGATCCACCCTCCCCTTCCACCCTTCCCACTCACCCTCCCCACAAACACTCCCCTTCCACCCTCCCCATCCACCTTCCCCACACCGTATCCTTCCTCCTCTTCTTCCAACTCTCCCGTGTCACACTCCGTTTCAAAACCAGCCTTCCAACCTTTGGCCTCCCTCCCCTTTTCCCCCTTCCCTTCCTTCCGTTCTCCCTTATATCTGATTCCCCCCTTCTATACATTACTTTTCCTCTTTACTTCTTCTGAATTTTCCCTTTATAACATGTTCCTGTCTTCTTCAAATTAATTTCCTTACCTTTAATTAAATCTCGTTCTCTTTTTTAAAAAGAGCTTTTTTTTGTTACTTTAAGTAATCGTCAATGATCTTTTTAAGAATCTCACATCAAGTATGATAGGAGAAAACGTTTCGATTCCTAATATAATCCATCCTTTGACCTACAAAAATTGAAAATGTTAATAAATGTACTTCTTGAATATAATGTTTATTTCATAGAAATAAAATACTGTGATTCATACTAATACGAAATCGTTTTATCAAATCCTTGAACACATTATCTCTAACCTGGCTTAATTTCACTTAATATATATATATATATATATATATATATATCATACAATATTAAACCATCTCTTTAAATCACTCATCAGTCACCTGCGCTTTGTTGATGAAACCATGTAATTTGTAGGAAGCCCAGACGAGTTCAGTAAAAGAACTGAGGAATTCTATCTTGCAAGTCAAAAAGCTGGACTGAAGATGAATCTTAATAAATCAAAGGTCACGTACAACTCCTTGACAACCCCCGAGAAGATAAATATCAACGAAGCAGAACACTAGTAATTCACGAGCTACGTTTACTTGGGTCAGCTCATCGGTACAAACGGGTCACATTTTGAAGAGACCATCAGGTGAGAATACGGCATAATGTGCGTTCGGACTTTCGGACGGAATGCAAACATCTTTAAATCTAATATACCAGTCTATCTAAAAAGAAGATTGCATGACCAATTTGTTCTGCCTCTTCTAACATTCCGATGTGAAACTTGGACCATTAATTACAAAATAGTCCAGTGCTTACAAACTACATAGAGGAGCATGAAGGTATGCTAGAGATCACCCCAAGAGAGCACGAAAGAACGGCTGAGTGAGAGAGAAGACGGGAGTCTGTGACGTAATCAGCAGAGCGAAGGAGCTAAAATTGCAATGTGCGGGTCATAGTGCTAGAAGAAATGATGAATTAGCATCATCAAATGGATCCCAAGAAACATCAAGAGACCGAAAGACAGATTGTGATGTTCTTAGGGCCAACTTGGAGGAGGGAGGCAGTTGATTGGGAAAACTGGAAGAATTCTTCATCCGTCAATAATAATAATAATTTTTATTCATCCTGGAGATTTGTTCATACAAATATAGGACAAATCATTAACATCACATCACAGCATTTAGGAATCGACAAACTCAGCAACAGAGTAAAAATATTTATCTAAAAGAAAGTTTTTAAGCATTCTCTTGAACTTAGGTATGCTGGTATCTTTTTTAATTGAAATAGAGAGCTTACTGAATAATTTGCACCCCATATAGACAGGACTGTTACCATACGTAGTTAGATTGTGCAAGGTTGCAATTAGATCCTTTTTTCTTCTTGTATCATTACTATGAACATCCATGTTACATTTACTATCTAATAAGTTATAAATTTCCCTTATAAACAAAATACAATAAAATATATAAACACTAGGAAGAGTAGGTTATTTAAATTTTTTGAATAGCCCTCTACAGCTATCTCGGCTTTTAGCTTTTGTAATAATTCTAACTGCAGATTTTTGAACCTTAAAAATTCGCAGAGCATAAGAGTGGTCCCAAGCAGCAACGCCATATTTAAGCCTACTATAAATGTAAGAAATTGATGGAATAAAGCGATCTAAAGATCCTATGCAGAAAGGCATAAGCTGTAATGTTGGGAATAATTTTGGAACGAGAAAAATGTCTGCTATGACCGGGAAACGAACCCGGGTCTTCCACTTGCCGGGCGGATATTCTACCACTGAAATTTCTTGCTTGGCAATCTCACCAATTGAGAGGGAGGAGTTTTCTTCGGTGTATCTCTTTGAGGACATCCGTTGGGGCAGTTTGATACTAGCTTGGCTAGTTCCGTCCCAACCAAGAAAACATCCGCGTTAAGAAACGAGAATATTGATATGCTAAGATAGTTCAGTGGTAGAATTTCCGCCCGACAAGTGGAAGACCCGGGTTCGATTCCCGGTCGTAGCAGACTTTTTTCTCGTTTCAAAATTATTCCCTATAAATGTAAACACAATAAACAGTAAGAATAGTCTCCTCATTTATGAAAATAATAAGTCCTTTCACCATGAAACAACCAGATGCAACTTATTTACAAATTGAATTGATATGAGGTTCCCAGTTTAGCGCATCACAGATTTGAACTCCTAAGAACTTATAAGCAGTTGACCTAACCATGGAACCATCAAAAAAATTTAGTTGAGGATAATGCAGAATTTTTTTCTGCGGTGGGCTAAACTGCAAAAAGGTAAATTTACTCATATTTAGGAAGACATAGTTTTAATTACACCAGTTCTCCATGCTTTGAATAGCACACTGTGCTACAACAGAAATATCATATTTATTTCTTAACAACTGGTTAGTATCAACTGCGTACACATACAGATCACCATTAATAAATGAATGTAGATCAGTAATATATAAGAGGAATAACAATTGTCCCAGCACAGATCTCTGAGGGATACCTCTTTCATCATTTAGATAGTTTGATGAGAACTTTTTATTATCTTTGGAGGAATAAATTGAGACAACTTGTCTCCTATTTGTCATCTGATCTGATCAAGCTATTTGCAACTCCAGAGATGCCATGAGATTTTAATTTTCTGAGTAATACTTCGTGGTCCACAGAGTCAAATACTTTAGATCAGGGGTCACCAACCTGCGTTGCAAAGGCCGCCTGGTAATTTTGGGCAGCCCTCAGGGCGGAAATACATGTTTTGAGGTCTCCTGAACAAGTTTTCACCATTTTCACCATGATTTGTCTCTGTGTGATAGGAAATTTGTGGGCGCTCAAACTCAAAAACCATTAGAGTGTCCGCGAGATCTTTAGCCTCGCTCAGCCCACTTAGTACCGATGGGGGGAGGGGTGAATCACATTTCGAGCCTCTGGGAGGCTCCCTGTGCATTTTAGAGAAATGTTTATTTGCCGTTTTCTTTATTGTTTGATGTTTTCCGTATGTATGCCAATTTTTGTTTTCATTGGATAAGATTTGGAAATTAACGCAAATTGCACAGTAACGATAAGAGTGGTGTTCTAGAAAACTATAGGCAATCGACTCTTAAGTTATTTATACGTGCACACGAAGTTTAGTAAAAATCAGACAACCGAGACGGCAGTTATCGTAGAACAAGCAAACAGACAAAATGCACATGGACTAAAGAGGAGAGACCTCGCTTCGCTCGGCCAATTAATCAGAACAACGCGAAATTTTATATTTAGCATTTTTATTGAAGTAACAAGAACTGATTAGTTTTTCGTTAAAATCGATCAATTGGAAGTAGTTGTTTTCTCTTGTCAAATCTATTTCTTTCACATATTTGCATTAAACTTGACCAATGTAAAAAAGTATTGTAATAAACGTTGTAGGAAATATAACAGATTAACAATGAAAATCCTTCGGTGGGCCACGTTAGGGTTCACATCGGTAGTTATTTGAGATAATGTGAGGGATTCTGTTATTGAAAAACGATAATAAATAATATATTATCCCCATAACATCACTGGAAAAGGTTTTCTGGGCATAATTTTAAGCTACAAATATGAAATTATCTGTTTTACTTTCTCATATACGTAGTTTATTGAAAAAGTATTAATCGCAAAAAAATTCGACTTCGAGATTTTGATGGAAATACACGTTTTAGGTGTCCCTGAGTCCATAAAAGTGGTTTTCGCCATGCCGTCTGTCTGTCAGTCAGTCTGTCTGTCCGCTGTTCCGGGGCCCAAACGCGTACATGATATCTCGTATTTTCGCAAAATATCATATATTGCAGATGCTTTTTTCATAAAAATGATATTGCACAAAAATAAAGGTTAGTTTATTCTTGGCGATTTTTATAAAAAATTTATTTACTCAAAAATGGTTCCAGAGAATTTGATTAAAATCAAAGCAATTGTATAGCCTGATGTCAAAAATAATAATATGTAAGCCATGCATCTCTTAAAATCACTATATGGCTTCCAGTGGCTTTACAATGTAAGCTAAGCTACCATACCCAGGCCCGGACATAGAGACCCAGGCCCCCTAGGCAGTTAACAGAGACTTAAAAATGAAATAGACAAGTACCAACTATACTTTTTTACACATTATAATTTTTACATTTACATATAATTACAAGATTACATTGCCACGCGACGAACTTTCTTCTCTGCAAAGGAACGGATGACCTCACTATAGTCCACAGACTGCGTTATTTCTGACTCCATGTACAGCACAGAGAGTGAATTAAGCCTGTTCTCTTCTGTGGTAGATCTTAAATAATTGTTTACTCTCTTTAGCGCTGAAAACGACCGTTCTGCCGAACAGTTTTCTATTTTGTTCGGAAAAATTGACATGTTATTTTCCGTGTCCTGTGTCCTCAATGTGTACCATTTCGGCTCCTGGTCGGGGCCCCCGCCGAGGTTGGGGCCCTAGGCAGCTGCCTAGTTTGCCTAGGCAGAAGTTCACCGCTGACCATATCCAAGACCTATGACGTCACGCCTACGCCGCGATCCACTCAAAATATTATTACTGCCTAAACGGTTAAACTAAATCTAATGATATATCATATTTGTGAATAATATCATTCATAATAGATTTTCTGAAGAGATGAATGGTATTGCGCAACAATTAAGGTTACTCTCATTTTGATAAATCAACAAATTCTAGACTAAACTACCGATCTACAGAAAGGGAAGTAAAAAATTGGTGTACCTCAGGGTTCCATTTTGGGTCCGATACTGTTTTTATTGTATATTAATGATTTGCCTGGCTGTATCTCTGGTGCAAAAACAATCTTATTTGCTGATGACACAAGTATTCTTATCAATGCCAAAACTACCCATGACCTGCTAAACAAAGTCTGTTCTTTAATGGAACGTCTTCAAAATTGGTTTCAAAAAAATTTGTTGTCTATAAATATACAAAAAACAGTATGTATTAATTTCGGAAGAAATCCACCACCAAAAATTAAATTTTGTGACATAGACATCATTTGTTGACAGTGTTACTTTACTAGGAGTTAAGATTGAACCATCTCTAAAATAGTCTTCACATATCGACTTAGTAATATCTAAATTAAGTAAAACTGTTTTTCAATTAAGATATTTGTATTCTAGCACTAGCATTAATATTCTCAAATGTGTGTATTATTCTAACTTCCAATCAATTTTGTCATATGGTATTATATTCTGGATCGGCTCAAGTTATAGCCAAAAAATATTTAACATTCAAAAACAGGCCATAAACCTACCCTATAAAGAATCTTGCAGATCTCATTTCCATGTTCTGCAAATAATTCCCCTGGCCGCTCTATATTTGTATCATTTTATTTTGTTTGTGGGGGGAAATATGCATATGTATGAATTAAATTGTGATGTCCATCAGCATAACACTCGTTCTAAACTATACATTCATATCCAACCAAGATCATCTAAGCTAAATAGTGAGGGGCCCTGCCATAAAAGTGCCAACCTGTTAAATCAACTCCCATTTGATATTAGGAGAATTAACTCCATGCAAATATTTAAGTATAAGCTAAAATTATTTTTATTAAAAAACCACTTTATTCAGAAGATGAATTCCTATTACTTTGTAAAGGAAAGTTCCCACTTCATGTATGATAGTTTATTTAAACGCATGTTGAATTATATTGTATTGAATGAAATTGTACATGTGAACAACTTAATGTAGTATTATATTTGATGAAGCTATGTACTGTTGTAGCAACGCTAATAAAATTATTATTATTATTATTATTATTATTACTTTATTCTAGGATAGTTTGAAAAAATTCGATTTAATCAAAAATTGCTGCAAGGATGTTGATTAAAATCCATCCAATCGTACATCCTGATGTCACAAATAATACTAAGCCATATGTCCCAAAAATTATTATATACTAACTTATTTTACCCGGCTCCGATCAGGGAAGTTTAAGATAATTTCAATTTTTAAAGGTGCGTTGAATCTTCTAGGATGCTCTCCATGTGGCACTATATGATTTTATGACCAATTTCATCACGTTGTTAGCATTCGTTCCAATACTGTTTTGAATGTTTGTACGTATGCATTGCAAGAATGAAACATTTCTTGTAGGGAACTTACTATCGATCCGTTTTTTTTCAGGATTACATATATTATACATCTTTCACCAACTTGCGAATTTTTATCGTCAATAAAGTAGATATGAAGAAATTTATGATTCTGATCAATTACTGGTAACAATGAGATTATACTGTGATAGATATATCCCTGCACTTGAAAATTTGAATGAAAATCATACTTCGGAACCGGATTAGTCATTTAAAAACGCGAATTATATTTACTTACATTGTTTAGAAAATCTTTTGATTGTGTAGAAACATTTTGTATGAAACTAAATAACGGCTCAGGCACATCTTCAAGATCAGTTAAAACTAGTTTTCTGTTGGAATAACACATGCCCTCCGCTTCTGTATAAATTTTTTGGCTTTAAAAAACTTGCATATCTTTGTAAGATATCCGATATTATCAATTCAAGACCTTCGTAATCAATCGCAGGATCATAAATATAAAAAATCATGAATAAAGAAAGAAAAAGAGAAAATGGTGTTATGCGATAAAATATAACTTACCATTTTTATTTCTCAATGAAATCCAGTTGGTTAATGTTTCGTGCATTGCGTATTTGTTGTTGTTGAAGGCAATTTAAGAGAATTTTCATTGGTTTCATTCAGTCTAGAATTTCTGTCTTTCTCTAACTTCATCTAGTCGCGATTCCTTTTGTTCAGTTTTCTCATTTAATAGGGCGTTTCTATTGCATTCATGGTAGTATCGCAGATGACGTTCTCTTGATTCTTGATTTATTCTTCCACAATAATTTATCCTATTTTTTATGGCAACTGTCAGTAAGTAGCAAACATCATTATAGTTTAATTTAAAACTTTTCAGTAAAAAATACGCATAAAAAAGAGGAATATACACGAACAAAATCATGGATAAAGAAAGAAAAACAGAAAATGGTGTTATGCGATAAAATATCACGCATCATTTTTATTTCTCAGTGAAATCCAGTTGGATAATCTATTTCGTATCTCTCCATTCTTATGTCAGTCGTTTCTTTGTTTAAAAGATAAAATCCTTCTTCGATGTTGTCATAACAAATATCGTAAACATAATATTGCAAATCGAATTTTGTACGATTAATTTAAATTTTGATTTTAATTATGAATGTAACACTAAATAAGATTGGAAAATACATTAAAGTGATTTAAAATACAAAAGAAAAGAACCTAAACAAAAAGTTTTTAAAATAAAATGCATTGAATAAACTTTAAGTGAATGAATTAAGCGAACATTCAATGCATAATATTGCAGCGAACCATAATTTTCCATGCAAGAACATCAACTGATATGCTATATGCTAACGGGTCTTATTAAACTAAACCATACACTATGTTAAATATAACAAAATTTTACATAATAAGAACACTGAAGAGATACAAATTTAACTGTGAAGGACAATTCGAGACGAAACTTGTCTCTTGGTCCAAGTCAGTTATATTACACCAGATAGTTACAATAATCTCTTCAGGCGGCTGGAATAATAATGTCCAATCAAACTCCGGATGGTGTCTTCAGCTGCCTGGTATAATACTGTCCACTCGAACACCGAACAGTAAAGCTAGGTTTACATTAATTCGAGCTCGCATTCGAAGTCCACTTGAATGCGAGCACGAAGTAGTGTAAACATCGAATTCCTCGAATCCGAGTGCTTCGAATTCGTGCTCGAATCCATTTCGATGCAGATTCGTGTGGACCCTTTATCGGGTACCATATCAGTCTACCAGCATTGCTATGTTCCAGTAACTTACCAACGCGTTGGTTAGTAGCTCGAAAGCATCGTTCGAGAAGTGACGTCTTGCGCACGCGCATACAATGGCTCGCTTCTCGGAAGCAGAAAACGTGATGTTCGCGGAACTTTACACTTCTCACGAGTGTTTGTGGAATCCTAAAACCATATCATATAAAAACAAGGATGCGCGTGAAAATGCCTATAAAGATATATTAAGCCAAATGAAGAAACCGGACTTGGTGACGACGAAGGACGTCGCTAATAAAATTAATAATATTCGCTCGACATACTACCAAGAGTTGAAAAAAGTGGATTCATCGAAGAGATACGGTACATCGACGGAGAGCATTTACAAACCAAAAGTGGCATGGATTGCTATTATGCATAATTTCCTGCAACCGCATGTCCATCAGAAGAGCAGGGAGACAAACATTGTAATTTATATATACTGCAAGCTTCCAAAGCTGTCACCTGTCACAAGATAGCGCAAGACGATTTCATGTTTCACGCGCGCTGGAAGACTTTCTCGGCGCACAGAACTCCTTTGAATCGTATCTCTAACTTTTTCAAAAGATATTCAAACTGATCATTGTCCATACGTAAGAAATTTCTATAACCGGTGGTATCTTCAATTCGTAATTCTTCGCAAATTAAAGAGGATGCACCCAACTGATCGCGCCTCCTTTTCCACTCACGGACCCAACATTTACGTTTTCTTCTCTTTTTAAGCTTTAGTAGATCAGATCGTAACATTTCACTAACAGTGAGAATACCTTCTTGAACAAATAAATCCATTTTAACTGCCAAGAGCGCTTACTTGACTCATCTACAACTGAGACCTCGGCTAGAATCATCTGGTTTGCTCTTCAAGTAATGAAACACTTACTGGAATTCGAACTTCAGCCGAGAACTCGTACGACGGTCGCATTCGCGTAAATCGGCTTCGAGCTCGAATTAATGTAAACTTAGCTTAAAGCTAAGTATTATAATCAAATATTAATGTATTTGCTTTGAAATCCGAAAATTATTTTCCTTATATTGTGATAGCTCTGCCCTTGAGATCCGTTCTAAACATGTTCATTTCGCTATGCAATTTTATACCCGCCCTACAAACGAAATTTCTTATTGAAATCGGTTCAGCCAATACCTTCAAAATTTATAGTTACAGAAAAATTCTAACTTTGACATTGTGGTAGCCCTGTTTAGTCGACTCGGTTGAAATATACCGTCTGGGTTATTTATTTATATGAAGATTATATAATATAACATAATGGATTAAAATCCATGCGGACAACTCTCGAAAAATACGTGTAAATTAAATATTTATTATACCTTTAATTGTGGTAGCCCTGTTCTTACGCTACGCTTTATAAATCTTGATTTCATTAGGTACTTTGTAAAAATCATACATATAAAATTTAGTTGACATCCGTTGAGCCAATTCCTTCCAAATCCATAGTTACTGAAAAATTTGAATTTGTAATTGTGGCACCTCTGTTAAGTTGATCCGGTCCAAATATGTTATTATGGTTATATATATATATATATATATATATATATATATATATATATATATATATATATATAACAACTTACGGAAAAGGAAATGTAAAATGAATATATGGATGTCAACAAGGTGTTGGGATGAGGAAACCCAGTGAGCACTCACCAATCAGACGACTTCAGGTTGGCGAGGCCCCGGGGATGTCGAAGCGACACACGTAAAATAACACAAAAACACAGAAACATCACAAACGTAAAGCTTTCGGAACTACTCCTTCTTCAGCTACAGAGAGAGACTTTCCTCATCCCAACACCTTGTTGACATCCATATATATATATATATATATATATATATATATATATATATATATATATATATATATATATATATATATATATTATAATTTGGTTAATACTGATGTGGACAGTTCAACACAAATACTTGTATTACTTTTATTATGGCAGCCCTGCTTTATATATCTATCCTAAAAATCTTAATTTTGTTTTTTTGTCTTGCACAATTCCATGCAAAATTTCGTTGAAATTTTGTATGCATTTTGCCACAATTGCAAAATAAATCTTTTCGGTCGTTATGCTTTTGGAAGGAATTGGCAAAACCGACTTCAACCAAATTTGGTACATCGAATTTTCACATAAATTCATGACCAAAATGACTTATTTCGACCCGATTAACTAGGGGTGCCAGAATTGCAAAGTTTAACTTTTCGCTAATTATGACTTGGGAATGAATCGAAGAAATTTTGTTTGAAGGAATTGTAAAACATAAAATAACACGGCCCGCCAAAACTCGCCAATTACTTTAATTACTTATTACTTTTATTCGTATATTTTCCCGCAGGAAATGTCATTAGATATTGTTTATCAAACGTCAACGATATTTTTCGAGTACGTGAACGCAATATATTTTGATATACCTAGGTGTATGATGCCTTACATCAGTGGTAGCCAACCTTTTATAAAAGCGTGCCACATTGTAGGTGTGTAATGGGAAAATTTGTCATTAATATTACTATTTTTACGTGGAAGTTATTTATAATGAAACAAATGCTAACAGCAATAACTATAGGCCATTAAATCCCTACTGATGACAACTCCATAAGATTGTTGAGGTGGTCACCTGTTATTCCGGGGTGGCAGTTAATGTATATGACATTCCTTGCAGAAAAAGTTTGCCCATAAATGTATGTTTAGTCAAATTACATCGCAGAGCAAATTCATACGAATTAGGAAGGTTATTCTGCGGTACTAACTGCCACAACAACTGTAGGTCCTGATATAATGGAGAATAAAACATCTCCTTGAAATTAGTATGCAGTTATGAATGATTTTTCTATTCTAAAAGTTTCAACTGCAGATCTGGTGGGTAATCTCAAAGAGGGCAAATGGGTTGGTGAAAAGTGGCACACTTTTTTCTCATCATTACAATCTTCAAATCGTAATTCACATGAATCAGTTAGTGGCAAAGTACTTTTCTTATATCTCTCAAAATCAATATGTTAGTCCTCATCGTTCTCTAAGTTTAGCTCCAGCAGGTATTTAAAATGACCAAGATTTATTCTACCAAAAACCCTTCCAGTTTTATTTTATCTTGAATGCTGATGCACAATGAAACATTTCTGTGAAACAAAACATACTTTCTTTGCGAACTTGAACTGAATTAACTAAGGTGTTTGGTAATATCGGTGAGAAAGGCGAATTAACTAAGTCGTCTTATTTTTAAGAAATCTACTCTCCTCAATAAGCTCGCCATTTTCTTTTTATCTTAATGCAACGCGAAACAGGATTATAAATATGCGATTTCCCTAGATATATTCTCATCTTGCTCGTCCATCCGCTCCTTATTGGTCAAATCCTAATATTTACTCTCTCTTCTTCTTTTTTCTCACCTAAGGGTGCGATTAATTGCTCTCTTAACCACTGTATTTTCCTTTTCCAATTATCCGCAGTTTGTTTTAATTGTTAATCGTATGAGCATCCATTATTTTTTCCTGTTTGTTTTGTTGTTTAATGTTGATTTTTAGCCTACTATCCAGAATGGAAATAGGCATATAGTTTTAAATGGAAAGAGTTATCAAGATATGAAGAGGACAGCGGAGAACCAGGTTTAACCATGAATAATCACGGACCTGTCTACGGACAGACTACCTATGATGATGATGAATATATGAGGATTCGATTTTACCGTTTAAGTCTATTAATTTAAATTTATTATTTCTTTTAAAATTAATGAATTTATATTCATTTAATTTAAAATAATTATGTTGAAAATAGTCATCATATGTTCCTTTTGGATCATCATGTCCTATTTTAGTAACTTATTTTTGTTTATAAATCCACTGTGATAGGCGTAATGGCGGCTTCTTTGGATTTTAATTAAATAAATAAATTATATCCGTAGCTTAAGAAAACACATCTTGCTCGATGGATGCATCCTTATATATTCAGTATTGCGAAGTATTAAGTTCTTTGAGATAAAAACCATCATTTTCAGGTATAATAGTTTTATAAATAAGTATGACTTCTAATTTAAATCTCAAAAATGAATATATTGATCAGAAATATTTGCAATAATTATGCTTACGATATGAAACGGTGGTTGAAAAACATCGCCATTTTTCAGCATGTCCATATAGTCAACAAGCTAAGGTCAGTTCTATAGCGATACGATGCTTTTCCATGGATGCTACTATTTGCATCGAGAAGCATGAGTAAAATGGACTGACGTGTCACAAACACAAGCTGAGAAAAGAAAGGGAAGTTCTGTGATAATAAAATGATAGTTGAACGGAGGAAGAATGGATAATCTAAATACTTTGTTTTTGCAGATTTTTATTGCTCAAGTGATTTGCAGACCGTAGACAATTTCATGCTTCAAATTTTATACTATTTTCTACACTTTTAACTGCTTCTGGATTTTCTTGCATCATGAATATCTTTTTTCTCAAAGGAACGTATAAGACTTTATTTTGTTCAAAGTTTTAGTTTTATCCACGAATATTTCTTTTTGTAATTGATACTGAACCGTTCGGTAGATCGTGATAAATCGAAGCATCAGAGAAAAAGAGAGGAAAAAAGAATGTCGCTATCGTTAAATCAAAAGGGAATTATTAATTCCGAATCTCACGCATATTTTCAATGAACGCATGTTCATTTTGATTATTCCCGGATTCTTCCTGAAAACACAACGATTGCCAAGTAAGTAGTATTGAAATTGGAGCAGGCGTTTGATATCGGCAAGGATGCAGAATACGCATGTTCTCACGGCAATTTTTTTATTGGAAAAGCATGGATTTTTATGCGATCCAGATAAGCATATCGCGTTTGCGCAGCAGCATCGTTATCGGAAAGAGCATTCTTTTAAAATCCCTTTTTTCTCCCTCTCTCTCCCTCTCCGTTTGACTTCAACAATAACTCTGCCGATTCAATTCAACGCGATAAATTGATTCCAGAATCGCTATTAAAACGACGTTCATGTTCGAGGGAGGAGCTCGTCAGAGCGGGAGCGAGGGGAGGACAAGCGGGGGAGTACGGAAAAATGAGCGAATTTGAAAAGAGGATGGGAACTTGAGAGAGAGAGAGAGAGAGAGGTGGGGGAATTGAGAGAGAGTACGAGAGAGGAAAGAGGAAGGAGAAGCTAGGAGAAGGAGAGTTGTAAGGGGTGAGGAACGGAGAGTTATCAAGAAAGTAAGATAATAAAAAAGAGAGTGGGAAGAATAGAAGAAGACATTCAAGTAGGAGAGAGGAAGGAGAGAGGCGGGGAGATAAAGAGAGAGAGGGGATGGAGGTAGGGAGTGTGAGCTACGTATAGGTTCTGGGAAACAGGCATCGGTTATGCAGAGGAGTGCGGATGGCGGCGAAGTATGGGAGGAGATGAAAGAAAGGGAGAGAAGTAGGTTGGGAGAGAGGAAAGGAGAGTGAGAGAGAAAAGGAGAGGGAGAGAGAAAATAAAAGGAAGAGAGGAAATAAAAGGAAGAGAGGAAATAAGAAGGAGAGAGGAAAGGAGAGGAAGAGAGAGGAAACGAGAGGGAAAGGGAGGAAATAAAAGGGAGAGAGAGGTAAAAAGAGGGAGATAAAAAGGAGAGGAGGAGAGAGGAAAGAAGAGGGAGAGAGAAAGGGGAGGGAAAGAGAGGAAAGAAGTAGGAGAGAGAGAGGAAAGAAGTAGGAGAGAGAGAGAAAAGAAGAGATAAAATGAGAGGGAGAGAGAGAAAGGAAAGGAGAGTGAGATTGATAGGGAAAGGAGAAGGAGAGAGGAATAAAGAGAGAGAGGAAAGGAGAGAGAGAGAGGAAAGGAGAGGGAGAGAGGCGAAGGAGGCGCGAGTCGGGTCGCGGTTCGATGTTAGGAGGGGGCGCACGTGTAGGCGAACACGGGTCACCGATGCGGAAGCGAAATAGAGATCGAGGAGGGAGTTAGCAACAGTGGATTCGAGGGGAATTCCTCAAAACTGCAGGAGAGAAATAGTGGGTTGGGGCAAATGGGAGGGGCGTTCTCCTTTCCTTGCCATCGCTGGCTCCCACGGTAAGGAATTTAGATTGTGCTGCCGAGAATCTCAACGACTACGCCTCTAGAGGCACTGCACTCGGTAGCGAGGGCTTCAGAAAACGGGAGCGGTTGAGGGATGGGGAGTGGATTTGGAGAGGAGAGGGAGGGAGGGTGGAGAGGGTTAAAGGGGTAAAGGGTTGAGAGTGAAGTTAGGTGATTGGAGACAACGGCGGAGATCGAGTCAGGATTGAGTCGAAAAGGAAAGAGAGAAGGAAGGGAGGGGGAAAACGAGAAGAGGAGAAACGATAAGACAGGAACGAAAAGAAATGGGGGAAAGGAGTTATAGGGAAGGCACGAGGCTACATGACGGGAGGGGAGGGTGCTAAGAATATGAGAATAGCTATATGGAAAAGAGAGATAGGAGATCGATAAAGGAGTAGATACAAGGGGAGAAATGTTGGGGTTCGGAAAATGAGCATGGAGTTTTCTTTCGTGGATGCAGGAGAACTCGCAGGGAAAAAGAAGAGGAGGAGGAAAGGTGCAGTCGGAAGAGGGGTGCGGAGGGTACGTGGGTATTAGGGTAGAGAGGGGGAATAGAAATGGGAAGAGGGGGATAAAGAGGGGGAGGGAGAAAGAAGGGAGGGAGAGAGGAAGACAGAAGGAATGAGAGGCGATGGAGTGGGCGATGGAGTCGAAGGAACAGAAAACAATCGCAAAACATCCAGAAAAGATAAACTGCTTTTGCTGACTCACGGTTTACTCGTCAATTCAAAACATTTTATAGAGAAACGACTTATTTTACTAACAATAGGTCTATGTTAATTTATTATCTGAAAAAATAGAGCTAAAAAAGTGCAAAATAAAAAACGAGGAACAAGAGGATGTTCTTACTATACGCGAAAATTTTCAGTATCGCGACAAATCAAGAAAAATAGGGTAGCGGAGAAAAGGAAGTGCGACCTTCGCGTCTAAAAGAGTTACTCAAAGAAGCGGCATCGAGTCTGAGAAAGGTTAGACGCGCTATCCTTGAGGCAAAGAAAGAATCAAGATAATCAGTGGTAAGCCTTACACCAAAAAATGTAACGCAGTTTCCCCGAGAAAGAACATGTAGGTATGTATAAGCAATCATTTACACTATATTTTCATCTGAATTCTTGGAAAATCTGCAGACTTCCAAAAGCCGATCTGGGAAGCAAATAGCTGTTACCATTAAATTATTTATTAAAAATTATTATCCTACTGTCGTCATTTAATGGCATCACTTCAAAAATGTACTGCTTATTTTTTGGCTTAAGAGGACTTCTCACAGCGGCTGCAACGGCCGACTTTAGACGCAATTTCCGAAACAGATGTCTCGCAAACAAGTAATAATATCTGAATGCAGTTTTCTGTATATAATTAAACTATCAATCATTATCAGATGCAGTTTTTTTTAATTGTACTTTTATTACTTGTAAGTCTGCAATCAACATGGAAACTATCAATTACGAGCGCTTTATTTTCTCCAAAAATAGGTAAGCTACCACAATTGTAAGAACTGGGAAAGGAAGCTTAACCCTTTATGCTTAAAGTTAAATGCAACTTTTTCTCGTATTCCATGGCAAATCTTCAGAATTTGAAACAATAATCCCTATTGCTTGGCAATTTTTGAAATCCTTGTTTTATCGGATACTGGCAGTAAACAGTTCAGCCTTTTGCCGCTGGTTGTGAGTCGTTGGCGCTAGCTTAGAAAATGCAAACAGTAGCAACCTTGTAGATTGTCTGGCTTTGTAGAAGAGTCTTTGGAGAAGAGGTTCCTCGAGGTAAATGGTGGGTGAGAGTATGTGTCATCCTGGGAAGCTGACACAAACGATTTTCCATTGCTCTGATGGGGGCGGTAAGACTGACTGCAGTTTAGTGTGTGGCTGTAGGATGTAGTTGTAAAGACCTAATTAACCATTCCTCTTTAAATCAGCGCCCGTCCGAAGAACTATGGTCAGTTTCTTCTAATTGTAATTTGCAAAGGAATGAAAGTCTGCCCGCCGAACAATCGGTTTTTAGGTGTTATCTTACGGGAAACAGAATGTAAGGTAGAGTAGGGTAAGAGTACGCAGGCGGGTAAGAGTACGCAGCATTTTTTTTCAGCCATTGGCAACACTGCGAGTGAGTCTTCATACCTGGATCATGAGGCATTAGTGGAGTCGTAGATTGGAAAAGCTGGTTTGTGCCTCCGTGAATTTTCGTGATTTTGACAGGTAAGAAACACTTTTTGGTACTTTCATTGTAATATTCTGACTTTGAAAGTTAAGACCTCCAGTGTCTGCGAAGGACTTTAATGAAATTACTTCTATATCAATGCAAAGTACTATTATTCGAGCATGAAATATCACTGTCGTGGCTGTGAAGTGAGTCAAGTGCTGTCGTCTAGCGTGATAAATGTTAAACTTTCTCAGTGGAGGGTAAGAGTACGCACCCAATTGAGGTGTGCGTACTCTTACCCGCCCTACGTAAACTGCACTATGTACAATTAATATCGTAATTATAATCAGTTTTTCCATATTATTATGCTTCTTCGAGCATTAACAATTCATGGACGACGCGCCTGATATGTTGTGGATTTTATTGGACTTTCAGATATTCATAATTATGGGAAAATATCAAAGAACATCCAATAAAAGTGTTTACCCAGAAACAGTTCGATGAAGCTCAAAAACTCATCAAAGATGGGTATAGCCAGAGGGCTACAGCCAAAACGATAGGAGTCCATGAAGCCTCTCTTCGGAAAAGATTGAAATCGGTGAGTTTTTGTCTTATTTCATTCTATGAAAAGTTACTATAAAATCTACAAAAATCAATTTTGTAACATTTATTGTTTTGACGATTTCAGGGCACTGTTCCTGCATCGCTTGGTCGATTTAAAAAAGTCTTTAGTGAGGAAATGGAAGCAGAGTTAGCAAAACACATCCAAGACTTGGATGCCAGATTTTATGGCATGACTAGAAAGACATTAATGAAAGTGGCTTATGAATATGCATCTGCAAATGGATTGGGGAATCATTTTAATAATGAGCTAAAGCAAGCAGGGAAGGACTGGGAGTACAATTTTTGTAAAAAACAAAGTCTTTCTCTTCGATCTCCAGAACAATGCAGCTTAGGCAGGGCCATGGGTTTTAACAAAGTTCAAGTGAAACTATTTTTCGACAATCTAAGGAATTGTTTTGAAAAATACAAGTTTCCTCCCTATAGAATGTTTAATATGGATGAAACAGGAGTATCCACTGCTATAGATAAGACACCCAAAGTTTATGCCAAAATTGGAAAAAAGTCAGTCCGAAAAATTAAGTCAGCAGAGAGAGGTCAAATAATTACAGCGGTTCTTTGTGTTAGCCCAACAGGGAATTTCATCCCGCCCGCTTTAATTTTTCCTCGCAAACGGAATAAACCGGAACTTTTTAATAATGCCCCAACTGGAACCCTTGGTATGATTGCTGAGTCTGGTTACATGAATTCCGGACTTTTATTGGATTGGCTGCAGCATTTTGTTCAATATGTGAAACCTTCTGAGGATGATCCTGTCCTCCTAATTCTTGACAATCATGTGTCCAATTGCTCCCTCTCTGCTGTAGAGTTTTGCAGAAAAAATGACATTGTTCTCTTGTCATTACCGCCTCATGCAAGTCACATATTGCACCCATTAGACAAAGTAGTTTTTGGGTCCTTTAAAAAATTCTACGCAGAAGAAGTTGATAAATGGATGTGTTCTCACCCAACAATGGCCATTACTCAGATGGAAGTTTCTGGTCTATTCAATGCTGCGTTTAAAAGAGTAGCAACAGCTGCAAAGGCTGAGAAATCTTTCTCTGAAACCGGTATCTATCTGTTTAACCCCGATGTTTTCTCAGATGAAGATTTTTTGGCTTCAGAACCCACTCATGTTGAAATACCAATTTGTGACGATGATGAACAAGGCGTAGAAAGACACGAGGAACGCGTAGAGATGGAAGATGGGGAAAACGGAGAACTATCAGTAGAAATGACAGATACGGAAATGGATGTAGCTCAACAAAAAGGTAGTTCCTCTAGTGATAAAATACCAATTTCTTCTATTTACTCTTTGCCAAAATGCCAGAGACAAAAAAAGACAATTAGAAGGGGGCAGAAATCAGGAATTTTGTCTTCATCTCCCTACAGGAATGCACAATTGGAGAAAAAAATAAAAAGGATGAAGACCAGCGTAAGAAACTAGAAAGGGCGAGAGAAAGAGCAGAAAAAAGACAAGAAAGAATGAAAGAAAAAGATTGGGGAAAAAATGCAAAGACAAGGAAACCAAAACCTTCCGTCAAGCGGAACCTTCAGTTCGAGTTCTCGCAATCTAGCGATAACCCGACCAATTCTGAAGTGACAATTTGCCCATGATGTGATGAATCGTTTGACCATGATGACTGGGTAAAATGTGGAGAATGCGGTACCTGGTGGCATGAACTTTGTACATCCTATGAAGGCAATGGAGAATTTATTTGTGATTATTGTTAAAAATAGGTTTTTCTGCATGTTGGCAAGTATATTTTAACTGTCTGAAATATCAAAATTGCATTTACTTTTGGTGTATATCTACTTCTTGTATTAAAAATAAATTAAAAGTAAAAATGTAATAGATGCGTACTCTTACCCAACATTCAGCGTACTCTTACCCGCATAGGGCGCCTAAGAGTACGCATTTGCAAAGCTTGAAAGAAATGAACGTTGCATTTAGACTATTAAATTCTTAATTATTCCTTTTACCCTAAATGGTTCTTAGATAATATGTCTTTCCTTCTGCAGCATTAGTTTTTGAAAATCCATCATAGAAAAAAATTTACGACCCAAAAGATACTAAGTGCGTACTCTTACCCGCTACCTATATCCTGGAGTCGAATCCGAATCCTTTTCGGAGATCTATTTATAGTCATTAACATATGTTAACTTATGTTCACGTAATACCTTCGTCGTAAATTACCCATTTCTTTTCACTTACAAACGTTGTGTATACGTAAAGAAAGTAGACGTATTTACATTAATTTCTTCGTCGTTGATAATCCATTTCCCGTCATTTTCCGAACTATCTAATGGTACCCGCAAAAACATTTGCGAAATCAGTCAGAAATCTGCATATTTAACCGAGCAGTCACACATAGTTCGGAGTAGTGTCCTGCACGGGTATGATATTTTCCACCCGTACCCGTAGACTACTAACCCATACACGACCCGTACCCGCAGAATATTAACCCGCACCCGACCCGTACCCGCAGGCACGCACCCGCAGGCACGCACCCGCACAGAAGGCCTACTTGTCCGTCCCGATCCATATTTTTAACTGTCTGGTCCTCGAGACAAATCCGTAGCAAGAAATCGTGAAAAAATAAAAATATTGTTTCCGAGTCACAGTCATTAATTTTTTATAAATTAAAATAAAATGCAATTGTACATTTACATTCATTTTTAAGATCGAAAAAATGTATTTCAAGTATCTAAGATTTATTTTTACAAAAATTACAAATTTTACAAAATAATTTAATTGAAAAAAGAAAACTTTAATTAATATTATCTACCCTGAGATTGAAAATGACTATTTAAAAATAGGACATCATCCACGTTTGCGGGACCTAAACTGTTTCTTCTTTCACTAACAACATGTCCCGCCAATCAAAAACACCTCTCTGATGGAGCACTGGTCGTTGGTATTGCAAAAATACGATTCGCTAAAATACTTAAATTTGGCAAACAATTCTTTTGCTTATCCCACCATTTCATCAAATCAAAATTATTAGTAATGTCGTCAGATAGTTTTAAGTCAATATATGCAGTCAATTCGTCTGGATAAATATGATCATTTACTGTGCATTTATCCATAAACTCGGACATTTTATACCTTTTCATCGGTTGTTTTACAAGCTTACACGGATTAGTTGTCACGGATTAGATTTCATATCCCTTCTCCTTCTTAATGTCATCAATACTTACTTTAACTTTCTCATAGATTTCATACTTTTCTTCAGTTTTTAACAATTTCACACTCTTTAGAAGGGGGTGAAAAAAACAGAAATTTTATTAATGTGCTGAATTACCACATTTTCTAAATAATAAGTTTTACCTGAAGTTTATAAATGTCTCATGATGTCAGATTCTGTTGAACCTATTTATAAATGATCGTTTATTTTTAAATGCCACAAGTAAACCAAAAATATTGTTAGATATTTTTATCCTTCCAATTCAATCAATGCTTTCTGGAATGGATTGAGGTATTCTACTAAACCTAATAAATCTTTCTTTTTAACCTCACAAACCATATCACTCATCTTTTTTCAATTAAAATATTGTAAATAACCTCCCAATTTTCAAGTATTGAAGAGATCATAAGAAAAATTGAATTCCAACCTGTCTTGACGTTTCATTTCAAAGTATATTTCAACTTGTAAGACTGATTTTTTTTAATTTTTCACAAATTTTCTTCACTTCTGAATTAAAGCAAGTGATGTTTCATTAGAAGAAATAGAAATATCTACATTATTTATTAAGTGTGCTGCACTATTGATTTTATTGAAAATTTTCAAAGCCGCTTTAATATTTTCTTCACGGTCACTGATAAATTAAAATACTTCAAGTTAATATAGACACCGTATTGTTTTTAAATTAGTTCAAGTTCAAGTTCAAAAAACACTTTATTTTCTTAGTTTCATAATACATTTACAAAAGTTTTACATAGTAATACACATTGTAATACACATTGTACGTATTATTCTTTCTTATTATTCTGCTCATTACCCGTGGGTATTATGCATTGTTTCCTATTTGCTCCTATTCTTATTTACATTATATTTCATTTATTTTTTCAGGGAAAAATTTTGAAGTGCAAAAAACCCTGATATCATATTATAACAAAATTTAAAAATATATACTATATACAATATTTACAATCCTTCTTTCTAGGCATATTCTTTTCCCTTCTCCTGGGATATTATATACAAAAAAAAATATCAAATAAAATTAAGTAGGTTAACAATAAGTAAAGTTATTTACATTTACAGGTGGGGTGAGGCCCCTTTTCTTTTTAATAGTCTTTCTTCTAACTTCGTTTTTCTGCATTTTCGTTCTTCTGTTTTCGCTTTTCTTCTCCTTCCTCCTCCTTGCCCGTTGTCGTTGTTCCTCACGTCCTTGTAAATTCCTTCTGCGGTGCCTCTGCTTTAGTCGTCCGCTGCTGGCAGCTGCCTCCTCGTCGTTTTCCGCTTCCCTTGCTGGTAGTTAGTTAATATATTATGTGTTATTATTCTATGTTTATAATTAAATGGCATATTGGCCACGTCTGTGTGTATGATTGTTTTTAAAGTTTCATTCCCTGTTGTATTGTTTAAAATATCATCGCAAAATTTTATGGTTGTATCCTGTATATGCTTTTGTAGGGAACTTATTCCTGCAGCTATTCTGTTTTCTGTAATGGTTTTTTGCGGGTTTACGTTTCTCAAAAATTTATTTTGAATTCTTTCTAGTTTTTTATAATTTGATATATAAGTGCTTCCCCAAATTGGCGCCGCGTATGTTATGACGGGCCGAATTATAGTTTTATATAGTGTAATTTTGTTTTTTGTGCTCAGCCTGCTCTTGCTGTTGGTTAGTGGTCTCAGTTGTTTTGCTGTTATAGCGGCTTTTTGTCTTGCGTAATTCGTATGTTTTGTCCAGGTCATGTTTCTGTCTATGTGTACTCCTAAATATTTAACAAATTTACTCCAGTCAATTCGTTTTCCCTGCCATTGAATATGATTATTAGTCATTTGTCTTAAAATTTTTATTTTATTAGTTATAATAATTGCCTCGGTCTTGTCTTTATTAATTTTTATTTTCCAATTGTCGGCGTATTCGTCAATAATTTCCAATGCATTTTCTAATTTGTCAATTATTGGTTGTAGCTGAAAAGATTTCGTATATAAAGCCGTGTCGTCCGCGTAAATTGCTGTTTCTACGTCTTCTGTAGAGGGAAGATCGTTTATGTATAAATTAAAAAGCAGAGGTCCAATAATTGAGCCTTGTGCTATCCCTGCTTCAATCGGTCTTTTGTCAGAAAGGGCCTGTCTTATCCTTGTTTGAAAGGTCCTGTGTTTTAAATAATTTTCTATAAGTCGCGTCAGTCCGGCGGGAAATTCGTTTATATATTATATATATTTATATATTAGTCCTTGCGTCCAAACCCTGTCAAATGCTTTTTCTATGTCCAATAATACAATTCCTATGTTTTTGTTTTTATTTCTATGGTGGGTGCAGTAGTCTGTTAGTCTAAATATTTGATGTACTGTCGAGTGTCTCTGTCGAAAACCAAATTGTTCGTTCCGTATAATGTCTTTCAGTTCTACGTGCTGTTTTAGTTTTTCATAAATTGTCATTTCTGTTAGCTTTCCTAGCGTCGTAAGTAGGCTAATCGGTCGGTAATTTTGTGGAAAAATCCTATCTTTTCCTGGTTGGGGAAGGAAAGTATTATAGCATTTTTCCAAATTTTTGGAAAATGGCACGTTCTATGAAAAGCGTTAATCAATTCCGTAACATATTTAATTTTGTTTTTAGGCAAATATTTTAATTGAATATTTCGAATGTCATCTTCTCCCGGTGCTTTAAGGGCTTTTAGTCTCTTAACATATGTCATAATGTCTTTTGGTCTAAATTCGTCCATCTCGTCCTCAATCGGTTTTTGCGAAAGTTTCTAACCTCTCGTTCAACAGTCCGTTCGTGTTCGTCATTATCTGTCTCATTTTCCCTAAATTGTTTTTCGTAGTTATCTGCCAGGGCTGTCGCTATTTCGTTATCGGCGTAAACGAGTCCTCTTTCGCCGTGAAGGCTATTAATTTGTGTATAGCCTTTCGTCAGTTTTTTAGTCATTTTCCATAGCGAATTGTCTTTGGAGTCTAAATTGTTTAGTTTCTTTTCCCAGCGGTCATTATAGGCATCGTTAAGGGCCGTCGTTAATTTCCTGCTACTCTCATTCAATGTCCGTTTCGTCTCCTCGGTGCGATGTCTTTGGTGGCGGTTTCGTGCTTTACGTTTGTCGGTTAAAAGTAATTTAATTTCCTCCGAAGTGTCTATCCTGTGTTTGTGGTTAGTCTTGGGTATCGCTTGCTCTGTGGCGTCTTTGATGGCTATCGTCAATGCCTTGGCAGATTCCTCTATAAGTTGAGGGTCGTCCTTAATTTCGGGCAGTTTAGTCTTTCTTAATTCATTTTTATACGTCTTCCAGTCCGCTCTATGGTAGTTTAGCGTCTTTTGTTTATTCGGAGTCGTTTGCGTTTTCCCAATGCTTATTGCATAGGTTATTGGTGCGTGGTCCGAGTCTAGGGCGTCATGCGTCTTTGGTTCTATATATGTCGGTATGTCTTTTAAAATACTTAGGTCTATTGTACTGGGAGTTTGCATTAGGTTCAGTGGAAAAAATGTTGGCGTTCGCGGATAAATAATCGTGGTGTCATGTCTGTCAATGTCTAGGTCCTGTAGTCGCCTGCCGTTGGTATTGGTCGTTTTGCACCTCCATGTCTTATGTCTGGCGTTAAAGTCACCTGCTATTACCATCTTTTCTTTATATGTTAGTAGCTCCTCCAGTTGTCTAGTTTTTAAAGTATTTCCTGGTTTTACGTAAATGGAGTACATTCGCAGGTTAGTCCCGGGAAACATGCATCCAACATTCTCAATTCCGTCTAAATCGTTCCTGTATGTATGGTGGCAATTCAGTTCTCGCTTCTTTTTTCCCTATCTCTGCGAAATATCTTGTAATTTTCTAAATATAATTTGTCGTCCGCTCTTAGGTGTGTTTCTGATATTGCCATAGCATCTACGTCATTCTGTTCCAAAAAGGTCTCCAGCTCCCTTATCTGTCTCTTTACGCCATTGGCGTTCCATTGTGCTATTTTTAATTTGTTTATAGCCATTGCAGGGCTGTTTTGAGTATGGATTCTATCCGTTCCTGATGTGTCGTTGCCGTTTGTAGTGTGTTACGAAGGTCCTTAAGTGTTCCCAAAATGTGTTTAAAATCAAAGTTTTGTAATGATTCTTTAATAATTAACAGAATTTGTCCTAGTTCCCCTTTTGGCGTCTCTCCCCTTGCTTTTTCTGCGCATGTTTTTGTTTCTCTAGTCTCTTTTTGACTTTGTCTGGTGTCCCCTGTTTTCCCTTTAAATTCTTTGGTTTTAGTGTCTAACTTTCTAGCAGGGCAATTCAGGTCTGAAGCTGCATGGTCCCCTGTGCAATTCTTACATTTAAGCCTGGTCGTCTGCTGGCATTGTCTCGAGTCATGTGACTCGCTACAATAACGGCATGCCGTGGCGTAATTGCAAAACTTCGCCGTGTGCCCCAGTTTCTGGCAATTAAAACACTGTGTTTGCCTATTCGATTGGTACTTTTCCCACCTAACTCCTATATGTGCTATATGTGTTCTTTTAGTAAGGGCCATAATATTTGAGCTTCCCGAAAAAATCAAAATGTGCATAGGGAGGGGAATGCCGTCCTTATACACCTGTACTACTTTTTGCGGAAAAAATCCCTCCCCTTGAAGAAGCCGTCCCACTTCCTGTGCTGAATATTCCGCGGGAATATTTTTTGCCACGGCTTTCTTGGCCCTGTCCTGCCTATTTCCATACGTATGGAATTCGTGATTATTGTCACGCAGTACCTTGGTGGTCATAAGGTAGTCTGCTCTATTGCTGGCATAAACCGTCACCTCCGTTCTCGTAAACCTAGCCTTAAGTCCTTTGTTTGACTTGCGGTGAATTTCCGCAAGCGTCTTATTGATTGCCGCTGTCGAGGCTGCTTTAATTGGTGGGGGAAAATCGCGGTCTTCGCCCTCAGACAACGAGCTATACCTATTTCCCATACTAGTTTCATGCGCGTTTAAGCCCTGTGGTTTGGTGTGACTTTTCCCTTTCCTTCTTTTTTTAAATTACAAACAATTCATACCTTATATACTCCCCAATTTTCTTTTCGTCAGGATCAAGATGTTTAGTGCACAGAACACGATTGCATAACATGGCTTTCTTTACATAGTGTAATGTGATCCGTAAATAACTGACATTTTTGTAATTATCTGTCCACAAGTACAACGTGATCCCACCCCCTATTGTACCTATGTAGGATTTTATTTCTTGAACTATCTCTTATCGAGCTTTGTGAGCCACTGAATTAAGATTTCTCGAAATAGTTGTTGGATGCGGTAGCGCATCTTCTACATCAAAATAACATTTTTGATTTGCACTCATTTTCATTATTATTTCTAATAAATTTTTAAACCCATCTCCTGACACTATCTCAAAAGGTCACAAATCTCTAATTGCAAATTCGTCACAGCCATCTAAAACCTTTATTTTCTTTTCAGCTGATAAATTTGGTAAATCGCATTTTTTCGGCACAAGAAAATTTGTAATTTTAAACACGCCTTCTTTGTTATTTTCCCACTTGTGTCGCAATAAACTTGATGTTCCTAGCTTCCTATTATCATAACGGTAAACATTTTATAACCACTGCAAGCGATTGTCTTCAAAATCAGTTCTCCCTTTTCATCTAAAATTTCACAGATCGTTTCCCAAATTTTTGATTTGGTATTTTCTTTCTTCTTAGAGTGTACTCGAACATCAAAAGTTTAATTCTTATCTGAACAGTATTCATTGTTCAAATCTGAAAGGCAGACAAAAGTAATATTTCGATTAAAATTAAGATTTATAATTGAATGATGCATTAACTTATAACTGACAATTTTACATACCGTTCAATCAGCTTGTATTGGTTCCTTTTAAGGATGTGGCAGATTAATATTGTAACAAAAACCCAGATCACATATAACTTACCAGTGTAATTTTATAAAATAAATGTCGTTCCTTTCTCTCGCAAACAAAGTATAAAATAATACAACTCACACGCGATTATTTGAAGAACAAATACTATACATTTGAACGTTAAATAACATATAAAGAATCTCTCTTCTCTCTTCATTGGCTTGGTAAGTAGTTTTACCACAAATATAGGCCGTCGCTGATAGGCACTCTTATATGTAACCATGTCTCTTCAAAAGCGAATTCACAAAGATAGATGTTACTTGCATGAATTGGCAAAACCAACTGTTTAAAAGAGAGAGTTCTAGCACAAACCAATCCGTCATAATTACATTGTACTACATAATTCCCCTATTCACTCTTTCTCACCCCCTCCCTACATTCTCTTCTACTAAACCTAATCGACAATCGTTTGTCAATTGCAACTTTGTATCTATTTATATAATAAAAGGAATCGTTTTTTCGTCGGACACTTTTCTTGACACATGATACACAAAGTCTGCGACCCATACCCGCATGGAAGCACTCTATACACGACCCGACCCGCAACTTTCGCTGCGGGTATCCGCAGGCCTCTAGTTCGAACCACCTCACCTCACCTTTGCATATGACGAGTGATTTAGCCACCTCGGCCACCAGATCCTTGTGATGGCGCTGGGATAAATGTGTATTTGAATTTCGTGGGAAGATAGACAAGCGTCAACCACAGCAACAAGATTAAACAAACTATTGTCATTGTTGGTTGTTGTACTGCTTACTGAAATTTTGTTCCTGTCATTTAAACCATCTTCACCTCCCTCCATCGAACCAAGATATCAACTGCTGTTGCCAGATGTATTCACTGAAGCCGTGCTCCCGCTGCGCCTTCTGGAGGATATCTCGAAGAACTAAACCAAAGGAGCTCTGGGGAGTCCCCTTAAAAGTTATAATAATTATTTCCAGTATTAAAATCTTAATAATGACCATAACGCGATTTTCTCTCCGGTATTTTATTAGACTACATCAAATAGCACCTGAAATATAATTTTTAGTGTACTTTTGAAATTACAGCTTATTATAAATTTTATGACAGTATATTTTGCGAAAAACGTTTTTAAAAAACCGGGTCGTGATTGGCTAAAATGATACCAAGAATGAATATGGCTTTGGTGAAACCAGTATGATCGGGAGCTTAAAAAATACATAAAAATAAAGTGGGATTGATGGCGGAATGCGAGTGGGGAAAGGAAGAAGAAGAGTGTAGATTCCGAGACGGTCGATTCTCTTCTATGAAGATGGAGAGAAGGAAGAATGCGGGAACATTTGGGGAGAGAAATATTAGGGAAGTGAGAGGGAGAGAAGACTTCAGACGGCATGAACAGGTGGAGGGAATTGCTATGGAAGTTGGTTTGGTCACTTGAGGATGAAATCGGGGTAGCAGCCATCGAATGATTTCAACGCCAAACACCAAAAGGGCAAGCCGATCCCTTCGATTACAGCACATTTGCACTCAAAAGCGCCGCAGGAACAACTAAAGGTCCTTCAGAAATCCATACATCAATTCATCGGTTTCGTTGTGCGAAAAGATTTCTACGCGACGGAATGGTTTCTCGCGCTGGATACCTGGAATCGGACCTCCCGTGGCACGCGTGCGATAGAAGCAATATCCCGGCCCTTGGGCAGAGGGTAACGAAAGAGAACGCTTAAATGAAACATTGATAACTATCAGAAACGAGCGAAAAATGTTCACCTTGAGATTAATACTATTGTATTTCACGAATCAATCGCTATTTTTTAATCTTTCAGTTGTATTGACCTCCCGATGAATGCCTTTAACCCATCGTTCAATGACACGGTATTTACTGTTATTATTATCATTATTAATACATTTATTATGTTAAAAAATTCTTATCCACACAATTGATTACGTATCTATTGAGCCATCCAAAACTATTTTATCGCCATTTTTTTCCATCAATATGCACACCGAAGAAGCTCTGGCGACCTATTCATAGCAATGTAACAAATGCCTTTCGATGGAAATGAAAACTGGTCAAAGGGCTCTTTAATTGCTTTAATAAAACATCGTGAGCATTAGGGGTGCATATCCCTCGATTGAAACAACTCCGGCAATGGTATGCGGAGGACAATAGAGGCAGAACAAAAGATAAAAAATATAAAGACACTATATAAGGAATAGTTCTAACCCCTGTTATTTAGAAATTATGTTGAAATTCACTTTTTAAAATACTTTGAAATTTATTGATAATAGTATAATGAAACATATGAAAGCGTCCTTCGAGATTAAAATTAAAAATTAATTCAGATTAAAATACAGTGCAAACGATAATAATACGTTATATTTTAAATACGTAGGTTAATTAAGATAGTAGATAATAGCAGTGAAATGATTATTTATATACTGATAAGAAGACGAAGGTTAATTACGAGATAATAAAGGGAAAGAACAGATGTCACGTAGGAAACCACAGTAGAAAAGGTCGAGTGCTTTCAAAATCTCTTCCCCAAAACATTTTGCAATAAACATATATAATAGCAGAAAAATATTCCACTCAACGTCAAAACAATGAACTAAAAAGGGAAGAAAGTTACCATGCTAATGAGAAGGGAGATTCTCTTGCTCGAGGCCTTATTAAATTATATTAACACGACCAAACAGCTCATAAATGTATTCTGAATGTATCTTCCACGGCAGAGATTACTAGATTTATAAAGTCAAGAAAATTCTTCAACGGCAAAATCTCTCCACCATAGAAAAATGACAGTTTATTTTTTAAGAATAGCATTTAATAAAATTCCTAAGTTATTCAATGTGTTTAATTTGTCAACATATCTCCTAGTCTCTCCTAAATAAATTACATTAATTTATTATCACTATTATTACCATTGCCCTGAGCACAATTCATTCATAAATTCTTTTATATTATTTTATAGCGCATGTGTGTGTGATCTTTATAAGTTTTTACACCGTAGAAGCTATCGAATTCAAAAGTTTCATAAGCCATCCCCTAGACAAAAGGAAGAACTTGGTCTAGGTTTGCAGACCGTGGGGTCTCCTATATACCATGGGGTCAACAAAATACTATTTCCATAAGAATGCATGGGAAATCGTGTGGAGAAACCCCAAAATGCCATGCAGCCCTTCACTGATGTGGATATAAATATGCCTAAATATTAACTTACGATCACAGGAAATGGCTTATTTTACGCAAAAAAGACTGAATCTTTTCTTTATGTTCGTGTTTTGTCGTATTATATGCTGAATCGCTCGAAATATTTAAATGCAAAATTTATCGATTTAGATGAGCATTTTACAGGCGGCTACAAAGGTTCTAAATCCTTCTATAGCCTTCGAGAAAATATTGTAACTTTCACAAAAATTAACCAATATTATAAAATCATCATAATTTTCGTAAAACACGTAAAACGTAAAAGTCCATAGTAATGCTATGCTATTAAACAATGGGACAATCGCTATTTATAACCAGTTACATTTCGTATTTGAATTTGTTACAATTCCAAAAATTGCTTACAAAACCTCCTTGTACATATACAATGCTCTGGAAATCTAAACATTTTTATTTTATTTCTACTACATTCTGAAATTTTCTAAAATTTAATTGAAAACTTAAAGTTTTTTATATTAGCGAAATATAATTTGTAAAAGTTATGGAGAAAAAAGTAAATGCTTATTCTCCAAACGTGAATACAAATATTATTCCAATCGTACATAATTAACATTACGTTGCGTACTTTTATAATTATGATCCTTGGTCTTTCCAAAGGATTTTCTACAGTACTTCAAAAAATATGTTCTACTCTATAGAATTTTGTGCTGCATATGCAGAAAAAGGTTTAATAATTACTCATAAATACGTGCCTGCGTGTGTGTGTGTGAATATGCGAGAGCGAGGCTAAGATAAAAGTTCTATAAAAAGTTTTACTATATTTACATGAAAGAAAAATTTAACAACGCTATAAAATGATGAAGAATGTACAGAAAATCCATAGGGTTCCTTCCACGCTATACAAAACTTGATTAAACGAGCAATAACCTAACAGTCTTGTAAGGATTATGCTGAGAACACACGAATAAAAGAAAAAATTAAAGCTTTTGGCTTTGACTTAAATGTCTCATTTTTGCGGCTTGCTATTGATCAAAATGAAATATAAAAATTTCGTGGCAATTCTTCACTTCAAGATTTGTTTCAAGTATGCCACAAAACTATTATATTTCATTTTTATCGATAGTGGTTCCCAAAATAAATATCTCAACGATTAGAAAATTTGTAGATCCCAAAAATCAAAGTGCCTTTTACTAGGAATTATTGTATTTTTTCTTTTTAGTGCGTTAATATAACATCTATTTTTAAATTATTTTTATTTTGCTTTTTTACATATAATCTAAATTTTCAAACCCTTAGGGTAGAAATGGGTATTTTTTTCAATAACGAGAGCAAACTTTGCCGCGTAACTAGCGATTTCCTGTAAAATCCACCACTCTGCAATTGAATTGATAAAGGAGATAGAAATCTCATAAGAAGCAACGGACAAGACCAACTCCTTTCAGACCCCCTGATTTCTCCCAACTTTTACATTCTTCCGTCTCCTCCCTCTGTCCCTTTATCCCCCCTCCTATTCCTCCTCCCCCCTTCTCCCTACACCTTCCAAATCACACACAATCCCACACAACCCGCTTGTTGGCATTTCCTACCATTCCTTTCTATATCGATCAGCCAAACTTTGCGCCGTCCTTTGTTTTATACGTATTTTTTCCGCCCCTCTCTCCCCGCAACTTGGAGATTTGTTCTCTTCTCAATGAAAGAACTTTGGGATTTCTCTTACTTTTCCGCGCTCTTCTCCCGTTTTTTTCTACAGCGCCTCCTATCTTTTTCTCATTTTCCCTCCCTCTTTCTCTCCCTCTCCCCCTCTCCCTCCCTCCCTCTCTCTCTCTCTCCATCCGTCACGATTCCCCTCACTCCCTTTCCATTCTCTCATTTTTTATTAAAAAGATACCGAACTAACTTCATTTTCAAAATCAAAACGGAGCCTCGTGTGCTTAAGTATTCGTTATCGGTGATCCATAAGGAAAGAAAAAATCGCCTTAATCTCTGAAGAGGGCATTTTTGGGATCATCACATCTTCAAAAATAATTTTTTTGCATAATGCGTTGTAAGTTTTCGTTTACTGCCAGATGCTATTGGCACTTTCATTTAATTAATAAATAAAAGTATAATTTTATTATTTATGTGGTAATGATAGATTATAACACTTTCCTGACAATTTTATTATATTGGCAACTTAATATTATACACATGAATAAAATAAATTACATAAGACACAATGTATAGTTATCGTGGAAATGACCTATTTGTGCATTATTTAATATAATTAAAGGGTTTAAATGAAATATATAAATTCAAAATTTTCACTTCCTATTTAATCCATTAATTACAATCGACACTTACTGATTAGGGAATACCACACATGATATACCATGGTGCTTCAAAATCTATTAACCTTCATATATAATTTGTTTGGTGACGTCGTGATGTTTTAAGACACTTTTTGGCGTGCAGACCTTTCTTCTTTTGGAAATTAAAATTAGAAAAGATTGACATATGATCGTTGGATCTGGACTACTCTAAAGAAAACAATTTTAATTTTCTTATTATACTAGTATAAAAGCCCGTCAATATGACGGGAAGTAATATATTTACGTGTATAGTATAAGTGCCCGTCAAAAATGACGGATATCTCTTCCTGCATCTTTCTCCTTCCCTTCTTCAAGTCCTGTATTCATATCGCAATTCTAAGTAATTTAAAAATGCAAATAAATAATACGCTACACTATATTCACTCTCATATCACATAAATAGTTCTCGATTCTCCCGCCCTTTAAGAGAGGCGCCACAGTCGAGCGTTGAAAGTTTTAAATAGTTCTCGATTCTCCCACTTTTTATGACAGGCGCCACAGTCGAACGTTGAAACTGCCCAAAGAGACACTTGGCTTTTATATAAGAGAAATCGTATTTTTTTCGCCTTCAGCTCGAAGTCGCTTGTGTTAATCAGGGCCGTTTTATTGCCTAGGCACACTAAGCAAATGTTGGGGGTCAGCAGTTTAAGGGAGCCCATTCATGAACTCGGTCGTTTTTTTTAATTGTTATGCATTAAACGTAAAAACGTTGCAAAATCGTATTCACTTTTGTTGCAAGATGTTGGTTGCTCTGCACCTGCCACCTGGCTACTATATAGCTGTGAGGGTCTTCTTATCTTGTTTAGATGGCTTTCGGTAAATACCGAGCGACCGCCGGCCAGAGCCTTGTCAGGTCTGCTATGCAGTATGCACAAATAACAAGCACAAGAGTGTGCGTAGGCGCAATAAGTAAGAACGGACTCGCGACGTTGCTAAGTTTCTTGCTAGTTCGCTTTGTCCATGCCACTTTAGTGGTTGATTAAAAATACAGGATATACTGCAGCAACCAGCAAGAGACAATAATACATTGGTGTTTAAAAGTTTCAAACGTTTAAAGAACACTTCTGACATTCTCATTACTGTTTTTGTTTCAGTTTTAATACAAACTGGAGGTCTGTAAACTCATTAATTCCTTCAAACATCTTTCTGGTTCTCAAAAACGGAAGAAAACTAAACAAAGGGAAGAAGAAGAAAGAAAAAAGCAGAAAATTGCGTTACGTGCTTTCATGCCACAAAAAACGTGTGATAGTATAAGTGAAGCAAAGAAAAACATTGACTAAAATGAAAATTCTGATGTTTATTATATAAACGATCAGGTAATTAAGCAAAAAGAAAGATAGTAGAAAATAAGATTTCCTCAACAAATACAAATCTCGAAGATCAAGACTCACGTCTTTATTTCCATAAAACCATATACTGTTGTAGAAGACTTGTATATAAATAAAAAGTATTTTGGAGATAACTTTCAACCAAGGACCTTCCCGCGGAACCTCAAATTTTTATTTCGACTGACGATTTGAAGCAAAAATTAACCCATTCCTATTTGCAGGCATTTTTTCTTGTATTCCGTTCATTTAGGTAGTGCGTTTCTCAAACTGATCGACATTTAACAATACCTGTTATTCTTATTTGTATGACCTTATTCGAGTTTAAAAGTGTCACTTACCGACTACCAAATTTTCTTAATTCCAAATTACCCCCGTTTTTATTTTTCCGAAATGGCGATCAGCTTTCACCTATTCCGCAGAAAAGGTTTTTCTACATTAAAATTATGAAAGTAAAGAAAGCTTAATCTATTGTTTAAACTCCAATCCATAGTTATCATATTTTTATCAATTAATGTCTGGCGTTGCCTTTCTTCTCCCGTAATGATTGATTTAGGCACTTCGAAATTAGGCATAGCGCATAGTGAAATAAAAGTTACTCAAAAATGAGCTTAAATTTACTAAATTAAATTACACGAAGGCACAACTCAGATATAAAAATAAAGGAAATATAAACACGCAAAGTGAAATTCCAAAACTTATAAAAGTAAATGGGAAAAATCTATTTAATGACATGTAAAACAAAAGTCTCTAGAGTTGGCAATCAACTTCAAACGATTTAAAAATAGAGACACCCAAGATGAATAAACAAGGAGGCACGGTCGCTAATAAAATGTGATGGAAGGAGAATTTTAGTCAAAAGCTGTTTATTTTATTTTTCACTAAATATCTAGGTAACATTATCGACTTTAAAATTAACTTCATCAATATCATGTGTCTCGCTCTGTCAAAAAAGCTAGCGCCATAACAGTTTTAATTTTCCGATAATAAATGTCTTCTGAACACAGAAGTAGTCGGATGTCTCCAAAATATGCAGGGGCTAACAGTAACGAAAAGAAAATAAACAAGATACTACAAATGAAATTAATAATATGAAATGTCCTGATAAAGCTGGCATAGGATAATATATACCGTAAAAAAGAACAAAATATCATACAATCTAATGAATTGATGCAAGCCGGATGATAGATGCATCTAAAATACTATTCTGATAATCTCTCAGCCGACCCTCTTCCTCTCTCTCTCTTTCTCACTGCCTCCATCCCCTTCATCTTCTCCCGAATTTCTACCCTTTTCCGCTATCTCTCTCCTCTTCCCCTCCCCTCCTCCTCCCACCTCCCTCCTACTTCCCCTCCCCCTTCTATCCCATCCCCCTCCCCTTCGCTTTCTCTGCCTCCCTGTCTTCCACTATTTTTTGACTTCCTTATCACCCAAATATCCGCTTTCCCTCTCCCCCCTTCCAACTCCTCTTGCTGCAAATCCTCTTTTATTATTCTCCTTCTTTCATGCATCCCCTGCCCTACACCCTTCCCTCCCCCCCTCGTTCTCTTCTTCTTTCCTCCGCATCTCTCTCTCTCAATGCCTTTCTCATCTCTCTTATTATTTAAACTCTCAGAAACTTCATCCATATCCCATATCCCTCTCTCTCCTACTCCTCGCATTCCTTCATCCCCTTCACGCTTCTTCCGGCGATCCCTACCTATCCTCCGGGATCATTCTCCTTACTTTAACCTCGCCTCATCTCCCTTTCGCTCAATTTTGATGCGCCTCCTTAAAGAAAACCTCCCGAGCCTCCTAACCACCTCCCGCCTATAAGCCATTATTATCATCGCCCTCTCCCCCTTGTTCCCTCTCTCTCTCTATTCTTCCTCTCTCTCTCTCCCCACCCTCCTCGAATTCCTCCTCCGTCTTTATGTTCTCCCACTTTTAATGCTGCTTACTCGACAATCAAGGTATGAAAACCGACCTCACCGCTCTCCTCTCAACCCCCTTTCTCCGCACCATTCAACCCCTTATCCTCAACCGTCTCTCTCTCTTTCTGCAAAATCTCTCTCTCTCTCTAAGCCATTCTCCCTCCCTCCGCTTTTTGAGCTATCGTCTCCCGTCATTCCTTTCCTCTTTACCCTTCCTGCCATTTTTCCTATACTCCCAACCTTGAAAAAATAAGGCAACCTCTTAATAATTACCCATTTTTCCCCCTCCCTCCTTTCCACACTCTCCTCCTCCTCTCTCTCCCTTGCGTTCGCTTTTTCCGATACATTTTTACCCTTCTTCCCCTTCGCCTTCCGCCTCTCGCCCTCTTCCTCCTCCTCCCTTCTTAAATTTTCTTTCCTCTTGTCTTCCTTCTTCATAGCTGGAATGCCCCCTCTCTCCTCCCCCACTCGATCTTCCGCCGCTAATTCTCTCCCCTTATTTTCCTACTTTGCCCCCTCTTGCCCTTCCATCTTCATTCTCCCTCATCTTCCCAGCTCATTCGCTTTCAATATTTTCTTTCCTCAATCTCTCCCTCCACCTGGCTTCTCTTCGGATATAATTTTCGTCGCCGATTTTCTTGGCTTCAACTGCCCTCCCATTTACATGCATTCATACTCCTCGCTCATATTGTGAGTTTCTTTATTTAATCATTCTTACTTTCTCATCACTCCGTGATTCTCCTTATTTTTCTTTGAAGACAGTACTTATTTTTTCCCACATCCTTCTCCCGCATTTCTTTGCAATTCCTTCTTCATGCCGTTCCTTCGCTTGAATCCTTCTTCAACCCACTCCTTTCCTTTTAACCAATCTCATTCCTCCACTTATGCGAGTTCCCTTTTACTTTTCCGCCGCACACTAATCTACGTGAAAATTCTTGCAAATAACTCAGAACTTCGCATTCATAAGCATTCTCTTTCCTTTCGAGGCCTTCTTCCGGTGGTTTAAAATGTTCCTTCTTCCTCTAACATATTTATTATTTGGATTTCTTTTGTCTACGCCGTATCCCTTTCCCCAACCCCCGTTCTCGTCCCTTCGCCTTCTCGTCTTTCTACTCGCGTCTCCCCCCCCCCACCCTCCCAGGCCTCTCCTTATATTCTATCCTTCCTACAAATCTCCTCAAACTCCATCCTTAATTCTCTCTGTTTAGAAATTTTCACCCCATTTTCTTCCGATCACGCGTCGAAGTGTATTTTCCACCGCTCCTGTCCTTGTTTCCACGCACGTCTCTTTGGATCGTTTTCACCCTCTCCTCTCTCAATTTCCATATTCCTCTTCAGTATTAAAGACGAATTACTTCGTGCATGGAAGTTTTATTAATCTAAAAAAATATGTGCCGAAATATTACTAAACTTACTTAATCATTTGAATGGATACAATTTTTTGACAAATAGTTACTAAATATTAAAACCATGGGTAAACCTATGGCGTGTAGTTAATATATGAAACAAAATACAGGTAACTTTATAGTATGTCCGCTCGTTGATGGACCAGTAGAAAGGAAAGAAAAAGGGAAAACTTACCAAGCACACAGAAACAAACACATGAATTCGGATTTACGGGTAGTTACACCACTCCAGGAATCACGCACAGGTTTAGGGAAGTTACTTCACCCTAGGAACCTATTCGCATTCATCACAGAAGAAAGAAGGATCACTTGTTCCTTATCTATAAGCGCTTATAGACATTCACGATGTCATCCTTAGCTGGGTTTTGGAAGTAGCAGTGCAATTACCCAGAAAACCGCGCGACATAGCGCCTGCGGGCGTGCGTGCGTGTGTGCGTCCGATTTTTTTTTTCTTTTCTTTTTCTTTCCTTATCACTTGTCCCTCAACCAACGCATTTGGATTTAAGGTGGTTAACTGTATTTGAGTCAATACATAAACAACTACTAAAATATTATAATGGCCTATTAAAGAGACCTGCCTAATGGTACTTTAAATTATCTCAGTGCATCATAGAAAACAAGTGTACACAGGACCGATTCGTTGGAATAATGAAGGTTTACTTCGTGCATGGTGTCACAGAAAGGAAGTACGTCGACTCGAAATATACAAACAACCCAACAAAAAGATGCAATCAATATATCGATGCCATTGGGGAAGAGCTTTGCTCCAACGGCTCAACTGATAAACTATGAAGTTTCAACAGCTATAAAAAGACTGGAAAAGCCTTCTTCAGGTTATTTTATTGTGCGTGCTCTGTAATTCTCGCTTGAAACAGCTACTGCAGTTCTGCTTCTGGCCCTGCTGTATTCTTCGCAATTTGGGTGCTGACGTGCTTCCCATCTGCCCTCAATATCCTCTCTTGACCCGCCACGTATACTTTCAACCCGCCCTGTGCTCACATAAGCCCACGTTCTCATCTCCACGCCCTCTGCCGTCGCTCTCCCTCACCGTACGCACTTTCTCTCCCTTTCCTGTTGTCCTCCTCCCTCGCCCCCTTTGCCCACCTCGCCCCCTATTACTCCTCCACTCGAATTTCCTCCAGCGTCTGACTCACCCTTTTTGTGGTTACTTGCTCTCCTACGCTCTCATTTGTTTCATTTCTTGTTGTGCGCCGCAAAATATCTGCCATTTCTTTAGTGTTGTTACTTTTTACGATTTCAACTCTCATTTTACACTCTTTGCCATCTACATAGTTAAAGTATTTACCTGAAAAATGAAAACATTAGCTAAATGTTAACATATTTTGCTCTAATTAATATAATTTGAACGCTGCATCTTATCCTTCAGTACGCAGAAAGTCTCCCTGATCCTTTATGCTGCAAACTTTCTTTCTCCATGCCTGAAAGCGCTTTATCATTAATTATCTTGCGAACTATATAATTTATCATCAACCGCGTCCTAAAGAAGCCCAGAATCCATAAAAAACATCATTCATTCAATTTGCCTTTATTTTAAGAAAGAAGTTTTTCATAATTTTGTTTCAAAATATTATAGAAATAAGACAAATTAGGACAGTTTATTAAATTGAACTTTGAACTCAGTTTTTTCTCGCATGTTTAATAGCTGAGCGCTAATTTGAAATCATTTTTAACTTACACGCAGAAAGCGACATCAAATCCAACTTTTCGATCCATAACCTTGACTTTATCATTTTCATGAAACCCCCTTCGATAGACCGCGCCATATAAGCCACAGCCAAGCATTTTAAATTGCACAGAGTTGCCGCTTTTCAATTAACTCTATTGAGCGTTACTCTCCAGCATCACCAAATAATTCAATATTACTAAATCCGCTACTTTAATGTGTCCACACTACTTGGTAAACTTTTTAAAATAGCCCGGTAAATCGAATCTTAACAAAATTTTACATATATCCTATTCTTATTACCCATGGAATACAGAGATATAGTTCTAATTGCCTTATCTGGGAAGTAAAAGAGTGAAACTTGTAAAACTCCCAAGAATAAATTTTATTTAGCACAAACCAAATCTATCAGCTGGTCTTTTTCCCTCACGTTCATATTTTCAGGAATGGAAATAATTAAAATAAACGAGCTTCTCGCCTAGTTAAGTTAAGAATAATTTTGTTTAAAATAGCAACGTGAAAACGCAGACGAGTCGGCATTAGACTGTGAGCCATGAGCGACGTAGCGGACGCGTCCGTACGGTGCGGGCAATAGTCCGTCCCTCTCTGTGGTCACTCGTTGTGCAGTTCGATGGGTGAATTCTGACACTAAACTCGAGCACCACTGGCAGAATCTTTGCGTACCACTCGTGGTACGCGTACCATAGTTTGGGAATCGCTGATTTAGATAATTAACTTGTATATCCGAGAGACAAACTGAACACATTTTCTGTTTGTTGCCTACAAATTAAAATTTGACGATTAAAATAAATTTTAAATATGTAAAACAGGCGGAAAGTTAAATTGTTGTTAAATAAAACTATTTTTATTTAAAAAATAACACTTATTTATTTTATGATCATCTTTACATTAATCACTCCGAAAACTTAATTCTAGAGGTTATTTAAGTAGAAAAAAATGATTGCAAACAACATCCTTTAGAAAAGCTCGGAATCCAATTCCACTAACACAAAAAATAGGGTCTCTCCCAATTCTTCTCATTGTCAGTTCCCCTAGCTCCCACACCTCCGACGCCCAATCTACATCCATTTAACCATTGCTTAAGCTTATACATCCTTTCTTTCCCTCATACAAATAGCGCATCATCATCCTAAGTTAGTCTGTAGGGCTCATTCAGTTACGATTGCGGTTTTAACGATGAAGCCTTGTCCTCCCTCACATATTTCAATAGTATAATGGAAATAACAATTTTTTAATTTGATCATAAAATGAATTTCCTTGAAGTTAGGGTTTCATCCTTTAATTAATTTTTTTTCAAATTTACTGCAAATATTGCACAGTAAAATAACCGACGGGAAACTTAAAATAAGTACGGAGCCCACAGAAATTTTAAATAAGTTTGACAGCAATGAATAACAAAGCGATGCGTCGTCTCACGTCATTTTAAAATTACGCGATCTCACACCAAGTGTTTCCGCTCGAAATAATACGTTTTATGCAATATGACTTAAACTGCGTGAGTATTAATGAAATTTTCGTATACTGTGAATAGGAGTTTATATATTTGTGCGATTTAATGAATATTTATTTTTTCGATTTGAGATATTTCAGGTGCATTTCTCAATCTGAAACTTATGCTACTACCAAACACTAAAAGAGACTAAGCAAGAAATTTTTAGCGAAAGAGAGTGAAGTAACCCACCTCGGAAATCGTTCCGCGTCCTAAAAGATAGATCCGGAAAAAATAACACGGAGGCCATGTTTGGTGGCGTGGGAGAATGGAGCCTTGGCGGAGGTTTTGGACGGTTAATGCTAAGGGAATGACGACTTAGGCGAAGATAAGAGTTGAAGAGTTTAAGAAGAAGACGGCAGAAAGTTTGGAGGAGAAAATGTTTTGTACTGCGGCGAAAGACCGAGCAAAGAAGAGATAATTCGGCGTACAGAAATGTAGTAAGAGGAATTAGAACTGAAGAACGAGAGAGATGCATTGAGATAGGTCCAGAAAATGGAACAGGAGATAAATGGAGCGCGCAATGGGTAAAGAAAAATGAGTAGAGGACACAAATTCTTTAATCGCTGCAAAATATGAAGGAAAGAAGGAATATAATTTAGCGTAGAGAGAGAGAGAGATTTGCGATAAATAGTAATGGAAAATAACGAACGAGAGAGAGAGAGATGCAGAAAGTTTGAAGCGGTATGGGAGCCCTCGAGAAAGGAATAAGAAGATAAGGAACGACGTTAGAGATGAAGAGAGATATATTGAGAGGCAGAAATAAAACGGGAGGGACTGGAGAGCTAGTGAAAGAGAAATGAAGATGGAAGAGACTGGAGAGAGAGATGCAGGAGTAGAAGAAAGAGAGCAAATGAAGGAAGGCAAGAAACAAGAGCGCTAAAGAAAAGAGAGAGGGAGAGAATGAGAGGATTATGCTACGGTTGGAATTGTTGAGTTGGCAGAGAGGGTGTTGGCCAAATCTCCACCTCTTCGTATTGTTTATGGCCTGGAGAGATTCAATTTGCTAAAAAGCAGGGGCGTATTCCGGGGGAGAAGGGACGAGGTTGGGTAGGCGTGAAAGGGGTGGAGAGGGTGGGGTGGAGAGGGAGGGGGTGGAGAGGGAGGGGTGGAGAGGGAGGGGTGGAGAGGGAGGGGTGGAGAGGGAGGGAGAGAGGGAAGTAGGGGGTAAGGAAGGGGGGGAGAGAAGGGATAGGCCGTGGAATAGGCGTCGGTGGCATCGGGAGAGGCAGGAGGGAAGAGAGGAGCGTTGGCGGCCGTAAAGTGGGCGGCAGAGGACAAGGGACAGTGCTTCCCTTGGGATTGGCGGAGAGTAGAGAAAGAAGGGAATTGCGGGAATGTGCGAAGAGAGCGCGGCTGTTAAAGCGAGTAAGCGGAGTGAAGCAAGAGAGGGAGGGAGAGGCGTGAGAGAGAAGAAGAAGGGAAGAAGCGTCTGTAGGCAAAGAAGGCGCAAAGAACACATCTCGAGTCTCCCAGGAATGCGTTTGTGCTCCAGCGTCGATGTCATTACCGGATGGATTAAGATAATGCTCGCTGGAACGTCGAGTTTTCTTCTTTGTGCGGCCAAAGTAAAACTCTTAGCGGCAGCGAAGGCCGTGTTGCGTTAACCGCGAATAGCGTGCAGAAATGTCCTCGCGAAAGTGAGTGGAAGTAGCGCGTTTCCCCTGAACTACTCAAATATTCTTATAGGGGGAACTAACATTTGTTTTGTCAGTCTCTTGCTGTAAAAATGATTTTCGGAGAAATGATAAAAAATGTAAGTGGATGAGAGTTTCTCGGTAATTTCGAAAAAAACAATCACGCCTCCAATCAAATTGTGGAAGTCAATGAGGTTTTTTCGCCCTTCCAAAACCTATCTCTAAAACATTCATCGGAATATTACTTCAAATCTTTAAATTTTCAAACAATAAACGGTCCCAATCGAAAAATAAACAGATGAATTCCAATCTGCAGAAACTAATAAGATTCTGGAACATATGAACTACAGAAAGAATATATTTAAAATTACAAGTGAAGCAATTTATACGAACATGATAATACAAAATAGTGGTATATTGAGCATGATTTATTTTTTAATTTACTAAAAATATTTTTATCGTTTCCTACACGTTCATAAGTGCTTTTAGAAATTTCTATTAAATCTATGTGTGAACATCATAATGGTAATGGATCATTGTTCCCTCGACTGCCAAACTGATCGAGGGGAGGATTAAGTTGAGGTGTAGAGAATGAGAAAGAGGAGAAAGAGAGAGGGCGAGGAGGAAAGAAGGCGAGGAGGAAAGAAGGCGAGGGGGAGATTGGGCAGGAGAAAGAGAGAGAGGGGGAAGGAGAAAAAGGTTGGAGGTGCAAAAAAAGAATATGGAAAATATTTTGGGACGATCAAAAACTGGAAAATTAACGCCCTAATATATAACTTGTAAGATGCTATTTCTAGCGTGTGAAAAATTTCGCTGTGGCGCCAGTGGGCTTGTTCAGGATCACTTTAACGGCGATCGACAACCATCTACATCGTAATGGCGCGATCACTCCTCGAAAGAAGCAGTAGGTGCTTGTATACCTTTATACGATAAAATAAGGAATCGATGTCGGTCGAGGTGATGGAGGTGGAAGATAAAAGAAGAGTCAAGGAGTGGATGAGAGAGAGAAAGGACCAAGGAGGGGGGGGAGAGCAATTTAAGAGTAGACGCTGAGCGGCCAGGGAGAGGGAGTGAGGGAGAGGGAGTGAGGGAGAGGAAGGGAGGGAGAGGAAGGGAGGGAGAGGAAGGGAGGGAGAGTAAGGGGAAAGGAGGGAGAGTAAGGGAGGGGGAGGGGTAGGGGGGAGGAGGGGAGGGAGAGGAAGAAGGGAGAGGAGGGGAGGGAGAGGAAGAAGGGAGAGGAAGGGAGGGAGAGGAAGGAAGGGAGAGGAAGGAAGGGAGAGGAAGGGAGGGAGAGGAAGGGAGGGAGAGTAAGGGAGGGAGAGGAAGGGAGGGAGAGGAAGGGAGGGAGAGGAAGGGAGGGAGAGGAAGGGAGGGAGAGGAAGGGAGGGAGAGGAAGGAAGGGAGGGAGAGGAAGGAAGGGAGGGAGAGGATGGAAGGGAGGGAGAGAAAGGGAGGGAGAGGAAGGGAGGGAGAGGGCATCGGGTCCGGGAGAGGGTCTGATCTTAATGGCGAGGAATTGAAGATGAGGCGGACCTGAAGAGGGATGAGAACGGTGCTTCGTAGCTAAAAGGTATGAAGGGAAGGAGTTTCGGAGAGAGCGGAAAAAGGAGTGAAGAGTGAGAGAGGAAGAGGAGGGCGCTCTCAGATCATTGGATGTGGAGAAGGATTATTGTGGGAGGAAGGAGAGAGAAATATAAATAGGTTGATAGAGGAGGAAAAGCGAGCGGGAGAGATAGAGAGGGAAAGAAAGAGAGGGGGAAGGTAAGAAAGAGAAGGAAGGAGAGAAAGAGAGTGCCGGAGCGGGTGCGGAAGGAAGAATGAACTGATAATGGCGCGGATGCATTGGAGAGAAGGAAGCAGTGGAAGCGGCGATAAAGGTGAGTGAGGAGAGAGGGAAGGATTGGAGAGACGAGAAGAGGAAGAACGGATTTCTGAAGAGGAGGAGGACTTGAGCAACAGGGACAAAGTGCGTAGTATATCGCATGATTGGAGTTGCCGAAGATCCGTGGGGAGAGTGCCGGTTGTCTAAAGAGGAGAGAACTTTCTTCGATGTAGAAAACCAATTTCCCTCTTCATTTAATTATTTTAGTAATACACGATATAAACCAAAATATTCATACATGAAGTGTAATTTATCATGTATGGAATATGTTGCTCATTTAACTATTCGTTTAAAATAATATAAACATTTTTGATACAATTTTAAATTATATTTTTATGGTGCCAGAAAATCTACTAAAATTCAACTTTTATTGCATGTAATACAGCAGTTTATTATTAACATGAACAGTTGTTTGCATATGTGTATTGCATACTAAGAATTTTTAACAAAAATATATACTTGTTACGAACTAATAAATGTATAAAACAGTATTACATAAAAAAGTAGACCGTGCTGCCCACTGACGTTTTCGGTAATTCTTTACGCGGCCACCGACGAACTGTACATAGCGCAGGTTTGACCTCATTAAGGCCCAAGGCCTAGGTACTACAACCACGAGCCAGCTATCGAGAAACGACCTGTACTTCGCCGACGGTCGAGCGAAGCGAGCGGACGCCGGGGGTTGGCGAGCGGTAGCGAGTAGGAGGCAGAGCCCCATAGTAAGAACATATTTTAATACAGCTTCATTGTTAAAACACGTCCAAAATTTAATTTGCAAATCTGTATGAACGTGATCAAATTATTTCTCTTCTCAATCAATATGCGAACTTTATACGGCTCTCTTTTTAAAGACACACTCCTCTTATTTTTTCATTAGCCTCAAGTATAGAAATATAGAAAGTGTGTTACTCCGTAGTCACGTGCAGATAACTAAATGTTGGTGGACACTTAAGATAAATAAGCAATTCGGTTCCATAAAAATAGAATATTGATTAAAGTTGAGGAGTCAAAAATTATGTCTAATCGTTAAGCTGGTATACATAATAAAAATAATATTCAGTAAAGAAACTGATGGAAAAATAATCAGCATATGCGCTTGTTAGCCAGTCTTTTGTTTTGGAAATATAATAAAATCGTTACTACGCTCTGGGAAATGAGTTACATTCCTCACACTAGAGCGTTAAATTAATTATTTTGCGTCGCAATGAATGGGGCAATATAGTGCTCTTTAGCGATTTCCTCACATTCCCTCCACTTTTCTCCCCGACCACCGACCTCCTACTCCCATCTATCCTAACACTCTCCTCCTCCATACAAACGGGTCTTCTTTTTACCCAGTTCGGAGCAGTTCCTGCCGGAATCTCTGTAAACAAAACTTTCTGCCGCCAAAGAGGGTTGAGAGAATGGTAAAGGGGGGGAGTTAATGGAGGGAGCGAGGCAGTGGTGAGAGAAAGAGAGAAAGACAGAGAGATGTGCGGCGAGGGAGGGAGGGGTCGGGGAGAGAGGGGAGGAGACGTCGGGGGTGAGGGCGGGAAAGAGGAATGGGGGTTGGAAGCGGGAGGCGAGGAGATGTGATTATCTCATCATTCGTGCGGCGTGGAAAGGCATGAAAGAACCTATGTCTAATGCTATCACGACTTCTTATTTATTCTGAAAATTATTACATTTCCTTTTGAAACGTAATTGACGTAATTAATTTACAGAAATCTGTGCCTACAGTAAAATTTTTGCGAAAATATTATGAGATTGCATCCAGTGAGACATTTAAGAGCATAATTCTAAGCGGAATACGAAGTGCGTTTTAATAAACGGCGTCAGATATGTCTTTTATGTTTTTTAAATTTTATTTACATCCATACTCTTATACTACTTATAAATTCAATGGATGACATTTCGTTTATCTTATTTTCCAGCAAACTCATTTTTCTCTCATTTTTAAATGTTTTCTTGCGGAACAGCATTGTTATTTATTAATTACTACATTATTTACCCAGCGTATTATGGAATAAAAAAATTTCATAAAATAGAAAATTTCCTTAATTTAACATAAGACAGATATTTAACACCTTAAAAATTTTACATCGATACTCCATAAGTTTTCTATAAGTGACTTTTGTAGAAGTTTCTTACTTATTTTCTTTAGTCTTCATGGACTCCCCTTTTTAATGTAAGTTTTGATATTATTTCATTGTCGTTCCTTGCTAAGGCAGCTGCGCAAAATCTAGGCTTTAAAATTACATTCGTTAACGATTGAGAGACGATCCCTGTTACTTATCATTCTAATCAGAAACAAATATAATGAAAAATTACCTTCTTATACATACAAATTATTACAGAATATTTATGAGTGCTAAGTTGATTCTTGGGTAAAAATACTCTCTCCAATATTAGTGCGGATGATATTCTCATCTATCCCTTTGCTTTGATGTAACATAAGTCTTATTATTTTACGTAAAAGTAAAGATTTAAAAACGCTATTTATTGTATTTTCATATATAATTTTAGATTTGCTGTGATATCAAAATGGTCTAGATAGAACTGTGTAAATGGATTATTCGTTCAAACATAGGTTAGTCTTAGTTGGCATTTCACTCGATTCGTAGTACGGCGCAATCATTACGTAAATCTAAAATATTTAGTTCCTCGATATTTGTCAGTTTTTTTAATATTATATTTATCTTAACGCAGTTACAATTGCATGAGATATAAATGTTGAATCAATGCAAATTACTGGTATTCATATAAGTAAATAAAATTTGAAATTTACCATAGTAAAATCTGTTTACGACAATTGAATTTCTGTTATGGCTAAATGCTCAAAATGACGACTGAATTCCAAATTAAAATTTTAGCCTGATTTATGATATCATTATATATCGATAACTCTTACAGAGGAGGAGGAGGAGGATATAACATACTAGTAGAAGGTGCTTGCATACTGTAAGCATTTCATCTCACCTTGAAAAAACATTAATTTTTCAGACTGATATTTCATCATTACAAATATTCTATTAATTCTAAAGATTTCACCTCCGCAGCGATTTTCGTTTTTCCCACCTGTAAAAATAATAGTTTAAAACAATTCCCAAATGTTGCAATTTTAAACATTTTACACTTTCACCATTATGGGGTACTAATGCTACACATTTGAGCCAAATTTTAAAGTTGTAGCACTTCTAGAAGTAAAATAATATTTTTCTATATGTTTAAAATTTAAACATTTTTAACGGTTGCCGCAATATATATGGAGAGATTGAAATGTTTATTTGTGCAAATGCACTGTTCTGTAAATAATTTGAAAATTGCAGCTTCTACCTTCTACTAGTACATTATATTAGTTAGAAATAAAACTGAGTTACCCTCTTTATCCAGCACAGGTTTTCAAGTATCGATTTTTACCATTAATTGGAATAAATCAAATACAAATCCAACAACACCTGCACTCATTGTTAACCTGGATCTTTTTACCTAGATTCTTGATCATCACTTATGACAGCCTATGCGTGTATGAAATTTCAGCCTTTAAATACAGTCAGCATCACAAACCACGCACAATTGCGTGAAACTTAATGGGAGGCGACCCAAAAAATATACAGCACACCCCAGATTTTTAACAACCCAAACAATACCTTATAGCGTATCATTGATCAGAGGCGACTAAGACTAATAACATTTCTTGTCCTTTATTCAAGGATACTCAAATAACATTCCACATATCAGGCATCAAAACGCCAACCAAACGAGTGTCCTCGATTTTGGCGAGTCAATTAACACTTAATTTCAGGTAACCCAAACTTCTTTTTTCACTTATCCATAACAGTAGGTAATCTAACAACGCTCGAATTCATTTCTTTGATGCTAGCCCAAAAAAATGTTATCTCAAAAGATGGCAGAAAGAAATAACGACATCGTTAAATGTTAAATAGACGCATTACTTCATAAAGGCCAACTTAGCACGAGATTTCTTTATTAGTTTTAAAGTGCCTCGCGCTAAAACGTATAACATTTGTATAAATAATAAAGAGCACTTGCGCTTCCAGTAATTCACATTTCCGGACAGATGACTGTGACTGAACATCCGCAGTTGATTTGTTGGATTTTAATAGAAGCAAACATGAAAGCGTATGTCTTTGCTCTGCTACAGCCAAATATGTGATTCGGTGAATTCTCCACTCGTCAAAAGTTTTCATCTGCCTCTGAGTCCGTTCTGTTTTGTCTATTAGACTTCTCTCTTCCGGCATGTCTGGATGAATAAACGGCTTAACTCACAAAATAAAGAGATTCGATTGAGGCACCTGTAAATTTCTTTGCGACTTCTATATAAATAGAAAAGTTGCGAGTAAATAAATTAGGAGCGTTTCTCTCAGGATATACACAAGAGATTGAAATTTATATTTTTGTTTCTACTGAATCGGACGCCCTGATAAATGGAGATTCGGTATAATTTCGCTATATGCCATTTTTCGAGTCGTATACCAGTAAAAGCCTAAAATATGAAATGTTAACTGGGATGCGCCCATATATTCAATGCAGTGCACAAGAAAAATGTGTTGAGTGCTATTTTTAAAAAATAGGAATCTTATCATAAAACATTTCTATGCAATAGGAAATTTTAACTTTTTAGCTCTATAGCTTCTTGATATCAATTGTTTTCTACCATGAATTTATATTTAAAGAAAAACTGCATCTTTTTGTTTGTTTGTCTCTCTCTCTCTCCCTATATATACATATATATATATATATATATATATATATATATATATATATATATATGTATGTATGTATTATCATCATAGGTAGTCTGTCCGTAGACAGGTCCGTGATTATTCTTGGTTAAACCTGGTTCTCCATATACTCCTATTTTCCGCTGTCCTCTTTATATCTTGATAACTCTCTTTCCCTTTCAAATCGTCTATCAGCTGAAACCTTTTCCTACCTCTTTCCCTTTTCCCATCTAGTTTTCCTTCTAACACGTCTTTAATCATACTCTCTCTCCTCAGGAAATGTCCAACCCAGTTAGCCTTCCTCTTTCTGATAGTCTGTATAATCATTCGCTTCTCTCCTATTCTTCGTAGCACTTCATCGTTTTTCATCATATCTGTCCATTTTATCTTCAACATTCTCTTCCAAGTCCACATTTCAAAGCTTTCCAAGTATTTGATGTCATTTTTCCTTAGCGTCCATGTTTCTGCCCCATACAATGCTATACTCCATACGTAGCATTTTATCAACTTCTTGCGGATATTTTCCCTTATATTCCCTGTAAGTAGTTGTTTCTTTCTCCTGAAAGCCCCTTTTGCTTTTCCTATTCTAGTTTTGATCTCATCCGTACATTTTGCCTCTCGTGTTATGATACTTCCAAGGTATTTATATTCTGAAACTTGTTCTAATGGCTTTCCCCCAATAGTTATGTTCAGATTCTCTTCTTTACCCGATATTCAAATGATCTTGGATTTTTCTGTATTTATTTCCATACCGTATTTTCTACCTGTTATCACTAGTCTATTTATCATTTTTTGTAGCTCCTCTTCCTTTCTTGCTAGAAGTACTTGATCATCTGCGTATTTCACTGTTCTTATAATCCTTCTTCCAATTTTGAAATCCCCTGTGCCCTCTAAAGCTTCTTGCATTAGACTTTCTGCATATATATTGAATAGGGTTGGCGATAGGCAGCAGCCTTGTCTTACTCCTCTACCGATATTAATTCCGCAGGTGTCCACATTCTCAAACCAGACCTTTACAACTTGATTCTCATATAGATTCCTAATCAGTCTCCTGTCTTTCCAGTCTACACCTATATCCTTTAATATCTTCATCAACTTTACCCAATTTACTCTATCAAAGGCCTTCTGCCAGTCTACGAAACATGCGCAGATATCTTGACTGTATTCTATTGCCCTTTCTGATATGATTCTAACTACTTCTATAGCATCTCTAGTTCCTCGTCCTTTTCTGATCTTCGATGTGTGTGACAGAAGGCTTATAGTTCTGTAATCTTTACACTGCATTGCCTTTGGCTTCTTCTTTAGAGGGATCATTGTTACTTCTAGGAAATCCTGAGGCCACTCTCCCGTGTCGTAAATCTTATTAATTAATTTCGTGATCGCTTTTAGTCCTTCTGATCCTATGACTTTAAGTATCTCAGCCGGTATTCCATCGCTGCCCGTGGCTTTCCCCTTCTTTAGTCCCACTATCGCCTTTTCTACTTCGCTCTCCATAATACTTGGTCCTAAGTTGTCTTCTTCAATGTTTTCCTCATTTTCCAGTTCTATTTTTTGCCGCTCCTGCCTGTTTGCTGTATAATTCCTTAATGTATTCTTCCCATACCTGTGCTACATCCTTTGTTTCTGAGACTATCTTCCCATCCGTATTCATAATCCCTTTACCACAAATTCCATTAGACTTCTTATCTTCTAATTCCAGTGCTCTAGCGTACATCATATCGTACCGTCCTAACTTCTCCATTTGTTCTATTTCATCACATTTTCCTTTTATCCAATTTTCTCCAGCTTTATCTGTTACCCTTCTCAACTCATTGTTTATACGCCTATAGTTGGCTCTACCTTCTTCACAGTTAACGTTTTTCCATTTTCGTCTCTCATCCATTTTCTCCAGCATTTGCTTCGTGATCCATGGTTTTCTGATTTTCTTCTCTTGTTTCCCAATCTCTTTATCCAAAGTATCCTTGATACTGGTTTTAATTTCATCCCATTCTATATCAACTGTCTTCGGTTTGTTTTCCAACTTTCTTAGGTTATCTTCGAACTTCATGCTGACTACATCCTGCCTTTCTTTCAGTTTTTCTAGGTCCCAGGTCTGTCTTTCTCTTCTCGTTTTTCTTATTTGTTTGAGCTTTGTACTCATGTCAAGTATTAGAAGGCTGTGGTCTAAATCAATGTCTGCTCCTTGCAATGCCTTGGCGTTCTTTATGCTGTTCCTGAATCTTTGTTTTACAATGATGTAATCTATTTGGCATCTCATTCTATCTCCTGGTCTTTTCCATGTGTATAACCTTCGTTTATGGTTTTTGAACCATGTATTAGTCACTACAAGGTCATTATTGATGCAGAATTCTACGCGTTTCTCCCCTCCTCGATTTCTCTTCCCAAGTCCGTATTGTCCGATAACATTTTCTTCCTGTCCTTCTCCGACTATGCTGTTCCAATCTCCCATTATTATGCAGTTTACCTTTCCTCTTCCGTCTTCTTCGTAAATTTCATTAATTTGCTCATAGATCTCATCTATTTCTTCATCGTCATGAGCTGACGTTGGCATATATACCTGGATTATCAGCATGTCCACTGGGACTGCTTTTAGCTTTATTGCTATCAGTCTATCGTTCGTTGCTATTATCTCTGTCACGCTTTTCATCATATCTTTCCTAAGTACCAGAGCTACTCCCCTTTCCCCACTATTTCCTCCAGAATAAACTACCGTGAATTCTTCCGAGTCGAACTGTCCTTCTCCCTCCCATCTAGTTTCGCTTAGCCCTATAATGTCGACTCTATTTCTTCTCATTTCTTCTTTCAAGTTCTCTAGCTTTCCTGCCTTTCTCATAGTTCTTACGTTCCAAGTTCCTATTCGTAATTTACTTTCGACAAATGTTTTCCTCAAGCCAGTCCCCGCCCGGAGATCCGATTGGGGGACTATTTTACCTCCGGATTGTTTTACCTCGAGAGAACTCATATTGCCCAACCATATAATCTTTACTAGGGATTGTAATGTGCTAGTTTCCCTCTTGCTTTCCACATCGCAGTACTGTAGCCGTTCAAATCGTCCTGATCACGCCTACAGCTGTATTGGATATAGACCCAACCAACATCATTTGTTTTCGGCTTTATACCATACTGACAGTACTGCTGCCTACTGCCAGGCACTGATGATAGTTTTTTTTTAATAAAACCTCCATTCGAGGGGATTTGAACCCCCGAACTTTGCAATAGAAAGCCGACACGCTAACCACTACACCACCAGTATATATATATATATATATATATATATATATATATATATATATATATATATATATTCTACTAGTATTATAATTTTATATATATATCTATATATATATATAATACTAGTAGAAGGTGCTTGCATACTGCAAGCATTTCATCTCACCTTGAAAAAATATAAATTATTTAGAGATATATTTCATCATGGGAAATATTTCTTTAATTCACAAGATTTCTCCTAGGGACCAAATTTCTTTTTTTCCTTTATGGAACAATAATAAAGTAAAACAATCACTAATTTTTGCAATTTTAGGAATATTATAATTTTCCACATTGGGTTAATAATGCCACACATTTCTGCCAAATTTTTAAATTGTAGCACATTTAGAAGTGAAATAACATTTACCTAATTGCTAAAAAATAATTAATTTTTAACGGCCGAAATAACAATTTCATGGATACACTGATAAGTTTATTCGTTTGTGTAGACTAAACTCTAAAAAAACCTTTAAAATTTCACCTCCCTATCTTGCCCCGTAGTATCTAAACATTTACCTATTTATTTAAATTTTAGGAATTTATAACTGCCAAACAAATTAAAATATCAAAATTTGTGTAATCTCTATTTTGTTATTTGACAAATTCTACCTATAAAAAATTCATCCCCGTAGCGCATCCGGAATTACATAAACATTGAACATTTGTTTAAACAATTTCGAATTTTTAGCGGCCGCATTGTAGAACTTGTTCAAGATTTTCGTTTTTTCTAGTCGGTTTTGCACATAATCCTACCGACAAAAAAAATGTCGAGACTGCCGCTTTTGTGGAAGTGCCTAAATATGAGTACCCTCCTAGATATGTTATGTTACTCCTCTGTAAGGAACGTCTCTATAAAAGTAGTTGGTGCTTGCATTCTGCAAGCATTTCATCTCACCCTGATAAGCATATTAATTTTTCAGGAAGATATTCTTTTAATTTAAAAGATTTCATTTCTACACCAATTTTCGTTATTTCCCTGTGGAAAAATATTTGATTAAAACATTGCCAAAATTTTGCAATTTTAACAATATTATTATTTTTTCATTGCGATTCACTTATTCCACACCTTTCTGCCAAATTTTAACGTTGTAGCTCATAAGTTGTAGTTGTAAAACATAAAACATCATTTTGATAAAAATAAACCAAGAATACCATCAAACACGAGTTATTTTGTAAAAATTACGCCATGGACAAAGTACACCGCGCGCCCGGTCGTGTAACCAACAAGAGCGCGCCCGCTCGAGGGTTAAATTTGGGTTATCGACTGTAGGAAGGAGCGAATAGGTTTGTTTTTCTCCAAGGCTATAAGGAATCACAATAGGAGAAGCAATCCTGATATCAGTGACGGTAAAATGTGAAAAGTATTTTAATATTGTGTTTCGTACATTTTCTAGAAATTTGAACTCTTTTCAATTGTTAAATATAATGGCGTCATACCTATTTCTCGATATTTTTATGATAATGCATAGGGTATTGTCTTAATGATGATTATTCTTATTGCTCAAGCAGTGCGATCTGAGTCACGGCACTTGACAGGAGCCGATTACAAGAGAATTTGGAAATTACGGATAGTTCCTTAGTTTCACGGAAAATTACCAATATACTGCTATTACTCGTGGAATTTATTATTGAATACATATAGGTTCCACGTGACAGACGTGTTGTTGCCTTGGAGATCGCGTTGGTTTATTTACGAGTTCAGATCTTGGTGTATGGTGATTTTTTAAAAGCTTGCAGTACAGTACACACAACACACACACACATATATAATATATATATATATATATATATATATATATATATATATATATATATACATATATAGAAATATAGTAGGCAAGTTCATATAAAAGTTATTAAAAATACTTAATATCGACTTCCATCGGAATACACTAAGTGGTATTGCCCCCGATATATGCCTAGAGAATTACAAGTGGATGAAGAAGGGTAATCCAATTGCTAGAGACGCTTTTTCTTTGGAGAAACTTGCTTAAATATAAAAATAATTTTTCTCGCAGTATTTCTCTTAAATTTATTTTAGGAAGATCCTTTCATTAATCAAAGAAATGTCCTTTCATTATACAAAGTAATATCAGCCATTAATCGCGCAAACTTCATTATGTTAATTTCGTAATAAAATTTGGACTACCTCAATACGTCAGAATATTACTTATAATTAAATACAATTATGATTTTTTATTAAAATTTCCATACCTAAGGATCTATTTTTATCGAACCCATAAATGTGGCATGCCCTTTCCTACCCTCGGCTCGAGCCAAAACTTTAGAAATTCAAACCATCTCCTTCTCCAATCCTCTCTCCATGCCTCTCAACACTTATCATTTCATCCTTCTTCAATTTTATTAAGTAAGGATCGGGGATGGTACAGAGCTTGTGATTCAGAGAAAGATTTCCAGATGTTTACCCAAAAGTGAAGGAATTCCTAATTTAAATTAATAGGTACCAAATGAATGTTATGTGATCCTCGAAGATCTAAAAAGTAAAGATTGCTTCACAAAATAGATGGAGAATGTGTATGCGGAACGAATAGGCCATTTTAGGAATTTCGACTCTGTCTTCAGTTTTGGGAGAGAAGCGAAAGATATAAGAACTACATATAACATGAGTAATAAAAGAAGCCCTTCACACGCAGACGAAAATTACTTATGCGGTCAAAATAAGTGCTCACAAGAGATTCAGGAGCTATAATCTTAGTTTGCGTTGGAGACTGACCTTTTCCTTCCTCATCCATCCATAATGTTTTATTATAAGTTCAATTGTTAAACTGTATATGTTAATTCATAGATCAAAATCTTACATTGAAGGCAGTCTCCGGATTTCATTTCTCCACTTCATACATTCTTTTTCACTGGTTGAGTGTGGATATTATACTGCAGCTACAAATCATTTATTTTCTTTAATGCTCACTCTTCCTTTTGTTTTTAATAAGTTTAGCTTTTTTCCGCCTACGGCTATCAGGTTTTCTTTTTTCCATGTTAATTAGACTATCTGCGCTGTTTTAAAACGTTGCCAGTATCTCTGATATGAACCAGAAATTAGTTTATCATTTCCTAATTCTTTTAATAAAAATTAATCTTGCCTGCATGAATTTATTAACTAGTTCCAAAATTGAATTACTCCGGACTATTTGCTATATTTTTAATTCAATCATCAAATAACCAGTATCCACTCTATAGTAATTTAACACAATATCCAAACCTTTAATCTTTCTATATTGCAAAAAATGAGGAATTTTACTTCCAAAACTACTTATATATTATCAAGTATAGGGTGTTTACGCTACTTTAACACAAAAATAAATATTTCCACCGGACCTAGAAAAGGAAATGACAGACGAAGGGTGGAAGATGTCAATTACCAATAATGTTTTAAATTTACTTACAAATTATTTGCTTTTCATGATTTGAAGCAGCAATCATCGAAACCAACTTGTTTATTAATATATCAATTAGTCTGTCTGATGCAGCGTTGCTTGCAATTTGGATGTAACGGTAAAATTCTATAGAAAAAAGGACTAAAAATATTATTTTACAGGTATTCCTTGCAGTGTAGTTGTGTGCGTTCGTCTCACCGGTGTAGAGTGGTAATAGGTAATAGATAATATGGTAATAGGTGAAAATCTGAAACTTGGCAGGTGTGTAGATATAAACGTAAAATCATCAGGAAAATATTTAAAAATCTTGAAATGTAGATTAGTTATGAAGTATTTAATTTAAAAAAAGAAATTTTCAATAAGAAATACATTGCTTTGCCATTTATATCCATAACAATGATTTGTAAAATTAATTATAAATAAGATACAAACTTGAAACTTGGACGGCTAAAATAGCTAAGTATATTTTTTAGAATAGTGAAACCGAATCCGTGCTGAATTACAATTTTATTGTAAAAAAACGGGATTTCTTCAGCGTGCCAACGTTTATCCTCGAAGAACTTCATAAAATTAATACTATGTGTTGTTGATGATTTCATCATTTCATCATTTTCGTGATATCTCTAGAATACCTGATATGAAACATTGAACCTGAAGCCGTCTTCCTATGAAATGGTAGTTTAAAAGAGTACAGTAAGATGTTACCAAATAAATTTAATTCTTACGTTTTTAATGAAAATTTGCAGACATATATTATGAATTCTAAATGCACGATCATCCTAACTGTATGACTAACCTAAGTCCGTTATCAATAATGAGGTCAGGCTCAACCCTGTGAAATTGTCTCATCGAGAAAAAGAAAGAACTTAGTCACTTCCACAAATTTATTTTGCACGACCTTTCAAATGAAAGGTAATTGAATAAACGGTTAGGAAAAGGAAGAGGTTGGAAAAGAAGGCGAAAGCAACATAGATACAAAATGTTACAAAAAGTTACAAAATCTTGGTAAAAGGGCCAAAGATAGGGTTGCCAACAGTGTCATTTTGACCCGAAGACTTCGGGTTTAGCGACATTTCTTCGGGCTTCGGGTTTGTAATAAATTTCTTCGGGTCTACAGCTACAAATTCTACAATTTTGTTTGTTTGTTTATTTATGCACCGTTCTCGGGTTAGGTACTTCTGTGCAGCTGGTTCTAAAATCTGCTATTAATTCTAAAATTTGCTATTAGTTCCGGCCTGACATATCGTGGCGTTAAATGTCCTATTTCAGAACCTATCGATTTGACTTATTTATCGAATTGCATATCTGTTCAGTAGGATCTTTGCATGAATGAGCATGAATGCAGGTTCTACATAAAAGATAGGCGGCTGTTCTTTGCTTCTGTGTAGGGAGTATTTGTGTGACTTGTTTATTGATATTGAGCTTTATTTCGTAAGTAAAATTACTTTTTATATTAATTATATTTAAATTTAAATATTTTAATTTATGTATATTATTTGATTTGCAGCACCGTGAAAATGTCCGCTTCTGAAGATCAAACACCGATGAAAAAGAAAAAATATTATTTAGCCATATTTAATAATGAATGGCTTAAACGACCGGATTATAAAAATTGGTTAGTGAAAGAAAATGAACATACTGGTAAATGTAAATTATATAGTGTTACTTTTGTTGTGAGACATGACGTAGAAAAGGCTATTAAAACTCATGAAAATAGTGTTCGTCACCGACAAACTATAAGTGCACAGACAAGTAATCAATTATTAACCAAGTTTCTCGTTCAAGAAAATAGCCCAGCTCATTTAAGAACTGCAATTGCCGAGCTAACATTGGTGTACCATGCAGTGAAGCACCAGCATAGTTACAATAGCACTGACTGTGGTATGAAGTTAAACTGTACTGTTTTTCATGATTCTTCGTTGTCAAAACAATTACACTGCGGACGAACAAAAGCATCAAGTCTAACGGAAAATATTCTAGGACCAAAAGCAATTGAATTAGTTTTGTGTGACCTTCAAAAAGATGTTGAAAAGCCTAGATATTTCTCTATTTCATCTGACGCGTCCAATAAAGGAAACATGAAATTGTATCCGTTAATTGTCAGCTACTTTGTACCAGAACAGGGCATCAAAAATAGAATTTTGGATTTTTATACTGATGATTTTGAATCTTCTCATGCAATAACAAATAAAATTCTAACATTTCTCAACAAACATGAATTATTAATTGACAATGTTGCTGCTTATTCAGGAGACAATGCGGCCGTAAATTATGGACAATTCAATTCTCTCTATCAAAAATTGTGTAGCTCAAATGCGTACACATTAAAGGCTAATTGTAATTGTCATGTGATACACAATGCAGCAAAACATGCATGTAAAAAATTAACTTATGATATAGAAACGCTAGTCAATAAAATTTATTCCAAATTTTCAAGTAGTACAGTGTGCAAAAGGGAACTACAATCTTGTTTTGAATTTTTTAACATGGATTATGCCCAAATGTTAAGAAATGTACCTACAAGATGGTTGAGTTTATCCTAGGCGGTAGACCGAATATTGTCATCTTGGCCTGCAATAAAGCAGTACATTTTAAAACAGGGGGAAGACGATTGTGATGCCCTTATTTGGAAATTTGTAAAATCGCAAGAAAATGAAATGGAAGATGACATGACAGTGCCTTCTATTCCTGAATTATTTTTGTATTTTGTCTCACATCTTCTTAATTTTATGAGCGAGTCAATTTTAATATTAGAAGAAAATTATATTTCTTCAACAGAATTACATGACATAATGACATCTCTAAAAGAAAAATTAAAAATCTGATTAAGGGATAGTTTTTTTTAAGTAAAGTTCGAGCTTTTTTAAGGCATTTTAATAAACTGCAACAAGATAAGTTTGAAGCGTATATTCGTACTGTAAATTACTTAAAAATATATTATGACTTTGAAAATAGTTGTTTTAAGTATTTGGCTGCGTTAAATATTAGGAAATATGATCTCAAATATGACGGTGTACTGAAAGTTGCAAAAATGTTAAATATAAAGAACAATGAAGATCGGTTATATGACGAAATAAACATAGTTACAAAATATTTACCAGAATTAAGAAAAGTTGAAAATGGCACAAATGAGAAAATCTGGGTTGAAATTTTTAAAAATGTCTCAGAATTAAAAGAAATTGTCTCGAAAGTAATGAGTGTTCCTGTCAGTAACACGTTTATAGAGTGTTTTTTCTATTATGGAGTCAGTATGGAGGAATGATCGTAATAAAATGCGTGTTCCTCTGGTTAAAGCTGAGCTGGCAATTAGAATTAATTTTGACATGATCTGTGAACAATTTTATTCATATTTAAAAGCGCCGGCACAAAAGGGTTTAGTGGAAATAGCCCAGAGCCAAAATAAGTATAATTTTAAGGAATAAATGTTTCTTAATTTTATTTTACTTGCAGAAATTTAAAGTTGGTTTATTGTGATCAATAAGAATATTATAAAATTTGTGTATTGTATTGTGTATAAAATTTTAAATTGAAGTTATTTTAGTTCATAATTTTTATAACGAACCCACTTCCCTACCCCTTCAAAAATCTTATTTAGGGCCTAAACATATTTCTTCCTGACCAGAAAGGATTGAAGTTTGTAAGTACATATTGTAATACACATACTCGTATCCTTTGGTCTCAAAAATAAATAAGCCAAATTAATTAATTAATCATTTATTATATTTATGCATAACTAAATAAATAATATTTCTTTGATATTTGAAAATGTATTGACGCAATTTATCATACTAATTAATTAACAACTAGTGAACAACTGAAAACTCGTAAAATAGAAAAAAAGCGTATTCCTTCAAATTCTCCGGGTTGCAGACTAAAATCTTCGGGTAAAGAAGATCTTACAGTTGGTAACCCTAGCCAAAGACAACAATGTTGATACAAAGTATTTAAAAAATATTCGGTATGCTAAATAGAGGAGAATGATTGTGGAAAAGGTATTCATTTAAGAGAAGCGAGTCTTCACAAATAATTATCTCTAGCTGTTCAAGAGCATCCAATTTGCGACCTTTAATTTCAAAGTGAAGGAATTTAGGGTTGAAGGAACTATGATGATTGAGGTTTAAAAGATGTTTCGCAAATTAAGAATTCAAAACTGGTTTAATCGATAAAATTGAATTCCTCCATTTTGAAATTTAAGGTCGCAAATTGGATGCTCTTGAACAGCTAAAGATTATTATTTGTGAAGGCTCGCTTCTTCTTAAATGAATACCTTTTCCACAATCATTCTCCTCTATTTAGCTTACCGAATATTTTGTAAATACTTTGTATCAACATTGTTGTCTTTGGCCCTTTTACCAAGATTTTGTAACATTTTATAACTATGTTGCTTTCGCCTTCTTTTCCAACCCCTTCCTTTTCCTAACCGTTTATTCAATTACGTTCCATTTGTTTTCTTTGTAACCCCTCCTGTCTCCCTCTCCCCCCTTTTTACTTTCTCCATATACGAAGTATGAAGAAAGTATTGTTTTCATGAAAAAAATCGTCTCAACGAAAATACATGTTTTAAGGTCCTCTGAACACGTTTTGACTATTTTCTCGATGATGTCTGTGTGTCTCTGTCAGTCTGTATGTATCTTTGTGGGCGCTCTAACTCAAAAACTATTAATCAAATCAACGCACAATTTTATATTTAACATTTTTATAAAAGTTAAAAGATCTGATTAGTTTTTAGAAAAAATCGGTTGACCGGAAGTGGGTGTTTACTCTTGTCACTTATCCGTTATTTTCAAATATTTGCTTTAATATTTGATAAATTTAAAAATGTATTGGAATAATAGTTGTAGGGAATTTTATTTTCTACAACCTTTGTTCGATACATGTTTCCATATAATGCAGTTTTTAAGAGATATCTTATATTTTTAGCTGGCACCACCACGCCACCTACCGAAGACTATTGTTAAAAATTGACGCTTAGTTACGTCTTAGTAACGCTCCTTTTTCTTTTCTTAATTGTCAACCGGAAGTAAATATTGACAACGATCCCAGAGCTAACAACATGTAATTTGCCATATAAATATGGAGAAAGTCATGTGTTGCCTACATCAGTTTATTTCCCTATATATATGGAACGATTTTTATATTTTATCACCTGATGATGCTACGATCGTAGTGAAACCGGCCGTGCAAAATAAATTTGTGGAAGTGACTAAGTTCTTTATTTTTCTCAATAATTCCGTTAAATTATAGAAATACATAAAAATAAAATTTAGTCATCGATTTCATGCATTGGCGAAAGTATAATTAAAATTTTTTGCACAGCAAATGAAAGACTACGCAAAAGTGCCAATATCCAATTATGCCATTGAATTGGAAATGTTTATCTATATTCATCTGAATAAGATATTGTCCTACACAACGAATTAATAGCTATCATTTCGATACTTCACTAACTTGCATATAAAAAAGAATTAACATTTTTCATAAATTATCTGATATTCTTATTCCAGAGGAATAACTATCAATTTTATCCATTTAATAAAGCACTAATATCGTTTATTACGTCGAGTGATATAAATAAGAGATATTCTGCTCGTTCTATCCACTAAAGCTAAAGCTTTTTTGCTTTCCTAAATCCAATATCAAATTATATTTAAGGGAAATATTTTTTTAGATCACTTCACACGGCAACTATGTTCGTTTTACATTTTTAGCCTTTTCTAAGGAAAGAGCTTCGGAGGAAAGAGCTTCGGGTATAAGTCTGCCGCCGTCAGTAAAGAAATTAAATTGATGAAAAGGTTTTATAAAAAAATCCCTTTCGAAGTGCCCCTAGACATTCCGAAAAGTGAATTTGAACCTGTGGATACGGCTTGGAAAAAGCAGCGACGGGGTGAATTGGAGGAGTTGTTTGTCGGGGAGGAGGGTAGGGGGAAAGTGATGGGGAGAGTGGGGGAAAGTTAGAGGAAGGGGAGGGGGAAGGGGAGGGGAGGGGGAAGGGGAGGGGGAAGAGAAGGGGAGGGGTGAAGGAAGGCGGTGGGAAGGAGATGAATGATGATGAAGGGAGAAATAAAAGGGGAAGGGGGAATGAAAGGGGACGGGGGAATGAAAATGTTAAAAGACGAGGAATGGAGTGGCAAGGGAGGAATCGCTGAAAAAGAGGCGATTAAAGAGAGGGAGGAAGGAGATTCAAAGAGGGGGGAAGCAAATAGGAATTGAAAAGGGGAAAGGTGAGGAGAGAAATTTGGAGAGCTAAGGGGAAAGGACAAGACAGGCAAAGAGGGGAGAGAAAGAGAGAGAGAAAGAGGTTTTGGGGTTGAAGGACCAGATAGAGATGGAGGCGTGGAAGGGGGGGGGCAAAGGGGAGGCGGGAGGAGGAGGAGATGGATGGCACAACAGAATAGAATGGATTTTTATGAAAAGGATGCGGCAATCGGCGGCTAATGCCTTAAAGAAGAATACGAGAGAGATTAAGGACGAGAGAAGGAAGGATTGGAGAATTGAGGAAAAAGGGAGATGCTGGCGGCGGGACGGAAGAGGATGGGGATGCGTTGCGTAGGAGAGAGATCCTCCAGAGAGCCCGGGTCGATGGGGAGGATCTTCCCCACCCCCTTCCACCTCCTCCGCCATAGGCGCCCTCTGTGTCGCGCCATTATACCCGCGAAGACGGGCGTGCGGCGTCGGTTTGCTCGCCCCGACCTCGGTTCGAGCAAGCCGTGTGGTGCCGTGCGTTCGCAGACCCACGAAATCGACAGGCAAACGAGGCCATTACCCGTAGGCGATCCCCGATACCCATTTTTCGGATCAGCGGAAGGGAATATCATTGTGATATGCCCGCGGTTACGTGTCACCCTTCGCTTTTCGAAGGAGAGACACACTACCTTGTTATTACGAAGGAACTTTGGTTCGAAGGCCGCGGTTGTGGGGCGAACCGAGAAGAGAAACGAAAAGGGTTCCTGCGCAAGACATTATTCCCTATTTTCGAGGGAATGGCTCCGAGCTAATCGCCGATCGTTTACCGCTGAAATAACACGACTCGAACCCCTCTCGACGTTTTATTTTATCACTTTCACGTACTCCGAAACGGCTGCCGGCGCCTCCTCCAGGACTGCCGATGCGAACGAAAGAGATGATTTTTGCTATTTGCTGCCGAGTTGAGAGATTTTTCGAATCATGCTCCTTAAGAGTAATCCCCGCGAAAGCAAATGTCTGCTCGCACTTACTCGTTGGGAAAGATAATGTTACTAGGGAATTTCGCGAACCATGAGCTTTTTGCCGGTGACAGATTTTTCCGGGTTCTTTTTTCATCGAGTTTAATTATAGGTTTGACTCGCTCTTCCTTGAACTCCCGTTTTCTTCTTACGTACTAAATCGGTCGGTTTATTAAATTCGAATGCTCTTTTTAACTTCCTAATTAATTTTTCAGACAGCCTCCAAACAAGATGACTCGAGGGCCTCTTTCATTTAAACTCTACTTTCCTCACACAAACCTCTTCTCCTAGCAACTCGGTAATAGCGTTCGTTCGTTCATTATCTAGGCTCTGGGAGTTAATAGTTAAGCCGAAAATATTTAATGGAGAAACTATGAGCACGTGATACATTGGAACGCATGCTTCATTCTCCGAAATACGAAATAATTCCTATTGAAAAAGGATTGATCAATTATTATTACCACAGTTTTCTGTTTTATTACACCTCAAGAGGTTCTATCGAGTTAAACTCCCTATCATTCATTCAGAACATCTCTAATATTGTATTTGATTCTTTAATTCGATAAATATATTGAACCTTACTTGTTTGCTTATAGGAACAACACAAAAACTTTTCCAATCTCTCATCGATAGTCACTTTTACATCCTCGCTAGGCGCCTGCCAATTCGCTAAATGAGAAAGGCAACTCGAATCCGCTTCGTTTCAGCCCCGAGAAGTTGTCGATCCAAGTCTCACGCCGTGCCGTTCGAATAAAAAAAACACTATCCGCACCTGTTTTTCTATTAAAGGTTCGCCTTTAATGATCGACGATGTTTACTTTTAAGCTGTTACAGATCATCAAACTTTAAAGATAAGAGACACTTTTCGAAGTTCATGAAAAAAATTACGCATTCACATTTAATCACATTTTAATATTCGCGTAATTGTATACAAATAAGGTAGTTTTAGAATTTCAAAATAATTACAACCCTTCCATTAAGTGTCTGATCCCTTCCATCTCAGCCACTCGCTTCCCGAGCCTCTTCCTTCCTCCCCACACCTTAAACTCTCCTCCGCCCCTCACACTCCTAACCCCTTAATCCTCTCGCATCCCTTCCCTATCCACACACATACACACAACCGCCCCCGAGGGGCAAATCCCTCTCAGCCCCTTTTCCTCCCCCTTCCCTCTTGCAGATCAAAGGATTTATTTATTCCGTCACTCGGAATCATCCTCGGCTGCACCGCTTAACGAGAGCGCCCTCCTTCCACGCCCTCCACTCCCATCCTTTCCCCCCTCTCTTACCGCTTCTGCTCGCGCGCCAGTGACCCGCTTCAAACTCTCAGGAGAGAGAGAGAGAGAAAGAGAGAGAGGAAAGGAGAGAGCAGAAGAGAAGGTTTCGTAGGAGATGTGAAAATAGGAGGTGGGGGAGGAAAAGGCCCAAAGTATGAGAGAGTGGGATGCTAAGAAAATGGGGAGGGGAACGGGGATCCGGAAGGAGAATGGAGAGATAGAGATAAGAAAGAGGAAGAACAGAGAAAGGAGGGATTAGAGACATGGGAAGGAGTGGATGCAGAGAAAGAGAAAGGTATGAGAGTGAAAGAGGGGGTAAAGAAAGAGAGAGGGGTAGAGATAGTAGAGAGAGGGAGAGGGGGGTAGAGAGAGTGGGTAGAAAGAGGGAAAGGAGATTATAGAGAGAGGGGGTAGAGAGAGGGGGTAGAGAGAGGGGATAGAGAGAGGGATAGAGAGAGGGGGTAGAGAGAGGGGGGTAGAGAGAGGGGGTAGAGAGAGGGGGTAGAGAGAGAGGGGATAGAGAGAGGGGGGTAGAGAAAGGGGGTAGAGAGAGGGGGGTAGAGAGAGGGGGTAGAGAGAGGGGGTAGAGAGAGGGGGTAGAGAGAGGGGGTAGAGAGAGGGGGTAGAGAGAGGGGGGTAGAGAGAGGGGATAGAAAGAGGGGGTAGAGAGAGGGGGTAGAGAGAGGGGGTAGAGAGAGGGGGTAGAGAGAGGGGGTAGAGAGAGGGGGTAGAGAGAGGGGGTAGAGAGAGGGGGTAGAGAGAGGGGTTAGAAAGAGGGGGTAGAGAGAGGGGTAGAGAGAAGGGGTAGAGAGAGGGGGTAGAGAGAGAGGGTAGAGAGAGGGGGTAGAGAGAGGGGTAGAGAGAGGGATAGAGAGAGGGGTAGAGAGAAGGGGTAGAGAGAGGGGGTAGAGAGAGGGGATAGAGAGAGGGGGTAGGAGAGAGGGGTAGAGAGAGGGGGGTAGAGAGAGGGGGTAGAGAGAGGGGGGTAGAGAGAGGGGATAGAGAGAGGGGGTAGAGAGAGGGGGTAGAGAGAGGGGGGTAGAGAGAGGGGGGTAGAGAGAGGGAGAGGAGGTAGAGAGAGGGAGAGGGGGTCGAGAGAGGGAGAGGGGGGTCGAGAGTGGGAGAGGGGGGTAGAGAGAGGGAGGTGGGGGGTAGAGGGAGGGAGGTGGGGGTAGAGGGAGTAGAGAGAGGGAGAGTGGGAAGAGAGAGGGAGAGGGGGGTAGAGAGAGGAAGAGGGAGGAGGGGGAGGGAGAGGAAGTAGAGAGAGGGAGAGGAAGTAGAGAGAGGGAGAGGAAATAGGGAGAGGGAGAGGGGGTACAGAAAGGGAGATGGGATAGAGAGAAGGAGGGGGTAGACAGATGGACAGGGGTAGAGAGAAAGATGGTGTGGAGGGTTTTGAGATAGGGAGGTTGAGAGAAAATTTGGTTAGATAGGGTAGGAAGTGCTTCCAATAGAGAAGAGCTATAATGGCTATCAGATTAGATTGGAGTTATACATACTAGTATATACAAAATAATGGTATTGATGCAACGGGGGCCGTGACAATTTTAAGGGTTTAAATCCGAAAGCCTCTGTTAATTTGGTTTGACGAATTTCTGGATATGTGGACTGTAAATAATCTTGATTCTAGACGATGGCATGGACAGCACCATATATAGCTTCGTATTGCCACTCACCTCTTTCGAAGATTCCTGATGATGAAAACTACGTGAAAAAACAAGGTGGCATTGGTGCTTGTTGCTTCCGCGAACAGCTTCTCGTGACCGACTGGCTTTCACTCTGTGCTCGACGTCCACAAGAATGCAGTGTAACGGCGCTTGAATCCCCTCTCCCCGGCTAGCTCTAGGTGTGGGGAGGGAAAACAATAGCACGGGAACCGAAGGAAAGTCAGGTCACTGTGGTGATAAAAGGAAAAGGAATGGAAAGAGAAAAATGACGGGAAGGAAAAACAGAAGTTACTCGCTAACAAAATCCTAACGCAACTCAGACCACTATGCCGAGACCTCCACGGCTGACTCAGGACGGCGCAAGAAGAAGACCTTTTCTGCAGTACGGGTGTTGGGGGCGGAAGGCATGGTGCCCCCCAGCCAGGTTGCCAGCTAAGCTATGAACCTGGAATGGCAAGCTTATTATATCAGGGCGTGAGGTGCAGGTTTGGTTGGCAGCTGCTTACTGCTGCCTTTGCCTCTTGGGCGGAGGTTGATAAGCAGGTCCCATTGCCGCGATAGGACGCTTATGCCTATCCCAAGGCATTACCCTGGTGGATGAGATCAGCCGGATCAGAGGTGTAGGGTGCCGGCTGCACTTTGTGTAGAACACATTAGCTCTCCTGCGCAAGGTCTGCTCTAGTAGTTCCACACCTGTGGTGGTCTCAAGCTCCCTGACTCTGACGAAATCACTCCAGGTGACACGGAGGATAGTTCGCAGGGCCGTGTTCTGAGCAACACAGAGCTGGCGGATGTGCGTGGACGCTGCTCCGGACCAAATCGGGGAAGCGTATAGAATAATTGGCAGTACGCAGGACTTGTAGAGCCGCACCCTGGTTCCGAGCGTCACCTCTCTGGAACTCAGGATGGGACCAAGCCTGCGCACAGCTCCCAGGGTCTTGCTTTTTAGGCCCATGATGTGCTTTTTCCAGATCAGGCTCCTGTCCAGCGTGACGCCGAGGTATTTGGCTGGACCAGGGAATGGCCTGACTCTGAACAGAGAGTTGAACGGCTGGTTGCTGCTGCCCGGGTCTTGCCTTGAACATAACAGCGACCCATCTTGCCTGGATTGACTGCAGTCCTCCATTTGCAGTACCACTCGCAGATGGTGTCGAGGGCTCGCTGGAGGTAGATCGTGGCTTGGTGTTCACTTAATGACTGGGCGAGAACCGCCGCATCGTCCGCAAAAAGTCCAACGATAACGTGTGGGCCGTGCTGAAGGGGGAAGTCGTGCGTATACGTGTTTAAACAGGGTTGGCGCCAGGACCGAACCCTGTGGCACGCCAGCACGTACAGGGCGGAGGTTGGACCGCTCCCCTTGCCAACTGACCCAGAACAACCTCTCCATCAGGTAGGAGTCCGTGAGCCGGATCAGCTGCCTCGGGAGGCCAGCCCAGTGCATTTTGGCTAGGAGGCCTTCGTGCCACACCCGATCGAAAGCCTTGCTTATGTCCAGGAAAGCGGCCGCTGTTTTGTTCTTTTTGTTTGAACCCATCGGTAACATAGCTGGTGAATCTAGCCAGTTGGTGGTGAACCGTAGAATGACGTTGGCGAAAGCCAAACTGTTCACTGGGGATGACACTGTGTGCTGCCAGCCAGGTGGTGAGCTGTGGCAAGAGGAGGCGCTCGAACATCTTCCCGAAAGCGTTGAGGAGGGAAATCGGCCGATAGCTATCAACGGCACCCAAAGACAAGTTTGCCTTCGGGATGCCGATGATCTTGGCACGTTTCCACTCCTTCGGGAAGTGCGCAGTGTTCTGGCAGCCGTTAAAAAGTGCCGTTAGGTAGTCAACGGCCACTATCGGCAGCTGCTTTATTGAAATGTTGCTGATGCTGTCATCCCCAGGGGAACGATGCGTGGAGAGGCCCTTCATAACCTCCACCACGGCCCGAGGGGTGATCCGAGGAAGAACAGGAGCAAACCCTCGGTCGCTCCTTAGGTTCACCACGGCTTCTTCCACCAGCCTCTCTGCTTCCGCAGAGGAAGGACTCGACGGGTTCAGCTGGAAGTGCTTCTCCAGGTAGTTGGCGTACTCTGTGGCCTTCTCCTTGGCAGAGCAAACCAAACCGTTCGGTGATTGTAAGGGAGGGTCCCGCCTTTGAGCGGCCTTGAGCCCTCTGCAGGCCCTCCAGAAGGAATTGTCGGCGAAGGAGACCTCAGCCTGGTACTCCTCCCAGGCGTCTGTTTTGACTTCCCTGATCGCCTCCTTGACGTCCCTGTTAAGACGATCAAGGAGTGCCTTCAATTCCGGCGTGCGGTGCCGCTGCCACCTCCTGCGCACTGAATTACGGTGAGTAATCAGTCTCCGCACAGGTTTCGGCAAGCGGCGGGAGATCAGCCTTGGGGTTAGCCTGATGGGGATGGCTAAGTCGGCGGCCTGCTGCACCACCGCCGATATGGTGGTAGCCATCTCTTCCACCTGCTGACAGGTAGCCGCCTCTTCGGGGTGGGCTGGGAGCGCTCCGGCAATCTGCAGTCGGAAGGCTCCCCAGTCGGCCCTGGCGAAGTCCCTTCGCTGCAGAGGAGGTAGTCTTATCGGCAGGTTGCCGTATTGTAATAAAATCGGCAGGTGGTCCGACGACAGCTCGTTGAGCGTCCTGACCTCCACAGAGGCCCGGGCGCTGCTGACTATGGCAATATCCAGGACGTCATTTGAGGGCACGAACGTCGGGACTGTCGGAGCCACCACCGTGAGGCCCTCTGAAAGGACATATTGACGTAGCCGCCTACCTTTCGGGTTAGATGCTGCAGAGTTCCAGTCTCGATGCTTGGCGTTGAAATCCCCGATGGCTATGTTGGGTGTCCCGTCACGGGGGAAGAGGGCGCTCATATCCTCCTCCTCGAGGTCGAGTCCCGGGCGGTAATAGGCCGCCACGACTCGTACCTTCCCCTTAGTTAGCGCTATGTCAGATGCCACCGCTTCCAGCAGCCGCATATTGGGGAGCGGGACCTCTTGGAATTTAAGGGAGGGATGAATGAGGAGTGCGACTCCGCCACCAGGAGTGGCCCTGTCTTTCCACAGGATGTTCCACCCACCACACCTTAGAGTAATGTGGGGCTGGAGTTTCGTCTCCCCAACAGCCGCGATGGAGACTCCAATGTCGAGGAGTAGCGAGAGGAGCTCGTCAACGCGCTGACGCAGACCGTTGGCGTTCCAACCCACTACCCCTAACACGCCTCTCTTAAGCCTTGGAGCCATCGTTTGTTCTGGAGCAGGCTAGCTCTTCTAGCAGGGACAGAAGGATCTGTCCCTGGCGGCTGGAGATGTAACGCCTAAGCACCTTGGTTATGGAAAGAATGGTAGCCCATAACTCCGCATCAGCATCAGATGATGGACCAGCCTGAGGAGGCAAAGGGGTAGGCGTGCTAGCAGACAAAGATATCCCGCTCTCAGCCTTAGGTGGCTGGAGGGGAGTAGAAGAAGAAGAGGAGGAAGGTGGCGGTGCCGCCTTCTCTGTCCCACGCCCAGCGGCCTTGCCCCTCTGAGCCGGAGGCTGCAAAGGGATTGTCGGCTGGGCTCTGTCTTGCAGAGAGGTGTCAACTGCGGGGGCGCCCTGATTAACCCCAGCTACTGCAGCGGCAAAATTTTTGCCAGGGACCACCATGGTGGACCTGGCCGCGACTGCCGATGGAGTCGCCACTCGCCCCTTGGTGGCTTTGCGCTGCAAGGCGTCATTCTTCCTATTAGCTTCCAGTACCTTGTCGAGGGCTTGCACATACACAGGGCAGAGCCTGTAGGTGGAAGGGTGATCGCCCCCGCAGTTGCAGCAATTTCTCTGCCCATCCGGGGGAAGCGTGCAGTTTCGAGATATGTGGTTCCCGGCGCATTTATAGCAACGAGGAACCATTTTACATACTGAGGCGGAGTGCCCGAACCTTTGGCAGTAGTAGCAGGTCTGTGGCGTTACTCCGCCCCTGAAGAATTGTATTCGCACCCGACAGTGCAAAAGGTGCGTTATCTTGTGGAGAAGGGGAAGTCCAGGATTTTTCTCGACTGTGGCAATGAGCTTTCTCGTCTTCTCCGGCGGCTTGCCCTCCTCCTCGCACTGGGCCATATGTTTTATGGTCTTAACTGTCATGCCCAGGGAAGCTAAGCCCTCCGCTACCTTGTCAAGAGGAATGTTTTTGGACAGACCCTTGATAAGGAGCCTGACCGTGTGGGTCTGCTCCTCAGGCTGGGTGTGATACTCGAGCTTGAGAGAGTCGAGCTCATCCAAAACAGCCAGGCGATGTTCTGAAGTGCGGACAAAGACCCGAGTCGAGACGTCGCGAATGTCCAGTTCGAAGTCATTTACGCACTTCTGTTGGAGCATATTAATGAAGGCCATCTGATCGGTAATGCCATATACTGTAATGGGCTTTATTCGAGGGCGGGCTGGTTGCTGAGCAGGGGTAGAGCCAGCAGCGGCTTTCTTGGTTCCCCTCTTCCTCCGCTTCACCTCACGAAAAGGCTCCTCACTAGGGGGTGGCTCATTCCGAGAGGTAGTTTCCGTTGATGAATCCTTGTCATTGGATCCCTCTGTCGGAGGAGAAAGCTTTCTCTTGGATGCCAAAGGGGAAGGCTCGGCCTCCATAGGTTCAGACTCAGAGGGAGGAGCAACAGAGGATATAGTGCCGGCAGCGGCCCGGGGCAGAGTATCAGTCTCCGAGGAGACACTGGGTCGTTGCTTAGGCAGCTCTTCCTCAGATTAGGAAAGTTTCCTCTTTAGAGAGGAAGAAGTCTCCATCTCCATCAGCTCACTTGCCTGGGTGCGGGTGAGATCAATAGATGTGGAGGGAGGTAGGTAGGAATGTGGGGTAGCCTGGGCAGGCCCCACACTAGAGGGGGGAGGATGAACCGGCGGAGCCGGGGAAGCAGGGAAATGAGCAGAAGCAGAAGAAGCAGCAGATGTAGGCGCAGATAAAGCAACAGGAGAGGCAGAAGAAGGCGTAGAGGAAGGAGCAGAAGGAGGACTAGGAGTCTGCTCCGCCGCCTTGCCAGCCTTGGCATTGCCTTTCCCCTTCTTCCCCTTGACTTTGCAAGACTTGGCGGTCTCGGGAGGTTCCATCGGCAGGTGTAGTGGAGAAAAGGGAGTAAAATAATCCCAAATGGCCCTGAAGGATCAAAAGTTTGCAAGAGAAGACACCTGAAAGGAAGTCCACGACCAGATGCAAGGCGGAGACGAAGAGGGTGAGAAGGAGGAACTGGTTAGCCTCCCCCCGCTTCGCGACTCGAACACCGCAAGGAACAAACCCTTTCTGGTGACCTGCAGAAAGGAGGAAGACCAAGGAGGGGAAGATCAAGGATCCTTTTTCAGGTCCGATGCAGAGAAGCGGAGAAGGACCCTTTTCAGGGTCGAAGTCTCCGCAGGTGAGAGAGACGAAACAGGTGAGAAGGAGGTGCTCAGTTAGCCTCCCCCTGTTTCGATGGACAAGACAGACAACCAAAATCCTCAGGCCAAAATCAAAAACCAGACAGAGCAGGGTCAAGATCGGAAACCAGAGTATGATTGTAGTGAAGTTCTTACAACGCACAGCAAACAGCGCAGTGGAGTAGATTCCTGGGACGCAGGTACCCAGCGGTAGCATTGCTCTCGGCGAGCTATATGACCTTTTCTCTTATCGCGTCGTCCCTTATAAACCTTCCTCGACGCCGACAACGCTCCGCGCGGCAAGTACGGGGAAATAACATAAACAAAAGAAAATCTATCATCCGACGTTCGTCTTCTCGGAGCCAGCATTAAAAACGTTACAGCAGCGGAGGAGGTATAGGTGAGGTTAGGAGCAATGTGACCGGAACGAGTGGCAATACGCCACTGGCGTTAACGTCGCATGCCGTTTCAATTTTAGTTGTTTGAACAAATACGTATATTAAACAAGGCGATGAAAGTTTGATTATTGCAAGCATCAACTATTCCATAGTTTTTCCAGATTTCTTATCAATCTGATAATTACTGAAATTTATACTGGCGAAAAAAAATTCACTTTCATTGTGTACACATAAGAAAACTGTTGGAGGATGACTGATTGCTGATAAATATTTTAATATCTCGATACTTTTTGTTATAATGTTTAATCTGCTTCTTGCATATTTCTTTTTTATTTTGAAAAGAACTATGGCATAGTTTATGGCTATGGCCTAGGGGATATGTGGAATAATGAAACAGATTGGAGGGATACACTTCTAATCAGGAACTTGTAAATGAATCAGACTGCATAGAGAACCAGACTGAGCCACACTAACAAAAGAAGTTTGAAAAGGCTTCCAATTTTCTCCAGCATTGCTTCATATTTATGTTGAGGAAATGCCAAATGAGGCAGGAAAAGATATAGGCTACGGCCATACTGGCGTTTTAGACGCGTCGATGAAGTCGCGGCGGTAGTCTGTCGCGGTACAAATATTTTGTGGCCATACTGGGCGCGACCTAGCTACCGCGACAAGCTCTGACCTTACCCACCCGCAGAGCTTATACAGTCGGTATAGCGATTGCTATGGTTGATGTTTTATGCCGTGCCCTCGCAGTTTCGTGATACTTGAAGAAGAAAACGACGAGATGAAATTATTCAGTACACCCTCTTAATTTGCAAGGCTTGTCGTTTGAACATTTTCACAGGATATTTCAAACGTTAATAAGTCACTCGGATAATTTTTTCTTATTCTCTTCGTTTGGCGAATTGCGTGTTTTTGTGAGGATAGACATCAAGAAACAAACTACAAACCTTGGAAATCCCATTTTACCATAGGAAGGAGTTGCTCTAACACTCAGATAGAGAATTATTTATACATTACTTAAGAACTAGGAAATCTGCGGGATCTTTTGCCTCGCTCAGCCCACTTAGAGCTGGTGGAGAAGGGAGGGGGAGAGGGGGAATCACATTTTCAATATTATTATCGTCTTCATTGTTCTCCTGCACTTCATACAGTGGGGATGTAAATTTTGAATAGAATTGAAAGCGCTGCCCTCAGCAGTAAAATATTTCTTCGTTTTCTTCTTCAATTCTTCTATATTATTCAATGTGTCCCATTTGCTTCCAAATTTCGTTTAAGGCATCAATTATAGTAGAACAGACAAACGGTGAAATAAATAAACAGACAAAGTGCACAGGGACAGGAGATACCACCCGAACGCAAATTGCGCGCCTCTGGGAGACCCCCTATACATTTAGAGATATTTTTATTTTACGCTTTCTTCATCTTTTGATATTTTCCGTATGTATGCTAAATTTAGTTTTGATTGGATAAGATTTGGAAATTAGCGCAATGCGTTAACGCAAATTGTGCAGGAACTATATGGGTGGTGTTCTAGAAAAACTATAGGTAGTTGACTCTAAGTACATGCACACGAAATTTGGTGAAAATCAGACAACCAAGACGGCAGTTGTCGTAGAACAAACAGTCAAACAAAGTGCACAGGGACTCAACAGGAGAGACTTCGCTTCGCTCGGCGTTCAATAGACTCACTCTAGCATCAAAGTTTTTACTATCGATGGAATTTTAAAACACTATCCATTTTCATTCAAATTAAAATTCTCCACATACCACACTTCCCAGTGCACTTACAAAATTTTACATTTCCTTTTTGTCCCTTTTTCTCTGTTGGCGTTTTCTATTTTCGTTACATAATTCCCAAACTTAATTATCAGCCGATTAACATAGCTCTATGTACAATTTTTAGAACACGTAGGAAAATTTCAAGTAGGTACGTTTTATTTCTTGTAGATTAAGCAAGTAAGCATTCATTCATTATATCCATTCATTACTGCACTTCCTCTGTCTTAACCTTCAGCGAAAATGCGATCCATTCTCGCGTGTAGACCCACTGCATATTCGACTATAGTGATCCCTCGATATAAGAAAACAATCATGCGTCACTGACGCAAGTCATTCCGCCCCTGCACCCAGGAAATCAAGGATTTCAAATACATTAATGCGACCCTTCGCTTCCTGCGTGATAAATACTTCCACAGCCCAAACGCTCCACTTACTTTTAATTAGCAAATAAAAAAAAATAATATCGCCGTCAAAAAGTGCGTTCGTTGTTTTCAATTCTCTTCTATCACCATGCATGGTCGAGCGAATGTTTCTTGCACACTGGTTAAAACATTCATTCTGTAAGTTTAAAAAAGCATAAAACTAACACATCAAATATCTTCAAATAAATATATTTCTTGGTATATTTTAAGGACCGGATTTCATTTTATATCTGCAAAACGATTATTTTTATACCTCATATTATTCAGATATTTGGAAGAAATTCTAATATTATCTCTTTGGGGAGAATGACTCCGGTATGGAAATTAGCCGAGCGTTGGATAGCTAAGGGCGAGATATCAAGGGGAGAGGGAAAGGGAGCCGACTGCGAGGAGAAAATGAGAATGGAGTATCAAAAAGCTGCTTTAGAAGATAAGAGATGCAAAAGACTAAAGGAAATGCGGACATCCGGGTGAATATGAAGAGAAAGAGATATGGAAGTGAGAAGGGAAGCGGGGATGATAGGGAAGAGAGAGAAAAAAGGAGAGAGCAGCAATTGGAGAAATGTGGAAGAAAGGAGATAGAGAAAGAGGGAGAGAGAAAGAGAGAGAGAGAGCTTCCTCAGATAACTGGATAAAATCTGACTCTCGAATTAGTTTCGCTTCCGAGAAGAAGATATGAGCGAAAAAGTTCCTCTTCCTCTTCGGGTCCTCTTCCATTTATAACTCCGATTTTTTTTCGGCAAGAAGACGGAAAGGTTATATTATGTAATAATAAAATGCTAAATGGGAATTGAATATTGGCTTTCAGGAATTTTGGTGTCGAATATATTGAGGCAGTTATTTTGGTTGGAGATGGGGTAGTGCATAGGTGACAGGGGCTGAGATGGAGGGAGAGGGCGTGGAGGGAGAGGGCGTGGAGGGAGAGGGCGTGGAGGGAGAGGGCGTGGAGAGAGAGGGCGTGGAGAGAGAGGGCGTGGAGGGAGAGGGCGTGGAGACAGAGAGGGCGTGGAGGGAGAGGGCGTGGAGGGAGAGGGCGTGGAGGGAGAGGGCGTGGAGGGAGGGGCGAGTTGGGAGGGAGAGGTCTGTGGAGAGAAAGAGGGGTGAGGAAAGCAATGATGATAGATATTGAGGGGGTGGGTAATTTAGGAAGAAGCGAGTGGAGCGGAGGTTGGATCATTGGACGAGGGAGGGGGATAGAAGAACACGGAGAGGAGGGCGAGGCGAAAGTACGAAAAGAAAGAAGAATAATCCGAGAGCGAAATGAAAGAACGAACAGCTGGAAAAACGCAAAGTGTCTCTTTCGACCCATACGATCAATAAGACTAAGGAGACGACATTCTATCAACACTGAAAGGTTTGTGGAGAAATTCAATTTATACGAAACGAAGTTTATAGTCAGTCATCAGTTAAATTTTGTTTAGAAAATCAATTTTCCAACTGAAAAAGCGTCATATTTTTCCATTGGAAAAGGCAATCCTTCAATCATTCAACCATGTTACTGGATACAACAGTTGGGTAGATTATTTAATAAATAAGGGAAAAAATTGCGACTCAAAAAATGAAGAAAACATCCGGAATTGCGTACCTATATTATTTAATAGTTTGAAATCACAGATTAAAAATCTTTCGGAATATTTTATTTCCTCATATTCACCATGGAAAAATTTTTAAATGACATCCGACATTATATCAAATTGAATATTTTCAGATATATGTCGATAATAATGATGTTCAAGCTTTAATATCGTACCTGTCTGTTTTATTTGTTTAAGGATGAAAACCGTTTTATTTTGACTAGGAGCGTAGACATTAAATTTGAAGGAATTATTCTCCATCCTGAACAGACCGTAGAATCACACGCTGTTCCTACGAATACAACTCAAGATATTTATGCTTCATAATATCATTTACAACATACGTCCTCGGTGGATAACCATTCTTCAGCTCTTTTAGGGTGAATTATAATCAATGTTCACTTCTTTTCCTATAGCCACGTCCAGACTATGGCGAGCACTAACGAACGAGCGCCGTAATCACTGCGAACAACGAACACTCGGAGCAGTGTGGACGGGACCACGAACACGAGCAGTGACGAACGGTCAGAACATTTGTGTCGAGTGTTCACCCTAAGAGCGAACCCGGCCACGAGCGCGACGATAATTTCCGCAAGCATCACGAACGGTTTGGACAGTTTTCGTTGACGCGCGACGTGTTCGCTGTGCTCGTCTTTTTTAGTTATAGATTTAATCATTCATTTGGGAAGTCTCTACTTCGTGGAAGTAACCCATAGTAGTGATAAAAATTTTGTAGCTTCCACAAATAGAGATGGACGTATTGGAGCAGCTGGAAATCCATGATGCCGCTAACGGCTCTGACCTATCAATTGCTTTAACCACTCGCAATCCTTTTCTTCTTAAATCATCAAGAAACCCCATTCCGCTGTGACGATTCCTACTTTTAAAAACGGTCGCCATCCACCATCCTTCTTCTCTTTTCCGTTAATAGCAAATGGATGACAATTAATGCAGCACTAGCGATTTCGACCTCTCTGGCACCCATTTTCGAGGCGTTCCGAACCACTCCACGAAATGAAATGCTACAAGATACAGTCAAAAGGAACGCCACAAACTAGGCGAACGTCACGAGCAGTATGGACGGGCAAGCTACGAGCGAAATTTTCCCGAGCGCGAACACGATCAGTCTGGACACGCTTAAGACACTACGCCGATTTGGCTGAAACAACAACTGACTCACCAAGATCTAGGCACGCATCAATTTATATCTTGCATAATTAATACATATATCTGTAATTATGAACTTGAAGATGAACGCCGCAGCATTTTTCTGCCTATTTGTATGAACTAGGTAGCATTTAATTACAATTAAGAACGCGAGAATACATCGTGTGTAATCGATATTTTGAAATATTGAATGAAGTGATAAGATGTTTTAGTATGTGGGGGAAGGAAATTAGGAGAGAGAGAGAATAGGTATGAATCAATAGAAAGGAGAGAAAAGAAGAAGAGGAGAGGGAGAGATGAGAGAATAAGAGTAAGACAATGAATATACGCCGGGAGAGCCGAAGAGACAAAGATGAAGGTGAAAGGGATGGATGAAGCGAGTTCGAGTTTGGACAAAGAGGGCGAGCCTATTAGATGGGAGAAGAAGGAGAAAGCGCCGGTGACGATTGGAGGAGAAAGTCGGAGAGAGGAGAAACAAGGAAGAAAGGGAGACAGAGGAAACGAGAAATGAAGATGAAAGTGTCTGGAGAATCTGAAGGAGGGAATGAGGAGCGAGAGATATGAAAGGACAGATAGGAAAGGGCGAGATAGAAAGAGAGGAAAAAGAGACGGAGAGGAGGAAGGCTAGAGAATTGAATTGGATAGGGGAGAGGAGAAAATGAGAGGGGACGAGACGAAAGGCATAGCGGGTGAAGATGGTGGAATGGGACTCCATTCTTAAATAACACCGATTCCACCTATTCCTCCGATCGCAAGCCAAAGTCGCAATAAGCAGTGGAAATTTGGAAATGGTCTTTCCACTTGACTGCCTACTAATAGGAGAATATATGATTATTGCAGGCAAAAATACAATATATTAAAAGAAATATGCAAAAAAAATGGTACAATATACATTGCACCAACTTTCTCATATACGTATGCGTCTCGTCTCAATAGACTCTTTCCTGACGGGAAGGAATTTTTACCGCAAAAATAACAAAATCGTGGAAATAGTCATACAATACATAAATATAGTGTATTGTGTGGATTGGTGAAGCCACACAGGCACTGAAGCATTATTGTTTGTTTGTGTGTATTTCTGGCTAATCAACCTCTAGAATTATTATAGCCAAAATTCCTTCCACACCGAACACAGAAGAGAAGAGAAAAACCCGGTGCCGGCATTAGCCTACCCTTTACGAAAAGCACCAAGGGGACCAATAACGTCCCTTCCGAAGGAATCAATCACAGACTTGCACGGTCTCCTCAAAGCATACAAGTAGAATACGAGACGATCCCAGGTTGAACAAGATGACCCAAACGGAACTTATGATGCCTACTTTCAGCATAATTAATTTAAATTAAATGTGGTGCATTGGTAGTCTTAATATCACCGCAGATGAGTTGCTCTTTGGGTTTCCAACTTTCATAATTTAGAATTATAAAATACTGCAAATGCATTCAAACGGAAAAACTAACTTGATCACGCGTATTTTTGTGTACAAATAACGCTTATGTGTAAATATAACGCGTGTATATATTGAACTATACCAAATCCGAGCCCAACAATAGTCGTTGCAATGGAAACACTCTCGTAATGAGCAATAAAAACTGCATAAATTCCAGTATTTATGCAAAATTCAGAGAAATACAGTCAATAAGCATAATTCTACGATATAAATTAGAATCTCAATTTCTTTCCTCAGTATAAATTGCGCTCCGATATTACAATTCTAAGCTATTTTAATGTTCTAGAGAAAATCACCCTGCACGATGAATTTCAGATTTTCCATGTAAATCAAATGGTAAGGAGCGTTTTTAGAATCGAACCTGGGATTTTACTCAAAATCCATTGATCCATTTCTGAACTGCCGCGCTATACCGTTCATCTCTTCATAGTTTATATTCTTGATAATAGTATGCCTAAATATGAAATATCATTCGATTTCGTTAAGCCATTTAGGCTTTAGAGCAGCGCACGGACAGACGGAATGACAGGCAGACGGCATTGCGAAGACAGCTTTTTTAGACTCAGAGACTCGTGTATTTTTGCCAAAAATCTCGTAGTCGATTTATTTCATGATTACTATAGTTTCTCCATACACTACCTATATGAGAAATTAAAAATATCTGTCGGAAACGTATCAGTACAGTTATAGAAAAAAATCTTACTAAAAGAAAGCAGGAACTAAATTTTTTCCTGGCGTTAGCCAAAAAATAAAAAAATCATAATCTTGCTACGATTACCTACTCGTGTTCAAAAAACATCATCATTGGAATAAATGGTACATATAAGAAAAATAGGTAATAGATTTTGACAATTTGAAGTAATTTCAAGAAAGAGAGTGACATTGCAACAAACCTAGCATACTTACCTGAAAGTAGAACTTGCATTTCCCTTAGTAGAAGCAAAGAAAAATACTATTCATACTGTAAAACACAAGGGAAAACATCAGAATAATACTGAAGTTTAGAGTGAAAAATTTCGAAAATTGATTCCTTCAAAAAATGGAGGACTGACTATCACAAGTGATTGAGTAAAAATGAAATGAGATCTAATATCAATCTATGAAATCTATTTAAATATTAATAATAAAAGTTGGCATAGACAGAGAAAATTAAACCTATTAATCATAAAAATATGTATTTTTAAGAAATTAAATAATAATCAGAAAATATTCCAATCAAGAAGAGAGTAGAAAATTCTCCGACAAACTGTATAAAATTGAAGGAAAAGATTCTGGAAAGTCTCCAGAAGAAAGGACGGTGAGTTCTAATTCTGAGCCAGTTTTATTCCTGATGAAATGGACTACGCAATCAAAATATGATGAATGGCGAAGTGCCAAGAGATTGCAATGTTATAGCGCGGATATCCTTAACGAATTCGAAGACGGATTGAAGAATATTCTTGGCAAGTTTTTCATAAAAGAAGGACATACTCGAAATTCAGATTTACACAACGTTGGCGTTAGTAACAAGGAAAGTTAAGGAACGAATCTTTTCCCTTCCATCACTAACAGAGTATTTTTAAGCCCCAACAGAACTAACAATGCGATCAGATGTTGATATAATGCAAAACAGGCAGAAGTCAGTATGACGGATCGAAATCACATTTCTAGAGAGGCCATAGGACGCACCAGCGTCTTCTCTCCTTCGTGTATTCATTCAGACTTGATTATAAAGATGCTGTAAAAGAGATCATGAATAAATGAATATGAAAGGTACTTATTAATATCTGTGACAGATCCGCACAAAACATGATCTGACCAATATATCTACGTAATTACCATTTGTGGAAGAGCGATTGTAGGAACAGCAGTCTTTGCGTTATTCAGTTTGGCTCTGAATGAAATCGAGTTCAAAAAATTGCTACTGATAGCGGAAAGAACGGAATTAATGAGCACCAACCATATCAGTTTCGTCTTTGATGAAATGTGGAATGACAACAATAAAAGTTTTAGGAATAGAAGATGTGATTGCTACGTGTGCCTCGATATACAAGTCTCAACTGATGGAAATGTAACTGGGTTGCCGCAACGAAATGGTAAAGAGGAGATGGATAACATCTGGTAGGAATAACTCATTGGAGAAAATCAACCCTAGGAGCAATTTCCTCTAATGTTGCACTCTTCTAACGGTTTTCAACTCCTGAGAAAAACTCGATCTGCAAAGCACCCATTATAAAATACAACCGAATCACAATAACTCGCCCGTATTAAATGAAGAAATATACGTTCCAATCCGGGTTCATATACGTTAAGATTAAAGAAGAAAATGTTTACAGAACTATACGTTCGCTCCAATTCGTTTTAGAACACTGAAAAAGAGACACGATCATACACGTAAACATCTGCCTCGACCATCATAGACGTACCCCAGAAAAATCTCCATTTCCATCTCTGGATAAGGCAAACATTTTCTGTTTCTCCTTATCATTTTAGGTGCTTGGGTATGATACATTTATAGAGGAAAGCGCTATTAAGAGATGAATAAACTAAAATATAAAGCCTAGGAAGTAACAAATTCGGTGAAACAGCTACGACAGCAAAGAGTTCACTCTAATTAGAAACTTTATGCACATTTACAATTTAAATAATTTCGTTAAGTGTAATTGCTCTTCAAAAACTTAAAAGAAAATTATTTAGTCGCAGATCACCAATTTTTTCAGTTTTTCGTGAATAGCACCAGGAGGCATCTCCCTTTAAAAATTTCCACTCTTCTTTCACTCCTCTGAAACTATTTTTCACCAAATTTTACGGTATGAAAATAAAAATAAATGCTGCCTTAATATCATGAGAATAAAATTGCAGAACAATGCCAAAGCTTAAACCCTTTCATCGTACGAATGGTTCCAAATACATTTGCTAAAATATAAACAACAGTGTCATTTATTTTATCGATCCAATCTATTTATTTTACAATCCTAAAAGTTATTTCCTTTTTATCTAGACAAATATCCAAATTAGTTTTATTAAACTGCGTTCCATAAAAATAAATATCATTTAGAACAAATATAAATATCATTTTCTCTTAACATTAAAATTTTCTTATTATTTATGAATATGAAAGTATGTAAACAGCATGATAAGATAATTAAATGTTATTTGGTTTATATTTAAATAAAATGAAGTGAATTCGGTTTAAATATCCTCGATATCTATTCATAAAATAGTATTAAATTAACATTTGCCATATAAAGAAAATTTCAAAAAATAAATAGAAAAACTTCGATGAAAAAGCACCTCCTCAGGTTCAAAGGCGCAAAACTAACTCAAAGGATGAAAATAAATTCATTTAGTTTGTTTGCATTACGATTTCATTTTCTCATAAATCGAGCTTTACTTAATAACTTGAAAATGCTTTTAGTTCTTTCCATAAAGAAAAGCTATGTACCAAAACTCAAATATTTCGACGGCCATACAACTTTTATATGAGAATTAAACTAAAAATTTCTTCTTAAAATACTTCGAATATTAATTTCTGTTTTCCTCAAATCTAATAGTACGTGCGTTATTTTATCTGCGTATTACGTAAATAGGCAGGAGTTTGTGTGCGCCTTAATTTATACGCACTAGGGAGCCTGTGACGTTTCGCTGTCACATTAACTTGATTTTGATTTTAAGAAATAATTCATTTGATCAGACATTTTATTTACGAAAGATGTTACAATGAAGTACCCAGCGGTGCCCAGACAAATCCAGTATTTCAATACCAGTTTTATATTTTTTATTTAATTTTTTATATAAATAACTATCTTCTTTCTTTGTATCTTTCTTGTTGTTTAAGGGATTTGTAACGATTAAGAAATCTGTAACCTTTAAAAAGTTTCAAATTTAACACATTTGCTCATTTAGGTTTGATTATTTGTTTTTCATTTATCAAAAATTTTAAGTTATGTTATACTGTTTAAAATGTTTTTCGCTTACTTGATTAATTTGCTCTCGATTTTCAGAATAACGATTCTTTTTTGCTCGCGAAGTTTTTTCTTTTTCTATACGCATTCATATGCTCCTTTTTTCTGCGTTCGTCAGCCATTCTTTCTTGAAGAAATTATCAACAGGTTTTTCTTTCTTATTTATTATTAACCTAAATGGGGATTTAGAATAATTTTTCTTTAATTTAATTTTTTAATTATCCAAGAGATGTGATAAATATAATTAACTGACCTTGCTAAGTTCTTTTAAACTTATTCCTTCGTAAGCAGAACAAAATAAACTAACGAAATGGCGTAATATCGTCAAGGGGCTCGCGAGTACACGCTCAAATGAGGTGGCCATGGGAACTGACAATTCTCATTTTTGAAAAGTTCCGTTTTTTCGTATTAAATACGGATTTTCCGGAAAATTTGGAACGTAAATGAATTTTATTGGCTACTAAAATCACCTTCATTCTTTTGCCAATACAACCGTGTAGGTATCGAGTTCGAATCTTGATTCTAATTAATTTTTTAAATGCGATTTTATAATGCCCGAAACTGATTTTATTGCTTTTCTTATGTAGGATAGGAGTGGCGGATAAAACCCCCTAAATAAGAAAGTATTTAATATTACTTTTTGAATTTAGTATTGTTAAAGAAAAGAAGTATTTTGCATTTTCACAAATTATAGATAACAAAAATAGTCCAAACAGTGATCGAGATATATGGCTCCCAAAAGTCTATACAGACTTGCCAAAAAAGTTCGCCTACGACTATTATGGTAATATAATAATATACAAGTAGATAGGTGCGACACTGACTATGATATCGGGCATTGAAGCATGTAAGCTTATGATAAGAGACTACGTAATCTTATTTATATTCGCTGAATTATATTATTTCATCATCGCTCACTTCGCTCACGGCAGAGATTTATTTTCCTCTCGACGAAATTTTGCGCCAAGAATTAATCTATCCCAACGAAAGCCTTTCTCAAGATTCTTCCAGCTTCCCCCTATAACTTGTCTCCCTTCTCCAAGATGGCCCCACGAATTCCCCATTTCCTCTATCCCATCTGTCTTGTGGTATTATAATCAGTTTCTTCGTATTTTCTTGAATCAATTCGATATTATAAGATTTTCAACGCTGATCATTAATTTTAGCAGTGTGACTTTCCTGCCTCGAGTTTTAATAACTTCGTGGACTTGCTTTCGTACCCACACGCTTCTTTTGCGATACCTGCGGTCAATCCCTTCCTCGTTTCTTTCAATATTCCTCCTCGTTTTTCAAGCGATAGACTATTCTAGCATTCAAGACCTGTGTTTTACATTCGTAGTTTAAAGCAAGGAGAATGCGCCGTTTCTATAATATCATTTGAAGTGTTTATATGATCTTAGTAAACATTCCCCGACTTTCTCGAGCTATTCTTCCTAGATTTATAACTTCTAAAGAAGTGTACATGAGCTAGGGTCTATCAGATTTATTTTTATATCACCATTTCCGCTTGCTAATTCCTCAATCGTCTCCCGTAGTGTTTCTGTATTTCTTGCAAACAGCATGTAAACAGCATTTGATTGATTTGATGCAAATTGCCTTTTTTCCCAGCTTTGAATACTTCCTCAACTCTTTCTTTGGATTTCCAGCTCTAAAATCATAGAATGATATCTGGGGATATGTGGGTGTAGGTTGTGCCCCTGACTCCCAAAGATCGAAATAAATGAATAAATTGTTATTATAATGACTATTGGGGAGCAATCATAGTTCTTAGTAAACCTCATTCTGAAGCACCTTTACATCCTTGCTAAAAAGTGCGTTTCTCCGTGCTGTTAACTGATGGTATCGCACTGTTGTAGATACTTTTCATTAAATTGACGTTAGTCTCCCCAACCCATTTAATTTCTTCAGTAAATTTCTTACAGGCGTGGGCTAAATGCAGTCGAAGCCGTTTACGTAATCGACGAAACACTCAAACACTCATTCGTTAGTGAGATTGATAATCTCTGTAACAATTCGGATATGGTAATTATACCCGGGACGAAATTCGGGATTCCCTATCGTTTGGATATAGTTTAACTGGCTTCGAATGAGGAAAGTTTAATATCCTTGACATTACTTCATATTTAGTCTGGAGAAAGCGGAATGGATGGTAGGCATTCAAATCTTCTCCGATGAATTTTTATCTTTATTCTTCGCTTTTGTCTTTTGCTTGCCAATTTAGCCTTATTTAACATCTTGCAAATACCGGCTCAGTTTAAGTGGTCACACGTTTGGCATATTTAACGAAGAAGATTTTCTTGCCGATATGAAAAATAAAAAACGAAAAAACAACACCGAGTGGGAATTTCGAAGGAATGCTAATCGGTTTAAGTCTGCGACGGCATTCCTTCATCGTCACGAAGAAAATATTCCCCTGTACGCCGTTTCTTGCGCCCTTCTGGCCTCGAGCCCTCCAAGAGGTTTCCCCTTCTCCCGCGCGCGGCGCTGGCATCCACGTCGCCACCGGTATTCCTTTGACTTGGCCTTCGGAAAGAGAAGCGTCGGCATTGGAGTGGGAGTTAAGAGACGCTGAGAGAGAGATAGAGAAAGAGAAGACCGGAGGAGGAGCCCCAGGAAATGGTCTTTTTACGCCATGGTACTTCTCAGACTACAAAAGAAGTCTGGCCGAAATATCGGCGATTGTTAAAATTCTTCATGGGCTTTATGAATTTCGCGTCGGAACAGGCCATTTTATTCCATAAAATTAACGCTGGAGGCGGTTAAATGATAAACGAAATAGTTTCTGGAAAGAATGAACATCTAAAACCATTAAATTTCCATTAAAGCTTATGGTTTCGAGTTTTAAAATGGTATGTGGGTGTTCGACACGTTAATGCATCTCTTACTAAGAACTTCAACAGAAATTTTCCCACTATGCGAATGTAATTTGAATGTAGAAGATTTTTTAGCACCAATTAATTACATTTCTTATTTTTTTAATATTCAAATGGTCACCACTCGGTTTTTACGACGGTCTGTCCATCCAATATTGTATAACACAACTTGAATAACTGCTCTCCTTGTAACAGCAGTTACCCAAGCACGCGTTGATTACCCGTATTCACATTTTCAGCAGTTTTTTAAAACCCCGCTGATGTAATGGATTTTCCGTCAGTCCGTCCTTCACATTTCCGTGTCCGGTGAACTACTTCTAAACCGTTAAAATTAGAGCAACCGAATTTTGAGGGATTGTTCGCAAGTTCTTCCCGCGGCTGAAATTTGGAGACTCCAGAAGCAGCCCAAGGATTGTAGTGGGGGGAACTATGATCAGTAAACATTAAATTATTGAACTACTTCTACAACGTTCAAGTTAGAGCAACCTAATTTTCAGGGTAGTTTTAGCAGGTTTTTGTCATGAACCCTATTGATATTAGGGTCCGCCCGTCTGTCCGTTTGCATGTAAGCAGGATTTTTAACAATCCCTTATTAACTATATATACGGGTTCGTTACTACGGTAAATTTCCGTTTTGTTTACGTTGCTACAACAATTACAGCTATGCATTAAAACGTTCAATTTACTTGCGAAAGAGGATAAAGGTAATATTACACCAGCTTATTTGTGATATCATAACGTATACCTATATTTTTATCTAAAAAAACCGCCCTTAACATCTGATTCATCAGTTCTTTCACTACTTATTTAACTTTTTCTCGAATCTAGGTACGCCTTTTAATTTATAACAAATATTCTAGAATTGTAAAGTGTTTTATAGTTGCATTACAAACTAAGTTAAACTGGTGTACGAACTATGCATATGTAGAACTAAAAGACTGAATAATATTTTTGGTGAATCTATTTTAAATCTTACTCAAAGAGCGCAAAAAACTGTCTGCTTCGGATACATTCATAATATACAATGGTAAATGCATTCGCCATGGATTCTTTAACCCTTTAGGGCTGAGGTTTAAATCTACAGATAGAACAGAATCATCCTTGTCTTTCACGAAGAACATTACATATGATTTATAAGTATTTACATACCCGAAGACGTTTTGACGATGTAATGTTGAAATTAAAACTGTAATTTTGTCCATTAACTGCACCCTATGACAACGTCCGTGGATAAAAAATAAATCAAGAAGACTGGACCCTTAACATTAATACTTAGGATTATACATGATCTAATCCGCTCTTAAGCAAACAAGATTGGAGTACACAGTTTCCAAATGCGTTATTTGAGATTTCACTATGTTTATTTTTCGATCAGACGAGAGTTTAACGAGAAGCAAGCGAGGTACGTTGTAAAATACACGTAGGTCATCATGCAAAGTAGAAATGTGTCCGATTTTAACGAAAATTGGAATCGGTAAATTAATTTCAAGAAAGCTCTCCAATGCCAAATTTCATCACAATATGTCAAGCGGTTCCCGATTTGAAACAGGAACAATGTAAACTACATGTAGGACTTCATGTAAAGTGGTCGTAATTTTTATCCGATTTTAACCAAAATTGGAATCGGTCGACCAATCTTAACAAAACTCCCCAATACCAAATTTCATTAAAATCCAGCGGTTCCCGAGTTGAATCAAAGGAAGATTGTAGGTCTTCATGTAAAGTGGTCACCATTGCTATCCGATTTTGACCAAAATTAAAATCGGTCGACCAATTTTATTAAAACTCCCTAATATCAAATTTCATTTTAATACGTCCAGCAGTTTCCGAGTTTTAAAATGCGTGCAAAGAACGCATATAAGAGTATAAGAAAGGAATATGTATTAAATAAAGAAGAAGAAAGAAGAAGTCCAAAACAGGACTAATGCAGGCTGGTTTCCAAAGTTGACGTCCCGAATTTATTACATATATTGAAAAGAAGTGTTTCAGTATGTGTTAGTCATTCCAAGGAATTCTCATAAAGTCATAGTTTATAAATAATAGAGAAAAATTGGAAAACAAATTAATAGAGCATTATCAGATTTAAAATACTAAAAGCAATGTCTAAATTTCTTTCTGACATTATAATTTGCATTTATTTTTTAAATAAACAAATTTAACAAATGTTACTGTTTATACGCTAATATTTCTGGGTCAACTGTGCATTACTGAAGAGTAGCGGAGCGGAAAAGAAAATAACCCATTTGTTCACTAGTCTATGCTCAAGCCAAGTTCGATAGTAATCGTCTCTATGGCAACAATCCGATAAAATGCGATTTAAAACGCAAAAACGCTATTGTTAGTAAAAATTCAAGAAAATACGATCAATTATCAAAATTTGGTGTCAAAAATTAAAACTACATTGTTTTTTCCTTAGAACAGTACAAATCTCACTACGATATCACAATTATAAGTTACTTTAATGTATTAAAGAATATATCTCTGCACGATGGATTTGAGATTTCCTATGTAAAACAAATAGGAGAAAAACGATCCTGGAATCAAACCCGGGACTCCAATCTTCAGTAAATCAAATATAGTTCGGAAGTGGGCGCTGGTAGCACGAGCCTCATACCAAATTTCATGAAAATCGGTCCATTGATACAAAACTTATTAGTAGGGTACACACACAGACAGGACCATTTCATAAGGTAATGGTTCCTTTGAAAACCAACCGAAAAAGATTATGAAGGTCGTCTTACTGAGAATCCAAGTAAGCAAATGTGGATAAAATGAATGAATCGGCAATTTAAAAAATTTTAAAACAAAAATTGAAGCACTAAGTCCCGAAATCAAAATAAAAACATAAATATGAAAATCGCATCAAAGTACGATTTATTCCACCTAAAAGAACCTACCAGTAAGGTAGGATATACAACAACATACAGGAAAATCGAGATAAAAGCAAACATTAATACTATGCTGAATACGCATTCGATAGATGCTCAATCTGCGCATTTTCGTTTTCGATGCCCAACGATGTCTCCTGATTTGATTCCGCTGAAAAAACCGGATTGGAAAGGTGTACTCCATGTCGGAGTACACAGATTTTCTAATGCGTTCTTTGAGATTTCACAATGATCTCAATATGTTTCGCTCAGATAAGAATTTAACGAGAAGCAATACGTTGTAAAATACATGTAGGTCTTCATATAAAGTAGACGTAATTATTGTCCGATTTTAATCAAAATTTGAATCGGTAAATTAATTTTAACAAAATTTCCCAATACCAAATTTCATCACAATACGTCAAGCGGTTCCCAAGTTGAAACAAAGAGACATTGTAAACTATATGTAGGTCTTCATGTAAAGTGGTCGTCATTGTTGTCTGATTTTAACCAAATTGGAATCGGTAAACCAATTTCAGCAAAACTCTATAATACCAAATTTCATCAAAATACGTCCAGCGGTTCCCGAGTTGAAACAAAGGAACATTGTCAACTATTTGTAGGTCATGTAAAGTGGTCGTAATTGTTGTCCAATTTTAGCCAAAATGGGAATTGGTCAACCAATGTTTGCAAAACTCCCTAATACCAAATTTCATCAAAATACGTTGAGCGGTTCCCGAGTTGAAACAAATGAACATTATAGGTCTTCATGTAAAGTGGTCATCATTTTTGTTCGATTTTAACCAAAATTGCAATCAGTCTATTAATTTTAGCAAAACTCTCGAATACCAAATTTCATCAAAATACGTTGAGCGGTTCCCGAGTTGTAACATAGGATCATTGTAGGTCTTCATGTAAAGTGGTTATCATTTTTTCTATTTTGACCAAAATTTAAATCGACCAATTTTAGCAAATCTCCCCAATACCGAATTTTATCATAATACATCCAGCGAGTTTTAACATGCGAACGGACGGAATCGACCTCCCCTACATGCGTTCACTTTGTGCAAAGAACGCATAATAAGCTAAGTGCCAGTAGGATTTATACGAGAAGTTAAACTTGGCCAGACAAATTTATTTTAAATTGAAAAGTCTTTTTGGTAAAATTTGAAAATGGACTAGGTACTTTTTAAAAAAACGTCATGAACAGATTCAGGGGCGGATCCAAGGGAAAGGCCATGGCCTTCCCCCTGAGAGTAGGTATATATATATTATCAAGTTATTCGTCTTTTGATGTATTTTTACCAACAGTTACGTACGAACGGACGAACGAACGAACGAACCTGTGATTTTATTATAATTGGATTTTCATTGTTGAAAAAAGGTCTAAATTCACACTTTTTTCGATTAAAATCAGATATTAACCCTAATTCGGTACGTATTTGAATTCTACCTTGAAAAATTAAGAAATTCGTTTTTTCACATACAAAACTATTTCTTTCGCAAATTCGTATCCCAAATTTAAGTAGTTTAAAAATGCATATTTAGAAAACCTTGCACTGAATCCCATGCTTTTCTTATGGGGTATTTAAATGGAACATTGGAGTTTAAAAGACATTTTAAATATTAACTTTTTTTGTGAATTTCGAATTTTACGTAGTTTTTGCCACTAGACCTACCAACATGCCAAATTTCAGATTTCTTGAAGTACGTAAGAGTTTTGTGTCAGTGAGTGAGTCAGTGAGGCACGAGTAGCTGTACTATATATACTAGCTTTACCCGCGCAGAGCATCTGCGCATTAGTACTTTATTGCTCAGTATCATAAATTTATTTATACACACAGTTTTCGAACTCTTGATTTGCTGATACAATAGTTAGAGAGTCAAATGATCTCTCCATCCCTCTCTCGCTCCCTTCCTCTCTCCCTCCCTTCCTCTCTCCCTCCCTTCCTCTCTCCCTCCCTTCCTCTCTCCCTCCCTTCCTCTCTCTCTCCATTCCTCTTTCCCTCCCATCCTCTCTCCCTCCCTTCCTCTCTCCCTCTCTTCCTCTCTCCCTCCCTTCCTCTCTCCCTCCCTTCCTCTCTCCCTCCCTTTCTCTCTCCCTCCCTTCCTCTCTCCCTCCCTTCCTCTCTCCCTCCCTTCCTTTCTCCCTCCCTTCCTCTCACTCTCCCTTCCTCTCTCCCTCCCTTCCTCTCTCCCCCTCTTCCTCTCTCCCTCCCTTTCTCTCTCTCTCCATTCCTTTCTCCCTCCCTTCCTTTCTCCCTCCCTTCCTCTCTCCATCCCTTCCTCTCTCCCTCCCTTCCTCTCTCCCTCCCTTTCTCTCTCCCTCCCTTCCTCCCTCCCTCCCTTCCTCCCTCCCTCCCTCCCTCCCTTCCTCCCTCCCTGAAATATGAAATTGTTTTGGGAATTTATTCCCATAAGCATATAATTTAACTTATTCTAATTTCAATATCATGAATATTATGAAAACATCATCACCAATATTTTTATCCGATCATAGGTAAGATTTTACTGTATCCAAAGCACTAATTGCATCATGCACTGTGATTGAGGATATCATAGATAATTGCAATTCTCACTACTGAAAGCACAAACATGACGATTCAATTTGGGTTATCAACTGTAGGAAGGAGCAAATAGCTTTGTTATTCTGAAGGGCTATAAGGGATCACAATAGGAGAAGCAACCCTTATACCAGTGGTGGTAAAACGTGAAAAGTTTTTTTATGTTATATTTTGTAGTTTTTCGAGAAATTGCAACTAATTTTAATTGTTAAATATAATGGCGTAATACCTATTTCACGATTTTTAAATCCAAATACGCGCTAAAGGCATGGATGAGGATACCCTAATCTTAACACAAAATATCCTAATTTTTCCATAAATTTTATGTATAAGGCCTTAATGATGATTATTCTTATTGCTCATGCAGTGCGATCTGAGTCACTAAACTTGAAATACGAAAACTTGGACACTGGCCGATTGCCAGAGAGTTTGGAAATTACGGATAGCTGCCGTAATTTCACGGAAAATTACAAATATACTGCTATTACTCATGGAATTTATTATTTAATACACAAAGACTCCATATGACTGAAGTGCTGTTGCCCTGGAGATCGCGTTGGTTTATTTACGAGTTTTGATCTTGGTGTATGGTGATTTTTGAAGCGCTTGCAGTATGCAAGTGCCGACTACTCGTGTGTGTGTATATATATATATATATATATATATATATATATATATATATATATATATATATATATATATACTGCAAGCGCTTCAAAAATCACCATACACCAAGATGAAAACTCGTAAATATGCAAGTTCCGACTACTCGTGTGTGTGTGTGTGTGTGTGTATATATATATATATATATATATATATATATATATGTGTGTGTGTGTGTGTGTGTGTGTGTGTGTGTGTGTGTGTGTGTGTGTGTGTGTGTGTGTGTGTGTGTGTGTGTGTGTGTCAACAAGGTGTTGGGATGAGGAAACCCAGTGAAAACTCACCAATCAGACGACTTCAGGTTGGCGAGGCCACGGGGATGTCGAAGCGACACACGTAAAAGAACACTAAAACACAGAAACATCACAAACGTAGAAGCTTTCTGAACTACTCCTTCTTCAGCTAGAGAGAGAGAACTGATGGCGGTGACACTGGGTGGAGGCATGGGGGTGGAAGGGTAGTGCGGAAAGGTCGAGGATTGGAGGATACGGAGGGGGTTGGGGATTGGTAGGGTGTTGGGAGAAGACAGAAAGGGAGTGAAAAGCTATCGAATATATATATATATTAACTTAAGAAAATGAAAAGGTAGTTATGAGGGTGGCAACAAGGTGTTGAAGGAAGCCCAGCGGACACTTACCAAGTCGGAGACCAAGTTGGCAGGCTGCTGGGGGCGTCAAAGAGACACGTTAAACACACGAACACAAAAAACACGAAAAAAACACGCAAGCTTATCGGGCCATGCCCTTCTTCAGCGATAGAGTAACTAAGAGTGACACTCTGGGCGGGGAATGACAGGGTGATGTGAAGAGGTTGATGATTGGAGGAGGCGGGGAGTAGGAAGGGTGGATAGCCAATAAGGAGGGAGTGTGGTAAGGTAAAGTGCGAATAGCTACAATGTAACAGAGGAGACATTGTAAGGGGCTAATAGGGTTAGCGGAGGTTGAGGCCAGGCGGGGAGAAAGAGTCAAGAAGATGTATTTGTGCAAGTTCCCAGGGTCGGAGAAGGGTGGCAGGAGTGTCATTGGGTAAGGCGCGAATAACCCTTACATTGTAGCAACTATTGAAGGGGACATTGTGGGCATTGACGTGTAATGCAACTGGGAGGGGGCGTCTGAGAGAGACGCTATTCCGGTGACCGTTCATGCGGATATTTAACGGATTGCTGGTGAGGCCTACGTAAAACGCGGGACAAAGAGTGCAGGTAATGAGGTAAATGACGTTACGGGTGGTGCAGTTGCTTCTAGAGGTGATGGGGTAGGTGATGTTGGTGGAGGGACTCGAGAAATAAGATGAGGGTAGGTGGATAGGGCAAGTGAGGCAGCGAGGTTTGCCGCAGGGGTGAGGCCCTATGGCAAGAGGCGTGGTAGAAGTGGGAAGTTCCTTCATCCATAAGATATTTCCCAAATTGGGAGGCCGGCGGAAGGAGAGGAGCGGGGCATTGGCAAAAAGGTTGGTAAAGAGGAACTGGTGGGAGGAAGAGGTAAGAATTGGGTGGGCAGCATGGAGGATTGTTTTGAGGGCTTCGTGGATACCAGGAAGGAAAAGTGTAGTAAGAGTGAGTAGAGGGGTTGACGCAGGGATAGTGGATGGGTGTGGATGGGATCCATAGTGGGTGGGCGTCATCGCCCTATGGATCTGTTCGCGGACCAAGACTGGAGGGTAGCCACGTTTGAGAAGAGCGTACTCGAGGACAGAGTAGTACTGTAGAAGGGATGCTCTATCGGAACAAAGCCTCTATCCTCGTCGAGCAAGGGCATAGGGGATAGAGGTTTTGGTATGAAGGGAATGGCAGGTATCAAAGTGGAGGTATTGGAGGCTGTTGGTGGGTTTGATATGAACACAGGTGCGGATTTTGCTGGCTTGGAGGTAAAGATCGACATCCAGGAATGTGAAGTGGGAGGTAGAGGATTGGTGGGTGAAAGAGAGTGAAGGATGGGAGGAGAGGCGCGAGAAAAAGGAAAGGAGAGAGTCAGGTCCATGTGTCCAAATGAGGAAGATATCGTCGATGTATCTCAGCCACAAAAGTGGTCTGAGTGGTACGTTGAGGAAGAGTCGTTCCCATTCTCCCAGGTAACAATTGGCGTATGAAGGCACCATTCGGGTGCCCATCGCAGTGCCTCTAATTTGAATATATATATATACGTAAAAGGAAAGGTAAAATGAATATATGGATGTCAACAAGGTGTTGGGATGAGGAAACCCAGTGAACACCTGAACACTCACCAATCAGACGACTTCAGGTTGGCGAGGCACCGGGGATGTCGGAGCGACACACGTAAAAGAACACTAAAACACAGAAACATCACAAACGTAGAAGCTTTCGGAACTACTCCTTCTTCAGCTACAGAGAGAGTGTTCTTTTACGTGTGTCGCTCCGACATCCCCGGTGCCTCGCCAACCTGAAGTCGTCTGATTGGTGAGTGTTCACTGGGTTTCCTCATCCCAACACCTTGTTGACATCTATATATATATATATATATATATATATATATATATATATATATATATAACGATACGGAAAAAGAAATAATATGATAAAATAAATGCAACGAGAGGTTGAGAGGGATAGGAAGGAGCCAGTGAACACTTACCATACGATGGTGGACGTCCACAGCGATAGAGGAAGGCTTGTAATTTGGAGCTTTCGGGCAACACACGCCCTTCTTCAGCGAGAGAAAAACGAAGACTAAAATAAGCGTAACACTGGAGGTAGGGGTTCGGGAAAAGAGGGGTAAGGGGAAGGGGAAAGAGGGGCAAGGGGAAGGGGAAAGAGGGGTAAGAGGAAAGGAAAAAAGGGGGGTGATTGGAGTGGGAGTGTTAGCGAAGGTTTAAACCTGGTAAGGAGAGGGAGCGGAGGATGTCAATATGGGCTAGTTCCCATTGACGGAGTTGTGGCGCGGGGAAACTACTTGGAAGAGCACGAATAGTTTTTACTGTGAAGCAGCTATTGAAGGGAAGGGAGTGGGTTAACGCATGGTCAGCCACCGGAAGGGGGCGCCTAAGAGAGACGCTATTCCTATGGCCGTTCATGCGGATGTTAAGGGGTGTGGTTGTGAGGCCTACATAGAACGCAGGGCATTGTGTGCAGGTAAGAAGATATATTACGTTTTTTGAGGTACAAGTGCTGCGGGATAAGATAGGATAGGAGATTTGGGTAACGGGGCTGGTAAATGAGGAAGAAGTATCTAAGATGGGGCAAGTGAGGCAACGTGGTCTTTTACAAGGGGAGGAACCTGCGGGGGAAGGTGGAAGACCGGTGGGGAGTTCCTTGCGCCATAGCAGGTCGCCAAGACTCCTAGGTCGGCGGAAGGATATCATAGGGGGCTTAGGGAAGAGTAGCGTAGTTCTGGGTGTGTTAAGGAGAATTGGATGGGCGGCCGCGAGGATGTTATTTAGGGCTTCGTGCAGCCCCGGGTGAAAGGTTGTGGTGAGAGTCAGAGGGACTTCTGTCTTCGAGGGTGGGTTCAAGATTGGTGGGTGTCTGGAGGGGGTGGAGATGGCGCGATATATTTCATTGCGGACTAAGTCGGCAGGGTATCCTCGATTGAGGAAAGCCTTAAGGAGTAGGCGCAATAATCGGATAGCGAGGTGCTATCCGAGCAGATTCTAAGGCCACGCCTGGCGAGGGAGTACGGAAGAGATTTCTTTGTGTGCTGTGGGTGGCAGCTGGTGTAGTGGAGGTATTGTAGGTGGTTGGTATCTTTAATGTGCACCGAGGTGCCAATGCGTCCATTACGGAGAAGGAGGTTAACGTCGAGGAACGTGGAGTGTGTTGTAGAAGAGTGATCTACATCTACATCTACAGTTTACCCTGCAAGCCACCGCAAGGGTGTGTGGCAGGGGGTGTATTAACACCAAGGGGAAAACTCCAAAATTAGGCCTTGGTTTACGCCCCTACGCGAGGTTACTTTTGATCGCAAGTTTTATTCTGCTCAGCTATCGTTCTAGGGAAAAATGAGCCTTTGTATCTCTCTGTCCTACAGGCTATCTCTCTTATTTTACGAGGATGGTCCATTCTACCGATATAGGTGGGAGTTCTTATTATTTCTTTGACGTCGCTGGAGAAAGTACTCGTTCTAAATCTTTCAAGAAGTTTTAACCTAGCACGTGATCGACGCTCAGCTAGTGATTCCCATCCTAAGTCCTGTATCAAGCCTGTAACGCTTATATTTCTATCATAACAATTTTTGACGAATCTAGCAGCTTTTCGCTGCACTTTCTCTAACTCGGTGATTAAACCTTTCTCGTACGGATCCCATATGCTCGACGCATACTCTAGCAGCGGTCTAACTAAAGAAAAGTAACATGTCTCTTTGACTTTTTCTTCGCTTTTACCTACTATCCGTTTGATGAATCCTAGTTTTTGCTTAGCTTTCCCGGATATATTTCGTATGTGTGTGTCCCACGAGAGGTTACTTGTTAAAATGACACCTAAGTATTTGACGGATTCGGATAATATTAGATGTACGCCTTCTATACTGTAATTCATCGCCTCAATTTCTTTGTTTCTCCAGAATCTCATGATGGAACACTTACCTAAGTTCAGCTCTAATTGCCACTCTTTACACCACTCGAGAATTGCGTGTAGGTCGTTAGAAAGTAATGCTTGATCAGCAGGACTGTTAATCTCTCTGTAAACTACCGTATCATCCGCGAATAACTTGATTTTACTTGTAATAACATTATCTAAGTCATTTATGTATATAAGGAATAATAGGGGACCGATGACACTTCCCTGTGGAACGCCGGAGGACACGCTGACCGAATCTGATTTAAATCCATTTATGACTACCATTTGTTCCCGATCATTGAGAAAGTCCCTGATCCACTCGATTATCTTTCGATTTATTCCACAGGCTTGTAATTTTTTCAATAACTTAATATGAGGGACTTTATCGAATGCCTTCTTGAAGTCAAGAAAAACCGCGTCTAGCTGGGTCTTTCGATCACCGGATCGTAGTATATCATGTGCAAACAGAGCGAGCTGTGTTTCACAAGATCTTGCCTTCCTAAAACCGTGCTGATATTTACTGAGCAAGTCCTGGCTATCTAAGAAGTCCATCACAGAACTAACGATGATGTGCTCTAGAATCTTGCAAGATATTGAGGTTAGCGAAATCGGCCTGTAGTTTTCTCGGTCGTCTTTTTTCCCGCCTTTATGTAGCGGAGTTATAAACGCTAATTTCCATTCCTTAGGTATAACGCCATGACTAAGTGACTTACTGAAAACTGTTTCGAGATAAGGTGCTATTTCTAACGCTAATTCCTTTAATACTCTAGCTGGTATCTCTTCCGGTCCCGGGGATTTATTTGCATTTATGATTTTGAGCTGTTCTGCTATACCTTTCGCTGATATAAGTATATCGTTCATCTTCTCTTCGCTTGGTTCGGGTGGATCGACCTTCCTTTTCTCCACTTCGGTCGTAAATACGCTTTGAAAAAATGAGTTTAACAAGTTTCCTTTATCAATGCTATCGTAAACTACCTCTCCTTTGTCGTTTCTTAATGGTGCTACGGTTGGGCGTCGATCTTGAACTTCTCTAACATAAGACCAAAAGATTTTGGGATCGTGCTCTTTGGTATCTTACATGCCCTATTAAACAATATAAATCAATTAGTGTTTTCAAGGTTATTAGCATTAACCTTATATCACTGGGTATATTAATTCACTTTCGGCCGGGAGAGCAAAATTGAAATTTTGAAACTGTTTTTATAGATTTCAAGAAGGCTTTCGACAAGGTGCCTAAATTAATCTCGACGTTATAAGATTATGTACCAAGACGTTGGGTGAGAGTTGGATCAAGAGCTACACTCTAGTAGAGAACTTAAGGTCGTTATCATCGGGGAAAACTCGGAGAGCGTAAAATTCGTATATGGCGTCTCACAGAAAATGTCGTTATTTTTGGCACACGTCAACGGTATCTGCTAGGTAGTTCGTATCAAAATTAATTAAAACTAAGCGGGCCTACGCGTCAACTATAAGGTGATCAGTGTCCATAATTCACGTGACATCAGACAAAATTGTCACTAAGTATGTAATTTCCACGTGTTCAAATGAATTTCAGCTAAAAATTAATCTGAAAAAAATCTCCGTTGTTAACATATGAAAGAGAACAAGAGAAAATCGATATAACCTCGATTTCTGCGGGTTTTACGCTCGCGAATTCCCCCATTCAGGCAGAAATTACTGTCGCAATTTCCAATTTTAGCGGAAGGTATATTTCACGCAAGCACGCCAGCCTACCGTTATCTACCAACATTAATTGTAATAGATATGGCGCACGTCCAGGATGATAAATTTGATAAGAGAGAAAGAGAGATTAACTTTACACTGAAATAACTCACATCACAGAAAACTAGAATCAATGGAGCATCAACAGCAGAGAAAGGCAGCGCTAAGCCGATGCTGCAATTCATACTATAGTGAATAAAGTTATATAATAAGTTCGAAATATCACCAATACCATATAAAAACTATGTATCATTAGCTTTGGTATCGGGCTTATATTCACAATTCAACAAAAGGAATATGTTTTCATCCTGTTTTGAGGATTCAGTAGCCAATGATCGTCTTGAATCAGCATGGAAAGTAAATCAATACTTAAATTACAACTTTTATATTCTCTTCCGCAAAAAAATTATTTTCCAACAAGATTATGTGGTACAGAACATGAACAGCATATTTAACCTTTAAATTAAGTTTAAATTGAGAAATTTTATGAGGTTAGAGAATTTTTTAAATAAAATAAAAGTTTTCAAATTTTTAAAGTATTATTTTTATATTTTTCGCTTTCAGGAAAACATCATAACAGTGTTTATTATTTACATAAGTCGTAGGTCTCCCCTTGTCCCCCTGCTGAATGCTATGTATGTTTTTTTCTCCCTAGCTCATATATCATCTTTTGGATATAGATTTAAAAATTTATTCTAAAAGAGGACAACATTTGCCACAAAAAATTCCGCGAGACCATAAAATTACGACTTATAGTTTCAGGGATAACAGGATTGGAAAGGTGTACTCCATGTCGGAGTACACAGTTTCCAAATGCGTTCTTTGGGATTTCACAATGTTCTCAATATTTTTCGCTCGGATGAGTATTTAACGAGAATCTAGCGAGATACGTTGTAAAATACATGTAGGTCTTCAGGTAAAGTAGTCGTAATTATTGTCCGATTTTAACCAAAATTGGAATAGGTCGATCAATCAAAATAAAACTCCCCAATACCAAATTTCATCAAAATAAGTCCAGTGGGTTCCGAGTTGAAACAAAGGAACATTGTAAACTAGATGTAAAGTGGTCGTAATTGTTGTCCTATTTTAACCAAAAATGGAATTGTTCGACAAATTTTATCGAAACTCCCTAATACCAAATTTCGACTAAATACGACCAGCGAGTCCCGAGTTGAAAAAAGGAACATTGTAGGTCTTCATTTAAAGTGACCGTAATTGTTCTTCGATTTTTACCAAAATTGGAATCGATCTACCAATTTTAGCTGCACTTTCCAATACCAAATCTCATCAAAATATGCTCAGCGGTTCCCGAGTTTTAACATGCGGACGGACGGAAGGAAACGGCCTCCCCTATATGCGTTCACTTCGTGCAAAGAACGCATAAAAATTCAAGTGCCCATTATTTCCATACCGTTTTATACGAATTTCCCATATCGAATGCCTTTGAAATCTCCGTGTATTCCATTTATGCTTTGCCTTCTTGTTTGTGATCAGTAAAATGGGATTCCTGATTAGGCTATGTAAACCATTTAATACATATATGGATTCCTTACTTTCTTTGCCCTAAACTACTAAATACCAAATTTCATGAACATCCGCCCAGTAGTTTCATAGACGAATAATGCGAACGGACGTGCCCATAAGGCGTTCCGCTACTACCGCTTCCCTGGCAATGAATGCCTAAAAACCGCTAAATTTCTTTAAAATCCTATCCATGAGAATAACCGTCAAAAAAGTGTCTAATTTGACCGGTCATTCCGCAAACAACATTAATTTTCTGCTATATTATCGCAGTAGCAAAAACATGCAAAGAACTTTTCACGTAGGAAAATTTATTCTCTACAAGTTTGTTTGTGTACAATTTTGCCATATATTTGACCGTTTCCGAATTATTTGCAAAAATCTAGTCGCGGGTCGTGCTCCGGCGGCCATTTTGGCGCCAAAACGGCCGACACGTACACGTCAGGCATGTCAACTTTTGATATTTAAGTTAGGTTGCCCTAACGGACAAATGTGCCAAGTTTCAAAACTTTATGAATTACTTCCCCTAAAATGTCTAATTTGACTGGTCAACTTAGGTCGCGACCGAGATTCCTCTCCCCGTGAGCAACGGTATTGTAAGCAGTTTAGCATAGCAAATACTGATTTAACGAATATAGATTTGATTGATGTTTACCATGAGGAAACTCTTTAAAAGAAATGTGTATTTACTCACATGTAAACCACTCTTTTTTAATCCGAAATTTCGCCGAAAATAGTTTTATCCCACCCTTGACGGTTGGGTTTAAGCTTTAAGAACAATGCACCATTAGTTTCAAATTTTATGATTTTGTTGAAAGATCTTAAGAAATGTGCACAAAAACAAGGATGAATATAATATTTTTAGTATAATTGCCACTTCGGGCGACGCTCAGTGATACGAATAAGCCATCTCACTTCGGGAAAAATATTTTTGGCTTTAACGTAAGTAGTGGTTAGGGTTGGAGAGGTGGGCAGTGAGAGGGGAGTCAGCATAAATTTCGCAAACCATGAAGAGCAAGGAAGAGTTGAAGAATCTCTTGAGCCGGTAAGAAAGAGTTAGAAGAAAACCTGGTGACCGCAGGTCGCACGCGCCAAAGTTCGAAGTACGCTGAGTCCACAAGGAAGGGGATTGATTGATGTGGTCTTTATTTGGAGCGAGATTGTGACTAAGAAGTTTCATCTTCCACCTAACCCCTCGTCATGAAACATATAATAATACATAGAACATTAGCAATTTAAATACAAGTAACAATAAAAATACAAGTAGTGGAAAAGAAAATATGTGATTTTGTGGGGAAAAATATGAACCGCTGAATAATGAAATCCATGTAAAAACCCACTGCAGGAAAACACCCACACAAGAAGAGGTGCGAAAAACCTGCGATATCTACTGAGATTCACTAAAGACATCAATAAATGAAATAAAGAACAAAAGATAAATAAATGAAAATCAAAAAGAAAAAAATTGGAACAACACGAATAGATCATTGATAAAAATGTATAAAAATGACAAAATGAATAGATATTAACATTGGTACGTATAAACAAAACGGAAAGAATAAACAAATAAATGATAAAATACAATAACAAAGTATAAATCATGTACAATAAGTATTGTTTTGTCAAAATCAAGATTTAAAAAAATTGAAGCATTAAGCGTGTTTAACTATTCCATTGAAAGGATAAGAGGGATTGATAGCAGTGTCGCTTGAATGAGGAGAGCGAGTGCAAATTTTTTGTTTGGGGAAGGTCGTTCCATAGTCTGCAAGCAGTTACAATGAACGACTTGTTAAAAATTACTGTTCTGTGATGAGGAATAAGGTGTTTATGGCTCCCTCTGGTATTACAGTTATGTACATTGTCTATACTTCTAAATTCGGCGGCAAGATAATGCGGATTGCTGGAATGAAGTAACTGGTATAGCAAGGAAAGCAAGTGTCTCCAAGACTCCAAGTTTAGCCAGTTTAGTTTGACGAGTGACTCAGAAATGTGGTCTGATTTCATCAGATTAAAAATATATCTGATGCACGCGTTATGTGTTCTCTGAAGCTTTAACGACAACTCTTGAGATAAATCTTGGTACGCTATATCAACATAGTCAAAATGCGGAATAATGAGTGAAGTTACCAGATGCTTTTTCAGAGAAACCGGAGTACTGCTACTTAACTTCTTAAGTGAGTGAAGAGATGGGTTTACTGTTTTACAGACATTAATAACATGCAGGGCCCAAGAGATGGTTTCATCTATAAGTAATCCTAGATTCTTTACCATTTTACAATAAGGTATAGTTGAATTTGCTATGTTGATCGGGATTCTTTGGCATTGATTAATAGCCGCTAATATCTTAGGGTAACCAATTTAGATAGCCTGTGATTTTTCTGAACTGACACTAAGAAAGTTTTTATTACTCCAGGCCTCTAGCGTTTCTAAGTCCTTATTGGTATTCTTTAGGGTTTTCGCGAGATCGTTTGCGGTATAACTTGAGTATATTTGTAAGTCATCTGCATAAAAGTGATGATTGCAGGAACAGTCATTTATGTATAAAGAAAATAGTAGGGGACCCAAAATTGAGCCTTGTGGGATGTTTCTCCCGTTGATAAGCCAATCAGATGAAGAATTAATGGAAATCACTTGTTGGGAACGATCATTAAATAAGAAGACATACAATTTATGGCCGAAGGCGAGAAGTTCATTGCGAGCAGTTTAGAAAGCAGAACATCTATGTCCATCGAGTCGAAAGCTTTACTGAAATCCAGTAGTACTAGGATTGTAACTTCCCATTTATCCATAGCGCGACGAATTTCATCGGTGATTTTTACAAGAATAATGGTGGTGCTATGATATTTGCAAATGCCAGATTTAAAGGGATCTAACAATTTATTTTTGTTAAGAAAGAGCATAATTTGTTCATGTTAAAAATTTTCTAAGGCTTTTGATGAGATAGATAAAAACCTTATTGGGCAAAAATCGTTCATTTCAGTCGATTTCGATTTCTTTGGTAATGGCCTTATGAAAGCGTTTCCAATGCAATGGAAATTTATCTTGAGATAGTGAGTAATTAAATATATTAGTTATCATTGGTAGAATAATATGTATCAATTTCTTGATGAAGATGGTAGGAATGCCATCAGAGCCTTGAACTTTAGATTTAATTTTTCGAAATACATATAGCACTTGGAATTGGGTGACAGGGATGAACTTGATCGGGTTAAAATCCTTATTTGATTTTTCCGCTGCGACAGTAATCGAATTAATAGTTTCCCTTTTTATTTTATCATTAATGACATTCGGGTGTGTAGAAAATATAGAATTCAACCAGTCTAACGATATGAATGGAGGCAGTTTAATATCATTTTGTTTGCCAATACCAATAGACCTAGGTTTTTTCCAAATAATCGAGGGTGATTCGTTCGGACTAGCTATTGAATGAATGAATCTAATTTTTGCATTTCTGATTAGCTGTTTCGTTTTGTTTCTAATGCGTTTATATTTGTCGAAAGTATCGACGTATTTAGTTCTTTTGAACAAATGAAAAACCGAATCGCGATGCGCCATCATTCTTATAACATTGTCATTAAGCCAGGGCGCCCGAGGTTTGGAAATGTGAATGGTTTTCTCAGGTGCGAAGTGGTCAAGCAACTGCATTAATAAAGTGTTTAATGCTTCAACTTTTCTATCAATATCATCGATAAATTTAATAGAATACCACGGAAGAGTAGAAACTTCGTTCATTAAATCAAAATAATTTTTTTACATCTCGGCGACGCATAAAATAAAAGTTTGTTTAAATTTCGGCGAATTGAGTGAGTAAGATAAGGTCATGAGAAGAAAATCCGGGGACTGGCAATTGACCATGAGATATTACTTTTTCAAGGTTGTCGTTATGGCTAATTCGGTCCAGGCTGAGGCTATTTTGGGTGTTATTAGTCGGATTCAGCGGAACGATATTGAGAACATGCGAGTTAAAGGAATGTTTTAAATAATCAGTATCACTAACTAACTAACAGAGAAATTGGCATTAAAATCACCGGTGATTATAATTTTGATTAGAGTTGGTAGCAACATTCGAATATATGTCATATAACTCTGATAGATGAGCTATTTTGGGAGGTCGATAAATTATTCCGAGTAAAAGTTTTTTTACATTGACTACAATGTCTAAGATAAATTCAGCCTTTTGGCGAATTGAGGATCACTTGTAGCTATCACTTTACACTTCAAATCCTTTCGTACGTAAAAACCTACACCACCACCACCTTTGCCTAAGCGATCATTACGATACAGACAGTATCCATGTAACTCGATTGTAGAAGAAGAAATGGAAGGTTTGAGCCAAGTTTCCGCGAGGGATTGGCATGGACGTCATTAGCTGGAAGAATGGAACGCAATTCATCAAAATGCGCCGGGAGGCTTTGAACGTTGAGATGAATCAGCTGAAAGACTCGTAGAAATGGCCAGAAATTAGAAGAAAGCAGTTGTTCGGTGAACAGGGAGGTTGTTATGAGGAAATTGCCTTTTTTTCTTTACCTGGCTGTTGAAATGAACGGTCGTGGCTTTCGCTTGCTCCTGCGAGCTCCTACGAATCTTCGAGCGACTAGAGTAGCAGTAGCATTAGAGTAGCTGTAGCTGTAGTGTTAAGTAGAAGTAACATTTACTTTATTCTATTTGTTATCCTTCCGTAAATTTTATTTAACATTCGTTTAAGTCACCTAATATCATTTGTGTTATAACATCTACGTTATCGTTCTTTTCTCTACCGTAATAGTTAACTCTTAAGTCTCGTAGTTTTTTGTTAGAAATTTCATTCTCCCCTTTAGAAAATAATAATTATATCATAGTAGTTACTGCGGTGCTGCGGAGGCAGGGAGGTGGGGAAGCTTCGGCAGACCTTCTTCCTGTCAGTAAGAGGTTTGAGGTGTTGTCGGAGGACGACTCCACGGCTATTGCGCTCGTATCCGCTCCCGTCTCTTCGATGGAGGCCGAGTCCAAGGGGTTCTACGTCAATTCGTCGCGCGGTAATTCGTCGCAATACAAATTCGGAGCGTGGCAAATTCGTTGCGTAACAAATTCGTCACAAGACAAATTCGTAGCTTGGAAAATTCGTTGCATGGCATATTCTTCGCAAATTCAGGAATCTTTGAGGAAATAGGAAATCCTTTTATTCATTAATCCTGCGATACACCATATTTAGTGTATCCTAAGGGTTGACGATGAGTATTATCCTAACAAAAATTTCTGAAAATATAATTGATGAAATATTCACATCTTATATGAACAGGACATTAATAAAAGACTTATTCCTGTCACTTTATGTATGACTCTTTTTATACGTGTTTTGACAAACTTCCCGTCAATGTAGATGATTGAGATTTCGCAGGAATCCAGCGCGTGCCCGCTGTAACTACCCCTTTAAACCAATTAGGGAAGAACTTCAATCAGATTTAGCATAAAATTTATTATAAGATAATGTCAGAATTTGAATCTGTCGTACATAAACATTTTTTACTCGCATTCGCACGAGTCGAGCTGAGACTTTGTTGCGAGTGATACAACAGAATGCGAGTTGAGATTTGGAAGTAATACTTTAGTCACACATTAAAAGTCAATGACAAAAAATATCAAAAAGGTCTCGGGTTCGAATCCAGAAGCGTCCCATCTCTGTTTTAATAACTGGGGAAGAGTTGAAACGTAGCGTACAAGCCTTTTTTTCGATAAAATTTTAAAATACTATTTTGCGTTTCACTTCGCGCATTACGTGTTCTTATAGGACACATGAAAAAATATATACTAAATGACTCAAATGATATATCGAAAACAAATTTAAAGCCGATATTTATTCGAAGAACAATTATTGGCTGTGCTGGTGTGATGAAAAAATGCGTTTTTATGTTTTCTTTGTTTTCTTTTCCAAGGAGATGTCAGATGGCTGAGGAACGGGATTTCGGACTTGGTAAACATTTGGGGAAAAATGGGGGCTCACGAAAAATCTAAACAACGTATGAACAATGTTTTGAGTTTATCGTTGCTGGGTAAAACAAATATTCAAAGTCAGTTTAACTCACAGTATCGGCCAGCTATATCTAAACATAACGAACAAGTAGATAAAAATAGGTACGTATGAAATTTGAATACAAATTGTACACGTTTTTGTGGGGCATTAGAATTAGCATAGAGAGGGCATGGTGAATCGGATGAGTCACAAAATAAGGAAATTTTGCGTGTAACTCACGCAAAACTCCTCCAGTTTAGTTCTGAGTTGGATAAAGACTTAAAAGTTCACCTTAGTCAATCAGCTGTTTAAAGGTAGGTCTAAAACTATACAGAATGAGTTGTTGGAATGCATGTTAGAAGTATACCACGAAGAAGTTCGCAAAGAAATTCAAAAAGCAGATTATGTAGCATTGATAGCAGATGAAACTACTGACGTGTCATATCAATGTCAGTTAGTCAATGTATTACGTTATATTGTAGGCGGAAAACCGGTAGTAAGATTCTGGAACTTCGCTAATCCTGGCGGACATGATGGTCGTGCAATCGCAGATTGTATTTTAAAACAACTCGACCCCATAATTGGTGACAGTCCAAATAAACTTATAGCACAAAGTTTTGACGGTGCTTCTGTTATGAGTGGACGTTGAAATGGCCTTCAGAAACTAATACAATACAAGTATCCACTTGATAATTTCGCGCAACTTTACGCCCACCAGCTGAATCTCATTATGTCTAATGCAGCGTCCATCAACCGCCAAACCAGTATATTTTTTGCACATTTGTCTGGAATCTGTTCATTTTCTCTAATTCGCCCCAAAGAACAAGTGTTGGATGATTGCCCCGGGTATCACAGACCAGATGGAATTTCCATTCTCGTGGTGACAGCACTATTTCTGAATATAGGAAAGAACTCAACGGTTATGGAAATTATTGAAAACCGTGATGACATAAAGTTGCAGTCTACTATAACACATGCAGGTGCATATAAACTTAGGATGAAAGAAAATAACTTTGTCTTTTGATTGACGCTTTTTCTCCTGATAATGCCTCACGTGGAGATAATTTTTAGTCAGGTTCAAAAACGAATCACCGATCCTGTTAAAAGTATAGCAAGCGATGCAGCATTTCGAGAATAACATACAGACAGTCAAAAACCAAGTTGATATGATTACCGAACTGGTTGAAGTCGAGTTATAAAATGAAGAGAAAGAAGTTCGACCACAAAGACCGCGGATAACTGACAGCGACTCTGCCTGCAGGAAGAGAGAAGGTAAAGAAGTTTGTGACACCATAATCACAGAAATAAAAGATAGATTTAAATTTACTGGATACCTCGTGGCTACGAATCGATTTTTGGTCGAAGAATTTGATAATTACAGCAAAAAATTCCCTGACATGTATCTCAGTGAAATAATTGAAAAGTATCCTTTTTTGGAGAAAAAAAGACTGAAGAGTAAATTAAGAGTTTTTTACGAAAGAGAGGAATTGAGAGCAGTTTCTGGTGCGGCACCATTTCTGTCACTAATTTTGGGTCATGATTTGTGTGAAACATTTCAAGAGATAATAAAGCTTTTAAAAGTGTTTATCACGATACCAATGTCGACATCAGAAGCAGAACGGTGTTTTTCAATGATGAAAAGAATAAAGGCTTTTCTTAGGAATAGTATGATAGAAGAAAGACTAAGAAGTAAAAAATTAAATAGTTTTTTGTATTATAATTTTAGGTTTTTTAAACATATGTTGACCCTTCCAGTTGAAACAACCACCGGTCGCCACTGATTAAAAGCATTAAATCACTGCAATCGTAACGCATAACACCAAATCCCTTTAAAAGCATTGAGGTCGTTGACATAATATATAAAGATTTCCATTGTTGAAAAGAGGAAAAATTTAACTTTTTTATTCTTCTTCCTCAGCATTATTATTCCCTTTAAAAGCATTGAGGTCGTTGACATAGTATTTAAAGATTTCTATTGTTGACTGTCTTGCTGGATCATTGATCCTAGGCACTTGAATTTATTCGATGTAGGTATCTCTCCTCCAGCCATCTTCACACTCCTCACCTTTCCACCCAGGCTCATGAACTCTGTCTTGCTTCTGCTTATCCACATCCCTCCACTCTCAATCGCTTCTCTCCACTCCTCCAGCCAGTTCTCTACCTCCTTCTTCGTCTCTGTACACATCACAATGTCATCTGTGAACATCAATGTCCAAGGTGCTTCTTTCCTGACGCCATAACTCAAGACATCCATGAGTATTGCAAATAGTAAGGGGCTCATCACTGAACCCTGGTGCACTCCTACTTTCACAGGGAAGGCATCTGTAATTCCAGCTGCACATCTGACCATAGTTCTACTGCCCTCATACGAGGCGTATTCGGAAAGTAAGTACCGTTTGGCTATTTAAAAAACGAGATTTTTTTTATCGGATTCGCCATACATTAAATTACTTTTCTACATAGTTTTCACCATTATTGAGGCATTTATCATAACGGGGCACCAATTTCTGTATCCTCTCCTCGTAGAACGGGGCCGCCTGTGAAGACAGGCACTTCTGCACTGCTCCTTTGACATCATCATCGTTGAAGAAACGCTGGCCAGCAAGGAACTTCTTCAGATGCAGGAACAGATGAAAGTTACTTGGCGCTAAGTCTGGGCTGTAGGGAGGGCGATCCATTTGTTCCCAGCCAAATGACGTCATGAAGACTTGACTTTGAGCAGGAGTGTGTGGCCGAGCATTGTCATGAAGCAACACAACTCCGCGAGTAAGCATGCCACGCCTTTTGTTCTGGATCGCGCGACGCAGTTTCTTCAGGATCTCACAGTAGGCTGCTGAGTTTATTGTTCTGCCTTTACCCAAGAATTCAACAAGCCAAACTCATTGCCTGTCCTAAAAAACTGTGCACATGATCTTGCGGGTTGAAATTGTCTGCTTGAATTTCTGCCTTTTTGGCGATGAGGTGTGCTTCCACTCCATGGACTGCTGCTTCGATTCCGGAGTCACAAGGGACACCCATGTCTCGTCACCTGTGAAAATATGGCTCAAGAACCCATCACCTTGCTCACTGTATCGCGTGAGATAGGTCAACGCACTGACAGCCCGCTTGTTTTTGTGCTCCTCGGAGAGCATCTTCGGCACCCAGCGTGAGCACAATTTCCAAAAGTCCAGACGATCTGTCACAATTTCGTAGAGAACAGTCCTTGAAATTTGCGGTAAATGCAAGGAAAGCGATGAAGTTGTGAACCGTCTGTCCTCGTGAATTTTTGCTTCGACCGCGCGCACCAAATCATCATTTACCACAGACGGCCGGCCGCTCCGCGCCTCGTCATGCACATTCTCACGACCTTCGTTGAACTGTCTGACCCATTTCCTCACCATTCCATCACTCATGGTATTTTGAACGTAGACCTCACAAATCTGACGATGAATGTCAGCCGGTTTCACATTTGCTCCATTACTGTAGCAGGATAATCCGGCCAGACACACTTTTTTATTAAAAGCAAATGTTTACGCTAATTCTGTGCGTATTTTAATTCTTCCTTCAAAAGTTAAGAACTCCGTTCTTTCAGATAGACAACTTTTCGCGAATTCGTATCCCAATTTTAAGTAATTAAAAATGCATTTTTAGAAAGTCTTGCACTGAATCCCATGCTTTTCTTATGGTATTGAAATGGAATATTGGGGTTAAAAAGACCCCGTAAATATAAACTTTTATTGATTTTCGACTTTTCTTGTCGGCTGTGCCCCTCGACCTACCTACATTGATAATTACCGCCCCATATCTATTCTTCCTGTTCTTTCCATCCTCTTTGAACGCATTATTCACAGCCGCCTCCTGTCGTTTATCCTCCCTTACATTTCCCCCTATCAACATGGTTTCCTTCCCGGGAGCTCATGCCTCACCAACCTTTCCGTCATTCACTATCATATTACCAATGCTTTCGAACAATCTTCCCAACTCGACGTTTGTTACGTCGATTTTTCCAAAGCTTTCGACACCGTGGATCACATCCTATTAATTCACAAACTTACCAATCGTTACAATATCCATGGACCCCTTCTTAGTCTTCTCACCAGTTTTCTATCCAACAGATTTCAACGTGTTACTATCGACGGCGTTACTTCCCCTTCCCTTCCAGTTCCTTCCGGTATTCCACAAGGAAGTGTTCTTGGTCCCCTTCTTTTCTCTTTATATATTGATGATATTGTTGATTCCGTTCTTCCCCATTCCTGCAACATACTGTTATACGCCGATGATTGCAAGATATTTAAGCAAATAGACAACTCCAATGACAGTCACTTGCTTCAGCTTGCCCTCCATTCAATCTCTAATTGGAGCTCTGCATGGAAACTTAAAGTTAATGCCACCAAATCTAAATTTATACAGTTCACCCTTCGAACCAAACCCATCCCTTCAGTTTATTTATACTCCGCCCAACCCATACCCGAAGTTTCCTCACACAGTGACCTTGGAGTGCTCTTCGATTCCAAGCTCACCTTCACCTCACATATAAGAAAATTTTCATCCAAAGCCATGTCCCTTGTTGGCCTGTTGTACAGATTCACAGAAATCAACAACCTTCAGGCATTAAAATCAGTTTTTTTCCGGTTGTGTCCTACCACTACTTGAATATTGCTCTCCTATATGGTCCACGGCATCTCCCACCAACCTTAAACTCCTAAATCCCCCTCTAAATTTCTTCCTAGCAATCGTGCGCCATCGAGTCCCCACTTACCGTAACTTGTCTCGCGAAGAATTGCTTTCAGTGATGTGTATTTCCTCCCTGCAATTGCGTCGGAAAACATCAGACCTAAAATTTCTCCATGGAATAATGAATGGTAAATACCGACCAAATGAACTTCTTACCTACTTCTCTCTTCACGTCCCCCCTCGTCCCACCCGCAATCACAACCCCTTACACTTACCTAAATGCCGACTCTCCATCACCAAAAGATCTCTCTTCTATCGATTGCCCCAAACATTTAATTCCCTGGTTCGTTTGTTCCCTGTTATTGATATGTTTTCCCCCATCTCATCCTTCTCTGCCCTAGTTGCCCGGTCACCCCCATAATTCTTATTGTCTAAACGCTTTTGAATATGTTTCTGTTTTTGCATTTTCCTGTTTGGAACAATTTAATATCTGTTCCACGATTGTTAATTTAATTTATTTTATTTGTTATTTTATGTTGTTATATTACGGATCCATTGTAAAAGGCCAAAATTTGGCTGTTTATGGACCTTTTTTAATTAAATAAATAAAATAAATAAATAAAAATACATGCCAAATTTCAGATTTCTAGCCCTTCTAGAAGTAACTTAGAGTTTTGTATCAGTGAGTGAGTGAGGCACAAGTAGCCATATTATTATAGATAAATGTGAAGTTAATATAAAAGTTATTAAAATCTACGCTTTCCTAAGAAAAATCGACTTCGTTATGTGAGGGTGGCTTTTAATTCTAGCTGCGGAATTCACCTATGTTTTCCCTGCAGGCTGATAAACACTTGTACAGCGAAGGTGAAAGTATTCTGCCAAGTCCAGCCTGCACATCCACAAATTTTCAGTTCAGATATATTGTCATTATTGTTGATATTTTTATCGCATTGGATTCAGGTAACTTTAATCAAAATTACTAATTAACAGTGATTGTTTTATTAACATTCAATATATGCAATATATTTTGTCTGTCAGTATTAGTTGTTTATGTAAAATTCATTTAGTTAATTTATTAATAATATTTATTTCTAACTTTTATCGTATCGTTTTCTTGTACAAATGATAGATATTAAATAAGTTCCATTTATTTTCAAATGCCCATTACATATTTTTTTCTAAATTACCAATTTGAATAAAGAAGATAAAGAGAAAATATTTAAGTAGTAGTGCGAAAAGAAAAATAAAGAATGAAAAAATTTAGAAAGAGTGCCCAAATGAACATCATTTTTTAGTTACTTGTCCTACAAGTTCCGAAATCGTGGATGAATACTTACATGAAAGTGAAGAAAAAAATAAATTATTAAATAACTTCAGAAGTTGAAAGAGAGCAGACAGAGGACGGAAATACAAACGAAGACAGTAAGGATGTTTCACTTAGGGAAGATGTTGTCGGCAAAAACAGAGCCAGTGATGAAACATTTTCGTCTGATCCTGCGTTATGGCCAAACGTTACAAATAAACTGATTAAATTTTGGCTTCAGAAAGGTATTCCATGATATGACATTGCCAGTCAAGATTTTTCGGCATTAAATTGATATATTTTAAATCGAAATTCTTACCGTTATTGTGGAACAGATTTATGTTCATTTAAGAGACATAACGGTGAAGTTGTTCGAAGAGACTGGCTTATGTACTCGCCTTCATCAGGAAATTTATGTTTCTTCTGTAAGTTGTTCGCTCATAAACATTCTTCCGAAGACAATTTTATGAAAGGATATAGCGAATGGGCACATGGCAATAGGGATATTTTAAGTCACGAAAAAAGTAAAACGCATTTGGCATCAATTGAGTGCCAGATAGGAAAAAATTCCAAAATAGGCAGAATTAATGCATGCCTTGAACAGCAATTGGAAGACCAAAAGCGATATTGGCGGAAAGTACTAAGAGGAGTTGTGGAAAAAGTAAAATTTTTGTGCGAGCGTGGATTAGCTTTAAAAGGCAACAGTGAGATTGTAGGCGAACTAGATATGGAAATTTTCTTCGTGCCGCTTATAGCAAAATTTGATCCGTTTTTGCCAAAAAATTGAAAACTATGGAAACCCTGGTAGAGGAAATATTTCCTATATATATCCGACCACATATGAAGAGTTCGTATTGCTAAAGGGAAGGATAGTTCTTGAAACTATATCCGCAGAAGTGAAAAATGCCAAATATTTTTCCATAATCGTCGATTCAACTCCTGATATGACACACTGTGATCAATTAAGCTGCATCTTACGCTACGTAAATAACGACGGCAATGTTGAAGAGCGTTTTGTGAGTTATGAACCTCTACACAATCATACGGGGAACTATACTGCTGATCAAGTACTCCAAAAAATTGAGAGTTTAGGTTTAGATATACAAAATGCACGCGGACAATCTTACGATAATGCTGTAAACATGTCCAGTAAATATGATGGACTTCAAGCATACATGAAGAGATTAAATAAATATACGTATTATATTCCATACGCAGATCACTCACTTCATTTAGTTGGGGTCAATGCAGTTGAAAGTAACTGTACTTCTGCATATATTTTTTGTTTTTTGCAGACTTTATACAATTTTTGTTTTATTTACCAGTAGATGGGAAAAAACTGTGTCTATGGTTAACAAGTGGCAGCAGTGATAAACCTGTCAAGCTTAAAAGTTTGAGCGGTACGCCATGGACAACCAGAGCTATTTCAACGAAGATTCTATATCACAACTATGAATTGAGTTATTCGCGTCTACAAAATATTCTGAGAAATGTACAGCGCGTGATGGTTCCAGGGCATTAGTAAAGCAAATGAAGAAACTAGATATTGCCTTCATGACTGTCCAATGGAATACTGTTCTTAATAGATTTGATGAAGTTAGTACAGAGCTTCAAGAGAAAACCTTAGACGTATTAATAGGAGTAGAACTCATGGAATCATTAGCGGATTTTATTGGTGATTTACGTGATCAATTCGACAATTTTGAATAGCAAGCGCTTGGTCCGAGTAAAGTAGTAGAAAGAAATTATAATAATAAAAATAGAACGACATGAATTCGCAAGCTAATGCCAGACGAAATGCGCGATAATGAAGTTATCTTGCAAGGGTCTAAAAATTTTCGGGTTGAATGTTATTATCCAATAGTTGATAAATTACTGACATGTATGAACTCCCGACTTTTTGCTTATCAAACGACGATTAAAAAATTTGGCTTCTTAAGCAATTTCAAACAAGATGGAAAAGTATACTCCATAAATGGAATACATAGAGATTTCAAAGGCGTTCTTAATGGGAAATACATATGGAACGGTATCAAAAGATTAGGTGATTCGCGAATTTCTATCCCCGAAATTGTAGTAAATGTTGTTCTCTATCCAAATGAATTTTTTAATCTACATCTCACAGATAATATAAGAGAATGGGAGATAAATATATGGATTTTTAATTGTTGTTCGCTGAGAGAACCGTCTTAGCGATCGATGTAAATAAAATATACGATGTTTTTCTCGGGATTTTCTCGAATTTTGATCTCCGAAACCATAACTCGTAATTACGTGGCCTCGCGGACTTACTTGTAGTAAATGTTGTTCTCTATCCGAATATTTTTTTAAATCTATAGCTTACAGATCGTATAAGAGCTAGGAAGATAAAAGTTTGATATTTCATTGTTGCTTGACGGATGCCATTTAACGAGATACGAGTATAAGTTTATTCAAGTAATTCTGTAAAGACTAAACGAAAATAGTTTTCTGTACCGGTTTTGGGACGTTTGATCCAAAGGTTTCGGTAATTCTGACAATCCACAAAAACCAATATCGGGAACACCTGATTAAGATCAACGGAACTAAATAACTATACGCATTATTTCCTATATATAATTAGCCTAAGTACGGGTGGTAGATGATCTTGGCACTTAGCTGCGCGCGCTTTCGGCATATTGCCGAGTGTGGTAGAACTGCGCAGATGGGGAAAATGCCGGTAAGAGACGGCGATTTCCAATCGTTAGTTCCCGGCAACCTTTGGTAGGGGTGTTAGCGAGGAGAGCGATAATTGATATAGATACGTATACTATCACAGTGTACAACATTGTAGTAAACCGGCATGTCAGAATCTCCAAGTTTTGACTTCGCCAATATTCGTTGGCCATTTCACTTTTTGCTCTTTTTATTCCGCAGAATTCCCGTGTGTTCGACTGGTTTGAGGAAAATGAAGACGCAGTGCTGTAACGAGGGTACGGTGAAGAGAGTATTTTCCAATGGAGCCGCCTAATGTTCCCACAAAAATGCCGAGTTTATTTTCCCAAAAACATATTAATTTAATACTCCAATGTTAAAGTCATAGTTAATGAAATGCTTCTATTCTCTTTTAAAACGCCGGTAAAATAACATTCTACATAAATAAGATGTTTCCTAAAATGTTGCTATTGTGTTCTGTAGAGAAAACGTTGACAAGCTTCTAAATGGAAATTTAAGAGTGCCGCGTACTAAGCTAAAATAGTCACATGCGGCTCGCGAGCCCCGTTTTGGCCATCCCTGGTGTATACTATTGGTTTAATATTTGTTTCTGTGTTTATCGTGAGGGCATGTAGCGCATTTCCCACGTACCTAGAGTACACACCCCTACTCCACCTCTAATCAATAGGGGATCTGCTGGAAGGGGGAAGGAGAGATTAGACTCAAAGCCCTTGCATACACAACGGGAGGAAATTGCATCCTTTGAGGAAAAGGAGAAGTGAAGTTGTGTAGGACTCCATTATACGAGGGTGTCCAACCTCTCAAATTACCGGAGGGAGCGGGTGCGGCAAATTGCCTACACTCCACGGGCAAACAGAGTTTGTCCCGGTTTTTCTGTTTTGAAATCTGGTCACCTTAGGTATAGTGGTATCCAATATGAAAATGAACCTTTCAACTTAATCTCAAGTATCTCTATCACTCGTTTTCAAAGATAAGGTTATAAGGTGTTTCTCACCATCATGAACATTTCAAATTTAAGATAAAAATCAGAAAAATTACGTCATATGCAATGATAGGAGATATGGATATTGGGCAATGCTTAATGAAACTGCACCATTGTCAAGGCATCAGGATATGAGATTTCTTCTTTCATCCTAGCCTGCCTCAATGGATGTTGAAGAGGTAACAAATGATCACCTTTCCCCATTGCACAAGGATCAATCTCGGTATTTGCAACTAGGTGGTAACATTTTGAAAATGTATATCCTTGGAGCTTGCATTATCTCTATAGCTCTACACTTAACAATAACAAAAATATGAAGTACGGTGCTTCCCAATTATATCGGGGGTTGAGGGGGATGCACAATGATCCACATTATAAAATCTCCCAATATATAAACACTTAAGGGAAGAATTACAAAGCAAATTGCATAAGCTGGTTTCTATCTTTTATTACAAAAACTATTGTAAATTAATATTATTGGCATTGCCAAAAAACAACAAATAATTCAATATTTAGAAATAAACACATGAAATCAAATACTTGAACTTGAGTTTTGAAATCTGATGCACTATCCATTACACCAACATTTCATCCATTGACGCTTCTCTGCAAAGTACACCTTTTCTTTCTAGCATGAATTCTTCTCAAGTTATTAGCAAAGCTCTGATGTAGACACCAATTACTTTCCAGCAAATGATTCTAGATCTCTCAAATTTTTACTGTATAGCTCTCATATATACCAACCTATCCTAAAAATTTGGCTTCAGGATTCCATACATATTTCCCACACAGCCAGATGGACAGACAAAACGAATACATACGCAAATAAAAAAATGATAATAAGAATATGAAACCATTGACTCAATGCAGTATGTTTATACCAAACAATTTTATTTTATTTTAATGTTTTATTGCTTCACACAACAAAAACTGTAGTATTCAATGTTTAGTAATGAGAGCGAATTTTTCAAATTTTCAAATTTTTTCAAATCCAATATGGAATGATGACAGAGGACAAAAGACCTGCGTTATATCCAAATATACAATATAAACAATGGAGTTATATCTGGGGAGCACCAAGAAGCTCTACTGAAATTTATTATATAAAATTCTCATTTATTTCTCTTTTACTTTATCAAATAAAATTTGTTAACCTTTCTTCTGATTTTTCAGATGTTAATTCTAGTATAAAAGCAGATGCAAGCATCATGCTGAAACACTTAAATATGCCACTGGCTATACATTTCATTACTGAAAGTAAAAAATGAACATTTTATGGTCAGGTCATGTTTGTCTGTCCACATGTTTCATCACTGAAAACTACAAGGCATATTTTCATGAAATTTGGTATTAATGACTTTTGGGTAAAGAAAATAAGATAATGACATAAATGGTTCACATAACCTAATTAAGAGTGCCACTTAACTGGAAACAAATGAACTTTCCATCATTTCTCATAAAATATTGTCACAAAAAAGTTTTTAAATAAAATTTATAGAAATAGTTAACCAGAAAATATATTGCCAGATACATTTTTACTGTAGGAGTAGCTCTTATAAAGAAAATCTAATAAAAATATACCAATTCACTTTGAACTTGGAAAATTTCTTGCATGGTTTTTAATTGTTACCGATGAAAACAACTGTCATAGCAATTTAATTAAACCAGATCTGCTCTAATTGTATTTAATTTCCTTTTGTGTGGATGTAATAGTATGTAGTAGGAAATATAATAATACATATAACATAATAGTAAGAAATAGATTATCTATAACAAGTGAAGATATAAAAATGAATTTTTATAACCAACTTTAATATAAATAAGTAAAGGTGGAGACTACGGCAAAATTGATGTTATAAAGAAATAACTCCTTGACCGTAAAATTCAAAATTAGAGACACACAAAGAAAAAGTGGGAGGAAAGGCAAGAGTGACATCAGGTCCCTGGCGTCCCCCTAAACCTGTAAGTTTACAATTTTTATTGTCTTTTGCCTTTTCTTGCCTTTCCTCCCCCTTTTTCTTTGTGTGTCTCTAATTTTGAATTTTACGGACAAGGAGTTATTTCTTTATATCAACTTTAATATAGTTAATACTGAATATGAATAAACTCTATAATATAATTATGATTATCTTTCTGCTTGCAAGGGCGTAAAAAGTTGCACAAGTGTCTACCAGCTGCTGAGTGATGTGGGGGGTCTCCATATTTAACCTTTAATCTTTTTACAATTTTGAGAATGGCAGACAGAAGTAGAGAAGTCAGTGGAATATGTAAAAATGTTTGGTATATAAGTAGTAAGAAGTTTGATAGTATCTTTTGTTTCATTAATGAAAATACTGACTTATCCATTCATATTGTTAAAAATCAACAAAAATATACTGCTAGTTTAGAGTAATTCAGCTTTAGATACTAGTAGGAGTGAAACTGATGATCACGAATGAGGTTTTCAATGTTCTTTACATAGGGAAAAAGTTTTCAGAATAATCTTAAATGAATAAAGATAAAAAGTTTTTAAGATAAATAAAAACTTAAAATTATTAGCAGAAATATCTCTTCAAAAACAAAGGAATGCTTGTATCAATACTAATCCACATTAAAATAAAGAGACTTCTATTACACCACTAACAATGACAATAGTTTGTTTAACCTTGTTGCTATGATGCTATTATGGATGCTTGTAATTTGTTCAGATTCACTTCAACAATATAAATACAGAAAAGGAAAGCTAATTGTAAGATTTTATAGTACAAATAATGTGTTAACTGTTGTCAAAATAATGAAATTATAAAAATAAACAACTAAAAAGAAAACAATTTTTAAAAAATGCCACTAATACTATATATCTATCTTCCCACACAAATTCAAATTAACATTTATCGCAACACCAATGGGTAGATCTGGTAGCCGAGGTGACTAAATCACTTGTCTTATGTGATGATTATCTCAGGTGAGGTGGTTCGAACCCTGCAAGCATCCATGGAATCTGATATTCCACATTTTTTTAACGACTTAATGATGGTTTCTGTTTTAATATCATCCCAAGATTTTATTACTCATTCACACAAAACATTAAGCGGGGCACATTCAGTTTCACTCTTCATAAAAGTCTTTTCTCCATCAACCATTCACTTATTCCATTTGGTACAAATGCAGTTCTTAAATGGCTTATTGAGGCACATGTCCAAAGGTTGAAATAAAGACATTGTACCCCCAGGTATAACTGTAATATCCATATTGTTTATTTTCAAGCACTTCTTGATGTCTTCTGTTATGTGGGATCGGAACATATCACACACAAGTAAGCTGCACTCTTTGCGGAGGCCACCAGGACATTTATTCAAGACATTATCTATCCACAACTTCATTCCATCTTCAATCATCCACCCTTTTTCATGAAAATAAATAGGAATGTCTGAAGAGAACCTAATTTTTGGGCTTAGTTTTCCATGTGAAAATCACCATGGGTTTCAACTTAGTTCCATCAGCCGCAAGCTAGTACCACTGTAAATCTTGTCTTTTCATGCCTGGTATTTTTTACAAGAATCATTGTTGCACCTTTTAATTCAACAGCTCGGTTGCTGGGCATATCAAAATTCATAGGCATTTCATCCATGTTACCGATATGAGATAATGGGTACTCATGTGTTTGCCGCTTTTTAATGACAAATTGCTGGAAACTGGTAATTTTCATTGAGATATTTCAGAAGTCTCTGTGCAATCTTGGTTTTCTGCCACAACACCAGAGATCTTCTTTTCAAAAAGCGGGTACACCAACTATATGTTGCCCAAAATTTTAAGCTTAGTTCTGGATTTGATTTTTCCCACTTAAGCGCATGGACACGTATTGTGTTTCGAGTGACAATGTAGCCATTCTTTTGATTTTCAAGGATCCATTCTGAAACATGTTCCTCAATATCAGGCCAATGACCGCTGCTGGTTCTCATGGCACATTTTGTCTTTGACATCTTCATCATTACAGATTCGTTCTTTCTCCAGTCTCGCACCAGCTTTTCACTAACACCAAATTTTCTTGCTGCAGTACAGTTATTTGATGATTTAGTGAATTACACAACGTTTAACTTGAAACCCGCTCTGTACTTCATTTTTTTTAAGGTGAAGGTGATGAGGATATTCCAATTTTAACCACAAATCAGTGTGACCACCTGTCCTGCATTCATACTTTATGGAATTTCACATTTGTAGAGTAAATTTCAATGGTATCAATAACAGCTGACATCAAACAAAGCATACAAAACAACATTTCGTGGGTCAAGCTCCACGAGAATAACTGTTTCTTATTTGTTGAAATTAAAATTCCTGCCACACGGAAGAATCAAGAAGAATGGCATGGACTATAAACAATATTTACATAATTTAATTATTATGTTTATTTCAGAGTTTGGTTAACACTTGGATTGAAAACCATGATTTTGTTTGAAAAAAATCTGATGCATCCAACACATGACTTTGTTCATAGGGTTCGTAGGTTATAATCTCTCTATTATATAAAGAAATAAAATTACAGCTTATATGATAGAGCAATACTTACAAGATTCTCTCACATTAGGAATTTTTCAATATATATGTTACGGCAAAGGTACGTAATCAGGAAATGTGTACATTTACCAGTAAATGTACACATTTACCACCAAGCTCGGTAAATGTATGTTTAAGTTTCCAGAAATACGTATTATCCGTATATTTCCCGATAAATGTGCACTTTTACTGATGTGCCTTGGTAAATGTGGAAATAAGTAGGAATGAGAAATGCTACACTTCAATAATTATGTTAATTTATAATAAAAATCATCGAGGGTTTGGCTCCACTGGTATATATTAAGATGAATGCTTCTCAACCTGAGGGAGGAACCAAAAACACTTCAACTAACCTACCCAACCTGGTGGGGCCGAGTAAGATTTGCCTTCATGTTCAAATTTAGTTTAGTTGTGCACATTTATCATGAAATTACACATTTATTGAACAACGCATATTTACCATACTTCTAAACTGCAACACCGCCAAGTTGTGGCCTGTGTTGCAATGTTTATCCACATTTACCAGTGTCTCTAGGTAAATGTATACATTTCCTCAATCCAATCGGTAAAAGTATGTTATACTTACATTTACCAAACTTGGTGGTAAATGTGCACATTAACCGGGATATGTACACATTTACTGGACTACGCACATTTACCATGACATATATATATGCAAGTAACGTTATGCTTTAAATTGCTGATTAAACATCAATAAACAAAATTGTTAATTGATGTCAAGGGTGGCAAATTGTTACAGCAAAAATGATTGAAAATATAAAATTATTGCTTAAGATATACTCAAAAATAGAATTTCATGCTAAAATTATTATTTCATCTCTAATAAGGCTACAGTCATTCTTTTTTGTCGTCAGTATTTATTGAATATGTTGAATTATCCTGTGGTGCTGTGCACACTGATCAATGATGAATAAATTAAATATCTCCTAAATGACAGGGTCTAAGAAAATTTATTTCAAACAAAAGTTGTAGGTAATATTATTCTCTACAACTTTGCTCTTAACAATTATTACGAATAACGAAGTTTTAAAGGGGTAATTTGAGAAAATTGAAATTTTTTACAAGAATAAACTCCCACTTCCAGTTGACCAATCTTAGCCAAAACAAAATACACTGATGCAAGATGGCAGCCATTGTAAACACACCATGCCACTCATGTTCTAACTCAATTATTAATGAGTTATTCATAACATGTGCAGGTAAATGTCACATGAATTTCCATAATAAGTGTTTGGGATTAAGTAACATTGAAATCCTCATTATCAGGAACAATAAAACCATTATCTGGCTTTGTGAAAGTTGCCTCGTGTCTACACAGCCATTTTTACAAAATACTGAGAAGTATAACGCTCAAAGTGTCAATACTTACTCCATAGAGACTATGCTGTCGCATCTAGGCAACTTAGAGGAGGGAGTTGCTTTGATCGAGTCAAGTTATCGTAATTACACTCCGAAATCCGATAAATTCCTCCAAACACCGGTCCATCATGGAGATGTTCTATGCTGTCCTGTAGCTGAAGCAACCGAGACAACTTTAAGTGCTCCTGTTACGTCAACTGCGACCCAATGTCATGAAATTCATCCAAATAACAGCAGTGCTCAACCCACTCCTATCCTCTCGGATTATGAAATTCCAAATTCTTACATGAGCGGTGTCGTTGGACGGATGAAGCCTCATGCCATGGATAAAAACAAACAGGAAGATCTATCCCCTGATTCCGATGGATTTAGTATCGTCAGACAAAAGAAACGATGGCAAAATCCTCCTGTAATTGGCTTAGCCAAGTCCAATTCTACCTGCCCACTAAAGACAGCAAAAAAGCTGGCTCCTCTTCACATCTGGCGCCTTGATCCAGCCACCACCGAGAATGAGATCACTAACTACCTCTCAAGTAAAAAAATTGAAGATGTTTCAGTTGTGAGTTTAAAAGCTAAAGGAAACTATGCCTCTTTCCGAGTTAGCGTAAATGCCGAACTTTTGGATGTAGTGAGTGATCCCAAATTATGGCCTCTAAACACAAAAATTAACAAGTTCAATTTTTTACCTAAGCCCAAAGTTGATTCAAGTGATACTCTGGTAGTTTCTCCTATCAGTCTCTGTGATGATGCAAGTAGCAATATTGTTGCAGTAAACAGTGATATTACTAGAAGTGTTTCCCATAATTCAGGCAGTGATGGGCCCCTCCCAAGCCCTGTTGATCAACATGATAGCATGATCAGCGTTGGGGAAAATCCCCTTAATGTCTCTGGAAAACGTGCAACCCACTCACAATCAGGTATCTCCATGCCCAAGAAGAGATGACTAGCCACTACTAACGCTTGGAGTGATGCATTCTTTCTAAAGTTTCTCTTTGTCAATGTTCAATGCCTTCACAAAAAAGGTCACATGCTCGGCCTGTTATTACAAGATCTCAATATTGATATTTTTCTATTAGCTGAACATTGGTTATCGGACGACGAGATTTCTGCATTTTGCATTGATGGTTTTAACCTTATTTCTTCTTATTGTCGCTTACAATTTAAATGTGAAGGAATTTCTATTTATTGTAGACCTGGCATTGATATGACGTCTTAATTTTAATGACTCCATGGCTCTTCTGAATATAAACCTACAAATGTTTGCTATAATTTCCATATATCACCCTCCAAATGGTAATCTAACTGAATTTTTACATGCCCTCAGTGATGCCCTCACTTATGTTACTCGTAAAAATGTTGATGGCATAATCTCGTTTGGGGATCTTAATATTGATCTCATAAACGACTCATATATGAAGACTGATCTTATCAATCTTCTCTCTTCGTTTGGTCTTCAGGTAGTTAACAGTGAGCTTACTAGGATTGCTTCTCAGTCGAGTACACTCATTGACCTTGTGATCTCTGATTTAGCTATTTCAAACTTTTCTTGTTCTACTTTTAATACAGGCCTATCGGACCACTTAGGCTTAGACGTTAATATAAAATTTAATTAATTACCAAGTAAGTCTAATCCCATTTTAAATACCAAAAGGATTTTTTCTCAGCAATCAATTAACAACTTCGCCTTTCATTTGTCTCAAGAACCATTATTATTATGTTCTTATAGCACAGGAAGTTGACTCCAAATTTAATTCCTTCATTAATATTTTCTCTGCATACTTTGAGGCTGCTTTTCCCCCAAAGAAGGTTAAGCAGAAGTTACTGGGTGGTAAACATAAAATTTACTCCCCCCAGCTCAGTGCTATGTCTCAATATGTGCGAGAGCTTCATACCTTAAGTAGATTTGTCGATCCCCATACTTGCTTGTTAAATACTAGGAAAATTGCCATTAAAAATCACCTTAAAAATTATAGAAACATTGTAAAATCTACCTAGAATGTTTTAAGCACCACACAAAAGCTTCCAGTTACTGTCCACCTATATCAAGTTTAATGGGAATGAACTTTCCGACCCAGACAAAATTGCTGTGTTTCAACCTTCACTACTGTAATAAGTCTTCTAATATTTCAGCAACTGTTCCTCTATCTAATACTAACATTTGCCATCCACACTCAATTTTTTTATTCCCTATATGTCCTGGTGAGATTATAAGCATTATCATTTCTTTTGAAAACAACTTTTCCTCAGGTTTGGATGGCATTCCCATGCCTGTTGTTCAAGCTGCTTGTTATTCTTTTGCTCTACCTCTTTCTAATATAACTAATTTGTCTTTTTCCTCTGGCCAGTTTCCTTCTGCTCTTAAACATGCACGTATATCACCTGTCCCCAAAAAAGGCTCCCTTTCTGACTCTAACAATTATTGACCAATATTGGTTTTATCAGTGTTTTCAAAAATATATGAAAGAGTATTTCATAATCGCTTAAGTGACTATCTTACTTTATTTGGGTTACTGTCTGATAACCAACATGGTTTTAGATGTGGTAAATCTACAAACACTGCTACTTTTGGCCTTCTTAACCCTTAACTACTCGTGTCTGGTCAAAATGACCCATGTTTTTTCTTGTTCAGTTGATATTATTTTTTCTGCCCGGTTTATATGGCGGTACCTCTTATGTAATCTCTTCCTATGTGTAACTCTTTCTCTCAACGTGGTTTTCGAAGTCATTTTGACACATTGTCACATAGTAGCTTGCAATTTGACCTGATGCGAGTGGGAGCGTTTCTCGAAACTGAGGATATTTGACCCGATGCGAGTAGCAGTGTTTCTGTCTGTAACATTGTATTTTGTGGAAGAGCGGGGGGAACTTTTTCTCTCAGTGTGCTTATGGACGTCACCCTGACTAGTTACAATAGCAGACCATACATTTCGTCCAGACGCAGGTTTTCTATAATTTGAAGCTCTCTAAGCAGACACAACCAGCAGTGTTTGTTCCTTCGGTGGAATATCTCACATCCTAGGTAAGTTAGTTTATTTTATATAATGAAATTATTTTATCTCATTTATTTATAATATCTATATCGTGTTGCAAAGTAGTATTGATAACTTAACAGCTGTATTTTCATCGTTATTTTGTAAACTAATATTTTTGCTTTTTTTGTCCAGGTGCGAGCCCTAAGCCACCTAACTAGATGCTATTAGCTGTATTTAGTATAATATTTTATATCCTCGGTGAGTGTATTTTCTGCAACTAATTTATTTTATATTTTTAATGATTATAATCTAGATTATTTTGCAATATAAGAATTTATAGTTATAAATTATATATTTTATCACTTTGTTTTGTCATTTATAAATACTCGAATATTTTCCCTCCTCTTTACAAGATGACTGATCATTTTCAAACTGATAATGAGATACTGGCTGAGCTGCTGAGAAAGAAAGAGGAGGATACAAGTCTTGGTGGTGACTCCGAAGATGAAGAAGATCATGTTGAAGAAAGTGAGCATGATTACGAGTCAAATCTATCTGCATCCTCGGATGATGAATCAGTTGAACCAGGTGGAAAAAATTATTTTTTTCTTAGTAAAGACAAGAAAACTAAGTGAAGAAAGTGCCCAATTAGTAACTTAAGTCAAGCAAAGCAGCACAATATTATTTCGCATTTTCCTGGTGTCAGACCAGTGGCTAGAGGTGCTAAGACATCAGAAGAGGCATTTTCATTTTTTTTTCTATGAGGATGTTTTCGATAAACTAGTTTAGTATACTAATTTGTACATTTCAAGAGTGAGAGACAAATATGACCGAGATCGTGATGCCAACAACACTGACAAAGTAGAAATAAAAGCATTAGTTGGTCTTTTATTCATGATCGGAGTTTATAGGGCAGCTCATTTAAATTTTGAAGATTTGTGGGACAAAGATGGCCCGCCAGTTTTTTCCGTGACCATGACATACAACAGATTTTTGTTTTAACTTCGTTGTTTATGATTTGATGAAACAACTAACAGGGATGAAAGGAAGAAGTTGGACAAATTAGCACCGATATGCGAATTATTGATGCTGATTGGGGAAAAGTATGAACAGGCATACACTCCCGCTGAGTACTTAACGATTGATGAACAAATTATTCCATTTCGGAAACGTTGTGCCTTTCATCAGTATTTGCCTAACAAGCCCCATAAATATGGCATCAAAGTATTTGCCCTGGTTGACTCAAGAACCTTCTACCTAATTAAATTTGAAATCTACACAGGAACCCAGCCTGAAGGCCCTTATAATCGAACAAATAAACCTTATGACATTGTTCAATGCCTGAGTTCCCCAATAAAACGTACTAGTAGAAATATAACCACCGATAATTGGTATGCTAGTATCCCCTTCGCTAAATCTTTGCTGGCAGAAAGCTAACGGACTCTTGTGGGGACTTTACGAAAAATAAAACTGAGATACCTATCGAATTTCTTGCTTCCAAAAAGAGAGAGGTACATTCTTGCATTTACCAAAAATGTATCTATGGTATCCTATGTTCCTGCCAAATCTAGATCAGTAATACTTATCTCCACTATGCATCATGATGAAATGATTGATGAGGAGACCGGTCCCAAGCGAAAGCCAGACATGATTACCTTTTATAATTCCACCAAAGGTGGTGTTGATTCCTGTGATCAGCTTCGCAGTAATTATGTTTGCCGCATAATGCGGAGATGACCATTGGCTGTGTTCTATCATTTAGTAAATGTTACTGCACTAAACGCTTATGTTATTTTTAAAAGTAACACCAAAAAAAAACAAAAAAGGAGAATGTTTTTGAAAAAATTAGCTCATAGTCTCGTCATGCAAAATATTGTAAAAAGAGCAGAAAATCCACAGATATCGCGGACTTTGAAACAAAAGATATCTTTATTTTTAAATGAACATGGAATTGAAAAGATGAAGGAGTGTCAAAAGACAGGAAATGTGGAAGCAGCTAAAAAAAAGAAGAAGGTGCCACCTGTGCCCTAGCATGAATGACAATAAATACTCACAAACTTGTAATAACTGTAATGAAACTATTTGTAAAAATCATTCAAGGATTATATGTACGACTTGTGAGGAAGAAAATTTTGATGTATTGCATTGTTTTATTCTTTCTATAATTTTTCCATTCTGAAATGCCATTAAAAATTATTCATTAAAAAAACCTTTACTTTCTAATAACCTTTTTTCGTTATTTCATTCTGATAAGCTTTTTTTGTTGTATGTTATACGAACACTTATGTTGGATCACGCTTAGTAGAACTATTATGTAATAACATGAATATTTATTATTTAACAACACAACAAATGAAGTGATTACATTTTCCTGGATACTGGGTCAAATTGACCCACCGCGAGTAGTTACGTAACGTTTTTCCACGCGAGTAGTTAAGGGTTAACAACATTCATAAATCTATAAATGATAAGCTATATACATTAGGTATTTTTTGACCTAAGTAAAGCTTTTGACAGTCTTTATCACAATATTTTGAAGCATAAACTAAATAATCTGGGAATTTCAGGTATAGCCCTAAATTGGATCTTGTCCTATCTAAGTGATAGATACCAAATAGTTAATTATTCTCACCAAACCCCTAATGGCAGATTAACTTCTAAATCCAGCCCATTGAAAATAAAACTTGGTGTTCCACTGGGGTCAATTCTCGGGCCTCTACTTTTCATCCTATTCATAAATGACCTTCCCAATCACCTTTCCAGAAGTAAAACTTTTTTATATGCTGATGACACTTCTAGTCTAATAACTGCAGAAAATTTACCGGACCTACTGGAATATGCTAACCTCACAATAAAGGAAATGAATGAGTGGTGTGCCAGTAACAAACAAGCTGTAAACGGTAAAATAGCGATGTGCCTTAAATTTCATGCAAATAAGTCTTCTATTTGTAATGCTTCTCTTCATTTGAATGACACCAGTATAAATAACTCATCTTCCATTAAGTTTCTTGGTCTCCATATTACCGAGAAGTTAGACTGGTCTGTACATATCAACGCAATAGTAAAAAAAGCTGCTATAGGGATCTTCATGATCAGACAACTTGCTCCAATTGTTTCAACAACACTCTAAGATCTTTATACTATGCCAAGGTGCACTCATATATGTCTTTTGCAGTCATGTTCTGGGGTAATTAGAGTTTAGCCAAGAAAGTTTTCTCTGTTCAGAAACAGGCTGTGAAAGCTATATTCAGAGAATCTATCCGAACGCATGGCAAGCCTCTAATCTCAACCCTTAACACTCTTACTCTTCCTTCACTATATATTCCTACATGTGCTGTTTTTGTTAAAAATAATCCTGATAAATTTTCCACTAATGCTAACTATCATAATTATCATACTCGTGTCAAAAATAATATACATATCAATCAGTACTCATATTCTTTATGCCTCAATGACCCATATCATTCTGCTGCAGTAATATACAACAAACTACCTATGGAATTGAAAGAAATCTTCTCCCCAAATATCATATTAAAAATCTGATGTGGCCACCACATGACTTTCTCCATACATGTAATATTTCTAAAAATTCCAAATAGGTTACATAATAATAAATATTTTAAGAAACTGCGAGAAAATTTTAGACTTGACAATGAAAAGAAATAAACTCAAACCATAGCCTTCTAATATTGAATATAGCCACAAAGCTCCAACAATTAACAAAAGAAAAAGGAGCATTACTAAGACGTAACTAAGCATCAATTGTTAACAATAGTCGTCGATAGGTGGTGTGGTGGTGGCAGCTAAAAATATAAGATATCTCTTAAACAATACATTATATGTAAAAATGTTTCAAACAAAGGTTGTAAGAAATTAAATTTCCTACAAGGTTTATTCTAATACATTTTTACATATATCAAATATTAAAGCAATTATTTTTAAATAATGGATAAGTGACAAGAGTAAACACCCACTTCCGGTTGACCAATTTCTACCAAAAACTAATCAGTTCTTGTGACTTTTATAAAAATGTTAAATATAAAATTTTGCATTAACCTGATTAATAGTTTTTGAGTTAAGAGCACCCACAAAAAGCTATCACACACACTAACACACCCACACATCATCGAGAAAATTATCAAAACGTGTTCAGGGGACCTCAAAACGTGTATATCCGTCGAAATCTCAGTCGATTTTTTTCATGAATATAAAACTTTCCCCTATACTACATATATGGAGAAAGTAAAAAAGTAAAACATTTCCTGTTAAACAAGTGCTATTATAGTATTAATGAATTCCTGGATGGGTGATTTTAAATATTTGCTGGTATTTTTATATGAGGGGTAATTGTGTGATTCTTTGCCATCATATTATGTACTGTATATTTTCTCCTTTTATTGTATACTTTACTTTTATTGTATATATTTTGTCTTTTTATGTATGTGTTGTTTGTATCTCTGTTTGTACTGTATTTTGACATATTCCATGCCAATTGTATAGGCCTCAACAGAATCAATAAATATTGAACTATTGAACTAATCAGTTCTTGATATTAGAACAAAAGTTATAAATATAAAGTTTGGTGCTGATCTGGTAAGAAGTTTTTGATTTAGAGCACCTACAAAATTCCAATCACAGCCACACAGCTGAAACAGACATCGCGAAAATAGTCAAAACGTGTTCAGGAGACCTTAAAACATATTTCCATTGTGTTGTGTTCTCCCAGTTGGTCTATTAATCTTTGGTATTAACAACCACTAACATTAGATGTATGCCGATTTATACTTCGTATTCTCATTACTGTTACAATCACGATTCACAAGGTATCACCGCAGAATGATTTCTTGTCTCTAGTTGCTAATCTTACCACTAGGCGCTGAGATCCATTGCATAACAATTGACTAACTAAACTCGCAATTCATACATCTAATATGTAAAAATCTGATGTGGCCACCACATGACTATCTCCATACCTGTAATAATTCTAAAAATTCCAAATAGGTTGCATAATAAAAAATATCTTAAGAAACAGAAAATTTTAGACTACAAAAAACAGAAATAAACTCAAACCATAGCCTTCTGATGTTGGATATACCCACAAAGTTCCAACAATTAAGAAAATAAAAAGGAGTGTTACTAACGTAAGATGTAACTAAGTGTCAATTGTTAACAATAGTTGTGGTGGTGGTGGCAGCTAAATAATTTAGTTTTTAAGATATCTATTAAACAATGCATTATATGGAAAAATGTTTTGAACAAAGGTTGTAGAAAATTAAATTCCCTACAACTTTTATTCCAGTATGTTTTTAAATATACCAAATATTAAAACAAATCTCTCAAAATAACGGATGTGACAAGAGTAAACACCCACTTTCGGTTGACAGATTTTTATCAAAAACTAATCAGTTCAGGTGACATTCATAAAAATGATAAATATAAAATTTTGCATTGATCTGATTAATAGTTTTTCAGTTAGAGCGCCCACAAAAAAGCTGTCACATACACACATAGACATCATCGAGAAAATGGTCAAAACATGTTCAGGGGACCTCAAAACAATTATTTCCGTTGAAATCTCAAAATCGATTTTTTTCATGAAAATAATACATACTTTCCCCTATACTACATATGGAGAAAGTAAAAATGACTTCATCATCATCATCGGTGGGTGGGAAAGCAGAACTGTAATGCTATTTTTTGTGCTTTTCGTCATTGCTGAAATGCACTATTATCTTCGTGATGTCCGTCCGTGTGCATATATCATGGAAGATTTGGCTGAACTGATTTCAACCAAATTTGGTACACAGAATTTTCACATAAAATAATGACCAAAGTGACATGTTTAAACCGAATCAACTCAACAGTGGTGCCACAATTGCAAAGTTTAACTTTTCAGTAATTGTGAATTTGGAAGTAATTGGCACAACCGATTTCAATGAAATTTTCTATGAAGCAGGCATGCAACAAAATAACAAAATCAAGATGTCTAGTATAGATATAGAAAGCAGGGCTGCCACAATACAAGGAATAAAAAAAATATTTTTACAAGTATTCCTGTTGAACTATCCACATCAATTTTAACCAAACTTAATACTTATAATATACACATACATACAAAACCATATTAGTAAACTTAAAATTTAGACTGGATCAGTCAAACGGGTGCCAGAATTACAAAATAACTCTTTTGGTAATTAAGGATTTGGAAGGAATTGGCTATGATGGATTTCAACTAAATTTTGTATACAAGATGTGTAACACACCATAATAAAATAAATATGTTAAAAGCACAGCTAAATAGCAGGGCTACTACAGTAAAAAGTAGAATAATATTTCTTTTACATGTATTTCTAGAGAACTGACCATGGATTTTTAACCAGATATGATATATTTAATCTTCATATATAAATAGATAATCAAAATATCATATTTTAACCGGATCGACTAAACAGGGCTACCACAACATCAAGGAGAATTTTTCTTTAACTATGAATTTCGAAGGTATTGGCTTAACCGATTACAAAGAAATTTTGTTTTAAGGGCAAGTATAGAATGGCAAAACGAAATGAACATGTTTAGAACAAATGTAAAAGGCAGGGCTGCCACAATAGAAGGAAAAATAATTTTCTGATTGCCAAGCAAATACATCAGTATATGTTTGTACTACAGCGAATTTGATGAAAAGCACTTCTGTACCACAGGAAACCAGTGTATATCCCTACTTGTTAACAAACTTTCCGAGTAACTAGAAGACTGATATTGGGTGGGAATGTTCGCTTCTTAAAGTAAAAGCCATTTACCATTTCCAAAATCGACCCGGGTTCGATTCCTGAGAATGATTTCCATTCCCCATAAGAAAACATGGAAAAACAAAATTTTTACCAGCAAGCTTATTTTCTTTTGCTTATTAAAATTCACATACAAGTAATTGACCTTCGATCTCCAGACTAGGACTGCATTAAAGAAAAATGACAATAGTTTCATATTCTTATCATCTTTTATAGCCTTTGAATCAAAATCTCTCAAATTTAATATTTTAATATCATATTTTGATATAATTTAGTGTTTTTAAGGAGAAATCGCCTTGCCAACCGATTGAATTGTTGAACTCGAAATCCTATTACTCTCACATATGTTCCTGTTCCCTCCGGACCTCCATGGACCCTCCCGGTCCAATTCATAGGTATCAGAGATATCTCAGAATTAGTTTTTACTTTCTCCATATATGTAGTATAGAGAAAGTATTGTTTTCACGAAAAAATTCGAATTCGAGACTTCAATGGAAATACACGTTTTGAGGTCCCCAGAACATGTTTTGACTATTTTTGCGATGATGTCTGTCTGTCGAGATGTCTGTATACGATAGGATTTTTACTTTCTCCATATGTAGTATAGGGGAAGAATTGTTTGTATGAACATGAGAAAATGTGCATAAGTTATAAAAAATGATTGTGTTACCATATGAAATAATTTTATTCGCAAAAGACGTCTGGCCTAGCCCGGGCATCACCGGGTACTTTCAGCTAGTCAAATAATAAAAACATTTAAATATATAACATGTTGAAACATCGTAGTCGATTTTTTTCATGAAAACACTTTCTCAATATCATTATATATAGACGTTCCTTACAGAGGAGAAGGGTATAACATATAGGATATACAGGGCGTCCGGTGACTTTATGTCATAACTTCGGGATCGTATTCCTTAAGTGATTTTGAGTAAAAAATGTCATAAACATGGGTCCGATTCTCATTTGTTACAGAGCTACGAGCAATGGAAATTATCGCGCACACAAACTTAATGGCTGAAAAATACATTAAGTAAATATTCGTATACATTGTTAATTGTTTAAAAATGTATTATTTAAATAATGATTCGTTTACATTGATACATAATCCATTGTTACAACAATGAGAAGCATGAGGCTTGCACAACAAACGTGGACGTAATTTACAAGCATGTCAGCAGAACGTAAGCTAGCGTTCTGTGTAGTGCGCTGTGACACGTGTGGTATAATGCTGTTTACATTTTCAAATTAAGTACATGCGGATATGTACTTCGTGCACGGGTTATGCGATGGAAACTCCCTTGCTGCCGTTTATGGATATCGACGACAATTTCTACAAAGAATGCCAGATCGACATACTTTTATTCAAGTTCACCGACATTTATGAGAAAATGGTTCATTTCCATATGTGTCTTTGAGAGCTGAACATCTTGTATAAGTTAATGTGGATGAGGAGGAAAACATTATTCAAATGGTTCAGCGAAGTCCACGTCTTAGTACACGAAGAATGTTCGCCCGCTTCAACGTTCCCGCGAATGAGAGTCTGGCAATCATTACACGATGAGGGACATCCATACCATATCCAGCAAGTTCAGCATCTTCAACCCGTGGATATGGCTAGGTGGTTGGAATTCTGCTATTGGTTAAATGCACACCTCCCCCTGAACCGTTACATCTTGTTCACTGACAAGGCACAGTTTATTCGTGATGGATTAAACAACACGAGAAACTACCATTTATGGGCTCGTGAAAATCCTCACGGAACAGTTGAAAGCAACTTTCAACTTCGTTATTCTGTGAACGTGTGATGTGATATCATTGGGAACAAGCTGGTGCCATTTATGTTGACTTTTTGGAAAATGTGAAGACTCCTCTGCAAACACAGCTTCAGATGTACTGCCAGCATGATGGAGCACCCCCATTTTAGTAGGAACACTATGCTGTATCTTAATAAGAAGTTCCCTAACTGATGGATTGGTTGTGGCGGCGTGCAGGATTAGCAACCGAGGTCTCCGGATCTCACTCCATTGGATTTCTAAGTGTCGGGGCAAATGAAAAACATTGTGTATGAAGCCAAAGTGAGCACGATGGAAGAACTTATTCAGCGAATTTTCGATGCTGCAAGGCGCATTAATAACGCTGCAGTTCTTTGTGATGTTTCACGTTCCCTACTCAAACGGGTCAGATTGTGAATCCAAGCTGGATTAAGTATCAATGTAAACGAATGATTATTTAAATAATACATTTTTCAACAATTAACAATGTACACGGATAATTATTTAAACAATGCATTTTCAGCCATTAAGTTGTACAAATAATAGTACGAGATAATTTCAATTGCCCGTAGCTCTGTAACAAATGGGAATCAGACCCATGTTCATATGACATTTTTTACTCAAAATCACTTAACCCTTAGTTAGTCGCGTGAAAAAAAGTTCCGTAATTAGTCACGTGGGGTCAATATGACCCCAAAATGATTTCTAAAGATAAGCAATAATATATTAATTTATTTATATTTTACTGTAAATAAAATCAATCTTACATTATAATACAATTATTTATTAATAATTTTTACAATAAACATTGATTAAAATAACTTAAAATATTTTTTGTATTTTCTAATCACTTTCCCTCTCCCCACATTCAATGCACTTCATTATCATATGGTCCTTGCAAGTAAAAGCTCCACAATTTCCACATCTAGTGGACACTTTATAGTCCTTATTTCTTGGGCAATGTTCGCATCTTCCTCTTGATAGTCCCGATCCCGATGATGGACCTTCCTCCGCAAGTCCCTGTTGAGTGCATATGCGCTTTCGGAGATGCCTGGATATAAACTTACTCTGAGACCTCAAAATCTGTAGATCCTTTATTAATTCCTTCGATAATGATTTAAAGAAATTTCGCTTTGTCATTTTCTTTTGAACGTTTTCTTTATAAACAATAAAGGCATTTATGGCAGAAACGTTCAGCAAATGAAAAAACACAGCTAACGGCCATCTTTTCGTACTTCTGCCAACATTATAAGCAGCACAGAGCTGATCGCATGTATCTACGCCACCTTTTGTTGCATTGTCACATGAAGGTCGCGTTGAGGGCTTTATTAGGGATAGGACTATTTTTGCGGAGATCACTCACACTTGTGGGTTTGACATCGGTCGCGGCACGGTCGCTTTCCGGCCCCCACCTACAGCATGAAGTAGTTTATGGCTGCCCCCAACAAGCAGAAAGATTCAAGCTCACTTCTGCTGTCACCGAGGATTGCCCTCGATGGGGCTTTGGACAAAAGTTGCCTCCTCAAGCGACCCAAGGGGTTCGTGCCGAGGTCCAACCGCATCCTCCCCTATAAGTGTAAACGTACTTGGGACTTCTCCATAGAAATCCCAATGAAAGTAGGATTTTTGTATTTTGGTCTAAAACGTCCCAACTCTGACTGTCATGCGACCGGTAGGAGATCCAAAAACTTTGAAGATTGCCGATCTCATTCGTGTTCGTGCTTATTCCGAAAAATAAGGGAGAAACTCGTGCTAAAAAGGGTGAGCGGTAATAAAAGGCAAACCGCTTTCTTTTATCCTTTTTGCACATGGGTACTAAGAGCTTCATCCAATGAGGGTGATAAAAAATCTGCCAAAAGTCGCTAGAAAGATGTTCCATTTTTGAGAGTATTTTACAGTAAATGACGAAAGCATGGGATAAATAATTACTGTACAGAAAAGGGAATAATATGGATGTAATTCAATTATAAAATCTAGAAAATAGTTTCAAAAATCATGCATCGGTCTTGATAGAATATGTGGAATTCTGCGTCAAAGAAGTCATCCTCGGGTCAATTCTTCGACAGCAATTTCTAGAGAGACCACGTGCGTTTGTTTGTGACTTTTATTGCGGGTAGAAAACTATGGGAAGAAAACGGTTGCATGTGTGCGGCCGAAGTAAGAAAACACCCGGAGAATTCCGAAAAGAGGGAAAAGGGTACATTGGAGGGGGGAGAGGGGGGGAGATGGGAGGAAGAGGGGTAACCAACCTATAGTGAAAATTAGTGAAGTAGAAATGTATCATAAGAGAACTAGTGTAAAAACGATGAAATATTGCTTATCAGGAAAATTATTTGTATTTCTGATGTGATAATAATCATCTGTATTACGTTTAACCCTTCTAGACCAATAGAGAAAAAAGTAACAGGTAGAGAGATGTCAAAATAAAAGCAACTTTTTTAACCTCATATATACATAACAAATGGATACACACCAAAATAGCACATTAAAATAGTTTAATTTTCTCAATATTTACAATTTTTATACTATATGTATAAATATAAAAATATCAAAAATAACAAATTAAAAAAAAAATGCTAATTTCTCTTCTAGAATGTCAGTGTCGAAGGTAGAACAAGTTTGGGTTAGATTGACAATACATTTCTTTAGATATTGACGAAAAAACATTGCTTGGGGTCATATTGACCCCACGCGACTAATTAAGGGTTAAGGAATAAGATCCCAAAGTTATGACATAAAGTCGCTGGACACTGTATATAGGAGGATACTAATGTCCAGCCCAAACTACAAGAGCTAAAGAGCTGAAAGTTTCAGTTTATGTAGATATGATAGAGAAACCTACAGATAAAATGAGATTTCTCACCTAAGTGACATGGGTTCGACTGCAGAAATTCCGAAATTAGCGTTTATTCCCATAAGAAAAGCATTGCGCCATTATTGTAAATTAATTTAGGGCACTTGCCCATAAGCTAGAAAAATGATATTTTCAGTGTTGCTAGATGGCCGCAATATCTATTAGGAACTATTGTTACTTTTGCTTACAGTGTCCTGGGTTCGACTCCAGATGCCCCGGAAAATCTCCCATAAGTTAGTATGGGAAAAAGTTATGCCAGTGTGTAGACCAATCTAATAGCTTTAGGAAGCTGACATTTTGCAGGTTTATAGAATTTTTTCATAATTAACTAAAAATCGAAAATTTCAAAATTGTTAATTTTTAGGGGTTGTTTTAACCCCATTTGAACATTAAAGTTTAATAATTTTTATCTTGGAAACTATAAGGTCTAGGTTCGAGGTTTTGAAATAATTTTGTAGCAAATTTTACATAAAAAAAGGAAATTTTGAAAAAGTTAAAAAATGCGACCGCTAAAAATTTGCAATTGTTTAAACATATTTTTGAGGTTTATGTATTTCCGAATGTGCTAAGCTGAAATTTTTTTAACCGGTAGAATTTGTAAAAAACCAAAATAAAAAATTATAGAAATTTTGATATTTTAACTTGTTTGGCTGTTAAAAATTCTTCAAGTTTAAAATAATAGATAAATGTTTAGATACTTTGGGGCAAGCTAGGAAGCTGAAATTTTAAAGTTATGTAGAGCTTAGTGCATCAAAACTAACAAACATTTGAAAATCTCCAACAAAGTGTTATTGCGACCGTATTAAACTTTTAAAATTTAAACAATTAAATAAATATTATTTCACTTCTAGATGTGCTACAACTTCAAAATTTGACAAAAATATGTGGAATTAGTACCTTACATTGGATAAAGTATAATATTCTTAAAATTGCAAATTTAAGGCAGTTTTAATCAAATATTGTTCAATAAGGAAGGATCGAAATTGGGTGCAGAGGTTATATCTTTTGAATTAAAAAATATTTCTAATAATGTTATATCTCTCTGATATATTGTTTATCAGATTGAGATGAAATGCTTGCTGAAGAATGCAAGCACCAACTACTTGTGTGTGTGTGTGTATATATATAAAAGTTAATATAAAAATTGGTAATAACAAAGAAATGAACATATATACATACGTTTATTTTCCTTTCATTCACATTAAACGTTTTGTAAGTGAAAAAATATATAATTTATGACAAAGGAATGAACATGACGGAAAGGATTACATAACAATTACTTAACTCAGCAGTTCATGTGACTCCCCTATTACGGCAGCCAACCATATCGCAACCCCCTTATCCCCATATATCTACGAATAAAAATAAAATGTAATATTCATTTCAAAATATTAATATTTATTATATTTGCACAACAGTTTTTTTAGAAGTTTTCTGGAAAAAAAATATTTTGGTTCACTAAGGCATTTAGGAAGAGCCATGTTGTGTATCATTTCCAGCTGTGATTAAGTCTGTATCTGGCAACATTAACAGAAAATATTATGGCGTAATAACAGTTAAATATAACATTTCAGATAAACTTAATTCATAAAATAAATAGGGATGATCTAAAACATAAATGCTTTAAGACTTGTATAGCTAAATGTGTCCTGCATGAACTTGGCAGTCATATTAATTAAAGCTGTCGGAGTGCACCGCACACATCGCACCCTTTACTGATAGTACTTAAAACTTAAGTGCAAGATGATTTTTAATATAATGGGATAAATAATAAATGGAATGCATATGTAATAACAAATAGTACACTCAACTAATGCTTTTTCTTCTGCAACTCTTTTTGCCTCATACGTAAGAATTTTGATCGATACAGCAATACCAAAATTCCTCTGTTCTACTATCCATCACTTCCTCCTCTAATTGTGGCCATTTAAGACCAACCTTACAAAGACATGCTTCTCTTCTCCTGTCACCTTCAGTTCTTCCTCGTTTTCTCCATCCACAGATCATTTTTTTCTGTGGGAAGTGGACCAAAATGACATGCTGTTGCTCAGTTTCCATGTTTTTTGCATATTGAACTGCCTGAAGCTTATAACTAATAGCATAGGCATATCATTTCACTTTTGTTGCCATTGCAATCTAAATACTTTCTTATTTTAGATATGAATAAAATATTTATAACATCTACCCGAATTCTACCATTCCGTGGCATTAATTGCGCTATTCAACAGGCTCATTAGGAACTAAAACACCGCAAACATGCCGAAATCATAATTACTGTGAGCAGGCTTGTATTCAAGCGTAATAATGAAAATGTCCTTGGAATTCACGTTTATAAGGTATTATGCTATATATTAACAATTTTTCACTATTAATTATTAATAATGTACAGTGTCTCCTCAGTTTAACGTCGCTTCAATTAACATCAATTTGACTTAACGTCGTTCAAAATTTTCTACAATATTCGAATTAATGTCGTCAATGATTCGACTTAACATTGTCCTGACTCGGCGCTTAAATAAAGAACAAAAAAAATATTGCATAGATGACTCTTGCATGCATCTGATGCAGCAGATCACATTATTTGAGTGAAAAATGTGTTTTGGATCGACGTATGTTTATTAAGTTTGCATAATTTGCATTGAGACATTTTGTAGCAATGGGTACAAATAGAAGTGGTAGTAATGGCCGCCTTCTCAAAGTCCCTCCAGCAGTCATTAAAATCGTCTTAATCCCCTTGAAACATTACAAGCTTTGTGAGTTGTGCAGAAAGAAAGATCTGCCGAGTGCCCTATTTATAAACTTGAAATTATTCTGTACTTTTGGGATAACTTTAGTTTAAAGCCTCCCTATTTTATTGTCGTTTGTATCCAGTGCTATCAATCCAGCGAATTCATAGCTAGATATAGCGTCTTTAGTTTCGATCTAGCGGCTAAAATAATACTATAGCAAACATTAACAAAACTGACAAATCGATTTAACTATCTAGCTAATTCTAATCATTGGTTAAAATTTTGGCATCTGCGTTCATACTAAACACAAAAAATTTAATAATGTAAATAAGCAGAATATTCTTTTCATTTGTCTCTTACTTTTTATTTTTTTTTTCTTTTTGTATTTACGGGAATAATGGTATTGTTGGCCATAAGGATAAAGGAAGACATAGAGGGCCTGTGCAAAATGAAGTGGGGATCAGGGAAGAAAGTTTTTGTCAGAAAGAACGAGTTACTCTATTATATATGCATGTCGACTGTATTGTTATCACTAAAATTTGCTGGAACAACATTGACCTAATATCATAATCGGAAAAGATTTTGTGGTTAGGTAACCGCCATATTTTCAAAAGTTCCAAAATTTTATTTCTGCCGCACGTTTCACATTAAACATAAGTTAAGAAGCAATATATCGCCTAATGTAATAGGTTTTTTGACTCAGATGCAGAGAACACTATTGTTTATTCTAGAGAAAATTTATAGCAACCAATAAATAGTGATCAAGCAACTTACTGAAAAAATAATTGGCAACTGTTTGTATCAGCTATGGCACGATGGAGTGGTTATCCTTCTTTGGGCCTAATGAAACATTTCAATAAAAACAACAAAATAAATGTTTTATTTACCTCTATTAGGTTAGATTTTAATTAATTATACAGTAATTGGAGCAAGAAATAATTTGTTGCATTTTTTTCTAGCAATGACAACTCACGAACATGCATTTACATGTGTTCAGAGCTCTCTATAAACTTGAGAGTAAAAACTCAACGTTCTCTATAGATCATACATTTATCCGAATTGGTATTATGTAGTTCTTTTCTCGTCTCTAAATGCAATATGTATTGTGAAATATAGCTTTATCCGATTTTGGGCATGTTGAAATGAGTCGTCATGTTTATTTTACATTTCTAAGTTAATAATAATTTTATATTAATTTATATATGTTATGATACTATTCATGTCGTATGTAGTACCATAAAGCTCCATAAAATACAGTATTTAACATCTTTTTGAGTTTCAGTTGATTTTGAACCTGAGGTTTTGGAACCAATTATATAACATGGGTTCATATGGAAAATATTGATTCATTTAATGTTGTTTCGCTCTACGTTGAGATTTTCTGTAATCAATTAATGACGTTAATCGAGGACACACTATATTTTGTTTTTGCGACTAATGAATGCCAATTACTCGATTTTGGGGAGGAGTGTGTTTGTTAGTGTCAGTATTGAGAACAGTAATAATCTTACTTTCAGCTTATAAGATGCAAGCTTATTTTGAGGGTCATTTTTATGGAAAAAAAAGTGCGTCTTATATGCCGTAATTTGTAAATAAAATTCTTCTACCTTGCATGTATGCATGCATCTTTCCTTTTTGTGTTCAATTAACTTGCAAGAAAATGAGGATATAAACATTTTTTCATTATAGTACAAATCCTAAAGATTTATAACAAGCCCAGCAATGGGGTATACATTAAAATATACCACTTATTTAAGAGAATGGTGTATGCTTTAAAGAGAGTTGTAATTCATTTAAAAATTGCTGTTGAAAATAAAGGTCACTATGTAATCAGCCAAGGACAACTTAATAACAATCATAGGATAAACTAATAGATGGTTGAAAGGTTATTTTACTTTCCTTTACTGACTGAAATGTGGATCTTCTCAAACCTACACCACATTATGTTTAAAAGCTGTCATCCATATGCCAGTGGCAGCTGGTGAGCAGAAAATTAAGTGATGCACAATTTACTCCTATCCGGGAACAACGGCAAAAATATCAGCAAAAAAATGGAAAATGCTTTCTTATATTTCGATGTTCAAGTTTCTCTTAAACTGTCTGGTTTTAGTTTTTACAACTTGAGATATGCTTTAAAATCTAATTTCTGTTCTACACTTCGAGAAGAAAACGGTTGATAACAAAGACGGTACAGAATTCATTTTCATGATAAGTACACAACACAGATAGTTATGGCTGCAGGCAGTGATCAAATTCCCCACTTCGCTGTAGTACAGACTACGAGTGAATAGATGTCTGTACATTAGCATGACCCACCATAAAGAAGAAGCTCTCAAATTATTTTGTTTTATGTACAAATATAATGCAAAAAATACTAAATCACCTTACAATATAATTGTTTAATACTACCAGTAAACATAAACAATAATAATGCTCAACAAACACTACTATGTCAAAATCTAATGTGAATTCAGTTGCTTGAAAACTGGCAATGTTGTGAGGTTGAGCAACCTGTATTACGCATAGAGAACTGTGTTCGTGCCTTTCCCCTCCAGCACCCCTCATACCCCCTTGGACATCTAGAAACTCCCCGGAATAGCCAACATGAGACATATTGGATGGCGAGACACCATGGCTGGTGTACGGCAGAGGGATATCTACAATTGTTTGGTTGGGAGTCACCCCCTGCCATACACCACCCAATGTGTCTCACATAATTCAGAGAATTTTATTTTTCACCAGTCAAGGTGTCTCGCTTTCCAATTTGTCTTGCGACAAATTTGTCAAGAGATGAATTGACATGCGATGAGTTTATCGTGCGATGTATTGACATGCAACAAATCTTTGTGCAAAGAATTGATGCGCAACAAACTGACCGAGACGAGTTGTCATAGAACTGTAGGAAGTATTGTTACGCGTTTAATGTTTTTTTAAACAAATGAAACAAGATAAAATAATTGTATCTACTGAAATTTTTCATTGCAAACTTATAAACCGAAATTCAATTAATAGTCTTAATTTTAAAAATATATTTTTTTAAATATTTTTCTTGACAAAAATTTAAACAAACCATTCCAATAAATGAATGAACTAGCATACCTATACTCAATATATGTGTTTGAAATATAAAACAAATACATTCAGTGATATATTAGATCATAAAATCTTCATTCTGTTTTGACAGTCTGCTAAAATTTTGAAGATCGGAAACAATAAATCAAGAGGGCCAGATAATATATCAAGTGAAATATTAAAATTTGGTTTAGAAGAAATAATTCCATATATCAGAGTATTATTTAATATATCAATCCTAAAAACTCCCAAGTACCAGACGACTGGAAATTGGCAACGGTAGTGCCTATTCATAAGGGCGGAAATAAAACAGATGTAGAAAATTATAGACCAATTAGTTTAACTTTGGTCGTGTGTAAGGCCATGGAAAGAATCATAGTTGATTATATAAGAGAGTTTTGGGAAGCGAATAATTGGCTTTTTAAAAACCAACATGAGTTCAGGAGTGGTTTCTCGTGTGAAACACAGCTCCTTGCATTGTGCCAAGACATAGCTGAAGCCATAGACGAAGGAGGGGAAGTTGACGCGGTGGTAATAGATTTTTCAAAAGCGTTTGACACAGTTCCTCATGATAGATTAATTAGAAAGTTATGGGACATGAATATCGATCAGAGAGTAGCTTACTGGGTAAATGATTTTCTCGAGGGTAGAAGGCAAAAGGTCAGAATAGGTGAGAAATTTTCAAAAGAAGCAAATGTGACCTCTGGTATTCAGCAAGGGAGTGTTATTGGACCTTTATTGTTCCTGATCTACGTAAATGACCTCTCGGTTTCAATAAAGTCAGATATTAGGTTGTTTGCGGATGACTGTGTCATCTATAGGAAGACTTTGGATGAAAATGATCGCTTAGTTCTTCAGGAAGATTTGGATAAGGTGGCAGGTTGGATAAAATTAAATAAGATGAATATAAATGTGAACAAAAGCAAATGTATTAAATTTACGAATAAGAGAGTTAGTAGTAATTATGATTACAAGATAAATGGGAAACAGGTATTGAAGTCGAATCATTGCAGGTATTTAGGAGTCCTTATGACATAAGACTTAGATTGGGGATTGCATATTGATAATATAGTTCATAAAGCGTACGAAAATTTACATTTTGTAATGAGAAACCTTAGAGGGTGCTCAAAGACGGCAAGGGAATTAGCTTATACTTCCATTGTTAGGCCAACGTTAGAGTACGCAACGCCTGTTTGGGATCCATATAGGAAAGGGCTCACAGATAAGATAGAAAAGGTTCAGAGGAAGGCAGCGCGGTGTGTGTTAGGGAGATTTGGGAAGGTGGATAGCGTAACAGAAATGATTAAAGAGTTAGGCTGGGAAACGCTAAGTGAGAGAAGGCGTGTTAACAGGCTAGGAGGAATGTACAATGCGTACGTAAATAATAATGGCTGGGTAGACATGAACAGGCGACTAAGTAAACCTGAGTTTGTGGGGAAAAATGATCACAAGTATAAAATAAAACTAAGAAGGCAGAAAAGTAATGTATCTAAGTATTCATTTATAATTCGTGGGGTGTGGGAATGGAATACGTTACCTGAGGAACTCTTCCAACCCTTCCCCAGAAATGTTAAAACTTTTAAATTAAAAGTTAAAAATATTAACGTAAACGATATTCATTACTTTTAGTATTACTATGTAATCATATTTTAAGACAAATTATTAATGAGGGAGCTGGAGGAAGTAGATGGATTGCTTGGTAGGTTGAGGTACAGCGGGGACTTCGAGGGCCCTGTGACCGCTACGGTAGCTGTGAAGGCCTGCCAAGAACCTCAAAAACTCTAGCTCCTGATATGAAAGATTCTTGGAGAGAATATTGTAACTAGGATGTGAATTGTAAATATAAATTTAATATGTTCATAGGTTAAACTTTTGTAACTTTGCCACCGGGCCAGGTGCCCAATTGCATTGTAAATATATAATAATAATAATTTAAAAAAAGGAGGGATCATCTTAGATTCGGGGTCATCTTGGATTCGGATAAATACAGTATATGAGACCTAATTTTCCTAAGTGTTCAATTACTTATTCACTGTTATGGAAAATGGAGAGAGAGTAGAGAGAGTGGTAAAACTGTAGAAAGACAATTGGAAGCATCTACATCTTTTCCATAAAAAAAGTTTTAGGCAAAATGTAAAATACTGCATTTTCCAGTGCATTAGATGCACCATTTTGTCAAACAAATGTCCTACCATCATGCTTCATCTTATACAACAAAAGTTTAAATACAGATATTTCACTTAAAATTTAGATAGAGACACTTCAAATTCTCATGACACTGTTTTTGGTATAGAGGGAGATTTTATATGCAGTACATACAATTGCAGTGCATACATGCAGTACAATACCTGCATTCATTCTGTAAAATTCTTATTATTATTTATAACCCTCCCTATGGACTGCCAGCGGGAGATAATTCTCCTGGTAGGACCACCCAAGCTGGAAAGGTCTGAAGGAAAGAGTTAGAATAAGAAACAGTCTTGGAGTCTTGGAGTTTTACAGTCTTGGGGTTTTACATCCCCCTGTGCAAGGGCAGCAGCTTGCACAGAACCTCTGTAGGTTGTGATCATGTGGATCTGAGCAGCTACAGGTAGGTAATCACTCTTGTGAAATTGTGATGAGGAAAGCAAAGGGAAACTACCTCATTATATTTCCCATGATAGGACTGAAAAGCTGCAAATACCTCTATGGATCTCTCTGGGGTAAAATTTTCCAGAGGTAAAATAGTCCCCCAATCAGATCTCCGGTTGGGGACTACCCTAGGGGATGCACAGAGGAAATGTTACATTAATAAGAAGAAAACAAGTACAACTGAGAAATTAAGAATAGACACATGGAATGTTAGGACAATGAAAGGGGAGAAACTAGATAACTTAAAAAGGGAAATGAGAAGGAACAATGTAGGTATAGTAGGTCTTAGTGAAGTTCAGTGGGAAGAAGGCAAGATAAATTCAGACAAATTTAAGATTAATTACTCGGGAGGAGAGAGAAAGGAAGGGGGAGTGGGAATTATGATGAGAAGGAAGATAGCTGAAGGAATTAACAAGGTAGTGACAGTTAATGATAGATTAAATAGCCATAAAACTTCAGGTGGAGCCAATGGAAATGCTTATAATTCAAGTGTATATGCCAACAACTAATGCTGGAGATGACGAAGTTGATGAAATGTATGAACAGATTACGGAGATATTGGAGGAGGAAGGAAAAGGAAGTTTCACCACCATAGTAATGGGAGACTGAAACAGTGTAGTTGGAGAGGGACAGGAAGATAACATAGTGGGAAAATATGGGCCAGGGAGAAACTTGTGGAATTCTGCCATAGAAATAAATTTACTGGAACTACCGTAAATATCTGCATATAATGCGCACTTTTTTTCGAAATATTTGAGTTAAAAATTAGGATGCATGTTATGCGAGGGTACACAATCTTCCTATTTTCATTTGACCCCATATTTCCACAATTTCAGTACATTAATTACTGCCCGGGTATCCTCATTATTTTACTGGTGATTTTTATGAAAAGTAAGATAGATAATAGTTAAAATTTATTAACTAATTCTATAAACATGCATTAATTAGATATGAAAAGAATGAATTCAGTATTTATTCATTTTAAAAACCAAGAAATTCTTCGTCACTGGACCATTCTTCTTCGATGTTGTTATCAGAATCGTCATCTTACGCATGACATCACCCTACACCAGTGCCCAGCCTGGTGGTGAGGTACTGGTACTACTTATAATTAGAAACAATGGCAGCTGATGCCTTTGAGTGCGCTGGGAGTTGATGCTTCTTGTAGAACTAAATCAAGTTATCATTCCCTACTTTTCTCTCAGCATTCATACGTGGTTTATTCTTGATTCTTAGAGTCTGTAGTTAATTATGGTTATTTGCTATCATTTTTATGTGCTCCAGAGTGTTCTAAATAAGGTTAAAACTGAAGGTTGGGCGAACCCATCCACCTCAGGCGTGACTAAAATGTATGTAAAAAACTTCGAGATAGGATTATCGTCATTCCTTCAATTAATAGCTCCAACAATGTCAAATGCCATACTATGAAATTAATATAATTGGATTATTGTGTATATCCTAATATCACCTTGTAAGTAAACAGAGTATGTAAATGATTGAGTTAGCTGACGTTCTTTTGGAACGTTATTCGAAAATTTCATTTCGCACTTTTATGATGTTACCAATACATAATACCAATAATTCGATCATTGCTTTAGACCACGTTACACCATCTACTTTATTCTGGAACAGTAACGCTAAAAAAAATCTGTTCGTGCTATACGCAGGTATATAGAAAAATCATAGATTACGAGGCTGAAAACCCCCCTGCACGTTATACGAGGGTGCACATTATACGTGGGTATTTACAGTAATACATGGTTTATGCCCCACCAGCATAGACTTTACACGTAGACAAGCCCAGGAGACCAGATATGATACCAGATAGATTACATACTAGTCAATGAAAGATTTAGAAATAGCATTAAAAATGTGAAAACAATACCAGGGGCAGGTATCAATTCTGACCACGACCTTTTGGTGGCAAATACACAATGTAGACTGAAGAGTGTTAAGAGAAGCATAAGGGTTAACGAGAAATGGAACTTAAAGGAACTCTTTAAGAACAAGGAGGATATAATGACTGAGCTGGGAGAAAAAGTTGAGGGAGAGAGCCGAAGAAAATAGGAACAATGTAGATGAGGAGTGGAGATACATCCATAACAACATTAAAGATTAACATTAACACATTCACGACGTAAGCTATATTTGCTCTCCATGCCCACAGGCGTAAAATGCAATAAAAATTCATTTTTGATTTTTTTGTTTAAATTAAGAAATAGAGTTTCTTTAATGTTGAAAAATGTTTTTTTAAATTTCCAATGCTTGTGAGGTGTCTAAATAAGTTTTTATTGGTTTTACCTTAAAAGGTATGCAATCACGCAATACAAACGTTATAATTTTCTCCTAATAATTTTTTATTTATACCATTTACAAAACACAGATGATAAAATCTAGTGCTGAGATATTATAATGGGGAATATCAGAATTATATAAACGTAAAAATGTACAATAAGTAATAAATATATTCACTAATTTTCAAGGTCACTTTCACGTTATTTCTCTCGATACAACCACTTCATCGGGAAGGCATTCCAGGCCCCTAAAAAATACGTTTACCCACGCCTCGGGTTTATGGCGAGGCTCTACGGCCGGACGGGGCAGGGGAAGTTCCTCAGCCAAGGCGTCCACTTAAAGTTTTACTCGTCCTGTGCTGCCGCATTTTTGGAAATCCGTTACCCAAATTTTCGCGCAACACACGTGCCATTTATTGTTTGCAAAGCTGCTTCTTTTTATTACATGTCGACCGTTTTCCCATTCCCAATTCGGTTTCAGGAATTTCCTCTCTTGGCTTATTTCCCTTCCTCTCTTTCTACCAGTGCACCATCCTACACATCAGTCTTTAGCTTTTTTCTTCGAGTGTCATTGTGTTCTCGTTGAGTTTCTAGAAAGTCAGTGTGTTATTCTCTATCTAAAGTTCCTTTTTTTCTATACCATGTCTGATTCTGACATTTCAATGTCAAGTTACCTTGACTCTGAATCTTCCTACAAGCCATCAGAAGTAGAAAGTCATTTATCCTCATCAGAAACTGAAGGCATCAATGATATAGAAAATGTTCCAGACTTGTGGGGAGATTGCTCGAATGTTAGTCGTCCTTTTTCCTACACAGGTAAAGATGGTTTGCTGATTGAGAAGGATTTTGCTGATCAGACACACTCATATGAACATTTTCTGAATGACGATCTTTTGGATCTACTAGTAACAGAGACAAACAGATACGCAAGACAGTACTTAGCATCTGAAGTCCCTAAGAGAAGATCCATAATGAAAAAATGGAAGGAAACATCAAGTGAAATGAAAAATTTCATAGTGGTTCTGATGGCTATGGGTGTAAACCATCTACCTAAAATGCGTTTTTATTGGTCCTACAAACCTTTATACCGGAATGACTTCATACGAAACACTATGAAACGTGATCGGTTTGAGATGCTTCTGAAGTGCTTTCATTTCAATGATAATTGTGCTGATACAAGTGAAAGTAGATTGTCCAAAATCAAGCCATTGCTTGATTTGATTTGCAGAAAATTTCAGTCTACAATTACTCCTGGTGAAAAAAATCGTCATTGATGAATCAATGGTGCCCTGTAGAGGCAGATTGATATTTCGTCAGTATCTCCCTGGAAAAGCAAATAAGTATGGTGTGAAGTGCTACAAACTGTGCACACCTGAGGCTTATACTTATAACTTGAAGATTTACACAGGCAAAAATGAAAACCCAGATGGAAGTGGGAAAGGACACGCCGAAAAAGTGGTGCTGGAGTTGACTGCGGGAATTTTGAACGAAGGTAGGACTTTGTATATAGATAATTTTTATACAAGCATATCTCTCTGTGAAGAGTTACTAAAGAAAAAGACCTATGTCTGTGGAACACTAACTAAGACAAAATAGACGGGGGAAATCCAAAAGAGGTATGCGCAAAAAAACTGAAAAGTGGAGAGATTTTCGTGAAGGAAAAGAATGGTGTAAGAGTGATGAAATGGCAAGATAATAGACCAGTACTTATGATTTCTTCGGATCCAGGACATACGGACATTCTAGTTCCATCAGCATCTAAGTCATGGAAAGGTGAAAGAAAAATGAAGCCATCGTCTGTGATGGATTATAATTTTGCCAAAAAGGGTGTTGATGTTTCCGACCAAATGTCCTCTTATTATACCTGCATAAGAAGAACGATGAAGTGGTATAAAAAGGTAGCAATAGAACTTCTTCTTGGAACGTGTGTGGTGAATGCATGGGTGATTTATAACAAATACGGAGGGAATGAGAAAAAAATGGACATGCTCACTTTTAGGGAAAATATTATTTATGGGCTTACTCGAGATAATGGTGAAAGCAGTTGGTGGTGATAAAGCTAGGAAGACCAAGAAGAAAGTAGTGCATAGTCTAGGAACATATCAAGGGTTAGCCAGAGATTGTAGAAAGAGATGTATCGGCTGCTATGAAAAACATCGTAGGAATAAAGGAGTGAGTGATGCGAAAGCGAAAGCAAAAAAAGTAAAAACATTCTGCAAAGACTGCGATGGACAGCCGACAATGTGTTTAGAATGTTTCAATGAAAAACATAAGTAATGTTTGTAAATTTAACTTCCAACATTTTATTATAATAAACTATTATTTCCTACGTATTTTTCTTCAGAAATATTCAAGTTTTACATTTATATTCATAAAGATATAATATTTGTATTATTACTACTTGTAAAATATTATCTTAGATTTATCTTGAATAGTAATTTTAAACTAAACCATTTATCGATAATAAATACAATTTCAAACTAAAATGTATGATATTATTTTCCATTGCAATTCCCCGATTTTTCATGGATGGTGCAGTGAGATCAAATAAAATTATTTTTTTTTTCATGGTAAAATTTCATAAACTAAAGATATTCGTATGCAGTATATATCCTCCTAAGAGCGTAAACTAAATATAGAATCCATCAGCATAGGCATCAAAAGAAAAAAAGGTAAGATAAAGGTATGGGGAGGGACCCACCGGTGGGTCCCAATGCCTATGGGCGCGTACAGCCGGGACCCACCGGTGGGTCCCGTTGTCGCGAACGTGTTAATTACAGCTGTCGGAGTGTGCCACACGTATAGATACCCTTCACCAATAGTACTTACTTAAACGTAAGTGCAAGATGATTTTTAAATATAATGGGATAAATAATAAATGGAATGCATATGTAATAACGAATAGTGCACTCAATTAGTCCTTTTTCTTCTGCAACTCTTTTTGCCTCATACATAAGAATTTTGATCGATACAACAATACCAAATTTTTCTGTTCTGTACATTATGCATATTGAATCACTTGAAGCTTATAGGAAACAGTGTAGGCATATCTTTTCATTCTTGTAGTCTTTGCGATCTCATTGCACATAATAATATTTACCCTATATTTGTATAAATTTTTAAGACATCTACACAAATTCTAATGTTCAATGACATTATTTGCATTATTCATCAGGCTCTTTAGGAACTAAAATATTTCAATAACATTGCAAATGCACCAAAATTGTAATCACTGTGAGCAAACATATAATAAAGTGCAATGATGAAAATGCATCATCTGCATTCATATTGCATTAAGTTTTACTGTATAAATTAACAAATTTTTGGCTATCACAATAATGTATAATTTAAAGTTTCTGCATCAAATGACTGCCAATTATTCTAACTTGGGGATCAGTGGATTTGTGAGTGTAATGCTGAAGACAGTAATAATCTTACCTTCAGTCTATAAGACACAGGATGATTTTCAGTCACTTTCGTAGAAAAAAGTGCATCTTATAGCCCGAAAATACCGTAATTATGTTGTTTTTTAACCACTGGTGAATCTTATGTTCTTATCCAAACAAATGTTTTCATGAGTAAAAATATTTAGAAGTAGAAAATGGCCTCATTTTCAGGGAAGCATTTTATACATAGGCAGGTCTTATACACCGGAAAATATGGTACTATGAGTGTAAAAGGCATTAATTTGGTGAAAGCCACATCCAGGATGCAACTACACCCAGAGCCCGGCTCTACCCTGCAGGCAAACTGGGAAGCCCCCCAGGGAGCCAACTTACAAGGGGCATGGCTGGTGCCATCAAGGGTGCAAAAGTTTGCACAGAACTTGCACCTCAGGTCAAAACTGAGTGCCCTGTCCTGTGGCAACCATGCATGCATTGGAACAGGCTCAAAAAATGCTCAAACGTACCAACACATGTTTGTGACAAATTTTGCTTTGTTTTGTGGCATTTTTTTAAACATTAAACAATTTAATTGAACTAAAATTGATAAAAATGTAGCTAAATAAAATTTCCAAATACTGAGTAAAAATTTCAGTTGTTTGTGTAGTGTCCGCTAGATGGCACTACTCAGTTATCCACCTGGAGTTAGCTGACAGCTAGAGGGGCGTATTAGTATGGTGTAGTGTGACAATTGTGCTGTAGCGTGTGTTGGATGCTTTCTAAATATATTCATATGAACATTAATTTGATTTTAGATTTTTTATTCTTTTTGAGTTATACATTTTGAATTTAGATTTTTGATTATTTATCTGTTCTAGAAATAAATACATAAAAAGTTCTGAAAAATATAGATATATATTTTAATATAATAATAAGTTATGGAAAAGTATATAATAATTATTATTAATATATAATATATTTATTAATTCTGGTTTCTTTTGTTTAGGCTTCACAAGTTCATCAAAATGTCAACGAAACCATCCGGCTATGAGTTTAGAAAAGGGAAAGCAGCTGGGGAACTAGAAAGAGCCAAGTTGATCGGTGCTTTATAGAAGTTTTTGAGATCTTCTAGTAACAAACAATCCTCAAAAAGGGCAGAACCTTTGACTGATTCAACTGCAGAATCGAAGTTGGACATAGAAGCATCACCAGAAGCTGAAGAACCATCTACTTCCACTGAGCAAAGGCCTGTGACTCTTATGGAAACAGACACTGGAGATGAGGAAACACATCCCTTGACTCATCATGCTCTGATTAATTACAAAGATCCTGCAACTTGGCCTACTATTGATGACAATGTTAAACAAATTTTGGTTGAACACGGTCCCGAACAAGAGAAAGACGTTAACTTTCCAAAGGACTCAAAGAACAGAAGATTTGCTGTTGCAAATTACACATGAAAACTTCCAAACGGCAAAACTGTCAATCGGGAATGGCTGCAATACTCGGCTACTAACAATCAAGTATTCTGTTTTTGTTGTAAACTCTTCGGTGGTGCTACAGTAACAGCTGCAATTGCAACCACTGGATTGGGCAACTGGAAACAAAGTGGCTATTTTTCGTCTCCTCATGAAAACAGCCATGATCATTTGGACAATTTCCAAAAATGGAAAGAATTGGAGAAAATATTGCAAGCTAATAAAACTATTGATGAAGAAACACTAAGACAAGTCAGATGGGAAGAACAACATTGGTTCGCACCTTGGCTATGCAGAACCTTGCTTTTTGGGGAGACAGCGACAAACTGTACACTGCACATAATGGCAACTTTCTGAAATTCGTTGAATTCCTTGCTGAATATGACCCAATAATGTATGAAGATGTGCATCGAGTTACCAATCGCGAAACAGAAGTGCATTATTTGGGCAAAAACATTCTAAATGAGTTGATTCGGCTATTATCTGATACTGTCAAATCTGAAATACTACAAATGGTTAGAAAGGAAAAGTACTATTCTATTATATTGGATTGCACACCAGACATTAGGCACACTGAGCAAATAGTATTCTAAGGTTTGTAAAAGAGAAAGAAGATGGTTGTGATGTTGAGGAGCATTTCCTTGGTTTTGTTCCGACAGAACGTTCAACCAGCACCGCTCTCACCGACACTGTTGTTCGTCTACTTGATGACCTGAATTTAGCAGCTGATATGCGAGGTCAAGGCTATGATAATGGCAGCAATATGAAAGGCAAAGATAATGGACTTCAAAAAAGAATTTTAGACATAAATCCACAGGCATTTATGTCCCTTGTTGTGCGCATTCCCTGAATTTGGTTGTGAATGATGCCACCAGCTGCTGTCATGATGCTATGACCCTCTTTTCTCAAGTTCAGCATATTTTTTACTTTTTCTCTTCATCAACAAAGCACTGGTCTGTCCTGAAACAGCACATTTCTAACTTGACTGTAAGATCACTAAGTGGAACCCGCTGGGAAAGCAGAATCGATGCGCTGAAACCACTTCGACAGCAACTTCCTGAAATATACGAATTGTTGACAACGAATCACTGATTTGCAGCTCTGGTACTGCAACACGAGCGGAGGCTGAATCAGTTGCAAAAGCAATCACAAATTTTCAATTCATTTCCTTGCTGATAATGTGGCATGATATATTGCTTGAAAACACAATCTTACAAGCCAAGGATCTGGACATCAATGATGTTCTTACCCAGCTCAAGCAAACAGAAGACTTTTTGACCAAGCTGAGAACAGACGAAGGCTTTGTTAAGCTACAAGCTGAAGCAAAAGAAGTTGCTAAAGAATTGCAAGTTGAAGTTATATTTGAAACAGAATGACCACTAAGACGATGGCGGAAGACTAAAGGATTGACTGAAGAATCCAGTCTTGAAAAGGATGACAAAGACGACCAACCTAAGTGCTAGAACCGAAAGAATAGTTTAAATTGGAATTCTTTGCCATTATAGACAAAGCAAAGGATTCAGTGAGGGAACGATTCAAACAGATAAAACAAATCCAATCTATCTTCGGTTTCTTGTACGATATCAGGTCACATTGTACGATGGAAAACAAAGATATATTGGAACATTGTAAGAAACTTGAAACCGCTTTACAGAATGGGGACAAAACTGACATAACTGCGGAGGACATGTGTAGTGAGCTATAGGCTCTCAGGTGATGACTTCCAGAAAAAAGCAGCCCAAAGGTTTCTTTGGATCACATCTATGAAAATGGACTGCAAAGCAGTTTTCCCAATGAAGTCACTGCTCACCGAATTTTCTTGACTTTGCCAGTCACGGTTTCAAGCGGTGAACGAAGCTTCGTGAAGTTGAAATTGATCAAGTCATATTTGCTATCATCGATGACTCAAGAGAGACTTGTTGGACTACTATGATCTCTATTGAGACAAAAATAGTGGCTAAACTTGATGCCAAACAGTTAGTACATGACTTTGCAAAGAAGAAGGCATGAAAGAAAACGTTTTAGCATAATGAAAATACTTCTATTCTACCTTTACTTTACGACTTACCTTCGCTTCTGTTTCCTTATGTTACTGATATATAGAGTAGCATAGCACTGCCATCTTATGATTATAGTATTTCTGTTGTCAAAATACAGAATATATATTTTTCATTAAATATCTTTTATGTATTTTAATATATATACTAGCCAAAGTGCCTAGCTTCGCGCGGGTAAAAGTAATCGAAGAATGTAACATCATACTTTGTCATAGCCAATGAAAATTCTATATTCTTATAATAATTCAGAATTCTCAATAACATTAGAAGTCTACAATGTAAAATAGTTAAATCGAGTGTATAAAATAGTTGAAAATAAAAATATTTTACACAGATTCGGATTAATATACTTGGGTCCCCCAAATATTTTTTTCGCCCAATGCCCCTGCAAGCAGGTGTTCCATTTGCTGTACTTGTAACTTATATGAGGCGAAATATGTAAGGCCTCACCCAGGGCACCAAATCAGCTTGAGCCGGCCCTGACTACACCCATTATAATCTAATTAAAGCCTTATGCGGAACAGATGCTGTTAACTGATGCAAACAAGACAATGATGATGAAAATAATCCTATGCATAATTATGGAATTCTTAATTAAGGAAATTTGGAAATGTCAAAGCTAAATTAAAGGAAGAAAATTAAATATCAATGATTGTGCTATATTTTTAATTCACAGTATAAATTTAACCTCATCTGTCATTTATTCCAACAATTGCATTATCTTCCCTTCAACCAAAAATTTACTAATATGTATCACTTTTCTGAGTATTCACATTGAAGCAACCTCTTCAATCTTACCCATCTTTATTTGCAATATGGTTAATGCAAGAAAATGTAACAAACCTGTGCCCAACCTTAAAGCAACAGCTATTTTGATTTTTAAGTAATTTTAGCTCAGCTTATCATAAAAAGATAAATCTTACAGCCAAATAATTCATTTTTAACAATGATTATTATTTGTTTCAAATTACCTTCTTTCTGATCAAGTTCACTGGATCAGTGATTGACAAAGGTAAATCAAAATATTTTATAATTTTGATCATGGGATTATCTGTCCATAGTATCATACACGTATAAAAGTGTGCATTAAATTTTAAAATACCAACCTAAAAATCATATGGATAAAAAATAGACACTTTTATAATGAACCTCTGACTGCAATTAAGCTGAAAATATGACAATTTTATCGAACATCTAATTACAAAATTAAAAGTGAACTTAGCAAAAACATAGTTACCGAGAAGCAATCAAAAGAATTTTGACATGTTTAGGAAATGGAAGATGCCAGTCACTAAAAAATAGTTATACATGCTTAAGAAGAATATACTCTAATGGAACTAGAAATACCAGTCCTTGAGATGTCAATAAAGTACTGTTCGCATATCTGGGGATGCGAGAGGTAAACAAAGCGACAAGTGGAACCACCAGGAGGTAATGAACTACTATGCGGTGCAACATATTCGTACTTGGCCTGTGGCATACGGCTGCTCAGCCAGCGACATACTCCAATTTGGCCCTCTGGATAAGTTAGGTGAAGTGTTATTGGTTTCTTCCCACGTTTACTGTCCCAACCCCCCTCGGGTTGGGTTGCCCTCAACTTCCGTGGTATCACTCGTCGTATTAATCGCATTAAGTAAAATTTGGGAACCATAGCCAAAGTGGATATACTTGGGTGACTGCTGCTGCACTTCCATTTTCTTGCAATAATTCCCTGTTCATGCAAAAACCTCCGGCTTGCTTCTTCTCCCAGTGGCAATTGGTGGAATTTTAACAGTGGCATTTCACTTAATGCTGATACTACGACAAGTGATACCCAACCTAACCAGAGGGAGGGGGGCACCATGAGTGTGGAAAGAAACCAAAAACTAAACTTACCAATCCAGGGGGGCGAGTACGAATATGTTATGCATAGTAGTTCCATTACTCATTGCTTTCTCGTTGGCACGATGTTGCTTTGTTTATGTTTTGCATCTCCAGTTATGTGAACAGAACTGTCAATACTTCAAATTCCAAATAAATAGATGTTATGGAAGCATTGGAATGAAATGTGAGACCCTTGATTCAATTCAGGAAAATATACTAACCCACCAATCCATCAGTGTACTTCTAGTAGGAAAGGATAAAATTAAAACAAATGATTTTAGGTAACTAACATGTGAAAAACAAAATTTTAACAATTAGAAGCTTGTTTACAGGTATATTTCTCTATTGGCTCTATTTTTTCAATTTTCTTGAAACTAAAGCCCATGGACAGATTGACAAACAAATGTATTTTACAAAACTTTGGCTAAACAAAGAACAAAAGGTACTCACAAAACACAGCATGTTACCCCAAAAAAACCTCTCATACATTCTACACAATGGTTATGAGGTGAAATTTTAAAAAAAGAGTAACTCCACTTGAACATTAATTTACAATGACTTCAGTTCAGAAAAAATCATTTCTGGATTCATTGTGACTTCAACTATTTATAAACAACTATCAATCAATAACAGTGAGGTATTAATCTCAAAAATTCATGAGATGAGCATGTAAAGGCAAGTTTTACATCTTGATTCCTACTTGTTACATATCCAAGTAAAAATAAATTTACTTCTAACTCAAATATTTTGTTGTTTTTTTAATGGACATAGCATTCATTTGCTTTGATAAAATTATTTAGTAAAATATCATCAAGAATGGAAGCTTCAATGACATATTCACACATATGAATAAAAAGTAATGGAAAAGTTTCAAATGTGGACTGGTATGACTCAAATCATGAGGTAACTTATGCATGCAAGCATCAAATATACCTTTTTGCTCCAATTTGTCTGATAAATTTTACATTATTATCAGCTAATTATACTATTACTCACTCATCATCACCTAAATATTATAGCTCTTAAAATAACAAATACTGCTAGGAACTGCGTAATGCGATGCATCCAGTATAACCTGAAAAGGAAGAATTTATATAGATAAATAGCAGTCATACCAAATAATATATCATGTAGAGGTAAAATGATAAATACCATATTTACTCGCATTTAAGCCGCACTTTTTTTCCAAAATTTTCATTCAAAAAATGAAGGTGCTGCTTACATGCGAATACGAAGCAAAAAAAATTCAAAATAGGATATTCTGAAAATAATATTTCAATTTCCACTTTTATGTTATTTTTGGTTAAAAACCATTGGTTAGACATCGTGATTTCCTCTAGAATGCAGTATGAACAGAATCAACATTGGAGCAATATTTTCAATACATAGTATCTTTTCGCAACATTTGAAGTGGCCACCTTGCCTGATTATTACTTCTAGACTCTTGCTGAGCTTACAATGTAGTCTCAAGGTATTTGATTGATAAGAATCAACTCAGCTTAACTTCAGCACCAACACCAGCTCTCACAAATTATTGGGTCACTGAGCAAATATGGTATTTTTATGGTAATGCGGTATAAACTACTGGGGGTTCAGCTGCTGACTGAACCCGATCTATTCTTGCCTCAAATGCTTTTCAAGTACAATATAATGTATGCCTAATGTGTCTACAATGTAACAAGTATCTTGTATCTTGTAAACAGACGTGCGGAATGCACGGTGATTTTTCAAAACAAGATTTTACGATCTTTTAAAATCATTAGTACTTGAATATAACGTGGGTGCTACTTTTAAAATTTAATTTTTTTGAAAAAAATATATTCGTTATATTCGGGACAATGTGGTACAGCATTATTTCTGCTTTATTTTTCTTCGCTTTCTTACTCATTAGAAGCAGGTGGGAAGAAGAGGAGTAAAATTACGGATTTCTTGAGTTGGATCCGGGCAGTCATCTGAGAAGAATAATTGACTTTCTAAAACCTTTTTTCCATTTTCGATATGCAGTGGTGGCTTATATGCGAGTAAATACAGTAATGGCAAGGGAAAAATAATGATTTAAATAATCACAAATTTTCATATCTAATTATTAACCTCTATGTCAGCAGTAGGCAGGCCCTATTTGTATATCTCAGCATGTGATACATTCCAGGGCTCTCCTAATTTCCTTCAGTTATTCTAACTGGTTTTCCAAGTGCTAAAGAACACTATTGTCTTCTAGAAGGATTCTGCATCATAACTACCTCTTTTAAGTACACAACCTTTTTGAACTTCACAAATAATCCAACCATATTGCATCTCGAAAACAAAAGCTGGAGACTCAACCTTCTCGAACAATTAGAAATCCTCCACCATGTGAAGACCCACGCCAATGACATTATTAACGAACATCTCTTCCCAACCCACTCCCCGCTCCTTCCCTCGGTCTTTCCCTTGCTAAACAATTACCCCAACCGTCTTCTTCCCCCTCCACCCACACCCTAAAAAGTACCGTTTAAGAGCCCCTCTTCCTTCCCCCTCTCCTGTTTTCTCCACACCTCCCTCTCCGAACTTTGCCCATTTCCTATACATACATTGTAGTGTCCTTATTCTTGACCTGATGATGACTAAGTGTTAGTGTTAGTCAAAACCGGTCGTCTGTTTTGTGTTATTAAAGTGGATTTTTTACTAAACATTTTATTCATTTTCCTAAATATGGAGTTCCACCACGTCAAGGCTGCATCCATCGATTTTATTTAGAAAATCTTGTTTCAAGATGATAGCAATTCTTAGATTTACATTAAAAATTCGTAATAAACAATGAAAACCTAACAAAACAACAGTTCCTTAAATTACATTCAAAATACAAAGATACAGTAAAACCTCTGCCTTACGAACTCCTTTAGAACAAAAAACTCTGTATAACAAATTAAATCATCGGTCCAAACATGGCTTAATTATATAGGTAACCTCTATATTACAAACCTCCAATAACTACGAAACCTCTCGTTTAGGAAGTAAAAATTGCATCCGTTCTACTTAAAATGAACCTCTACTAAGCGAAATCCGTAATGATTCGGAATTAAAATTTTTGATTTTATTCATTCTTATAAGGCAAACGCTATCCCATTGCCATCTTTTTTTATGTAGAACAACTATTTCGACTATGACTCATCATGCTCACTGCTGTTAATTAAGGCCATACGTTCAAGAATATTTTGGAAGATTGTAATAGGGTTTTTACGTAAGTACGCATAAATTCTACTTAAAATGAACCTCTATTAAGCGAAATTCGTAATGATTCGGAATTAAAATTTTTGATTTTATTCATTCTTATAAGGCAAACGCTATCCCATTGCCATCTTTTTTTATGTAGAACAACTATTTCGACTATGACTCATCATGCCACTGCTCTTAATTATGGCCATACGTTCAAGAATATTTTGGAAGATTGTAATAGGGTTTTTACGTAAGTACGCATAAATTCTACTTAAAATGAACCTCTATTAAGCGAAATTCGTAATGATCCGGAATTAAAAGTTTTGATTTTATTCATTCTTATAAGGCAAACGCTATCCCATTGCCATCTTTTTTTATGTAGAACAACTATTTTGACTATGACTCATCATGCTCACTGCTGTTAATTAAGGCCATACGTTCAAGAATATTTTGGAAGATTGTAATAGGGTTTTTATGTAAGTACGCATAAATATACTTGATTATGTAAAAAATTAATTATAAATGCTAATACAGTAATCCTGGTTAATTCTATCCAGGATAATTCAAAATATTGAATTCGAAGTGAACTTGTCTCCCTGTGAGATCGCAGGATTCGGTGTTAAGAGAATTTAGTAAGAGTGGTTTTCATCGATCAATTTTATTGTTAAAAAGTAAGTATTAACATAAAGTTTCAAATTTGAGTTAACATGTGTTTGTCAGATAATGAAAATACAAAGGCATTTATTCGTGTTTTCCAGAACTATTCGAAACTGATATTTTGGAAGATAAACATTCTTGTTTTGCAGATTGTAGTCGTTTTCTTTTTACGTAAGTATACATAAATATTTATGCTTATATACTGGAATTATATATACTTGCTAGTATATTAAACCCCGAGTAATTCTATTGAGTAGAATTCGAAATATGCCAAGATTATAGGATTTTCCATAATTACAACTAGAAATAAGTCTGCAATGTAATTCTAAGTCATTATGTGATCTGGCAACTTGCAAAATTTTAGTTTGCCTCAGTAGAATTTTGTACAATACTAGGCACTGCAAATATACCAGATATTAAACAAATAACTTGCTCAAATACACTGTGCACATACAAAATGGTTAACCGATGCCAAATTTGACCGCTGAATGGAAATTACGCATCAGAGATGTGCCGGAGTCCTATTCGCTACTCATTTTTTTTCTGCCCGCACATTATTTGAACAACGTTATCGAGAAGCATTGATAACATTGAACGAGTAATGGTTGTAATTGTTGGACAACGTTATCGTGAAACACCGTTAAACAAGGGAACACTGAATAACAGATTGTTAAAATTTTATTGAATTATTAAAATCATTTTAATATTTGATTTATTAATATCTAAAATTTGTATTTCTATTAAAATTTTTATATTCAGTATTATATAATAACCACAAAATAATAATCATTCTAATTTTCTAGGGGCAATGGCTGATAAAAGGAAGCATAGGCAGATAACAATTGAGGAGAGGAGGAATTGGAAATACTGCATGCCATTGATCAAGGAATAAAGAAGAAAAACATTTCTGAGAAATTTGGGATTCCAGCGTCTACACTCTCAACAATTATTTCAAAACGAGAAGAATTAGAAAATACTCAACAGTTACGATCAAACAGAAAACGGACTCGGGTGGCAAATCAAAGTGAAGAATTTGACAGAGCAATATTTGACTGGGTAATGAAGTCAAGAGCCTCAAATATCCCCATATCAGGGCCAATTGTGCAGCAACATGCAAGGAATTTCGCCCTAAAAATGGGAATAGATAATTTCCAGGCCTCTAATGGATGGCTACAGAAATTTAAAGCAAGGTGGAATCTGGTAACTCTAAAAACATCAGGGGAGGAAGGAGCCGTAAGTGCAATTGTTGTAGAAGGCTGGAAAGCAAAATTAGAAACTATTACTTCTGGATATGACCTGAAGGAAATTTATAATGCTGATGAAGCAGGGTTTTTTTATAACCTACTTCCCGATAAAAAAATTGCAGAGAAGGGTGAGTCATGCCACGGTGAAAAGCGGAGCAAGGAACGTTTTACTGTGTTACTTTGTGCAAATGGGGATGGTTCAGAAAAATTACAGCCTTTCGTGGTTGGAAAGTTTTCCAAGCCTCGTTGCTTTAAAAACATTAAGAAAATGCCTTGCATTTATAAAAGTAATCAAAATGCATGGATGACTTCATCCCTTTTCCAAGGATGGTTGCAAACTTTGGACGCTCGAATGGGTGGACAAAATAGGAAGATTCTATTGTACCTAGATTGTTGCAGTGCCCACAATGTAAAGGAGTTAAATTTAAGAAATGTTAAAGTAATATATTTTCCTCAAAACTGTACCAGTAAACTACAGCCCCTGGATCAGGGTGTGATATCACAAATTAAGAGAGAGTACAGGAAACAGATGATACAGTACCTGCTGAGGATTATGGAAAATTGCAATGAATGCTTAAAGCTGAAATGGAACATACTCCAAGCTATGCAAAGACTGTGTATGATTTGGGAAAATCTGAAACCCTCGGCAATTGCAAATTGTTTTCGAAGGGCTGGGTTTAAATCAAATAGTTGTCTGGTGAATATAGGAGAAGAAAGTGAGCAGGAAAGCAGCAGGGAATGGACTGAAATATCTAAATATTGTAATATTGATGGTGTGTCTTTTGAGGATTTCATGAATGTAGACTCTAAGCTTGTCATTTCAGATTTTACAGGTGAAATGCATGTTTTCCATTCAGAACCTGAAAGTGATGAAGAGAGTGATGATGAAGCAGTTGAACTGGTTAGACCTAAAAATAGTGAAATTAATGCTGCAATTTCAGTATTAGAGAGGTGCTTTATGTTATCAGAAAAAAGTGGCCATAATTTAAAGCTTCTACATGAGGTGGAATGTGCTGCAGCATGTGAAATGGAAAAAAATAAGAAACAACTGACATTGGAAATTTTTTTAAAAAGAAAGTGAAATTATTTATATGCTTCTGTGAAATTTATAACACTATGTATCTTATTAAATTCAGTCTTGCAATAAGTATATATGAAGTTAAATCATTTTATTATTTTCATTTTGGTTATTTCTATATGTCTATCACCTTATGAATTTTTTAGGTGCTCAAATGTGTTGATATTCGGAGACTAAGCAACCATAACTTAATAAAGATTTTTAATCATAATGTTTTTAAAAGTGTAAAATTATTGGGAATGTACTCAAAATAGATTACAATACAATAGAACAGAATTATAACTGTAGGGAAGCAACATTTTTTGACTTCTAAGAAAAAATGGTAAGTAAATAAAATTTTTAATTTGAATTTACTGTATTTTCTTGCAGATAAAACACATCTAGTAGATAATGCGCACCTCTAAATTTTCATAGTTTGTGTAAGTGTAAAGATAACATGCAGTAACATTTTTCTTCAAAGATATTTTTGTTTGGACAAATGAATAACAAAATAGTACTTTTTCTACAATTACCATGTAATTAAGAGACACTAGAAACATTTAAAAAATTAAAAACTCATATCAAGCCATTTAAATTAGAATTGTAGAGTTCACCAAAGAAAAAGGCAATCATGAGGCAGGAAGAAGATTTAATGTGTGAGAATCCAATGTAAGAGAATGGAGAAAACATTAATTAGCTCCTCAAAAAATGCATAGCAGAAAACGTGCCATGTGTTATAGAAAATGTTTTTGGCCAGAGCAAGAAAAAGAACTTTACGATTGGGTTATTCATGAAAGGTTGAAAATAAATACTTTCAACAACTCGAATTTATTGTAGCCAAAAATGAGAATGGCTGGATAAAAAATATATGATGAAGATCTGGCTTGAGAGTGTTTGGCGAAAGCAAAAATCTGCCTTTTTAAATCCACAATCAGTTATCGTTATGGATTCATGTCAAGTCCATACAATGCCTGAAGCACAAAATATGGTCAGTAGATATTCAAAGGTAGCCATTATTCCATTTGGATTAACAAAAATACTTCAATCCCTTGACTTATCGGTGAATAAATCATTTAAAGCAAAACTTTAAGCTAAGTGAGAGGAATGGAAAATAGTTGGTGTCCATGATTATACCAGCTCTAGAAAGATGAAAAGGCCTTCATATAAAGAAATGTGCAAATGGGTTGCCGAAAGTTAGAATACAGGTCTCAAAAACAGTTTCTGTAATTTGTTCAGGAATTCACTGGTTATGTAAACGTCAGATTTTGAAGAAGACAAAGTTATCGATGTAAATGAAGTTCCCAAGGCACCGGATGAAATAATGAGCTATGATTATTTGATGTTGATTCTGATGAAAAATTTCATAGGCTTGAATAATGTAGTTAAGTCAAGACATAAAGATTAAAATAAAATTTGTTTTTCCTTTCATAAATGTACACAATAAATGTTTTTTTTTCAGGATTCATCAACATTTTTCAATGATCATGTTGTTATTTACAGGTTGTAGACATGACAGAATTTGAAGAACACAAAGTTTGTTTAGAATTAGAGTGAAATGATGAGTATTTAGTTCATTTTATTCTATGTAAGGCTTATAATATACAATGACAAATTTTATAAAACTTTAAAACATTTGAAATAAAAATTAGTTTCCTTTGTACAATGCGCACCTTCCATTTTCTCAATTTCTGAACATTTTTGTATAGATAACATGCACGTTATCTACCAGAAAATATGGTAAATATAATTTCAGAAAGAGTGCTCACAGTGATTTCTACCAAATTTACAAATCTGAATAGGACCTGTGTGCATGGAAATCTTGACTGGTTTGAGGGATTAAGTATAATAAACAGTTAGGTCCCACCAACATACAAAATTGTCAATATTCAGTATTGTCTCTTCTTTGACTAAGTTGCCTGACTTCTAATGATAATTCATATTGGTTTTAAAAATAATTTAGTGTTTAAAAATTACAAATTGGAATAAAAGGAACAAAAAATTTTAGATGGTAACATAATTAAAAATCTGATATGGCCACCACATGACTTTCTCCATATCTGTAATATTTCTAAAAATTCCAAATATATATAACAATAAATACATAAACTGCGAGAAAATTTTAGACTTTACAAAGAACAGAAATAAACTCAAACCATAGCCTTCTGATATTGGATATAGCCACAAAGCTCCAACAATGTTTCAAACAAAGGTTGTAGAAAATTAAATTTCCTACAACTTTTATTCCAATACATTTTTACATTGATCAAATATTAAAGCAAATATTTCAAAATAATGGATGTGACAAGAGTAAACACCCACTTCCGGCTGACCGATTTTTACCAAAAACTAATCAGTTCTTCCGACTTTTATAAAAATGTTAAATATAAAATTTCACATTGACCTGATTAATATTTTTTTAGTTAGAGCACCCACAAAAAAGCTATCACACACACACAAATCATTGAGAAAATGGTCAAAACGTGTTCAGGGGACCTCAAAACGTGTATTTCCATTGAAATCTCGAAATCGATTTTTTTCATGAATACAATACTTAACCTATACTACGTATATGGAGAAAGTAAAAATTATAATGTACAAAATGGGTTTAGTAACAAAAATAGAAATGGTAATCCCATTTCATGACAGCAATGATCTATAACTTGAACCATGAAGGATGCCTTTCCAAGTTTACATTCCTTCATTAGAAACAACATAAATCCTCTAAAGAAGAATACCTAAGATGCAGCAGCAACAATCTACAACAACTTAAAAATTATATCTACATCATAACTCCAGCTTAATTATAGAAGTGCCTTCTATGCCAAAAACATTACCTAGAAATCTTCTGGCGAGCTACAGGCAGAGTATCCAGAGGGTCTTTCAGCACAAACTTCCTTATGCCAAGTACATAGCTGCGCACATATTCATTCCAGTCAAGGCGGCTTACATTAATAGGAAATGTTTTTGTATCACTGCTAAGCAAGCAGCACTCAACTGATGGAATGCCCGCCCCTCCAAAGTCCCATTCATGTAGAGCAAAGAATTCTCCAGTTTTAGCTGCCATTTGGAACTTTCTGCACACCTTGACCATTCTGTAAAAACATCCAAGAACTTTTGTTACTACAGATGCTATCTTCCAAAATCTCATAGGCATTTGAATGAATGTAATACAAATTGTATGGTGTGAAAGCATTCCATTTTCAATCTTCAATAACTTCAGAAAATATAAAAGAAATTTTTAATCTAAATGATTATAAAACAAACCAAACTTTCATAGGATGATGTCAAAAAATTCTATTCAAAATTAAAAAATAAAATTACCATACATACTCGTGTATATAGTTTGAAAATCAAATTTTAAGGTCATAAAGTAGAGTTGCGCATTCTACACAGGTAACATTTGTGCAGTTAAAATAAAAAATTGAAATGAACCTAACTTGCACCAGATTCTCACTTTTTGGGAGAATTGAGGGGAAACCATGCCATTTGTCAATAATCCACCTAATACATATATTAATTGAATGTATCAAACACCTAATTACTTCCTTACAATTGTATTTCCAACCTCTCCAAATATACCACATTTTACTAGCTCATCAGCTGATAGCTGTAGTCTCCCACAAAATCACCAGGTAGACTTCCCACAAAACACATATTGAAAACAAAAAACATAGTAAACAGGGTGATTCAGGAAGATATAGCATAACTTCAGGAGCTGATTTCTGAGGTCATTGTGAATACAATACATCTGAATAATTACAGAGCTATGGCTGTTTGAATCTTAGAAAAAAAACATCAATTATGAGCGATATAAAATAAAAATAATAACAATACTTACAAAGACATAAACATAACTGATAAAGTGTTCATTTATTTATTTTTATTTAGGAAAGTTACAGTCTGTGTTTACATATATGTACACGCATATAGTTAGAGTAGATTCTCAAAACTCCACCTTCGACTTCAATGCATTTCGCCGCTCGTGTGTGAATTGCATGCACTGCTCGCCTAAGCTTATCATGGCACAAATCGAAATAATTTTTTAGTTAATGAATAAATTATGTATAATTAACAATGTAAGTAATTTAAAACCCATAGAATTCATCTTCCTCATGCAAAGAAGGCGATTGCACTATGCAACAAAATTTAAGATTTCATATTAAATACTGTCATTAAATATCTCTAGCCATTCAATATTCCATAAATAAGAGTTACATGTAGTTTGATAAATTTAAAATAAACTGTAAGTAAATTTCTGCAACTCACAAGTTTTGGATTTAAAAAATTAATTTTCTGGGGTTTTTACATAAAGCCAGACTTGTGTAAGTCAAGTCTTGTGTAACCCATGGTAGGTCCGTATTTATTACCAACTTTTATATTATATATATCATTATATATAGACGTTCCTTACAGAGGAGGAGGAAAATATAACATATAACAGAAGGATACTAATGTTTAGGCACTTCCAGATGAGCTGGAGATTCGAAATTTTTTTGATCTTGAAAAAGTATAACAATGCGGCCGCTAAAAATTCGCAATTGTTTAAACAAATTTTCATGGTTTATGTATTTCTGCATGTGCTACGGAGTTGAAATTTTTTTTGTAAGTAGAATTCTTAAAAAAACAAAATAGCGATTATACAAATTTTGATATTTTTATTTGTTTGGCAGTTAAAAATTCTTCAAGTTTAAAAAATGGATAACTGTTTAGGTACTACGGGATGAGCTAGGAAGCTGAAATTTTCAAATTATTTACAGAGTACTGAATTTGCACAAATAAAATTCTCAATTTTACCATATATGAATTGTGGCGGCCGTTAAAAATTATTTAAATTTAAACAATTAAAAAATATTATTTTACTTCTAGAAATGCTACAACTTTAAAATTTGGCTAAAATGTGTAGCATTAGTACCGCATAATGGAGAAAGTATAAAAATTTTTAAATTGCAACATTTGGGGATTTTTTAAAACTATTGTTTTTACATGCGGAAAAACGAAAATTGCTGCGACGTTGAAATCTTTAGAATTAAAAGAATATTTGTAATGATAAAATGTCTGTCTGAAAAATGAATGTTTTTTCAAGGTGAGATGAAATGCTTGCAAGTATGCAAGCACCAACTACTAGTATGTTATATCCTCCTCCTCTGTAAGAGTCGTCGATATATAATGATAACATATAGGAGGATACTAATGTTTAGGCACTTCCAGATGAGCTGGAGATTCGAAATTTTTTTCTTAGGTAGGATTTTGTGCAAAACCAACCAGAAAAAACGAAAATCTTAAAAAAGTGCAACAATGCGGACGCTAAAAATTCCAAATTGTTTAAACAAATGTTCAATGTTTATGTAATTCCGGATGTGCTACGGAGTTGAAAATTTTTTTATAAGTAGAATTCTTAAAAAAACTAAATAGGGATTATACAAATTTTGATATTTTATTTTGTTTGGCAGTTAAAAATTCTTAAAGTTTAAACAAATAGATAACAGTTTAGATACTACGGGATGAGCTAGGAAGCTGAAATTTTCAAATTATTTACAGAACAGTGCATTTGCACAAATAAACATTTCAATTTTACCATATATGAATTGCAGCGGCCGTTAAAAATTATTTAAATTTAAACAATTAGAAAAATATTATTTTACTTCTAGAAGTGCTACAACTATAAAATTTGGCTAAAATGTGTAGCATTAGTATAACCATAATGAAGATAATGTGAAATGTATAAAATCGCAACATTTGGGGATTGTTTTAAACTATTATTTTTACATGTGGGAAAAACGAAAATCGCTGCGGAGGTGAAATCTTTAGAATTAATAGAATATTTGTAATGATGAAATATCTCTCTGAAAAATTAATGTTTTTTCAAGGTGAGATGAAATGCTTGCAGCATGCAAGCACCTTCTACTAGTATGTTATATCCTCCTCCTCTGTAAGGAACATCAATATATAATGATATGTGTGTGTGTGTGTGTGTGTTTTGGACCTCGTCTAATCTGAAAAAACTCCAAAGCTACCTGAGGGGTTCGAACTACCTCACCTCATATAAGATGAGTGATTTAGTCACCTCGGCCACCAGATCCTTGATTTGGAGCTGCGATAAATGTGTATTTGAATTCACGTGGGAAGATAGACAAGCGTCAATCATAGCAACGAGATTAAACAAACTATTGTAATTGTTGATTGTGTAAGAGAACTTTATTTTAATGTGGATTTGTATTGATACTAGCATTCCTATGTTTTTTGAAGGGTTATTTCTGCTAATAATTGTAGGTTTTTATTTATCGTAATTATTATTGATAGTAAGTTTTTATTTATCTTAAAATCTTTTTATCATTATTCATTTAAGATTATTCTAAAAACTGTTTTCCCTATGAGTTTCATTAAGAAATACGTATGGAAAATCAAGGTACATGTAAGCTTTTGATGAATTGTATTATTATTATTATTAAGTTCTTATCGCTCCTCTTATAATATTGCCTTATACATGCATTTCAATATTATTACATTATAATCACATTCGTATTGCAATACTATTAATAATCATTAATGCGATCTTCTCGGAATAGTTCACATTGAAAATTAATTTGAACACTACTTGAGATGATAATAATGATAGCTCACTTCAGAAATAATAGGATTAACCTTTCAAGTGTAAACTCCCACATACAGGAAACCAACCACCCTATCAACACACAGAATTTAACACTTTTAAAATCAATACGCAAGGAAAACAAATTAGACGCATATGAGAGCGTCTTTATTAACAAATTTAAAGCAAATGTTATGAATATTAATCGTGGCCCCCTACCTTACTCCCCCCTCTACAGTTTAACGGTTCCCCCTTCCTCCCCTCACGCCAACTTTCACTTTCTTGTCAACGGTCAACTGTTCAAATTCCCACACTCAGGCGGACCATGCACTTGCTAATGGAGCTACTAAGGATGAAGGCTTGGCCTTCGAAATACATATATAGCACCAGTTCTTCTGGCTATTTCCCTATTTACGGTTGGAGTTTAATTTCTACAAACTACTTTAGATGACTATATTTATGTAGTTTGTGCCATGAACATAATTTTATTCTTTGGAACTGTTCACTTGGCTTATTTTTTACTTTGGATGAAATCTTTTCTAATTATAGGCCTTTAAGACCAGTTGTTCTTGCATTTTTCTAAAAGCCCTCACATTTAAGTATCATATTCCTTTTTTCAGTATTTAAGATAGGTAATACTGTTGTCAAGGATGCTAATTTGAACAAATTTAAATAAAACATTTTAAAGTATTGTGTTGTAGCTTAGCAATTCTTAAGCTAACTATACTTATACAGTGGTTTTATATGTATGGTTGGTGTGATGTTAGGAAAAGAACAATTTATTATTTTTGTCATTTAAGTTAGGTGATTAAAATATGAAATATTCAAGTTTCACTCCTACTAGAATCTAAAGCTGAATTCCTCTGAACTAGCAATATATTTTCATTAATTTTAAGCAATATGAATGGCTAAGTCAGTATTTTTATTAATGAAATAAAAGATGCTATCCAACTTCTTACTACTTATATACCAAACATTTTTACGTTTGTCACTGAGTTCTCTACTTCTGTCTACCATTCTCACAACTGTAAAAAGATTCAAATTAAATAGAGAGACCCCCACATCACTGAACAGCTGGTAGACACTTTTGCAACTTTTTACGCCCATACAATCAAAAAGGTTATCATAATTATATTATAGAGTTTATTCATATTAAAGTATTAACTATATAAAAGCTGGTTATAAAAATTCATTTTTATATCTTCACTTGTTTATAGTACTCTAGTTAATACCTAACATGACATTATTATTCTAAAATTTTGTTCTTATACTAAAGATCCCAGATTTAAAAAAAAAACCGGGATGGTGACATGCAGGTCTGTCTGTATGCTAGGGGCATTGTTTTCGAGCGCAATACTTTTGTTCGACTTTTTAAAGAAGTGTACATGCAAGAAGTAAATATACATATAATGAAATAACTATTCTAAAATGGAACGAGACAACTCGCATAAGAAAAATGAACAAAGAATACATTAAATATAAACAAGAACAATACTGCAAAAAATCAGACACTACTTAAGTTTATTATTAATCCCTTCCTCATCCTTCACAGTCGCAGGCCATCATACTCTATAATCACTAATTTATACAACTTCTTTTCCCTCCCTCCTTATGATTGACTGGTTGGTGGATGACCTGTTGCTATAGATGTTTTCTCTCTTTCATCACTTCTAACATCGTATTTATTCGAAGAATGGACTTTTTCTAAAAGCTTTTGGTCTTTGGATATAACATCAAAGAACTCTAAACATGATATGTCCTTGTAATGGGTTTTAATAATCAAAATTGATTTAACTGTGTTCAGCTGAAGGCGGTTTCTCTTATCAGTCCATAATGAATTCATCAAAGAGAAAATACGTTCTACTGCGACATTTGATCCTGGTAGAGTAAGACAAAAACCTACAAGTAACTTTATTTCATTACAGGTTATTTTTTCCTTCTGAAAATGAGCAAATACTTCTTTCCACCTGTCTGCAGTCTTACAATTAGTATTATTCCATTCAGTCATTTTATTCTCCGTTGCATACATTTTGACATTACTGTAGTCATCACAGAGACTTTCTTCATTTATACTGAGGTTAGGTAAGATAGTGTCCATTCTTGAATGTACTGAACTGCAGATTATAAAAATTTGCGGCATAGTTTTTGAATGATTCTTCAGTCATCACACCTTCATTATGAAAGCTTTTAAGTTGCGTATTCACATCATTGTGTAAAAACATTTCATTTCGTCGCATAATAAGCTTTGTGATGAGGAAATCTATTTCTTTCTTAACCTCAAAACCTGTCACCTCTTCAGATTCAATTCACTGAAGAGCATCAGAAAATATCTTTATCTGACATCTCAAAAATAGAAAAAATACAAAAGATTTCCTGTTATTAAAAAATTCATATAAAATATTTGAACATTTATCCTGACTCAAGAAATAACTCTTTAGTCCATCATGAAGTTCAATAAAATGATTCAGAGCTGGTTCCAGTGACAATCATTTTGTTTTGTTATGCCCTAAAACAGTTTTATACTCAATTTCCACAAAATCACAAAAATATTTCCAATTTTCTACTCTGACTATGAAATGGTGAAAATACTGAAAAATTTTCCACAGAATCGCCTGAACGTCTATAGGTAATACATCAACAGCAATTTGTACACTATTATGAATAATGTGTGCTGCACAGCCTACAACTATTATTTTTGTTTAACTTTTTTTTAAATCTTTGTAAAAATATTGTTTTTGCCTTTCCTTTTTAATCCACTAAAGTGTGTTGGTATTATCTGCTGAAATACCTACTATTTTATCAACAATGTCATGTTTTTGAGCAACTTTTAAAATGTGGTCAACAATAAGATTGGAGGTTTCTCCAGGGAGACTGCAAAATTCTAATATTTCTGTTGCAATGCCTTTATCCGAAATAAAATATCTCACTAAAATTGGTACAATTTTTAGATCAGTGTGGTTATAAGTATCTACAGCTAAGCAGCAATACTTTGTATTTTTTAGGTCTTCCAGTATTTCATTTCTTGCATGCGGTGATAATACATTCACAGCAATAGCCCTCCATTTCGTTTGAGCACAGGTAAATTTTTTGTTTAGAAATGTTTTTAAAAGAGCTAAAGTACAATCCATTGACTGGAAACTATGATTATGTTTGATAGTATGATAAACAAACATTGCCTCTTTTGCAACTAGCTCTCTTCCTTCGTCGCCCAGAGTTTGTTTCCCTAAAAATGATGTTAATGATTAACTGGAGGTTTTTGCAGTCACAGCAGCCATTTTTTTTGTGCTGACATGATCAACTATATCTGCCTTTCCTCCATGACCAACACTAAACACAGCACGGCACAAGGAACACTCCACTTTTGAGTAATCACCACTAACACTACTTTATTTTATAAATGGGAATTGCTCCTTTAAACTGACAGTAAACACATTTTCTGTTCTGCATTTTTAAGGATTGTTTTTATATTCAAAATATAAAAATAATAAAATGTTAAAAGTAGGAACTGAGAAATCAACATGAACACAGCAGTGCGGACAATGCAAACTGAGACAATGATTAACCGTAACCCAAATCCATACAGGTATCTCGCAACAAAGTAGCACAATGATGCTATCACATCTTTTCATATTAGGTGTAACCAAATAATACTAAACTTAATGGCGGGCATGGGCTACTTTGTTTTGAGATACTTGTACACTACAGCTTGACTCAATGTTGCTAGGTGTCAGGTGAAAATGTTCGAGATACGTTGTTTTGAAAAAAAAATGGGATATTTGGTATCCAGAGTCGACTTTGTCAGGACAACAGAACAGAGCTCCGTAAAATCCATAAATCCAGGACTGTCCCGGAAAACCAGGATATATGGGATCCCTGTCTTATACCCTCTTATACCCATCAAAATCTAGGGTGCACTTTATACACAGGGTATACTAAAAAGTCAGGATTTTTGCTAAAAAGTATGGGTGTGCATTATACACAAAAGCGCGTTATACAAGGTAGGGCATTATAAACGAGTATATACAGTATAGTATAAGTTAAAATTTTTACTATGGAAAACTACCAAGTCATGCCTTGTTTAATGCAAAGGATGCATTCTGAAAGGTCTTTGCGCTAAACAAACAGTTTGTAACATAATACTTAATAGGGATTGGTTCACAATAGAGCATGATGTGTTTTTTATGCGACAATTCATAGAACGTGCTAACCAGAAAATGTCATTATTTTAAGATGTACTAACCAAGTATTTTAACAAGTATTTAAATGGAATGGAATCGGGATCTTGAGAAATTGACGTACTAAAGAGGAAAACGTGCTAATGAGGAATGTACTAACCAAGTTCCACTGTACTATATTTTTCATAAAGTAAATATTTCACCTATGACAAATATTAATGAATATATAATAAAGCTAGAATATTAAATTTAGCAGTACCTGTGTTTTGTTACTGTTGTTAAATATTCTTTCATTTCTAAATGCTATTGGACATTTTCTTTTGTTTCTCAGGGCAATGCATATGTATCATTAAGAATAGTTAGCAACTTGTATTATTTTTCATTAGCCATTAAAAGAAGTTCCTATTAGTTTTACTTGGCTATTGTAGTTCTTGCTAATGTTTTTATGAATGTTAAAACCTCATTCATGGAATCTATTAAAATTGTGTATGTTGACTACGCAGATGATTATGCAAAATGCGATGATGGCTTTGGATGCTCAATTGTTTGAATTTTGGTAAAACGTTAAATGGAATGTGTATAATTATGAAAATGCAATTTCTTAAAGCAATGTAAATGCTGATTTCATTGGAAATAGACTTGAATGAAAAATTATATTGGTGAGGTCGCAATTGCTTTATATGACTTTTTGTGAAAATGAACATGAATGAAATTATCGTCACTGAATGTGGAGCATTATTCAACAAAGTGAAAAATTATTAAGTGGAGTAATAATTCAAAATGTCAACTAAACCATTTCACACTCTTTTCTTTGATCTCAAATAAAGAATTCTAGGCCATACATGCATGCCCGACACAATTCAGCATAAAATCTATGAAAGTTAGCCAAAAAAATGATTGAAATTTGTGGGGGGTCGGCTTCTATTCGGGCAGATATGATACTTTAATTATTTTCTCCTGTTTACAGTCAAATATTTATTCGTACAAGAAATGATGCAAAATACCTATGGCGCATGACAATCGAACTGATGATTTTGAAACTGAGGACCATGGATGGTGATTGGCCAGCACATAAGTAAAAAAAAAACATAAAACTTATAAAAATCCACATCACATCGTGTAGGGTTATTTTCTCTCGCACATAAAAATATCTTAGAATTGTAATATCAGAGCAGGATTTGCACTATTCTCTGAGGAAAGGAATGGAGATTCTAATTTTTATCATAGAATTTTGCTTATTGATCGTATTTCTATGAATTTTGTGTAAATACTGGCATTTATGCAGTTTATATCACTCATTAAGAGTGTTGCCATTGTTTTATAACACTTAATTATGAAATTTGGGAACACAAAGAGCAACTCATCCATAATGATTTTAAAGGTATTAAAGCCGATGTAAGTATAAAAAAAATAATTATCTGGAAAGTAAGCATCATAAATTCTGTTTGGATCATCTTGTTTGTTACGATATATTTTACTTTTCTCTCTACTAAAATAACATATACTTACAAATAGCATATAGAATAAAGATTTGAAAAGTACAAAAATTTATAATTTCTGTCAGCATTGTGGCTACATATTATTACTCACAATGGTTTGGCACCTTGCATTCTTAATACGACATCCACAAGATAGGCAGGCATCAAATGTAGAAGATATTCACAAATAACATGTAATATCCTATTAGTGCGAAAGGTAAATCCTGGATACCACATGACATATTTTGTGGGAGAATTTATAACATGATGCAAAGTGAGGCGGCCATAATGATCCCAACGAACAGGATTGCCTTGTCCAGATGTGGTACAGTTATAGACACGTACTGTTGATGTAGCATTAGCTGATCCAGCACCCGAGTTGATTTCAAAACCTACATTGTTGTTCTTTGGCCTGTAAATAAGATAAATGGAACTGGATGATTATTTCACATTAAAATTGCTGAAAATGTTCTCAAGTTATATAATTATAAAAGCAAATATAATTTAAAATACGTTCAACCCTGAATAGGAATTTTATACTATACAATTAAAAATTAACATAAGATAAAATATTTTTATATTTTAATGCTTTAAAAGTGAAATTCAATATGACTATAGTATTTGCTTCAAGATTATCTTTTTGTTGTAATAGACTATCTTTACTACAAGTCTGGAGTTAATGAATATGAAATTTAACATTATCATCCTCATATGACAAAGTTCATTTCTATTAAATGATTTTATTGTTTCTTAGATGCTAACCAGTCACTGACACTATAAATCCTCTTCCATGCAGCAGAAAACAATTCACATATAGCTACTGTATGTGAATTGTGAATGTGAATCGCAAATTGTGATGAGTTTGATGAAGCCGCTATTGAATAAAGGATAATGCCTGACCACGGACAATTTCTACACTTCTCCTCAGTTAGCAGATATCCTAGTTCTGAACAAAACGGACACATATGGTACTGTGAAAGTGAACTGAAAAGATGTTCCTCAAAATTTGAAGATGCCAAAGAAATTTACCAGAGGACAGTTGGCAGTATATCGACATGGGAAAGTTATGGTGATGTGGTGGAAGATAAAAAAGATGTTTTTTTTACTATGGCTGCAAAGTGGTAGAAGTCAAAAAAAAAAAGGGCCAAAAAAATAAACCAGAAGTTGCCGTGGATTACAGTTTCACTATGGGTGTTGTTGATCGAGTTGATCAACACCTCTCAAATTATCCAATGCCAAGAAAGCATGGGGAAAAAATTATAAAAAATATTTTACCAACTGTTGGAACAGGCATTATGGAATTCATATATTCTATATACCAAAACAGGTGGAAAAATAAGTCTTTACAATACAGGCTCAAAGTAATTGAAAGACTTATCGAACAATACCATTCCCCTGAATTTTCTTCGAAAGGAGGACATCCTGGAAGTGTACCCAACCCCTTGCATCTTACAGAACGGCATTTTCTCGAACCAATACCAGCAATGGAAAAGAAAGCAATGCCCACAAGATGTGGTTTGTTCCGTGAAAAGGGATGAAAAGGGAAAGAAAGTGCACCGAAAGAGTAGGTATTACTGCCCAGATTGTGACGTAGGACTTTGCCTTTTGCCCTGCTTCAAACTATATCATACTAAATTGGATTTTAAAAAATGTGAAGGCAAATTCTTTTGTTGTGATTTTTCTTGTAACAAATATTTTTTGTATTTTTTTCTAAAATATCTTCTTTTATTTCTTCTAAAAATATTTTCTTAACATTTTTACCTCTTTTTTAAAATGTAAATATTATAGCCACACAATGTTGGTATCTATCTGCAATGAAAAAAAACACTAAGTGAAGAAATACAAAATGTGTTTCCTTTTCTGAAAAATGTTTTCTTTCTTTGAAGTTCTTCATTTGTAGAAGAGAGACCATCAACAGGAATAATCAGAAATTATCTTTTGTCGATCCAAAGAGCAGTTGCTTGTGAGTGAACATGTGTTTTCTACCCACCCCCATTTTTTCCTTTTTCAGTCTCTACCCCAAACTGCCTCACTAACCACCTCCCCTTCCAAATCCTACCGATTTTGTTTTCAACACTCCTATTGTTTTGTCTCTCCCTACTTCCCAAGGATGGGAAACCCACCACAACCTTTTCTCTCTCCCCTTTTCTCAGTTCCGCTTCAAACCATTCTCCCATTCCCTCCTTTTTTCTTCTATATAAACAACTGCATTCTTGTATCCGTTCACCTGAATATGATACTGTGTACTAAAAATTGGGTCGTGAGAGGAATTAAAACAAAGTAAGAACACAAAGTGTGTATTATTTCGTTATGGATCATTTTACAAAGTTTTTGCTGTCAAATGTATAGTCACCTGAACTTCCCACATCTATAATTTTGCTACTACTTATGCTATAAGCAAGGCTGATATATTTTTTTAAGCCCTGAACGTCTGCCTAAATGTATATACTTGAAAAATTTTGCCTATTCTTGCTCATAATTTTCTTATCCGACTAACAAACAAAAACTACCTGGGAAACGGCAGCATCGACATGACATCGTGAAAGTAAAAAGATTGTATAGAATTCAATTTTTGTCTGGGCACTCAAACTTTCAAAACAAATCAATTAGAGTTAGCCAAAGCAGGTTTCAAATTTTTAATACAAATCTTAATTGCAAATAGCTAAAATTAGGGTAAACAAAACACTAAATAACTTTTGAAATGACTATGATAGAAAATATTTAGGCATACAAATATTTGCAGAAAAAAATAAAGAACAAAGATCATAAATTAGAATTTCACGAAAAAAATTGTACTATTTGCTACAATAAAACATTATTTTGTGAGCATGTGCTCTTGCTGGTGTTCCTCTCCTACTGCGTGCATAAAGATGCACATCTCCTCCCGCGTGTGTGGATAGCACACGCGCGGTAGGAGAGGGACACCAGCAACAGCGCATGCCTACAAAATTGTTTTATTGTAGCAAATAGTACAATTTGTATCATGAAATTCTAATTCAAGAATGTAGTAGGGATGAGCTAAACTGATATTTACCGGTACCTAATATCTTGATATCTGTTACGAGGCTGTATCTGTTCCAAATACCTGTTACTGATATATCAGTTTACGGAGCTGGTTCTGGTAATACCTAACGGAGAATGCTCCTTCCGATACCAGTATAATTTATAATGCTTCTACAACTGTTGGTTCGCGTACTTATTTTACGTATTTACAAAAACTTAATGATCATTTATTAATTTAAATAAGCTTCAATAAAGGAGTAATGAAAATACTTAGGATAATAAAAATTTTATTGTGCTACATACATCAGATACAATAAGTGAAAATCCCCTAAATACATTACTTTCAATTAAATGAATCTTTCACTTTTTAAACATAAACACATAGTTCTTCCATATCATAAAAGTAATATATATTTAAACAAATTTTCACGATTTATGTGCTACGATGTTGAAATTTTTTATACTTATAGGTAGAATTTGTAAAAAAAAAACAAAATATGGATTATAGAAATTTTTATATTATAATTTGTTTGACTTTCAAAAATTCTTAAAATTTAAACAAATAGGTAAATATTTAGATACTATGGGTCGAGCTAGGGAGCTGAAACTTTCAGGTCGTTTAGACATTACCCTATATATACGAATCAACATTTCAATATCTCCATAAAATTGTTAACTCTTCAGATGCATATGCCCTTAAACCATTGGCTTAAAGAGACGGCGATTCGCAGGCCCGTTAAAAATGCCCTTAACGTAAATAGTCGGTGAATCACAGGTTTTGCGCAGCATCTCCTTCTGACTCATATATACGAAAGCAGATAACGCTCTGCGTCTTTCTTTATTACAAAGATAAGAAGTCAAGCTTTAATTTGATTGCAGGTTTGTTTAGATGAAAGAAATCAATTTTCATTCTAATGAAAAAATAAACAGTACTTTGCCGCGTTAGCTCATTTTGCATCAGGCAAAGATGCCAGGCGATGTCGTATTCAAACTCCAATCTCTGATGATGCACTTATATTAGTCTTTTTTATCCATATTACAAAATCGAGATTATAAAGCAAACATCGTATACAAACACTTTCGGAAAATCTCATATGATTGCAATTTTATACAATTTGTTTAAAAATATTAACTTTTCACTATTGTTGACATTATTGTTTATTTATACATTTTTAGACAACATTACCTACATTTTTAAAAAATAAATCATAATTCAGGCACAGAAATCCACGAAAAAAAATCTGATGTGGCCACCACATGACTTTCTCCATATCTATAATATTTCTAAAAATTTCAAAATAGATTACATAATAACAAATATTTAAAGAAACCGAGAAAATTTTAAATATTACAAAGAACAGAAAAAACCATAACCTTCTGATATTGTATATATCCAGAATGCACCAGAAATTAAGAAAATAAAAAGGAGCGTTACTAAGACATAACTAAGCGTGATTGTTAATAATAGCCGTCGGTAAGTGGCGCGGTGGTGGTAGCTAAGAATATAAGATATCTCTTAAACAATGTATTATATGGAAAAATATTTCAAACAAAGGTTGTAGAAAATTAAATTTACAACAACATTTATTCCAGTGCATTTTTACATTTATCAAATATTAAAGCAAATATTTCAAAATTACGAATAAGTGACAAGAGTAAACACCCACTTTCGGTTTACCGATTTTTACCAAAATCTAATCAGTTCTTCCTTTACAAAAGATGTCAAATATAAAATTTTGTGTTGATCTGATTAATAGTTTTTGAGTTAGAGCGCCCACAAATCCATCAACTGATATTCTAGCTGGTATCCGAGTATTGAGTATCCGAGTATTGAGTATCCGAGCATTGAGAACAGACTGCTATTTTGGATAATGGGTATATCCTCGCCCTTTAAACGGCATCTGTTAGTGGCGGGGCAGGGGTGAAGGCTTGGCGGGGAGGGGAAATCCTCACCCCACCCCTGTGATGAGTCCTCTTCCCCGTGGCGTGAGAGCATAAATTGTTTGTTGGCTCAGGAAGATATCAGGAAGATAGAGAGTGAGCTGTGGTCAGTGGCGTATCCAAGGGAGGGGCGATCGCCCTCCCCTTGGACGAGCCCATTGCCATCCACTGGGTACATTCTTAAATTCATTCTGCGCAACATTCCTTTATTCTACACCGAAGATTAAGTCTGTATGACAAGGAAAAGAAAGGTTCTGATGGGGATAGGGATTTCCAAAAGGCAGAGGCGGAATCAAGTGGGGCGATCGCCCTCCCCTTGGGAAGTTTCTGGAACCGCCCCTGGCTGTGGTGCGTGAAAGCTTGCGAAGAACAAAGGCGAGTATTAAGGATTGACTGGTATCGAGTATAGAAAGCAAACAGATATGGTCCAACGGTCTGTTTCAACCTACACCTATTATTTCTTAACTGATATTCCAATAACAGATATTATGAAAATAGATATCACTGATATCTGTTCCTGGCCGGTATCTGTTACTAAATACCAGGTTGATATATATCGCTCACCCCTAGAATGTAGTTCCTTATTTTTTTCAATTTTCATAAAGCAAAATATTTTCAATCGTAGTTTTTTCAAAAATTATTTAACTGTTTGTTTGCTCTAATTTTAGCTATTTGCAATTAAGATTCATATTAAAGATTTGACAACAGCTTTGACTAACCCTAATTGATTTCTGTTGAGAGTTTGAGCACTCACATATAAAAATTGAATTTTATACAATCTTTTTACTTTCGAGATGTCATGTCAATGCTGTTGTTTCCCAGGTGGTTTTTTTTTGTTAGTCGGAAAAGAAAAATTAATAAAAGTAGGCAAAATTTTGATGAGAGTATATTTTTAAGCAAAGGTTCAAGCTTTAAAAACATATCTCAGTTTTGCTTTTAGCATAAGCAGTAACAAAATTATAGACATGCAAAGTTCAGATGATTATACATTTGATGGCAATAATACAGTGAATTTTATTACCATTTATATTGATGTAAAATCATTTAACAATTATAAAAATCCAAAATTAATGTTTTTTAAGATTATATATCTTATATTATATTACTGTAATCGTCGTAGGCAAACTTTTTGGTAGGTTGGTTACAACCTATTGGGAAGCTTATATCTCTGCTGCTGTTTGGGCTATTTTCGTCATCTATAATTTGTAAAGATGCGGAAATCTACTGATCTTCAATGGTACTAAATTCAACTGGAAACGTTAAATACTTTCTTTTTTAAAGGGGTTTTCCAACACCCCTGCACTCCACAAGAAAAGCAATGGAATCAGTTTTGGGCATTATAAAATCACATTTTAAAATTAGTTAGAATCAAGATACAAAGTCGGGACCTAAACAGATGTGTTGGAAAAAGAAAGAAGTTCATTCAATTATGTAAACAATGAGAATTGCCAGTTACCTCATTTGAGAGAGTGGTAATTATGGGTGTATACTCGTGAATCCCTTGAGGATATTATGTCATTTTGTTTGTTTACATGGATTTCGAACATTTTTGAAGAATAAGTGAACCTTTCCCCTTTGAATTAAAGAACCATTTTATTCGTTATTGTCGTGTCATTTAAAAAATTAATTAAATTAATTTCTTTAAGCCAAGTGAAAAACATTTGAAACAGTATAAGATTAAATTAGAGCCCTTTGACGATATTACGTCATTTTGTTTGTTTACATTTATGTTGAATTATGACTTTATGTTGAGCCTGTTTATTCTGTAATATTTACGAAGAAAGAAGTTTAAAAGAACTTAGCAAGGTCAGTTATTTTTATTTGTCACATCACTTGGAAAATGAAATTAAATTATACTTATCCTTAATCCTAATACAGGTTAATAATAACTAGAATATTGTTCTATTTACGAAAAAAGAAGTTGACATCTTTTGTCAAATAAATGTGTCTGATCAAATTAATTATTTTACAAAATCAAAATCAACTTAATGTGACAGCAAAGTGTCACAGGTTCTCTAATGTATTTATAATGTTTTAAAGAAATAAAAAAACCTGATAATTTCCGGACCGATTTTGGAAAAACAGTCGAGGTTAATAAAATTGATCATAATCGTCACTATCTTGAAAAGTGAAAATTATTGAACCGAATATCATTGTTTCTTTTAATAACTTACATTAAACCATTTGTAAAAAATGGCTTTTAAATTAGTTTATAATAAAATTTTAAAACTTACTTCTGAATATACCTTTTAAATATATGCAAAAATTAAAGCAAAGATTGTATAAATTAAAAATGAAAACTATAGTTAAATTAGGAAATCAATTTGTCAAACTCTGGACCTTGCTTACAACAGCCTGACTATGCAATCAAAATACATGAAAAAATCAAATTCTCTTCAATTATTGTCTTGGGGTAGGAGGAAACAATTCAGACTGAAAAAAAGAAAGTCCTCTAGTGAAATATACCTCTGAGTGGCTGTATACCAGGCAACTGCAATGAGGGTGTTCACCACCACATCAACAGGTATGAGATCTACCACAAGCCGGTCACTGCATATAATGCTGCGGATTGTTCCCCTTCCTATTTCCATCATTATCCCTGATATGCCACAAACATTATCCACCCATCCTGGAAAAGGTTCTTTCCATGCTGCTGTCACTGAAAATTTCATGCATAGATTTTAACCAAGTATACTAATCTAACTCACAACATAGACATAAATTTTTTAAAGCAAAAGAGTTCTCTAAATTCAGTTTTTTATAGATGTTTTCATAAAAACAAATCCAACTGATTATTTCATTTTATTAATGATGTTACAAAACTAGAAAAGCTTCTTCGATTTACATGGGACATTTACAAAATGATATGCTCCAATTTTGTTAATAACTTTTCCATTAGCAGTCAATTATGAGAACAATAACACTTGACTTCTAATAAAGAACGCAGCATAAAAACTTCCACAAATCTTTCATTTCATAATACACCTCCTCTCATCCCACAGTTAGCGAATGCAAATGTCATTAGTAATAATACTCCCTTGCTACCTCTCAATAGAAAAATTACACAGGACATGCATTCTTTATAGAATTGACAGTTGTATTACCACTAAGGAGGATGAATTTCAACTACTCAAGCATATAGTGATAAAACAATCAATATCTTGATGCCATAATTTAAAAATGGAAATTCATTTTCACTAACATTTTTTGATGTTTAATTTTTTATTTTCCAAGTACAGTAAAATCCCCAAATTTTCAAATTTGGAATACGCAAAAATGGAAGCAAAGGCCTTATGAGAAAATGGGAGTTAGGTTCGCGGCTCTCCATTATTTGACAACAATAAATAATGAAATGGTAGGCTGAAAGTGGTTTCAAACCAATATAATGTGACACTTAAATCTGCCATAGCCATATAGTAAGTTTGCCAAGGTAATTTCATGCAAACCATGATTAGCAAAGAATTTTTCTTAATGTAGCGAACTGTTGACTCATTTATCCCATGCAGGCAGTTCTTGTTTTGCGCAGTTTTGATTTACGCAAATTTGGATTTAGATGATTTATTAATTTAGGCATGTTCTCAATTTATGCGGTCCAAAAATTTACATTTATGCAGTTTAAAACATGTGTTTGCGATGACAACAAGCGTGAACTCTACTTATTTTTCAAAGTTCAGTTTAAACTTTGGCACCCTAGAAAAGGACTTATTATTATTATATTACATTTATAATGATCATTATCAGCAGATTTCAAAGTAAACAAACATGATAACTCTCAACTGAATTATTTTATAGTTCAGTTTGAACTTCACCGCCAAAGCCGCTTTTTTCGATGATGAAACTTGAGTTTAAAATTTTAAAAATGCCATCATTTTGGAATGTAAGGTTTTCATTTGCTATTATCTTTGTACATATTTTGAACGTAGTTTAAGGAAATGTTATTTTGTTTGAGTTTCATTTACTATTATGAATTTTGAATGTAAATCTAAAAAATTGCTTGTATACGTAAGATTTTCTGCCACATATTTTGAACGCGATTACCAATTTAATGCTTCGTTTTTATTTTTTGTGACATACTTTGAACAATTAAAGAAATTTTATCATTTTCCTATGCTAGGTTTTGATTTACTGTTTACATTTTGAATGCAATTAATAAAATAAATGTTGCCACTTTATAACCATACTGCTATTTTTACATTGCGTCTTATGGGAAAATAGGACTTGCACTTCATGAATATGCATTTGACGCCAGTTTTCCGGAGCTAATTATTAGCAAAGTTCAAAAAGGTTGTGTATTACAATTTGAAATTTCAGTGATGTTGGGTAGGCTAATACAGGAATGTACTCCCCCTAACCTGGACATTTCAATTATTTTATATGGGAAAATTGTTCTAGTTTTGTGTGAATTTAATTTATACGGTAGTTTTCAGGAACACATTAACAGTGCAAATCAAGAACTACCTGTATTGTCAGCTCACTATGCCGCACTCTGGCCACTAGCAAGTTTATTTAACAACTTTTTTATCTCACTTAAAGTAAACATCTTATTGATTCTGCTTCTTGTATTATCACTTGCTTTCCTCTTAGTAGACATTTTCAAAAAACGTGGTCATCATGTGATAAAAAAAAACCTTACAGCTCAAGAACTTCATTTTTGTATTGTTCTTTTCACTTCAGATTGGCAGCAATAGTAAAAAAAACCACAAAACTGCGAAGCACGTGAATTTGGAAGCAGCAAATTTGGAGGTTCAGAAAATGAGCATGTAAAATTTAATAGGATACAGGGTAAATTATAAGTTATTGTAACTTGAGTATAAGGAGACAAGAAAGTTTTGTATAATTCATAGTAGTAACTTAACTATCAATTCTTACAATTACTAGCTTGTCAACCAGGAAGCTGTAAAGATGCCTAGGGTGAACGGGAGTCTTTAAGATTATAATTTGGAAAACAAATTAAAAAACTTCACTCAAAGTTTGAGTGCACATAAAATTTTAGATAAGTTTTCTCAAGATGGACTGCTAATGGAAAAGTTATAGATGAAACTGATCTGTATCATTATGTAAATGTCCCTTGTTAGTATGTGAAAGAGTACATAAAGCACATTATGAACCATTAGGTTTGTCTCAGAACCTGCATAGCAATATTTTGACCCTTAAAAAAGTATTATTTCTAAATGTTATTTAAACACACTTTAGGGAACAGTTAAGCCAAATGAGTAGCCAAATTCCATTTTGTACTGCATTTTCACAAAATGGGAAGTTTTAGTATTGTGGAAGATACCTCAAGCCCTAAATTTTCACAGATAAGATACAGTGACGTACATCTCCAAGACAACATCATTAAAGAAATTGCAGTGGAGATTTTATAACAAATCTGTATATCATTTGTGAGTGAATACAGAGCAACAAGAAACTGAATTTAAATTCACATGATATTAATGTAGGACATATTCTTCTAGAACTAGAAAGAGCCATAAGAAATGGGTACTGCCACTTGTTCTGTCATTTCTTTCATGAAGGAGTAGATTTGCTTGATGGTTTATATCTTGAGAGATTTATTTGCTACCTCATAGCCCAAACAACCAAATTTTGTCATCATGACGCAATGACAGTATATTATTAGTAATCCACAAGCTTTGTTTTAATTGGTTAACTCTTCTTAGTTATAAAAGCTTGCTATTCAGCTATGAAAAAAGATGATCTGTACCAAATAAAAATAAACTTAGTTTAGCTCAAAATAGCTTTAAGTTATGGTAAAATTGGTATATTTTCAGGGAATTTTTTATAACCTCTTTATACACAACCTTATCCAGATGAGCTAAATATTTTTGTATAAAAAAATCTTCCACCTGTAAAATGTATTTATTTAAATATTACTATGCTATCATGGTCTTGTAAAAATGAAAAATAACTATAGTTTCCAACAAACTTTCAACATCCAAAATTTTTTCTACTCCTGAGCCCTATATAAAATATTTAAAAATACTAACTTCATCCAAAATGTGACGCTATATATCAGAATATTTGTCAGTTAAATGTACATCAATATAGAGCAGAGAGTATCTCTTAAATTCTTATAATAACAATTCATCTCACCAATTGATGGACGTACTATGGCTGCTGGAAGGCCCTGTGCTTCTTTGGCCACAATGCTCTCGGCCAATGCTTTGGTAAAGGTGTATGTGTTTGGGTGTCCTCCAATGAACCTCAAAACAAAAATACACCAACAACAACAAAATTATGAAATGTTACTAGGAAATTAAAATTAAAGTTCTCACAATAAATTTTTAAAATAATGACTGAAAAAAGAAAGAAACAATAGAGAAGGGAATAAAGGGATCAAGGCTTAAATAAAGTTTGTGGACAGAAAACAAGAAACAACACAGGAGTCAAAGTGGAGTAGCAATGATACAGGGTGATCCAAATTAATATTCACCTGGCCCTCATATAACACAGTTACCTATAACATGGCCATAATACAATATGATTTTCCTTCTGTTAACAAAACTTTGGCCAACAATGGTTATGGTGCACACACACTTTTCCTAGGATTCCTGATAGCCGAGTAAACAAAATTAGCGTTAGAATGCTTGAATAATTCATTTATCATATTACTTCACAAACATAACATTCAGCTGTCAAACATCAAAGCAGTCAGTGGCATAGTGTGCAAATTGGTACAATGAACTGGGGCCCTGGCAACAAAGAAGCATATCAAAATAATTATTTAAATTTTGTCACATTAACTTTTATAACTCATTTTTCTGTTCATTTTTTTAACCATTCCAACTGGTAGATTGGTATGATATAAATTTTCCACTCGACTGTTTGTCAGGAGAGAGCAATATTGCAATTATTTTTAATTCTTGCAATTTTTCTGGTAAGACTCATCAAAATCATCGATACCATAAGTATCTATCATACTTTTTACATCTCTGCAACTTTGTAGTGTCTTGTCTATTTTGAAATTTATTAACTACCATCCTATCACACTGAAAATTACAGTTGTGCACTTTTTGATAAATATTGTTTCTCAGTTAAAATTGCTATTTTTTAAAGAAAAAAGATAACCCACCAAAATGAATTTTGCACTAAGCCCTCCAAAATATTTATTATGCCATGAAAGGAGCCAACTTTAACTTTTTAGTACATCACCATAATTTCATCAAGCATGGAATTCCGCTCTCTGACTTCTGCTTTCCTTCTCATTGCCCCAAATACTTGATAGATACATCACTACTACTACTACACTACAGGCCACAGTCACATTCCTTTACTTCACTATTACTCCTTGCTACCAGTGATGTGGAGTCTGACCCAAAACACTTTTTGCCACTAGTCTCTCCTTTCAGCAATTAAAGCTTACTCCTACTCTACATCTCAGGGTGTTGTTTACATTTCAATGTTCATACTTCTTATCTTCTTTTCACTTTTAAGTTTGGTTTATTGCATTGACTTTCATCGTTTGTATGCAACAGGAAGATATAAAAAGGAATAAGTCAGAAGGATTGTGCCTGAAGAAACTTGTTATGTAAACTGGGCAGATCCAATAATACTAAGAAATTTCTCAGAAGCCATCCCATATTTTATGAGGACAAGATGTACATACAAACAACATCACCATTCTTTTTAGTAACTTAATGCATTTTTGAGGTTTCACAGTAAACACAAATACATACATATACATATATTCAAAGACATAAATCTTGATATTTGGGAGTGATATGTCTTTTATACTCAAGGTAATATGTACTGTTCAAAAGGTAAAAAATTCTGGGGCCATCAGATTACTCATCTTTCAGATATGCCTAATGAAAAAATCAGAAGCTGACAAATTTCATAACTGTAGAGGAAAGTCTTTAAAAATGTTCACTAAGAAAGTTGCATAACAGTATCATGGTTTAATTTACCATATGGTTTGTTGCTCTATGATGCTAACATCATGAATCATGTTCAAATAATTCCAATTGAATAAAAAGTTCTTGAATGTTGAATGGATGCAACATCACAATGATTGTGTCCATGAAAAACATTAACTCCACAGTTATTCAGCAACAATTATCAAAATGCATGTCATTGTGAATTTTACACTTATTAGGTAGCTTCACATTAGGAACCAAGAGATTCTATCCACTATGCACAGCTTGCAAGTTTTCATAGTGAAATCTGTCTCAATGAATATGATCCTCTTGTCTAGGAAAAGTCATAAAATACGCAATATTACTATCAAATTTCCTTATCCCTTACAAGGCATTGTTAAATAGGATCTCCAATATGCAGCTAATGGTATAAACAGTGCCTTTGTAATATGTAAATTCAACAAATGGAAATATGTTGTATACACCTTTATGAAGGTGTAATGAGTCAGGTATGAGGAAGGCCTTCCTATCAGGTGCCGGCAGTCAGAAAGCATATGATGGATTTGCAAGTCATCATTGAGGCTTGCTTCCCTCAGACTCAAGTGAAGGATTCACTGCAGATCCACCCTCTCTCCTCCTGATAATTCAGGGGTCATCTAGGGAAGTCGATGGCTCATCACCACCCTCTTTCCTACCCAATGCAAGGGTCCTCCAGACATTTCCCTCCACCTATCCAACATCCATCTCAATACCATCCCAAAGAGGCAGCTTTTGCCTTATAATATGAGTATGGCTATCATAAAACCTCATTTTCCCAGATATATCATCATTTTTGGCATTTAACCATAAGGAAGGAATTCCAAAAAAAAAATTTCAGGAATTAAAGTATTTCAAATCCAAATATTATTCTCATACTGTGTATTTTAATATTATTGATTCATTTCAATATTTCTGCATAAACTTCATCGGGAGACAGGTGTCCTCATTAGGATGATGAAAAGCCCCAAAAAGGGAAGTGTGTGCAGCAGAAAGTATAGCTGCCAGAAAGTATAGCAGAGGTACAAGTGCTGCAGAAGTGTTTGGCAGAACAAGAATGAGAAGGCAACATTTGTGACAAGAACTGAAGTTTGAAGGAAGAAACCAAACCAAGAAATCAACATCAACTGCCATCAACATCACCGTCAATTCTTTTAAATTGTACATATCACTTCAGGACGAATAAGGCCTCTTAAGATAGTCTGCCCACTCTATGTCTCTTTCTCTCTCTCAGCCCCCAGGGCAAGAACCCTCATTAAACATCAGGTGGTGGCAGCCAAAATGCAACCCTCATTGACTCATGCATGCGACATACAATGGGTTTAATTTTCTGGATAACTCTGTCTAGCTTGTCATCTTCATAAGATTAGCACCATCATTTTAATATATAAAGGCAAGGGCTATGTAAAAACATGGAAATTCAAGATGAAAACTCAGTTTGTAACTCATAAATTCTCTGAAATTCACCAATCTGGTGGGCGGTGCAATGCACCAATGATTACCTAACAGTTATAATTCACAGATTTGACTTTACTGTTATGGTCTCGTATTGTTCTCAGAAAAAATTAGCCTTTATAATGCTGTCTTACAATTGATCTCGCATATCTTATAGTCATGATCGTTTCTACTTATGTACATTTTCCGAATTGATACACTATTTTACTAGCTTCGCTACTAATTTCTGATGAGGTACCTTATCAAATGCCTTCTTGAAGTCAATGAAAATAGTGTCGACCTGAATATTTTTCTCTCCACATTGCAACAAATCATTCACAAAAAGGTCAAGATGCAATTCACATGATCTGCCTTTCTGGAGTCCATGCTGGTATCAGCTAAGAGATGAACGACCATCTAAATAATGCATAACAGAGCTAAAGATACTATGCTTGGGTATTTTGCATGATAATGGTGTTAATAATAAAATGTTATCAAATTTTGAAAAACTATAGTTCATGATTTAAAAATTAAATTTGATAGATACTCAGAAAGAAGGGAATTTAAATTCCATGGGAGAGGGTTAATTAAAAGAAAACTGATATGGCCCAATGGTTGTGTATATGGTAGAATTTTGAATATGATGTTAGTCCAAAAACTCAGCATCCCTTTGATATATTGTTTAATACCAACAAGTCATCTGCATAAAACTTCTTGTCCTTGAGGTCCACTCACTATATTTATCGTATTGATCAACTATCACAAAGGATACAAAACATGAGACTAAAAAATATAACATGATTCCCTTCAAGATGAAAAATATGAGAAGTTGGTTTCGGGTTGGAAAATATTTTTGTTGCATTGGTATTTGCTACAGAAAGACTTCAGTAATAAGAGAATATTAGAAACTTGTCAATCTTAGCTAAGAGAAGTTAAAGTTAAGTTAAAGGAAGAGAGAAGCTAAAAAAGTATAATTAAGGAGGAGCAGGATTGTTTTAAGGACTGCCACCAAGCTAGATCACAAAATAATAGTAAACAGGTTTTTCTGAAGAGAGTAATGAAAACCACTATTAGCATTGAAGCATAACTAGTAGGATGTTAACTGAATATGACATCACCACTCTGTATTTTAAGTAGTGAAATGGTTCAGAATCCTTACAACAAAGAGAGATACAAGCATCAAATATACTTTCTGGCCTGACAGTATTTAACATTGAAATGGATGAGATGAAAGCTTGAAATGGTCAATTAATTAGTGCACACTTAATACATTGTGCTCAGCATTTGTAATAATGAAAATTATTTGGAGTAGACCAAACATACCACAGCTTTATTATAATAAACTTTTTACAGGAGAGAATATTTTTTGATAAAAAATGTTAATGGGACTGATTATTACTTTTAATCATCAGTATAACACTATATATTCAATAAACTGACATGATTTACAACTTTATCCGTGCATGTTACTGATAAAAAGAATAACAGCCTTCAGGTGGGTTATGCTGCCCCATCCAAAGAAAAGGAAAATGAGGCTTTTATAATTATTAACTATATTTGGCAACTAATTTAAATAGCTGATAAAGGAATTACAGCAGACAAACCTCGTGCAGAAATGAGTTGTGCTCATGCTAGAAAAGGAGAGTATATTTCTGACCATATATCATATTACTCTAGTTTATCAATAAAATTGAAACCAGATGCAATAAAAACTCAACTTGGAGCAATGCTGGTAAATTCAACGGTTATACACAAAAAATGAAGAGCAGGTACAAAATTGAGATTTCAACAATTACATTAAATTATTAACAAAGAATTTTTGAAGGATGATGTTCACGAGTACCTTTCATGAATAATATCATCATCTAAGCAAAGTGATAAGTAGTCATAAAATATTTAGGCAGCAACCCACCATACAACTGTTTGGACTATTTTCCGGCATAAAAGTATTCACAAAAGTGCAAAGAGTTATAATTTGCTTGCAGCGGGAAGTTCTCAAACCATCTCAATTCCATCAATTTTATTTATTTGCATTTCTCATAGGAAATGCATTAATCAACATCTTAGCAGCAACATAACAATCTACCAGAATTTTTTATTTTATTTTATAATGAAGATCTTAGGTAATTTATTACATATTATACAAAACAGACCATAACTGTTTTGAATAAATAAATAAATTCATTTTTATATTAATTTTAATCCTTCTTTAAACACCAATTGAATACAAGTTTCAGTACCTGGGAGCTAGTGTATCTAGAACCTCATCTTTCATGCCCTGCACACATTGTAGAATCTTACGAGGGTCAGCTGGTGGAGGGTATACCTCTTCACCAACGTATTTCCGACATGGGTTTGAGTAGGCTGTAGAAACATGTACAAATGCCTGAGGTAGGAAATAAATTTTTTATGTCAAATATAAATCAATGCTTACAAAAAGATTTTTATTCCAATACCATTTGTTTCTATATAGAAACTAAGTTTGAAATGTTTTCAGCTATAAATGCAAAAAATATAAAAAGGTTATTTTTTTTAGAATTGTGAATAAGATTGCTTCATGATTTTTTTCAGGTTTTAAAAACTACTCACATGGACGAGAATGGAAAAATAAATTTAGCAGTTTTTTAAATGATCCTTTTGTTTATTGACCCATGTAATCTTGAAAAAAGAAAATACTTCCTTAAAGTGGCATGAAAAAAATCTCATTCCAATCTTATTTCAATTTTTGGAAACAACAAGTTCCTGAAGCATACCATTCTCTAATAACCAAATTAAAATAAAAAATATAATAACCTGCAAGTTTTCCAGCTCTTTGCAAAGTTGTACCAAACGAAGCGTTCCAAGTGTGTTCAATGTGACTGCACTTCGAAGTCCCTCATTGAACCGCACAGTTGCAGCCGAATGAAATACCACAGACACTTGACTGCAGAGTTGCTCACGATCATGCTTCGAAAGACCAAGTCCTGCTTCACCCACATCTCCTGATATGCTCACAACCTAAAAATGTAGAAATATTTCTTCTTTAAATCATTGTTTAGGAGCTTTCTTCTGGTAAAAGGAATTTTTTATCAAATTCTAAATACAGACATAAGAAAGTGATTCCAATGAAAACTACTTAATTTAAATAAAAGTAAAATAGGTAATTTAATCCATCTCAGGATCAAGTGCTCCATTATTTTTCAACAATTTCTCCTACTCTTTCAATATACATACTTCTTCAATTGCAGCAGTAAAGCCTGGATTTAACCAGAAAAGGATTTCTTTTGTCGCTTACAGAGCCATTCATGCACTACTCTATGATCCTAATTTTCATAGGTAATGCATGTAAGCTTTATACTAGTAGTAGACAACTGCTGGTAAAAGAAAACTAGTGCTGATTATGGTAATCATTTATCTCTGCATCTTAACATAAAAATCAGGAACATAAATGTAAAGTAAATATTTTTTCCTACAATCTCTACATAAGTACCATAGATAGAATATGTAATCCCAGCATCCTTGTTCAAGAACATCCAAGTTTGATAATGATTTTCAAGACTATTATGAGAGTTTAAATTTTTATAAAGAGTATACATGCTATGTGTATAAAAATCAGACTACATACTTAAATTTAAAAGCCTGTATAAGATAATGAAAATTAGAGCAATTTATACTTTTACATTCTAAAAACCTTCCTCTGGTGGTATTTCAACTGCTGACCATGTGAATCAAGCTTAGATGATTACACGACATCTAAATAAAATATAAAACTAATATAAAACTACATTACAACAATCTAGCAATACGCAGAAAAGGTTAGCAAATGTATTTGTGCATGCATAAAATGGTCAAATGGTTAACCAGTTTTTTTAATAAAATGAATCAATTTCACTCATAAGCAGACATTAAAAATTAATATAAATCTCTATGATATTTCACAAAGACGCAATGGAGAAGATAATACTAAATAAACAGGTCCATGCATTCTCTCTGACATGGTGCATGCAAACAATAGGGAGACATTTGAAATTCTGCTAGAAACGATTCGGTATTTAAGGAAATAAATGGTGGAACAATATGATTTTTCCAAGATTTTTATTTCTAGCCAAAGTAAGATGGCTACCACAGAAGCATTAGTCACTTACATGAAATGAGAGAAATAGGATATTTGAATAACTGTTTTCAAATCAGTTTCCCATTGAAAGTCTAGGAAAATTTTAAAAGCTCTAAAAAATTTCTATTAAAAATAAAATTGGCTTTGCTAAACCTGTCCTACAAGCTAATAAAATGGAATGATATCAAGTTATGCAAAATAAGAAACAAATGAACACTGTTACTTCTTATCCCATGCAAATCACTGCAGATTAATGCAGAGGATAGACAAGATGAGGATTAGTCAGTCATAAAATGGCTCCGCCATCACTCCAACTTCATGAAGAAAGAGGAATAAATAAGACTGCAAATGAAGAGACACAAGGATATATTACAATCTCAGAATTAGCATTGGTGGCATGGAAAGGCATTTAAAGCCACGTAAAGGCAGGAGAATGAAAGGAGAGAACTCCAACCATGAACATGTTCTCATGGTTTTAAATAGAAACGAGAATATTTTGAAAAAGAGTTACAAGAAAAGGTGGCATTAAAATAAACCTCAAATAAGCTAACTTCATAATGGAAATAAAAACGAATGTTGTAAATTTCCACTAGACAGACATTTATTCAACAGGTTCCTGTTACAGCTTCATCACAGGTGAAACCAGTCGAATAAATCTGTGTCTAGTGAAAAGTTACAACATTTGTTTCTATTTACATTATGAATCTTTCCACAAAGTCGAACCTTTCTAAGTTGAATTTGTTAAGCTAACTCTCTAAAAATACTAAAATGTAAGTAAATGAACAATTTGTATAATTAGGGTTAGTCATAAATTAGGATTGATGGAAATGGGAGTGGGAATTGGATAGGAACATTCAGGTAAAACGCACATATTTTATGAAAATACCATAATTTCTATATTATAAAATGTTATACCTATGTGAAATATGGCCCAAGAACACCAAAATAATATCATTTCCATTGAACAACTAAAAGATATGCATGTTAGGCATTAAAAAATGCAAAGAGAAGCCAGTTATAAAAGTGAGCAAAAACTATGATGTTGTTGCTAAAACTAGGACTTCAAATGGAAATAAATAGGTCTCTGAGGAGTTTACATATTTGGATAGATGGTGGCATCTAAAGAAGACCTAGAAACATAAGATGGGACACTATGACGGAATCAGGATATATATACAGGGCGTTTCAGAATTGTGCCGTAACTCACAGGGTGGATTCTATGATAAAAAACAAACAAAAATGTTCATATAGCCATGGGTCCGATTTTGTTTCTTTTAAGAGTTGGAGAGGGGTGAACTTACCAAAACCATGTGGAAATAAAATGCAACAGCGGGACTGCTACAAAGCATTTATTGGTGTCTAAACGTTTACAGTAGGTGTTTAATGTGATTGCCATTTATCCATAAACATACTTCTGCTTATCACAGGAGAGATTGGCACACTTGAAAATTCCTGGCTGCGTGCGAACTGTATGGCAAGCATCATGCACGTGCTGCCTTAGCTCTTGTATGGAGTTTACTTCAGTTGCTTACACCAGACACTTCAAAAACCCTTAGAGGAAAAAGCCAAGGGATTTAGGTCAGGTGAGTCATGGTGGACATGCAACAGGATCTCCCCGTCCTATCCATCGTTGTGGATAGCTCTCATTCAATAATTGTCTGACATGAAGACTGTTGTGGGTTGGTGCCCCCTCATGTTGGAACCTCATTTTCTGCAGTACAGTTAATGAATGGTACATCCTCCAGCATTACTGGCAATTCTTCTCTTAGAAACTGTAAGTAGTCTTCACCTGTGAGATGTACCGGTAACACATGTGGACCAAGAAGATGATCACCTACAATGCCTGTCCAGACGTTGAATGAAAATTGCTGTTGGTGGCACATACTTTTCATTTCTTCAGCCCATGTGTGTGCATTGTGTAAATTGAGTATCCCATTTCAGGTAAAGCATGCTTCATCCATAAACAACACACAAGTAGTGAAAAGAGGATCAGATGCAAGCTGTCGCAGCAGCCATTGACAAAACTGTTGTCGCAGAGTGGCATCTGCTGGTAATAATGCTTGCACTCACTGGAAGTGATATGGATGGAGCAGCTGCTCTTGTAAAGTCCTCCACACACTCACATGCGAGATCAATCATGTAAGCTGTGCAACAAGTGGTGATATTAGACTGCATTTCAACAGCGTGAAGAATACATTCTACCATGTCTGCTGTTCGATGATGATGTTGATAGCCTGCATTGCCCCATTGTGGACAGAAAGTGCCATGCTCACGTAAGAGGCGATGGACAGACTGAAAAATCCACCTGTTTGCAAACATCTGTTATAGAATCATTTTGAATATTGCCGCAGTGTCGCTCCTGTGTTGCCTTGCATTTCACCATACACAAAATGCATGTCTGTGTATTCTATAAAAGTGAAGTCCATGTTGTTCTCAGAGATTACCTGATACTACGCAAAGCAGGATACACAAACTAACAAGCATGGGCCAAAGGTAAATAAAATAGGACCCATAGCTATATGAATATTTTTTTGCTTTTTATCATAGAACCCACCCTATGAGTTATGGCACTGAATTCTGAAACCCTATATGTATACATGTATTATGTATATGTGTGCGTATATATATGTCTCTCTCTCTCTCTCTCTCTCTATATATATATATATATATATATATATATATATATATATATATATATATATATAACACTGACTGAGAAGAAGCGTACTGACTTGTGGGATACTGGAAGGTGGGGGAAGCTGTGTGAGCAAGTATGCACAGTGCACAACATCACTCACCAGTGAGTTTGAGGCCACCGTGTAATTTCTCCTCCAGCAGAAAGCGGAGCTCCTCCCTCTTCCTCTCATGTTATTGTTGTGTTCCCCTCTCACCACATCTAGCTCTTGCTTTCCAATTGCTCTGTCTCTCTCTCAACTAAGCCGCAGGAGTGGGTTCAACATGTCTAATCTTGTTTCCATTTCCACTTTCTAGACCTCTCCACGATCGTAGAGAAGTCATGGAGAAGTTGTGTTACATCAAATGACCAGTCGTGTTAGTCGAAAACCAGCCCTACTTTAAAAACCATGTTAAACCGAAACTGTGTTGGTAGAATTTGTGTTAGTCGGGGATTGGGTGTGTTATTTAACTAAAAAGTAAGCCCTAAATGGAAATAATATATAATCATAATATACTGATTTTTTACTATCACAGATTTTGCACCTTTTTCATCGACAGTATAATTAGATGACATGTCGAAGAAAACTGAAGTTTCATCAGTATTACCTTATCTCTACATGATCAGCCATTTTAAGGTTGAGAGTGACGTATTTAAAAGGAATATAAGACAAAATCCAAATTAAAACTGTTGAATGGGCAAATCCAAGTTAATTATACCATCATTTGTTTTGACATCCGCAAAATGATATTCGCCAATAGACAAGGAAAGTTTAGTTCACTTGAGAGAATTGTTTGCACAATAACTATTCACTGAACATTATCGTTCAAAAATAAAATTCAATAGTTCTCTAGTTCATTAAATAACACATCATTTGTACTTATTTGGCATATGTTTCAAACACATATTCAGGTATAGGTATAGTTCATTTATTCATTGAAAAGATTTGTTGTTTGAAAGGAATGTAATAGAAAATCACAATTAGAGAATTTATGGCATAAAACTGTTGAATGGGTCAATCCCGGTGAACTATGCCATCATTTGTTTTGACATCTGCAAAATGATATTCACCAGTAGACAAGGAAAATTTAGTTGACTTTAGGGAACCGTTCGCATAATAATTTTTCACGGAACATCATCGTTCAAAAATAAAATTCAATAGATCTGTAATTCGTTAACTAACATGTCATTTGTACATATTAGGCATATATATGGAAAACATGTATTCACTATAGATGTAGTTCGTGCATTCATTAAAAAGGTTTGTTACAAAGTTCTGTTTGAGAAAAAATCAATCAAAAAATTTATTTAAAAATAATAATACTGTATTAATTTAAATAATGATAGTAAGTTTTCAATGAAGAATCGCAGTAGATGTAATTATTTTATCTTATGTTTCATATTTACAAAAAAAACGTCAATAAATGCATAACCATACTTTATACCCGGATTTAAGATGGCCCACAATTTTCGCAAGCTGAAATTCGGAAAAACCCCTCATCTTGGATTTGGGTAAATATGGTAAATGGTATTGGGATTTTCCTCTCTACAGTGGATATGGTCTTTGACAGCCTTGCTTCTATTGCAGAGAAAAATACACACCTGAAAGTCATCTCACTGTTGACGAACAACTTTTTTCAATATAAGATAGATGTCCTTTGAGGGTCTATACGAAATCCAAACCTGCTACGTATGGTATGAGAATATGGATCCCAGCCAATTGAAATCAACCTTACCAAATGAAGCTTCAGGACTATCTGGTCAAAGAATGAAAATTTTCTGAGAAGAGTCGGGAAAAGAAAGTAGTATTTGATATGGCTCCATACCTTAAACCAGGCCATGAAATAACACATGGTAATTTCTTCACTGGTTTGACACTAACCAAAGATTTAACAGGGAACTATTGAGCTCCCACTTTAAGATATTACAGTGTGTAGAACAATTCAGAGGAGCTGACCAGTGATTCCTAAAGATTTTCTTCTAGTAAAACCATGGGAAGTAGAATCACCAGTCCCCATATTTCAAAATGACATCGCTCTTGTACCATATGCTCTTATTAAAAAATAGAATCGTAGTTACTCTATCAACAGCAAATAATGATACCAAACCTGAGATAAGAATGTAGTTCATAAACCAGAAGTTATTGTCAACTATAATACCACAAAGTGAGGCATTGATACAGATGACGAAAAAGTCAAGAGTACTCAAAAAGAAGAAAGATCAACAGATGGCTGTTCAGATCATAAATATTACAGATCTTTCTAACCCAAACATCTTTGTCATCAGAAACAAAAAAACCTGATAGACTCACTAGACAGGCAATGGAACTTTCTCTACTACTCAGAAGGGAACTATTGATGGCCATAGTAAATGGACAAATAAACCCCAAATTATGCACAAACAAACTATGCTGGACATAAGGACATTGCTGACAGATGTGATACCCCCTCCTAAGGGTGCTCTTAAGTAGGGCCAAATAGGTAGGTGCAAATGATTCTTAAGGATTAAAAAAATAAGAACAAAAATTGTCTGTGATAACTGCAGGAAATTTGCCAGTAAAGAACACTCAGTGCAGGTTACTTGATGCTATGACTGCAACAACACTGCATAGTAAGAAAATATGGAAATTTGAGTATAAAGTTATGATAATAGACTGTCGTTAAAATGTGCAGGCCTAAATTTTAATATAGTGGCCTACCTCGCCATTTAAGGAAGCTACATTCCTGGAGAGCCTCATGAGCTGCAAAACCATGAATGCCAGGTAACTCATGGGGGAAACTGGGTTGTTCTCAAATACAAGTATTATTTTTCTGTATTTATGACCATAGAACATAGAAAAAATATAGTTATATGAAGAATACAGAAAGCAAACTGAAGAAATGAAGAAATGGCAGGAAAAAACAAAATATTATTCAAGTCACCATAAATGATGCAGGAGGCAAAGTTTTTGGGTATGGAGATGTATGAGAAGCATTTAAATTGGATGTGATAGAAGAAGAGGTTAGCTTCAAAAATACTGAGATATGATGCTGTCTGCTTTTTGTTTTTAATTTTTAGTAAATTTCTACATAGGGAGCTACTACAGAGTCATTGCTTCTCTTGAAGTTGATGCTCCTTTCCATGATGGCTCAAACTCCATTACTTTCTCTTTTAGTTAGATTGCCATAATAATGATCTTCTCTAATGCCTTTGCAATTAATTGTGGTTTCAAAGGCTCCATATAATCACCTTCACACAGTCCTCAGCAAATTTCCATCCAAACCCTGCCACACTTACTATGAAAACAGACCTAAGATGTATAAATGAAAAGAATATTTTTCATCAACCTCTACCACAGTCTTGCTCTGATATCTTCTTTAATATTGATAGGCCTAAAATGGGCTCCTCTGTGATTTTTCAATATGAAAGAGCAAAAAAATTCCCTAAAAAAGCAAAACTGGTCACAATTATTGGTCATGATAAATAAGCAAAACTGTAAACACTGAGGTATATGTGGGTTGAAAGAGCAAAAAATGTATTAAGCATGTTAATATATAAGTAAATTATAAAAGATTTATAATTGTTTGATGCAAATATCTTATTTAACCCTCTCCCTATGGAGATTTTTGTCCACTATCTTGCTCTGTACTATCCCGGCCAAAACCAGCCATCCGCATTTATCCCTCTCCATACTAACCCGGCCAAAACCGCCTGCGATGCCCTTCCCAACTGCACATTATCTTTTAGGGCTTATGAATACTTCCTTTGTGCTGAAGTTGTTTATATCTAATATATAGCCTTTCCTTCTCTCCTTTTCAATGAGGATGCCTGAGTAAACACTTCTAAGAACACTTGAGTTATTTTTTTCTATCTGTCCTTCAGTTCTAACCATGGCTTCTTTAAGTGAAGATGTTATTGCAAGAGAAGCGAACAGAGATGGTTTTTCAAATGATACTGAGAGTTCTAGTTCTTCGAATGTAGCAGAGGAGTTTCTTGAGTGCATTAATTCTAGCAATAGTGACATAGAAGAGGAAGGTACTTGAAAACAATCTTGGTAAGAACCACCACATTTATTTATAAAGTTTTTTCAAGTGTTTCTCTTATGAATGTGTCAAACAAAAACAATACTTATGCATGTGTTACCACAAGACCATCTCGTAGGGAATGGCCAGCAGAATTAAAAAATCCTAAGAAACTAAAACTTAAAAGAGGCTAAAGCAAAATTTTGTAGTGTGGAAAAGTCACAGCCACAGTCTGGAATGACAATCATGACATTTGTGTTCTTTCAACAAATTGTGACCCAAATTTGAGTGGGATTGTGTCCAGAAAAATGGGGAAGGGGAATAAACAAATTTTGATTCCATGTCTTTAATCCATTTTAGTGTACAATAAATTCATGGGTGGGGTTGACAGAGCAGACCAGAGCAGGTGTTACTATTAACGACCAAGTGGTGGAAGTATATTTATGCATTTGTAGTTAACACAGCCATTGTAAATAGTTACATAATGTATAAAAATGATAGGAAATTTCTCCTCTCGTAAAATTTTAGGCAGCAAAAGATCACTACCAATTGCCACACCTTTTTCGAGAAATGCTCACCAACTCATGAGAATTGAAGGAAGGAAAAGAGTATGCGCATGCTGCAGTAGTAAGAAAATACAAACTCCTGCTGGAAGGAATGTAGAAACGTGGAAATGTGAAATGTGTGATTTGCCACTGTGTGAAGCGGGATGTTTTATCGAAGATCACTAAGAAAAAGGAGCAGAATCAGGTCACATCTAAAGGTAGGAAAACTAATAAAAAATTAATTGATATTCAAAAGATATTTCTTAAACATTTAAAATGTTGATGAAACCATTTGTGATTTATCGTAAGCTAAATTAAGTAATGACCGTGATGTGCGCCACTCGTGAAATAATAGGGTCAAAACTGGGGATAAGGGACATTTAAATTTGGCTCTTAGTGGAGAATTCACGCCAGCCAGTTTCGGCTGGGTTAGTACGGAGAGAGTTAAAGTGGAACATAATGTGATACATAATTTTGATATATATTAATACCAGTGTAGTGCCTGCCATATGATGGATAAATAATAATATTCCCACCATCCCTCTCACCCGTCCCTCTCTCTGCCTCCCTCCCTCTGCCTCCCTCCCTCTGCCTCCCTCCCTCTGCCTCCCTCCCTCTGCCTCCCTCCCTCTGCCTCCCTCCCTCTGCCTCCCTCCCTCTGCCTCCCTCCCTCTGCCTCCCTTTCTCTGCCTCCCTCCCTCTGCCTCCATCCCTCGGGAACGCATCTCTTTTTTATAGCATTGCTCTTATGTAAAAATGTTTCACAATACGCTGATTCGCGAGCATATTGCGAGGTATACCTGTACAACAAATACTGTTTAGAGAGCACGGGGTCTCACGAAGTTGCACCGTTGGCACAGCCATCTAGCCAGACTAGATCCAAGTGTTCCGCAAAATATAAAACACTAATGAATGCATAGAATATTAAGATCACCTGTGATGCAAAATTACTTTGTTCATTCAATATGTACCAAATGTAATCATTAATATTATTTTCATCCATATTTTGTTTCTCCTTCTATAGAGATAATTTCATCATAAACACAAGCCCATGTGTGTAACTGAAAACCTGGCTTTACAATGTACGCCCAGTCCCCAACTAACATGATAGATGCGTTATTAAAAAATTTCCTGTAACGTGAAATCGTGTTAGTCGGACATGAATTTCTCATAACAAATAATGCATTCCAGCATCCTAGCCCAATTGACATAGTTTTAATTTAATTCCTTTATTATGACTATACAGGTTGACTTCAATTTACTTTGCCCCATTTTATGAAATTTCAAAGTTAGGGGGAAAAAATTTTGTCCAGTGCTTTGTTATAGGAATGAAAATAACCCATTCTTTCCCATCGTCTGTTATAATGAACACATAAAACATAATAATAATAAAAATTTTCGTCGTCCTTTTAGTGGGAATTTTCATACCATATTTGGTTAGTAGCCATCACCAGTGTGTCTAAAAATAGGTTTGCTTACTATTTTCACAGAGGCATGTCTCTGTGCATCAGTAATGCATGATTTCTTATGTGATACCCCAGTGTGATTGACTTGTGATTAGTTCTTGATTAATATTTTCTAAAACACATCGAAAAATAGATGAGAAGTGGATATTTTATACATAAAAAAGTTACACAAATCATTTTATTGTGTATTCTTATCTTTACTTAAATTTATATTTTAATTATCATGCCAAACATCTTCATGTATGTTATAACGTACAGTGGGAAAATAATACCAATTTTCATATTATGTGCAAGATCGTCGTTATTGAGGAATTTTTGCTGCAAAATCTATATTTAGGAAGGGAAATAATGACTAAAAGGTAATTTAAACTTTAATATTTCTAATAAATTGAATTGTTTTAGGCTTAACTTAGTGGAAGTGTGATATATTAGAAGAACACATTGTAACATTCCAAGCTTTTATAACATTGTAATACGAGGGTGAATCAAAAAGTTCCCGGAATTATCATATAAAAACAAAAAAACTCAAAAAGAACCATTTATTTTGGAGTTATTTTTCAACATATTCACCATTTAACTCTAAACACTTTTCCATTCGATGTCGCCATCGTTCTAACCCATTTCTGTAGAAACTTTTATTGTTTGAATGAAACCAGTTCAAAACTGCTTGTTTGGCCTCAGATATCGATTCCCAGTGAACTCCCTTGAAGTGCTCCTTTAATTTGGGAAACAGAAAAGAGTCCGAAGGAGCCAAGTCTGGACTGTAGGGTGGGTGAGACAACGTTTCCCAGCACAATTCTCGAAGCACAGCTCTTGATACCGTAGATGAATGTGCTGGAGCATTGTCATGGTGAAACAGAATTAGCTGATGAAGTTTCCCAGGTCTCTTTTCTATAAGCGCAAGATTCAGTTTTTTTAAAACTTGTTTGTAATAACCTCCTGTTACTGTCCGTTGCCCCTCAAGAAAATCGACCATGATTACGCCTTCACTATCCCAAAAAACAATTGCCATAACCTTCTTGATTGAACTTTATTGGTCCACTTGACCCCCTTGGTAACTTGTTTAGATTGAATTTTGCATTCCGGATCGTACTGGTAGATCCATGTTTCATCACCAGTCACTATTCGGTGAAAGAAATCTTCTGGGTCTGCAACAAATCGGTTGAGGAACTCAACTGCATGGTCAGCTCTCTGAGTCTTGTGTTCAGGGCGCAACACTTTTGGTACCCATCTAGCAGAAAGCTTGCTTAATCCTAAACTATCTTTGAGGATTGATTGAACTAAGCCATATGAGATGTCCAAACGTTTGGCTATCATTTGCACTGAAACTCGTCTATCATCTTCCACAATTGATTGGACGGCGACCACGGTTTCTTCGTTGATCGACATTGATGGTCTTCCACTTCGATAGTCATCTTTAATGTCTTCTCGTCCAAGCTTTAACTGTTTAATCCATTCATAAACTGCAGTTTTCTTAGATGCATCATCCCCGTAAACTTTCTGCAAAGCCTGAATAATGGCATTCGATTTCCAGCCATGTTTTGTCAAAAACTTTGTTTACTCGAATCTCAAACTTTAAGTTATCCATACTCATGAATTAATGGGTTATAAAAACTGCTTTTGTATTATAACAAATGAATGAATTGTTATGAAATATTAAATAGTAATAGCTAAGATAATGCTAGTATTAGGCAACAATGCTTTGTTATTATTTGGAATGCAGGAGCATTGTTACTGAAACTTTCCAGGAACTTTTTGATTCACCCTCGTACATCGAAGCATGGGTCATTGAGATTATAAAAGTGTGTAAGGTTACAATGTGTTCTTCTTCTAATTTAATATTTTCAGTAAGCTGTACATCTGACCATTATTTTATACAATTTTCACATATATAGGGCCAGAATACTTATTCTATGCATTGGTTCACGTATTTAGGGCCAGAAATTTGAACACAGGATATTTTGTTCAAACTCAATTTTAATAGAGAAGAAGATGAACGAAGTCCGGTGATTGGAAGGGCTAATGCAGTCGAATTTGTGCTAATTCCACCTAATGATGGCATGGAATCTGATTGTGATGATGCACTGGAAGAATCTGAGTCTCTCCTTACGTCCGTCACCTAGGCAAAGAGGTATTGCCAGAGCTTGCAGAAGTGAGTCTTGCTACAGACCAGGGTGAGACAGAGGACATTGTTTTTCCGAGAAGCCGGCAATAGTGCGCCAACTTTAGTTAATGAAAACATGAATTACACCGATAAGTCTGAATCACGTAGCCATGGCCAGAGTATAGCACTTGGATCTGAAATGTCAAAGGATTCTAAATCAATGGCATTATCTTACAGTGACACTCATGTACATTGCACCAAATTTTAAGTGATGAACCAACCAGTCCTGCTAATATTCACGAGGCCAGTAACTACCAATATTCCCCAACCATCAACGTGCGTAATGTAAATAATAGTCATTTGGTATCTGTCGCTACTACCAGTGGCGTACTTATGATGCGTGCTCGAGAATGACGTAATAACTCAGATGCCCCTGCAGCGGTGTTTCAAGTAGCAACCCCCTCATCTGCACACCAAGCAACAACAAAGACTCTGGGGCAGCCACCTAAAACTGCAACACACAACTTCAAGTCGGAGAATGGAGCAAATACCCAAAAGAAATTGGTGAAACGTGCAACTACAACGCAACATTCCATGCCCCACAAGACCCACAATATTATGACCAAAAGCAGATTTGGTGGTAAAATCGCCATTGGACCTACTAACGAAATTTGGAACCACCAATTTATAGATGAAAAGGGAGGGTTGTGAGACACAATGAAACAATACAATAGTAAATAAACAAAAACTCCTTCACCATAAACAGGAAGAGAATACATGCACACTGCCGGTTCATGGTAAACACTGTCGCAGGACCTAAGTCAAAAGGAGACACACGCACACACAGAAACATACAATTCTTCAAAAGGCATTCACACAGTCAACTCTAACCAAAGATTTAAACTAGTAAATTTGACCTTCCATGATGTAACTATCTTAATCACCAAAATCATGTTTAAAATAATACTGTGCATTTTATTCCAGTGACAATATTTTTTTAAGGCAAAACATTACTTTTCTTAGTAAGTGGTTGCACTGTCCCATCGTATTTTATAAAATACAAATTATCCAATTTCTGAAAAAGACTAAATTAGTTAACTGCAATTGCAATAAAAATTTATTTTGTATTCCTTTTGTATCATTATATTACTTTTTATTGTGTAAAAATAAAAAGTAAACATTTTATTCCAAAAAATGTGTATATATCATACTATTATCCCACTGTCTATTTTAATGTACATCCCTACACACAAAAAGTATGCATCGTAGATTTTTTTTACAATTTCTCCTAAACCTAGGTCATATCTAGGTTTAAAATTGTGAATTCCATCAGAATTGGTATAAAAAAATTAAGTCGGGAAAAAATGGGATAATAACAACAATAATACAGTAAGAATAATTCCTCTTGATCATTTTGAATTGAAGAAATCTTTGAAGTCACAACATTCAAAATCTTGGCTCTTTCTCACAAGGAATCAAAACTTTTGCTGCTATGTAAACAAGTAAAAATTATTTAATTTTAACTCGTACCAAAATTATGTTATTTCACTTGCCAATTCCTTCCAAATTCATAATTACCTAAAAGTTTAACTTTACAATTGTGGCACCCCTGGTGAATTGATCCGGTTCAAATACTATGCCATTTTGGCCATCTATTTATGGGAATATTTTATGTACCAAATTTGGTTGAAATTGGTTCAGTCAATTCTTCACTGATATATGCGTATGGACAGATGGGCATCATGAAGATAATACAGTCATTCTCTGGGTTACATAAGGAATGCATTCCGGCACCGGTTACATAACTCAAAATTTGTGTAAGTCGAAAACTGCTATGGATTGTGTACAGTACAAAAGAGGTGGGAAAATTACACGTATAACAAAAAACTAACAGTTGTATTTTCTCTTGAAGAATAATTGAAAGGCTGATATATAAATCATATTTTAACTGGAGGAATTATTGCTGCTACTTGTAGACATGTATTGTTGTATAGCATCAGATGAAAATGAAATAACTTCATCTACTGTTACTATGTTAATATTATGACGTAATTTATTTTTGTATTCGTATGAGTGCAGATATACACAGCAATTATACCCAGTCGCCAGAATTAGATAGGTTGTTAAATTGATTCGCTAGATTCGTAGGTAGTCGTTGTGGCCTTTTTTTAGGCACTAGTTCGAACCCAAGGTTGCTAGATCTACCTAAAAATTCGCTAGATTGGCAACAGTGGCTGAGTACCATAAAGGAGCTACTGCATTACAACCCACATCTAGCGTTCTTCCTCGCCCTTGCTTACAAAAACTGCTAACATAAACTTTAATGTAAACATAACAAAATTTTGTAAGTCGAGGCATACGTAACCCTGTAATGTTTTTCAGCAATGACGAAAAGCACTAAAAATAAATCAAAAAGAACATTTCTGAACAAGAGCAAATTCACTAATTACTAAATAATGTACATTGATAGAGGGATTAACCTTTAAATGCCAAATGTGCCCATACAGGCACAAAAAATGCAATAGCACACAGATGTATATTTTTCATAATATTTTTTCAACATGTTTCTTTCCCCTGCAAAACAAAAGTATGCA